>JALMGA010000012.1:16978830-18340080 GCA_023333525.1 Aspidoscelis tigris stejnegeri | reverse complement strand
TCCTCTTGTAATCACTGGTCCCTCCCATCAGCCTGTTTACCTAGTTTCTTAAACTGGATTGACAGGTAGGTGAAGCAAAGTGTACTACATATTTCATAGGTTCTTCTGATTGTGCAAAGACTAAGATAAGCAATAGATTCCTGTTCTAAATAAGTTTATTTTACTGGCGTTGCTGAGGGTTGGAAGCAGACAAACTAGGAATGTGCACGAAAGCTTTTTTTGCATTGGAATTTGAGTCGAATTGATTGTCAAAACATTCAGTTCGATTTGAACGTTCAGAGTCCAAATGCAACAAAATCCAATTTGAATTGAATACATTCGAAAATATTTGAATGCTAAATTCGAATCTGTGGATACAAATGTCGACAACATTTGTATGGGTTATACGTATCTACGTGTTTTGTATGCATCCGTTTTCATCCTGTACTATAAGCGCAAATGCGTACAGATACGTATGTAATACATACCTATCTGTACCTTCAAATGATTCAAATCATTTGAACAAATGTTTTCGAACATTTGAAATTTTTTCAAATATTTAAATTCAAACGTGAAGACATTCTATTCAATTCAGATATCCACACTGACCGAATTTTTAATGTTTAGAACATTTGTGCGCATCCTTAGCACATATGAGAGTTTGTTATAAATACTTCATTTCCACAGTGATAGAGAAATGCTAAACATTTCATGCAGTGCTGGATGAGAAATGACAATATAACAGGATTCTGGGGAGATTTTATTTTTGTCTTAAAAAAACCTTAGTACAATCGTCTTATTCCTGGAAGTAAACAACATTATCTAAAGCTGGTTTTGTAAAGATGTGATTTAATAAAAAGGAAGAAGCACTCATGCTAGAAATCATTTAGCTGTACTATTAATTTGCCTAGAATTCCCAGAGGTAGGTTGTAACACACCAGCCAACTATTTGTCTTTAAGGCCTAATCTACTCAAGAAGTAAAACTGTCAGAAAAAAAATCTTACATTGATATTTGAAATCAGTGATGCATGTTTCCGATTAGGGTGTGATGTTATAGTGTTGGTTGTAAAAGCAAAAATTAAACCACGTTAATATAGCCTTAATCCAGCTATCTGTGCTGTGGTACACAATATTCTCTTAACCGCTTTGTATTTGTCTAAAACAACATTTTCCCCAAGTTTTTGCATTTTAAAAATCTTGTTAAGGTTTGTATAGTTCTGTAGGAACAGAAAGGGAACTTCTCTTCTGTTTTAAAAGTAAATCTTGGGTCCGTTTCCACTTGGAATGGAAAGTAAGCAAAAAGGAATGTTGCAATGCTTGAAGGAAAATATTTGTGCTCTATTACCCTGAAGTTTAAGCCATACCTCAGCCAGGCTGAAATACTGGAAGTTCTGTTACTTTATCCTGGTAAGTTGGTTCCATTAAGAGCCTGTTTGTTGAAAGAAAAACATTCTTCATTCCGATCTGAGCAAGCCTTTTGGCTGTTGTTCTGCTGTGAATAATTTTCATAAAGACTAATTTGGCGGATTTTGCAAGATCCAAAATTCCATGATACTATATAATCAGAGGCAAGAGCTGCTTATTTTTTTCCCTGGAAGAAATGCACAAGGAAGACCTCTCATTTTATTCTGTCTTCCAGTATTACCTCCATGAGAAGTCAGCAGTTTATAAAGGAAATAGGCTGATACTAGCTTATGAACAGTTATCCAAATTTAAGGACCTTAAACTCAGTGGAACATTCCCAAGTGCATGTATGTTGGTGATGTCCCTCATATAACAAGCACTGAAGCTTATGGTAATACTGAGTGTAGTGTCTACTTTGATAATATGGCTGCAAAGCGTAGTCCACCTTCAAGAAAAAAGAGTGCACCTAGACCAGTTTTCTTACATAAGGATCAAATTGATTTTTTTTAAAAAAAAATGCATTATGAACAAGAAATATGATCCCTCTTACTAAAGAAAAAGGTGATCCGGGTTCTGTGTGAATAGCGCAGATATTTTTTTTTCGAAAAAGGTGTAACTCCAATCTGTGGAGTACAATGGATAGGTGACCAGTGATGGGCCAGAGCTCTGAGAAAACTGCAGGGAAGCCCCATATACTTGCACCCAAGGGGAGAAAATGCTTCCTTAGTAAACATCTGAAGGTTATAGGGCATGTGCTCTTAACCATAGTAAGAGGGTGTCTGTCAGGGCCTTTAGGTGGCTAGGCCCAGTATTTATCCAATACTACTGGGGACCACACAACTTTTGATTTAGGAAGCTCCACAACTGCTGAAAAGGCTATTTGAAGAGAGAGATTAAAAATGCATTTATAACCCATTCACCTCTTAATTTTAAAAAAGAGCTGGAGTTTAAACTCGTATAACAGAACTGGAATGCAAGAAAACAGCCTTTGAAAACAGTTTTTAAAAGTCTGGAACAACCACAACACCATCACTCGTTCGTCGATCTGTCCGCTAATCCTTCTTACGGTCTTTCGCATCCTTCGGGTCCTCCTCGTCTGAGTATACTGTGGGTTCTTCTCCGTCCTTCAGCAGCTTACCAACATGGTGATATTTAACTACATAAAAGGGGTGGGAGGATTAATTGATCATAAACATCGATTAGCAACCTTACAAAAGCAATAACAATAAAAGCAACAATATATGCAGGTGAAGTAAGAACGTGGTTGATACCAGAACTGGTGCCATGAGTAACTTGATTTCACAATGAGCATAGAAAATGCCTGCCAATGAGATTTAAGTATTGTTTAAGTGTAGAAAGCTCTAAGATTTCCCAGGGTCTTGCACAATAAAGCTGAGTTTACAGCTTGGTCTTCTGTTAAGAGTGTTGGACGCTTATCTGATTGTCTCCTGGTTTGATAGTGAACTTCTCCACAAAGGCAGCTGAGAGACCTTAGGCTAGCTCTTTCTGAGATCTCACAGCCCCACCTACCTCACAGTGTGAATTGTGTGAACAACAGAAGGCTTGTCGGTCACTTTGAGTCCCCTTAGGAGTGAGAAAAGTTGGATATAAAAAACTGACTCTTCCTTCTCCTCCAAGAAGAAAGCTAGTCACAGCTGTCTTTCTGAACTCTCCTAGTCCCACCTATCTCACAAGGTGTCTGTCATGAGAAGAACAGAAGGCTTGTCAGCCACTTTGAGTCCCCTTAGGGGTGAGAAAAACAGTATAAAAACTACCTCCTCTTCTAAATGTGCTTCTAGGAGAGAAACTCCCAATGCTCTTGGGGGGGGGGGTTCCACTAGCACTAGAGGACCCATTAAGGACCCTTAATAGGTACTTCTAGTGCTAGTGGAACCCCCCCCCCCCAAGAGTTACTCATCCCTGGGTAAAGATGCTTAGGACTGTTGTAGGGGTGTGCATTAATATCCAAAGGTATTCAAAATCCGACTGAATTTGTCCAGATTTCGACGTTTGAATTTGAACCGAATGTCCATAAATTTGAGTGTAAAGATTTTAACGAATTTTGTTTAAATTATCACAACATTTGTATGTGTATGGGTTTGTACACGATACGTACTTACCGATACACATTTTTCCCGCATCTGTATGCATTCGCACGGATTCGTACAGGATGAAGACGGGTTGCATACGGGATGCATATGGGCATGTTACAGGTGCATAAAGATGCATATGGTCACATACAAATGCGGACATTCATAAGTTTAAATTCGAACCAAATTTGAACGAATAGATTCACATTTACTCAATTCAAATCGAATTTGATTAAATTTGCATTTTAAAGATTTGATTCGAATCAAAATTTTGGATATTCGATTCAAATCAAACTGAATCCCCAAAATTGCATTCCTGCACACCCCTAGACTATTGTATTGGCAGCAGGATTTTATCTGTGCTAACAAGAACCAAAATGAGGCTGCAATACAATCAACTTTTAAAAAAACAAGTTCACGGGCAATTTAGCCTCTCTGACGCTGAGCAGAATGATTTGGTCTTGTGGTTGCCGTGGAAGGATGTGAAGGCTGAAGCCTTGGACGGAGGATTTGAAAGACTTACATGTGAACTGCTGTTCCCAGTCATTCAGGGTTTCTCTCTGAGTTGCATCAAGATCAGAAAGGTCATCGTATTCATCCTTCAGAGCTTCTTTGTCAAGGCAGAAAGTAGCAAGGCCTCTAGAAGCATCCCTTCCAGCAAATATCCCATAGGGGCCATCTATATAGGAAAAAAGAACAAAAAATTAGGACACAGATGCCCCCTGCCCTTAACAACCTGACAAGACCGAGTATACAGATCAGCCAAAATCCCTCCTCCAGAACAACCTCATCTGTTTTCTTCATATTCAACCCAGGTCCTACACAACTTGGATCCACTTCCCAAGGCCATAGCGATTATCCAATACCCCAATAGCTTGTTGTATATGTTTTTTTATGTGTTATATGGCTTGCTTTATATGTTTTAGATTCTATATTCAGATTTTATATAATAATGGGGTTGTCTGAATGTCATATATTGTATCAGATTGTTAATTTTTGTATGGCTCTTTGAGGCCCCCTTCAGGGGAAAAAGGTGGGATATAAATAAAGTTACAAGTAGCAATATGCCAGAGTCTTCTCAGTGGTGGCCCCAGTGTGTGTGTGTGTGTGTGTGTGTGTGACAGCTCAATGACTCAAGGCCTATATATATATATATATAGGCCCTGAGTCATTGAGCTGTGCCTCCATTATCCTGTTTCTTGTTTTGGCATGTTTTAAATTTTTTCTTCTTGATACTTCCTTATTAATGGCAGTTGTATTATTATTTTAAATAGCGGATCTTTCGTTTTCATGCTTTTTTCTCTAACCTGTCCAGGAACCTTTAGGTTGCAAGGGGTTTAGAAATTTAAATTAATGAAAACACTTTGCTCCCACCAACATCAGATACTGCTAGATGCCTGTCCATGTCTGGCAACAGACTTAGGGCTAAACAGTGACAGAATACTTGGCAGAAGAAAGATTCTCTGTCTATGATCTATATAGGGCCTGTTAACTGCCGTCTGGTGGAGTGAAAGTAATGCATTTTTGGTAACTTATTACATTGCCTTGTTCCAGCATCATAAACTGGAGCAAAAAGAATTTGGCTTTGCTGAGAGCATAGTTGCAGAGAAGGTTCATCACAGTTCATCACTTCCAGAATAGGGATGTACACAAATGAGTTTTTTGCATTCGAATTTGAGTCAAATCGAACGTCCAAACATTCAGTTTGAATGTTTAGAATCCGAATGCAACAAAATCCGATTCGAATTGAACACATTGAAAACTATTCGTTTGAATGTTAGATTCGAATCTGAAGATACGAATGTCGACAACGTTCGTATTTGAAGATACGTATAAACACATACAAATGTTGTCGACATTTGTATCTGAACACATTTAGTGCGCATGCATCCCATTTTCGTTCCGTATTATAAGTGCAAATGCGCACAGATAACGTATGAGATTCATACAGATATGAATCCGGATGCAAAAAAACCCATTCGTGAAGATCCGTAACGCAAAGTATGTGCCAAAAACTGCCCACATCTGGTGGTTCCTTCGCTTGGCAGCTGTTGCTGGAAGAGATGATTTCCGGTGGATAATTAAGCTTCCCTTTGCCTGTTGCTTTTAATTTTTTACTTTTTCCTTCTCCGTGGTACCTTATTCGGAACAGAGGGCAAGGCACCTTAAAGGAGACTGGATCGAAGGGCAGCAAGTGGCAGGGGAAGACCGCGGTCCCGTGCAAACTCAGGCGTGTGCCTTTCCCAGTTCTGCAACCTGCAAGGCCCAAGTAGTGGCGGAAGGGTAGCTTCTGTCCTCCTATTCTTTCCCTTCCTCCATTGGGCCCCCCTCGCTCTTTCTGACCGTTCTCCACACCGATTCTGACCCAAAGAGCAGCAGCGGTTGCCCTTTGCTGCACACCTCTGTACGCAATATCTCACTTGGTGCCCTGGGCTTTTGGAGAAAGCGGCCATCTCAACGCCACTCGGAGAAATCCTTCCCCAGGTCAATAAATAACTAACAATTGTGCAAGAGAAGGCATCTGCTGCACGGGCAAAGCCTCGTGCAACTGCTTTGCAGGCCGGCCTGTTCCGCCCTTTGAACTTGCCCAATATTCAAGGGAAAGGTGAATGGGGCTGGGAGGGAGAAGAAGGGCCCCCTGGGACCCGCCTAGCCGCCCAGCTCTGCCCCACACAGGCTGCTGCTGCTGCACTCGATGGACAACCAAGACCTGGGAGCAAAGGGCTGTTCCTGCCACCACTTTCTCCCTCCCTCTTTATAATCCCCTTTGTAAAACAGTTCTGGCAGCTTTGGGACTGGGAAGCAAGGTAGAAGCGGAACAACCGGTCCTGCCAAAGATCCGCTTGACAAACTTTCCCAGCGCCCTCGCCTTTTAGCAATCCCTAGCCCTAGAACTGCAACCTCTAGGGGCGAGCAGATTTTGGGCTAGTCAAAGCTCACTTTGCTTTTTAACTAGAACCCCAGAATCTCCAAGCTGGAGCCAAGCAGCAGAAGCACAAAGAACTGATCGCCTGAGCCCTCCTCCTGCTGCAACTTTAAGCCAAGTATTTATGGGAGGATTTCTTTACCTCCGCTGGGAACCCCATCAGTTACCCTACCTTTCTTCCAGCCAATAGCCCAACAGAAGTAGGCCTTAGTACCCTAGGGATGGGCACGGATATTCAAAACATTCCAAAATTCAATTGAATTTGTTTGAATTTGGATATTCGAATTTGAATCAAATGTCCCTAAATTCAAATTTAAACATTGAAACCAATTTTGAATTTTCAAATCTATTCATTCAAATTATTTGGACATCTGTATGTGTATGGATATGCACACGATGCGTACTTGCATGTAAAGATCTTTCCCGCATCCATATGCATACGGGATGAAAACGGGATGCATACAGGATGTGTACAGATGTTTACGGGCGCATACAAATGTTGTCAACATTTGTATGTGCAAATTCAAATAAAAAATTCAAACGAATAGCTTTGAATGTATTTGATTCAAACTGAATGTGAATACATTTGAATTTTAAAGATTCAAAACTGCTTGAATTTTTGGATATTCGGTTCAAATTGAATCCCCAAAATTGCATTCATACACACCCCTATAGTACCCCTTGCACATTCTTCCTTTTGTGCAACCTGGTGCAAACGCACACTGATGCCAACTATTTACAAACTACTCCTACACAACTGGATTCCAGGTCAGCTTTCCGCAACCAAAGCCCTGCAGGCCTTTTGCCCCCATATTCTCTGGACTCCCTGCGCACCAGGGATGAAAGGACTCAGAACCCAGAGGCTGGCAGCTGAACAACGCTGATCTAGGCAGCTGTATCTTTTTTTCTTCTCCCTAGAAATCCAGGATGCTGGCCAAATATATAGCTAACGAGTGATGTTCCATAAACCCCATAGCTTGCTGGCTATACAGCTGGAAGTACACAGCGGGGATGTGCATGAAAAAAAAATCACATTCATTTGCGCTATCGAATCAGACCTCCAAAAATCTGTTCCGTCACAGATTTGTTAAATTGAACATTCAGGCAAACCCCATCATAGGATGCATCAAGAGGAGGACTGAGTCTAGACTCTAGATCATGAGAAGTAATTATTCCTTTTCACTCTACCTTGGTCAGAGCTCATCTAGAGTCCTGGGTCCAGTTCTGGACACCCCAGTTCAAAAAAGACATTGACATACTAGAGCTAGCCCAAAGGAGGGCTACCAAAATGGTGAGTGATCTGGAAACCATGTCCTACGAGGACAGGTTGAAGGATTTAGGAATGTTTAGCCTGCAGAAGAGAAGACCGAGAGGAGACATGATTGTGGTCTTCAAGTATCTGAAGGGCTGTCACAATGCAGAGGCACCGTCCCTACTCTCACTTGCACAAGATGGGAGGACTAGAGACAACAGGATGAAACTTCAAGGGAGTCAATACAGATTAGAAATTAGGAAAAACTTCCTGGCAGTGAGGGCGATCAGTCAATGGAATAGGTTGCCACAGGAGGTGGTGGGTTCTCCTTCACTGGAGGTGTTCCAGCAGAGGCTGGACTTACATCTGTCGGGGATGGTTAGGTAATCCTGCACTGAGCAGGGGGTGGACTGGATGATCCTAGAGGTCCCTTCCAACTCTAGGATTCTATGACTCTATGGGTGAAATCTTCACTCAGTCATAGAGACCTGTGGGGTGACCTTATGGCTTTCACTGCTGCTTCCATGTAGACAACCTCACAGTTTTTTTGGAAAGAAAGGCAAGATATACATTCAAAAAGCAAAATACTAAACTACATCTGGGTTGTAATGCTTCCTACATTCAGCATTTGACGCCCTTCCCCGTGTGATCCAGCTGTACGGAGGAAGCCTTCCAAAGGGCAGCCCTTTTTGTGGGTGGCCCCTTTTGTACAGAACTTTCTCCTTAACCAGGTGCAGCTTGATCTGACACATAACATCTTTTGAGTGCAAGCCAGGACTCATCTCTTGTCCCAAACTCTGAGGGCATTTCCCTATATTTTACCATCTTGCTAGGGGTAGAGGAGTAGTTCTCAAGTTTTCCTCTTTAAGGGTGTTATGGTTACTTTTTCCTGAGAGAACAGGAGTTGCAGGCCTTGTTTATATAACTACTTAAGAACATAAGAACATAAGCCACAGCCCATCTAGTCCAGCATCCCATCTCACACAGTGGCCCACCAACTGCCCATGGGCATCTCAAGCAGAGACAAGGGCAAACCTTCTCATAAGAACCTAAGAGGAGCCCTGCTGGGTCAGGCCACAGCCCATCTAGTCCAGCATCCCATCTCACACAGTGGCCCACCAAATGCTCATGGGCATCTCAAGTAGAGACAAGGGCAAACCTTCTCCTGCTCTCAAATCCCAGCAAATGGCGTTAGAAGCACCCTGCTTGTCCCCCAGCCTGAAAGGTGTACTTGGGCATTCATTCTAGTAGCCATACTTGCCTTTCCACCATCTATTTACCTACTTTTAACTTCATACACAAACGCCAAACATTTGCACATAAATCAAGGCAGCTGATAAGTAGGGGGGAAATCCATCATTACTGTCCTAGTCCAGATCGGAGTAGCAAAGTGCACATTAGGCGGGAAAAGGGGATACTCGTAAAGAACCTGGAAAATAATGGGGCGGTCTACTTCTAGTCACTTTTAATAGGTAGCCCAGAGATTCTGACCCCAGCAGCGCATCCAAGAACCAGCTGGAAATTAAGATGATCCATAAATAAGAAGATCTCAGAAATAAGATCGGGAACATCTTAAACCTTAAGAAGAAGAAGAGTTGGCTTTTGTACCCCACTTTCCTCACCCATTTAAGGAGACTCAAAGCAGCTGACAAACCTTCTGTTCTTCTCCCCACAACAGACACTCTGTGAGGTAGGTGAGGCTGTGAGAGCTCAGCAGACAGCTGTGACTAGCCCAAGGTCACCCAGCTGGCTTCATGGGGGAGGGCGGAATCAAACCTGGCATTCCCAGATAAGAGTCCTACTCCCAAACCACTCAGTTAATTGCACCATTCCGTTCTAGAGATTGCAGTAGATACCAGAATGGAAAAGAAGGGAGGAGCATTTCAGGCACGCATTTTCTGGCTGAAAAGGGTGTCTCTCCAGCAGCGTGAAACTGACAACAATGGAATTTTTTCTGCCGTCTCTCTGCCCCTGTGCCTGTTTACTTGCAAACAAAAAAGGACTCCCAAAATCAGCGCGCCTTCCTTCCAAGAGACGGTCAGCTGTACAAGCACGGGCCAGAAATCAGCCTACGCAAAGGTCATTTCCCCCTGCCAAGATCTGCCCTTTGCCCTTTTCCATCATTCCGTTCTTCTCGGTTGCTTTAAATGGTTTTTATCTGCTCCAACTCTTTAAAAAAGTTTATTATTGTTTATAATTGTTGTGAGAGCTGCCCTGGGACTTAAGGCCTGAAGAGCAGCTTGTAAATGGGAGCAGCAATAACTCTTAAGCTTCAATCTGATGAACGTTTAAACCACAATGCGTTAGGCGGCCATGAATCAGCTCTGGTCCCGACGCCTGTTAACTCTTGACACCAGAGGCTGTTTGCCTTAAAACAACACGCGGAGAACCCACGCTCGTACTCCAGGCCTCGGGCGACATGGCTAAGCATGCCAGGACCACAATGCAACAGCGTGAAGAAACTCACAGGCTCTCACACCCAGCAAAGGACAAGCAAGGAGAGACAATTTTTGCTTCGGTCTCTTCCCACAAGCCAATCCAAGAAGGTCCTTTGGGAATCTGTGACCCCACTGGGTCTGGTGCGACCCGCTAATCAATGCTGGCGATGGCAGATGTTTCAGAACTACAAATGCCTCCAAAGCCGCTCCGGCTGGGTGACCTTGGGCGAGTCACAGCTCTCTTCTGAGCTCTCACAGCCCCACCCACCTCACAGGGTGCTCTGTTGTGGGGAGAAGAACAGAAGGCTTGTCAGCCACCTTGAGTCCTCTTAAAAATGGGTTAAGAGAGCAGGGTATAAAAACTACCAATGCCTCCAAAGCCGCTCCAGGGCATATCCCACGTGGGGGTCAGCATGGTTGTGTATCGGGGCTCTGAGCTTCCCAAGACCTTGGACCCCTCCCCATTTCTCCTTCCTGGCTGGAAGGGAGGGAGGGGAGGGAGGGAGGGAGGGGGGAAGCCAAGGGGAAACGCGCAGGCTCAACACAGCCCCAACTATGCCCACGGCCGGCCAAATCCCAGCCGACTTCAACCCACAGGCGATGAACAGTGAAAGTCGCGGTTCAGATCCCAGTCCACCTAATCCAGGCCTACACACTAAGGGCGTTTTTCCACCACACTCCTTCAATCTGGATCTAAGAAGATCCGGATCTAAGGAATGGGTACTTCCCTTAATCCGGATCTAGTGTGTTTCCATGGGTGGTCTAGCACCCAATAGCAATGGGTGCTAGCCTGCCTGCTGTGGAAACACCGGAGCACCCATTTGCAAGTCCGGATCTACCCACAAGGGGTCTGCCTGTCACCCCAGGTGTTTTGGGGGACAGGGGGTGCAATCTACAAAGTTGTCTTCGGAGATTAGCAAAAGCTCCGAAGTCCTTCCGAAGTCCTTCCAAAGTTACCTCTGGAGATTAGCACAGGCTCCGCAGAAAAACCCCTTTGGAGCCTTTGCTAACCTCCAAAGGCAACTTCAGACTTCGGAGTTTTGATTTTGGGACACCGAGCCTCCTCTTGACCCCACTGCCCTACAATCCGGATTTGATGGCTGAAGACCCCATTGTAGACCCCATCACGAAATCCGGATTATAGGTCCTGAACGACCCATATGATCCAGATTTCCCTAGCTGTGGTGGAAACAGATGTGTCCCTAATGGGGTCCGTGGTGGAAATGGGGTCATCCAGCTCTCAGCCAAATGGGTCCTTAATGGGTGCTAAAATGGGTACTTACTGCCAGTGGAAAAAACACGGATCTAAAACGCGCACTGCCTCCCAGGCTAACCAAGGGGGTGCGGTCTGGGTGCGCTTGGATACCGGATTAGTAAGGAAACAGACTGCAAACGGGTCTGGAGAAAGGCAGCCTTGGAAGTCCGACCCAAGGATTAGACGGACGGGGAAATCAGAACATCCACGCTTGGGCCAAGGGTTGGCCAGATGGGGAAATCAGAACATTTGGAGGGGGAGATCAGAACATTTGGGGGAAAATCAGAACATCTGGAGGGGGAGATCAGAACATCTAGAGGGGGAGATCAGAACATTTGGAGGGGGAAATCAGAACATTTGGAAGGGGAGATCAGAACATTTGAGGGGGAGATCAGAAAATCTGGAGGGGGAGATCAGAACATGTGGAGGGGGAGATCAGAACATCTAGAGGGGGAGATCAGAACATTTGGGGGGAGATCAGAACATTTGGAAGGGGAGATCAGAACATTTGGAGGGGGGATCAGAACATCTGGAGGGGGAGATCAGAACATCTGGAGGGGGAGATCAGAACATCTAGAGGGGGAGATCAGAACATCTAGAGGGGGAGATCAGAACATTTGGGGGGAGATCAGAACATTTGGAGGGGGAAATCAGAACATTTGGAAGGGGAGATCAGAACATTTGGAGGGGGGATCAGAACATTTGGAGGGGGAGATCAGGCCCCACGGACGGGAAGACGCGAAGCCCGGGGCGCGGGTCCTCCTGCCCACTGCTCACCAGGCCCGTAGAACTTCCTGCCGCGGCTCACGTCGAAGACCTTCCCGTTGATGGCCATGAGGATGCGCGGGTTCTGCAGGCCGTCGTAGGGCCGCAGCTCGGCCAGCGTGAAGTCGCGGCGCTTGAGCTTGGGCAGCGGCGGCGGCTCGTCCTCCTCGCCGTCGGGCTGCGCGCGGGGCCGGTCCCCGCGCACGATCTGGTAGAGGAGGAAGAGGCAGAGGCCCAGCAGGCTCAGGTTGAGCGGCGAGCTGACGATCTCCATCAGCAGCCCCGGGCTGCTCCCGTCGGCGCCCTCGCCAGCGCCCGCTGCCGCCTCCTCGTGCGCCATGGCTGCCGCTGCGCTGGCTGGATCGCTCGCTGGCTCGACGGCGCGGGGAAGGAGCTCTCTCGCTGCTGCTGCTGCTGCAGGTATGGACGCCGAAGATCCCGACCCGGACTGGACGAGAGCCCGTCCCCGTTGGCGATCTTGCAGCCGAGGAGGAGGAGGAGGAGCCCCAGCCGGGGCGGGTCGTCGGGACCCGGGAAGAGGGAGGCGCACAGCTGAGCGCAAGGGGCGGGGAGGGCGGAGACGGAGAGATCGGGACGCAGCAGCCGACGCCGCTGGGCTGGGGGGCGGGTTGGGGGATTCCTCCAAGACGGCACCGTGTCCGGGGACGAAGCCCCTTTCGAAGAGGCTCCCCTTAGCCTTAGCGCAGCGCCCGATCCAAGGCACCTCCGCCTTTTGTGCCTCGCTCTGCGCTGCCTTTCCTGCAAGAGCTGGGAGGCCGATGGAGGGTTTTCCCTCCAGCCCTGAAAGGGGGGCCTTGGGGGGGGAAAACGGGCCCCGGGGTGAAGCGAGCGGGTCCCCGTCGAACTGATCTACGGGCTGGCACGGGGTCGGATTTTTTATTGTTATACTTTTGTTTGGAACTTCCACTCCCATGAGCCTCCCCTGCATTCGCCAAGGCTCATGGGAGTGGAAGTCCAAACAAATAGTGTTTTCCCACTAGCACTAGAGGACCCATTAAGCACTCATTAAGGACTCCTAATGGGTCCTTAATGGGTACTCTAGTGCTAAGTGATACTCCAGGGCATCCTTGAAGTGGCATGGGGAGAAAGTTCCGCTTTGGGTATTTTCCCACTAGCACTACAGCACCCATTAAGCACCCATTAAGAACTCCTAATGGGTCCTTAATGGGTACTCTAGTGCTAAGTGGAAAAACATCCAAAGAGGAATTTTCTCCCATCCCACTTCAAGGAAGGTTTTGAAGCTGGAACGACAACGCGCTGTTGGAGAAATCACACTTTTTATTTTTTAGACCCATGTAGGAAAGCAAAGCAATGTGGAAGGCGGGGGCTCCAGGGTCAAATGGTTAGGGAGCCGGACTCTTATCTGGGAATACCAGGTTTGATTCCGCACGCCTCCACGAAGCCAGCTGGGTGACCTTGGGTGAGTCACAGCTCTCTTCTGAGCTCTCACAGCCCCACCCACCTCACAGGATGCTCTGTTGTGGGGAGAAGAACAGAAGGTTTGTCAGCCGCTTTGAGTCCCCTTAAATGGGTGAGAAAAGCAAGGTAGAAAAGCCAAAGTCTTTTTCCTCCACGAAGCCAGCTATGTGACCCTGGGCTAGTCACAGCTCTCTTCTGAGTTCTCACAGCCCCACCTACCTCACAGGGTGCTCTGTTGTGGGGAGAACAGAAGGCTTGTCAGCCAGCTTGAGTCCTCTTGAAAAGGGTTAGGGAAGCAGGGTATAAAAGCCAGCTCTTCTTCCTTCTCCACAGAGCCAGCTGGGTGACCTTGGGCTAGTCACAGCTCTCTTCTGAGCTCTCATAGTCCCACCCACATCACGGGGTGCTCTGTTGTGGGGAGAAGAACAGAAGGTTTGTCAGCCACGTCGAGTCCTCTTTAAAAGGGTTAGGGAAGGGGGGTATAAAAGCCAGCTCTTCTTCCTCCTCCACAGAGCCAGCTGGGTGACGCTGGGCTAATCACAGCTGTCTCCTGACCTACCACAGCACCACCCACCTCACAGCCTATTCTGTTGTGGGTAGAAGAACAGAACGTTCGTCAACCACCTTGAGTCCCCTTAAATGAGTGAGAAAAGTGGGGTAGAGAAGCCAACTCTTCTTCTTCTCAGCACAAGGGCTGCGGCTAAAAAAGCCAGAGTTTGTCTGCCTCCTGAGGCACTTGGAATCACCGTGTTCAAACCACATTGCTGATTTTAATAAGCATTTATTTGTCGAGGGGGGGGTACAGGTATGGCATGATGCTCCTTTAGATTAGCCCCAGGAGCACGGATAAGTAAGCTTTACCTCCCAGCCTTCATTTATTAGGAAAGCTCTTTGACTGCTCACAAATGCCTGCTTTTCTCGTTGGTCTAGGTGCCTCCATCCAGAAACTCCTCTTTTAAAGGGTTAAAAAACTATCTGCGTTTGATATCTGAGTCGCTTTCTGAGCCCTTGGGCGATGCCCTCCGACATCTGCAAGGAGCATCCTTTGTCAAAAAATAGATTTATAGTAGAATCCTATACGTGGTATGCACAGGATAATCCTACACATGGTCTGAAAAAGTGCTTTCTCCCATATAGAACTGCCTGCGTACTAGATCTCAAGGAGGGGGCCTCCTTGTAGTTTGTCTTCTCTCAGAGATGCAAAAGGGCTGGAACATGCAACGGGGCCTTTTATGTGGTGGCCCACAGACTCTGGAACAACCTCCCTTTGGGAGTTTGCCAGGTGCCTACATTATATGTCTTCTGGTCCTTGGTTAAAACATATCTCTTCACCCAGGGTCCTTTTTGCGGTTGGAGTTATTCTGGAATATATCCCAGAATAGGGACCTGTTATCTGCCTGCTAGTGCAGACTATGGATGGCCCCAGGTGAGGCCTGCCATAGTCTACATTAGCCTGTGGCCAGCAGAGCGGTATCCAGAGATGTATTCCAGAATAAGGCCAAGTGCAGAAACGGCTCAGGCATTAGACATTTAGCTTCCTCTGAGTGCTGCTGTGTCCAGGAAGGTGGGCTATGTTTTAAATATGTTTTAGACATATGCTGTATACTTTATCTTTTTATTACTTTGACCCACCTTGGGAACTTCAGGTGATGGGCAGGGTATAAATTCATTCATGGATGGATGGATGGATGGATAGATAGAGCTAAAAGCATAACAAGAATCAAGACAAACATCCATTCTGGAAGGAACTGGGTAAAAAGACAGGTCTTCTACAAATGCCTAAAGGCAAGCGTGTAGGCGCCCTACGGGTAGCAGAGGAGAGACTATTCCAGAGGGTGGGGGCCACCACAAAGAAGGCTCAGCCCAACATATTTATAAGATGCCATTCAGTGATTTGTGGTACCCCCAAATGATCTCTTAATGATCTCACAGGTCTGTTCCGGGGAAGAAAATTTGCCAAGTAAGCTGGCTCCAAGTTTAAGGGCCTTCCACGTAAATATGCATAGGCATGCAGCCTAAATCGGATCATGCAACCAGGCAAGTCAACATAATGGTTAAATGTTGCCATTAGGTGGCGCTAGTTCCTGCAATTTGTCCTGAAAGACAGCTCAGCAGCTTGCTTGCTTGCTTTCTTTTGCAACAAAAACTAAAACAGCAAATAAAAACAATTTTCTGTGGAGGAACTGGCAAGGAGATCAGCTCAGTGGAAAAGGAACTGCATGGAAAGAGGAAGGCTGCCGGTTCGACCCTTGACATTTCCTCTTGTCCAGAGTTCTGTTCTGGGCTGAACTGAAGAAAGAAATCACATGTTAAAGTCAGGGTTCATTGGCTTTACAAGGCTTGGGATTTAAGGAAACCCAGGGGAAAGTTTAAGGGTGTTTTGCCACTAGGGTCCTTAATGGGCACTCTAGTGCTAAGTGGAAAAACACCCTTTATGTGTTAAGAAAAATCAGGTTAACATCTGATAAATTTAGGTGGCACTGAGTGACTCTTTAAGGCTGCACTGGGGCCACCTGTTTTAAGGCCCTGTAGATTTACAGAATCCCATTTCCATCAGTGATCTATCTATCTATCTATCTATCTATCTATCTATCTATCTATCTATCTATCTATCTATCTATCTATCTATCTATCTATCTATCTAATAAATTTATATCCTGCCCTTCACCAAATGGTTCCGGGGCGGGTTACAATAAGAATAAAACACATCTTTAATTTTTTTTTCTCTTGATATCACCCCTCCCTCCCTCCCTCCCTAACAGGACAGCACCCCAAGGAAGCTATTTAGATGGCAAAAGTCTGGTTGAAAAAATACGTTTTCACCAGGCACCGAAAAGTGTACAATGTAGGCGCCTAGCAAACCTCAAGAGGGAGGCTGTTCCAAAGTCTAGGGGCCACCACAGAGAAGGCTCTCTTGCGTGTCCCTATGCTTCCTACCTCTGCAAGAGAAGGAACTACAAGGAGACCCTCCCCTTGAGATCTCAGATATGCTTCATTCTAATCCCCTATTATATTGGGTGTTTTCCCACTTAGCATTAGAGTACCCATTAAGGGTCCTTAATGAGTACTCTAGTGCTAGTGGAAAAACCCCTGAGAAGCGCAGGGGAGCATTTCTTTCTCTCCTGGTCTGGGAAGGGTTAATTAACCCGTTCAGAAACGTTTTAAGAATAAGTAGGCGTCCGCACGAATGCAATTTTTGGGATTCGATTCAAACACGATATCCAAAAATGCAAATCGATTTGAGCCTTTAAAATCCGAATGTATTCCCCATTCGATTCGATTTGAATCGATTTGTTTGAATCTTTGATTCGAATTTGCACATACAAATGTCGACAACATTCATGTGTGCCCATACGCATTCCATGCGTATCCGTATGCATCCCGCGTTTATCCTGTACACATCCTGTTTTCATCCCCTACAGATCCATACAAGCGCGTGTAGATGCGGGAAAGAGAAGTGTCGCAATTACGCATCATGTACGCATACGAATGTCTGGGTAATTCGAACGAATAGATTAAAAAATCCAAAATTCGCTTGAATGTTTAAATTCCGATTTATAGACATTCGATTCGGATTCGTACGTCCACACTCCAACGAATTCAATCGAATTTTGAACGCTTTGAATATTTGTGCAGATTCCTAAGAATAAGCAGCGATTTCTCGCCATTAATAGCCATTTGTCCACAGCCTTTCTCTGGGAAGCTTCAAGCAGGGCAAGGCAGGTTGCATTTCACCCCTGCAAATGTATTTAATTTTAGGAAATAATGATAAACATTAGGAAATAACGTTTGGTTTCTTGCACAAATAGTTATATGGCAACCACCCAACACCTTCCGGCTCTGAAAGTCTTGTTTTCCATCCTCCTTCTCCTGAACAACGTTGTTGCAGGCAACATTTGCACACATTTTTAAAAACCCAGCTCGAAGGCGGTTTAGAGGTGGTAGCATGTGGACGCTCGTGTTCCCATCCCGCCTCTAATCCACTCTCAAGGTCAGAGGACGCATTAGGGACTTGCATTTCCTGGCCTTTAACGTGGATCGCTACCGTCTCTAAGCTGCCTTTGAGCCACTTTTCAAAAACGTGTGTGGATGCACACAGGCGCTGCGGGGCTAGGAAAAGGTGCTTATGCAACGTCCTCGAAGCACCTTCCCTTGTTGGCCCCCAAAGTAGCGGCCCTCTGAGCACGCTCAGGGGCCCTCCCAACTTCGCGTCTTCACTTCTACCCACGCCGCGGACCCTGGGGTGGGGGGAAAAGACGCTCCATATACGTGCTCGAAGAGCCTCTCGGCCCTTAAGCCCCGTTCCCACGTCCCAAGGACTGCATAGAAGGGGGGCGGTGGCGGTCGAGAGGCCCTCTGCACATGCTCCAGAGCCCGCTCGCTCTTGAGTGTTCCTTCCCACGGTCCCAACTTTTCTCCTACGGCCCAGAAGTGCCGCTGCTTCGCGCTTTCCGACCGGCTGAGCGGAGGGCCTCGGGGGAAGAAAGCGTTTCAAGGCACTCTGCCCGTGCTCGGGAGCCCTCTCGCCTTTGTACCACTGGAGCCTTCCAGGTCCCAAGGCTCCGAGCGGGGAAGGAGAAAGGGCCAGCCGCCGAGGCGTCCCGGCAGCTCCGCCCGATGGGCGGCTGGGAAGCCTAGTGGGCGGTGCCTGCTGGGCTTTGGTCGCCGTCGTGTGCGGCTGGCTGGCCGGCAGGCAGGCAGGAGCGGAGGCGCCGAGGGAGCGCAGCACCCGCGGGATGTGAGCGGGGGAAGCCGAGCCAGGTGAGAAGCGGCGCAGCCCGGGGCCACCGCAGCGCAGGCGTGCAGGCGGGCGGGGGGAGCAATGGCGTCGGGGTGACGGCGGGGGCCCCTGCCCGGATCTGTAGAAACACAACCCCCCCCCCGTCTTCCCGGGAAAGGGTCCTGGGCTGGGGGGGCTGGGCTGGACCGGGCTGGGGGTAGGTGGGTGGGTGGTCCGCTTCGTGCCTTCCTTCCAGCCCGAAAGAAATAGAGGAGGGAAGGAGGGGGTGTCTCTGCCCTTTAAACTCGGGGAGGAAGCGCCTGCAAAGCGATTTTTTTTTAAAGTGAGGTGGGTGGGCGTGAAAAGGGGCTCAAAACTGAGAAGGTTTGAGAGCCAGCCTGACGGACTAGTGGCTAGGGTTTGCTGAAGACTTGGACGGGAGACCATGGGGTGATCAGGGCGGTCGTTGTCTTTCAACCTAGTTCGCTTCATGGGAAAGGGAACGGGCACCCCTTTTCACCTGAAGCTCTTCAGAAGACCAGAGGGGTCTTCTCTGTGTGGGGTGGTGGTGGTGGTGAGACCGAACTCTGTACATGCTCTGAGAGCACTCTTTCTTCTCTCCCATGAAAAGTCTCCGGGCTCAGTTGTCATGGCAATATTGCCTGCGCTAGGGTGAATGTCTGTCAAGATTTTAAATTTCTCCCACATCTGTAGTGCAACTTTGATGTCTGTGCTGAGAGAGATGGGAAAGGGCTTTTTCTGTCTCTTCTCACACAGTCACAAAAAACACCCCTGAGGCGGCTTTGAGACGATTCAGACCTGGGTCCGCTGGGTCGGTGGGTCAGTTCACACACCCCCAACTTTCTAAGGCTAGAAAAAGCGGATTAGAGATGGAATGAGAATACAGAAGCCACACGCTGCCATCTTTAAAGCACTTTGGAGCCACTTTTTTGGACTGTGCATGACTCTACAACCTTCATCTTTTGAGGGATTAGAATATGATGCCTCATCACAAATCCTAAGGCAGGGTGCCACCCTTAAATGAAGGCTCCGGTTTAAATGTGAGTGGGAGTAGAAATGAATGCTAGAAGGCTAAAATGGAGAAAATGCCGGCCGAGGGAGATGGTGGATGAGATTTGGTGTGCTAAAATAACAGTAGGCAGATGTGTATGTCGTGACCTTCTGGAATAAGAATTCTGAACTTTGCAAAATCAAGGCAGATATTGCCTGTCATGTATGAAAGTCAGAAACTGGAAAGGGTCTGGTTTAAGGACATGACGAGCCCTGCTGGATCAGGCCACAGCCCATCTAGTTCGTAAGAACCTCAGAGGAGCCCTGCTGGATCAGGCCACAGCCCATCTAGTCCATAAGAACCTAAGGGGAGCCCTGCTGGATCAGGCCACAGCCCATCTAGTCCATAAGAACCTAAGATGATCCCTGCTGGATCAGGCCAGAGCCCCTCTAGTCCATAAGAACCTCAAAGGTGCCCTGCTGGATCAGGCCACAGCCCATCTAGTCCATAAGAACCTCAGAGGATCCCTGCTGGATCAGGCCAGAGCCCCTCTAGTCCATAAGAACCTCAAAGGTGCCCTGCTGGAGCAGGCCACGGTCCATCTAGTCCATAAGAACCTCAGAGGAGCCCTGCTGGATCAGGCCAGAGCCCCTCTAGTCCATAAGAACCTCAAAGGTGCCCTGCTGGATCAGGCCACAGCCCATCTAGTCCATAAGAACCTCAGAGGATCCCTGCTGGATCAGGCCAGAGCCCCTCTAGTCCATAAGAACCTCAAAGGTGCCCTGCTGGAGCAGGCCACGGTCCATCTAGTCCATAAGAACCTCAGAGGAGCCCTGCTGGATCAGGCCACAGCCCATCTAGTCCATAAGAACCTCAGAGGAGCCCTGCTGGATTGAGTCACAGCCCATCTAGTCCTGCATCCAGCCTCACACAGCGGTCCACCAAGTGCTTCTGGGCATCTCCAGCAGAAGACGAAGGCAAAAACTTCACCTGCTCTCAGCTCCCTGTAATTGTCCTTTAGCAGCATCCTGCTTGTTTCTCCAACCTGAAGGCAGTTACCTAGTCATCCATTCTGGTGGCCATTGATATACCTGCCTGCCATGAATTAACAGAACCCCTCCTGGATCAGGCCACAGCCCATCTAGTCCCTAAGATCCTCAGAGGAGCCCTGCTGGATCAGGCCACAGCCCATCTAGTCCAGCATCCTATCTTGCCCAACAGCCCAATTGCTTTTTGACATCAGCAGAAGACGAGGGCGAAACCTTCACTTGCTCTCCGCTCCCTGCGTCCTGTCTGTCTCTCCCACCTGCAGCTGGTACCTAGGCATCCAAATGACTGATGTGGCAGTGGAAAACAGGGGTTTTGTCTGAAGGAAGAGTGTGTGGTGCTGATAGAGGCTTTGAGGGGCATTGGTTGCATCAGCAAGGTGAAGTATATCCCACTATATCCATCAGACTAAAGCCTGATACCGGTTTCCCCTTAACCTGCATGGGTCAAAGCCAGATCTGATGTGCTCATGTGGGTATTTACCTCCATGCAGTACCTTATTTTATATATTTGTCCTTGGCATTTGGATCCTGCTTTTCCTCCGAAGAGCTCAAGGTGGCAAGCTTTATTCTCCTCTCTACCCTTTGATCCCCACAACAGCCCTATGAGGTAGGCAAAGCTAAGAGGGAAAGGCTGCTCCAGATTCATCTTCCATGACTAAAGCAGGAATCAAACTCAGGGAATCTTGGACAAGCTACTTGGAGGCTGCAACCACAGTGCCAAGAGTTACCCACTTACTGTCAGCTGCCCTTTTTGCCTGAGTCTCCACCATGCGCCAACTTCTCTTGTATTCCCAGTTCCAGGAGTCCCAGCTGTCTCTGTGTCTGAAGGCTCCTTTATGCTTTAAGCTGGTGGTGTGCCAAACTGGTTTGGTCGGTTCCCAGTTCGCAGCAAACTGGGGTGATTGTGTGGCTCACATGCGAACTGAACCACCTTGTTTGGGGGGAAAAACACCAAGTTTGAATCAAACTCAAACCAAGGGTGTTTGGTTCAATTCGAACCAAACCACTACATCTCAGTCCGAATCCAACCTGGGCCAAGGGTTGTTGTAATGAGCTAGGGGTGTGCACGAATGCCATTTTTGGAATTCGATTCAATTTGATTCAAATCTGTTAAATTTGAATTTAACCAAATTTGATTCAAGTTAAGCAAATTAGAATCTATTTGTTTGAGTTTTTCATTTGAATTTCCATTTACGAATGTCGACAACATTAGTAGATGCCCGTACCCATCTTCCCCTGGTCTGTACCCATCCGTACCCATCCATATGCTTCCGTATGCATTCCGTAATTATCCCATATGCAACCCGTTTTCATCCCACACGGATCCTTACAATGCAGGAAAGATGTGAATTTTCAAGTACGCATTGTGTATGAACCCGTACACAAGCGAATCTCAGAAGAACTTGAACAAATAGATCCAAAATTTGAAATTCGAATGAAAACTTTAAATTTGAATTTAAGGACATTCCATTCTAAATCATATGTTGAAATTCGGTTAATTTGATCGAATTTCAAATGCATTTGAATATTCATGCACATTGCTATAATGACAGAGTGATTCTTAACAGACCAAGGTGGTTTCCCCTATGGCGTCCTTGGTTCACATACAAACTGAGCCACCCTATTTGAAAAAAAAAGTTTGTGTCGAACCCAAACCGAGGGTATTTGGTTTGATTTTAACAGAACCACATTTCAGTTTGTGCACGTCTCTGCTTTATTTTTCTGAAATCCAGGTTGCACAGCGCCCAACATATCTGCAGTAGTAGCAGCCGGTGAATGTGGATTTTGTTGGCTGCGCTGTCCCAGGCTAACACTTCGGGCGGTTTGCACTGACTGAGGGGAACTTCCAAGCAGCCTCTTCTGCAGGACTTCCCCTTTATCACCAGGTTTCTGGTGCCGGCCGGGGCCCCTGCGAAGAAGGCCTTGTCTTGCCAACTGTGAGCTGGACCCCCTTATCGCTGTCCAACATTTTTGAGCTCAGGACTAGGGATGCACATGAATATTCATATTATTTGTTATTCGTATGAAATCGAATGTCCAGATATTCGTACTTTAGTATTCCTATGAATACAAATATTTTGAGTTATTTGTATGAGTAATTTGGACATTCGTATGCGTACGGATGCATACAGATATGCACAAGATGCTTATGGATACGTCATGTGCATATCTGTACGCATCCGTACAGGATGAAAACAGGATGCATACCGGATGCATACCGGATGAAAACAGGATTCATACGGGATGCATACAGGATGAAAACGGTGTGTGTATGGATACTTACGGATGCATACAAGATTTGTTTCGGTGGATATGTATTGAATATTCGAACAAATAGATACGAATGTATTTGTACCGGTTTGAATGTCTAGACATTCGTTTTTTTCTTTATTCGTACATATTCGGGTTTTTGAATATTCGATTCGTCACGAATTGAATGTCGGAAGCTGCCTTCATGCACACCCTCCTTCAGGACCCTTTCTCCATCGGAGCTCCCCGTCAGAGTGGAGGGCGAGGCGACAGAGAGTGAATGCGCAAACACCAGGTGATGGACTTAAGAGCATCAAATCTCTTCCGGGGATTGGGGGGGCGGGCGGGGAGCATGCACCCCCTCCCAGCCTTTGGAATTTAATCTTTGAAGGAGGCAGTGCTAATGCAGGCGAGCAGTGTCACTACTCAAGATGTCAAAAGGCTCCATCTGTCTATTTTAAGAATACAGGGAGGCGGAGGGATTAGCAGGGGCAGCCAGTTAGACACTGAAACATGCCACCATATGCCTTTATAATTCCTTTCCTTCCTTCCCTCCCTCTCCCTCTCTGCCCTTCCAGCCCCCCCTCCTGCTGTGTCTGCATTTGATTGACCTCCAGAGAATGGATGCTCTTAATTCATAAATGCAACCTGAGCCAATGCACAGATCTCTAATTGCAAATCCTTTGTCTCCTAATTGCCCTGGATTCAATGGCTCCGTCCCATCGCCATCGCTGTCCGAAGAACCAGCTTGCAATGTCTCCAAAAATACATGCATTGTTTGCACATCACCATGGCCACGCGTGGGCCGGGGATGTGGCGTCCAGCGCTTTGGACGAGTACCCAAAGCTGCCTTGGACTTTCAATGGCCGTGTCTCCACGCGTGGCCTCAGTGTTTGAGTACTTTCCCCCCCCCCCCCACGGATGCATGCAAAGGTTAGGGGACGTGGAATCGGGAGAGGTTCATGCCCTAGTCCACACGGGGACATGGGAGTGGAAAGGTGTTTTGTTTTTACATAGCTGCTGCTGTTGCCACAGAGGCGACTCTCACCTGTTTGGAGATCACTTTTCATTTGTATAAGGGCTGTGTGAACTATTGAATGAGTCATATGCTTGACTTTTGCCAGCATCAGCAGTTTTAGCTTATGAGAAGTTGAATTTCCCAGGGTTAGAGGGGCCGGGACAGCTCTCAGGCCTGGCTTGGAAGTGCAGGGTAGGATATTTCTTCCATTTTGCTGCCCTGGGAGCATACATTTAGTTGGAATTTGCAGACTATATATTATGCAAGCAAAGCCTAAGACTCTTGTAAGATAGGCTGCTATTATCTCCAGCGTGCGGGTTTGTGGGTGAAGATGAAAGGGGATGGATTTCTAGCAGAACATACAGAACCGTAGCCTGAGATTGCCTTTCCTGTGCAAATCCTGCTGAAATAAATGTAATGTTTTCTCTCTGATGGATTGTCTGTAGCTCAGTCATAGAGCAAACTGCCTGGAAAGCAGAGGGTTGCTTTTCCAATCGCCAACCTCTCCTCAGAGGTAGGGAATGGCAAACCATTTATGTATTGCTGCCAAGAAAACTGCAAAGAACTGCCCATGGTGTCTGGGACTGGGTGTAGCTCAGTGGTAGAGCAAGAAGCAGAAGGTCACCAGTTTGACCCCCAGGGCCTTTCTGCATTTGGCCTTATTCTGGAATATATCCCAGAATAGGGATCTGCCACTATCCATATGCTCGTGAAGATTATGGCAGGCTCCAGGTGAGGCCTGCAATAGTCTGCATTAACATGTGGCCAGCAGACCCCTATCCTGAGATATATTCCGGAATAAGGCCAAGTGTGGAAAGGGCCCCAGACTCTCCCTGGAACAGCAAACGACTACTGTATCTCTGCCAAGAAAACTGTGCAGAGCTGCCTGTGAAGCCTAAAAGTGTCTTTCGCTCCATGGTAGAGCAAAGCACCTTGAATGCGAAGGGTTCCTGGTTTAATCCTCAGCCTAGAATATAGCGGAATAAGTCACCGATGTCTGGATACCGCCTGACTCCTTCAGAAGTGTAGCATATGTGTGTGTGTGAGAAAGATGTCTGGTCTTAATGGGGGAGCAAATCTCTCCGTTTTTCTGTCTACGCTTCAAATAGGCCGTTGGTGGAGGAATACACATTTCTAATGCAATGATCCCTGACGGACGGACGGTCCTTTCACTCTCCCCCACCTTTCACTCATGGCTTGTGGTTAATCTTCATCTGCTGAGCACGGCTGCTGCGCTGGCCACATGGTCAGCCTCCAGATCGTTAGTTACATAACGTGGACATCCAGGGACGCAGAGCAGCTCTCCGTCAGAAAACGCTTGCTTCCGCCCCAGGAAGCCTTTGCGGGGGCTGGCGTGATGGCTTTGGGTGCCCAGAGGCTGCCCCTCTTCCTGTGGGCAGGGGGCTCATGATGGCGTGTGGTGGGGTGCGCTCCGGGTTGGCCTAGCCAAGCTAGCCCCCCCCACAAGCTGCTTCACAGGAGGCTGAGGGTGGAATAGTGTAGAGCAGTGATGATGAACTTATGACACGCATGTCACAGGTGACACGCCAAGCCCCTTTGGGTGACACACAGTGTCGCCCTGGCGCCTGGGCACGTGGTTGCTGTTTGGTATCTGGCTGTTTGGAAGCGGTCTACAGGATACCGGGAGGACAGACACACTGTCCGTGTCCGGCATAGGAGGTGTGATGGAGTCACGTCATCATGCTGCCGGGTCATGCACAGTGCGTCTGTGCTTCCAGCAGCTAGAAGAAGAAGAAGAAGAGTTGATTTTTCTACTCTGCTTTTCTGACACATATAAGGGAACTGAAAGTGGCTGACAAAGCTTTCTATTATTCTCCCCACAGAAGACACCTTGTGAGGCAGGTGGGGCTGTGAGAGCTCAAAAGAGAGCTGTGACTAGCCCAAGGTCACCCATCTGACTTCATGGGGGAGGGTGTTCCCAGACAAGAGTCCAGCTCCTTGACCACTGGGCCAAACTGGCTAGAGGACTGAAGACCCATGTGTGGCAGTGATGGCTTTACTCACAATTTTTCCCCCTATGTACTTTTGTGAGACCTTATTCTCAGCATTAAATAATATTAAAACCAATAAAAGAAACCGACAGATGAAGTTAGTAGCGCTTGCCTGGGCTTGAAGTGTACGAAAAACACCAGCCTTCAATTGAAGATTTAGCAAATGAAATTCAGCAACAAAAAAGTCCCTAACGTAAAGAATTATTTGTGTTTGCTTTCAATAAATATATATATCAAAAATATGCCTTCTTTTTTTTTACTAGCGCTACAAATATCACAAAATTATGGATATTTCTAGATGTCACACGGCATCTGAGTTAAGCTAGGGTTTTTTTGGTGAATTTTGACACACTGAGCTTACCTGTAGAGGCAGCCCTGTGAACAGCCTAGGGTGGGCATGCCAGGGAAGACACCTGAGTCCCCCATGGTGGCTTATGTAGAGATTTCATACAGATTAAAAGCATACTAAAAACCCTGCCGAAGCAATGGACCTGTCTGCACTTACCTGTATGATCTTCTGTAGTCCTCTTCAGGCCCTTGGGGGTCATATGTTGGAGGCTTTAGCTAGCACTATCGTATTCCACCTGCACCAGACGGAGCGTAATCCAAATCAGGAGCCTCTTGATCCGGATTACTTGGTGAACCTGTTTAAACAGGCTGCACACCGGGGGACCACTGTGGGTGAGTCTGGATCACAGAGGCTTGGAGAGGACATGCCTTCATTTCCCAGACTACCAGTGGGGTGGGATGGGACCTATTTTGGTGCACACCAAATTATGCTGTCAAAATGAGTCCCCCGTGGATTCCAAGGCTAGGAGCTTTCATTCCTTACTGTCAAAGCCCTCAGGGTTGGGTCTGACGCTTGTGTGAGCTTCAGGACCAGTGTGAGGGCTGGCGTGGAATGGTATTGTTGTACACATGGCACTATTCCAGAACAAGCCTTGCCGTGATCCAGGCTGGAGGGCATCACGTGAGCCAGACCTACTGATCCAGATCCCGGGAAGGCAAGTTTAGAAAGGTCTAAGCATGAGCTGTTCTATATAGTCTTTTCCCTGAGCCGGCTTCCTTTGTCCAGAAGGCCATACGAGAGGTGGATTTCTACCGGACTTCAAATCTGCCGCTGTTCTTCCGAATCCCAGTTTCAGGATGAAAAGCAAGCAGCTGCCTGAATCTGGTGATTTCGAATGCAGTCTCACAGCCTAGGTGGAACTGATAAAAATTCAGCTGATCATGTGGAAATTGTGTCTCTGGCACACATGGATCTGAATCTAGTTTTCGGAGCTTTTCCTAGCCATTCTTAAGCTTACTTGATAAAACCTGGGCTTTGCCTGTGCTTGCTTTCCACTTTTCCTCCATGGACTTGTGCCGTACAAAGGCATCTCCATGGGATTTTTTTTCTGGAGGAGGAGGGGGATGAAGAGGAGGAGGAAATCTAGCTTGCCTGGGGAAACTGATCTTTGATGGAATTCATCTTGAGTGCTGTTATCCATCAACACCTTCCTCCTATTCTTCCGCCCTTTAGGGAGCCTTATCTGGGCAAACAGCCATTTTAACACGGCCACAGTCCTTCCAGATGCAAGGAGACAGTGACCCCAGTATTCCAGCCAATCCTGTCGCCCACCCTGCAAAGGTATAGCAATGAGATCACGATTAGGGAGGTGCATGAATATTCTAAACATTCGAAATTTGATCAAATTCGATTGAATGTTGACATTCGAACTCGAATGGAATGTCTACACATTCAAATTTAAACATTCAAACACATTTAGAATGTTCCAAAACGTTCCTTCTAATTATTTGAAACATTTGAATGTACAGATACGTATCTGTACGAGTCTCATACGCATCTGTACGCATTCACGCTTATAGTATGGGACGAAAATGGAATGTGTACGGGATGAAACGTGATGCGTACGAAATGCTTACAGATACGTATGACACATATGAACGTTTATTTACTTACTTACTTACTTACATTTCTATCCCGCCCCATACCCAAAGGTCTCTGGGCAGGTAACAATAGGTTAAAATAGATTTAAACAAGATACAAATTGAGAACAGATACAGATTAAAATGAAATACAGATAAAACAAGATGCACACTTAAAAACCCATTAAAATTCAACAAATTTCAAACCGTGCACTCCGTAGTGCATTAAAATGATGTCATTATTACTGGGGAGGGAGAATAAATCCTTAGCCAAAGGCCGAGGCAAACAGGTATGTCTTTAAGGCCCTCCTAAATAAATACAAGGAGGGGCCATGGCGCACCTCGAGGGGGAGGCCATTCCACAATCTCAGGGCTACCGCTGAAAAAGCTCTCTCCCGGAGGGCCTCATTATTGAATCTTAAGGCACGGGCAGGTTGATATGGGAGAAGGCGTTCCTTTAGATATTTGGGGCCCAAGTCATTTAGGGCCTTATAAGTCAAAGTTAACACCTTGAATTGGGCTCGGTAGTGAATTGGCAGCCAATGCAATTCTTTTAAGACTGGCGTAATGTGTGCCCAGTTAGCTGTACCAGTCAGCACTCTGGCTGCTGCATTTTGCACTAGTTGCAACTTCCGGACCATCTTCAAGGGCAGCCCCATGTAGAGCGCATTACAGTAGTCCAATATAGAGGTTACCAGAGCATGGGTAACTGTGGCCAAGTCGTCTCTATCCAAATAAGGCTTCAGTTGGCACACCAGCCGTAGATGGGAATAGCCACTCCTGGCCACAGCCTCTACCTGAGCTTCCAATGTTAGCATGGAGTCCAGGAGCACCCCCAAATTACACACCTGTCCCTTCCAGGGCATTGCAACCCCTTCAAGGACAGGATGTCTCCCAGCTACACGGACCCAAGACCCTGTGACACATAGCACCTCTGTCTTGTCTGGATTCAGCTTCAATTTAATTTGTCAACATTCATATCCTCAGATTCAAATTAACATTCCTCTCTTTCTGAGCTCTCACAACCCCACCTGCCTCACAGGGTCTCTGTTGTGGGGAGAAGAACTGAAGGTTTGTCAGCTGCTTTGAGTACTCTTAGGGGTGAGAAAAGCAAGATATAAAAACCAACTCTGGTTCTTCTTTTTCTTCTACTGCTATCAGGGCTAATAGCCCTTGACAGCCCTTATTTCCATGAACCTAAGAACATGGGAAGGGCCCCACTGGATCAGGCCCAAGGCCCATGTACTCAAGCTCCTGCCTATTTATTTATTTATTTTATTTATTATTTAAATTTCTATCCTGCCCTATATCCGAAGTTCTAAGAGCAGGTAACAACCTTTAAAATCCACCATATCAAACAAAACAATATATATTAAAACAGTAAAAACCATCACAGCATCTTAAAATCCAACATGTTGAAAACAAAACAATATCAATTAAAACAGTAGTGTTTACAGTGGGGGAAACATGACCAATGTTTAGCCAAAGGCCGAGCAAAGGCGTGCGTCTTCACCACCTTCCTGAACATAAGCAGAGAAGGAGCCTGACGCACCTCAAGGGGGAGACTATTCCATAACCTGGGGGCCATTACTGAGAAGGCTCTCTCCTGGCTGCCCACCTGACTCATTGATGAAGGCGGTGGGACAACCAGGAGGGCCTCCTTTGCAGATCTTAGGGCAGTGATGGCCAACCTATGACACATGTGTCACAAGTGACACACCAAGCCCTTTTGGGTGACACACATGGTCACCCTAGCACCTGGACGTGTAGTGCTTGCTTGTTCTTGAAGTGTATGAAATACCAACTTTCAATTGAAGATTTAGCAAATGAAATTCAGCAACAAAAGTCACTAATGTAAAGAATTGTTTTTGCTTTTAATAAAATACATATATCAAACATATAACTTTTTTAGTAGAGCTACAAATATCACAGAATTATAGATATTTCTAGATGTGATACAGCACCTGAGTTAAGCTAGGTTTTCTTGCGAATTTTGACACACCGAACTCAAAAGGTTTGCCATCACTCTCTTAGGGCATGGGAGGTCTTCACAGGTCTACGCCTAGTTCATGGGCCCTAGTGCAATCCTGGTGACTCGCTAGATGTCAACAGCAAACTGCGATGCTCTTGCTGAGAAAAGAGCATGGATGTGTCTTTGTAATCATCAGAGCTGAGATGCCTTTGAGGATGGGTGATTCTTCATTAGTCAGGGTATTGGACCAGCAAGTGAACCAGTTTGATCTGGTGGTTAGGGAGCCTTCAGCTTGGTCTAGTGGTTAGGGAGCCAGACTCTTATCTGGGAATACCAGGATCGATTCTGCCCTCCCCCATGAAGCCAGCTGGGTGACCTTGGGCTAGTCACAGGTCTCTTCTGAGCTCTCACAGCCCCACCTACTTCACAGGGTGTCTGTTGTGGGGAGAAGAACAGAAAGCTTTGTCAGCCACTTTGAGTCCCCTTAAATGGGTGAGAAAAGTGGGGTAGAAAAGCCATCTCTTCTTCTTCTTCTGTAGGCTCTGCCTGAGCCTCCCTCAGATGCACCAGCACATGAAACGGAGGCTCGTCCTAGTACTCTTGCTAGTTTGGTATACAAGTGAATATATTTCTGGAAACAAGAGCTATCAGTGGCTATTAGCCCTGATAACAGTAGGAAGAAGAGTTAGTTTTTATACTTGCCTTTCTTACCGCTGAGGGGGCTCAAAGTTGCTGGCAAACATTCTGTTCTTCTCCCCACAGCAGACACCCTGTGAGGTGGGTGGGGCTGTGAAGAAGAGTTGGTTTTTCTACCCTGCTTTTTTCACTCATTTAAGGGGACTCAAAGCAGCTGACAAACCTACTGTTCTCCCCCCCACAACATAACACCCTGTGAGTGGGGCTGTGAGAGCTCAGAAGAGAGCTGTGACTAGTCCAAGGCCACCAAGTTGGCTTCATGGAGAAAGAAGGTTGGATTTCTACCCCGCTTTTCTCACCTATGAGGGGAGTCAAAGCGTCTGACAAACCTTCTGTTCTTCTCCCCACAACAGAACACCCTGTGAGTCAGGTGGTGCTGTGAGAGCTCAGAAAGAGAACTGTGACTAGCCCAAGGTCACCCAGCTGGCTTCATGGAGGATGGATGTGCTGGTGGGCTGGACAGACCTCAGATCCAATCTAGGAGGTCATATCTTAATCCCATGTTTGCAAACGAACAGATACTGTATCCTAAAGAGTCAATCAATGCATTGTGCGTTCCCTTCCCAGGGAAATGTAACAATCCCTGTTCACTGGAATTTCTGACTCCTGGGAGAAAAGAAGAAGAAATGTTCCAAAGGAGAGGGTATTGTATCAAGGCAACAGGAACAGTAACAGATAAGCGCAAGAATGAGGCAGAAGCCGTTCAGCAAATGGAAGGGAGCCTGAAAATATACTGCAGCAGTGGTAGCGTGTGGCCCTTGGGTTTTCATCCCACCTTCAGTCCACTTTTTCAGGCCTGGAGTGTCCCTGGGATGGGTGAGGGGCAGATTGGCATGCAAATGGTCCCACGTGCGAACCGTCTCTGAGAGGCTGAGTTCCAGAGTTCAGCAATGAGCCTCTGCAACATGATGTGCTCAGATTGCCATGTGGCTGCGTCATAAAACTGGTGGGATCAGATGCAGCTCTTGTATAAGGAACATGTTCACAATAAGGAATGCCCATGTGCAAGAGAAGAAGAGAGGCTCACCAGCTGCATCTGGGGTCCCAGAAGTAACCAGAGGACCCCAGCTTGAAGAAGCCTGGTTTGCGCTGCCTAGTTGTCAGTCCTAGAAGGTCGTTTCATGCCTAAATTTTAATCCAACGTCAGCCCGCTTTCAGAGTGGGGTAAAAGTATGTATCTAAAGGATACCTACTCCCATACTGACTTGCCTGTGCCTTAAGATATGGAGGGGAGGCCCTCTTGGTTGTCCCACCACCCTCAGCAGCAAAAGGGGTGGGCACCTAGGAGAGGGTCTTCTCAGTGATGGCCCCCAGGCTATGGAATAGTCTCCCCTTTGAGGTCCATCAGTCACCTTCATTGTACACATTTTAGAAGGCAGTGAAGATGCCCCTCTTTGCCCTGGCCTTTGGTTAAATGGGGATTCACTTTACCCTTCCCACTTGCAGATGCTACTGTTTTAATACATACTGTTATTTTAAAATAATGTTTGATTTCAAATATTGCTACCCACCTGGTACCAATCGGGAAGACCCTGTCCTCACCTGGACCCCACTGAAGGCCCCATCTGCAAGGCCCTTTCCCCACAAGGGCAGGGGAAATCCAGATTTAATGGGTCCTTCAGTGCCTTAAATCTGGAATCTGTGTGGACCTGATTAAAGGTGTCTTCCCGATCCGGATCTCCAGGAGGACCCCATCTCTAATATCTGGATCTTGAAGATCCAGATCTTTGACTGTGTGTGGAAAAAGGGGGTCAGTCCATTTCAGAGTGAGAAATGGCGAAGGGACAAGCTGTTTTCTTTCAGTGTTAACTCAGAAAATGCACCTTTGGGATAGGTAATGTGGAAAGAAAACTACTGGTCTCTTCGCTGAGGTGTTCTCTTGCCCTCTGAAGGTGGACTGAAGCTGAATTAAACCTTAGGTGTGACCATGGCCATGGAATCATGCCACCTGCATGCCTCCATTGTTTGATATACTATCCCTAGTACATTGGTCAATCTTGAAAAAGAGGCCTAGTTGTAGCTTGCACCTGGATGCCATTTTGTGCTCCTTAGTTTTCACTGTGAGTGTTTGTAGCCCTGTCTGGAAATGCTGGCTAGGAGTGTGCCCGAATGCAATTTTCAGGATTCGATTCAAATCAAATTCCCAAAAATTTGATTCAGTTTGAATCTTTTAAATTCGAATTAAACCAAATTCGATTCAAATTAGGCAAATTCAAATCTATTTGTTTGGAATTTTCAATTCGAATTTGTGCTTGTGAATGTCGACAACATTCAAAGATGCCCGTATGCATCTTTCCCGCATCCGTACACATCTGTAGGCATCCCGTAGTTATCCCGTATGCAATCAGTTTTCATCCCATACAGATCCGCACACATCCATACAGATGCAGGAAAGATGCCTGCTGGCATCTACAAGTGCTGTCGACTATCGTAAGCACAAATTCAAATTGAAAATTCGAGCGGATAGATCAGAAATGTGACATTCTAATCGCATCTTACAGACATTTGATTTGAATTTGAATGTCAAAATCAATCAGATTCGATTGAATTTCAAATGCCTTCGAATATTCGTGCTCGCCCCTAAAGCTGGCTACTGGCCCTGTCTTATCAAGGCACGGGGGGAATCTTTCCCTGAGCAGTGTTACGTCTCATGGGCATCCTTTCTCTTAAATCTGCTGCTGCAGACCGAAAGGAAGGGAAGCAATGCCCCGTGTGTTCAGATGCCCTATTGTCCTGGGGCTGGAGACCGGCAGGAGAAGGGAGAGTTAACATGCCACTGCCTTGTATGGAACAAGCACAGCCTTCTTTGGATTTTGTTCAGCAGAGCTCGCGGGCCTCCGATCAGGAACTTTATCTGTCTCAGAACGGCACTCAGGCATGCGTGGGGCGGCGAGCAAGGGCTGGACTCCGAGAGCCGAACTGTGATGGAAGGAAGCACCTTCATGCTTTTATGAGGAGCCACTAAACGCGTACATCCTGGCTAATGATGGCAGGGTTTTACAGCTGTCTCAAGGGAAGCAAGTAAGTGACCTGAGGCACGCTTGCCTTGCGCTTTCCTCTCCACTGGCTTCCTTTCCAAGCCAAGAGGCTATAGCTTAGAAAATCAACATTCGGCACGCCTGTGTTTTTTACCTGTTTCGGATTTTGAACCAGAAGGACAAAAATAAATATATGCTTCATTAGTTCCTTTTGAAGCTGAATGTAAGAATCTGGATCTTTGGGTTTCTAGAATCTATAAAAGTTAGTATCTATCAGGGATGTGCATGAATACTCGAAGGTATTCGATATTTGATCGAATCTGACTGAATTTTCACATTTGAATTCGAAAAGAATGTCCACAAATTCGAATTTAAAGATTCGAATGAATTTCAAATTTTGGATCTATTTGTTCAAATTACCCGGACATTCGTATGTGTATGGGTCGTACACAGTGCGTACTTGCAGATATACATCTTTCCCAGGTCCATACAGGATGAAGATGGGTTCAATACGGGCTAACTACGGGATGCGTACGGATGCGTACAGATGCGTACGGGCGCATATGAGTGTTGTAAACATTCGTACGTGCAAATTTGAATTGAAAATTTGAACGAATAGATTTGAAGTTGCTTAATTCAAACTGAATTTGGTTAAACTTGAATTTTGAAGGTTTGAATCCATTTGAATTTTTGGATCTTCAGTTTGAATCAAATCAAATCCCGAAAATTGCATTTGTGCACACCCCTAATGTCTACCTGCAGGCAGCAAATCTCTATGACAGTCAGGGTGAATTACCACGTTAAGCATCATCGTCATATTCTGGGAGTGTCATTTTTTTTTTTAAAAAGAGAGAAGTGAATGGTAGTCTTTTAAGGACAGAATTCCGATGCAAACTCATCCTATGGAACTTGGTCTTTTTGGACCCAGCGGTGGTGAATCCAGGGTAAACATGTACAGAGCTGTGTGACTTTGAATAAATTGTTTCACAGCTGCCCCCAAGTAAATATCAGCCCGAACTTCCTTAGGGGTAAATTTAGGCTTGATCTTTTATTCTGAGGAATTTATCCTTTTGTTTTGGGAATTTCCCCCCTCTTTCTTGTGCTAAAGGTGAGACGCTATTAAGGGGTTCAATGGTGAAGTGTGAGTGGAAATGATTAAAAACAAAACCATTGGGGTATTACTTTTAGTGCTGCTCTTAGAGGCATGTCTTTTTTGTTTTGCTTTGCTTTTTTGGTATGTACAGGAGGAGAGGTCTCAAACTATAGCCTTCTAGATCTCCCTGAACTACAAATCCCAGTATTCCATGCTAGCCCTACAGGGAATGGAATGCTGGGAGCTGTAGTCGAGGAGCATCTTAAGGGCTGCTGTTTTGAGACCTTTGATGTACAGTATTGGAGAGAACAATGTGTTTTTAGCTTTAAACTTTGTGGCTTTTAATCAGGCTGCATCCAGATGTCAGCTGCTTATTCTGGAATTTTGGATCTCATGGAATAAAGCATGAATATCCATGCTTTATTATGGAATATCCAAATATAGCAGAATAAGTAACCGGCAACTGGATGCAATCCATAGGGATTTCCGCACTGCAACGCGTTCCAAACGGAACGCGTTCAGGCGGAAAGCTTAAGACAGCTCCCGGCGCTTTCACCTTTCACACACAGACGCGCCAGAACGCGTGTAAACGCGTTCCGGCGCGTCTGTGTGCGAATGCTCAAAGCGCCGGGAGCTGTCTTAGCCGGCAAAGGCCGGCCAGGGGCGCGGAGACAGCCGCGGAGGCAGATCGGCAATCAGCTGATTGTCAAACAGCTGATTGTCGAAGCCGCGCCGGCGTCGGAGGCGAGCCCGCAGCTGTTCGGGAGACAGAAGCAGGCGCGAATGCTTCTCCTCCCGAATGCCTGCGGGCGGCTCGTCCGCGTTCGAACGCATGTAGAGCACTTTAAAGTGCTCTACATTTCGAACGCGAGAAAGACAGCTGCGGACACGTCGGAGCGCAAGCCCCGCTCGGGCAATGCGGATGCCGTGTCCGCAGCTGTCTCCCACGCGTCCCGTTCAGCCCCGTGCGAAAACGTCTCATGTCTCAAGAAAGAATCTAGGAAGCAAATTACAGAAGGGGAAAAGAACAGGGAATCGAAGTTTAAGACTGAACAAAGCTTCCTGTTCACACAAGACACCCTGTGAGGTAGGTGGCGCTGTGAGAAGTCAGGAGAGAGCTGTGACTAGCCCAAGGTCACCCAACTGGCTTCATGGAGCGGGGCGGTATTCCTAGGTAAGAGCCTGGCTCCTTAATCACTAGACCAAGTCAGAATAGTAAAGTGTGCTTTTTGTTTGTGCATCCAGGGCTGTAGTCACACTTAAGTTTAATCTAGCTTCAGTCCACTTTCAGAGCAAGAGAACACATCAGCAAAGTGTCCAGTAATTTTCCCCCCACGTTATCTGTCCCAAAGGAGAATTTTCTGAGTTATTTAACCCTGAAAGAAAAGAGCTGGTCGCTTTGCTGTTGTGTTCTCTTGCTCTGAAAGTGGACTGAAGCTGGATTAAACTTTCAGTGTGACCACAGCCCTGGATGCACAAACTATGGCAGGTCCCGGGATCATGTAGAGGAGGCATGGTGAATCCCCAGATCTACTGAATGAACAGACCTTGGGGCAGCCATGAATTGATATCACCCAGGCATCTCTTGGGCTTGCACCAGCAGTGGGTGGAACTTCACCTGGTTGGAAAAAGCCCCAAATCTGTATTCCATGAGACCTTTACAAAATGGAAGTTGAGCGTGGAAATTCCCTTTCCCGCGGCCGCAAGTCTCTGGCTACTTCTTCTTCTTCTTGCTTCCCTGCTTGCAAGGAAGTATTACCAGCTCCAGGATGGTGCGGTCTGCCTTGTTCAAGACAGAGTCAGTTAGTGCGGATATGGACACATGGAGTTTAAGTAGGATACATCTTCTTTGGAACAGAATCTGATCCTGATGTCTGTTTGCCTAGGATCAATTGTGTCAGTTGCTTGTTGGAATTTTCACTAACATCTCATGATCATTATGCTCTTTATTGCTTCATTCAGCACAGACATCTCTTTACTCAAAAGGACAATGTTAGCAGGTGCGGTAACTTGGTGCTCTGAATATCTTCTTTCCCGTGCACTTTTGCATAATCTAAGCAAGTCCGGGAGAGGAGGCGCTTTATACGAGTGTCACTTTATTGTCTCCACATGAAAACAATGACGGTTTTATCCTATTCTTTTCAGGCTTTTAGTTGGGTGATGGTTGCACATGGCTAGCGCAGTTCATCTTCAGCGGACAGAGGCTGTGTTTGCACACAGTATATGAAACAGAAAAAGGAAAACGTCTCGGAGCTGGTTTGCAGGTTGGGTTGTTTCACATCCCTGTCTGCCTTTCACCCTCTTGTGAACATTCTAGGTTAGAAAAGGTAGATTAGAGATGGGGCACACACTACTGCCTCTATGGCACATTTCAGCCCCTTTTTTGCTCCATATGAATGTAGCTAAACAATGTACAAGTTCAAGTGCGATCAGATGGAGCTTGTTTTGGGCAACTATTTACAGAGGATTACCCAATCTCTGGATGGAGACAAAAACCCTGTGGGCGTGTCCCCATGCGTGTCACTTAATCCGAATAGGACTATTTTTAGTCCAAATGCTGGGCTGAGTTTGCATTGTGCCTGTCCCCATGTGATTGCCAATAATGCAGGCTCTATTTGAATACGGCTGTCCCCATACAAACCGTGCTAAACCCCTGCATGGAGAAACTGCATCTTTTCTTCTCCACCACCTCTCTCCTGATAGGAAGCCCGGTTGACGACACCCAACCCCTGTGCTACCCACTGTAGGGATTATAGGGAAATGCCACCAAATGCCACATCCCCCCCCCCTTTGCGGCACAGAGAAGCTAGGGTTGAAAGGCAATAATAATAAAAGAAAAAGGCAGTTTATTAACCAAAGCCTCTGCAAGGTTTGGCGGCAGTTTAGCGGTTATGTGCACCTCCGCATCACCACAAGCATACTCGGTAAGGCGGTGATGTGAAGGTGCCCAAAATCACCCTGGAATCAAGCCATTATCATGCTTGGCTTGGCGATCGGGGAAAGGGGGTGGAATAATGGTCGCGGAAAGAGACTAGTGGGACAACAAAGGCCATTTGACCTCCCCCCCCCATTGTTTCTGTTCTATCACCATTTATTCCCCAAAATGCTCAACTGTTGCGATCCCCAACACATGGGACAGGAACGGCGAGCACAGGACGTGAAACCCCACCCCACTAATGACGCTAGAGTCAATTTCCTCCCCAAATAGTCTGGGACCATCCCCATAGGCAAAAAATGATGCGGACTTGGCTTCCAAACCGTGCTGAGAACACTTTTCTCCAGGACTGTTTTTAGTAAGGATTTGGGTGATTTGGTCCACATAAAGTCTGGTAAGGAGATTTCGCATGGGGATGGTCCTTCCCGAATTTAGATTCTTTCTGTATTAAAAAGTGCATGTGTCACATAGTTTTAAAAGTAAGAGGCTAAAAGTCTCTTTTCTTCCTCATTGTCACCTCCCGTACTCACCAGCTGCTGCTGGCCCAGGATTCCATGGCCCTGACTGATTGGCCATCCCTAGCGGCCATCTCCATGCTGCTGTTGGGTACAGGAGGTTGGTAGCTTTCTCCTCCATCCAACTCAAATTTTGAGTTACTTCAAGAGTGCTGATATCATGTTTGGGAAAGGGGAGGACAAGGAGAGTCTTTGGGATGCAGTGGAGTTTAAAAAAATATTTTGCATATGTTCCCTGAGTCCCAAATTTGCCCTAGTGCCAACTCTTTAACCGTGTCTGATCTCAGCCAGCATACAGCTCTCCAGATGTTGGCCGCTGGCCAACATGGCTGTAAGAACGTTGTGATGAGAATTGGTCAGAAGGTTATGACCTCAGAGAGCTATAATGCCGTGAGCCTCTAGCATGCTCCAGACGGAAGGCAGCAATCATCTCTTTAACTCAGCTGTATATTCACAAGGAGGGAAGCCAACACTCGGAAGCAGGGCCTCTCGGTCAGTAAGCTTGGTGCAGATCCGATGTGGGTCCCTTTCCAATACCTGGGTCTTCATTAGATTCCCTATTTGCCTCTCACCTCTCCAGCCAGACAGCAAGGGGCAATCCCAGGCTCTCACCTGTGTCTGCCACCTCCTTCTGTTATTGTTCCTGGTCAAAATACCTGGATGTCAACCGAACACCCACCTGCATCCCTTTGGTAGCATCCAGGTATTTCAACCAGGAATAGTAACATGAATTGCTGGCAGACAAAAGTAAGCAATCGATATTATGATAAATTTGGCATCATTGCTGGATTTCCCATAATACTGATATACAGCCGGACCCCCATATCCATTGATCCAGTAGCCATGGTTTCAGGTAACCACGGTTACCGAATCAGGCACCCACCCACCCTACCCCCGTGGGTGCCATAAGGGAAAAGCACCCAGAACCGGAAGGCCTATTTTGGCCTCCAGAGTGTTTATTTCGGCCTCCATAGAGTGTTGGGAGCCCATCCCAAGATGTAAAGGGGCAGGCGGGAGGCATCCAGTGGCGTCACACGCCTATTCCGATGCTCCTTGGAAACCAAAATAGGCTTTCTGGAGGCCAGAAAAGCACTTTCGATTCTGGGGTTGCATGACCCCAGAACCGGAAGGCCTATTTGTGATTATCCACAGTTTCAGGTAACTACAGTAGGAGCCGGAATGTATCCCCAGTGGATACAGAGTTCCAACTGTAGTGGGATTTTGCTCTACACAGGATACACCAGGATTGCCATGAATGTGTGAAGCATTCCCAGGGGAATTGTGGGTTTTTACCCAGGCCTTCGGGACACCTTTATTTAGATTTTGCAGATAAAAAGAAAGTTCTCTTGCAGGGGTTGTGTGAAGGTTTCCGCCTTCTTCTTTGCCTTGGGAGGAGTCTCAAAGGCATTCTCTATGTCAGGATGTCAGGCTTGTTTTGTCTAGATAAATGATGGGATTTATTTATTTATTTATTTTTGCTGCCTTCCTTGTAGTTCATGGTCTTAAGTGCAGTTTTTGCAGAACAGTGCAAAATGGGCTTCTGGGAGATGATTGTACACATGGTGGGTTGAGGGTGGGCTGGGGGCGGATTCAGCCATCCCCATGCAAATTGCGGTGGGATCGTTATTTTACTCCCTTTCCCAGGCAAGCTGCTTGCGTGCCTTGAAAGGGGAGTAAAGCTTACTCTCTTTCCCGGGAAAAGGGAGTAAGGGCACCCAGAGGCTTGAGATTTCTCCCTTTTCCAGGGAGGCAACCTTATTGCACCCTTGGAAAAGGGAGAACACTCAAACCTCTGCACCCCCTGTTCAGATCTTGGCAGGAAAGAGGCTTTCCTCTTTACTCCCAAAGTGAAGTCGAGATGGGAACAGCGGGTCCAGGGGCTTGAGATTTCTCCCTTTTCCAGGAGGGCAACCTTATTCTGCAGGCGAGACAGAATTGGATTTTAACTTTTCTATCGTTGGTTGATGTTGAGTAGGGATGTGCACAGATATTCGTAGGCATTCGAAATCCAATCAAATGTGCCGAATTTCAACATTCAAACTCTAATTGAATGTCCTGAAATTCGAATGTAAGCATTCAGATCACATTTTGAATTTCAGATCTATTCATTCAAATTATCCAGACATTCGTATGCATTCAGGTTTGTACACGATGCGTACTTGAAGATCTGCATCTTTCCCACATCTGTACACATTTGTACGGATCCTCATGGGATGAAAACAGGTTGCATACAAGTAACTACGGGATGCATATGGACATGTACGGACGTGGGGAAGATGCGTACGTGCACATATGAATGTTGTTGACATTCGTATGTGCAGATATAAATAAAAAATTTGAATGAATAGATTCGAATTTGGTAAATTCTTATTAAATTCAAATTTAAACGATTTGAATCGAATCAGGTTTTGGGGTATTGGATGAGATTCAGATAGAATGTCAAAAAAACATTTGTGCTCATCTCTAATGTTGAGTGTACAGAGATTCACTGCATCGTATATATACACAATATATAAATCTGTATAGGTTTATAGATGTTAGTTCCGGCATATAAAGCCCTGCATGACTTTGCTTTCAGTTATCTGAAAAAGCTTCTCGTCCCATATACTCCTTAGATCTTCTCAGGAGGCCCTCCTGACAGTTTCATTCTCTCCTCCCTCCAATGTCCAGGGAGCTGATGTTCTTGTAGGGCTTTCTCAGTGGTTGCCCCAAAGCTATTGAACACATGCGCCAGGGACATGTTTTCTTTTGAGCACCTGGTTAAAACCAGTTTGATTAGCTAGGTTTTTGGCTATGTTTCAGGGTAAGGCTCCAACGGCTTTGAATATGTATGTCGGTGTTTGGTTTTTTTTAACTGGTTTTGCATGCTGCTTTGAGATTCCATACTTCTTCGGATATGTAGTTGTTGACATGCCCCCTTTTCCATGCACAGTCAAAGATCGGGATTCTCAAGGTCTGGTTCTTTGAGATGGGGTCCTCCTGGAGATCCAGATCGTGAAGATGCCTGAAGACCCCATTGTGGACACCTTTAATCAGGGCCTGAAGGACCCATTAAATCTGAATTTCCACTACCTTGTGGTAGATGGGGCCTTCAATGGGGTCCAGGTGGGGGCAGGGCCTTCCCGGTTGGTACTAATCAGGTACTAATTGGATTCCTAATGGGGTCTTAGAAGGGTTCTAAACCCTAGTGGGAAAAGGCCCATGGCTAATTTAGAACATTTGGGTTTTCATTTATTTTCATTCATAGCCTCCCCTTCACCAGACCATCCCAGGGCAGATGTCCTTTTTCTTCAAAGTGTCTTCCTTAGGTAGCTTCCAGAATCAAGGAGTGGGAAGAAGAAGAAGAGTTGGCTTTTCTACCCTGCTTTTCTCACCCATTTAAGGGAACTCAAAGCGGCCAACAAAACTTCAGTTCTCCCTACAACACCCTGTGAGGTAGGTGGGGCTGTGAGAGCTCAGAAGAGGTCTGTGACTCGCCCAAGGTCACCCAGCTGGCTTCATATGGGAGGCCAGAGTCAAACCCGGTATTCCCAGATAAGAGTCTGGCTCCCTAACCACTAGACCAAATTTTAGTGTCTGTAGGGCAAATGAGCATTTGGGGCCAGCTGCCAGTCCCCTCCCCCACCTGTGTTACCTGAAGCCATAGGTATCATTTGTCCCTGATCCTGGATCTTGGCTAGGCCTGATGGGAATGTACATTTGGCTGCCTGAGCATGCACACACAGGCATTAGGTACATCTTTCAGGCTCAGGGGACAAGCAGCATGCTTCTAGGGCCATTTGCTGGAATTTGAGAGCAGGAGAAAGTTTGCCCTTGTCTCTGCCTGAGATGCCCACGAGAAATTGGTGGGCCACTGTGGCCGTGTCCCCATGCAAGTCGTTTGCCACCGACTGGACTCGCATGGGACCAGGTGTGGGACTGAGATCGAATCTTGAGCATCCCTATGCCATTCCTGGCAACGTGAGCTGTTGGCGAATTGAACCATCCTCATGCAAACTGTTCTGGGATCTTTTTTTTACTCCCTTCACCAGGCAAGCCACTTACTTGCCTCAAAAGGGGAGTAAGGGCGTGCAGAGGCTTGAGATTTCTCCCTTTTTCAGGGGGGCAACCTCATTATGCCCCTGGAAAAGGGAGAACGCACAAGCCTCTGCCTCCCCTGTTCAGCTCTTGGCAGGGAAGAGGTTTCAGTTCACTTCGGGAGTAAAGTTTTACTCCTGAAGTGAACTGAAGCATCTTTCCTGTCAGCCAAGATGGGAACAGGAGGTGCAGAGGCTTGAGATTGCTCCCTTTTCCAGGGGGGCAATAAGGTTGCCCCCCTGGAAAAGGGAGAACACTCAAGCCTCTGCACCCCCTGTTCACGATCTCGTCTGACAGGAAAGAGGTTTGGCTTTAAAACTCAAGCCTCCTTCCTGTCAGCCAAGATCGTGAAGTCCGGGGGTCTCCATGCACAGGCTCAGCTTGGACTAAATTGCCCAAACCGTGCCCAGACTTGTTTTTCTGGGTACCAAATTTGGTCTGGGTTTGGCAGGGGTTTGGGTGACTTGGCATGCAGAAATTCGGCCAAATCTAAAACGCTTGGGGACGACCCTTGCCAAACCCGATTTCAGTACTGGACCAAATGTGCATGGGGACGCGCCCTGTATGGGACACAATGCTGGACTAGATGGGCTGTGGCCTGATCTAGCAGGGCTCCTCTTAGGTTCTTAAGTTCTTATGTTGTCTCTTGGGAGCCAATGTGTATGGGACCTTCAGAATATTTACCCAGTTGTGTTTGGCTCTCCCTTTTGCTTTCTGTGCCCATGAATCATCTGCTTTGAATCCAGTTGACCCAGGCTTTGGGGGTGGAGGGTGGGTTCCATCTGTTTAAATTGCCACCTCTCCCTTGCTTTTCCTTAGGAAGAGCTACAAACAAACCCTGAAACCTAATTGACTTTTTTGCTAAAACTCAGAAGGCTGGGAATTCTTGGAGTTTTGCAAAACCTCAAGCATTTCTGAGACTTACATCTGATTCCACACCAGGAGGACACAATCCCACAATACGTCATGACTCTTGTCATGAGTAGAAAGGAAGAGAAATAGCCCTTTTGTTTGTATAACGCTACTGGGCTTTTTACTTGGCTTTGAGATGGGGTCCTCTTGGAGATCCAGATCTTGAAGATGCCTGAAGACCCCATTGTGGACACCTTTAATCAGGTCCACATGAAATCCAGATTTAAGGGCCTGAAGGACCCATTAAATCCAGATCTTGCCTGTCCTCGTGGGATAGGACCTTGCAGATGGGGCCTTCAATGAGGTCCAGGTGGGGATAGGACCCTCCCAATTGGTACCAATCAGGTACTAATTGGGTTCCTAATGGGGTCTTAGAAGGGTTCTAAGCCCTAGTGGGAAAAGGCCCATGGCTAATTTAGAGCATTTGGGTTTTCATTTGTTTTCATTCATAGCCTCCCCTTCACCAGACCATCCCAGGGCAGATGTCAAAACAGATTGGCCCCTGTTCTTCTCCTAACCCCAGTTTTCCATAAAAGAACAAAATTAGCATAACTCAGCTTTGCAATCCAGGGGGATTTGTAGGTTCCAAACCACAGCCATATTCTGTACTGGATGAAGTGGGGCGCCTTTTTCTTCAAAGCGTCTTCCCTAGGTAGCTTCCAGAATCAAGGAGTGGGAAGAAGAAGAGTTGGCTTTTCTACCCTGCTTTTCTCACCCATTTTTCTGACTGGGAAAAATCTGGTTTCACTTGCTCTAATAAAATCCTAGAAACCGTCATCAGTGCAAGGCAGCGTTGGTTTACGTTGTTTGACGGAGGTACCCTGCCACTATACGCTGGTAGACCGGGCCTCCCCTCTGCAGCGGAAGAACAGAAAGATCCATAATCAACAGATAAGAAACTTTATCAGGAGCACAGCAGTGTCTTTATTTTTATACAGTGGCTGTTCATTCTCACCCCAACCCTACATTATCTGAGAGAAGGAACATAGAACAAAGGAAAATAGTTGGTTTTAGAGCATGCACTCGTACTGAGCAGGCATATCTAGTCCCCACGGTAGCATTAGGAAAGAAACATTTGGACAAAATCAGCACGAAAATACATTCCATTTCCAGCTTCTCCAAGGCTTCTGGGTGCCATCTGGGTCTTCGTTTAGGGATGCCAGAGCAGTGCTTGGGATTATGGGTAGATAAAGAGGATACTGCTCAGGAACAATCTGTCATAAGCAGTCCAAGACTGTGGGAACAGATCTACAGGGTTATACAGTGTATTTGAAAATGTTATCAAGCAAGCATCCTTGGAACCTAGTGTGTTGCTGTGACCCATGGCCTTAACTTGGTTATTGTATTTTGAGTTTGCTTCTCTCTCTCTGCTCATTTATATTCTGAAAGCAAAGAAAAGCAAAGGCAAACAAGAAAGAACGGTCTGCTTGCACGCACACAAACACACATACACATGGTATGCAAGTTGTCACACAACAGGTTTCAACCTCTCCTCTTTGTTTTCATTTGATTTGAAACAAAATTCTCTCCCGGGCCCTGGTCACACCGTATATTTCAGAAGAACGGAGGTGTTGTCAGGCCTCAGAGTCCAAGTGACAAAGTGCTTTTCTGTTTTTTCCCCCAAAATTTTCCTGCCTTGAATGGGACTCTCCTGAAATCAAATAATCACAGGTGTACAGGTGTATTCACACATAGAGAAAGGGGGCGTCTCAGAGAGAATACAGTGTGTGGCCCTCATGTGACCAACCTGTCTCTAACAGGGGTCTGCGATTTTCAGCATTCAGTTTGTAACGGATCGAATGTCCCAACATTTGTATTCTTACAAATGTGCAATTTCAAATGTATGGACGTTTGATTAGATACAAATGTATTCGTACGTATTCGTTCGAGTACTCGATACGTGTGAATGCGTATTGGATGATATGCATCTATATGCATCCCATATTCATCCCGTATGTATCCATATGGGATATGTACGGATACGCACAGGAGGCCTACATATCTGGACTGTTAAACGAATGTTCGAACTATTCATTTGAATGTCTGAAACATTCGCATTCGTAGGAATGTTAATGTACGATTGTCTGGACATTAGATTCGTTTATGAATGTCATAATTCATGCAAATAATGAATAGTACGTAACTGGTCTCTAATCCACCTTTTCTAGCACACAGTGTTCAGTGAAGGGAGAGGGGCAGGCTGATGTGTGAACAATCCCATGCTGAAATCATATCTAAGATGTCTCAGAGATGCTCTTTCTTTCTTTCTTTCTTTCTTTCTTTCTTTCTTTCTTTCTTTCTTTCTTTCTTTCTTTCTTTCTTTCTTTCTTTCTTTCTTTTTGCTGTGTTTGATTACAGCCTGTGTTTCAGCCAGAAATGGACTCAGGTAAAGGGCTGATGTCCAGCTCAGCAGTGGTATGGAGGGTAGTCAGCTGGCTTTCTGGCAATCGTATCACGAGCTCGTCTTGTCTTCTTCTTGAAAAGGCCCAGAAGTAGTTGGTGGGCTGCTGTGTAAGATGAGATGCTGGAATAGATGGACTGAGGTCTGATCCAGCAGTGCTCCTCTTATGTTCGATCTGGATCTTTCTTAAGTGGGGTAAAATTTTGATCCAAGGCTACCTTGGTTTTGCTAGGAAGCCCAAAGCCTTTAGATGTTAAACTCATGCCTGCAGTGTAATTATATTTGGCCTGCAAGGAAATACCAAATGTCTGCTAGAGCTGACCTTTTGTAGACAGCACATGCACCGCTAATGCTACAAATCCCAGAATGCTCTGCTCCTGTGTTGGCACATCAGTCAGGACCCACAAGCACCCACTCCTCTGTTGACATTCATTAGTTGACCTCATGCTACCAGTCACATGGGGCCACCCCTCCCAAAAATGGCCAAAAGAAAGGTGGAAAACAAGATTTCTGGAAAAGTGAATGCCACAGATGTGTCTTTTATTTGACATTTGATTTCACATGTGTTTATAGTATTATGCTTTCTTGCTCCAGATTCAATATTTAAGCAATGTTCAGTGTTCGTTTCCATTGTTAAATCTGATGAGAAGAAAAAACGTCCTCAGTTGTAGACATTTGAAGGTATTTGAAATCTGATTGAATTTGTCTGAATGTCAACATTTGAATTTGCATCGAATGTCCATAAATTCGAATTTAAAGATTCAAATAAATTTTGAATTTTGGATCTATTTGTTCAAATTATCTGGACATTCTTATGTGTATGGGTTCATACACGATGCGTACTTAACAAATGTGCATCTTTCCTGCATCTATACCAGTGGTTCTCGACCTTCCTAATGCCGGGACCCCTTAACAGAGTTCCTCATGTTGTGGAGACCCCCAACCATGGGGGCAGAGCAGCTTGGAGGTAGGAGGGAAGGGTGGCAGGAGACTTGTCGCGACCCCTCTGAAAGGGTGGTTCGACCCCCGAAGGGGTCCCGACCCCCAGTTTGAGAACCACTGATCTATACGCATTTGTACATATCTGTATGGGATGAAAACGGGTTGCATATGGGATAACTATGGGATGCACACAGATGTGTACAGATGCGTACAGGATGTGTAACAATGTGTACGGGCACATGCGAATGTTGTCGACATTCCTTAGTGCAAATTCGAATTGAAAATTCAAACAAATAGATTCAAACTTGATTAATTCGAATTGAATTTCATTAAACTCAAATTTTAAAGATTCAAATCGAATCAAATCCCAAAAATTGCATTCACGTACACCCCTAGTAGATATTTTTTCAGTAGATATCGAGGTGGTCCCACGGCTTTGTCCAAGTTTTTAATTTTGGCCCACTGAGTGTCTGAGTTTGATGCCCCTGCTTTAGGATAAACTTGTAGACGTTCGTGACTTGATGAGGTATGCTCAGGAATGGAGATCCAGCAGTTCCTCTTAGCTGTGTAAGTCTTCTAGACGTTTCTAACTCCTATCTGCTGATTTGGATTAAGCTGCGGTGCTCTGGGGGGCAAGAAGAAAGGTGGTCTATGTCCCCTTGGCATGGCTCAAAACACAAACTCCCTCATTCAAAGAGGCATTGGTTCCCACAGCTTTATTCTCGGGTGCCAAAGAGTTGCTTTTCATTTCTGTGGCTGGAGAAATTTGCCATGTCCTCTGTTCCCTTTGGCTTTTGTAGCGAAGCCTGTGCAATTGTATGGGACGCGTTTCCTTCCTTGACATTTTTTTTCTTTTTGAGGGTGGCGGGAGCAGAGAGAACCCCCGAGAGCAGCTGCTTTCTATTAGATTTTGTTTTACTTACACACATACGCTGTAACAGTATACGACAGTGCTGTAAAGGTTTGTCGAGTAAGGGGCGATAGAAAGGCACAGACGTTTGTTGGTACAGACGTTTCGTGTGGTCGCTAGGAATGAATCGGCCATTGTATCTGATGCCAGGCACATAAGATAACCGTGTTTGTACAAATTCTCTGGGATTTTATTCTAACAGATAAGTGTCCACCTTCTGGTTAAGCATGCCCAGTGAAGGAGGCTCCACCATCTTTGGTTTGGTCTAGTGCCGGTTTGGCCTAGAGCCAGTTTGGTCTATTTAGGGAGCCAGACTCTTATCTGGGAATACCGGGTTCGGTTCCACCCTCCCCCACGAAGCCAGCTGGGTGACCTTGGGCTAGTCACAGTTCTGAGCTCTCACAGCCCCACCTACATAACAGGGTGTCTTTTGTGGGGAGAACAGAAGGTTTGTCAGCCACTTTGAGTCCCCTTAAATGGGTGAGAAAAGTGGGGTAGAATAGCCAACTCTTCTTCTTCTTGGACCACCTCCAGATGATGACTGAATGGGCCCCTAGGAACACATGATGGCTACCTTTTATTCTGGGATATCCAAATATGGCGGAATAAGTAACCGATGTCTAGATGCAGCATAAGCGTTCACCAGTAATGCTCCCGCACGCGCAAAACGGTCCATGTAAGACAACCCTGTTAAAGATAAAGTGAACCCTCAGATCAGCAAAAGCAGAAATCGTAGCAGATTGGGTATTCCTTTAAACGGGTTCCAAACCAAAACGTAGCTGTGCGGTTGGATCTATAAGGTCCCTGTGGACACAGAAAGGAGGGGTAAACAGGCATTTCATGGCTTCTCTCCTCTAACGCAAACGTTGATCCTGACTTCCTGAAATAACAGGCTGTGTCCTCTGGAGAAGCAAAGATGTTTGTTGGTTTTGGCCAGAGAACGGCGTGTTATTGAAAAGTGAGGAAAAGGCCCTTTGGCTTCTGCACAAGCATCTCCATGAAATACCCCTTTCCCCCTTCTTTAGTATGTGCAGCACATCCTGCAGAATTCCCCTGGAAGGAGCATGGCTATGAAGTGATCCAAGGCATGCAGCATGCACAGCGTCAAATGTAATATTTCTTTTTCTTTCTCTTTGGGCATTTCAGTGACTGTATCATGGCAACTGGACCGGTGGATGTCAAAACCCCTCTTAATGAAGAGACAAATGAGGGTTTTTCAAGTAAGTCCTTATCACTGCTGCCATACTGTAGATTGCATTCAGTTATGGGAGTTTATTCGGTGCTGTTTGATGCCTCAGTAGAGCAGTTGGTGTGTCAGGCTGGCAAAGGATAACCACGAGACTCTTTCTTTAAAAAGATGAACAGTGATTTATTTCAGCTCAGCATTAGGGCATTTCTTGTTGGGAGCAACTTGGAAGAGAAAGCCCAGCATATTTATATGTTTCATAGCTGGGCAGGGTTTGGCCTTCAACCAATGAACAATAACTGTTTTTCAAAATCCAGTTTAAACTTGGAGCCAAAATGTATCACTTGACCCCAGCAGGGAGGGGGGAGTCAACTGTCACTTCCAAAACAACAGGCAGCTACTATATACATATATACAGAATCACATAGGTGGCAGACATCTTACATTCAAATATTATGGCAGGGAGCTAGCCCTGCCTGACATCGTGGCAGTCTGTCTCTGAAGGTCAGAAGCTGACAGTTTGCTGGTGGGTCTCCCTGGGCACGTGGTTGGCCGCTGCCAGGCTGTGGTCACACCTAAGGTTTAATCCAGCTTTAGTCCAGCTTCAGAGCAAGAGGACACATCTCGAAAGTGGCCAGTAATTTTCTTTCCCCGTTATCTGTCCCAAAGGTGAATTTTCTGAGTTAGTTAACACTGAAACAAAACAGCTTGTCAAGTGTGAACACAGCCTGGGAGAACAGGCTCTTGGACCAGATGGGCTATGGGTCTGGCGCAGTCACACAGGGCACTGGGTTCAGAGTGTCATAAGTTGGGGTGCCCCTACCCGCAAACCCGCTGCTGTGAAGGCCATCCTAGCACTATAGCAGGAGTCAGGTGGGCAAGTGATTTGCCCATCCAAGCTGCTCCACCTAGACATCAGGCAACTGATGTCTCCTTGCTCAGGCAACTGATCTACTGGGGCCACCCCTGCCTTACCCTGTAAGAACCTGTGCATCAGTGTGTTTGCGGCCCGTTCCCCTCCTCTCTTTTTTCTCTTTTCTGTTCTGTTTTTCTCAGGCTGCAAGCCCTACAGGCAAGGATTGTCTTGCTGATCTTCTGTATGCCTTTCTGCGAGCCATTTTGGCTCTGCTCCAAGGCGTATCTGTCATAATTGCAAGCTTAAAACATATAAATAATATGAGCTCCTGCCTGGCTCAACATAAAAGACAACTGCTTTTGGAAGAACTGCAAATCAGAATATTCGCCCAAGGCTTGTAAATCACTCCACGCCCTTACCCCTCTAGAATCTCTTCTTCCGTGTCTTTTCTCAAGCTGCGCCATCAGTCCTGCGGAAGCCTTCTCTTCTGGCATCTTCCTTGCCTAGGAACTCTTGTGGATTTTGAACTTGCAAATATCACTAGGGATGTGTGCGGATATTCAAAAATTTGAAAATCTGAACTTGACGGATATCGATATTTGAATTTGAATCTGATTTTTGAAAATCCGAATTTTCAAATTTGGATCAAATTTGGATTTTTGAAAATCCGATATGGATTATCAAATAATTCGACTGAGCAGAGTGTCCTTTATCGCATCCGAAAATCAGGTCTATTTGCACATATAATACAAGATGCGAACGGATTTGAAAAATCGGATTTTCGAAAATACGGATTTTTCCATTTTGATTTGAATAGAATATTTGGATATTTTATTCAAATCAAATTCGAATGCAAAAAATGCATACGAATGTTAATGTACAAATGCCCGAATTTGTCCAAGTTAACGAATGTTAATAATATTCATGCCCATCCCTGGTCATGACTTACATTGCCCTCCTGTGGGACAAAGCAGTGAGAAAGAGCAGTCCACCAGCCAGAAGCCATTGGCCGCCCCCAGAAGGTGGCCAGATGGCCTTCTAGGAGGCAATAAGTTTGGAAATCCATCCCATACGAACATCACCTCCTAGCTAGACAGCGCTGTGGCTGGTGATGCCTTTGTGTGCGCATTCAGACATTCAGGTGTCTGGAATTTGCTTGTGCGGATACCTATTCCAGCCTACACACATGCACACTGCATGGACCAATCCACCCAGAAGGTAAGTAAATGTGCAGCAATAGTTTTTGAGACAACTGGGGGAAAGTGGTCCTTGGCTTCCCCCAGGTACGTGAGGCAACCCCGCCATAGCCGCTCCGCAATGGTGCTCTTCTCTATTCCTGTTTGGGTCCCAGTTTGTCAATGCCTTTATTCACATAGCATCTGGTGCTGGTACTGTCTTGCCAGTGCGGATGGAGAGAAAACATTTGCTGATAAAGCCATGAGCTGGCATTAAGAGGGGGTCAGATCTCCCTTGAAATGAAGCTTTGTTTGCAAAGCAGCTCTCCAGCTGTGCGGTCCTTACGACATTGGCCGCCGTGGTGCAGCCAGAGAATGGAGCAAATGTTGAGCCAGGCTCTGCCCGTCCCATGACTTCTTCACGTGCCAGATGTGCGTGGCACTGCAAGGAAGATGCCCCCTGTACAGACATATGTTGCTTGGGTGGGCCCATGGGCAAAGTATTTTGGGCTCGGATGCGTACGAGATGCAACTGAGAAGCTGGAGCCGGCTCTGCCTGGAATGTGATGCTGTTTGCCGCGTCACAATAACACAATGGCCAGCTACAAGATCTCGTTCCTGTCTGACTTCACTCTGCAGCCACCGGCTGCCAAAATGCTGTCAGTGATTGGCCAGCAGCAGGGATCATATTCTCCACTGACAGGGCTTAAGATAAAGCAACTTTTAGAACCCTGCAATTTCTTTGTGGTCTCCCATCCAGGGACTAACCAGCTCTACATCTCTTGCTTGCCACAGTTTTGGAGCTCTTATGCCATGTTCCATCATTCTGCTTTGAACCTAAGCTTTTGGATAGGCTACAATATGCTCCTTCAGGGGTTACGAGGCTTGAGGATTCAGATATAACTGATTCTTTTCCTCTAGTTCACCAGCCAGGAGGCATCTCAAGGCCATTTGTGGGGAGCTGAGAGTAGGTGAAGGTTTTGCCTTTGTCTTCCACTTGAGATGCCCAGAAGCTATTGGTGGGCTGCCGTGCGAGACAAGATGTTAGACTATATGGGCCATAGCCTGATCCTGCAGGGCTTCTCTTAATTCATGGAGGACAGGTGTATCAATGGCTATTAAAACGGATGCCCAGGTACCAGCTCTAGGTTGGAGAGGCAGGCAGGAGGCCTCTAAGGGCCATTTGTAGGGATCAGAGAGCAGGGGGAGTTTTTGCCTTCTGACTTCTGCTTGAGATGCCCAGAAGCATTGTCAGAAAGTAGCATTCGCTTATTGGGACAGCCAGCTGGACACATATCACACTGGCTGCTGATTCACTACCAAGCCCAATTCAAGGTGTTAACGTTAACCTATAAGGCTCTAAAGGACTTGGGCCCCAAATATCTTCTGTACCAACATGCCTGTGCCTTAACATCTGTAGGGGAGGACTACCACCACAGTAGCAAAAAAGGTGGGCATCGAGGATAGGGCCTTCTCAGTGATGGCCCCCAGGATAGGGAATAGTCTTCCCCTTGGGGTATGTTAGGTATACCCTCAATTTACTTGTTTAGGAGGGCAGTGAAGACCCACCTCTTTGCCCTGGCCTTTGGCTAAATGGCGATATAGTTTTTTCTCCCTACTTTTCAGACTGTTTTAATATGTTCATATTTGGTATTAAATGTTGTAACCTGCCCTGAGACCTTTGGGTATAAGGCAGGATAAAAATGCAAATGATAATATTAATGATGATGATGATGGTGATAGTAAGTTGTGAGTCATAGCTAAACGCCACACAGTTATACAACTGAAGGAATGCGATCCAAAACCACGGATAGCAAAGGATAAATAGAATTATGTTCTCTCGGTAATACATATGTATCCGTACATTCAAATGATTTGAATGATTCAAGCGAATGTTTCAGAACATTCGAAATCCGTTTGAATGTCCACATTCGATTGGATTTCGAATGTTTAGAATATTTGTGCACATCCCTTCCCCGGAGGGTTCCTCGCCACGGCGCTGTTTATGAACTCTTCTTTTTTTGCAGGCCTTATTTTCTTTTCCTTCCTTGTGCAGGGAAGAAAAAATCCAAGTTCCAAACTTTTAAGAATTTCTTTGCCAAGAAGAAGAAAAACACCAAGGACCCACCGTCTCCTCTGGGAGAGAATAGACTGAAGCCAAGCCAATCCAGTAGCGATGTCAGCACCCCGAACCTCGATTCTTGCATCCTCCATTTGCCCCTGGAACCCGGGTGAGATTCCCCCACGCACTCCTTATAGCGACAGGTTAAAAAGCAGGAATTGTTCTACGGAAAGCAATGCGCTTCATTCATTCTGGTGCATAAACAAATCGCAGTGCTCTGGCTGGAATGCCAGGCATTTCCTCTTTACCGCTGCAGCGTGCCTCAAAAGAGCCAGTGGGGTTTTTCTTTTTCTTTATTATTCTTTTTTTAAAAACACTTCTGGGCTGTTTTAGCTTGCAGAAGTGCTGAGAGGCAGATCTAGCTGTCTGCTGTCTGAAATCCTTCCAGACAGCATTAATTAGGATGGGAAGGGGACTTGTTTTCTTTTGTTTAAGAGGGCATAATACTGGCTAGATTATTAGTAGCATATTATAGTTATTTTATATTCAATTTGTGGAAGAAGCAGCTCATTCATTCATTCATTCATTCATTCTGTTTTGTTTGTATACCGCCTTTCTAATAAATTACTCAAGGTGGTTTACAGCAACCATGAAAAAATACAATAAAAAGTCATACGTCATCACATCAGAGAAATACAGCAAGTAAATACAGCAAGTAAAGAAATCACTTTCAATAAATAAAACATCAACTATATATCATAAGCAATGTACAGAATTCTACTAATAAGCTATATAATCTAAGAAACTACAGTACACAGTATCAAATAAGAAAATAAACCATAAGGCCAATTAACACAAGACAACTAAATTGTCAAAGGAGAAATGGAACAGAAACTGCAGCCAAGCAGCAACAAGCAACCCAGCTGTTCCTCCGTTCCTCCGTCTTCAGGTGGAGCCCACACCTAGAGGAGTGGCAAAGGCTCTAATCTCACAGGTGCAGCACAAGACTTGGTTGTTTCTCCTTCATCCCTTTATCCCTTGGCTAAACGCTGCCACCCACACAAGGACACCGGTTGTTCTGTTTTTGCAGTTCTACAGGTGTTTCCGTAGGGACCCGGGGAGGTGTGTAAAAGGGTGCACACCTCCATGGGCCAACTTAACAGGGGAGTCATTTAGGTGGCGCACAAAATTTCATCACCTGGACCTCATGTCAGGCCATGGTCCCACCTTCACTTTCAACCTTCTTCAGTCCGTCTTCAGGTCTGGCTGCTCACACCTTTGCATTTCTATCCATTTCTTTCGTGGACTTTCCACCCTCGATTTGGACTTTCCTGAATGGAAAGTCTACAAATAAAACGGGCAGAAATGAAAAAAAAAGAAAGAACGGTGAGCAGCCAGACCTGAAGATGGTCTGAAGAAGGTTCAAAGTGAAGGTGGGACCATGGCCTCGGGCGCCAAGGTTTGTGTGAGATTTAGGGGTGGTGCAGAGCAGCATGGGGCCTTCTCCTGGAACAGACTGTCCAAATGCGGACAGCCCTTTTCCAGGGCAGCGGGATCTCTCCAGCATGGATGCATTCCAGTCAGAGTGGTTCCAGCTGGATTTTGATCCCGATCATGTAAGTGTGGAAAAGGCCTTAAACCTGTAAATTGTCAGACAGTCAGACAGACAGACAGACATTAAAATATGGCATTTCTTACACGACTGCACTGACCCCTCCGCCTCGTCTTTTCAGATCCAAGGGAAACATGGGAAATAAAGCCTTATCACATGACAGTGTCTTCATTTTTGAATCCTTGCCTGAGGTAACCAGCAAAACATCCTCACAGGAAAACCTCCCTGGGAAGGTGAAAGCTTTGCAGGTAAGTAGATCTCCAAATCTGTGGAGGGTCGCCATTCCTCGCTTATCATGGGACCCCTCTGCACAGTTATTTTGCACGCCGTTGCTTCTCCTCACCAGTGAAGTGTGTGTATCTCTGAGAAGCATTTTGCACAGTGGAGGCTGCTACCCATGACAGCCAGAGGGTGAGGCAGTTAATAGGAACCGGTGAAAGGGCTCTTGGGGAGCGGAAGAGCAAACTTTCTGGAGGGCCACCGCTGCAAACCTCAGCCTCTGACTGGAAAGTAGGCCACGGCAAACCTCTTCTGCATCTCTGCCGAGGAAACTGCACGGAGAGCCCAGTGGAGGGGCCCATACAGTCAGGCAGGGGTTGGCCAGGGCTTGAGGGCACCCAGCAAGAGCTGGTGCGTAGATAGTACATAAAATGGCCACTAGATGGCGTTGGACTTGGGAGGATCTAGGTGGAGCCAGGAATGTCTTGGATCATCAGCTCTTCTCGGTCTGATCCTGTTTAACAATAATGTTTTTGTCTTGCTTCCTGATCGGCATGTGCTCCGAGGCGCCTCTTGTCAAATCCTCGACGTAATGTGTGAGACAATCTTTGGTTGCCAGCCATTAAAGCAGCCCAGAGCGCTGACGGTGTTGTGTTTGGCAGACCTTCTAAAACTTCTGTGGGTGATGAGAACGGCTTAATTCTGCAAAAGAGGGATAAGGCTGATCTGCCTAACATGTGTCCTTTGATCAGAGTGCTGGTAGAAAGGCTGGATCTTGTTCAACCAGCAGCAAAAAGGCAAAACACTTCCAAGAGTTTGTTACTTGTGATCTATTCAAATTCCAAAGAGAATAAACAGGCTTCCCAATGCCAGAGGATGTCAGATAATTTTTTAGCTGCACTATTTATACTCAGTCCTAGATTGTTAGCAAAATGTGACAACCTGTTGGGTTACTCCTGCACAGTCCCCCCCCCCCCCCGTGGGTAGAGTCTCTGAGGATGCATTCCCATTTAGCCATTTTAATCCTGTTTTAGTCCTGTTCGGACTATTTTTTTAGTCCCATTTGAATTTTTAAAAAATCCAAATAGAGTGCCTGAAGATCAGTCCAAATATAGCTATTCCCACTCACAAGAGAAAATCTGAATATAGCCGTTCCGACCGCCCCAGCACAGAGAACAGGACTTTTAAATCCCCCCTGGTGCAAACCCTGCTTCCGATCAGAGCAGCCAAACTTTCCCCTCACTTGAGCTGAGGCCGGAGAGCTTAAGTTAAAAACCTGGCACTTAAAATTTTTTTTTCTAAACCCTGCCTTTGATCAAAGCAACCACTTTTCCTTTCTCCTTTTCACACCCTCCCTTTCAACATTACCGGGAACTGTGTGCTCAAGCAGATTAGCAAAGGATCACCGTGCAATCGGAGGTGAGCTGCTTTTTGCTTCATAGCCTTTTTGCTTCTATGTATCTTTCTGGTGATCGTTATCAGCTACTAGCTATGTTTCTAGTACCTGCTAACAATAATCAGAAAAGATACGGATAAGATACAGGCAGAAAGGTTTTAAAAGCAAAAATTAGCTCCCCCCTTTTGCCTTTTTCGATCAGGGCTCTAGCACTGTGGGCATGGCAAGGGAGGGGGGCCTTTGCATCTGTGAAATCTCACCTACACCTGGCTGGCATTGGCCAGAAGGCTAGATCTCTACCCTAAATAGCCCAGTACTGTTCCTTTTTTTGGGGGGGGGGGGAAGCAAACTCGGCTCAAAAAAGGGAAAAAGTCCTGTTTTCTTAAGTGCTTTTTTCTCTCCACATTTCTGCAGAATAGTCCTCATAAAATCCCGGAATAAGAAATTGAATGAGGATGCTGGATACCAAATTCAGATTCAGTTTGGATTGAAATGCCTATGGGAACGCAGCCTGAATGTTCCACAATTGCATACAGAAAGCAGGAATTGCCTCTAGTCAAAGACGATGTCTATACCCTTGGCTTTGGGCAGGTCTGCCTCTTTCTTTGGCCCCAGTGGCTAGAAAAGAAGAGAAACTAAAACAACTTAATCCATAGAGCTCTTGATATGGGGACTTGTTCTCCTAAATCTTTAAAAATATTTCAGAGCTTATCTTTTAATTCCTTCTCATCTCTTCGTTCCAACAGCTTCGGTTGCAACAGAACCTCCAGCTGGGATCACCACCTCTCGTGATGGTCAACAGGAAGGCAGAAGATGTAGGTGCAGTTTCAGAAGATGATGGCTTACCTAGAAGTCCTCCTGATATTGCTACCCTCCATGACATTCTGACCTGTCCCACAAATAGGGTAGGTGTGGCTTGGATTTTTTGGTGGGTTAAGAAGCTTTCTTCAACAGCTTTGTAAGAGGGTGATCAGGGAAACCACAGATGGCCTCTTCTCTGGTGTCAGAACCTAATAAGAACATAAAAACATAAGAGGAGCCCTGTTGGATTGGGCCACAGCCCATTCCAGCATTCTGTCTCACCAATTGCTTACAGGCATTGCAAGCAGAAGATGAAGGCAAAACCTTCACCTGCTCTCAACAACCTGCAGATGTCCTTTAGAGGGATCCTGACTGTCTCCCAAGCCCAGAGGAATTATCTAGGTATCCATTCTGATAGCCATTGATACACCTGTCCTCCATGAGTTAAGAGGAGCTCGGCTCAACCAGGTCATGGCCCATCTAGTTCAGCATCCTGCCCCACACAGTGACCCACCAATTGCTTACAAGCATTGCAAGCAGAAGATGAAAGCAAAGCCTTCACCTGAGACCTTTCTGCACTGAGTCTTATTCTGCATTATATCCCGGAATAGGGGCCTGCCATCCATATGCCAGGGTGAACTACTGGAGGCCCTGCTCGAGACCTGCCATAGTTGGCACTGGCTAGCAGAAGGCAGGCCACTATTCCTGGATATAACCCAGAATAAGGCTCAGTGCAGAAAGGGCCCTGCTCTTAAATCCCTGCAGATGTTTCAATTCAGGGTTCACTAACGGGTGCGGAGCTTGCTGAGTTCAGTAGGATCAATGTTCCCATGCATCTGTATAAAATTGCATCCGAAGAGTGTCTCACTTTCCTCTTCTGTCTCCTGGCATCACTTACTTTAGCTGCTATGCCCTGTGACAACTCCCACCCCATGCACCCTACCCAAAAAAGCCTCCCCCCCTCCCAGCCTCCACTCCATTCTCTTCTGTCACAGAGCAAAAAACATAAGAGGAGTCCTGCTGGATCAGGCCACAGCCTATCTAGTCCAGCATCCTGTCACACACAGTGGCCCACCATTTGTCCATGGGCATCTCAAGCAGAGGCAAGGGCAAACCTTCTCCTGCTCTTGAGTCCCAGCAAATGGCCTTAGAAGCGTCCTGCTCCCCCCCACCCCCAGCCTGAAAGATCTGCCTAGGCATTCATTCTAGTAGCTATTGATACATCTGTTGTCCATGTATTTGTCTAGCCCTTCCTTAAAGCCATCTAGGCTGGTAGCTGTCACCACCTCTTCTGGCAAGGCTCAAAGGCAGGGTGCCAAAAATGTTTTGTCCCTCCTCTTACTCTAACTCAGCCAAAAGGATTTGCCTGACCCAGGCTGTGCCTGTCCCAAGAGCAACTATTTCTTCCAGCCTCAATTATGTGTAATTGCCACCCATGCTGGCATGCCTGCCTGTGTGTGAGAGACATAGGCATGCTGTATTGGTTCTCCCCCGCCTTCCCATTGATACCCCATTTTTCCTTCTGTGTTTGCTCATGACTCTTCTTTTATATGTCGTGCTTCCCTTGACTTATCCTTTCCCCTTATTTCGTCCTACAGTCCTGCAACCCTATCCAGCGCCATAACTCTTTGAGTTTAGGTGGGACAGATAGTGAAGATGACCAGGTAAATGGCTTCTTTTCCTTCACCCGAAACCCATTGATGACACCACTTGATGCTGGATTAGATAGTTGGGAGCCGCTGCAAAGTATGGTTGTGAAACCTATGGGCGTCCAGGGAAAGGTCTCTTGGGATCTGCCCAAGGTGGTGGCCTGCTTTACCCTTCAAGGACCTCTTCATAGCCGACTGGAAGAGGCCGTAGCGATTGGCAGTTTTTTCTCTGCGGTCCCCAAGTGCCACCAGGAAAGGACAGAAGGTGGCATCCTTTCCCCCCTCACCAACCAGATTTTGAAACCCCCTGTGCAAAAGCTTTAGACACCCCATCAGCTCTGTCCTTCAGTGGCAGCGGTCATAGTTGATGCAATGGAGTTCAACAATATTAAGAGTTCTGTATTTTCCCAGTCCTGCATGAAGGCCTTTCCAAGCCTAGTAGGACATAAAAGGAGCCCTGCTGGATCAGGCCACAACCCATCTAGTCAAGCATCCTGCCTCACACAGTGGCCCACCAGTTGCTTTTGGGCATCTCAAGCAGAAGACCAAGTCTGCAAAAGGCCTTTGGAGGCATCCTATCTGTCTCTCCAACCTGGTACCTAGGCATTGATTCTACTAGCCAATGAAACATCTATCCTCCAAGAATTAAGATAAGTCCTGCTGGTTTGGCCCATAGGCTGTCTAATCCAGCTTTTGGTCTCACACGTGGTGACCTACCAATTACTCCTGAGAATCTCTAGACAAAGGCAGAACCTTCACCTGCTCTTCACTTCCTGCATTTGGCCTTTTAGGGTATTCTGCCTGCCTATCCAATGTGGAGATAGTACCTGAGCACCAATTAATAACATAAGAATATAAGAGGAGCATTGCTGGATCAGGCCACAGCCCATATAGTCCACCATTGTCGCACACAGTGGCCCACCAATTGCCCCTAGGCTTCTCAAGCAGAGACAAGGGCAAACCTTCTCCTGCTCTCAAATCCCAGCAAATGGCCTTAGAAGCGTCCTGCTTTCCCGCCGTCCCCAGCCTGAAAGATGTACTTGGGCATCCATTCTAGTAGCCATTGATACATCTGTCATCCATAAGCATGTCTAACCCTTCCTTAAAGCCATCTAGGCTGGTAGCTGTCACCACCTTTTCTGGCAGCAAATTCCATAAAGCGATGACCCTCGGTTTATGGAATTTGCCATTGACACACCCGTCCTCCATGGCGGTGTCACCTGAGTTGTCTTTAACTGAGTATGGTAGGGCTTGATTGAATCCTTGTCCTTGTATCACTGAGCCATAGGAGGTTTCTCTAAAACCTCATGTGTCTTTTGGGCAACCATGAAAGGCTGCTAGACAAGAAAGATGTATGAGCAATGTGTATGGAGAGAATCCTGTATGTTTACAAAACAAAGCAGAATTCCAGGAATTGAGACTTCTAAGGTAATGTATCAGTATGACAGTTTGGGGCTAATAATCTTAACTGTGCCTTTACAAGGGGTTATTTGAAATGCAGTGAGGGCCTTTCTGCATTTCCACTTTTGTGATGACATTTACATCTGTATTATATTGTGAGGCAGTTTGGCGTAGTGGTTAGGGAGCTGGACTCTTATCTGAGAATCACCGGGTTTGATTCTGCTCTCCTCCATGAAGCCAGCTGGGTGACTGTGGGCTAGTCACAGCTGTCTTCTGAGCTCACAGCCCCACCTACTTCAAAGGGGAGAAGAACAGAAGGTTTGTCAGCAGCTTTGAGTCCCATTAAATGGGCGAGAAAAGTGGCATCGCTACTGGATTGGCTTGGCTTCTTCTTCTTCTACTACTGCTACTGCTACTGCTGCTGCTATTGCTGCTACTACTGTTCACAAACTATACGTATGGAGCATGATTGTACTGATTTTTTAAAAAATTAATTATTCTACTGATGTATATGCCACCTTTAAAAACTCTTGGGTTGAAGACCTGGCCCCTGATCCTGTATGTGAAATTATAAATGCTTTTTTGTGGTCATTCGCAAGCAGAAGAAATAATCTGCCTAATGTAAATGTTTCATATTGTAGAACAAGCTGTTTCTAGATAACAGGACTAACTGCTTTGTGGAGTATATGTCTGGAATTTTGCTTCAGGCTTCAGGATTTGCATTTTTAAACCAGCTGTGGACAGGTGAATGGTTGGAGCGGAGTTTCAGGAACTTCTGGATGGGTCCAGTGGTGCATTCCCCTTCTAAAGCTATCCAGATTGATTTTGGGCACAGTGATGACACAGGTGGGCAATCTAGTTCACCTGTCTGTGTTTTGCAGGTCCCATCAGAATCTTCTTCCAGGCCTCTCAGCCCACTCTCTCCAGTGGCCCTTGGCAGTCCTGCAGGGTCAAGTGGCCACCTGCCTCCTGCTGATTTTGAGACTCCTGCAACACCCTTGCGCTGCCTGGATACCTCAGCAGCCAGGCACAAGATAGCAATGAATCCTCGGAAACAGAAGGCCTTTGCCAATAAGACCTCAAATGTTTCAGTAAGCGTTTTATCTAAGGCCTGGTTTGTTGGAATAGATCTCTTGATCCGCTGTGTTGGTTGACATCTTCATATGTAGGTCTTCCCCTAGTCCATATGGGAGGTCCATGAAACCAGTACTCCCAGATTTGATTCCGCCCTCCCCCACGAAGCCAGCTGGGTGACCTTGGGCTAGTCACAGTTCTCTTCTGAGCTCTCACAGCCCCACCCACCTCACAGGGTGTTCTGTTGTGGGCAGAAGAACAGAAAGCTTTGTCAGTCACTTTGAGTCCCCTTAAATGGGTGAGAAAAGGGGGCTAGAAAAGCCAACACTGCCTCTGCCTCTTCTTCTTCTTCTTCTTCTCCTCCTCCTCCTCCTCCTCCTCCCTCCCTCCCTCATATAGACCTGTCAAAATACTGAGATCTCAAGAAGAGGCCCTCTTGTAGTTCCTCCTTGCTGGGGGATACAAGGGGTAGGGATGTGTAAGAGGGCCTTTTCTGTGGTGGCCCCAGGTTTGGTGAAGCCTCTGTTTGGAGGTTTGCCTTATGCCTGCATTATATGGTTTTCAATGCAGGTTAAAATATACTCAGGTCTTTTCACTCAGGCCTTTGACATTTAGTTTGCTGTGAATGTTGCCCTGCCAGGGAATGAGGGAAGGAAGGTGAGCACCCATAGTCAGGGTAGATGTTGCTTTACTTTAATACAAATGAAGGCTGCAGTGTGACAAAATAAGGTAGGTTCTTGGATGCATATTCGGATAACTGTCAGGCTTTTTGGTGTGAGTTTGGGGATGGGATGCTTTCAAAAGCCCTAGCTGATCACACCTTGAGTCCAACAGCAGCGATTACAAAACCTGGGATGTATTTCCCCTATGAAGAGTCTAAAGAAAATTCTGGAGAGGGTGAGATGCCAGAATATGTGAACTCCTAGCTCACTAATCTTTAAAGTAAAATTGTGCTAACACCTAAAGTATTTATTTATGGCATGTATATCCTGCCTTTGAATATGTGCAAAATGTTGCCCTTCTCCCACCAGGCAGCCCAGCTAAAGAAGGAACAAGATCTTCAGGGGCATGTTGAAGGGGAAACAAACCATCCAGTATTACTTGAAGAAACTAATGGCCAAGACGACGACTCCGACGGTAATGGCAACATTGAACGTGCAGCGCAGTGTGTGGTGTTTGGCATGCATATAGAATTTTTTTTTGCAACTTTTATATTTTTATTTGCAAAACTACAACATTTATAATGAATGTTGACAAATATAACAAATTTCAGAAATAGCCATGATAACAGAACAGCTCAACTAAGAAACAATGCGCTCAGGGAACAGTGGATTCACTTGTGATATTCATTCCTGACCTTTATTTAGGTGGATTATAACTTGGAATGGTTATATTTATGTCTCTAGGGATTAGGGGTGTGCCCGAATATCCAAAGGTATTCTAAATTCGATTGAATTCGTCTGAGTTTTGACATTTGAATTTGAATTGAATGTCCATAAATTCAAATTTAAAGGTTTGAACAAATTTTGAATTTTGTATCCATTCATTCAAATTATCCGGACATTCATATTTGTACAGGTTTGTACACAATGCATACTTGCAGATAGGCATCTTTCCTGCATCCGTATGGGATGAAAACGGGTTGCATATGGGATAACTACAGGATGCATACAGACGTGTATGGATGTGTAACAGTGCGCACGGGCACGGCCTCCTCCCGTACAATCCTCCCCGCACTCTCCGGTCCTCTGGGAGGAACTTACTGCAGCCTCTAAAATCTAGGCTTGCGGCGACCTCCCAGAGGGCGTTCTCTGCTGTCGCCCCCAAACTCTGGAACGACCTGCCGGATGAGATCCGTCAGATAACATCATTAGACAGCTTTAAAAAGGCGGTCAAGACGGATCTCTTCCGGCAGGCCTTTCCAGATTAACCATCCCGGCCCAGATTCCCTGATTCCTCCCGTGGCCCCATCTTAGTGATGGTTGAGGATCAACAGAGGGACATCAGGGTTTTTAGTTTTTAAATTATTGTTTTATGCATTGATATTGTGTTTTAATATGTTATACTGTTTAATACTGTCTTAAGGGGGGGAGGGATAAGGTGTTTTTAATTGTTATATTTTACATTTTACTGCTGTTAACCGCCCGGATTGGTTTGCCATAGGGCGGTATACAAATAAATATTATTATTATTATTATTATTATTATTATTATTATTATTATTATTATTATTATTATTATTATTATTATTATTATTATTATTATTATTATTATTAGTATTATTATTATTATTATTATTATTATTATTATTATTATATTCAAATAGAACATTCAAATGAATAGATTTGAGTTTGCTTAATTCGAAACAAATTTGGTTAAATTTGAATTTTAAAGTTTCTAATAGAATTGAGTTTCTGGATATTCGATTCGAATCGAATCCCAAAAATTGCACTGGTGCATACTCCTACTAGGGATATTATTTATGAAATCATCCCATATTGTGTAAAAAGAGAGTACATCATCAAGTCCTTTCATCTTTCTTATTTGGTATTCAATACAACCTAGTGTTGCTGTGTTCCACATTATGGTACATTATACCAATCTTCAACTGTTGATATGGATTCTCCTTTCCATTTTGTTGCAATATTTTGCTTAGCAACTAATAACATAATATCTAACAGTTTCTTCTTAGGTTCAGGTAAGCTTAGTTGACTATAATTTCTCATTAGACATATCAGGGGTCCTCATTATGGAGTAATTTAATATAAAATCTATTTCATTAATCACTTTCATCCCAAAATTATTTATTACATAGCAGTCCCACCACGTGTGAAGATAAGTTCCTGTACCCTTCTTAGATCACCAACGGTCTGGTTTAATATGAGGTGTACTAAATAATTTTGAAGGCCAGAATTATTTGGAAGAGGGTATGGTTCACATGCAAAGGTTCCAGGTTCAATTCTGGCCTTCCTTTCTGAAACCTTGGATTGGGGATTCATGTCATTTAGTTGTCTATCGGTCACTTGCTTGGCACATGAGGGCCTTCAAACCCGAGGAAAGAGAGCAGAATGGGACAGGAGATGCAGATGGTAAATGACAGTTGAGAAACAGCAGTTAGAGTACAATGGCAGGCTGGAACGGGACACCCAGAATAGGAGGTTTGTGTAGTTCATAATGAGTCATTCAGGTACAAACTGAAAATTAATATAAAATTGTTAATCAGCATGTATTAATATCAGTCGGTGGTACCTGAAATAACTTCAACCCGATTTCAGAAAGAAGCGGGGGGGGGGGAGGGGGCTGTGAGGGGGGCACCACAGGGTGAAACTGTGAATGGAGGGGGCTGCTTTATTTATTTGCATTTTTATCCTGCCCCTTATAGCAGAAGGACTCAGGGTGGGTTACTGCAATAAAAACAAAATATAAAATGAATGACAGTATCTGAAGGAGGGGAGGGGAAGCTAGAGGCCAGGGTATAACAGTTGTGCCTTCATTGTTCTCCTGAACATGTCAAGTAAAGGTTCCTGGCCCAGCAGAGGAGGGAGCCGATTCCATAGCCTGGGGGCTACCACTGAGAAGACCCTGTCCTGGGTCCCTACCCTTTTAGCTACTGGAGGTTGTGGTACAACTCAGAAGGCCTCCTTTGCAGATCTTAGGACACGGTCAGGTCGTTATGGAAGAAGGTGTTCTATGAAGAAAGAATGTTCCAAAGGAGGAAAGGTAGGGAGAAATTGGCAGCAAGCTGTGAGAAGAAAAAGACAAAGAATTGGCTTTTCTACCCCACTTTTCTCACCCATTTAAGGGGACTCAAAGTGGCTGACAAAGCTTTTATCTTCTTCTCCCCTGTGAGGTGGGTGGGGCTGTGAGAGCTCCAAGGAGAGCTGTGACTAGCCCAAGGTCACCCAGCTGGTTTCATGTGGTAGGGTGAAACCAAACCCAGTATTCCCAGATAAGAGTCCAACTTTCTAACCACTGGACCACTAGAGAGCCACAAAGATTGGCTTCCAAGTTAGAAAGGTTCAAAACCCAAACAAAAGGAAAACAATATATATATATATAAACGTTTCCTCACATTGTAAAATGCCTCTTTAACATTATTTTGCTCTTCTATAGTCAGTGAATTGCCATGTGTCCCTTGCACAGCATGGTTCTAACTATGCAAATTGCCCAGTACAGAGACTCACACTAGTTGAAAACTAGGGATTAGGGGAAATTTACAGTAGTGGGACTTTGATTCCCGTGATTTGCATGATACAGTGAAATTGGGTAATGGATCCACCATCTTCTACAAGGAATGGCTGAGTTTAGGCCCTTTCTGCACTTACAACACTAATCCGGCTCATGATTCCCTGTGGCTTTGAAGCTTGTGTGAGCACCACAGACAACCCCCCCCCCCCACAATGCATTCAGTGGCTTGGAATGAAATGCCAACAGTGTGATGTGTCATGCTGCTGAAAAGCCCCCCCCCCCCCCAGTAGTCCTGGAACCACACAAAGATGTCCTGTCTTCACACGTCTAGTGTTCTAGAAGAAGGCCCTTGGTCCTCTGTAGAAGCGATAAAATGAGTCTCCTAGAAATCTGGATTAAGGCTCCATCTAGTGCACATGGAGCTGAACCAGCAGGTGGTGGGGTCGGGGTGGGGGCTCTGTGATTTGCATTAACGTGTAGACACAGAGACCCAAGATCTGGTTTAAGAGGCTCCTTAATCCATATCTAAAGTAAGTGGAGAAAGGGCCTTTGTTTATGTCTTAATTTTGAAATTGAGATTTGACACGTGGCAGCCCGTTTCGTACGGGATGCACATACCTATGGATTCCTGCTCTTGGATGCTCTTGAAATGGATGTTCCGGTGGTCTGACCTAGTATAAGGCAATTAGCTTTCTTCGTTGCTAATTATTCTCTTCCAAACTCCTCCTTTCTTCATATAGGTGCATCAGACCAGAATGCAAGCAACTTAAATGGGAAACAGAAAAACGATGCACTTCGAAGAATCAAGGCTTTGCGTTATTCTTGGAATGCTGGTCCTGGCGGGGATCAGATTTTTATAATGGCGTTCGAGACACAGAACCACATGGGGACAGAAGGCCAGGCCACACCTGTAGTGCCAGAAGACTATTCAAAGGGGCTAGAGCCTTCTCCACCAGAATCAAGAGAAGAAGGGGTGGGAGAGGCAACAAAGAAAGGACCATCCTATCCTGGCCTCCATTTTGGATTACAGAGTTCTAGGCAAAAGACTTCTGAGCCTTTGGTACCTGCCGGAGGAATGATTGGACCTTGGGATGTCCTGCCCAGCAGTGGCCCAGACAGGGACCGTGACGTGCCAGTAGAAGGTAGACAGGTGCCTTCCTTCAGGTCTGTGGGGCACAAAGCTGAAGCCTCATGCACCAGAGAGGTACGTGTTGGCCAAGCAGATGACAAACCTGGTGTGGAGATTGGTTTGGTCACCCTTGAAGCTTCACACTTTCCTTCACTCACTGTGGAGGCATCTTCTGAATCCAAGAAGACCACAGACTCGGACCTTAAAAGCAGTCGAACGGCCAAAGAAGGTGCAGACCATAGAAAGCTCCCTACCTCCTTGCCAAGAGAATCGGCCATCTTGGGTACCCGTTTAGATAACCTTCTGGTGCAGAGTGCAGGGAATAAGAAATTCTCCCTCCCTTTGGAGCTTGGTGGGGCCACCTTGAATAGCAGCTTGAGGAACCTGGAGGGGGTCAACCCCCCTTCAGAAGATTTAGTCCCCTCAGGGTCCGCCAACGCTGTTTCTGAAGATAATCCTTCACTAGCTGGGATTAGAGATCATCCAGAAAATATGAAAAAGATGGAAGAAATAAAGCCTCCAGGGGAGATGGTCAAGGCCCAGGCAAAATCCACGTCTACCAAGCCAGTCAGGTTTACCATTGCACCAGCATGGCAGAGATCTCTCTCTGGAGGCTTAGAAGTTCCTAGAAGTTCCCCAACCTCACCATTATGCCCAGAGCTGTTTGAAGGCATTCCTCCATTAGAAGCGGACGTGCAGGGGTGTCTCCCAAACAGTCCAGAGCCATTTGACAAGAGTTTGAGGGGCATGGCAACCAGTCTGCATGCGGCCGTTGAGTGGCCAAGTGAGGAAGGGCAGGACCGTGAGAGTCCATTTGGCGTGAAGTTGAGGAGAACATCCTCTTTACTCAAATACCAAGCGGAGCAACAGCATCACGAGCCGCCAAGGCAGGTTCCCTTGGCAACTTCTGAAGGTTCTTCCATTGCCACTAAAGAAGGGAAGAAGCCACCTGGTTTTGGGAAGCCGCTCCATAATTTTGCAGGCAGCGGTAAAGTTTCTGTGACAAAATCCAACTTTCAAGAAGGGAAGAATCCCCTCAAGGCCAGCGAGCATGAAGAAATGCCGCCCAAACAGCAGATGAACAGGCCGCCAGGTATTTAGTTAGTGTGGTCTTCCTCTTCACTGGTGTGCACAGTGTGAACACCCCTCAGACAAGATGGTGGCTTCTAAAATGCCCCATCTTGAAAAAACACACTGTCAAAGGTATTGCTGGCTAAGGCAATTGGACACTGTAAAAAAGAGGCATCTCTGAGGCGACTCTGTCTGTCTGTCTGTCTGTCTGTCTGTCTGTCTGTCTGTCTGTCTATCTATCTATCTATCCTGCCCTATACCCGAAGGCCTCCGGGCGGGTAACAGCACCTAAAATCAAACATCATTAAAACAAGAACACTATGTATTAAAACAGTAGCGTCTGCTAGCGAGAAGGGAACGTGTATGTAACCAAAGTCCAGGGCAAAGAGGTGCATCTTTGCTGCCTTCCTAAATGTGTACAATGAAGGAGATACACATGCCTCAAGGCAGAAACTATTCCATAGCCTAGGGGCCATCACTGAGAAGGCTTAGAGATAGGATTTGACACCTTAGAGATGCAACCCGGCCATACCGGCACCATAATGGTGCTGTGTATTCCTCCTGTCCGGACAGGGCCTCTTGTTTCCATTTGTAGACAGCTCAGAGAAGAAGAAAAGCGTGAATTTTTGATGGGCTTCTCTTTCACCTCTTTTTTCCCCCCTAGAGCAAATGATGGCTGCACCTGCAGTCTCCCCCTCCTCTGAACCGGCGTGGATTTCGATGGCGAAACTCAAACAGAAAGGCTTCCAGGATCACCCTCTCGCCAAGGCACAGAAAAAGGAGTCAAGACCCTTGCCTAAGGCAGAACAGGAGGGGGAGAAGAACCTTGGAGCTTCTCAGCAGGAAAAGGTTTGTTCACACGGTGGAGTGAAGCAGAAATGGAAAAGGGGGATTGGCGGCACCTGCATTTTTGTATTTGCACAGAAGCCGGGATTTTTGCCTTCATTGCGTAGGCAGGACCCACTGAAAATTCCTTGTGTGGTTATTACAGATAATAATTCTTTGGTCAGAATGTAGAAATCTGCTTTGTGCCCAGGCCTGTCCTTTGCCCGTCTGCCCTCACCTTTTAGGCAGCTGCCACAGAACAGTTGTTGTGGGGTGGGGTGTTTTCTTCAGCCAAGGCAGGACTTCACTCCCCCCTTCCTCTGACTAGAGAGTGTTCACAAATAAATTAGTTTTATAATTATTAAAAGCGTTGGCCATTGCTTCCCTAGCCCTCATGCTAAAGAGCCCTCCTTTCCCTAAGCCCAAGGCCTATAAGGCTCAAATGCATACTGCCGGCAGATGGTTCTTTGAAATTAGTAAGAAAAATGGTTTATCGCTTACAACTTGTGAAGAAACAGGCAAACAAACAAACAAATAAATATCAAAGTCCTCTCAGAGACAATCAGTCTACCCAGAAACCTATACCCCCCCCCCCCCAGGCTGCTGTAAGGGATCCCTTAGGCTATTGCTCTAAGCTTAGGAACCCTGGAACTATCCTGGTGTTTCCCTCAGGCAGAGGGCAGTCACACACACAGGTTCTCCCTCCTGGAAACCCAAGCATAGAACCCCCAAACTTGGCTGGGTGGTACCTTTTATATCCTTGGCCCTGCGCAGGCTCAAGCCTGATTGGCTGTTTGTGGGCAGCTGCTCCCCCCCATTACCTCATGCTAACTAGGGGTGCCTTACCCACTTCTTAACTGCTGCTCTGATGCTTACGTTACAATTTAAGGAATACAGCAAGAACCAAACAAATACAGTACAACATGTTTAAAATACAACACTTTCAGTACACAGTAAATACGGTAACAAAACATGGGCGTCACATGGGGCATGAAAGTTTAGATGGAAATGTCGGAGCTTATTTCTCCATACTTCTGCTTAGGAAGGGGAAGGGGTCCAGTTTATGGGAGAAAGGAAAAAAGTCCTGATGAAAACAGGTCTGAGTCCTCTTTTTGGAGCTGAGTCCGCTTATTTTCCCCTACATGGCAATGGTGCCAGGCTATTTGAGGTGGAGGCTTAGCCTTCTGGCCAATGGCAACCAGCTGTGGGTGTTTTTTCGCAGATACAAAGCTCCCCACCTCCCTTGCCAGGCTCGCAATGCTAGAGCCTTGTTTGAAAAGGGCAAGGGGGGGGAGAGTGCTTGCCTTTTAAAGAGGCTTTTAAAACATTTTAGCTGGAAACATTTTGTATGGAAAGATACATGTTGTGAGAAGCTTAGGAATGCTTTAAAATACTTGAAATACTTCAAAATGCTTTGCAAATAGCCACATTTTATCACACTGGGTTCGATCCCTTGCTGATCTGTTTGAGCGCACATTTGTCGGTAATCTCAAAAGGGAGAGGTGTAAAAAAGAAAGTATTTGTGGTTAGATTTTTTTTTAAAAAAACTGCCTTTTCAGTGAGAGATTTGCTGCCTTTATTGTGGACTCAGCTCAAAAAAAGGGGGGGGGAGCCCTGTTTTCATCAGTACTTTTCTCCCAAGGGATTTCTGCAGGATAGTCCTCAGAAAATCTAGGAATAAAAAATTGAATGGGGATGCTGGATACCGAGTTCGGATTGTTTACATAGATGGGGATTCTGGATACCAAATTTGGATTCAATTTGGATTTAATTGCCTATGGAGATGCACCCTGGCAGTATTTTATTTTATTGACATTAAATCAGGATTTCAGACAGAGGTTTTCCTGTCTGAGGACAGTGTAAAGTAAACATTGTTGGGCATTGCTTCGATACCTTAATTCAAAAGATTGAGGTTTTTTGACAAGGGCTTTGAGCAACAGAAAAAAAAAGTTTTTTTTTTAAACAGTTCATTTTTGAACATCAGATTCCATGATTCTTAGCCAAAGCAACTAGGAATCTGGGGAGCATAGTCTAAAATAGGACCTTTTCAAAATTCTGGGATGAAAGTAGAAATGGAATCATTGGATTTGACAGTACAGCTTTTAATTTTTCTTTATTTTTGGCACTGCCCCACTGGTATAGGTGGGGTGACTTTGTACCCCAGCCAAATGGAAGTATGTTTTTGGATGCAGTCAAAAAATATGATTGTGTAATAAAATGCCATTTTGCAATTTTAGGACCCTGTTCCCCTCTCTGATCTCTGCAGAAATTAAGCTAATACTACTTGGCCGCATACAACACAAAGCATTTGCCAAAAACAAACAAACTACACCACCCACAAATTACATCATTTTACACCCATAATGATGAAGTTAAAAAAAGCAACTGTTTGCTGTATTAGTTTTTGGGTTTTAAAAGCTTTCTCTTTATGGGTCATTTTGGAGATAGGATTTTGGTGTCTTTTATTGCGTTCTTGTTTCTTGTAATGTTTTTGGAGGCAATTTTGGTTTGGAAAGCCAGCCTCTGTGTTGCAATATAATAACAGCCGTGCCTTGGTATCAGTTTACCAGTTATCTTAACCAACAATTTGTGGTTTTTTAAAGCCCGGCTTTGTAAATCAGCACTAAGCTCAATTATAGTGTTTGGCACATAAAGCGTACCTTTGAGCAGATAACCAGTGAAGCATTAAAGCCAATATATGATTAGATCATGGCAGGAGCAGCACATGGACTGATTTTAGTTCTTAGCTTCCTAAATATTGTTTTGCTTAGCTAGGGGGGAAATAAAGTCTCGGCTGGCCCACTGTGAAAGAAGGAGATCTTGCTGGCTCAGCTGTTTATAAATGCACTCTTCCCTTTGCTTTATAGCAAGCCAAATTTGCTGGTGAGAACCTGCTGAAGAAGGCAAACACTCCTCTTACATGTACACTTGAAAGCATTGTGCAACCAAAGATTGCCGCGTCCACTACAAAAGGTATTTGGAAGCTGGAAAGGGGGAAAGTGCACTTCAGTGATGTTGGGCATGTTATCCTTCCATTGCACAGTGTCAATCATGCTTGAGTAAACCCATTCAGGAAATTTGTTATGCTGTTTGCTTCACATGCATTTTTTTTGTCATTCTATTCAAATCACATCAAATACCCGAAAATCTGATTCAGTTCAAATCTTTTAACTTCAATATTAAATAAGATTTGATTTGAATTTACCAAAATCTATTCGTTCAAATTTTTTATTCAAATCTCCACATACAGATTTGCACGTACGCATCTTCCCCACATCCATACACATCTGTATGGCCGCATTCCCATTATAAGCTTAATTCAGTTTCCCTAAACCGAAATAACAGAACTGGATGCAAATGCGAATTTGCCTGATCCCATTACTTTCAGCCAGAATCGTGTTCGATCCGGGTTCTGAGGACGTACGTGACTCAAGGGGGGACTCAAGTGGCTACTTTTTAAAAGCCGCTTTTCGGGCTGCCCTGTCCTCTTCCTCCTGCCATGAACGCGCCACCCATCCTTCACGGAGCCTAGCTGGGTGGCTGGGTGGCTGCTGCTTGCCTGGATGGAGGAAAAATGGCAGTGGGCAGCCAGCAATTCTTTCCCCTCCTCTCCTCATTGCTCAGGGCATGCAGCAGCAGCAGCAACTCAAGCCCCCTTTGCCCGCCACCGTCACAGCCTTTAAAACATTCACACATCTCCCAGAACCTGCAGCCGCTTTCCTTTCTTTTCCCTTTTTTAAAGGTCAGAACTTTCAAAATTGCAACATCGTTATCAGGTGTGAAGTGGTTGGATTGCTACAGTGTAGTGGCTGCTTTAAGGGGTGGATTTTTACAGCAAAATCACTATCTTTGGAAGCAACCTATTGGGGGAGGGAAACTCTCCTCCCTTAACACGGAACAGTTCCCACAGTAAAAAATGTAAAACGTTTCAAGTGCATGAACCAGAGTGAGACCTGTTGAAATGAGGATTAACATTTACAACTCTTTGGGGCGATTTAACACGCGGAAAGCGTGTTAAGCCAACCTGACGTGGGAACTGCGAGGATTGAAACAGTTTTGAACCCGAAATAAGCTTATAATGGGAACACGCCTTATGTATCCTGTAGTTATCCCATATGCAACCCGTTTTTGTGCCATATGGACCCATCCACTGCCTCCCCTTTCTTTCTCCTTCCGCTGCCGAGTGAAACCGTTTTTGGTTCACTGCCTCATTGCACGGTCTGCTTTTTTGTTGTCCAGCAGCAGCCCCTGTGAAGTCAACCACACAGGAAGTCCTTCAGATGGAAAAGGAAATAAGGCCATTGCCCAGCCTCCCAGCCCCATCCTGCAGTTCCGCTGAGCCACCCTGGCTTTCACTGGCCAAGAAGAAAGCTAAAGCGTGGAACGAGATTCCTCAGATTGTACAGTAGGCATCCGGAAGGCCTTTGTCTCCGCTGCCAATTGCTGCATTAATAACGTCTACTAACGTCTTGACTGTGTGTTTGCAAAGAAGAGGTTCAGGTGAAGGCAAGGAGGGAGAGGGGGAAGGAGTCGTCTTTTAACTTGTAGCTCATTCGTAGCTCAAGAAGGCATTTCTACCTGTTAACCTGGGGGGAACCTTCTGGATTGAATACACTGAGTGCTTTTTCACTGTAAGGTGAGAAAAGATCCGGTATTCTTCAGACATACTTTCACTGCATCGCTGCTAAGTGTGTGGAGTCAGCCTTTTTCTCTTTCAAAAAAGACGTTCTGCCTGCACTTGAGGCCACATTCACCTTCAATGGGGCGGGTGGATGACCTTAGGTTGCCATTCCTGGCTTTCCCGTTCCCTTTGATGCCTGCCTGGCTAAGTGGCTGAAGAGGAGACCACCAGCTCGTTGCTTGGCTTCCTTCTTCGGGTTTTGAACGTCACCATTCTGTGCTGTTGGCGATCGTTCACACCTTTGTTTTGTTATAGGTTGTAACCATCTACAGACCTTCCGTTCCAGGGGATCCACTTCTGCAGGCCGTGGTGTGTGAATCTAAGGCCGTTTCCGCACTCCTTCCCCACCACTGCTATTCCAGATCAGATTTGGGCGTTCCAATTCAGAGCAGGCAATCTGTCCCAAGCTGGTACAGAACCAGCCCGTCTGCATTGAGGCAGCCTGCTTTGCTCCAGCCCCTGCTTCAGAGCTGATGCAGAGTGCCTCCAAATGCTTCCAAAGCCAGGGGCAAAATTTCCCTGTTGCACCACTGAAATGGGTCCCCCATGGTATAGCGGATCAGGGAGGTGTGCTGTCCAAACACCCTAGGACACTAACAGACCTCAAAATCTAGGTTGACTGGTGAACTGGACCAAGATGCCATTTTGGTTGCATTGGCCATTCTACGGATGGTGGGGTGGGGTGGGGTGGGGAATCTCCATTTCACTTCACTCACATGCTGAAGGGTAGCTCATGGGCACCTTCTTTTCCTGCACTACTGGCATATGTGGAGAGGCCCAAAGTCTCAATAGTGCAAGTAACAAGGGTGTCAGTGGCTGAGAATCCCAGGATCGTGGGACACTGATGGACCACGTATCTCTGAGGCTTCTCATCACTGCTACTGGGCAAAAGAAGTGATGATGCTGTTCCCAGTCTGTCTGCACTGGGGATGCTGTGCAGACAGCCTTCCCATGTCATCAGCCCCTTAAGGGGCTACCACTCTTAAGGCTCTGGCTCTGAATTTCTGACTTGGAATGACGCACAGCCACTTCCAGTGATTTTTCCCCCCTTAGCACATCTGGTTTGGGGCAAAGCAAGACACTGAAGCAAAACCAATACATTCCTTTGTTTGTTTGTTTGTTTATTCTCTCTTTTCACCTTTTTAATGTATGGTATGTACCGATGTTTTTTGGTTGTTCTTGTTTTTAATCCCTGCATTTCTGAACCACACCCTTTTTATACTGTATTTTGTTCCCATATTTTGTTTACTATTAAATGCTCTTGTCATAGTGGACTTCTTTTTTTCTATCTCAGGATCATGGGGGGGGGAGGGGGTTCATTAAAAAAAAAAGGCTCTTGATGCCCAACTGATGCCAGCAGGATCCTTTTTTAATTTTGCCAAACTATCCCCCTCCCTTTGTACCCTGAGAATGGCCCTGCAAGGTCCTTTAGACCTCCCACCATCTTCTCCCAGAAAGGATTTGATCCCAAACTTACTTTAAACCTGGCCTGGTTTTTTTTGGGGGGAGGGGTGTGTTTGTTCATTTCAGTCCCCAGTGGGGGAGAGGGAGGACGGACTCCGGCTACCCTACCTGCAAGTGAAATGTGAGGTTCAGCATCTCTGGCGCACCTGTCAGGATTGGCGAGCACCACAGATGCTGCCATCCCAGAGAAGCCCATAGGCAGGAGATCGCACAGAGAGGAGGGCTGGGGAAGGGTCTCCAGACGTATGGGGAGAGGAAAGTTGGACAGTTCACACACATCACATTCATTTGTGTAATTTACACAAGCAATCGGCCCAAGTCATATTTGCAAATTGCACAGATTAGGTGAATTCTGTAAGTTAGTGCCCTTCACAAATGCAATTTGTGCAACCTGTCTGGCTTTCCTCCCCAAACCCCCCCCCCTTGCTCTTGTGGTGTTTGGAGATCCTCTAGGACTTCCCCAGGTCTACTCTCCATGTTACCCAACTCGCGGTTCTCAGAAGGTGTGCCAGAGATGCCACATTTTGCTCCTGGGTAGGGCAGCTGAAACCCCCCTCTCTCTCCCCAGGGCCTGAAATGAACCCTCCCCCTCCCCAAACAAACAAACCCCCAAACAGGCCAAGATTTAAAATAAGTTTTTGGGCAAATCCTTTTTGGGCGCCTGGTGGCCCTTGTGGGGGTGGAAAAGGAGAGGGAGAGTCCTTTGCCTTCAGGACTTTGGGTCATCTTGGGGGGAGGGGGAGGGGGAGGAGGCTGGGGCCTTTCATCCGTAAGTTTATAGTAATTCGTTACTTACATAACTCTTCCAACAATGTAGCTGAAGATTTAGAAGGATATCTAATTTATATGTCCCTTGCCGTTTGTAGTTTTAATAAACATGATTTTCATGTATCTGTAACTACAGAATTGTACAAGGTTTGTTGTATCCATAACTTACGTGAATTCATGCGCTCACCGTTAGTTCTAGAGAATAGAATTTTCCTACTTTTTTGCACCTGGAGTAGGCACATGCGCAAATGATTCGTGCATTTGGAATTCAGACAAATACATCCGAATTCTGAGATTCATGGACGGACCAAATAGGGCCCTATTCAAAGGGCCCTATCCGTCCATGAATTGAATAATCCAGTATCTGTAGAAGCTTCTAAGGATAATGGATTCCCTGGGGCCTCCCACCCTGGGCTGGCCTACCTTAAACCTTCCCCCCACCCCACCCCAGAGCCCCCTTACCTGCTCCGGCTGTGCCCCGGGCCTCTTTCTGCGCTCTCCAGAACTGCAAACAGGCTTTCTGGAAGCTAAATACAGGCTTTCCGGTTAAACCAGAGGGCTGTATTTAGCTCCCGGAAAGCCGTTTGCGGTCCCAGAGTAAAAAATGTAACATGTATCAAGCACAGGATCCCGAGTGAGACCTGTTGAAATGAGGATTAACATTTACACCGCTTTGGGCCATTTAACACGCGGAAAGCGTGTTAAGCCAAACTGACGTGGGGTCTGCGAGGATTGAAAATGTTTTGAATTTGAAATAAGCTTGCTGTGGGGATTCGCCCTTTGAGTAACTTCCGCATTTTGAGTGACTTGTACACTTTGAGTAACTTCTGCAGTTTGTGTGACACTCGCGCGTTAAGTAACTTACACAAATTGCATAAGATTTGTACTTCTAGTAACTTTCATATTTTGCTTATCTTGTGCACTTTGCTGAGGCTTTCCCCCTTTTTGCATGAGCAAAGATCAGGATCTTCAAGATCTGGATCTTTGAGATGGGGTACTCCTGCCTCTAAACTTTGTAGTGGCTTTTGTTTAGAGGTATTGTAGTGGCTTTGGTTAGCTTTTTAGCTGGCAAACTTCAGAAGCCACTTGGCAGCTAAAAAGCTAACCAAAGCCGCTACAATGTTTAAAGGCAATTTAGCAGAGCACTTCCCTGCTAAACTTCCTCTAAATTCAGAAGCCACTTGCCAGTGATCTGGGAGCGGGGGCGGAATAAGGGTTGCGGGAAGAGGCTCATGGGACAGCAAGGGCCAGATGACCCCCCTTATCATTGCATCTTTACCTGTCCAACTGGGGCGATCAGTTCTTTTACCTTTGCCTGGCAACTGGATCACAGAGAGAAGAGGCTTGTTTCTGTTTGATCACTGTTTAAAAATGGCCAGCAGTTGCAATTGGGGAAGGAGCGTTGGCTTGCATGGGGACAGGTGAATTTGAATTGAGCCCACACTTTCGTCAGTCACATGGGGATGGGTCAATTTGGACTTGGCTCCATGTTCGGACTAAATATAGTCCAATTCGGACTAAATGGAGTGCATGGGGACGCGGCCTCAGTCTTTTTGTCACTGCCAGTGGGCAAAATAAGTGATGTTCCTGTTCCCAGTTTGTTTGCTTTGGGAATTCTGTGGTTGCTCGTGACTTCTTAGCATCCAGAGGACTTTTGCATCAAACATACTGTGAATGTCTGACTTGGAGTGATATACAGCCACATCTTCTGGAATGCTGTCCTCTCAGCAATTCCGGCTCGGTGTAAAGCAAGACATGGAAGCAAAACCAATAAATTGCTTGCTTGTTTGCTTATTCTATCCCTCTACCTTGTTAGTGTATGGTATGTACCTATGTTTTTGGGTTGTTATTTTTAATCCACGCATTGCTCAACCACACCCTTTTTATATTGCATTTTGTTCCCAAATGCTCTTTATTTATTTATTTATTTATTTATTTATATTTATATTTATATCCCGACCCATACCCGAGGGTCTCTGGGCGGCTCACAACATTTTAAGACATTTTCCAGGCACTTGTGGAACTGAATTGTGTAGCAAGCAAGGACTAAGCTGGATTTTCAGAGAGACTAGTTTTTCACTGGAAAGTGGTGAACTTTCAGGGTTAGGAAAGTTTTATATTTAAATATGTACTTCATTCAGGTTCTTAATGGTCCCTCTGGATCACAGACATAGTTTATTTAGGTTTTTGTTTCAGCCTCTAAAGCTTTCACTTCATCCTTTTCTTGCCGGAGTGGGCTCCGTTTTTTCTATCTCAGGATTGTGAGGATGGGGGAGCCCTTCATTTTTATTTTTTAAAGGCTTTTAGTACTCAGCTGATGTCAGCGGGATTCGCTTTCCTTTTGCTTCAGCCCCCAAACAAAAGATACAGAGACAGCTGCCACCAGTAAAAACAATGCTGAAGTATTTTCTCACTTGGCAGCAGAGGGCAATAGAAACCTTGCAATAAGAAGGAAATGCTCAGAGTGAGGTCTTCCTTTTCATCAGCCTGTTTTGTGTAACAAGTATTTAAAGGGCCAAACCTGCTTTGGGAGCGGCTGTGGCAAATAGCCTGGGAACCAGAAGGGTCCTCGGTTTGATCCTCAGGCAGTAGGCAATGGTAAACCACTTATGTATCTTTGCTAAGAAAACTGCATATGGTTGTCCTTGGAGTCTGGGAGTGCCTCAGTGTTAGAGCAAACTGCCTGGAAAGCAGAGAGTTGCTGATTCAACCCCCAGCCTCTCCCCAAAAGTAGGTAATGGTAAACCACTTCTGTATCTTTGCTAAGAAAACTGCGTATTGGAGTCCAGGAGTGGTTGTAGCTCAGTGCTAGAGCAAACTGCCTGGAAAGCAGAGGGTTGCTGATTCAATCCCCAGCCTCTGCCCAGAGGTAGGCAATGGCAAACCACTTTTGTATCTCTGCCAAGAAAACTGCACAGAAGTGCCCATGCAGTCAAGCGGGAATCTGCCATGACTTAATGGTAGTCCAAAACAACCTACCTTGATTAGATGTAGTTAGGTCTTTAAGGCCCAACTACGTCAACCGATCGGCTGGACTGGGTGTGTCCAGTTTGGCTGTCTCAGCTTGTTTATTTGTTTACACCGTGCATGTCTTTGGTTTCGCTCTGCTATGTATGTCCACCCTGCCCCTAGGGCCCAAGCATAGAATCACACTCCGTATGTGGAAGGGAGGCTCCTACTTTGGTTGCTGGTCTGCTACACCGGCCGGTGTGGAATCGCCCTACGTTTTTGAGCGAAGGGTCAGAGATGATGATTCTAACTCAGCAGTACAACCTCATCAACACCTCCAGGTTGCGTACTTCTAAATTCAAGTTTTGGAACCACTCAAAATAGGGCCGTAGGCGGAGTAGGAAATGGGCCCCTGGGCGAAGAAGCAAGATGCTCCAGGTAGGCTGATGTCCAAAGCATGTGCAGAGTGCAAAAATAAACCCCAAAGTCTGCAACCAGCTGAATGTTCCATCAAAGCCTCACCCATTCTGCTTCTAGGGCCTCCGGCAAAAACAAAACAGGTTTCCTCCTTGGTAGTTACACCCCAGCCCAAAGTGAATCCCTGCAGTAGGACCTATCATTACATGGGCATCTCCTTGGAAAAGAAACAAAGTGCCAAAGCCGGCTTCGACTGGTGCAGGGAAAAGGGACACTTGGGCTTCTTGGTTGTGTCAGCTCAAAAAACCTGCTTACATAATGCCGTTACAAAACTTCTCTTTCTGATTTACAAGGTTAGCATCGTCTATATTGAGTTACACGTTGCTTTTAAAAAATCTGCTGATAGGCTTCTGCTGTTTTTAGGGACTCCCCATGGGGCAGTTGTTTTGTAACAGAGTTACAGGGCTTCTGGGTTTTAAGGATATGGATGGATCAATACTCCCCCCCCCGCCCCCCAGCCCTGGATCATAGTCCTTTCCAGAGAGCCCTGAAAACCATGTGGCATTTTTGGTCCGAAGGGAAACAGTCTGGTTTTGTCTTCCCACTTGGGCTGTGGTCACACTTAAGCTTTAATCCAACTTCAGTCCACTTCCAGAGTGAGAGAATACATCAGCAAAGTGACAAGCAGTTGTCTTTCAGGGTTAAATAACCCAGAAAATTTCCCTTTGGGATAGATAATGTGGAAAGAAAATTAGGCTGCATTTTGACTGGTGTTTTGGTCTGGCCTGAATTCGGCTTGAGGGCCCGGAATCCCAACAGTTTTGAAGGGATTCCCCATTTCTGCGGACTGAATGTCCAATAATCCGGGGAATCCCTATTCGGATTATAACAGGACTTGCTGCGGAATCCTGGAATAATCCGAATATTTATTAATGGGAACACTGTTACCATGCTGATCTCCTCTAGCGCCACCCACCGTTTGCCTTCCTCCGCTCCCTTCTGTCGTTGTCTTCCGCTGTTTGCCTTCTCCACCCCGCCCATTCCATCGTCTATGTTGTCTCCCACCGTTTCTCCATCTTTCATCGTCTCCTGCTTTTTGCCTTCCTCCCTGCCCTGATCCTCCATCTGTTGGAGAACAGTGGGGAAGGCAAACGGTGGGATGACAATGAAAGACGGAGGAATGGGACAGCAGGAGAGGCAAACAGCATGAGAGACTACGACAGATGGAGGAACAGGGCAGGGAAGGCAAATGGCGGGTGGTGATGGAGGAGACTGGCATGTCTGTCATTGTCTCCCTCCCGCGATGGAGAGCGACACCGCCGCTGCTTCCCTGCTGGTCGAAAAAATCCAGGTTAAAACCGGGACCTTACTGGTGACTTTGTTGATCTGTTCTCTTGCTCTGAAGGTGAACTGAAGCTGAATTAAACCTTAGGTGTGACCACATCCTCGGTGTTTCGCATTTGATGCCCATCAGAACCTGAGCTCTAGGAAGGGAAGACAGTTGTTTTCTCTTCTGCTTTATTCATTTGTCGGTTCCTCGTGTCTCAGAATGTTGAGGGCGGAGAAGAAACTTGTGAAAAACAATATGAAAACAGCTATGCCCACCTGACATCCATCCTTAAGATACCAGCTTAAAAACCTTTCTACTTGCTCAAGAGTTTTAGAAATATCCCTGGGCGTGTTGTTGGTCTTAAAACTGTTCCTATTTTATTTTTTCAAATAGTTTCATTTCTTTTTTAAAAAATAGTCAAGAATTTATATCCCACCTCCTGAAGATCCCAGGGTGAGCCATAACAGTAGAAAGATAAAATATGTAAGATAAGCTAAAACATAAAATATAACCCTCCCTCTGTAACAGGAGAACACCCTACCTTTTTAAAAAAATGTTCTTTATGCATGTCATTCTAATTGATTTTCTTATCTGATATGTATGTAAGTTGCCTGGGAACTTCGGTGAATGTGCAGCTATAGAAATCTAGTGAATAAAATAAAATTAAGCAAATAGCCAGCAATCATCAGTGGAGCAAGAGGACTAAGGATGTGCATGAATATTCAAATGCATTCAAAATTCGCTTAGATCGACTGAATTTCGACATTCAAATTCGAATTGAATGTCAAATTCGAATTTAAAGATTCAATTCCAATTTCAGATTTTGTTCAGATTATTTGGACATTCGTATGTGTACGGGTTCGTACACGATGCGTACGTGAAGATCCGCACCTTTACCCCATCCGTACGCATTTGTACGGATCTGTACGGGATGAAAACGGGTTCCGTGTGGGATAACAACGGGATGCATTCAGACCTGGGGAAGATGCGTACGGGCATCTCCGAATGTTGTTGACGTTCACAAGTGCAAATTTGAATGAAAAATTCGAACGAATGGAATTCGAATTTGCTTAATTTGAATCAAATTTGGTTAAATGTGAACTGTAAACATTCAAATCGAATTGAATTTGTGAGTGTTCGATTAGAATCACATCCCCAAAATCGCCTTTGTGCACACCCCTAAAGAGAACCAGTGGTGGAAGCAAGAATATGTAAAGCAACATAGAATCCTTTTGATTGCGCTTTTACGGGCATGCGCTTTTTGGGGGATGTGGCAGAATCGCACACCTCAAGAATGCTTGTCTATGGCAGTCATGCCAGGATTTGGGTCTAGAACAGTTTCACTGTTATTCATTCTCCCTTCCCGCTTTATCTAGTTAAACACTTGTTTATTTTAAGATGCAGCAGAATATATAAATCTTCTAATCATTATTACTTCTCAGCCATGGCCACAGATGTTGAAAAAAAAGCCCTACTTTGGCTCCTTATCTTCAGATCGCATTACATTTTGCTTTGTTACAGAGAAGCTTTAATTGCTGAACTTTTGAACCGGCTGTAAACTGAGACTCAATGCCTGGGGAAATTGGATTCTTGGGGGAATAGCCGTTGCCTGAAAAAGCAAGATGTAGCGGCAGAAATCTGACCTTCAGAAAGAAAAAAAATGATAAAGATACTTCAAAATGATGACTTAAAAGGTGTCATGAGGGGCTAAAGAAAGCAAGGGGGGTTATGTATGATCCTCTAGGGGGAAAGTACAATGACCCAAGCAAAACAGAGGAGTTAAGATTGGAGAGGTGAGAGATTATGGGTGAAAGGAAAAACTGCAGGAAAAAATGAACATATTGGAACACTTTAAGGAACTAAGAGGAGCCCTGCTGGATTGGGCCAAAGCCCATCTAGTCCATAAGAACCTTAGAGGAGTCCTGTTGGATCAGGCCATACCCAATCTGGTCCATAAGAACCTGTGGAGCCCTGCTGGATCAGACCATAGCCCATCTAGTCCATAAGAACCTTAGAAGAGTCCTGTTGGAGTAGGCCACACCCCATCTGGTCCATAACCTAAGAGGAGCCCTGCTGGATCAATCCACAGCCCATCTAGTCCATAAGAACCTAAGAGGAGCCCTGCTGGATCAGGCCACTGCCCGTCTAGTCCAGCATCTGGTCTCACACCGTGGCCCAACAACTGCTTCTGGGCATCTCAAGTGTAAGACAAAGGCAGAACCTTCACCTGCTCTCAGTTCCCTGCAAATGGCCCTTAGAGGCATCCTGGCTCTGAATTCAGCCTGAAGGCAGTATCTAAACTTCCATTCTAGTAGCCATTGGTACACCTGTCCTCCATGTATCTGTCTAACCCTATGAGTGAGGTCTTGCTGGATCAGGCCTCAGCCTATCTAGTCCAGCATCCTGTCCCACCCATGGGCTACCAATTATTTCTGGGCATCTCAAGCAGAAGACAAGGACAAAACCTTTACCTGCTCTTGAATTCCTTGAAATGGCCTTTAGAGGCTTCCTGCCTGTCTCTCTGACTAGAAGGTGATACCTGGGGATCCATTCTAGTAGCCATTGATATACCTATCCTCCATGAATTTACTTAATCTTCTAATTATCTCAGGGTGTATCCAGACAGGGTTAAAAATGTGTGTGGAATGCATAGCAACAATTTGGCAGGCAGGTTTAGCGATCCTCTGTAACCACAATTATGCCTGCCATTCCCACTATCTAGAGACTCCCAAAATGAATAGAATTCTCTCAGCCTTTCCTAAAAGAGCAATTTCCAAACATTTTGTGTGCCCCACCCCCCAATTTTGGCTCTCACCAAACCCCATGCCAGTTTATTTGCCTTTTCTTTTTACTTAAAATAGCCAGGTGGTTATATTACTGTGTATTATTTTAACATATAATAGGTTTCTCAGCTGAATTTTGTCTTATGAGTAAGCTTTGCAATCTAGGGATGTGCACGAAAATTCAAAAATTCAAAAATCCGATTTGAATTCGATGAGTGTTGACATTTGAATTCGAATCAGATTTAATAACATTTGAATTTAGACATTCAAACGGATTTCAGATTTTCCAAAACATTCATTCGAATATTTGAATGATTTGAATGTACAGATTTGTATGTACTACATATGTATCTGTGGGAATATTATACATATTTGTGCTTATAATCCGGGATGAAAACGGGATGCATACGGGATAAAATGGGATGCATACGGAATACGCACAGAAATGTATAACAGATACAAATGTCGACATTCATATCTTTAAATACGAATCTAACATTCAAATGAATAAGATTCCAGTGTTATGGATTCGAATCAAATTTTCGGATGTTTGGATTTTAAACATTCAAATCGAATAGGATTTTTGGATATTTGATTCAACTGGAATTCAAATGCAAAAAAAACCCATTTGTGGACACCCCTATTGTAATCCCTCATTTTTATTTTCTAGGGCCCCCTTTTTTTTAGTGCCTAAAATATAGCCATCAACATTTTATCTTCATGTGTCCCTTAGTTCAGAGGTTGCATTAGCATTACTTAACAATAGTTTTAACATCAGGCTGAGTTTTGAAAAAGTTCACGAAGGCCAGGATTTTCAACTCTGCCATCTCTAGAGGCTGTTTTTGAAAAAGGACCAGTGCAAAGATAGTTGCTTGTAATGCCAGGTTATTTATTGGTCGCATCGCTTATGGAAAGTTGTTTTCAGCTGGGACTCCCTAACCTACAGTTACCCTGGTTATATAACTGAACCTCCAAGCTTCCCCACATTGTTTTCCTATGACCCATTTCTTTGCCAGACTGTGATTTCAGGAGTTATGAAAGGTACTGTCTGTGGAGAGCTGCAACAACGCTGATTTGCTGACCGTATTCCAAACTATGCAGAAACCCAAGAGGGTGTTAGAATAACCAGAGAGGAGTGAAGTCCAGAGGGGATCTGAAGTCCTTTGGAACTGGAATTTAACAGATGCCAAGAAAGGCTGGAGCCATTTGACAGATATATCTCCTGCTTAGCAAACTCTGTTGCACGGTCTTTGAGGGCAGTTATTTAATCCCTCGGACAGGGATTTATTAGAGTTTCCTTAGTGAGCAGGGTAGTTAAGAATCTGATAGAACCGGAGCTGCATCAGGCATTAGTTTCTTAAGCTTCGTCCGGATAGCAGTTAGGGCCATTCCTATTCAACTTTTAAAGAACTTTGAATTAGCGATCTGCATGAATATTTGTAACATTTGAAATTTGACCAAATTCAAGCATTCGATCTTGAATCGAATATTAGGATATTTGTATGCTAACATGTGAACGAATACAAATGTTTCCGGACATTTGTACAAATAGTTCAGACATTTGTTAAGCTGGGGAAACGTATCAGATAAGGTTCTATTCGTATCAGATACACATCTGTTCATATCAGATATGTGTCTATTTGTATCAGATACGCATCTGTTCATATCAGATACCTATTGAATGTTCGTATGAAGATTCGTATTGAATAGAATTTTACCACATTCAAATGCAATCTATTCATATGAATACCGATTTTTGAACATTTGATTCGTTTTGAATCAAACGCCCCCCAAAATTCATGCACATCCCTACTTTGAATTCATTTTCAGAGCTGAGTGTTCCCAAAGGATCAGAGGAATCCACAGTTTTCCTGGAATGCGGATTTTCTGTATTCAAATAAAAAGAAGTCTCACTGCTCGATGTAGAAATAATCCTTGCTATTTGGCTATAGGAACACAAGCAGGTTTTTGGGAGGAGGGAATCATGTTTTGGGGGCATTCTCTTCACTTTCCCCTGATAAATGAGAAGCAGTGATTTCGTCCCCTTCCCTCCCTTTGGCTCTTGAATCAGTCATGGATGAAAGGGAAAAGTGAGCAGAGCCTGGATTGTAAGCAGTAGCTTATAATGTAACAGAGATCAGGCTGTTACAATGTAACAAGCTTGCTGCTGGTTGTGAAGCAGGCAGGAGGCGAGACAAAACGAGTAAAGCAGTGGCAGCAGCGACAGCAGCAGCAAGAGAGGCTGAGTGTTGTGCTCATAGCCCCCCTGCCCTCAGCGACTTGAGGATTTGCTGAAAAGTGGAGAGCAGATTGGGCTATCAGCAATTCTGATTGCATTTCAGGGAAGGCAGGCAGCATCACTTGCTTGGCCTCACGTGCCCCTGCCATTGTGCACTGTGCCAGTGCTGCGCAATCACTAGCGATCTCTATGCAGGCTTATATAGGGGGTGGGGCTTGAATCCCTGCCCCATGAAGTCAGGGTATGACAGAGAAGAGAGGGGGGGCAGGGTTTTTCTCTCCTGCAAGTCTGCATAATAAGCTGCCAGTGAGAACAGGAAATTTCAGAGCTCACTGATGATTTTAAAAACCCAGATTAAAACTCAGCCTAATTTGTGCAGTGGGGACTTGGCCTTAATCTGCATTATTTGGATAATCCGGAATAAAGTACATCCAGACAAAGGCTACCTCCAGACTTTATGATATACTTCGCCATCCCACCGAAGCTGCTTCCGGTTGGTCAGACCTGATGATCAGAAGCTGTGCAGGGACAGTACGCCTGACAAGGCGATCGTAAGCGGTGCTGTCCCGCCAAAGTGGCTTCCTGTTGGTCAGACAGGACGCACCATTGCCTGCAGCATGTCCCCAAAGAAGCCAAGCATCCTTTAATCAGATGCTGTGCCGCTGCTGTGGGCAGAACAAAGCTGCGCTGCTTTGACATAAGTCTAGATGCAGCCCTATTTTATTCCACAGTTTACTCTGGATTATCCAATGCTGTCTGGATGAATCTTTATTCTGCTGCAGGTGGATATTCTGGATAAAGCGTAGCATGTTGACCCCCATTTCACATTTGCTGTTCCCTTGTCCATTTTTTAGGGCAGCTGGTAAGCGGTTGCCCGTGTCAGCAGCTGAAGCTGTCCATCACAAAGCCATGTCTGTGGGCGGCCGGAGTTTGGCTTCCCCTTGGTCATGAAATATCACTGGGTACCCCTGGACCAATTACTGTTTCACTACCCAACCCTGGACCAATCACTGCTTCGCTGCTCAATGCAGGGAAGAAAATAAAGTCCACTATCTTGGGGTCTTTGGGAGAAGGGTGAGATATAAATTTCACAAACACACAGATCTTAGTTGAACAGACACAACTTTTAATTAGCAAATCATCAAACCATAGGAAGCTACTATGCAAACGGACATGATTAGTACTGTATAGCAACAGGTCAGATTTCCACCGACTTGAAGCACACACCTCCAACACAGCAAATCTGAGCAAACAGAATGGTAACAACAACAATAAAAAAATAGTAACATCCATAATAAAAAAAAATACAGAAAGAGGTAGCTGAACCATAAGAGTTTACGCTTGGTTTCGCTTCAAGTTAATCATAGTGCAAGATCTAGCCATGTGTGTTTTATTAAGAATGCCACACAAAGATGGAATTAGGCCAGCACTACAGATGGGCTGGTTACCTTGCAATTCTGTGCTGCAGGTGTGGCTATGCCTTAGCCACTAGCAACCAGCAACTGCACCCACATTGGAAGCATGGAGCATGGATTTGTAAGGGTTCTTCCAGGTCCAAAATGCACCACAAATCCCTCTTTAATCCAACACACTTGCAAGTATGTACTTCAGACTAGGGATGTGCACGAATGCAATTTTTGGGATTCGATTTGAATAGTTAAAGTTTGAATTTAACCAAATTCAATTCAAATTAAGCAAATTCGAATCTATTTGTTTGATTTTTTTTTTGAATTTGCACTTATGAATTTCAACAACATTCGTAGATGCCTGTACGCATCTTCCCCAGGTCCATACACATCCGTACACATCTATATGCATCCCGTAGTTATCCCATATGCAACCCATTTTCATGCTGTACTGATCTGTACAAACGCAGGAAAGATGCGGATCTTCAAGTACACATCATGTACGAACCTGTACGTATATGAATGTCCAAATAATTTGAACGAATATATCCGAAATTCAAATAGAATATTTAAATTCCAATTTAAGGTCATTTGATTACAATTCAAATGTCGAAATTCAGTCGATTAGATTGAATTTCGAACGCATTCAAATATTCATGCACATCCCTACTTCAGACTTAAAGAAATCCAGTGAATCTAAAACCCGGTGCTTGCATCCAGATGTGGTTCAATTCTCTTAAACTGCAATTACAGGAGGAGTTCTGGACGGTGTCCAGACAGGGCACCTAAAACCTGGGATCATCCTGGCGCTATATTGGGATTGCCACACATATCTGTGGCAACCCCAACACAGTCCCAGGATATAGGGACAAAATCCTGGAATATTGCTATTGTAGGAAAAAGAACCCCCAAGCCACGTTTTCCTGCGTAGCAATATTTTTTACTTTTGTGTCTGGCATTTGCTTCGTTTTTTCCTTTCCACTTCAGTTCTGGGTATTTCTGATGTCACACACATTATGGGAGTAGCACCAGAAAAGATAAAGACCCAGGCTTGCCCTGCTGTCTACCAGGAGCAGTAAGAGGGAACTGCAGGGTCTAAACAGTTCCCCATATTCACCATTCACTGTCTGGAGGCAGCAACATCTGAAGGGCTACAATCTGGCTACCAGGTTCCCATTCCCTCTAACCACAGGCCATTTTGCTTCAGCATGCTTCTAAAAGGTAATTTACCCCTGTTCAATGGGTGTCCTATTGTGAAAGATTCTTCAACCTGCAGCCTTTTTGATTTCCAGCCTGATCTATGCATAACCAACTCATGACGCATTAGGGGCCAGTTGTTTTCTGGTGATCAGAGGCCAAGTGCCAAACCTGACACAGCTCAGGGTTTTTTTTGCACATCGTTTGTGAGAAAAAGAAAGAGAGGAATAGTAGAGGGATTTTCAAAAGTTTCCAGGAATGGAATAATTTTGGAGTGGGGGACAATTTTTATTTTGTCCCATCAAAGGAGGCTTCAACATTAGATTAATGGGGAATAGGGGATGTGATAGACACAAAAGACAAAGGTACCCCTACCTAGAAGACATAACGTGGTACTGCAACATTCTGAAACTTCTACCGCTTGTATCAATTATTGCCACCTATTTAAGAGCCACCATTTTGGAACCATCATTTCTAACTCAAAGCACCCAAAGGCAGAAGTCAACCCCTTTCCCTTTGCACACAGAAAATTCATCCAGAAAACATCTCCATAGGTCAGGTTTTTTAAGATTTTTTTTTTTATAGAAACACACAGGTCTTCAAAGATGGCACATGAAGTTCATGACTTAACTGCATTATTCTATTGCATGTGTTGATCAGGCTTGTATACCTTCCCCAAAGCATGTATACATGTCCTGTTTGCTACATCGTGGCTTTTTGTTGTTCCTAAGAAATTTAGTCCCAAAGACTTCTTTATATTCTTTGCTAAATGGTTCATCTACACCTAAGTTTCTCATCCAGCTTCAGTACGCTCTGAGAGCGTTTCTTTTCCTGTTATCTAACTCAGAAAATTCACCTTTGGGCTTGATAATGTCAAAAGAAGTCAACTCAGACACAGTGCAAATGTGTTCTTTCACTCTGGAAGAGGACTGAAGCTGGATTAAAACTTACATGTGGATGTGCCCCAAACGAGCTTATGGCTCATGCAATTTGAGATGCTCATAAATAGCAAACAAAAGAACACGGGCACTTCAATTCTAGGAGTTAGTTCATTTGCATTCTAACAATGCTTGCCGATTAGTGGAAAGCATTTATACAGTGTATTGTTTACTGGAAGCATCATCTAAGGCTGTCTTGCCCCAGAAAGGGCGTTCTGGCTGGTGCTGAGGGCCATCTGCACTGAGGACAGCCAATCCCAAACCAACCCAACTTTGGAATGAAGTTTCTCAGCCTCTTAAATTGCCAGCCAGGGCTGTCCTGGGCAGGTACCCAGAAAGGAGCCAACTCCTTGGCATAATAGTCCTGGGCTCCCTGAGCCCGGCAGGCTGGATGCATACAACAGCTTTGGAGACCACTTTCAACCAGTCCCCCACTGAAGTGGCCTGTGGTGCCATTTTGCATGCCACTTCACTGCCCCATCCCACATGGACATGGTATTCCACTGGAGGCTTGGTCTCCCACTAGACCAGCTGCGATGTGGCCAAGGCATTCCACTGGCCCCCATGCGGATGCAGCCTAATTGTCCGGCACTTGCACCATACTAGTTTGTAGCCTCTGGTTGCAAAACACACAAACTCCAGCTCCCCAGAGTGGCTAGCCTATGAATGGCCAGAACTACATACCTACCCCTATTGGTAACTGGTAGCACAATTAAAAACTATCGTCGGCAAACGGTATGAGTTTCTGTAATGTGTAGAGCTGTAAGTTCAGTCCTGTTGAGATCTATAGGGCCTACTTTGAGGTTATAGCATCATCATCTTAAGTCTCCACCCAATGCACACGGTTTTGGAATTAAGGCCTACTGAATATACTGAAGTCAAAATATACCTGATCTGGGCAAATCTGCATAAAAAGGATAAAATGTCTTCCAGCGGAAGCACATGTCACAGCATTTTACGAGATAGTCTATCATGAAGGACAGAATGATGGGAACGTCTTTTCTGATATAGCACCCACCGGGTACAATGTTCCAAGTCCTTGTATTTTTTAAATACATTGTAGTAATTTTTGGATGCCTGTTTCTGCCATTCAATTCACCAGGGGCTTAAAACCTTTTTCTCGACTTGGCAATTGTCTTCTACCACCTGCTCCAGCATCATGGAATCTTAGATGACTACCTGGAGATTTCCCACAGGTATAAACTCCCCTGTGACTCTCTCTTCCTATGTTTATAAGCAGGTTAAGAAAAATGATGGTGGTAGTGAAAGCCACAGTGTTTTGGATACTTTTAGACAGCCCCAATTCCTCCCGATGTATTTCAATCCACAGAGGGTTGGCTGCAAACTTTTGCTGACCTGTATTAAATTCCAGGGACTGAATATAGCTCAGTGATAGAGCAAACGGCCTGAAAGCAGAGGGTTGCTGATTTGATCTCCAGCCTCTCTCTGGCAGTAGGCAATGGCAAACCACTTCTGTATCCCAGCCAAGAAAACTGCATAGAGATGCCCATGGGGTCTGGGAGTGGCTGCAGCCTAGTGGTAGAGCAAACTATCTGGAAAGCAAAGGTTTGCTGGTTCAGTCCACAGCCTCTCTCTGGAAGGAGGCAATGGCAAACTGCTTTTGTTTCACTGCATAGAAAACTGCACAGAGGTGCCCATGGAGGTACCCATGCAGTCAAGCAGGAGCTGGCCACCTAACAAGAACAAAAACAACTAAATTCTAGAGTAACCAACACAATGTTCCTTTTGTTAGCCACCAATCATCCAGCGAATGTTTTGGAAAACCCAAGAAAAACTGAATTTGGACCAGCGCACTTTAGACTTCTAATTCCTCATTACATATGCTGTATGCAATTGTGCCCGAGGGGATTGGTGTGGAAGACACAGGCATGCAAAATTATACATCACTTATAATTTCTTCCATCTATAGTTATACTTGTCTATGGAAGACACACTAAAGGTAACACTGGAGAAGAAGATGAAGAGTTGGCTTTTCTACCCCGCTTTTCTCACCCATTTAAGGGGACTCAAAGCGGCTGACAAAGCTTCTGTTCTTTTCCCCACAACGGACACCCTGTGAGGTGGGTGGGGCTGTGAGAGCTCAGATGCTAGCTGTGACTAGCCCAAGGTCACCCAGCTGGCTTTCATGGGGGAGTGTGGAATCAAACCTGGTATTTCCAGATAAGACTCCGGCTCCCTAACCACTAGACCAAATTGGCTCACAGTAACAATGCAATTTTTAATTTACACTGATCCTTTGGTTTCTTCCAGTGAAACAACTCCTGAACTGGCAAACCCTACATATATATTTTTTGAAGATGATCCTTTATAGTATTTGCTTTTCATACTGTTACCGGGGGTGGTGGTAGGTTCCATCAGAGGAAATTTAAGGTTTCGTAATTTTATGAACAGAGTGTCCCATTAGTATTGCATATAGGCCTATTTCTTCTATGCTAATCAACAGATCTATAAGTGACTCTGATGTCATCAGAAATACAACTGTTCCCAATTTTGTATGTAGTTAAATTGCTATGGAACAAGATCCATATATGTTTTCATTTTGTTTGCTTCACCGTTATAGACACTGCCCTTGCATCATTTTGTAAACTTATCTTTGGTACTCACAAAGGAAATAAAATATTGTATATTTAAGAATAGCATAGAAAAACACTCAAGCCTCCTTTTCCCTTTTAAAGGCACAACCTGTTGCAGCAACTTTACTTTTATTACCCATCTGGCAACGTGATTTAATGCAAATATTAAAGATGAAATTTGCTATGCTCTCTACCACCAACTCCTATAACTGCGGTAGACTTTAATTCAGTAATCTGGATCCTGAATAGACACATGACATGTCAGAGATCCTAAGCTGTTTGGAAATTCAGGGCTGGGTGAACTTCAGCCAGTATTACCTTTTTTATATTAATAATTTACAAGAATGGTTGCCACAGGCAGGTAGTGGTGCCAAATATGGTTTATCATTTTTATAAATTATTGCAGGTTGCTTATAAAACAGAATTAAAAAAAACTCATTTCTTGTCTTTGAATTTGACAGAATCCTTTCTAATAAACTTCTGTTAAACCTAAGTATATAAAAACAGAGGGGTGAAAGACATACACACATCCATCTCTCTCTCTTCATATATATATATATAAGCTTATTTCAACTTCAGGAGGAATTTGTACCACTCCCAGCTTCACAGTACAATCAAGGGATTTTCCTCCCCAAATGTTTTAATAATTATAATAATAATTTAAAAAAATTGATCGCATTCCTTTCCCTTTAGTTTAAATAAACAGAAAAGTGGCTTGCTACTATCTTCTGCTGGGACCCCCCGCCCCAATTTTCCAGATTTGCCTACAGCCCCGAGATTTCTTGGTGGTCTCCCATCCAATTAGTAAATGGACTGGATGACTTTTAGCGTCTCTGGGTCCCTCTGTGGCAGGTGATTTACTATGTTTATTTGCTCTCAAAAAAGCCCCATTTATTGTGCTATGCAACTTACTGGAACTGCCTTAGAACTCTTAAAATCCCAGGAATTTGATATTCCTTCAGGAAGTCCCAGACTTCACTCAGTGGTGGATCATCAGTGAGGCATCCACTGTTATGGAGGCAGAGTTCACCTGAAGGGCACATTCAAAATCAGCACAGCATATAAAAAGAGCTACACCTTAAGACAGACATCTGCAGACTTCAGCTTTGCAGGGTTTAATCTGTAGAGCGATCCAAACTGAGTTGGAAGATGAAGTCAGGATGTATTTACTGGTGAAACAATGCCTGATTCCCTGCTCTCCATAAGTAATGCGCGGGCTACAAAAACAACTCTTGAGTTACTAAAGATCAGCTTTTCCTGCATGCAAAACAGGAAAGAGGGCTGCGCAGTGACCTAGGGAAAAGGAACTAAGGGTACATTCACACACATGATTAGCGATGCCCCTGGAGCGAATTTGAGACCCTTGGGACAAACAGTGGGTCTCTGGTTAGCATCTGGGTATTTGGAACAGGAAGACTAAAGCAAGGAGCCAGCAGACAGAGGTAAGAGCCTGAAGGTTCCGGACACCTCCGGCATGATCTACCACCATCCTTAAAATAGTCTGATTCGTCTAGATAGCATTTGGCTCCCAACAGTGATTTTAAATTGTTTTTGACTTTTGTTTATGAAAGGAAAACAGTGACTCCAAATGCCTTGAAGCCAGATTAGCAAGGGTAACAGGAAAAAAAGTCACTTATTAAGAATCAGAGATAAATTATCGAAGCAAAAGATGATGTAGTCTCAACTCCACTGTTAGGTTCTCTCCTCTACTCTCTGTTCAGAGCAAAAACAGGCTAGAGATGTGCACAAATATTTGTAGGCATTCGAAATCTGATCAAACGTGCCGAATTTCGACATTTGATCGAGTATCCCAAAATTCCAATGTAAACATTTGAATCGAATTTTGAATTTTGGATCTATTCGTTTGAATTATCCGGACATTCGTATGTGTATGGGTTCATACACGATGCGTACTTGAAGATCTGCATCTTTCCTGCATCTGTACGGGACGAAAATGGGTTGCATACGGGATGGCTACGGGATGCATACAGACGTGTACGGATGGGTATGGATGTGGGGAAGCTGTGGACGTGCACATACGAATGTTGTCAACATTCGTATGTGCAGATTTGAATCAAAAATTCAAATGAACAGATTCAAATGTGATAAATTCAAATTTAAAATATTCAATTGGCATTGGATTTTCATGGGTTCGATTCAATTCAAACAGAACGTCAAAAAAAAAATTCATGCACATCTCTAAAACAGCCTAACTTCTTGTAGGGAGAACTTATTTACTCTTAATCTGGAATCCTAAACTCATTTACTAGGAAATAAGCACCAGTGAATGTACCAGGGATTATTTCTCCTGCAGAAAACTAAGGCTCTTTCTGCACTTATCTGAGCTTGTTCAGCATCAGTGGATCCGGTATACCTTAGCCCACTGGTCCAGAGTAGCCAATGCTGGAGCCACAAAGCCTGTGAGCTCTTTCTGGCTTTACTCCATACTTCCAAGAGCTAGGAACAAATGTTTCTAGCCTTGGAGCCTCTGTGGGGAGGCACATTTCAGCAGCATACTGTGGGGCACTGCTGAAAAATGCCCCCCCCCCTCCGTAGTTCTCAATCAGGTCACCTGGAAGACCTGATTAAATGGCTCCACCAGTGATCCAGATTAAGGCCTCATTAATCCGGATCGTGCTTTATCTAATGCAGACAGGGATGGCATGGACTCCCAGATCTGCACTGATGTGAGGCCCAGAAGTGTCTTACCTGTGTAAGACCTTTAATCCACGCAGAAAAGCCCTAAAGGAACAATTGAGCATCCAAAAGTTCAAAACCCAAACCCAACCTAAGAGTTACCCCCCTGACACACACACACAAAAACAGATACAGATTTTTTTTAAAACACACCCTTAAGCACTTTGGGATAAGACTTCAGTCATGACGTGGAATAAGCTAGTGAGAGTGTTAATATTTCAGCTTCACATTAATCCAGACGCACTTTCATTCAGCTGTTCCAGAAAATCAAAGGGAAGCTATCCATCTGAGAAGTCCTACGGTGAGCAAGTTCACTTTTGTTTTATGCCCATGTGCACAATGTACACATTTCGCAACAGTGCAATTTAAGATTTTAAGGCAGCAACCCCCAGAAAAAAAGGAAGGTTACATGGAAATCAAGACCCATTCCCTTCTTTGGGACTTACTTCCATGGAAACCTGGCTGGGATCATATAGCATGAGTCCCACAGAGTACATATCCAAAGTATGGAACAGCAGTTGCTTATGTAAACAGGCTTACATTGGAATAACTTCTTCTTTTCTTAAGCTTTCTTCTGTAACATAAGATTACAGCTACGCAGACGCTTCTTTCTTCCACATGGCTTTGAACTAGAATCTTCATGTAATCAACCGGCCAGAGTCAAGAGACTCATCTTCTCCTCCATGACCAGCCAAGAGTTGGAAGCACTGAGAAGCTCTGACATTCAGTGTGTGAAAGCAGCCACGGCAGGCTGACCGGTGCTCAAGTACTCCAGAATTCACGGGACGCTGGGTGAGGAAACATCATTGTGATCTCACCCGGGACATGAAGACCAGGATGCGCCTGATACCACTGAGGCGGTCCATCAAGGAGGTCATGGCGAGGAAGGGCAGCTGGGCTTTGCTCTCAAGAGGCAAAACAGCAAGGATCCACCAACACCAGGCAGGGCCATTGGGACTGGCCTGTGATAGGGGGAGAGGGAGAGGGAAGAGAGAAAGAAAAACATACTCATCAGGAAAGACATAGTGCATGTGAGATCCATTTATTTAAGGAGAAGTGGTCTGTCCCTTGGGAAGGAGAAGAAGAAGAGGAAGAGCTGGCTTTTATACCCCACTTGTCTCACCCTTAAGGGGACTCAACGCTGCTGACAAACCTTCTGTTCTTCTCCCCACAACAGTCAGCCTGTGAAGAAGGGGCGGCTGCGAGAGCTCAGAAAGAGAGCTGTGACTTGAACAAATACAATTGGATTTCAAGAGTTTGGGCATTAATGATCAATGACTTCCGTTCTGATCAATTTGAATGCGTGTCCCAACCTGACTCTTGAGATTGGTTTGTAGCATGCTGCTGAAAACAGCCCGCTCCTGAAAACAGCCAAACTTCACACTGACTTCTGAATGAATGAATAATATCCATCTATCTTCCTGAATACAAGACTAAAATCTTCCTTCCCCTACCTTGTCTTCTTGGAATAATACCTAACACCTATGGAAATTGCCTTACACTGAGAAATTGACACTTTGCAGCTTGTTTGTTAATTATGTTGTTGTTTATTGACTTTGTAAACATAGTACTGTTATTTTATTACACTTTTGTTATATGGTTGCAAAAAAATTAATTTTTAAAAATGGAGAAAAAAGAGAGCTGTGACTAGCCCAAGGTCACCCAGCTGACTTTGTGGAGGAGTGTGGCCTTGAACTGGACTACCAGATAAGAATCCGACACTCACAAGCACCTTTCCAGCAACTGCAACCTGAGTGGGAGGAAAAGATGCAAGCAGTTTCTGCAGTCATGTCATCTATATTTTAAATCACCTGTAAGCCCCTGAGTCAGGTTTCTCCTTCTGCTCAAAAAGGCACACCGGTGGCAGTTTTGGAAAGCAGCTACTTATCTATTACTTATTTATTGAAAACATTTACATACCACTTTCCATTCAAATATTATCCTGAAGCAGTGTTATCATGAATTAAAATAGCTAAAACCATAATGGCTATATAAGAACACGTTTAAAACCAAGGATGCAGGAACAAGCAAACAAACATTCACACTGGAAAAGCCTGAGTGAAAAGACAGGTTTTCAACTGGCACCTTTTGCTGGTGCCCTATGGATATCAGAAGGTGGGGGCCACCACAGAGAAGGCCTGACTCTGACATTCAGTGAAGTGTGGTACAGCAGGACTCCCCTGCAGACCTCAGATTATTAATATGCACGCAAACTTGTGGTTTCTCCATCCACCATAGGGATGTTCTAGTTCTTGTTCCTACCTGAGCCCAGTATCCAAGACTTACCTGAGGGTCTAAATCTTTAGGAGGCATTGGGCCAAAATGGCTAAGGATCCGACTCTTGAGTGCCGGCTTCAGTGACTCAAACCATAAGTAAGCCTGATCATAGACAGCGTCATGAAGAACCACCAGTTTGGCAAGCTCTTCTCCTTCTACCTGCAGTTGGCAAAGGGAAAGCGAGAAAACAAAACCAGAGGTTTCTTAGGTCCGAGGCTGGGATCCATGTCCATGCTTTATTCAAGAATAAGTAACCAACATCTGGATGCAACCCCAAGCCTTCTTTGATGCTGGTATCACTAGCATAGGCTGAGCAGGAAGGGAAGCTGTGTTTAACAAGAACACGGAAAAGCAACTCATTATAGGAACTTTTGCATAGGCTCTCTTCGACAGCTTTGCTATTCCAATAGGTTCAGGCTGGCAGCCCTAGAGCTAAGGATGGTTTGCCTTCGTTTGAATTTTCAATTCGAATTTGACTTATGAATGTCAACAAGATTTGTATGTGCCCGTACGTATCATTATGCATCCTGTACACATCCATACATGTCTGTATGCATCCCGTAGTTATCTTGCACGCAACCCGTTTTCATCCTATACGGATGTGTACAAATGCGTACGGATGCAGGAAAGATGCATATTTGCAAGTACACATTGTTTACGAACCCATACACATATGAATGTTTGGATAATTTGAGCAAATAGATCCAAAATTAGATATTTGTTTGAATTTTTAAATTTGAATTTATGGACATTTGATTCGAATTCGAATGTCAAAATTCGGATGAATTCGATCAACTTTCGAATACCTTCGAATATTTGTGCACACCCCTAGTTGTTGCATATCAGTCAATAAAATTAATTTTAAAAAATGAAAAAAGAATCAATCTGCAATTGTCAACAAATATAGGAGGACATCATAAAGGCAGGCCGAAGTCTCCGTTTCCAAGACTTCCTCAATCTAATTCTGGCTAGGAATGAGAACATTTTAGGAACTTGCATGAATGGGGTTTTTTGCATTTGCATTTGAATTGAATCGAATATCCAAACATTCAATTTGATTTGAATGTTTAGAATCTGAATGCAACGAAATCCAATTTGAATTGAACACATTCAAAACTATTTGTTCAAATGTTAGATTTAATCTGAAGATATGAATGTCGACAGCATCTGTATATGTTATACATATCTGTAAGCATTTTGTACGCATCCTGTTTTATCCCGTATGCATCCAGTTTGCATCCTGTACTATCAGTGCAACTGCATACAGATACGTATGGGACTCGTACAGATATGTACGTAATAAATAAGTATTTATACTTTTGAATGTTTCGAATCATTTGAATGAATGTTTTGGAACGTTCGAATGTTTAAATTTGAATATGCAGACATTCTATTCAAATTTGAATGCCCACAACTGATCAAATTCGAATGAATTTTGAATGTTTAGAACATTTGTGCAGATCCCTAGAACACTTTGCTTGTACTGAGCTCTGTAGCAACTGAAGATGGTCCTGTTTGCCATCTTCAGGCCAGAATAAGGCAACTGAGAAATGTCAGCATTTAGATATCAGACCTGATGGCACTGAATAATAGAGGCACTGTGCCTCTGAAGGTCAGCTGCTTGAAAACTGAGTCAGCTGCATGCTCATGTCCTGCTGTGGGCCTTTCTTGTGCAACTATGAAAACAGGCTGCTGATCAGATAAGTCACAGGCCAGATCCATTTCTTGCATTCAAATAATACAATAGTCCCTTCTTTGAAATGCATCAACGATCCTGGTCATTTACCAGCTGGTGGAGACGCACGTGTTTCCCTGGCCTTTACAGAGAAAAGGAAAAATAAGGGATGTTTCCATCCGCCACCATGAGAAGTGCTGGTTGAGGTTCTGGAAGTACTTATAATTAGTACTGAATGCAGCTTTTTACTCTGTCTCTCAGCCCAATATGTAGACAGCTGTGTGATCTCAATATTGCAGAAAATAGGATTTTGTTTTACCCGCCTGCTAATTTTCACTGATGAAGATCATAAATGGGTTGCAGGGTTGCAAGAGCAAATGTGTTTCTATTTAGAAGGGGAAAAAAATGGAATGCATCACATATTTGCATGTCATTCTTGTGCAGGGGTCATGCTAATCTCTGTATCATTCCAATTTTAGTATATGTGCTGCCAAAGGAAGCACAACAGCCAGTGTTTTTCTAACAGAGTTTGCAGAATTTCCTCTTTTGTTCTAGTTTCCGTGATTCTTGGTCAAGGCAGTTAATGACCCCTTTAAGTTCCAGACTGCCTGTCCAAATTCTGGTTCCTAAGCAATTATAGGCAAGCAGCTCATCTCACGTGCAGGTATCAAAAGTCAGTTCTCACCATTTGATCTTCTATGTACTCAATATCGGCTGTGTTATATCCGTCACGTTGGCTGTGCCGTAATACTTTAAACCTCCTTTTTCCAATACTGTCAACCACTGATCGGCCATCAGCAAAGGACTCAACATTTCTAATCTCCAAGATACAGCCATAATCTGCAAAACTGTAAATAATCAAGGTAAAGGAAAGAGGTTTACGCTGTTTCTCACACTGATTTTCAAGTCAGTAGAATATCTATTGATCTAGCAGAACCAAGCCAAAATTGAAGTTGGTACTATTGGTAATCATGGATTATAACTTCCCATTGGCCAAATTTGGGTTGCATAATAGGGTTGTTGGATTTTTTCTTTGAAAGATGAATAATCAGCTTTAGAGAGAATATTTCCTAATCAAATACAACCAATCCTTTAGTGTGCACTGGAAAGCAAGATATCTATGCAAGATATCTGTTCTCCACTTTAGTACTACTTAAAAACCGTTATCTTACCAAATATAATAGGAAATCCGCAAGGAAAACATAAAAGCAGAATAAACCAAAGAAAAATGCTGGCCTGTGAAGGGAAATGAATGGACTCCCAGCTCTCATCAAAGCTAATCAGCATGGAAACAGAAATCCAACGACATCTGGATATCAAAGAGTTACTCATTCTGAGCACATTTATGTGCATGGAGGTCAAAAGGTGACAACTGCCATTTGAGTTTCCCATTAAATTTCCATTACTTTATAGTATTGTGAACATGAGACCATAAGAAGATCCCCGCTGGATCAGGCCACGGCCCACCTAGTCCAGCATCCCGTCTCACACAGTGGCCTGCCTACCAATTGCTTCTGGGCATCTCAGGCAGAAAACAAGGGCAAAACTTCAACTTGATCCTCTTTATTTATTATATTTTTATCCAGTCTGGTCTAGTGGTTAGGGAGCCGGACTCCTATCTGGGAATACCAGGTTTGATTCCACACTCCTCCATGAAGCCAGCTGGGTGAACTTGGGCTAGTCACAGCTCTCTTCTGAGCTCTCACAACCCCACCCACCTCACAGGGTGTTCTGCTGTGGGGAGAAGAATTGAATGCTTTGTCAGCCGCTTTGAGTCCCCTTAAATGGGTGAGAAAAGCGGGGTAGAAAAGCCAACTCTTCTTCTTCTTCTATCCTGACCTTTCTAAGGGCAGCTTCCAAAATGTGAACAATTAAAGACTCAGGCTTGTGAACTAATAGACGGGGTAAAATGATGCCTTAAAAGTATGTGAGGCTGTAACTGGGGTCACTGCTGGGATAAGCTTGGTCAGAGTTATGGGGGGAAAGGAGTAAGGCAGGACAAGGTTACGAGGCATCCCCAGGGCAGAAAACCATCACCGTGACTTTGGTGAGCATGCAGCACCCAAAGGACACTCCTCACCCTTTGACTGGATCCTCAATGCACATCCCAAACTGCTTGGTTCCCGTCTCTATGCACCTCCGGATCATCAGGCGGTAACACGGCTCAAAGATGTGAAGAGGGCAGGGGACAGTAGGATAGGCCATCGTGCAGACGAAGATGGGTACACTCTTATTCAAGCTGTGGAGCAAGCATTCTGTTAGCCTCTAAGCACAAGCCGAAGTACCAAAATTGAGAAGCGGGGCTGATGCATGTAGGCCCACCCGTCTTTTAAGATCACACAGCGGGATGTGAGGGGATGTGGCAAGTGAGAGGGGCCTTCTCTGTGGTGGCTCCCCTGGCTTTGTAATAGGCCATGAGAAGCCCTAACAGGGCCTCAGATCTGCACATTGGTGCAGGATGATGTCATCCCATGACGCTGGAACACGAGAGACCGCTTCTGTGCTTCCCTGCCTTCAGCCCATCTTGGGGGTCCCTCTATTTGTGGTCCTGCTTCAAGCCCCACCATTCAGCCCCTTTTCCAATAATTCTGCGTCCAGAATTAAAAGCGGGGCAGGCCCACGGAGAAAGAGGATCTGTCAGAAGGACTGCAACATACTTGGACAGTTCGGCTATTTCCTCTTCGTAGAGTTTCCTTCGTTCTGTGAGTTCATTGGGAAGATATTTGGCAATTAGGTCTTCCATCACCACCGTCTTGCAGTGTTTTCTCGTTGCCAAACACTGCAACAGAAAATGAGATGCTAGGACATCCGAGGACAGGCCATTCCGGTGATAATCACTTCATGCTTAAATGCTACGAGTGCTTGGCAAAAGGGCATGTATTTTAGGGATGGGTAAAACGCTGTTTTGAAAGCACTCAAAACAGCGCTTCAACACCCCTAAATATAACATTAAAAATGCTGTTGCCCCCACACATGGCTATAGAATGGCTTCCCTTCAGAGGTACATCAGACACCATTCCTCTCAACATTAAAGAGGTTGGTGAATACATATTTATTTACCTAGGCCTTCGGCAGTTTTCCACATCTATCTGCTACACTGGTTTTACCGGTTTTTAATTTTGTTTTTGTCTGTCACTGTAACCACTGTAAATAATAACTATGTAACCATACCAAATAAATATATGTCAAATAATCTAGCCTTACCTCTGAGAGTTCTTCCTTACACAGAGGACATTTGGGATTATGATCCAAGCATCTTTCAAGGCATTTCAGGCAGAATGTGTGTCCACAGGGTGTGGTAACAGGTTCATAGAAGAGCCTAGAAGTCAAAAGTAGGGTCTGTGTGAAAAACAGGGGCACTGTCTGGCAGTGGGAATTGTGGAAATGTACAATTGTTTACTCTTGTAAGAGATTAAGAAGAAGAGTAGTAGTATTTGGCTTTTATACCCTACTTGTCTCACCCTAAGAGGACTCAAGGCACCTGACAAACTTCCTGTTCTTCTCCCTACCACAGACATCCTGTGAGGTAGGTGGGGCTGTGAGAGCTCAGAAAAAGAGCTGTGACTAGCCTAAGGTTACCCAGCTGGCTTTGTGGAGAAGTGCAGAAACAAACCAAGGTACAAAAAGAAAAGTTCATGGGATTGGATTGACTCAGAAATACTCCATATTCCTGCAGAATTTGTTGACACCCGTATTTCCTCCTCTGGATGTAGGTCACCTGCACTTACTACAGAGTGCACAAATGCGGCTAATAGCAGCTTTAGTTAACTGGGGAGGAGGTCATAAGGTTAATGGGTCAAGATTACTTCACCCAGTTAATTTCAGTGCCCTTTACAACAGGCAGTGAACAAGGTGATCAATATGCTATCAGAGTGCATAGGGCTCTGGCTTGGGCCAAATTCACGCACAGAATTATGGCGATGATACTTTCTCTGGTCTTCTATCTGAGCGGCTTAAATAATTATCTAAACGTGCTGTTTTTGGGGGAAAAAATGCAAGACAGTCTCAAAGGTGTTCCCAAATCTGCTATTTGGGGTGCAAAACCGGTTTCCCAGCATTCCATGCTTGGGTGTGGAACCCTAAGTTCCTAAGAGAAATGCTTTACTAATGTTAATTTTTATGCTACCTCTATATAGGAGGACTCCTCCTAGGTATAGCATAGGAAAAACAACACTTTCCGGTACTTTTGGCCTCACCAATTTCCCCTCGACTTCCAAAAGCAAGTTTTTCGTTCATTAATTCCAGACCAAATGCTGGAGGGTATGACATGAATTACACCCCTAAAAGTTTAGGTTTCATTTAATACTATATCAGTGGTTAGGGAGCCGACTCTTATCTGGGAATACTGAGTTTGATCCCACCCTCCTCCACAAAGCCATCTGGGTGACCTTGGGCTAGTCACAGCTCTCTTCTGAGTTCTCACAGCCCCACCTACCTCACCGGGTGTTCTGTTGTGGGGAGAAGAATAGAAAAGCTTTGTCAGCTGCTTTGAGTCCCCTTAAATGGGTGAGAAAGGTGGGGTAGAAAAGCCAACACTCTTCTTCTTACTCTTCCTTAATTTAAACTTCATTTAGATTTCTTGATTATAGGAAATCAGAGTTCTGGTTTCAGTTTCATCACCAATTGGCTTCCCCAATTAAGTGGAAAGAGGATTAATCCTTAAATCCAACTAGGATCCCTCCATCAACGAAGGACTCCTGGCACTTTCACGAAACCTGAACCCACTGAAAGAAACTGGCTTACCAGGAGATTTATTTTCTAGCTCTTTACACTGAAGAGTAATTTCTTTAACGTGTCTATCGTTTAAGCATGCCCTCTCTTTCTTATCTGGACACCATTCATTCCCTCCCTCCTGGCTGCTACCTGTGAGGCAGCCATTTTGTGAGGGGTGCCAGCAGTACGGGTATGCATGAATGCAATTTTCGGGATTCGATTCGAATCGAATACCCAAAAATTTGAATCGATTTGAATGTTAAAATTTCAAATGTATTCACATCTGATTCGAATACATTTGATTCTATTCATGCAAATTTGATCCGTATTTGCAACTACGAATGTCAACAACACTCGTATGTGCCCGTACAATTCCATATGTAGCCCCACTTCCCCCTGCCAAGTTGCGTTCACATCTAAAATTTAACCCACCTTCATAGCCCTAGAACATATCACCAAAGTTGACCGGACATTTTATTTCCACATTGTCCAACCCAAAGGTGGATTTTCTGAGTTGCAAAATGTCAAAAGAAAACAGCTTGTTGCGTTGCTGAGGTGTTCTCGCACATGCTGCATTCACACCTAAATTTTAATCCAGCTTCAGTCCACTTTCAGAGTGAGATAACCCACTGGCAAAGTGACACGCAGTTCGTTTTTGGCTTTACCTATCTCTGAAAATCCTCTTTTGGGTTAGATAGCATGGAAAGAAAATGACATGTAACTTTGCTGATGTGTTCTGCTTTGAAAGTAGGCTGAAGCTGGATTAAAACTTTGGTGTGCATGCAGCCACACTGAAAATGGACTGGAGCTGGCTTAAAAAGTTAAGTATGAATGCAACCCAATACGGTGCTGGTTGCAGGTTTTCCTGAAATTGCGCATTTTCCTACCTTGGGGAAGGAGCTGCTGCTGTTGGTCTATGTAATGCACATGCACAGCGCATGAAACTAAATGGCCACGCATACACAGTGGTGGCAACACGCAGCCGTGGTATTCTATGTTGGCTGAATACCCAGATGGGCACATCACTAAAACACACAAAGACATGGCTGACTAAGAAGCAAGAACTATGGGGAAACAATACCTTGCATTATGGCTTCCTAGGGGGTTATCTGGCCACTGTCCAAAGGTGACCTAGAATGTTCTACCCTGAATGTCTCCAAAACAGTGCATTAGTATATCCCCAAGAAAATAAAGGGTCTTTTTCTTTATAAGGAAATCCTTCTAAGACCCCATTAGGAACCTGATTGGTACCAATCAGGAAGGCCCTGTCCCCACCTGGGTCCCACTGAATGCCCCATCTGTAAGGCCTTGTCTCCATGAGGACAGGGGAAATCCAAATTTACTGGGTCCTCCGGGCCCTTAAATCTGGATTTCATGTGGACCTGATTAAAGGTGTCCACAATGGGGTCTTCAGGCATCTCCAAGTTCCAGATCTTTGACTGTGTGTGGAAAAAAGGGGGGAAACTACCTCATGCACAAGGAACACTCCAGATCAGATGGATCCACAAGGTCCAGCCGGAGACAGTTTGCAGCACCAGATCCTTTATCATCACTTGTATCTATTATTTTAATAAAAGAGGAGAAAGTAAACGCTTGTCACAAGGCCGGAACAAACAGACATAAGTGTGCAACGTGTCATTTAGCCCCTGTTCTAGATCATTTAAGCTTTTGCCATTATTTCAAAATATGTTATCTTTTATGACATGGGATTATATAAGGCATTATCTATTAATGTTCTGATGTGTTCTTTTGCAGTGGATCTTGTCTGTTTGCTGTAAACCGCCTGGGTTGAAATTTCTTCCTGGAAAGCCAGTACTCAAAGGGCAACGACATGAGATTTGGGCAGGTGGCCACCAGAAAAGGAACTGTAAACACCTCTGATCAGGAAGAAACCAGTCTGCCCATCATAAAAATCCAAACAGATTATTTTTAAAAAAATATGGATATAGCAAAACTGGACTCGATATGTCATAGATGCAAACGAAGTTTGATTTACCAAATGAAAAGTGACGGGCCATAGACAATCCTATACAGCAAAAAGGAACTGAGTGAAGATATGTGATTATATGAAGCAGCAGTTAAGAGGGTTTGAGAGCCGGAAAATGGAAATAGAAGAAAATGTCCCTTTATACGATAAATGGTTTTGATTTATGGTTTTGAGGTGGTTTGGGGGTGGGAGGGTTGAACAGATAAGAGTAGGGGTGTGCACAAATGCAATTTTCAGGATTCAATTAAATTTGAATTGAATACCCAGAAATTCGATCTGAATCTTTAAAATTTGAATTTACCCAAGTTCAATTCTAATTAAGCAAATTCGAATCTATTCGTTCAAATGTTAAAATTTGGGAGATTCGATCGAATTTCAAATACCTTCAAATATTTGAGCACACCCCTACTTATCGTACTACATATAGACTTGTCATTATAATACTGTACATTTCAAGTATTGTACTTTATATTATACTATATTGTATTATATTTCATAGTGTATTTTTCACTGGTTTTTTTAAAAGTGCCTTCAGAACATGGGTAAAACCCCACATTTCTCCTGGGATTATACTGGGATTGCCACACATATCTGATAAACTGGCATTACAGAAAATTCAGCAGCAATGCCATTTCATCACAGTTCTCCTCCTGGATGAAATACCCCGATATCAGACAAGTGTGGGAAAAAGACAAAAGGAAACGTGCAGGTTCTTGGATGACATCTGGATATTTCAACCAGATCTGTGTCTACACCTAAGTTTTAATCTAGTTTCAGTCCACTTTTAGCGCAAAAGAACACATCAGCAAACTAACTCAAAGATGGCTTCATGAACCTGATATTGCTGAAAGTGAATGGCTTGACAATCTCGCCCTGAAAGTGGACTGAAGCTGGATTAAAACTTAGGTGTGAATGCAGTCCAGGAAGAGAATCACAATGAAATGCCAGTTGGAGGTAAGAGATGGCGTCACGCCATCTGGCACAACTGCTGAGAAGCACTTGCAGGATCTAATTAAGATCCACAGTATCCTCTTTCTGAGTGGAGGCAGCTTAATTATAACACTTCATAATCTCCTTCCCACTTGATCATCTTGTACTGTGAAAGTAACTGAAGCAAGCAAGCTTCTGAATAAGCAAAAAGTAGATAGATTTTTTTAAAAAACAGCCTGCAAAAGTTAATCTTTATGGAGGAGACGTCAGCTCAAGAACAGACTTTCATTCCTCCAATTGTGTTCTCTTACGCTGTGTTTCCATTTAAGTTTTTAAGTGAATTGAATCCGTTTTCAGAGCTGGGCGTTTCCAAAGGATTAGAGGAATCTGCAGATTCTGGGGATTAAAGGTCCCAATTGCGGACTATCCTCACTCGGATAAAAAGAAGTCTCGCAACGGGATTTTGAAATAATCCTCACTTTTTGTGAATGGGAATGCACAGGGTTTTGGGGTGGGTGGGTGGCGGTAAGGGACATTTTCTTCAGTTCCCCTGACCCTATAATCACCCATTATTTCCCTCCTTCTCCTGGCTGTAGCGGCTAGAGCAGAGCTGGCAGCTGCTGTTGAAATGTTTTGAGAGATATATTACATTGTAACAGCAGGGAGATTCTGACAATAACAGAGAAGGGGGACTCTTTTTTATCTCTCCCCTCCCCTCCCCTTGTTGCTTTATGCAGGGAGAGTCTGATTTTAAAGGGACAGTGATCAAAAAGACTTTGCCACTTTATCTCTCTCCTCCCCTTGTTGCTTTATATGGGGAGAGTCTGATTTTGAGGAGATAGCGATTGGAAAGACTTTGCTGTTTTATCTCTCCCCTCCCAACCCCTTGCAGTTTTATACATGGAGAGTCTGATTTTAAAGAGACAGCGATCAAAAAGACTTTGCCCTTTTGCACTGAGCCAATTCTGTGCAAAGCTGGTGCCGACCTTGTCTCTCCTTCTTTGTCCCATTGTTGACGAGACTATACTTTCTCTCTTGCCTTCCTTGCTCTCTTCCCTGTAGCCATCTCTATGACCTTAATCAGGGGCAGGCTTACATGGGGGACAGGGTTTGGATCCCGGCACCATAAAGTCATTGTATGATGCACAAGAGGGGGGGGAGGGGCTCCCCCTAAATCTGCATAACAAGCTATAAATGGGGATGTGAAAAAATGGAACTCAATGCTGATTAAGTTTATCTGGATTTAAAGCCATACTAAATTGTGCAGTGGGGTTGCAGCCATAGAGGAAACACTGAGCAGGACAAATGGCATTCATTTTCATTTTACCCCACATCTTCTGAAGCCGGTTTCAGAGTAGTTTCAAAAGACATGGGTTAAAAAGTGTACTGAGGGATGGTTAGAGTAAATAATTTTCATAGTGCAAAGAGCTGATTTTCCCTATTTTGATGGCCCCTCAGTCACATCAATTCATGGAGGACAGGTATATCGATGGCAACTAGAAATGATGCCTCGGTGCCAACGCCTCTTCAACTGAAGACGTGAAGCCTCTGCTCACAGCCTCCCACCCTGCCTATCCAGGCTTGTGACAAGGGAGCCATTTCCTTTGTTTGTTTGTTTGTTTATTCGCTTCCCTTTTACTCCCTACAGGAGCCAATGCTCTGTTTCTATCATAAACAGTCACTCTCTCAGCTGCTTCTCTCAGCTCTTTTAGGCCTCTGCTTTCTCTTTCCAAAGCAGCTTCTCTGTAACAGCCTCGTTGCTACGGCAACACTCCTGCTGACATACCCAGCCAGACTCCTCACAGTTTTAACTCTTTATTGTTTACAATTGAACTTAGATAACTTGTAGCAACTTTCACTTTCTCCTCTTCAAACTTACAACTCTTCTTTCACCTTATTCAACTACGTTCAGGATCCCACCCTTTACTAGCTTTAAAAGGCTTCTCAGAGACCCGGTTGTTATCCCCTTTATACACACACACACGGTGCACAGATCAGATAAACAACCACTGTCACCCTTGCCTGGCTGCTTTTATACCTTCCTTCCAGTGGCTTTTTGAATTCTATTGGACAACCGCTGCGCTGCTTCTCCCACCTCCCCTTTGGTCCCTTTCTATCTGCAGCCTTAGCTCCCTTGGGCTCAAAGACTTCCAAAATTAACTTGCCTTTCCCATCGTACGTCACACTAGGTCAGCAAACTCATTAGTCAACAGAGCCAAATATCAACAGTACAACAACTGAAATTTCTTCTGAGAGCCAAATTTTTTAAACTTAAACTATATAGGTAGGTACACTGTTATTAACTTAATTAGGGTACTCCTAAACTGGAAGAGCCACACTCGAAGGGCCAAAGTGTGGCACCTGAGCTGCAGTTTGCCTACCCTTGCACTAGGTACACCCTGCAGATTGGAGAGACAAGCAGGATGCCTCTCAAGGCCATTTGCAGGGAATCAAGAGCAGGTGAAGGTTTTGCCTTTGTCTTCAGTTTGAGAATACCCAGGAGCAGTTTGTGGGCAGCTGTGTGAGACAGGATGCTGGACTAAATGGGCTGTGGCTTGAACCAGCTGGGCTCTTCTTATGTTCTTACAAACTATGGTATAAGCTTACCTCTTTTCACAATTTTATTAGGTGGGTCAGCAGCAGAGATCCCTTCAGAAGCATGCTTTCTCTTTAGATTTCTGCACTTCTCGGAGATAAGAAGGGGAGGTTCTGTGGCCGAAGGGGTGTGCCGATTCTCCTCTGGGTCTCCTTTCCAGCTGTTGGTTACTACAGTCAGCTTTCCCAAGTCATCACAGCTGGCCGTTTTGGGATCCTTGGGTAGACAGCTCTTCTCCTGGTCCGCATTTTCCTGCACAAAAGAAGAAAAAAGACTAATGTTTTTGCAGAGTGTTGTAGAAACCATCCTGAAGGAAAGCAGGTTGTCGTTTTCATTCCCATCAACGAACTTGACAACGTAATTTTACCAACCAGTGTGGATCAGTTCCAACTAGAGGCGAGGGATTGGCTTCTCCTCTAATGTTTTAAAACAGCCAGTCAATCTCTAAAAGGAGTTAGTTGTTTAGGAGTGGCGTCACACCTTCCCCAGCCTCCTCTGGGTTCCTCAGCATCCTCACAGCCTTCCTGAGCTTATTAGTCAGGTGAACCTGTGACGGATTAGCCAGAATGCACCATGCCATTCTCTGCAAAGTGCAGAGGTAGGGGAGCGAGAGGCCACTGCTGACAGCCGACAGAAAAACACCCCAGGCTGCTCTTCAGGCAAGACAGAATCACAACAGACCGTGACTCATAAGTGGCATGAGACTCTTGCTGAACATGAGTGCTACCACATGTTCCATTGGAACGTGAAGCATGAAAAACAAGTGTGAGTTTCATTGATCTGCAGAAGAGTTCCGTGAATCTCCATTGTTGTTAGCAAGAGAAAAAACACATGTCCCTGAAAAACAGCACTGGTCCTTCTCTGTGGTTCCCTACCAAGATGGCACAGGAACCATCAGCTCAAAGCGGCTGACAAACCTTCTGTTTTTCTCCCCAAAACAGATACCCTGTGAGGTAGGTGGGCCTGTGAGAGCTCAGAATGAGAGCTGTGACTAGCTCAAGGCCACCCAGCTGACTTCTAGTAGGAGGGCAGAATTGAACAGGGAAGACCAAAGTGGCTTGAATAGAAATGAACACCCATTTGTTCAGTTTCATGATGAACCATCTTAACAGAGCATCTGATAAATCAAGCTTAAAAATCAAATTGCTCAGGTTGGCCAACAGGAGGTCCTACTTTAGATTGACTAAACGTTTGAGCATTAACTGAACTTGGCACATCTCAGCTATACAATACTATATTGTAGAAATGAAGAGAAATGGAGGATGCACTGTTGTGAAGATTCTGCTGTGATGTTTCCACCATTATCATTATCAAGCACTATCAACAAGAGAAGTTCCCTTCTCTGAGGAACATCTGTAGCTTACTGGAATGGTAAACCATGGTGACTCTTTAGAGGTTGTTGGCCCTCAATTTCCGCTCTCCTTAACCCCTGGCTATGTTACGCTGAGGTTTGTAGGAGTTCACAAGTTCCACCAGATTTTTGCACGTAAGGAAACATGTGGATCTCTGGACTTTTCTACTCCCAGTGAAGAAGTACTGCTAGGGATGTGCAAAAATGTTCTTTTGACATTCTATTCGAACTGAATCGAATACCCGAAAATCCAATTCAATGAGAATCTTTTAAATTCAAATTTAGCAAGATTCGATTCGTCTTTACCAAATTTGAATCTATTCGTTCAAATTTTTGATTCAAATTTGCACATACGAATGTCGACCACATTTGTATGTGCATGTACGCATCTTCCCCACATCCGTATGCATCCCGTAGTTATCCCATATGCAATCAGTTTTCGCTCCATGTGGATCTGTACAATGGACGCAAGAAAGATGGGGATCTTCAAGTCCACATCGTGTATGAACCCATATACACATGAATGTCCAGATATTTTGAACGAATAGATCCGAAGTTCAAAATTTGATTTGAATGTTTACATTCAAATTTTGGGACATTTGATTCAACTTCGAATGTCGAAATTCGGCACATTCGATCCGATTTCGAATTTCTACGAATATTTGTGCACATCTGTAGTTACTGGTGCCAAGCTGCAGCCATGTGAAACACAAATGGCATCCATTATTATCTATGGCAGTGCATAAACGAAGATGAAGGCCCATATTAGCAAACTGTGACATCTGAGTTATGAGGGATTCCTGTGTGAACAGCCAAGAAGCCGGCTGCGGTTTACTTTCTTTTAACAACGGGCAGCCAGACCCAACTGGAGAGCAACTATCAGCTGAAGAGAGACACCCTGAGCAGACCTTTGGTGCCTCTGTTTTGGCCGTCCTGTTCCTTCTGTCCAAAGCGAGGCAGAATAAAAACTCGTGCATGGCTTCCTCTGTTTTGCCAAGGTTCACCAGGGCCTGTCCTTTCCGCAAGTGGCCCTGAAAAGAAGCAAGAGAGCCGTCATGGCCTTTCCTAGGCTTCAAGTATCATCACCAGCAGTGGAAGAGTATCATGAAACTAACTGGCAAAGCGCACACCATATAAGCAAGCTCTGGATGCTGGATGCAAGAAATCTCAGCTCAGGCCTTGGGCCTGTTCACACCTGGCAAACAGGGGAAGTCTGGGGATGCCCAGAGGCGGAGCATCTGCCCTGCGTGGAAATGCTTCCATCCTGAAGCATCTCTGCACAGCCCGGACCATCCCTGCCCAGGATACTGGGAGTAACTATACTAGATGTAGGCTGGTAAAGCCCAGACGGCTCTGTTCCCAGCAGGTGGCACAGGTATAGTTGCACACCACGCCACCTGGTCACCATGGCAATGTTGCCACAGCAATGCAATCACCTCTGGTTCTCGGGAATAGGGATGTGCACGAATATTCGCAGGCGTTCAAAATCCGATGGAAAGTGCCGAATTTTGGCATTCGAACTCGAACAGAATGTCCATAAATTCAAACGTAAACTTTTGAATCAAATTTCAAATTTCGGATCTATTCTTTCGAATTATCCGGACATTCGCATGTGTACAGGTTCATACGGGACGCGTACTTGAAGATCCTCATCTTTCCTGCATCCGTACGGATCCGTATGGGACAGAAACGAGTTGCATACGGATGTGGGGAAGATGCATACGTGCAGATCCGGATGTTGTCGACATTCGTATGAGCAGATTTGAATCAAAAATTCAAACAAATAGATTCGAATTTGGTAAATTTGAATCGAATCTTGTTAAATTTGAATTTAAAAGATTCGAATCGAGTCAAGATTTTCAGGTATTCTATTTAAACAGAATGTCAAAAAAACATCATTGCACATCTCTACCCCAAAGTGCAGTCACCGGATCTGTCCGCTACCTTCACTTCCCTGCGATGTTTTCCCAGGGAAGCAAAGGTACAAATAAGTCCTCTGCCTCTCTGACCAAAAGGTCTCCAGGTGTTTTAAACGACATTTACGCCCATCTGCTCCAGTCATGCTCTCCTACCGTGATATGCGCATGCGCAACCAGCCCTGGCCGAGCAGGAGCCATTTAACCTGAGCACCCACCTTCACCCAGCTGGGCTGGAGCTGACAAGCCATTTCGGCATCTTTCAAGGCTTCCTCGCAGCACTTCAAGGAAGAGTTAATCTGGGACCGGCTGCTATATAACGAATGATCATTGGGAGCTGTAAGAAATGGGAAACAGTGACTCAGTACAGCTTTTCATTAAAGTACAGGCCTGCCTCTTCACTCATGGCTTGAATATTTGCAGGCTTTCTGTACCTGTGATTGCATAACTTTGGAGGATTTTGGCATCAATGAGTTGCATATTCACAAGTTACCCTAGAGACTGACATTTCCCCTGAGATTTCCTCCCCCCATGGCCAGATGTGGGGCGATTTGGATCTTTAAACCCTCTGTCAGGTCAGAATTCCTACACTTTTTGAAGGTAGGATTCCTGGCACTTCCGGTAACACTTTGCTTTTTCAGGAACTCATGGTAAAACAAAGAAAGAAAGAAAAAGAGAGAGAAAAAGAGAAAGAAAGAGAGAAAGAGAGACTGAAAGAGAGAAAGAGAGAAAAAAAGAAAGAACTTTATGTTCCATGGATGTCCCCAGTAATCCACAAAAAATACATTTCTCCCTTGTAGGTCATGACTTTATGCTGAGAATTGTGGCCCATTTGCGTGCACAACACAACTCCGTGCAGCACAATTCTCCTCTTGTGCAACCAGTAAAATGTGACGTGGCACGGTTAATGAAACGCTGTACACTTGCACTAATGTGATTTGGCCTCTGGATTGCAATGGGGAAATTCTGGCAGGCTGAGTCTCCTTTCCAGAGCCCCCATGGTGAATCGGGTCCCCACAGTCCCTGAGATGCTTGGTTTTCTCTAGGGCAGTGACTTGCATAATACAGGAAATAAACCCAAGTGTTATATAAGGGATGACTGTTCATAAGTCCGTCTCTCAGATCTTTGGGCACATCAATCCATTTTCATTGGCGAGCTAGTGGCTCTTTGTTAAGCCTGCGCCCAAAGGGAACTCCAGATTCTTTCTGCAAAAAAGGCTTCACACTGTTGAGAGAAATCATCTCAAGTTCCGTGCTTTAATCCGACTGTCCCTCCAGCACATCAGGAGTCCCTAACCCTTGATCACCAGAGTTGTGCTCAAGAGAGGGGAAGGAACAGGTGCTCCGGAAAGGCACAAAAACTGCAGCAATCCAAATCCAGAAAGATCACTTGGATAAACATGATCTGGTCCCCAGCCCAGGGGCTCTGAAACACGACTCATTTGCTTTCCCCATTATACAATCGGTCCATAGAAAGGGGGCGGGGATTTCAGGCCGGGCGGACGAGCTTATGCAACCAACGGCTCTCCTGACCTATTTTCACTTGGGATTCAATAAACAAGGCGTCCCCGAAAGTTCAAGATAAAGGCATGCTGCTTTTTTTAAAAAACAGGTGGCAGGATACAGCTATCCAACTGAGACACCGCATAACTTTATCATTTTCTTTCATCTTTCTGGGCAGACTTTGGAAGAAGCACTGAGGGCCCTGGGGTTAAGTGTTATGGGTGATGCAACTCCCCCTGTACCCCCATATTAATTTCCCCAAATCTCTGTAAGTGGGGATGACTTTGGCCAAGGAAGAAACCTGGACTTTTCCTCCTCTTCCTCCTCCTCCTCCTCACTTTTTCCGGTGAGAAGTCCAACTCGAGCAGCAGAAACTTATGACGTTCAAAGGTCACCTCATTGGTGACATGGCCAAACGAACACATTGTTTGTTCCCGGAAGAAGCTGGTCTTCTACCAAGCCGGATTCTTTACAAGTAGCAAGACTGCCTTAGGCTCTGTCCCAGCATTTAGCGGGGCTTTAAGGAAGGGCTAGACAAATTTATGGATGACAGATCTATCAGCGGCTACTAAAATGGATGCCTAAGTACACCTTTCAGGCTGTGGGGACAAGCAGGATACTGCTGGGGTTTGAGAGCAGGAGAAGGTTTGCCCTTGCCTCTGCTGGAGATGCCCATGGGCAATTGGTGGGCCGCTGCGTGCGACAGGATGCTGGACTAGATGGGCTGTGGCCTGATCCAGCAGGGCTCCTCTGATGTTCTTATGGCTGTGGATCAAAAGTTAGGATGGGCGAAGAGATGTAAATAGGAGGTTATTTTTTTAAAAAAATCAGATTCTTTCCAGGGTGAGGAAAAGACTCACTCAAGAAAAGGCACCAGATGTGGAGGAAAATCCCACGAGAGCCATGCTGAAAATATACATGTTTCAATGGTGCCCCAATCCCAAATAATCTCAGATTTGGAAACAGATGGAACTTTAATTTGCTACACTATGCCTGCATCCAACAGCCACCGGCCTTCAAAGTCCTGGCAAGAAGGACTTTCCTATACTGGAGATGGAGACAATGTGTACATTGAGTTTCCCTCTTACTCAATGCTGTGCCTAATAACTCGCCTGTGAATTAACCCATCTGTCTCAGCAGGGCTTCTTCCAAAATAAGCAGGGGTTGTAACCCCAGATTCAGTTCATTCGGGTTCCTCTGTGTCCTGCTGGCCATTGCATTTCTTCCCCTTTGTTTTTAAACAGCTGAAGCTCTATTGTTTCACTTAGGGGACCAATTAGAAGCTTCACCTGTTGAATTCCTGTCTGCCAGGGCGCTGATGGCAACAGGGCAGGGACCCTAAGCACCGGGAACAATTCTTCCTTTGCGGTTTTTCGGAAAGTCTACCGACTGCCAGAGGTCGGCAGGAGAAAGTTCGAAAGCAATAAAGGAAGACTCGAGTTGTACACGAGTCTCCGTGGCTTCAAGCGGTGGCGGGTGCGCACGTGTCAGGGCCTAACGGATCCAGCTCGAAAACGGAACCAGCTCGCCGTCAAGCATCCCACCCTCTACCCCGCAAGCCAGCAAAGGAAGAAAAGCAGCGTTTGTGCACGCGCCTGTGGACGGGCCAGAAAAGGAAGGGAGCAAAGGGAAGGAAGGCAGGGAGGGAGGGAGGAGGAAAGCGCCGAGGAACCGGTTCGCCCCGTCTAAGAACGAAACGAGCGCGCGGACGGCGCATTACCTAAGCGGACCGCCTCGCTGTACTTCTGCAGAGCCGCTTGGAGTTTCTTCTCCCGGTAGAGCAGGTTCCCTTCGTGCCGGAGCCGCGCCGCCTTCACCTGGCCCGGGAACCACTTGGCTAGCAGGTTGCTGAGGACCACGTTGACCCGCAGCCGCGACGGGGCGCTCCCGCCGCCGCCGGGGCAGAGGCTGCACGCCGGGGGGCCGCCCCTCTCCAGGCACTTCTTGCAGAAGGTGTGGCCGCAGCGCAGCGACACCGGCTCGTGGAGGAAACCTTGGCACCGGCGGCACCCCAAGATCCCCCAGCGCCCCTGGCCCGACGCCGCCGGCGCGCTTCCCTCGCCGCCGCCGCCGCTCGCCAGGCGCGCCACCAGGCCGGCCAGCTCCTCGCCCTGGGCGCGCCCTCCTCCTCCTCGGCTAGGGACGGCCGCCGCCGCCAGCTGCCCGAGCCGCCGCCGCAACGCTTCGGGGAGCCGCTGCCCTCCGCCGGGCACCGCCGCCGGGCTCTCGGCTCGCCGCCGGAGCAGCCCGTGCCAGTCGGGCGGGCGCATGGCGACGGAGGGCGAAGACGGAGCGCGCGTCCAGCAGGAGCTCTCCAAATTGCGCGCTCGGAGAGGCGCGCGACCAAAGCGCCACAGCAGCGCCGCCTCCGCCTCGTCCCGGCGCCGCTGTCGCGGCGGGGAGGAGCCCATGCGCGGCACGCCTGGGTGGGTGGGCTCCGTCGGGGAAGGCGGGGAAGAAGACGGCGCTGGAGACGAGGCTTCAAGGGGCCCCCCGACGGCGGCGGCGGCGCGGAGAGGTCGAGGGCGCGCGCCAAGTTCTCGACGCTGCTGCTGCTGCTGCTCCCCGGGGACACCGCCAAGAAGGCTCCTCCATCCCGAGTCGGGGGGCTTCTGCGTCTAGCCTGCCCCCCAGCCCCCTCTGCACAGGCGGCGCCGGCGATCCACCCGTGGCCAAAATAGAGGATTACATAAAAACGTCCTCGGCAGCCAAAGGGCCCTGTGACGCGCGCCCCGCCTCGACCGCCCCGCCGCAGCCGCTCATTGGACGGCAGCGCCTCGCTCGGGAGCGTTATAAAAGCGAGGTTTTGTAACGGGGCGGCTGCAGGGACGGGGGGGGGGGAGGAGGAGGAGGAGGAGGAGAGGCGGAACTGTGGGTGCAACTTCTGAGCCCCGTCGCTGACCCGACTGTGGGATTCCAAAGGAAAGATCCTGCCGGTAACCTGCTCTCGGGATGCCCCTAGTCCTAAATATCACGGAAGATCAGCCACAGAGATCAACCGGGACAACTTGGGGTGTTTTCCCACTAGCACTAAGTACCCATTAAGTACCCATTAGGCTCAGAGTAGGAAGACCCCATTAGAGCCACTTTTGTTTCCATCTGTTCTGGGGGAATCCGGATCATATGGGTTCTTCAGGACCTTTAATTCAGATTTCCTTTAGACCCCCATTAAAGGGGTCTCCCATGGGGTCTTCAGGCATCAAATCCGGATTATATGGAGCCTGTTTCCACCACAATTGGGCAATGGAGTCTAGCGGGGGCTCGGTGGTGGCGGGGGGGGGGGGAGGAAAAACGTACTGATGAAAAAAGGACTCAGTTACCTTTTTGGAGCCGAGTCTGCTCCCCCCCCCCCAAATGGGTATGCTACTGGGGTATTTGGGATGGAGTTCTAGTCTTCTGGCCAATGGCAGCCAGGGGTGGGTGGGATTTCACAGATGCAATGCTCCCCTCCTCCCTTGCCATGCTCACAATGCTAAAGCCCAGATCAAAAAAGACAAAAAGGGGAGTTTTGCCTTTAAAATCTTTTTGCCTGAAACATACAGTATGTATCTTTTCGGATGATTGTTATCAGAAAGATAAAAAACGTTAAAAGAATTACATTTATTTTCTAGTATGGGTCATTTTGGGTGCTGCTGTATTCACTGGTAGAGCAAACTGCCAAGAAAGCAAAGGGATGCTGGTTTAATCCCAGCCTTTCCCCGGAAGTAGGCAATGCAAACCGCTTCTGTATCTCTGCCAAGGAAACTGCAGTGATGCTCATAAAATCTTGGGAGTGGCTGTAGCTCAGTAGTAAAACAAAGTGCCAAGAAAGCAGAGGGTTGCCTGTTCGAACCCGAGCCTCTCCGCAGAAGTAAGCAATGGCGAACCGCTTTTCTATCTTTGCTAAGAAAACTGCACAGAGGTGTCCATGAGGTCTGGGAGTGGCCACAGCTAAGTGGTAGAGCAAACATCCAGGAAAGCAGAGAGTTGCTGATTTGATTCTCAGCCTTTCCTGGAAGTAGGCAATGGAAAACCACTTCTGCATCCCTGCCTGGAAAACTGCATAGCCATGCCTATGCAGTCAACCAGGAGCCGGGCACGATTTGGTAGTGGCCAACAGCTGTGGGCAATTACATAATTAGCCTACTTTCCTTGCGATGCTAGTGCTAGAATTTGGAGATTCGTGGCTCAGATAAGTGAGAAAGCCATGCAGTGGCAGAAGTGTGTCACTCTTGGCATTTTCATCACTAGGGCAGGGAGCTCAAAAGCCTGATGGTTGCATGCAGGGTGAATCACTCTTACCATGGTGGAAATATTGAATATCTCAACAGGCGTCTTTGCACTGGAGCTATACTGCAGGGAGATAGACTGGAAAGCAGTTAGAGGCAGCTGAGTCAAAGCGACTCAGACATTCTTGGTTTGTGAATCCAGTTTGGGATAATTGCAGAGGTGTTGGCGGAGGAAGAAATGCACTCATCGTCTTATAATAGTCTTGTAAACACTTGAGACTTTCAGTGTGGCTTCCAAGCTCCACTGAGATGGTGAAGCCGGAAAAGGAAAACTATGAAAGGTGAATCATAAGGAATGAAGAGGGAATAGGGTAGCAAGAGTGTCCTATTTTACCTTTGGTCTAGTGGTTAGGGTGCTGGATTCTTATCTGGGAATACCAGGTTTGATTCCGCCCTCCTCCATGAAGCCAGTTGGGTGAACTTGGGCTAGTCACAACTCTCTTCTGAGCTCTCACAGCCCCACCTACTTCACAGGGTGGAGATGTGCACAATTTTTTTTTGACATTCCGTTTGAATAGAATCAAATACCCGAAAATCCGATTCAATTTGAATCTTTTAAATTTGAATTTAACAAAATTTGATACAAATTTACCAAGTCTGAATCTATTCGTTTGAATTTTTGACTCGAATCTGCACATAAGAATGTCAATAACATTCGTATGTGCACATACACATCTTCCCCACATTCATACGCGTCCGTATGTATCCCATAATTATCCCGTATGCAACCCGTTTTCATCCCATACACATCTGTACAAAGACGTGGCAAAGCCGTGGATCTTCAAGTACGCATTGTGTAAGAACCCGTACACATACAAATGTCCAGATAATTTGAACGAATAGATCCAAAATTCAAAATTCTATTTGAATGCTTATATTCAAATTTAATGACATTCGATTCGAGTTCAAATGTCATAATTCAGCACATTCAATCGGATTTTGAATGCCTATGAATATTCGTGCATATCCCTATCACAGGGTGTCTGTTGTGGGGAGAAGAACAGAAGGTTTGTCAGCTGCTTTGAGCCCCCTTAAATGGGTGAGAAAAGTGGGGTAGAAAAGCCAACTCTTCTTCTTTTTTGTTTGGTAGGTCTGCAAAAGACCAATTCTCTATTTTAGAAAGGATTAAATAGGGCTGCTGGGTGTCCCTAAAAGAAGGGCTTCCAATCTTAAAACTTCTTGCATTAATGACCATTTCACTGAGTGGCCCCAAAGACCCCTTAAGAAACAGAGGCCCTTTCTGAGGTTTTGTGATGACGATGTGGTATAGAAATGTTTTAAATAAATGATGAATAATTGCATACTTTTCCAAGCCGTAAGTTTATAATCTACAACAAAACCAGAAAGCAGGCAATGGAAAGACTGTACCTTAAAAAAGTTCACACCATAGTTGGTTGAGGAGCTGCTTGGAAACAAAATCTGTGGCATTTTGGAGGGCGGAGGAATTCTCCTTCATGTCCTTCTAGGGGTTTCTCAGAATGCTGTATTATTACAAGTTCAGCAGTCATCAATAAATCACTTTTAACAATGTTTTACTTTCAAACGTTTTCTCCACTCAGTATTGACAGAAAGCCTCGTTGGGACATTTTACCCTGTTGATCCATTTGCAATTAATGCCGTTTGCTGAAAACAGCACGTTTTGGTAAACGTGTCAGAACAGAGATACACTTTGCTCACGTGCCATGAAAAAACCTCTCTCATTATTGCTTCCTAGCTTGAGTTGGAAAATTTGCTTCACTCAGCAGACGTTATGTAAAGAGGCAATTGCTTAACTGCCCAGAAGGAGAATTATTTCTTATTTCTGGTATCCATTTCTCAATCCTGCCCTTACTTAGGCAAAGCTGCGGGTAACTCACAATATGCTGGGAAAACCACCAAAGGGGGACCCTGAAGAAGTTATTATCTTGACCTTTTGGTGTGAATGAGATGTGGATTCCTGTCTCCGTGTCCAGACTATCATTCTCACAGACTATTTCTTGTCTCAGGGTGCAGATCAGGATCAGCACGTTTTATTTGGCTTTCTGGTGAGAACTCAAAACATTATCCTAATGCGCTATTACAAGATGGGGTGTTTTTCCACCGCAGCCCTTAGATCCGGGTCTAAGAAGTGACTTTGGAGCCTAGGTTTAGGGGGGCCCCAATGGGTGCATCCCCTCCCCCTAGCCTCCTTTGGACCCCATTGCCTGTTTCCAGTGGAAGCAGGCTCCCTTTAATCTGGATTTTCTGGCAGAAGACCCCATTGTAGACCCCATTAATGTGGTCTACAGAAAATCCAGATTAAAGGCCAAAATGTACCCATTAGATGTGGATTTCCCCCACAGCAGTGGAAACAATCGGGTCCCCAATGGGTGCCGTGGTGGAAATGGGATCATCCGGCTCACACCCAAATGGGTCCTAAATGGGTGCAAAAATGGGTACTTTTTGACAGTGGAAAAACACCCTAGGTGGACATATAAGGGGTGGGCACCTGGAAGAGAGCCTTCTCATTGTTGTGTGCAATGTCATGGACAATTCTGGTCACCACACCTCAAAAAGGATATTGTGGAACTGGAAAAGGTGCAAAAAAGGTCAACACCTTCCTTGCAAAATCAAGCTGCAACATTTAGGTCTCTTCAGCCTTGAAAGACGGTATTTAAAAGGGGACCTGATTAAAGTACATACAATCATGCATGGTATAGAAAAGGTGGACACTAGAACCAGGGGTCTGACAGAAATAGAAATAATGAATAAAATAAATCCAGGAGTACGTAAGAGGAGCCCTGCTGGATCAGTCCACAGCCCATCTAGTCCAGCATCCTGTCGCACACAGCGGCCCACCAATTGCCCATGGGCATCTCAAGCAGAGACAAGGGCAAACCTCCTGCTCTCAAATCCCAGCAAATGGCCTTAGAAGCACCCTTAGAGAGTAGTGAAGAAGCACAGAGAGGGAATATTGTGACGTGTTACAGGACTCAGGAAAAGTTATTCTGCATTGCTCCATCCAACCTGGGGCCTTTCTGCACTTGGTCTTGTTCTGGATTATATCCCAGACTGAAAATACGTGGTTACTGTACTATTAGGACGTAATACAAGGAGAATCCATTACCTCACTCCCTCCTCCCTGGCACTAATAATTTTTAAAAGGCATTGGATGCTAATGCATGTTTAGAAATCTTTCCGTATTAAGACTCTTCAGTTTAGAAATGTCTACTTGGGGTGTGATCAGACATGCTTAATAAGAAATGTAAACAAACAAACACCATCAGTGTAAATTTGAGGCTGTAAGGGCAGACATAAAATCCTTAAAATCTCCTTACCCCATCCTAAAGCCTCAGAATGGGCGTCTCTTCCTCATAGAGGGCATAGTAACACCAAGAGCTATTCTTTCAGTTCCATAGGGTAGGGAATTTTATGCAATTTGAAAAAACACTGGGTGCAACTAACCCTTTGTACAAAGTATTCTGAAATCTATTCCTATTATAGTTCATTTTTTCAAAAACTTCTGTATAAAGTATTCTGAAGTCTATTCCTAATATAGTTCAATTTTTCAAAAACCTCTGTGTTCTTTTGAAAGACTTAAAAGGCTTCCTTTTCCTCCTATTTACTGTCTAAAGACGGAGCACGTTTTTCCAATGGGAAGATACATGCAAGCATTTTTAAGGTGAATTGCACAAAAGGATCAAAGACTGCACTAGGATCATATGCTCTTTGTTTGTAGGTATGCTTAAAAATAAAAGTAAAAAGTAAAAATCAACACACACCCAGCCCAAGAGCACATGGCCTAAGAATATTCACAGCCTGCATCAGAAAGTTTATACTATAAAGTGTGACATTTACAAGACAACAGCTTCCAAGTTTCAGTGCTTTTTGTGTTTCCTGGAACATCTTCAGTCCTTGATAAATGATCAGGAAATGTTCAGTCCTGAATCTTAAGAATACTTCTTTTTTCCAGATCGTTCATCTCTTTCAGGATCAAGGCAGCATTGTACCGCAGCTCTTGAAATTTTGCAACCGGTACCTGCAATGCACAAATAAACACAGTGTGTTAACGAATACAGATGCATTCAAGACACCCACAGTCTCTGCTTTTGAGTTCAGTACTCTGAATGGTTATTTCAGGTTTGCATTGCTGCTATAATATCATGGTGAACATTTTCCTTCCTTCCTTCCTTCTCCATCGATCCATCTATCGATCCATCCATTGCTACAGATTCTCTTTTGCCCCTAATCTTGCCTACTAGCTGACAGATGTTTCAGCCATTTGAGGACATTCCTAACAGTTCATAGCAGTTTTCAGACTGAGCATTACTGGTTCCCTCCCCATTTATCTTTCTACAGCTTTGGGGGTGGGGGAGAAACAAACTTCAGAGGAAGACTTTCTGCTCTCTGGTGCTGGTCTAAGAAAGGCCTGTCAGAGTAGAAAAAAGAACTTGTTGCGCAGTTACATCTTTGTGTGGCACAGGCTGGGGACAAGTAGGATGCCTAAGGCCATTTGCTGGGATTTGAAAGAAGAAGGAGGCTTATCCTCGTCTCTGCTTGAGATGCCCATGGGCAATTGGTGGGCCACTGTGTGAGACAGGATGCTGGACTAGATGGGCTGCGGCCTCATCCATCAGGGCTTCTCTTAGGTTCTTATGTACAATGGTACCTGACTGTCTCCCCTTCAGCATCCTTAATGGGGGAAAAACAAATCTAGGAGCCACCCAGGAAATCTTCCCTCTCTCTATCAGAGGTTGGTAAAAGCATGCGAGTGTGTCTAACATCAGCCTCTCTCCTGAATAATTGAAAACCACGTTTTGCACACCTATGGGATACATGACATTTCACCTGGGCAGGTTTGAGGATTTCCCTAGGAAAAGGTCTTTTTTAAAAAAAATTCATTTCTGTAAACCTAGGAATCATGACTGTAACACAAAGTAGAGCTTTATTATAAACAACTACATTTTTCCTGAAAGTAAGCAGAGAATGTATCTAGTGACCATAATGCACTGCACAGGCTTGGAGCCTGTGGCAAAGAGAAATACAACCTCCCATGAGGAATTTAAATGAGCTCCCAAATTAGCCTCAGCAAGACTCACTTCAAAACGATGTGCTGTCCCATCCGAAAGCTTCAGCTGCATTAAAATGGACGGCTGTAAGGCGCGTGCTAAGGAGCTGAAATAAATCAACATTGTTCTCAGCACAGTATATATTGGGAACATGACGGAGACATCTCCACTAACCCCCATACTTCAAACGGAGGAAAGCAGGATGCAGAATGAATGTAGGAGAGGAAATCAATGTGGGATGCTTTTTAAAAACAGAATTTAATGAATGACTTTTCAGTTTGGAAATGTCTACTTGGGGTGTAATCAGACATGCCTAATGGGACACCATCCATGTAAATTTGAGGCTGTAAAGGCAGACATAAAATCCTTAAAATCTCCATACCCCATCCTGAAACCTCAGAATGGGCGTCTCTTCCTCATACAGGGCATAGTAACACCAAGAGCAACTTTTTCAGTTGCACCGGGCAGGGGATTTTATAAACACAGAGGAGGAAAATGTAGCCGGTGAGTGAGTCATCAGGGTCACGGACAGCCAGGCAGGCAAGCCGGTCAATCAGCAGCAAGTACTTCTTATTAAGGAAGTGTTGCCAGACTTTGGGTGTTTTTCCACTGCCACTAGAAGTACCCATTAAGTACCCATTAATGGGAACGTCACTAGAAGTACCCATTAAGTACCCATTAATGGGTACGTAATGGCATTTTTGTACCCATTAATGGGTGCTTAATGGGTACTTCTAGTGACAGTGGAAAAACACCCTTTGAGGCAAATGAAGATCAGTGTCTGAAAACATGAGGTAGGCTTATTTAATCGTTTGAATTCCTGGGGTTTTGTGTGTGTATCTGCAGAAGGGATTTGTTTTCTAAAAGGGCTGATTGAAAAGAGCCCTGTCTGATTGCACTCTTGGAGTTCAGTGGGAAGAACAGACTTTATTGGATTCTGTTCTGTTTGTTTTATTTTATGACACCTGAACTACTTATCATTTTAATACTGCTACATTTGTTCTGCAAGCTTTATTAATATTTATTTATTTATCTGTATTTCTATCCCACCCTATACCCTATATTATATTAATCTTAGACAGATCCCTGTCCTCAGGCTTACAATCTGAATTATGAATTATTAGTGGTTTGTCATTACTACACATGTGTATCATTTTGTATAATGGAATCTACTCGCTGGATACAAAGGTGATTAATAACTCAGTCTCCTATCCTGCCATATATTTGTTCTGACTCATCCACTGATTACAGTGTGCGGAGGAATCAGTTCTGGCTCCCAAGATTACCAAGCTGAGCCCTGCAGAAATGAAAGCAGCAGATAAATTTTCATTTCTTTTAGAAAACCTATTGTGCAGGTAGTAGTTTGTGCTAAATCTTGGTGGCTCACCTGGAGAGGTTATTGTGCTGATGGAAGCAGGGCTGAGCAAATAGGAATTTGAATGAATGGGTTTTTTGGCATTCAATTTGTAATGAATAAAATGTTAGAAAATTCTTATTCGTTCAAATAGATCCTCTTCAAATGTAGTAGGATTCTATTTGATACGAAGGTATGAATATCCAATATGAATGCACGCGGATCCCAGATACGGATCCTATACCGATGCTTACGGATCGGATATGTATCCTTTACGAATGCATGCGTATCGATACGTGTCCGATACAAATGTCGTAACCTTCGATTTGTGCACGAAGGTCCAAATTTGTCAGAGTAACGAATGTTACAAATATATATGCCGGTGATGGCCAACCTATGACACGCGTGTCACAGGTGACACACCAAGCCCTTTTGGGTGACACACATGGTCACCCTGGCACCTGGACGTGTAGTGCTTGCTTGTTCTTGAAGTGTATGAAGTACCAACTTTCAATTGAAGATTTAGCAACAAAAGTCACTAATGTAAAGAATTATTTGTTTTTGCTTTTAATAAAATACATAGATCAAAAATATAACTTTTTTACTAGAGCTACAAATATCACAAAATTATGGATATTTCTAGAAGTGACACAGCACCTGAGTTTAGCTAGGTTTTCTTGCGAATTTTGACACACCGAGCTCAAAAGGTTCGCCATCACTGATATATGCGCATCCCTAGTAGCAAATTAAGGGTTGGAATTTCAATCGAACAGGATCATCCCACGTCCTGCTGAAAATCTTACCTCTTAAATGGTGAAACAGTATACAATTGTTTAAAATAAACAAACTAAATTCATCCTGATTCTAGCAGGCTAACGTGTTTCAGCCATGCCTCCAAGCCATGATTCTATTGTCGGCCTGCAATTATCACACCTGGTAGAAATGGCCACATCTACTCTCCACTTGAATTCTGTGATTCTGGGCAGCCTGTTAGCTTGCTTCTGGAATGCAGCTTCAATAACGGGTCGCCTGCGGTCAGGGAAGACAAAACAGCGCGCAAGAAAGTTGGAAAAAGCAAGTTCACGGGCTAAGTAAATCTCTGGTATACAAAATATTACAAATCACATTTGCAGAATCATGAAGCATTATACATTCGGTATCCCCAGCACCGGTCACATTAGCGCAATTACCATCAGAACTACCAAAACAACGAAGATATAGAGAACCAAGCTGATGAGGCCCAGGGACAGCAGTCACCTCAATATTGATAACGATGCAACTTTCACTTCCGATGCAGATGCCAAGAAAACCCTAAACCACAAGATGGCAAAGAGACTAAGGTTGGCCGATCCACCAGCTGAGAACATGTCTGCTCCTGGGGCCGAGCAGGGCAGGGTGGGATTTTATAGATGCAAAGCTCCCTGTACTTTCCTGCCAGGCTCACAATGCTAGAAAAAAGGCAAAAAGGGTGAGAGATGCTTGATGCAGATTTGCTGTTTAAAACATTTTTTCTGGAAATGTTTGTATCTTTTTGTACTGTTATCAGAAAAGATACATTTGAGAAGCTTTTCAATGCTTTTAAACACTTTGAAATGCTTTGCAAAGATACATAATATCACACTGTGCTCGGTTCTTCATTGATCTGCTCCAGTACACATTTGCTAGTAATGTCAAAAAGGTGAAATAAAAAGTAATTTCATAAAAAAATGTTTTTGAAACTGCCTTCAGCGAGAGTTTTGCTGCCTTTATTGCGGGCAGAGTTTGCATGTGGAGGGGAAAGATTTAAAAGTCCTGTTTTTTATGTTTAAAAACAGTCCCAAAAATAGTCCAAGCAGGACTAAACCAGGACTAAAAAACTGCACGGGGATGGCTATATTTGGATTAGTTGATGGGCACTCTATTCGGATTAAAAATAGTCCCCAAAAATAGTCCAAACGGGACTGCATGGGGACACACCCATAGAAAGAAAAAGGTATGAACAATCCTGAAGATGGACTGAAGATGACTGAAAGGGCAGGCGTGACCACAGCCCCAAAGTCCCAGAGAATACAACTGTTTTCACTTTCGGTCCACATGCTCCTTTCCTCCTGTGAAAACCTTTTCCAACGCATGACCCTCTGCCTTGCGTATTAGAGGGGATGAAAGACAAGCTTCTTGGTTGGTGTCAATGGGCCTCCCCAGGTGTGCAAACGTTATTTATTCATGACGGACAGATTGCAATCTTTCCCTCATTACTTGTGATGATATCCCTCAGCCTGCAAAATGACACTGTGGTTGTAAATCATCAGTGGCTTCTGACTAGAGGCGATTTTATTATTCCTCACAAGAAAGTTCTGCCAATGGGACCCCTGACAGATCCAGGCTGCCCACTTTCCAGTGCCCTCTAGTGTCTGTGTGTTCCAGTATCTGCGACCTTCACAGCCACCGTAGGAATGTCGCACATTTCAGTGCTTGTTCTGAGGCCCATCTTTTGAAATATGGGGATTAAGAAATGCTTAAAGCAAACAAGGATTTAAATATAGCATTTAGGAACAGAAAGGAAGAAAGGAATGAAGAAGGAGGGAGGAATGAAAGAAAGAGGTAGGGGAGAAAGAAAGGAAGAAAAAGGATGGAGGGAGGGAGGAAAGAAGGAAAGAAAGAGGGAAGGAAGGAAACCTTTGATTTAATTAGCACACAAACTAACCTGTTTCCAAAGACAATAATGGCAAAGTCCACAATGAAATCATCTGGAATCCTTTAAAAGACAAAAAAGACAAATTGAAACAAACAGATACGACTCATTAGCAATAGTTTTCTTAAATTAAGAAATGAAGAAAAGGGTGAAGAAAAGGAAGCCTTTTTTTTGCAGGATGTAAATAGGGCCACATCGATTAATTAAAATTTATCTCGTTTCTAATCATTGTAATATCCATTGTATTACTTCCCAGGGGCCTGACAGTTTTGCACTCTAAAATTTCACAAATTCTTAACATTTCCTTTACCTGTAATTCCCCCCACCCCTTAAAACTGTGTTCCCAGGAACTGGGTGACAGAGCAGGAGATGCCATCCCGCCCAGATAAAGTCTATTCTTCTGCTTCTAATGCTTTCCCATGCTTCTTGACACAGAGAAGCAAGAATAATTGCATCTTAGGTTCCTTATTATTTTGGAGTTGCGATGAAACGGTTGTGGGGAAGAGTTCCAAGCTCTGAATTCAGCATTGCCAGTTGGTCTAGGAGCCACTGAAGATTGCAGATAATTAATCAAAACTGACCGAAGCAGGTGAAATAGGATATGTAGTGGAAATATGTAATGAAATGTATAATTATGAAGATGGTGTTTACTATAGATTGATAAAATTTTAAAAAGCCACAGACTTACTTAAGCTCCTTTAGATCTTCTTTAAAAACCTGTAGGGTTAAATATAGGACAAAATTAATAAAGCTGAGCTAAAGCAATGTTTACCAAGTCCTGGGGGGGTGGGAGAGAGATGATGGAAGAGAATCCTGGGAGTTGTAGTTCAGAACATGTAAACCTGTAAAGGAGCATGCTGGGATAGGGATGTGCAAAAACAACTTTGCATTTGCAAATTTCAACGAAATCTCTGAATTTGCACATTTTCGCATCAAAGTGAATCTACGGACATTCAAATGTCCAGATCTTCAAATGGATCATTCAAATGCTCCTGGACCATAAATACAAAAATGCAGTTGAAATTAATCACTTTTGCAGTGTTTTACTGTGAAAATAGGCTTTTTCCAATGGAAAAAGAACCTGTGAAAATGTACAGCCGTGAATGAGAACACTGGAATGAACAATTTGACAACAAAATGAATTTTCCAATGTGTATTTTGATTGCAAAGTAAATGTTAATATTTTCTCTCTCTCACACACACACACTCTTTTGACTCACTTCTTGTTTAAGGGAAGACATGGGGAGCCTCAGGGCTTCTCGAAGGAAAGTGTACATGCCAGAGATGAGGATCGCAAGTTGTTCATCTGACAAATTAGTGTTCTTGACAATCGACTTCACCGACTCTTTGCAATCCTTGCCTTCCAAAGCACCAACAGTGACTATGGACAAGGGAGGAGAAAGGGGTCTCTTAGCCAACCTGATGACATCTGGCCACTCTTAGAACGTAAGGACATAAGAGGAGCCCTGCTGGATCAGGCCACAGCCCATCTAGTGCAGCATCCTGTCTCACACAGGGTGACCCACTAATTGCCCATGGGAATCTCAAGTGGAGACAAGGGCAAACCTTCTCCTGCTCTCGAATCCCAGCAAATGGACTTAGAGGCATCCTGCGTATCCCCCCAGCCTGAAAGATGTACTTAGGCATCCATTCTAGTAGCCACTGATTCATCTGCCATCCATACATTTGTCTATTCCTTCCTTAAAGCCATCTAGGCTGGTAGCTGTTACCACCTTTTCTGGCAGCCAATTCCATAGACCGATGACCCTTTGGGTAAAGAAATACTTTCCCTTGTCTGATCTGACTCTCCTACCCATCAGCTTCATAGAGGGCCCCTTGGTTCCAGTGTTGTGTGACAGAGAAAATACATTTTCTCCATCCACCTTTTCTATACCATGCATGATTTTATCTACTTCAATCATGTCCCCGCTTAAATGCTGTCTCTCCAGGCTGAAGAGGAGGTTGCAGTCTGATTTTGCAAGGGAGGTGTTCCAGCCCGCTAATCATTCTGGTTGTGCTTTTCTGCCTCTGCTTCATCCTCGTTAGAGAATCAAACCAAAAGCACAAGATTTCAGCCTCACTGGCCCTTAGCAGAAAGCAAATGGCTAACATATAATATCTGACTTTTGCAAATGGAATCATTTTACTAGACAAGCCCACTCTTTTATTTGGGGTCGTGGCACAGGATACAGGCAGGATTGATGGAGTGCACAGAGGTACAGCTGAGAGTTATTATCGTATTATTGCTGCATTTCCTCCATACTTAGTTATTATGACTGGTGTGTCTGGAGGCCACTGGGCTTCCCATGTCATTAATAAACTTGCCACCTGGAAATGGGCAATGGCAAAATACTTCTGTATCTCTGCCAAGAAAACTGCACAGAGAGGCTCATGGAGTCTGGGAGTGGCTGCAACCTGAACTGCCTGGAAAGCAGATGGTTGCCAGTTCAATCGCTACCTTCTCCCCAGGAATAGGGAATGGCCAACCACTTCTGTATCTCTGGCCAAGAAAACTGCTCAGAGACGTCCATGAAATCTGGGAGTGGCTGTAGCTCGGTAGAAGAAACAAGGCCCAAGAAAGCAAAGAGTTGCCCCTTTGCCCCCAGCCTCTTCCTGGAAGCAAGCAATGGCAAACCACTTCTGTGTCTTTGCCAAGAAAACTGCAGAGAGGTGCCCATGGGGTCTGGGAGTGGCTGTAGCTGAGTAAAGCAAACTGCAGGGAAAGAGCTGCCCATGCAGCAAAGTAGGAGCAACAAAAGATCTCCAGTTCATCCAAAGGCAGGCAGGGAGAGGTGATTTCATTGCCCACTCCAGGCGTGGCGAAGGGGCTCCGGGGGCCACGCAGCAGGCAGGGCGCGCTTGGGTGGGTGCAGAAGGCCCTAAATGCGGAGAAACCTCGCCGGTTTTACCCTTAAGGAGTTTCCGAAATGTCTCTTTGTCCAGCTCCCGGATACTTCTGGCCATCGCTTCCACCTCCGGAGGGAGACGAGGGCCGAGAAAGCTGAGCCTGCCCACGTTCCCCTCGCCGGGGAGGCCTGCGTGCGCGTAGGGAGGCGACACGGCCTTCCCCACGGTCGCCATCGCTCGTGGGAGGAAACCAGCCTATGCGATTCGCAATTGCAGAAGCTTTGCAGAAAAAAAGCAGAAGGCACACCGACCGCCGTGACGTCTCGCGACCTGCCCCCTCCCCTGCCCGGGGAACGTTCCATTGCGCACCGGCGCCCTCTGGTGGCCGTAGGGGAGAAGCACAAGACAGAAAGGGGTGGGGTGGGGGCTATCCCGGCTGCAGCGTCCAGGTGGAAACTCCCGACCCTTTAGCAGCTGTAGATCATCATGCAGACGGCACTGGGGACGTTCCTTCTTCCGAGCAGCTATTAAAAGAACAGGGACTGTCTCCCCTTTTGCATTTGGCTGCCTTAGAGGCTTCCTCATCGGTGCAGTGGTGGTTGACGCTTCGGCTGCGTTCACACCTAAGCTTTAATGCAGTTTCAGTCCACTTTTAGAGCGAGAGAACACATCAGCAGAGTGCCAAGCTGTTTTCTTTCGGAATTATCCAATTCAGAAAATCTACCGTTGCATTCATTAAATAAAAGGGAGAGAAAATGGCAGGCACTCTGAAAGTGTAGGTAGGGACACAGACTTTGTTGTCCTCGTTGGGCGCCCCCTGAGTTGTGGCTGACTCCTGGTTGACTGACTGCATGGGTGCCTCTGTGCAGTTTTGTTGGCAGAGATACAGAAGTGGTTTGCTGTTGCTTGGATGGTAGATTAGGTGAGTGGAAGTGACTGAGTCACCCGCTTAGTCCTCCCTGGCTGAGTGGAGATTCAGAGACGTGGACTTTTGGGTTCTGGCCCCAAGCATTCATTACTTGATTATAGGACAGTAGCAACACATGCCCACCACTGTCAACTACCAGTATTACATGAAGAGAACACTAAATATTTCTGTCAATTGCTTCCTTTGCTTAGGCCTCATCAGCTCATGTGTGCATGAAGTTATTCGTCTGGGTGAGAAACCCCCTTTCCCCTGTGTCTTTTTGTGGGACTACAACTCCCATGATCTCTTGCCAGACAGTGGCAATGTTCCATGGGACTCACTGACCAAAGACCATGAAAAAGAAGGAAGAAGGAGAGTTGGCTTTTCTACTCCACTTTCCTCGCCCATATAAGGGGACTCAATGCGGCTGACAAACCCTCTGTTCTCTCTTCAAGGGACTCAAAGCGGCTGACAAACCTTGTGTTCTTCTCCCCACAACAGACACCCTGTGAATTAGGTGGGGCTGGGAGAGCTCCAAAAGAGAGCTGTGACCAGCCCAAGGCCACCCAGCTGGCTTGCTGTAGGAGAGCGGAATCAAACCGGGTATTCCCAGATAAGAGTCTGGCTCCCTAACCACTAGGCCAAACTGCCTCACAGTTTGAGAAGGAAACCTTGGAAAAGTTCCACATCTGGACTCCATCTCCCACGACCATTTAGCCATGCTTGCTTTCTTTAGGGATCCTGGGAGTTGCAGTCCAGAAAAGGAACATTTCAAAGGCTGCTATATATCTGTCTGTATAAGCTCCACATCTTCCCCCTGCCAAGGCCCAGCCCAGTGAGCCCGTCACGACCAGCGTCGCCCACCTTGAAGGGCAGCGTGGCTTGGCGTGCGACCGCCTTGGCCTGCAGGGGCCGCTGTGGCGCGCGGGAGCCTTTCTTGGCGGAAGCTCCTTCTGGCCGCCGCCGCCGCCTCCTCCTCGACCCAGGAGCCGGAAGTTGCCGGCCGCGCTTCTTCCTTCCGGTTTTTGCCGCGCTGCGCCGGCCGGAGGGAGGCGGAGCTCCCCTTCCCTGAAGCCGGCGGCGTGAGAGGGGACGCGCAGCGGGTGCAGCAGGAGGCTGAAGTTCGCTCGGTCGCCCGCTTGCCTGCCTGCCGTGCCCGCATGAGCCCGGCCCTGCCCGGCCCGGTGGGCGCCTGAGGGCGGCCTCCTCGCTCCTGCCGCCGCCTCCACCGCCGCCCCTCGGTGGGCATGGCCGGCGAGGAGCCGCAGAAGTTCCTGGCGCCCGAGGAGCCCGGCGCCCTGCTGTCGCCGCCGCCGCCGCCGCCGCGCATCCACGCCGGCCTGGGCCTGGGGGGCGACGACGGCACGGCCTGCCTGGACGTCAGCGACTTCGGCTGCCACCTCTCGTCCTGCCACCGCACCGACCCGCTGCGGCGCCTCCACGCACACAGGTCGCCGCCGCCGCCGTGCCGTGATCGTGCAAGCCCAGAACCGCAAGTGCTTTTCTAGCCTCCGGAAGGCCTGTTTTGGCTTCTGGAGGGCACTGGGATAGGCATGCGATGCCATCGTCCACCTCCCGCCCACCTCCCTTACATTTTGGGATGGACTCCAGTGGCGTCACACACCTATTCCAATGCTCTACGGAGGCCGAAATAGGCCTTCTAGATCTGGGTGCTTTTCCCTTATGGCACCCACAGGGGGTGTGGGATCTGATCTGGTAACCGTGATTAACTGAAACCATGGTTACCGAATCAGTGGATATGGGGTCCGACTGTACTTGCTGCATATCCTGAGGGAAACATCTCTCTCTGAGAAGGTACATGTGATACGGGAAGGATCCTTCAGATAAACAGGCCTCAAACTATTTCTCCAAAGCAGGAAAGTTGGCCAACAGTCTTCTTGTTTGCATTTTCAGCACCCGCTGTGGCTGTTGCTTCCTTCAAGGAAAACTGCAATAGGGGATAGGGCAACTCTGTAAGAGCTGTCTCCTACTTTGGGGACTCATAAGTGGACCAAGCATCACAGCCATCATTTTGGGCAATGGCAGTCTAAAGTGGTGGACCAGTCTCGGTTTTATTGTTAGAGTGTCTAACAGATTGGTCAATGTGATTATGGATTATGATCATCATCTTGTAATACAGATAGCCTGTGAAAGAACTAAGTTCTCCTCTTCTGTTAAAGTTCTAAAGAGGAAACGTATTCCCAAAATTGTGTGTATTTGTGAGTTGGACTTGTGGATTGCTCTAAACCCTTAACAAAATTCTCCTTTTCCCCACAGCAATATAACTTATTCAGTGGTTGACAGTATATTTGGGATGCTTTGTCTTTCTGTGTTTATCACAGTCCTGTGGAATAGGTTGGTTTTGTATGCTTTAGCCTGAATATTTAGGAGTCAGAAGCAAAAGTGAAACCCAGTGGAGCTATGTAGGCTGTTTCAAAAAAAGACATCTTTTAGTAAAGCTGTTACATTGCAGTGCTGAATTTACTTTTACAAGTTTGGGTGACTTTTGAGCCCCAGTGCAACTCTGCTGTGTGGTGTGAAGTAAAAGTTTGAGCTAGTTCTGGAGTTACTACTGAGTTTAGAACAGACTAAAATTCTACTACAAAGTTGCTTTCTAATGTGTAACTGCAAAAACATTCATGTTCTAGTTTGGTCTAGTGGTTAATGAGCCAGACTCTTACCTGGGAATATCGGGTTCGATTCTGTACTCCCCCACAAAGCCAGCGGGGTGACCTTGGGCTAGTCACAGCTCTCTTCTGAGTTCTCACAGCCCCGCACCTACCTCACAAGGTGTCTGTTGTGGGGAGAAAAACAGAAGATTTGTCAGTCGTTTTGAGTCCCCTTAAATGGGTGAGAAAAGCGGGGTAGAAAAGCCAACTCTTCTTCTTGCAGAGAAAGTTAAAACTGTCATTGCTTCCTGCGGAAGAGGAGATGGAAATTAATTTCAGAGGAGCTGATAGCTGCCTGAAGTTTGAAATTCCAGTGAATAAGTCAGGGCTTTGGAACCAATGCTAATTCTTTTAGAGGAATTTCCCCCTGTCAGTCTATTTTTGAAAGAATAGCATTATTTAATTTTAATTCTTTTTCAGTTTGGTGCTGGGTCAGACTCAACTTCACTTTTGTGAAGTCTGATTAAGGATTTTCAGCATCTTAAATCGGTGATGAACTGCTTCAGGATCTTTGCTATTTCAAGATTCCTCTTACAAAGAGAAACGAATGAGAACTAGCCAACAAAACACAGGGAGCAGGGCATTGCTTTGATCCATTTCCTTTCCTTAAAATCCAGTTCTGATCCATGCAAATCAGAAATGCTGTTGGCACCATCAAAAATGCCTCTGTAGGTTTGCTGCTTTGGGGCGGGGTGGGGTGGGGGTGGAGGCAGAAATAAATATCCAGTAAACGTCTCTCCTTTTACACTGCCTTTGTGCCAGAGACATTTTACATGTTTACATTTGCTGGGCAGTTTTTCAGTGTGTAAAAAGAAAAACACACACCCTTGTTGAGGGTCTGTTAGCTTCTTTTCTGAGTATTTCTGTATTATAACAGCTTTTTCAAAGAAATTTAGCAGGTGGAGCCTTTGCTTTAATTGTATTGGCTCTGATAATTTGCTGAAGCCTTCTGTGTGGTTAATAGTTGCACAGTAAGCAGGTCTTTGCCACTAATTGTTGCATGGCAAGCAGAAATTCAAGAAGTGCAGCTTTTTCTGGCAGAGTGAAGCTTATTCTGTCCATTCTCTCTGTGTGTGTCTCACATAGATGTGTAACCTGTGCAATTTTATTTTTAATTAAAGAGGATAAGCCTAAATAGGTTTTATAGGGGCTATGGAAATCAGTTATGTTATACCAAGGATGCTCGAGTGCAGCTCTCCAGATGTTCCTGTATTACAATTCCCAGCATGCTTTGCCAGTCCCACAGTGCTGAGGATTGAATGCTGGGAGTTTGAATTCAGGAATATCTGGAGGGCAAAAATTGAACCTTTGGCTTACACCTTTCTCTTTTGACCATTGGACCCGTTAAAAACAATTGTGGGAGGCAGGGTATGGTAAACATATATATATATATATTTAAAACATTCATACGCACTGATGCACTAAATTGCTAGAGCTTGGGGTTGCTGCTGAACTAGATGCTCCAACATGTAGAGAGCTAAGCTTGTTCTTTTTTCCCCTGGAATGCTTGACGATTTAAAAGAAGTATTTCTGTTTTTCCTTAAGGGGGCTTAGAAACGTTGCTTATGCTCTTTAAAGGAGGAGAGCAGAGAAATTAGGAGATGAGGCCCCTTCTGCACTGGGCCTTAATCTGGATTATATCCCAGAATAAACACCAGCTAGTGCAGACTGTGACTGGTCCCTGGTGGGGCCTATTTTGGGATAGAATCTGTAATAAGGCCCAGTTCAAGAAGAAGAAGAAGAGTTGGCTTTTCTAACCTGCTTTTCTCACCCATTTAAGGGGACTCAAAGCGGCTGACAAAGCTTCCTGTTCTTTCCCCACAACAGAACACCCTGTGAGGTGAGTGGGGCTGTGAGAGCTCAGAAGAGAGCTGTAGCTAGCCCAAGGTCACCCAGCTGGCTTCATGGAGGAGGGCGGAATCAAACCTGGTATTTCCAGATAGGAGTCCAGCTCCTTAACCACTAGACCAAACTGGCTGGAAGGGCCTGTGATGCCACTTCTGAAAGAGGCCAGAATGAGAGCTCCAGTTCGGAGTTTTGCAGTGGTGTTAACTTTCCCTTTGAGAGTGTGGTTTAACTGTTTGTGAACTGGCAAATGCTTTGACATTCTAAAGAATTCTCTCCGTTCTTCATTGCTGTTTTCACATGTAAGATCCTTCATATTATACTTCGTAAGCCTAGGTCTGGAGACTTGTGAGCAGAACTTGATGCACCTCATTTCTCCCAGAGGCCTCAGGCTTTTCTTTCCAAGTGAACCAGCTTAATGATTTGAACTGGATGTTTTTCCGGGACTGACTCCACAAACGTTGTCTTACAGGTGGAACTTGACGTCTTGCGGGACAAGCGTAGCCAGTTCGGAATGCAGTGAAGAACTGTTTTCTTCAGTCTCTGTTGGAGACCAAGACGACTGTTTCTCTCTCTTGGATGATCAGGAGCTGACATCTTTTGATCTGTTCCCAGAGGGTAGTGTCTGCAGTGACGTCTCTTCCTCCATTAGTACATATTGGGACTGGTCAGACAGTGAGTTTGAATGGCAGGTAATTGTGCTTTTCTGGTTTAGCTTTGAGGAAGAGACGGGCCTCCATAAGGCTGGCTACATAAATAAGTTAGGTTTGTAAATAGTCCAGCCAGGGGAGGATAACAAAATCCAAAGTGCCAAATAAAGTAATTTGTTTTGTTGAATATCCTAATGTTTTGAGGCCTTGTTCCCTTTATCAAGGAATTTTAAAATGAAATTTCATGGGTTGAGTTTTAGATAATTTAGTCCAATAGCCATTCAGCCCTAGATGATATGTTCACTTTCAAGCAAGTTCTTTTTTTGGGTGGGGGTGGGGGGTAAGAGCCTGCTCCCTTGTAAGTAATTTCAAATTGCTGCCTTAATATTATCTGTTAGGGGGAAGTTCTTGGACGAAAGTTTTCCTTTGGGTTGATGTCAAACTGAGCATCCGTGTAGCTTGATGGTGAACCATTTAATCAAACAATTGACTGCTTGCTTTTGATTTCAGACTTGTTCAAAAAAATACTATTTTTTCCCCATTAGATACCCATTAGACATGAACCGTTTAATTGAATAGTGTGCATTCACAAGCAGAAGACAAGTTTGTTTCAACTGAGTTTCTGGATATGCATACCACTGCTTGTTCAGTTTGATACGAATGTCTGCAAATACAAACTGTTAGATTGAAGTTTTAAATGGGGATGGAACTTCGCTGTTGCTTGCTGATGTTCTGTGATGTGTTAATGTAATAAATATTGCCCTGCTTTGTTTTTTCTTTAATTTTCTTTTATGTTTATAAAACAGCAACTTTATAGAACAACAACAACTTCATACATCAGTTTCAGACAATCAGATTTGTGTATAATATCCAGTAAATCAGAAGGAACAAACAATTTTATAAATACTGTCCAACATTAAATTACTTGTGCAAGTCTGAAGGTTTAGCTGTAGTAGCCCAGTTTAGTTAGTGGCAATCAGTCGAACCAGGTGAGGAAAGGTTGCAGAAAGTTTGTTATTGAGAAAAGTGGATATAAATGGTGAGAGACAACGGAGATAAATATTTGTCTGTGAGGATTCCAAGAACGTTAACCGTTTTTCCGAAAACCAGGTCTGTTCTGAAGGGTCCACCGTAATGTTCTTTTGCACTGTGATGAGATCATTTAATGACCTGCTTTGTTGTACTATGAGATTAATCTGACATACCCGTATTTTCCGGCGTATAAGATGACTGGCCGTATAAGACGACCCCCACCTTTCCTGTTAAAATATAGAGTTTGGGATATACTTGCCGTATAAGAAGACGACACCCGGTGTATAAGACGACTCCCGACTTTTGAGAAGATTTTACTGAGTTAAAAAGTAGTCTTATACGCCAGAAAATACAGTATATGTATATGTATGTACATATAGATATGTACGTACATAAACACATGTATGTTTGTATGTATAATTATATATATACGTATTTCCATTCCTCTCTTAAGTTGCCTGGCAGTGACATTGCAAGTGGAAGTGATGTGCTTTCTGATATCATACCTAGTATTCCAAGTTCTCCTTGTCTGCTTCCAAAAAAGAAGAATAAGCACAGGAACCTTGATGAACTTCCTTGGAGCGCCATGACCAATGATGAGCAGGTAAAACCTCAGCTATGTGTTAAGTTTAGGAAGCCACATTTAGCGGACAGGGTTATTTCGTTACATCACGTTCAACTGATGGGAGGAGTAGATGCTCATTCCTGAGCCAGTTTGGTCTAGTGGTTAAGCAGCCGGACTCTTATCTAGGAATACCTGGTTTGATTCCGCCCTCTTCCATGAAGCCAGCTGGGTAGCCTTTGGCGAGTCACTGCTCTCTTCTGAAATCTCACAGCCCCCCCTACCTCATAGGGCGGTGATGGCCAACCTATGACACGCGTGTCACAGGTGACACTCAAAGCCCTTTTGGGTGACACACATGGTCACCCTGGCACCTGGGCATGTAGTGCTTGCTTGTTCTTGATGTGTACAAAATACCAACTTTCAAATGAAGATTAGCAAACAAAATTCAGCAACAAAAGTAACTAATGTAAAGAATTTTGTTTTTGCTTTTAATAAAATACATATATCAAAAATATAACTTTTTTACTACAGCTACAAATATCAAAAAATTATGGGTATTTCTAGATGTGACACAGCACCCAAGTTAAGCTAGATTTTCTTGCAAATTTTGACACACCGACACTGTCATAGGGTGTTCTGTTGTGGGGCGAAGAACAGGAAGCTTTGTCAGTTGCTCTGAGTCCCCTTAAATGGGTGAGAAAAGCGGGGTAGAAAAGCCAACTCTGTCCTACTGTGGTTAACAAAAAACTGTAGATAAGTCAAATGCAGTGAAATGCACTCAATTTTCCATAATTCCTGTGAAATTCTGTAAAATTTCACAGGAATGATGGGAAATCTCGCATCATTTCCTGACTGTCCCAGGCCTCTGAGAAGCTTCAGGTAGGCCTAATGGCTCTGGTGGGGGGAATGGGAGGCTGATCTGGTCACCATGGGAAACTGAAACTGTGGTTACCGGATCAGCGGATATGGTGGTCCAACTATACTTGTGATAGAACACATTTGTCAGTTTGTCTCAGAAGTACCCTTTGTTTTTTTCTTTGGATGGTCAAAATGGCCAGTTTTGGATCCTGAGATTTGCACAGGTTTCTGTGTTTAGCCCATTTCACAAAAGCATGAGGGAAGTGTGTGTGCCTGTGGTTGTGTGCAATGGGAGATGAAGCCTCCCTCGGGGAGTCCGTAAAGGAAAGTGTCTAATGCCCATTTTTCTTATTGTCTGTCTTAGGTTGAATACATTGAATATCTGAGTCGCAAAGTCAGCACAGAGATGGGCCTTCGTGAGCAGCTTGACATAATTAAAATTATTGACCCGACTGCTCAGATTTCTCCCACAGACAATGAGTTCATTATTGAACTGAATTGCCTCACTGATGAAAAGCTGAAACAGGTATGTTAAAATAGCCAGGGGCCCTTCTCAACAGGGCGTTTTCCATTTCTGGCACGGATGCCGTTGTGGAACATTTCTCCAGGATGCCGGCTTTGTACTTGAATGATTTCAAAAGATGCAGATGTTAATAGGCAGGCTGGGGTTCAGCGTATCAAGACCTTTTAAGTCATTGGCTTTTATTAGAGTAGCCCAAAAGACACATTTCTTACCAACAGGGACTTGATTTTTATGGAGCCTTTGTAGGAGAGAGTAGCTGGGTAGCAGGGTGCTAAAGAAAGCTCTCCTGCCGGTAGGGAGGGCTCCTGGCATCAGATGGTGTTTTGAAGCCATGGCTTTTTTTCGATTGATTGTGGACATTCAAATTCGAATAGAATGTCTACACATTTGAATTTAAACATTCGAACAAATTTTGAATGTTCCGAAACATTTGTTCAGATGATTCGAAACATTTGAAAGTTCAGGTAAGTATAAAACGGGATGTGTACGTAGTGCGTACAGATACGTATAACGCATACAGATGTTGTCAACATTTGTATCTTCAGATTTGAATCTAATATTTGAACAAATAGATTCGAATGTATTCTGTTCGAATCGGATTTTTTTGCATTCAGATTCTAAACATTTGAATCGAATGTTTGGATATTCGATTCAAATGCCAAAACCCACATTCATGCACAACCCTATTTGGGGGGGTAATAAAACCACCTAGTTGCTGGTTTAAGACTGGTAAGAGGGAGTACGACCTAGAGGGTCACTGGTCAATTTACTACCAGAAGAGGTGGTATCAGCAACCAACCTTGATTGCTTCAAGATAGAGTTAGACAGATTCATGGAGGACAGGGTGTGAATGGTGACTAGAATGGGTGTTGAGGTACTTCCCCCTGGCTGGAGAGACAGGCAAGATACCTCAAAAGGCCATCTGCAGGTGTTTGAGAGCAGATGAAGGTTTTCCTTTTGTCTCCTGTTTAAGAATGCCCAGGAGCCATTGGTGGGCCACAGTTTGAGATGGGATGCTGGATTAGATGGCTGTGGCCTGATCCAGCCGGGCTCCTCTTAAATTATGGAGGACAGGTATATTAGTGGCTACTAGAATGGATGCCTAGATAACTACTTCAAGGTTGAAGAGAACGGCAGGATGTCTCTAAAGACCATTCAATAGCAGGTGAAGGTTTTGCCATTGCCTTGAAATGTCCAGAAGCAATTGGTGGGCCACTGCGTGAGACAGGATGCTGGACTGATCCAGCAAGGTTCCTCTTAGGTTTTTATGACACTCCTTGAAGGGAGTCCCCTGCAAAGCACATTGCAGTAATTCTCTCTTTTGTACCCCAAAAAAGGGTACAAATGGTATCTGCTGTGTGGCTTTTTTTTTTTACCATGCAGGTAATGAATGTTGGGAAGGAAGGGAGTAGGGGTACCAGATGCAAGTCCTGTTCTGCATGGCAGAGCTGTCTGAAGTCTAGTCAGGTGTCTGTTGTTGGGTTTCTACTTTGGTTCTTTCTCTGCTCCCTGCACATTAAGGTCAGAAATTACATCAAAGAGCATGGCCCTCGGCAGCGATCCACGCGCGAGAACTGGAAGCGAAGTGGCCACAGCTGTGGGAGTTCCAGTGGCCTGAGTGGTCCCAGTGGGAGCAGCAGCAGTGCTAGTATGGTCAGTTCAGCAAGCAGCAGCAGTTCCAGCGCCGGGCACTCGGGTTCAAACTCCAGCACCAACATGAGTCGGGCTCACAGCGACAGCAACTTGTCAACCAGCGCCGCGGAGCGCATTCGGGATTCAAAAGTAAGGCTTTGAGCTGTGATCCTTCGCGGGTAGATCTCAATGCTTTTTCATTAAATTGCAATTTGTATTCAACTTAATGTATTATAAGTTGTGTCCTAGTGTCTTTTTTTCCTTCTGTTTTAGCAAATTTATTTCACCTTTTTCAGAAATTATTTCATTTAAATTTTCAAAAGCTACGAACCATGAGCATAAGAACTGTGTTGAACAAATTAGCCCAGTATAAACTACGCTGTCAACCAGTTTGGTCTAGTGGTTAAGGAGCCAGACTCTTATCTGGGAATCACTGGGTTTGATTCCACACTCCTGCATGAAGCCAGCTGGGTGGCCTTGGGCTAGTCCCCTTAATGGTTGAGAAAAGCAGGGCAGAAAAGCCAGCTCTTCTTCTACTGCTATAATTTTGGGATCATCAATATCAATCAGAGTGTATATAGTATCAGTACCAATTAGAGGAAATCGGATTCAAAGTCTGAGATGTGAGCTGGTTACCAGAAATAATCTGGGGGATAGTTTTAGAACCTGTTCAGTGTAAAAAAGCTAGAGCGTGCTGAATTTTTGTCCTGAGAAAAAATATTAAGGAAGATTCTTTTTCCAGATATCTATATAGACTTCAATCTTCTGCTGTCCTTTTCGGGGTTAAAGCAAAAATGCTTGGGTACATCTGTTGATGTATCCCATATTTTGGTTTTCTGTTCTCATTTAGGCGGCTTTTCCCATAGAATCTGTTGATTAAGTCCTAGCATGCATCTCTGCATTTTGCAAGGACTCAGCAAATGTTCCTCTTTGAAGAACAAATAGCTGCTTTGTCTGGAAAGGCAACTTTCTTGTTTTCTCTACTTGTAAGGATCACTTGTGTCTTCTCGCAGAATTTGAAAACACGTAGTAATCCCTAATGCTGCACTAGCAGCAGAATGACTCTAAAACAACTTTAGTACCGATCAGGGTTTGAGAATGCAGAGATTTGAAAGTCATGAGTGACATCTGATTGGTTCAGCAAGTGAATAGACTTCTACTTGACTGGAAGTATTGTATCTTTTGCCTTCACGTCTCTAGTCCTCCTCAGAATTTTCTAGGGAGGGCTTTGGTGCCCTCTGGGACCCATTTGGAGGGCAGAGAAGATGAAGCTTTTGTTTGACAGCCACTGTGGGTTTTATCCCTTTGTATTTTTAGTCGTACCCTATTCTTTAACCAACTGGGAGCAAAAATGAGGGTTCCTGTCACCTTTCTACTCCTCCTGATCTATGTGACGTAGGTAGCTCACGCCCTAGCATTGTCAGTTTCTAGCTGGAGTAACACCTTACTCTTTGCAAGGCTTGAGGTTTGATTGTATAGATGGTGAGGGTTTTTTTGACATCTTTACTTTTATTTTGAAACCCAGTAATGGCTGCCAAAATCAGATCTGCTTGATTTTGGGGCTAGAAAGCAGTTGTTTTGTGATGCTAAACCAAGTGAAAGGGATTGTGAAATGCTGTTTTCACTGAAATTTGTCTTGAGGTGACAAAGTTAACATCTCTGACAAGTAACACTTAACTTTTGAGTAAATACCATTGAATGAGCAAGAGTTGCTGGTATACATAGTGTTTGAGCACCCATTGAAAACAATTTCCGTCTCCCCGATTGGACGCAAGTTCTTCCCAGGGGTTTGACTTTTGCTCTCAGTTATGAATGAGAGCAAACGACGTGCATGAATGTTCTAAACGTTCAAAATTTGATCGAATGTGGACATTCGAATTCGAATAGAATATCTACCCATTCGAATATAAACATTCAAACAAATTTTGAATGTTCCAAAACATTCGTTTGAATGATTCAAATCATTCAAAAGTACAGATACGTATGTATTACATATGTATCTGTATGAAACTTATACGTACCTGTATGCATTTGCACAGATAGTACAGGACGAAAATGGGATGCATACAGGATAAAACGGGATGCGTACATATACGTATAACATGATTGTTGTTGACATTCGTGTCTTCGGATTAGAATCTAACGTTTGAATGAATGTATTCCATTCGAATCGGATTTTGTTGCATTCAGATTCTAAACATTTGAATCAGATTGAATGTTTGGATGTTCGATTTGACTTGAATTTGAATGCAAAACAACCATTTGTGCGCATCCCTACTCTGAGTGAGCCAGTTTGATGTAGTGGTTAGGGAGCTGGACTCTTATCTGGGAATATTGGGTTTGATTCCACCCTCCCCCAAGAAGCCAGCTGGGTGGCCTCTTCTGAGCTCTTACGGCCCCACCTACCTTACAGGGCGCCTGCCGTGGGGAGAACAGAAGCTTTGTCAGCCACTTTGAGTCCCCTTAAATGGGTGGGAAAAGCAGGGTAGAAAAGCCGACTCATAGTCCTCGTCTTCTTTCTGGTCGCGGATAAAGAAGTCAAGGCGTAAATCTTTGTGTCTTTGCTTTGACAGAAACGTTCTAAGCAACGGAAGCTTCAGCAGAAAGCTTTACGCAAGAGGCAGTTGAAGGAGCAGAGACAAGCCCGGAAGGAACGGCTGAGCGGTTTATTCATTAATGAAGAAGTCCTTTCCTTAAAAGTGACTGAGGAGGAACACGAAGGAGACGTTGATGTCCTGATGTGATATAGGTGGTGTTTGTTTTTTTTAAAAAAATCAGTGTTCTTTCTAAGCCTTAAGCCTATTTTGTTTACATACGTTTCTATGAAGATTTTGATTGCAGCCAGGTCTTCTAGAGGCCTGTGCCATTGTGTATTTTATTTTGCAAGTGATAAGAGACTGAGAAAAAAATTCCTTTAAAAATAAAATCGAAGGAGGCTAATGTCTTTTGCTTCCAAGTATTGGCATGTTATCTGCTGAAGGGGTGACATTTCATTTCTCTTTTGATTCCAGTCAAAATATGGAAAGACTGTGGTTTGTCTCCTTGTTTGTGTGTGTTTGTTTGGCTTAAATGATGTAAGGCTGTTTTTTTCCACACACATTTGTCCGTTAAGCATTATTTTTCTTGTTCCCTTTAACAGTCATACTGTTTTATTCTACATGTCTTTAGATTTGGCTTTTTGCTATGTGAAATTTGCTGTGAGAGATTTCCCAAAGCAACCCCTGGGAATGACTTCATTTAGCAGAGAGTTTGAGGGAAATAAAAGATTGCTCTACTAAGTATCTCTCAGAAATAATATGTGTCGGTTTTGCTAAAGCTGCGTTTTCTAGTTGTCTGAAAACTCTGAGCAATAGGGATTGAGAATATTCACAAATGCCTGCATAACTTATTTATCACGTGGCTGTATCTGATTCAGCGGTTCTTGAATGCTGCTTGTGGATCGAATGTCGTTTTGCAAACTTCCAAGGCGACCTGCAGAAATAAATAAAGATGCATTTCCCCTTATAGAAGGATGCTTTAATGTCAAAAGCAGCTTTAAAATAATCTGAGAACTGTTGTTTAAAGTGGGGCTTTTGAGGAGAAAATTACAACACAGATCTAAGCAATAAAAAGTACTGGATGAACTGAAAGCCTTAAAAAGTATGAATTATACTTCTGTTATTAACTGAAAGATAGCAGATATCTTCAGTGTGTTTCAAAATAAAAGTGCATTGTATATTCTTTCCCTAGTTTAATCTTATTGGTTAATATTAATGAGTGGATTTCTTGAAGTGCCCTGGGAAAATATATGCTTTTAATTCAGAGCATGCCCCTTTTTTTTGTTTTGTACCCAGACGAACTAATTAATTCAGATTTTAAACTATGGCCTGTCCAAGTCAGCTGGTAAGTATTGATAAATGGTGGATAAAATAAGGACAGTTCTCTGTTAAATGAAGTGACAGGCTTTGGGTGGCAGATATACTTTCATGTGATACTGAGTTTAGTTATTTTAAATACCTGGATTATAACCATGTAATTTAATTTAGGAACATATTACACTCAGGCAGGTTCAGATGTTTAACATTCATTAGTCATGGTGGATTTATACATTTTTCATTTTCAGTTTATTGGTCAGCTTCTTGAATGCTGCAGGAAACTCATCTAAATATGTGTATATTTGAATTTTTTAAACAGCTTTCTTTAGTTTAATGCTTAATATCCTACCCTCCCACAAAAACGAATTTAGAAAAAAATGAAGAAATGTTTATTTTAAAGTCACTCAGACGATTAAACGGATAAGAGATTGCAACCTGAAATTCAGCCATGCAAAAATTCCCAGTTTAAGTGCTTGGTTTTAGAAGCTAATGGTTATCACTGCACTGGCAATAGTGCATTCTAGTCAGATAATACCCCTTTTTTCCATGCGCAGTCAAAAAAATCATTTTGAGATGGGGTCCTCCTGGAGATCCAGATCTTGAAGATGCCGAAAGACCCCAGTGTGGACACCATTATTCAGGTCCACACAAAATCCAGATTTAAGGGCCTGAAGGACCCATTAAATCTGGATTTCCCCTGCCCTCATGGGGACAGGGTCTTGCAGATGGGACCTTCAGTGGGGTCCAGTTGGGGACAGGGCCTTCTCGATTAGTATCAGTCAGGTTCCTAATGGGGTCTTAGAAGGGTTCTTAGCCCTAGTGGAAATTTGCATTTTTACTTAGCACATTTTGAACTCTGTGTGAATTGAACCTACTGGACTAGCAAATATCCATTTTAAATTACACCAACATTGTGCACTGTTCTGATTTAGTCCCACGTGGAATGTAATGGTTGCGGCAAACTCTGAACAGAACTTCTTTTGTTTTCTTTTTCAATGTTTGGAAAGGAAAATCTTTTAGAGCGAACCTCCTTGGTAGCTTTCCATTATATGTTTATGTTGAAGTCATTACAACTTAATTTAAACAGTCTGTGTAAGCAAGACAATTTGCTTCCCTAAAAATTACTCTTCTCAAGAAACTTAGAAAGAGCACTGAATGCGGGTTTCGGTGCGGTTGATGTAGTCATAGTCTAGCTTGAATACGTTTACATTTTGTTTGTTATTTGCAATGTTTCTCGCTTCTGCTAAAAAGACGTTTTGATAATTGTATTCTTTGACCTTGTAAAGCAGAATTAAGGATGCTGTTCTCTGGTTGCGTGCAGAATGCTCACTCAAGTTGCTGATTTCAGTGTCTGTGATGATCTCTTGGTTTGCAATAATTTGTTTTATTTTTCTACATGCTGATCAAAACGAGAATTTTCCTCTGGCAACGTCTACCTAAAACTGTACATAGGAATTAAAAATTTCTGTAGGCTGATGTACAATACTTTTAGAAAATGTTATAGAATAATAGCCAAATTTCTTATTAATGCTGAAATAAAATGACCTCTTCCTGTACCCCGTTCGCTCCCTTGGATTGCTGCAGCAATAGTCATTGCATTGGGCTTATGGATATATAAGCATGTTCTTAACTTCTTCGGACAATTAGGTTTTCCCAGTAGGTCAGTACTTATCATAGATGCTCTGAGTACGTTCTCTGTTCCCTCCCCTTTCAGCAGTTTCATATCTCCAGGGTGTTGCTGACAGTTTTGAATTGCTCTTTCAGCAAAGTCATCGCCCTTGGCTCTACAGTAGAGATGCACACAATTTTTTTTTGACATTCCATTCGAATCGAATACTCAAAAATCCGATTTGATTTGAATCTTTTAAATTAGAATTTAACAAGATTCAGTTCGAATTTACGATATTCGAATCCATTCGTTTGAATTTTTTATTCGAACCTGCGCATACAAATGTCACCAACATTCGTATCTGCACGTACGCATCTTCCCCACATCCATAGGCATCTGTATGCATCCCACAGTTATCCCGTATGCAACCCGTTTTCGTCCCGTGTGGATCTGTGCGGATGCGGGAAAGATGCAGATCTTCAAGTACTCATCGTGTATGAACCCATATTTATACGAATATCTGGGTAATTTGAACGAATAGGTCAGCAATTCAAACTTGGATTCGAATGTTTACATTTGAATTTCGGGACATTCGATTTGAGTTCGAATGTTGAAATTTGGCACATTCAATCAGATTTCGAATGCCCACGAATATTTGTGAACATCCCTACTCTACAGCTCTTGCTAACCTATTGCCTTTTCTAGCTGTTTTCTGATCCCAACAATCATCAGCTGTGCCTTTTGGAGGATCGTCATGTTAACAAAAGCTGGAATGGCACGCTATTAACACCTCACTTCAGCTACCGTCAACGTGTATCCGGCTTAGTGGACTGGAATGTATGATGGGAAAATGGGAGAAATGCGGATGGCTTCCAATCTGTTTTGAGTACAGCTGAGAGTTAATTCATAAACAGCCAGGAGTGTTTGTAGTGTGAAGATACGTGCTTCATAACCAAAGCAAAGAGAATATTTAACATTGGAGAATATGCTGCAGTTGGTCTTAAATATAGATACGTATATAAATATATATATATATATATAGAAACTGGATTATTTTCCAGAATTTCTCCTATAGTGTACTGTATATTGAAATATACCTGTATATACAGCTGTTCACTGTACATTCTGTATCTACTTGCTATGATATTTGTAGAAAATCATTTTTTGTTGTTCCTTTCACTTTTGGTGTTGTGAAGGGTTTAACCAATAGATAGAAAATACTGAGCACTGTCTTAGCCTTCTCCATTCGGTTCTTAATTGTATTTTAAAATAATCACATAGATATGGTAGTTTGGAATAGCATTAAAAATATAATGCATCTCAATGTGTATACTGGCTTATTTGGGAGACCTCCCCCCCCCCCCCCCCGCCCCCAAGTATTTATGTGGGTTCAGTTCCCTGTTACTTCTTTACACTGTGGGTGTGATTGGTTTATGTAAGCTAAAGATGTGCAGCAAAGTTTGGTTTGTGTTTGAAAATTGAGCAGGCCTTGTTTGTGAATGTCTGCAAATCCAGAAATGGTTCAAACCAAACCAGTCCTGTCTCATGAATGTGAATTATTTGATCAAATCTGTGTTTGTTGTCTTTTTGCCTCCTAAAAAGGCTTTTTTTGAACCGCTTTGGAACTGAATGTGAACGTCTCACACAGTGACCCATCGTTTGCTTTTGGACATGCTTAAGCAGAAGGCAAAGGCAAAAACTTCCTCTGCTCTTGATTCCTTGCAGTTGGCCTTTAATCTGGAGGTGGTACATAAGAACCTAAGAGAAGCCCTGCTGGATCAGGCCACAGCCCATCTAGTCCAGCATCCTGTTACACATGGTGGCCCACCAATTGCCCATGGGCATCTCAAGCAGAGACAAGGGCAAACCTTCTCCTGCTCTCGAATCCCAGCACATGGCCTTAGAAATATCTTGCTTCACCCGCCCCCCCCCCCCCCCAGCCTGAAAGATGCACCTAGGCATTCATTCTAGTAGCCATTGATACTGAGGCTTCCCCTCTAGTAACCACTGATTCACCTATCCTCCATGGATTTCTCTAACCCTTTCTTAAGGCTACCCAGACTGGATGCTGAGTCCACTAGAGACGTGCACAAATGGGTTTTTTGCCATTTGATTCATAAGGAATAGAATGTTAGGATATCCATATTTGTACAAATAGATCCCCTTTGGATGTGGTAGGATTCTATTTGATACAAATGTATTTTTACAAATTTGTACGAATATCCAGTACGAATACATATCCACTACATATCTGACACAAATGTATACGCATCCAATACGTATCCTGTAATGAATCCGCTCGAAAGTGTCAAATCTGACCTGAATCTTAATCCATGTCAAATGCACTAGGGATGTGCACGAGTATTCTGAACATGCAAAATCTGATTGAATTTGTTCAAATGTGGATGTTGGAATTCGAATAGAATGTCTTCACATTCAAACTTAGACATTCAAATGATTTTTGTATGTTCCAAAACATTTGTTCGAATGATTCAAATCAATCAAATATACTGATACGTGTGTAATACATATCTTACGTGTGAGTATCTTACGCATCTGTACGCATTTGCGCCTATAATACGGAACAAAAGCGGGATGCATACGGGATAAAACGGGATACATACGGAATGTGTACAGATACGTATAACACATACGAATGATGTTGACATTCGTATCTTCAAATTCGTATCTAGCATTTGAACGAATAGATTTGAATGTATCGGATTCGAGTCAGCGTTTGTTGCATTTGGATTTTAAACATTGGAATTGAATCAAATGTGTTGATGTTTGATTCGACGCAAATTCGAATGCAAAACCCCCCACTCCTGCACACCCCTAGAATGCACTCTGGATCCATTGCAGATGTGACCGGTTGCAGGCGCTTTCTCGCGTCCCCGTTTTACGAGTGTCCAAACTATTTGTACGAATGTCTGAAATATTCATATGAACGTTAATGTACAAATGCAACATTCAGTTTGTGTACGAATGTCCAAATTCATCTGAATAACGAATTTTATGAATATTTGTGAACTTTCCTAGCCACCACCCCTTCTGGTATTACGTTCCATTGACTGATGGCTCTTGGGTGACTCCCCACTTGTCTAACTCTCCTGCCTATCCGCTTGGTGGAAATAGGGTGTTTTTCCATCGCAGCCCTTAGATCCGCATCTAAGACGATCCGGATCTAAGGAATGGGTACATTCCTTAATCCGGATCTAGTAGATCCGGATTAAGGGAAGCACCCAATGTGTTTCCACAGGAGGTGTAGCACCCATTAGCAATGGGTGCTAACCCCCCTGCCGTGGAAACACTTTTGCACCCATGTGGGGAATCTGGATTGACCCCCAAGGGGTCTGCCTGTCACCCCAGGTATTTTAGGGAATGGGGTGCAATCTCCAAAATCCCTCCGAAGGCAACTTCGGAGATTAGCAAAGGCTGGGAGCCTGCATATGAATTAGCTCCTTGTGAGCAGGGATGAGTCAGCCTCATTAAATATATACCTCTTTCTATGCCTGAAGGTAACAGTCGGCTTTGATCTCCCTTTGTTATTGGAGGTTTGTCTTCAGAGCCTGTGCTAATCTTCAAAGTTGCCTTCGGAGGGACTTGGGAGCTTTTGCTAATCTCTAAAGGCAACTTCGAACTAACTTCAAAATGGCTTTGAAATGATTTCGAAGCCTAGGTTTTGGAGCTCCTCCCCATGGGTACCCCCTCCCCCTAGCCTCTTCTAGGCCCCATTGCCAAACTAATGTGGAAACAGGCTCCCTTTAATTTGGATTTTCTGTCTGAAGACCCCATTGTAGACCCCATTAATGGGGTCTACAGAAAATCCAGATTAAAGGCTGAGATGTACCCATTTGATCCAGATTTCTCCAGCGACGGTGGAAACAAAGTTGTCCCAAATGGGTGCCGTGGTAAATATGGGGTCATCCGGCTCACACCCAAATGGGTCCCTAATGGGTGCAAAAATGGGTACTTTCTGCCAGTGGAAAAACACCCATAATGTGGAATTCCTAGCAAACATGGCCCTAGAGCAAGAGGAGCCCTCACCTCCGCTCTCCTTTCCTTTGGCTGACAAACTTGGCCTTTTTGATGCCTGGAAGAGGCAGCAAGGTTCCAGGGAAAACCTTGGCAAGGCTGAAATTGCAGTGGTGTGTGTGTATAGTGTTGTCACTCTGTGCCTTGACAGGACGCTGGTTTGGCCCGGCTACCCCAGGCTCTGAAAAGGAATGGGAGGGGCGGCCAGGAGCAAGGTTTGCTCAGGTGAGTGCTCTCCTTGTTACGTGGCCCGTTTTGCTAGGTGTTCTACCTAGCTTAGCCTCATGAGACAGGCATGGGAGTTTTGAATGGCTTGGAAAACATTCGGAATCGCATTTCGCACGCTGTGCAATGGTTTGCGGGAACCCAAACGCAGAACTAAAAGGGATGGGTGTAGGAATGCGCTGATCTTTGTTTGGCTTCCACTAGAGGGAGTAAAGTCCTGGAGTTGGGCTGTATCTTCCTTCTCTTCAGAGCACCCGGCAGGACCTGGGGCTGTGTTGCATGCAGAAAGAAAACACGGCGCCTACTAATTCAGCTTCTGGAGAGTAAACTAAGGTAGACATTTACAAAGTGGAAGCTTAGAGGCATAAAATGCTGCTGGTGACCTTGTTTGATCCCATAGAGTTCATAGAGTCATAGAGTTGGAAGGGATCTCTAGGGTCATCCAGTCCAACCTCCTGCTCAATGCAGGATCTCCTAAACCATCCCAGACAGATGTAGGTCCAGCCTCTGCTTGAAGACCTCCAGTGAAGGAGAACCCACCACCTCCTGTGGCAACCTCTTCCACTGACTGATCGCCCTCACTGTCAGAAAGTTTTCCCTAATATCTAATCTGTATTGACTTCCTTGAAGTTTCATACTGTTGTTTCAGTCCTCCCATCTTGTGCAGGTAGTCTTTCTTTAATTTTGGCCCAGAAGATGAGGCAAACTCTTTAAACCATGCTCCCGCCCCTCTGGTTCCATTGCCATTGCCAGGCCTAGCTCCATCTTGGCCTTTGGGAAGGGCAAAAACCGTATTGTTCATAAACCGCTTCGGGATTCTTTAAAATGACAAGGAAGTATATCAATATTTTAAATAAATAAACGCAAAACACTTGAAATATTGTAAATAACTCATGAACTGGGCCAAAGGTGCTTTTAAATATCCGCAGATGCAGCGACTCTAAATGAAGCTTGCATTGAATGACTTTAGTTTAAATTTGCCTCTGCGTGCATCACAAATGTTTTTTTGACATTCTATTCGAGTTGAATCGAATACCTGAAAATCTGATTCAATTTGAATCTCTTAAATTCGAATTTAACAAGATTCGACTTGTGTTTACCAAATCTATTTGTTTGAATTTTTGATTCGAATCTGCACATATGAATGTCGACAACATTCGTATGTGCCTGTACGCATCTTCCCAACATTCGTAAGCGTCTGTACACGTCCGTATGCATCCCGTAGTTATCCCATATGCAACCTGTTTTCGTCCCCTACGGATCCGTACAAATGCGTACGGGTGCGGGAAAGATGCGGATCTTCAAGTACGCATCTTGTACAAACCCATAAACATACAAATGTCCGGATAATTCGAACAAATAGATCCAAAGTTCAAATTTAATTTGAATGTTTACATTTGAATTTTGGGACATTTGATTCGAGTTCAGATGTGGAAACTCGGCACATTTGATTGGATTTTGAGTGCCTACACATCCCTACTTTCCAGTTTGCCCAGATGCTTACTACATCTTAGGCTATGTTCACATGCACCTTAAAGATGCTCCAAGGGTGACGCCTGATGCATGCCAGTGTTTCTACCCAGTGTCTAACGCACATTAAAGGCCAGAAAATACGCTGCCATAGTGCATTAGAAGTAGGCTGAGAACACTTGGTGCTAAATGCTTTTGAGCTGCTTTTTTGTTTTGGCGGAACGTGAATGCAGCCTTAGAATGAGCAGACAGGCTTTCCTTGCAAAATGGCAGAAGGAACATAACATAAGAGGAGCCCTGCTGGATCATAGGGATATGCAAGAGTGTTTTGTGTGCATTCAAATTCGAATGGAATCGAATATCCAAACATTCAATTCAATTCGAGTGTTTAGGATTTGGATGCAACAAAATTCGATTCGAATACATTTGAATCTATTCATTCAAATGTTAGATTCAAATCTGAAGATACGAATGTCGACAACATTCGTATGTGTTATACGTATCTGTATGCATTTCATGCATATCCCCTTTTTGTCCCGTACAGATACGTATGAGATTCGTGCAGATACGTATATAATACATACATGTCTTTGCATTCAAATGTTTTGAATCATTTGAATGAATGTTTTGGAAAATTCAAAAGTAGATTGAATGTTTAAATTTGAATGTGTGGACATTCTATTTGAATTTGAATATCCACATTTGATCAACTTCGATCGAATTTTGAATGTTTAGGACATTTGTGTGCATCCCGACTGGATCAGGCCACAGCCTGTCTAGTCCAGCATCCTGCCCTGCCCAGTGGCCCGCCAATTGCTTTTGGGCATCTCAAGCAGAAGGCAAAGGCAAAAGCTTCACCTGCTCTCGAATCCCTGCAAATGGCCTTTGGAGTAATTCTGCTGTTTCTCCAACCCGGAGGGAGTACCTAGGCATCCATTCTTGTAGCTATTGATACACCCATCCTCCATGAATTTGCCTCTAAGGGACTTGACTAACTTTATTCTCCCAGCAAAAGCACTTGCTTCCTAAGGCCCTGGACCCAAATTTATCCCCCAACTGATAAACACTATTTGCAGACTGATAAAATAAGTAAATTTATGGATCTCCGTACCTTGTTGGAGCGTGTTTTAAAATTCAAGAAAGTATCTGTCTGCCTGGAAATGACGGCTAATGCAATTCCACGTAATGCTTGGATTCATTTATATATTTGCACAACAAACCTATTGGATAAAAAGTGGCAAAACGTGTCCAAAGAGGTCATCAATTGAGCTTAATTGCACACAAATTTCCGGCCGACTCTGGTGTTTAAGACCAACAACAACAGCCCAAACGCTCACAGAAGTGCATTAGGCTGCCAGTGTGGGCCTTCCACATGCGTGGCGAAAGGGGGAGAAAGTCTCTAAAGGAGCTTAGTAACATTGATTTGTGATTAATCATTTTACTTAATGACTCATCCGTGATCACAGTGCAACGAAAATGTCGTGTTTGTTCAGTTGCATTAAGCCCATTTATCTTATGTGCATTTGGAAAATTGCCTTGGGCTGGGACTTTGCAGGCTGGAAAACATAGACAAGTTCAATTTTTTCTGAAAACAAGTGCAGGACACGAGTGATGAATCATATTTTTCCGAATGTGAGAATGTTAAACATACCCTGTTGGTTGGACCAAGGGAGGACAGGTGTATCAATGCCTACTAGAATGGATATCTAGGCACTGGCTCCAGGTTGGAGAGATGGTAAGGAGACCTCTCGAGGCCATTTGCAGAGTTTCAAGAGCTGGTGAGGGTTTTGTCTTTGTCTTCTGCTTGGGATGCCCAGAAGCGGACAGTGAGCCACAGAGTGACATGGGATGCCAGACTAGATGGGCTATGGCCTGATCCAGCAGGGGTCCTCTTCTTACAGAGTACAGGTGCACCAATGGATGCTAGAATGGATGCCTACGTACTGTCTCCAGGTTGGAGAGAGCAGCAGGATGCCTCTCAAGGCCATTTTCAGGAAGTCAAGAACAGGTGAAGCATTCTGCCTCTTATGTCTTTTGCTCTAATAAACCCAGAAGCAATTGGACCACCATGTGAGACAGGATGCTGGACTAGATGGGCTATGGCCTGATCCAGCAGGGCTCCTCTGATGTTCTTACGTTATTCTTAAGGAGCCTAAGTGTGGATCCAGCAGGTATCCAGAGAGCTCCTGGAGGAATTTTCTGCCATAAGGTCTGGTGATTCTGTCAAAGCCCTGGCCTCCCTTTGGAATAAGGTGATGTCCCAGGCATTGGACATGATTGCTCCGAGATGTCCTCATTAGTAGAGTCCAATTGGCTCTGGGGCTTGAGGCAATGAAACAAGCCAAACAGCAAGGGGAACACTGCTAGAAAAAGACAAGGGATTCCCCTGACTGAGCATGGGAAAAATAACTATGCTGTGACAGTGTTGGTGGCAAAAAGCAGTAATTCCTCCACTCACATTGCATCTGGACAGAATGCAGGGCTGCATTCAGACATCACTTTCTTATTCTCCTATGTTTGGGTATTCCGGAATAAAGCACGTGTTGTTTTCACTTCATTGGTATTAACAGTGAGTCTCTCCGTCTGCTTTTAAGGACAGACATTCCCGAGAGTTTCTGAAGAAGGCTTCCTGCAGGATTTTCAGAATTTGGCACACAACAGAGATGCATTACATTTGTCTGCATCTCAACGATCTTTTGATTTCATGCACAAGATTAGTATTCAGACCTTTATTGATTCCTTTTTATTACTTCTCTTGTTTGGATATGGATAACAAATGGTTTTAATCATGTGCCGGATCTGTGATGAGTAGACTAGGGTTCAGAAACATCTATTAAATGGTGACAGTCCCAGATTCAATCTTTGGGTTATTATTATTGTTTTGAAAGATCCCTGCATGAGGATGGCCAGAGATACGGCAGCTGAAAATATTAATGAATTCATCCAGGGCAGAATTCTCCATGGGGACATTTTTTTAAAAAGAATGATATAACAAACTAGGGATGTGCATGAATATTCAAAACATTCAAAATTTGATTAGATTCTTTCAAATTTTAACATTCAAATTCAAATAGAATGGCTATAAATTAGAATTTAGGCATTTGAACAAATTTTGAATTTTTGGATCTATTCATTCGAATTATTCAGACATTCACATCTGTACGGGTTATGTACACTATGTGTACTTGCACGTATGCATCTTTCCTGCATCCATACGCATAATGGGTTGCATGTGGGATAAACACAGGATGCATACGGGCACATACAAATGTTGTCGACATTTGTAAGTGGAAATTCAAATTGAAATTTCAAACGAATAGATTCAAATTTGCTTAATTTGAATGGAATTTGGGTAAATTCAGATTTTAAAGATTCAAATTGAAATGCATTTTTGGATATTCAGTTTGATTCAAATCCCGAAAATTGCATTTGTGCACACCTCTATAACAAACTACAATAGAATGTAAAAATATTAAGGTCTTAATTGCTTTGGAGCCTTGTGTTGTAAAATGTCTCAGACTTACTGAAATATCCGGCACCATGTCTGCAAATGTGCCACACAAGACTTTTCATGTCCCTGAGGCCCCATCCAGATAGGGGAATGTAGTGTGATCATTCTCCTGCTATGGTGGAGTTGCCACATGTATCTGTGGCCACCCCACCACAGCTCCACTATACCCCCCCTAGAAAGCACAAAGAACTATTGCTGGAAAACGCAGCCCTGATACAGGTTTTCTAGCAAACCACGTTTACTCATATTATGGACAAAGCCACCATCATTGCTTCATTCACCGCACATGTGTGGAGGCAGAAAAAGACAGCTGGGCGTGCTTGGTGGTGGCACAGGATGAATAATGAATGTGCACATCATTTAAAGGCACAAATATTCTTTGCAATATTCATCAAAATTGTCCTTCCTAGTATAAACATGAAATAAATTCTATGTAATGTACACAGTTGCAAGTGTTTAGTTACTTATTCTCTTTGCTTATTCTTTATTTACTCTCCCAAATTTGTTCAACTTTGTTTTATATAACGTCTTAATGGGGGTGCTTTTTTTCCCTCTCTTAATTTTTTGAGAGTAAAATTCCAATTTTAAAAATCTTGTCTTTGGTTGTTGCATGTCCAAGATGATTTGTCCAGCTAAACCTCTTAGCAATTCAAACCAATGGGAGAAGACTTTACAGTTGCTAACGGCAACAAATGTAGCGTACATGATTGCAGCAGTTTGGAAGACAATATAGCAATCTGAAAGTCTTAGTGGTGAGGTATAAGTGTTTCTTCCCCCATAGCATCAGTTCAGTTTTCTAGCCAAGAGGTGGAGCGTAAAGCAACTCAATTTCTTTCTTTCTTTTTAAATGCTTTCACCTAAATTGAAGGTTTTCAGAGGGACAAAAATATGCCAGTCTGTAATTTTAACTTGGCTTATTTAAGTGAGTAAAATATTCCCAGCAAATAATATCCCATTGCCATCTTTGGAGGCTTTTATTTTTAGATGAGGCATCCATTATAGCTTAGGTTCCATCAAAATAATGAAATGGACCGCTGCATGGATGGTTCTCTTGAAAAACCAGAATATTAGGTAGGAAGCGTAGATGATAACAAGGTGATGGCTTGGATCAAGAGGATGATGTGTTATTTTAGAAAAACAGGTAGCCTGTATTCAGACGCAATAAAGAGTATCCTGGAGAGATAGTGTGTGGCCCTTGTGTTCATAATCCACATTTTTAAGCACAGAATGTTCAGGGGAGGGGCAAAGTGATGTGTGGACAATCCCATCTGGACATCTTCTGTAAGCTGCCTCAGAGATGCTTTATTTTGCTGTGTCTGATCACAGCCATAGATAGGCAGGCAGGTAGGTAGGCAGACAGATAGTAACTAGCTAGTTAGATGATAAGAGTTAGATAAATAGAATTAGACAGACAGATAGAATGAGATAGAATGAGATTGATAGAATTAGACAAAGAATGAAGTAGAGTTAGATTGATAGAATTAGATGATAGAATGAGATAGATAGATAGATAGATAGATAGATAGATAGATGGATGGATGGATGGATGGATGGATGGATGATTGAATGAGATAGAATGAGATTGATAGAATTAGATAGAATTAGACAGAAAGAATGAGGTAGTTAGATGGATAGAATTAGATGATAGAATGAGATTGATAGAATTAGATATAGATAGATGATAGAATGAATGAGATAGAAGATTGAATGAGATAGATAGATGATAGAATGAGATAGATAGATAGATGATAGAATGAGATAATGTTAAATAGAAAGATGAGCATTTCCACCTTTTTAAAAGGAGGTTTGAGGTCGTTACACGGTCCAGATGCTGAAATGACCATCAATCCTGGTAGGGGAATATGGGAAATGAATATGTGGCGGTTGCAGGGGTCAGGCAGAAATTATTGGTGCCCAGAGACTAATATGGCAGTGAGCAAGGCAACCAAAAAAGGTGGTGTTAGAAGAAGCAGGATTAGGTTGTACAAGAACCAGCATTGTATAGTGGCTAGAATCTAGTAGGACATGCCAGTTCAAATCCCCTCTCAGCCCTGAAAGCTGAGTGGGTGACCTGCATTCCAGCTTAAGCCAACTCAGAGGGCTTTTGCAGGATAAAATGGGGAGGAAGGGGTACGGGTTTTCTGGAGGAAAGACAGAATATAAACACTGTAGGATAAGAAGTAAGGACGCCATCCCTCCCTCCCTCCCTCCCTCCCTTTTTTCTTTAGGACATGGACAACAGTGTCCCTGCTTAGCTTGGTTGCTTCTGAAAAAAGTATCAATTCAGCCAGGCTGAGAAAATACTAGTTTTAATATTTCAACCTTAATTCAGAAGTACACTTTGGATTTCTGTGGCTTTCTTTCTTTCTTTCTTTCTTTCTTTCTTTCTTTCTTTCTTTCTTTCTTTCTTTCTTTCTTTCTTTCTTTCTTTCTTTCTTTCTTTCTTTCTTTCTTTCTTTCTTTCTTATATATATATTTATTTATTTACATTTCTATCCTTCCCCATACTCGAAGGTCTCTGTGCACAACTGTTAAAATAACAAATTAAAAACAGGATATACATTAAAAGCACTGTAAAAATTCAACAAATCTAAAACAGTATACCCCATGTTAAAATAATAGTGTCTGTATTGGGGGGTGGGGGATATAATCCCCTTCAGCCAAAGGCCAGGGCAAAGAGTAGGGCAAAGGAAGGGGCGTGACGCACCTTGAGGGGGAGACTATTCCATAGTCAGGGGGCCATCACCGAAAAGGCTCTCTTCTGGGTGCCCACCAGCCTCACTACTGAAGGCAGTGGAACAACCAGGAGGGCCTCACCGCTCGATCTTAAGGCATGGACAGGTTGATACAGGCATTCCTTTAGATATTTGGGGCCCAAGTCTTTTAGGGCATTGTAAGTCGGAGTCAACACCTTGAATTGGGCTCGGCAGTAAATTGGCAGCCAATGCAACCCTTTTGAAACCGGCATGATGTGTGTCTGGTGTGATGTGCATCCATTGCAGCCTTGATGCGGCAAGACAAATGTACGCTGATTATTTTTGATGGGTCCCGTCCATCCAAAATAATCAGTTCACATTTGTCTTGTCATATTTGAACACTTCTATAGTTGTACTTCCTTTTTTCTCTTGTGATTTGGATAAACTTTTACATACAACCATTTCAAATGACGCTGCTGCCATGTTTCCCCGAAAGTAAGGCAGGGCCTTATATTCATTTTTGCTCCTAAAGACCCACTAGGGCTTATTTTCAGGGGATTTTTATATAACACTTATATAGGGCCTATATTTCGAGCATCCTGAAAAATCATGCTAGGGCAGATTTTCAGGGTAGGTCTTATTTTCAGGGAAACAGGGTAATACCTAGGAGAGTTTGGGTCTTCAACTGTAGTACAATTCCTACAACTGTGTTGTGGAAATGTTCCTTGAATTACTGCTGTGTTTATCCACATTGATTTCCTTTGCCCAACTAAAATGGACCCGGTGGGACAGCCAAGTCACCTGTCAAGAGCTGAAAGACAGCAGTTGCTGTAAGTAATTTAAATTGTGCTCTATTACCATTTACGGATTTGTTCCGTTTTAGAATCAATAAGGAGCGGGGGAAACCCGTTGATTTTAAAGCTAATGCCACATCATGTTTGGGTCACTAGCTTTTTCATGTTCCATTTGTCCACGACTTCCTTCTCAAAATTTGGTAATTTGTCTTCTGGGGAGACACTGACGAAAGTTTCTGACGAAAGTCTCTTTTCCACTGAAAACAAAGGCCAGAATCCAAAGCATCCCCTGTGAACTAATTCTGCAGGCCCAAGGAAGGTTTTGTTTGTGTATGTTGGGTGTTTCTGAAACAGCTTCAAAGAAGAAAATTCAGAGATCCCACAAGATTGACTCAAGTGTCTGAACAGGAGTCAAGGAGCACCCTTGGGTTTCTCACGTAGGTGAGATTCCTGGACCAATGGCCAAACCAGCTCTCTTTGGACTTCTGCACATGCTTGACTTGAACTGGCTGAGAGACCAATAAGGCCTTCCAAGATGGAAAGTGGAAATGGCTTACATAGGGAAATGCTTTTCTTCTCCATGGTTCAGTCCTGGGAGGCATCCAAAAGTTGGTTACTTCTGCTATATTTGGATAGTCAGGAATAAATCATGGTATCTCCAGAATATCCATGTTTTATTCTGGAATACCTACCTACCTACCTACCTACCTACCTACCTACCTACCTACCCCTTTTTCCCTCCTTGCTTGCAGTTTCTCAGTTCCAAAAATCAGAGGGTATTTATTAGCGGTGTGCATGAATGCAATTTTTGGGATTCTGTTCGAATCGAATATCTGGAAATTCAATTCGAATCTTTAAAATCTGAATTTACCCAAATTTGATTCAAATTAAGCAAATTTGAATCTATTCGTTCAAATTTTTGGTTTGAATTTGCACTTACAAATGTGAACAACATTTGTGTGTGCCCGTACGCATCATTATGCATCCTGTACGCATCCATACACATCTGTATGCATCCTGTATTTATCCCATATGCAACCAGTTTTTGTCCCATACGGATCCATACAAGTATGTACAGATATGGGAAAGGTGCGTACATGTAAGTATGCATTGTGTACGATCCCGTACACATACGAATGTCCGAATAATTCAAATGAATAGATTTGAAAATTCAAAATTCATTCAAATGGTTAAATTTGAATTTATGGACATTTGATTCGAATTTGAATGTTGAAATTCAGACAAATTTGATCGAATTTTGAATGTCTTCAAATATTCATGTGCATCCCTAGTATGAATACATGTATGTGTATGAAAGTGAAAGAGGGAGAAAGAAAGAAAAAGGAAGGAGGGAAGGAAGGAAGGAAGGAAGGAAGGAAGGAAGGAAGGAAGGAAGAAAGAAAGAAAGAAAGAAAGAAAGAAAGAAAGAAATTTGAATTCAACCATACCCAAAGTCACTCCTTGATTTTTAGTGCCTTTTGGATCCAGCTTATCTTGCCTGTATCAGCTTTCTTGCATCAGGTACCTACCTACCCCATTTAATCACCTGTCTGCTTTTTCTGCCTCAAAACAGGGTGCCTTGCTGTTCCATTTCCGACTCCCTGCCAATCTAAAACTCACACGGATAGTTAACTTTTGCAAGCAAGTTCCGTAAAAACAATAAAACCCCTCAAAACAATGAAGAAGCAGCTCCGCCTCAATTTGCACAGATTAAGCCTTCGCTGTATTCAACATGAGCACAAAGAGCTGATGCAGTTCTCTCTCTCTCTCTCTTTGTGCTATGAACAGCTATAAAAAAACATCAAAGGTTTGGATAACGGGGAGCTGTGTATTTTGTAATGCATGCCTATTGAATTTCCATTTTCTTACTCTATTTAAAGAGCAGCATTATCATGCCCCATTTCCCCGCAGCTCCTTCTATTTGTCTGCGCGGCGGGGAGGCAGGGACACTTTTAGGCCCAAAAGAAATTATCTGGCGGTAAATTACTTCTAACTCCATTACGGAATACTAAATGCTCTTCCCCTGTTTGCTGTACCTGAGTAGTACAAAGAGATAATATTGCAATTTATTTATTTGGTTTGTCATCTCTGCCTAGGTGACTCCGTGGACCCACTGGAGCAAGGGGAGATGATAAGCCAACAGCTGCATTAGATCGGCCCGCGGAGAGTAAAGTTTACTTTGATTCCGTCGCGAGTGTCAAGATGTACCGCAAGGCTGTGTCAGCTTGATGGTCCTGCTTCTCGTATAATGGCTAGCCGTTTTCACGCTTGATTGGATGCTAATTTTTGTCTAATAAGGGAGGTATCAATCGAAAGTGACTTTCAGAGTTCTTTATCCTCCCCCAAAAGGGAAACCATTCGTGAAATTATTGTAAAAACTCTTTAGAACATAAGAATGGCCCTGCTGGATCAGGCCACAGCCTATCTAGTCCAGCATCCTGTACCGAACAGTGACCCACCAATTGCTTATGGACATCTGAAGCAGAAGACGAGGGCAACGCCTGCTTCTGCTCTCAAATCCCAGCAAATGGCATTAGAGGCATCCTGTTTGTCCCCACAGCATGCAAGATGTACCTAGGCATCCATTCTAGTGACCATTGATACATTGTTCTTCAATAATATGTGTCCGATTTTATATGTTACCAGCCTTGAAACCTTCGGGTGTAGGGCGGGATAGAAATACAAATGAATGAATGAATGAATGAATGAATGAATTTGTCTCACCCTTTTTTAAAGCCATCTAGGCTGGTAGCTGTTACCACCTCTTCTGGCAGCAAATTCCATAGACCAAGGACCCTGTGGGTGAAGAAATTCTTCTCCTTGTCTGATCTGACCCTCCTACCCATCAGCTTCCAGACTGTCCCCTGGTTCTAGTGTTGTGTGCTTGAGAAAAGAAATCTTATCCACCTTTTCTATACGCTGCATGATTTTATCTACTTCAATCAGGTCCCCTCTTAAACGCCATCTCTCCAGACTGAAGAGGCCTAGATGTTGCAGTCTGATTTCATAAGGGATTTTGTTCCAGCTCCTTAATCATTCTGGTTGCCCTCTTCTGCACTTTTTCCAGTTCCACAAGATCCTTCTTCAGGTGTGGTGACCAGAATTGTACACAATTCTTTGGATGGCTTCTTGCATTTCTTCTCCCTTCCTTGAAACTACAGGACTTTAAAGAGACCCACCTGTTCAAGTGTATTTCTGTTTCTTAGTGGGACTCTACAAAACTGGGACAAAGGATTCATAAAACAGTAGTATTTGGATGAATATCTCTCCCCAGCTCCCAGTTCTGAGTTCTCTCTCCTTCCCTTTTTTTTCCACTTGGAAAAGGTTCTAAAAGCTTACATCCAGTGATCATAAACAATAAAGACCAGGCCCTTTTCTGCATTTACTGGAATCAGTGGTTCTTGTCCCATCAGGCTTGTATAGTTACAACCATAGAAAAGCCAGACTAGTCCTTCCCCTAGGTTTGAAGCACGCATGCGCAAGTTTCAATGCTGGACTCTGAAGCCTTCCAGGGCTAGGAACAAAAGTTCCTGGCGTCAGAGCCTCTGGGGGACACAGTTGGGTGGTATGCTTTGGTGCATTGCTGAAATGCGTCCCCTGGTTGTCCCAAATACATGATGGATGCCTTCAGGACACCTTCGTGTTCTGGACCAGGACTTTTTCTGGTCCATCAGTGGACTCATTTATAGGGAAGTGCATGAAATTCGATTGAATTCATACATTCGAATTCGAAAAGAATATCTATACATTCAAATTTAACATTCAAATGAATTTTTGAAACTTTTGAACCATTCATACAAATTATATGGACATTCACATGTGTACAGTTGCATACGCATTACATATTTTTCCGTACGCATCTTATTCGTATCCGCATGCATTTGTATAGATACATATGGGACGAAAACGGGATGCATACGGGATAAAAACAGGATGCGTAGGAATGCTTAGGGATGTGTACGCATGCATATGGACACATTGGAATGTTGTCGACATTCGTATCTTCAAATACAAATGGAAAATTTGTACAAATAGATTTGAATGTATTTGATTCGAACTGAATGTGAATATGTTCAGATTTTAAACATTCGAATTGAATCCTGAAAATTGCATTTGTGCACACCCCTACTCATTTAATCGGGTCTGTTGGATCTGTCAGGGCTCTGTCCTGTACTAATGTGGGTATCAATGAGGCCCAGAAGTTCACTGCGGGCGCCTTTGTTCCTGGTTAATGGAAGTGCAGAAAGGGCCCAGAACAAAGAATAGTTCCTTCCTATATATTAAAAAATGTAAATATATGAATAAAAATATCCAAATGTCCTTTCCCAATGGATGCAGGGCCACTCTGTTGGTGACCCCATTCACTGTTTGTTTGTTTGTTTATTTATTATTTACATTTCTATCCCGCCCCATACCTGAAGGTCTCTGGACGGGTAACAGCAGATTAAAGGCAGAATATACATTGAAAACTCTTTAAAAATTCAACAAATCTAAAATAATACAAAACGTGTTTAAAATGATGGTATTGGTGCTGGGATGGGAAATATAATCTCCTTCAGCCAAAGGCCAGGGTAAAAAGGTGTGTGTTCACTGCCTTCCTAAATACATGTAAGGAAGGGGCATGATGCACCTCAAGGGGGAGACTTTTCCATAGTCTGGGGGCCATCACTGAAAAGGCTCTCTCCCAGGTGCCAACCAGCCTCACTACTGAAGTTGATGGACAACCAGGAGAGCCTCACTGCTAGATCTTAAGGCACAGGCAGGTCAGTATGGGAGAAGGCGTTCCTTTAGATATTGGGCCCAAGTCATTTAGGGCCTTATAAGTCAGAGTCAACACCTTGAATTGGGCTTGGTAGTAAATTGACAGCCAATGCAACCCTTTTAAAACCAGCATGATGTATGCCCAGCTAGCTGTTCCAGTCAGCCCTCTAGTGGCTGCATTTTGCACTAGCTGCAACTTCCAGACCGTCTTCAAAGGCAGCCCCATGTAGAGTGCATTACAGTAGCCCAATCTAGAGGTTACCAGAGCATGGGTGACTGTGGCCAAGTTGTCTGTATCCAGAAAGGGCTTCAGTTAATGCATCAGCCATAGTTGGGAGTAGGCGCTCCTGGCCATGGCCTCCACCTGAGCTTCAAGTGTTAGCACAGAGACTAGGCGTACCCCCAAGTTGCACACCTGTCCCTTCCAGGGTATTGCTACCCCATCAAGATAGAAGTAGATAGGGTCACATGGTCCAGACCACGATTACAGATAGGACAGTTGCTCACCAAACACGAATCCAACCTGGAGTGAAGAGGTTATTTTAGTTAGCTGTTTTTAAACCTGATTTCTCAGGCTTGGAGAGGAATCTGTTTTGCCATTGTTGGTTCCCTCAGAATACCAGCAATGACATCTGGAACCTTCTCCATCAGGGGAAGTCTCTAGCATGATAATTGTTAGTGTGATATTTGGATGATATTCAAAGTCAGCCTGCAAGGAGAGTTTCATGTAAGGTACAATTTTCAGGAAACAGTCGGAGAAGATAGAATGCTCCCTCCGCTTCACTTGGACCATTGCTTACATTTTTCACGTCCCGCCTTATTTTAGATGCTTCTTTCCTCAACTCTTCCTTCCTTTGCCTTCTTGAAAATCAGGCTGGAACAGCACTGCCCTGTCTTTTCCCTCCTCCACAACCATCAACCCCACGATTTTGATCGGCGTGAAATAAGGCTGCATAAAAAGCGCTCCCTGGTTTGACTTCTCCAAAACTCTAAAACTGAAATTATTTGGCTTAATTGTGCGTGAAAGTCAACGTTTGTCAGAATTCTCTCACTGTGGCTGGATGCTTGCAAAACGTAAGATATTTTTCTTTAGCAGATTGCCCAGATACGTTATATGAGCAATCCTTTCTTCAGCTAGATGGGGCTGTAATTCAAGCTGTCTAGGTGCCTTCCGCTGTAGTTCACAAAAAGACATTCTGTTGTTCGTTCCAAAAGCTGTTAAGTTGTGTGTGCGTGTTTTCCTGGAGCCTAAAGCAGCCATATTTTCTATTTCTGTGCCGGTTGTCTAAAAACTTGTCTTCTAAGGTATTGTCCCTCCCATCAAAAATGCTTGCTTTCTATTAGTATAATTTTCTAACACAAGTTCATAGTTGGATAGATTTGTCATTTTGACCCATCCCAAGTTATATTGATTTCTTACCCCCATCCATTTCACAGGTTTGGTAAATGGACTTCGCTTCCCTTTCAGTCCCTTGTGGCCGGGAACTTGCCAATTGATGACTGGAAATATGATTGAAAAGGGGAGCAAAACGTCTTCTTTCCAATGATGCTAATTTGCCTTAACGTTCTGATAATATCAGCCTTTACCTGCTTAGGCCTGGTCACAACCTACCTAAGACAGGATCTTATATTAATTTTTGCTCCTAAAGACACACTAGGGTTTATTTTCAGGGGATGTTTGAAAGAACACTTATATCAGGCTTATATTTCAAGCATCCTGAAAAATCATGCTAGGGCTTATTTTCAGGGTAGGTCTTATTTTCGGGGAAACAGGGTATATGAGACAGGACGTCCTGGTTCATAATTTGAACTGAGGTCGTACCAGTTTGGGTTACACCTAGATCGTTATAGGTCGCTCTGAGGCTGTCCTCGCTTTGGGCTGCATTGCTCACTCCTTTCTCCGTCACTGACCTGAGCCTTCTCCATGGAACTCTTGGCTCCCCATCCCCTTGGCTGCGTCAAATATACCTCCTTTCTTATTGGATGCTGTTGTGTCACTCAAGGGAGATGAGGGTGTGTGTTTGTGGTTCTTTTTAAAGCCTGCTCCCCCACCTCCATGCCCCCCTTCTTTTTTTATGTGCTTTTCTTCCCCATGCAATTTAATTGATTACTACTCCTACATATTTGTGTAAAATGCTAGATAAAGGGATCATAAACATAAACCAAGGAGAGAAAGGGAGGTGCCTCATGAATTCCATGCATGCCGATTGGTCAAAGAAAGACTGGGCCCACCCACCACAGCACAGTTCAGCCTCCTTTAGCCTGTGCCCCTGCTCACACTGAGGAAGCGAAGATGGCCTGGAATGCCAGGAGGGGCTGAGTCCTCAGGAAAAGAGGACTCCGGTTAGAACAGTCTAATGGCTAGGAAAACGAATTGGATAAAAATAATGTGAGTAACATGACCTGAGGACGACCTCAGATCGTCTTAAACTAGAAGTATGACCATGGCCTCGGACACCATAGCCCCACTTTTTCACCTCTAAAAAGCCGTTTTAACTATTGCTGGGAAACCCAGAACTGGTTGAGGGGTTCCTAGCTGATCATCACTCTGTGCAGCAGGTGTATGTGGAGGCTGAAACCTCCAACCACGCATGCACGGAGCTTGTGATATGCACAGCCAGGAATTTGAAGGCAGGCACATTGCCTGGATTGTGCATCACCAAAATGCGCAAAGACAGCACAATGGCTGAGAGCCATCGTGGTGGGGAACAATAGCCTGCACGTTATGCTTCCTTGTGCTATATGTGGCTGCTGTCTGGAGACAGGCTGCGTGTTGACTGAAAGATCAAGAATGTACAAGGATGGGGAATTAAGACAGAAAGAAAATACAGCAGATGATTCAGTTGAAATAGCTCATTTGCTTGCGTGCAACCGCAACATGTACTGGAGAGATTGCTCACGCATTCCTGCTCAATGCAATTAAGGCGACTTAACATGAATTAAGTGATTTGTATGGGGCTATGGCTTGGGCTTTGCTCTCTGTCTAGCATCTGCCTTCGGTGCTTTACCTCCATGGACGGTAAAGGCAGCAGGTGCAACGCTGGCCCTCTGAGAACCTAGAGAAAGCCCTTGGCGGAAAGTCCTTTGTCTTCTCCTGTATCTGAATCCTAAGAGCCCCTTTTCCAATTATGGCACTAATTGTTTAAGAGATTGCTAGTGGGGAGAAAAAGTTTGGAATCCCTAATCTGTTTTTTAAAGGGACTTAACAGGCTCAGAACCAGAGTTCCATACTATTTAAATTAATTTTCTTCATGAATACTTCCTTTCTCAGGACTGATTTGGGAATCAGAACACCCTACTGTGTGGCAGCTTTTGTCTTCTGGGCAGACACCTGGCTTATTATTCACACATTCTCTTCTTCTCCTGCCTTCATCTCTTCCTTCCCTTAAAAACAAAACAAAACTGGCCATGAATCTTCTTTCCTTATATGCAGTTTTGCATTAGGTGCTACTTTTTGGCTTTTTCTGTTTTGTTTTTGCAAATGCAGTGTGTCTTAGATTGTAAGGCGTTTGCAAACCAAATTTGATCTTTGTCCATGTTTTCTAAGGGCCTTTCTCCACTTACTTATTAATCTGGATCAAAGAGTTGCTAAGAACACATTTTTCATACAGCAGCCTGGGTCAAGGAGAACACGTCATCCACACAGGAGCAGAGATGATCGGGGACCTGTTCACACTTGGCCGTATTTGGGAATATATCTCAGGACGGAGGTCTGTTGTCCGCATGCTATTGCAGACTCTGGCAGGCCTCTCTTGGGACCTGTTGTAGCCTGCACTAAAATGTGCACAGCAGCCACCAATTCCAGGATATAATCAAGAATAGGGATGTGCACAAATATTCAAAACATTCAAAATTCAATCGAATTCGTTTGAATTTGGACATTCGATTGTGAATTAAATGTCTATAACTTTGAATTTAAACTTTCAATCGAATTTTGGATTTTTGAATCTATTCGTTTGAATTATTTGGACATTTGTATGTGTATGGAAACGTACACAATGCGTACTTGCATGTACGCGTCCGTATGCATTTGTACGGATCCGTATGGGATGAAAATGGGATGCATACGGCACACATACAGATCTGTATAGATGTGTACGGGATGTGCAGTGAAGCATACGGGCACATACAACTGTTGTCGACATTCGTATGTGCAAAGTCGAATTGAAAATTCCAGTGAATAAATTCAAATCTATTCGATTCAGAATTCGGCACATTCGATCGGGTTCTGAATGCCTATGAATATTCGCGCACTTCCCTACCCTCAAGCCCTTTGGAATGCTTTTGTCTGATAGCTGAGATTGTAATGACACCAACTGTTCAGACCTTCTAGACCCTCCCCAGTTCTGTCCTGAACCGTTATCCACAATAATGCTTCATGTCTGGGATGATTTAGGAAATCCTGAATTGAGCAGGGGGCTGAACTCAGTGACCCCAGCGGTCCCTTCCAACTCTATATGATGCTATAATAATGGACTTTTTGGATTGTTTTCTGAAGCAGTTGAGTTGCACCAACTATTTTCATTATAGCTTCAGATTGTCAAGAGACATTTTAGTGGATTATTTTGTCAGTGCAATTTCATACATTTGTTCTATTTGTTCTTTGCAATGATGCTAATTTGCCTTAACGTTTTGATAATATTGGCCTTTAGTTGCTTGGGCCTGGTCACAACCTACCTAAGACAGGAAGCTATTATCAGAAGCTGTTATTTTATCTCAATATATTCTGCTAATTTTCGGAAACTTCCTGAGGTTTCTTTGCATTATCTTTTTTGGCACCCGTGGCATTGGCTTAGATAGGTAATGCGCTCTACATGCAGCTACCCTTGAAAACGGTTCAGAAGTTGGAACTGGTGCAGAATGTATAGCATCTCATCTGCTGGTGGGCATCTCTGTCTGGACTTGTATCACGCCAGTCTTAAAGGACCTGCACTGGTTACCTATTTGCTACCGAGCCCAATTTAAGGTGTTCACAATAATATTTAAAGCCCTAAATGCTGTGAGCCCTGGATATCTGAAGGATCACCTTCTCCTATATAGACTTGCCCGGACAGTGAGATCTGAAGGAGAGGACCTTCTTGGAGTTCCTTCTCTTGCTGAGGTACGAGGCATAGGGCCATACAAGAGGGCCTTCTCTGTGGTAGCCCCTATTTGAATCAAATACCCGAAAATCCGATTTGAATCTTTTAAATTCAAATTTAACAAGATTCAACTCGAATTTACTGAATTTGAATCTATTTGTTTGAATTTTTTATTCGAATCTGCACATATGGATGTCGACAACATTCATATGTGCCTGTATGCATCTTCCTCACATCCGTACGCATCCATACACGTCTGCATGCATCCCATAGTTATCCCGTATGCAACCCGTTTTCATCCTGTACAGATCCATACAAATGCGTACGGATGCGGGAAAGATGAAAGATCTTCAAGTACGCATCCAAATGTCCAAATAATTTGAACGAAAAGATCTGAAATTCAAAATTCGATTTGAATGTTTACATTCAAATTTTGGGACATTTGATTCAAGTTAAAATGTCAAAATTTGGCACATTCTATCAGATTTCAAATGCCTACGAATATTCATCCACATCCCTAGAACACAGTTGCTTCTGGGATTCAGTTATATTACCATGTAGTCTGAAATAAGACAGCGTGGCCCTTTCTGCAATTACCTCTGTTAATCTGTATTAGCTAGATCCAGATTAGGTAGATCTGAATTAACTAGACCCAGGTTAGCTAGATCCGGATCAACACAGGCCGAGGCATCTTCACTGAGTGGGCTTTAGGACAGCATATGTATGCTAAAGAGTGCTAGCATGGATGTAGACCACATTGATCTGGTCTGGCTCTCCTCTATCCCATGCAGATGACGATCTGGATTAACAAGGAAGTGCCAAAAGATTCTCTCACTGAGAGAATCCCATTGTGTTCAATGGACCAGGCAGTTGAGAACAAACTTCTACCCTCCCTTGTGTGTGTGTGCTTATCGCTGGAGTCCTGTGTTGTTAAAATACACTTACATTTTCAAGTCTTGCTAACAGAAACTCTGAATCGCTTTTAAAGAACAGACCGCTCAATTTCAATTTCAGACTTTTGTCCGCTGTACTTGTCAGCATCACCAACTTGCCTTACTAGTCAGCTTTCTTTGTGTTTTTTAATTCATTTTTATTTTTCAAAGGAGTTTTTCAACAGCAAACTCATTTGAACCGCCTGGAGTCCCCCTGGAGCGGCGACTGGTGACACCTTCTAAACTAAGCTAGAGTTATTTATTCTTGGACGGGCAGCTGACAAAGTTCCTTGTTGGCGGAGCTTGTGAGAATGGGCGGCGGCGGCAGGTTTAATGGAGGGATTATTTGCGTGGAGCGTTCCTTCGCTTTCAGCCTCAGATCCGCGATACTCAAGGTTTTCCTTTCAGCCGTGACAGCGGGATCGGCAAAGGCAGTGGCAACACAGTCCTCTGGGGGTCCCACCGGCGCTTTCATTAGGACCGAAGCCGTTGTTACGAGGGGGTTTAAGGCGCTGAGAAACCTGCATTCAGGGAAGAAAAAAGGGAAGGTCAATATCAATTACTTGACAAGGGATAACATTTGTTTCCTTGCCAAACAAAAGCGGATGTGAAGCAGCCTTAAAAGAGGCTTATGGGCTCCAAGGGCTTTTCTTTCGCTGCGATCTACAACACCCCCTGCCTGCACCGTTTTCTCAGCTGTCTGCTAGTGGGACCTGTGGCGAGCTTTTGCTTCCATTTATTTAAAGAATTTATATCCACCAAAAGGTCGCAGGGTGGACCACAATAGCAAAAAAATAAAATATATAAAAGATTCAAACGTATTTAAAATATACCCCTTCCTCCCTGGTAGGACAGCACCCAGAGGAAGTTAAACATAAGAGGGATCCATCCACCCACCCACCCACCCACCCACCCACCCACTCCCTAGTGCAGGTCACAACAATATGTAAAAATATTCTTAAAACAACTTTAAAATGTATATTTCTGTCTCCCTTCCTAGTAGGACTACAACCGGTGCTGAAAACCATTGCCCTGTTCTGACACAGGATTTAGTCAGGCTTGAAGTCAGCTCAAGATCTCTCGGTCCTGGCAGTTTCTAAGGGATCAGCTGTTTCCGTGGATTAAAGGTCCCAAAACGCAAACTATCCCTATTAGGACTAAAAGAGGCCTCACTGCTAGATGTAGAAATAATCCTCACTATTTAGCCATGTGAATGCAAGTGGGTTTTTTGATGGGGAGGGGACCATGCTTTAGGGGTGTTCTCTTCAGTTTCTCCTGACACAATGAGAAGCTGTGATTTCCTGTGCCCTAGTCCCCTCTCTTCCCCTGGCTGTCTGCTATTATGTGCTAATGGGATCGGGCTGCCTGAAAGATTTCAGTGTAAGAAATTGCTGGCTTCCATCCTGGGGTTGCAAAAGTGTCGACTCTTGTGTCCCTCCTTCCTTCCACGTATGCCTTTTGCCTGCATCCCCACCATTTTGCGCTGCTCTGATGTTCCAATCCAACACAATTGTTGGCTCCTTGAGTGAAAGCCTTCCTGTTTCCCTCCCTCCCTCCCCCCTGCCATTTTGAACTGCTTTGATCTACAGATCTAGCACAGAACACAAGGGAAGGTAAAGTGCTACAGTGGGCTGCCGAAGAATTCCAGGGACAGGCATATATAGGGGGTGGGGTTTGAATTGCCCACCTAGGTGATGTCAGGGTATGATGGAGGAGAGAGGGAAGGGGGTTTCTCCCCTGGAAATCCACATTATAATCTAATAGTGGGAATGCTAAAAACCAGACCTTGCTGCTGATTAAAAAAAAAACCCCTGCTTTAAATCTGGATTAAAATGCCTAGCAGGAACCTGCCCCAGATAATATAGGAGCCTGGTAAACCTCTTGAGGGAGGCTATTCTATTGTCTGGGAGCCACCACAGAAAAGCCCCCGTTGTATACAGTAGCCCCTCACACCGCTGTGGAACTAGAAGAAGTTCTCCTTGAGATCATAACCCCTCTGAACTAGGTAGAACCAGTCTCTCTTATCACAGCTACGCAAAGGTATAAAGGAGGTAAGCCTTGAAGAAAATTAAGCAGGGAATTTATCTGCACAAGGTCCATGCAATGCTCACCATTTCTGGCTCCTTCATGGGCAAAGCTGCTCATGTGATGTCAGGGCACAGACCCAGACCTGAGTGCTGATGTCTTGTGCAAACGACGTGGCTCCTCCCACCTGTTTTTTCACTACATGTAGCTGTTGTAGAAAAGACAGACTTCGGGGGAGGGGGGGGGGGAAGGCGCTCACAAGCCCTTAGCCTTTTTAAACCAGTTTGGAGGTGTTACACAGAAGCTCAGCACAAGCCTGATAGCTTGTGCCAGAACAGAAGATTTGCACTGATTTCCAACTTCCATGTTTTTGCTAGGGTTATTCTAAATACTAAGAATGTGAGAAAATAAAACATTTGGATGGCTTAGCTAGTATGCTTGAATTCACTGAATTTCTTTCATATCCAAAATGCACTGCAAATTTCCCTTGGAATTCACATGCTCTGAAGGAGACCAGTGCACTGTGTTTCTGAGTGCTGGCTACTGTTTAGTTCAGTTATGTTATCAGATGTGGACTACAGGCTGTATAAATCTCTGCTAATTTTAATGCAAACAAAAACCAAAGCCTTTTCTGAATTGATGATGGGACACCTGAGTTACTGAAGATAAAAGCAGGTGCTACTGTTATCTTTAGCGCCACCTAGCCCTGACAAGCAATACTTGCCAGTGCTTATTTTTTCATTAGTGCAAATCTCTCATTTGCTGATTGTCAGGATTTAGGGAAGGGAGGGGGTCGGATCTTGCACGTATCTGTTGGACTGGACGTCCTTCACTTCTCAGCACCTACTAGGAGCAAAAGGTGCCGTTTTAGATCCAGCTTTTATATTTTCGTTCCATGCTTCCGGCAGCCATTTTGTAGCTGAAACCCACACTGTCTTGCTACAGTCCAACATGTTTTCAGAGATTAAGAAAAGTTGGAGACTCCTGTCATTGCTGAACCCAAATGCCTAGATTTGGACGGCAATGATACCAATATTGGTTTGTGTTTCAAATTGCAGAGAGTTTTTAACTTCTTTGACTGGACTGATAGTAGGAACTTTTATTTCAAATACTACTCATTTTTTTTAAATAGCTTGCACACTGTGTCCAGAAACAGGCTATAAAGACATTGACTAGAAAACAGGGAGGTCTGTTGAAACAGACGGCCAGTGTAGTGTTCTGGCTACAGAACCAGGCTAGAATTCAGGACCTGGTGGGTTTGAATCTATATTATGCCATGGAAGTCTTCTTGTGACCTTGGGCCAGTCACAAACGGTCAGCCTAATCTATCTAGAAGATAGGAGAATGGATGCTTCAGACATTTTGGAGAAAAGGCTGTAGATGGATGGATGGATGGATGGATGGATGATGGACGGACGGACGGACAGATGGATGGATGGAAAACTTAAGACGTGCCTCGGATAAGCACAGAACTGGATGCTCATCCCTCAATATCTTGACATACAAGGTTTGCACTGTTACCTTCCAAGATGAGGATTTAAAACTGGATTCCGGAAAAGGTGTGTCCAGGTGAGGCTGCCAAGTCCAAACGGTGCCAAGGTCGTAGGGCTAAAAGCTGGTGCTGCAGGTGGCACACCTACTGTGGAAATGGGCACCGACCGCCACATCGGGTCCAAGAGAGGTGCTTGATTCAATGGAATATCCAGGTACACGCCCAAGGGATGTGTTAAAGACAGGCAGGGTACACTGCCGAAAATGTCCGACTTTTCTCGTTTCCTCCACTTTGCTCTTCGGTTTTGGAACCAAACCTTCGAAGAGAGGGAGGGAGAACAGTAGGAATAAGCCACACCGGATCATCCTCACTAACTGCGTTCACACCTAAGTTTTATTCTAGTTTCAGTCCACTTTCAGAGTAAAAGAACACATCAGGAAAGTGACAAGGTTTGCTTTTGGCTTTATCTAACTCAGAAAATGCACCTTTTGGTTATTTTATTTTATTTTATTTATATCCTGCCTTCTACCAAGATGGGACCTAGAGTGGCTCACAACACTAAAATTCCATTAAAAACAAAAACCCATAATACAAACAGCTGCTACAGTTATAATAAATACAAACATCAAAAGAACCACTAAAAACATCATTAGAATTAAATAAAAGTTAATTGTGGAAAGAAAATGACGAGTCACTTTGTTGATATTCTTTCTCAAAACAAAGATGTGGACTGAATCTGGAGTAAAATTTAGGTGTGAACCCAGCCATCAGGTCTCTAGCCTGTATTTCTTGGGGTTCCATTCAGGCTACATGGTCCCCTTCAAATGCTCATCTTTAAGCTTTTATTAAAAATGTATGCCTCTTCTTCCCCAAAGAGTTCATTCACCATCCTCTGGATGTTTAATCGTTCCTTCCTTCTTTCCTTCCTTTCATCAGTTACTTTTGGAGGATCGTTCCTTGACTACATTGAGAAACAGTAACAGATCTACTCAGAACTGCATTAGTGTAAAATGTACACCTTGGTCAGCGTGACAACTTACCTGAACCCTGGCTTCTGTCAGGTCTAGCCTCATCGCAAGCTCTTCCCTGAAAATGGAAAAACAAAGTTTTTTCAAATATAGTACTGGCAGGGATAGGATACAGAAATGGTTTGCCATTGCCTGCTTCTGAGGAAAGGCTCCAGATTGAACTGTTGACCCTCTGCTTTACAGGCAGTTTAGTCTCCCACTGAGCTACAGCCACTCCCAGACTCTGTGGACATCTCAATGCAGTTTTCTTGGGAGGCATACAGAAATGGTTTGCCATTGCCTACTTCTGAGGAAAGGCTACGGATTGAACTGTCAACCCTCTGCTTTACAGGCAGTTTGGTCTCCCACTGAGCTACAGCCACTCCCACACTCCATGGGCATCTCAATGCAGTTTTCATGGCAGGGATACAGAAATGGTTTGCCATTGCCTACTTCCGAGGAAAGGCTCCGGATTGAACTGTTGACCCTCTGCTTTACAGGCAGTTTGGTCTCCCACTGAGCTACAGCCACTCCCAGATTCTGTGGACATCTCAGTGCAGTTTTCTTGGCAGGGATACTGAAATGGTTTGCCATTGCCTACTTCTGAGGAAAGGCTACAGATTGAACTGTTGACACTCTGCTTTACAGGCAGTTTGGTCTCCCGCTGTGCTACACTCCCTCCCTTTGCTTCATGAATTCCCTGCAAAAAGTCAGGATTGCTCAAAGGCAGTTATGCCCCTAAATTAAACATTGGGTGAAGTGCGCATCGTGCTTTCTGCTTAGTGGAATCAGTTTTCCTGTGCAGCCCAGCAGTATTTCACCTAACAATGTCCATAACCTAGCCTGACCCGGCGGTGACTTCTTTTTAGCTGCTTTTCTCCCAACTGTTTCTGTCCCAATGGGTATCAACACTTACTCTTCATTTATATACAACTCTACTATTATCTGAAAGCTTAAATGGGGGTGTTTGCTTAACAGGAACATTTGATGAGGATGTTCTGGTCAGGATCGGCATTTATTTATTTAGATTTTTTATACCATTCAATACTAGGGGTGTATATGAATGCAATTTTTGGGATCGATTCAATTCAAATATTCAAAAATTCAATTTGATTCTGATCTTTAAAATTTGAATTAAACCAAATTCAATTCAAATTAAGCAAATTCAAATTTATTTGTTTGAATTTTCAATTTGAATTTGCACTTATGAATGTTGACTACATTTGCATGTGCCCGTATGTGTTGTTACGCATCCCATATGCATCCATACGTGTCTGTCTGCATCCCATGGTTATCCCGTATGCAACCTGTTTTTGTCCCTTACAGATCTGTACAAATGCGTACGGATACAGGAAAGATGCATATGTGCAAGTACGCACATATGAACCTGTACACATATGAATGTCCGGATAATTCGAATGAATAGATCCAAAATTCAAAATTCGTTTGGATTTTTAAATTTGAATTTATGGACAATCAATTTGAATTTGAATGTAGAAATTTTGAATACCTTCAAATATTTGTATGCACCCCTATTCAACACCACAGTCTCAGTAAAAAACAAGCCAAAAACAAACCAAAAAAGGATAAATATAGATAACAAGTAAAAGTAAAAATGGAGAAAAAGTTTTTAAAAATAATGAATCTGAACAAATCAAGAGTGGATATTTGGTGAATCTCACTGTGGAGGGCTGTTCCACAGGACGGGGGCCACCACAGAGAATGCCTTGATCCTAGCCATAGTTCTGCAGAACTCCTCAAGAGAAGGAACGGCTTCCTTGCTTTCAATGAAAGTTGTGGCAGGTGGGCAGGTCTGTACGGGTTGCGAAAAAGGATCACCTTAATCCACACATTTGGACCTACCCTAAAGGCCCATAAAAAAGTATCCGTTTTTGTCTGCAGACTCTACAATGTCATTCACCCTTCTCCTGTCATCTTGTCCTAGAGGAATTTTGAAAGGCACTTACAGGGCTGAATTAGCCCCAGGCATGTACAGCGCTTGTCTAAGAACTGGTTCCCTGCTTACCACAACCTTCCAGGAAATTCTGCCAAGTGTGGGTGTCCCTAAACACACTCTTGTTTTCACCCAGTGCCCCAGCCTGGGATCTGTTTAGGAAGCGAGCCTGGCTATAGATAACTGTGGACAAATAAAATAGACTTTCTACTTCTCTGCATAGCACACTATGAGTGGTGTTGCCCAGTGCTGTAGTCCGCTCCTTCTTTGCAGTGTTAAGTAGCATGTCTGAAGGGCATTTTGTGCTGGGATATCTGGTGCAGGCATTTGCATTTTGTGCCAGCAAAAGCTGCACTTAACCATTTGTACTCACATGCTGCTTGAGCCAGAATTCCCTCTGGATTCATCTCAGAAAAGTGCAGGGGAAAGATGACGCAATGCTGTCCCAGGCAAACAGACTTTATTTCGTGGAGTGTCAGGCTCAATGTAGTTGTGCGATCAGAAACAATGAAAGAATCACTTTCTGGGTGACTTTAGACCTATCCACGTAAGAGATTAAGAGGAGCCTACTGGATTGGGCCACAGCCCATCTAGTGCCAGCATCCTCTCCCATATAGTGGCCCACCAATTACCCATGGGCATCTCAAGCAGAGACAAGGGCAAACCTTCTCCTGCTCTCGAATCCCAGGAAATGGCCTTAGAAGTATCCTGCTTGTCCCCCCAGCCTGAAGGATGTACTTAGGCATCCATTCTAGTAGTCATTGATACATCTGCCATCCATACATTTATCTAACCCACCCATTGCTTCTTGGCATCTCAAGCAGAAGACAAAGGCAGAACCTTTCCCTGCTCTCAACTCCCCTCAAGTGGCCTTTAGAAGCATCTTGCCAGTTTGGTCTAGTGGTTAGGGTGCCGGACTCTTATCTGGGCATACCGGGTTCGATTCCACCCTCCCCTATGAAGCCAGCTGGGTGACCTTGGGCTAGTCACAGCTCTCTTCTGAGCTCTCACAGCCCCAACTACCTCACAGGGTGTCTGTTGTGGGGAGAAGAACAGAAGATTAGTCAGCAGCTTTGAGTCCCCTTAAATGGGTAAGAAAAGCGAGGCAGAAAAGCCAACTCTTCTTCTACTTCTTTCCTGTCTCTCCAACTTGAAGGTAGCACCTGGGCATCCATTCTAGATAAGAGGAGCCCTGTTGGATCAGGCCCCAACCCATCTAATCCAGCATTTTATCTCCTTCTGTCCCACCAGAAGATGCTTCTGGGCATCTCAAACAAACGACGAAGGCAAAACCTTCACCTGCTCTCAACTCTCTGCAAATGGCCTTTAAAGTCATCCTGCCTGTCACTCCGACTTGGAGGTGGCACCTAGGTATCCATTCTAGTGGCCTTTGATACACCTGTCCTCCATGAATTAGAAGAAGCCTTGCTGGATCAGGCCGTAGTCCATCTAGTCCAGCATCCCCTCTCACACAGTGGCCCACCAATTGCTTCTGGGCACCTCCAGCAGAAGACCTCTGCCAGCTTCCAGATCTGGACCGTTCCTCCAACCGCAGGACCCGTTAGGACATCACCGCGCGGCTCAGAGGTCCGGTTGCCTCCTGAAATCTCTCCTCCTCCCCACCCCCCCGTCCAGGACCTCTGCCGGCGGACCCACCTGGTAAAGACGTCGGGGTAATGCGATTTGCGGAAGGCGCGCTCCAGCTCCTCGAGTTGGAAGTTGCTGAAAGTGGTGCGATAGCGGCGCTGTTTCCTTTTCAACTGCCCGCCCGGGACGGGGGCTTCCGCGGGGGCGTCCAGGGCTTCCGCCGCCTCCGCTGCTCCAGGCGTCGAGGAGAGCCGCCGCCGCCCCGTTGGGCAGCAGTCGTCGCGGGGGCCGCTGCCGCCTTCCTCGCCGTCCGTCTCGCCTTCTCCTGTGCCGCTGGTGGGGAGCAGGGGCGTCCCCTCGGGGGCTGGCTGGGGGGCCCTCCGCGGTTCCATTGGGTCTCCGTCTTGGTTGGACGAGGCGTGGAGGGGGCGGCGGACAGGGAAAGAAAGTTAGTGCCTCTCTTGTGGAGCGCTGGCGGGAGGGAAGGAGAGACGGAGGTGCCCAGCTGCCTGGCGCGTAAAAGCGCACGGAGAATCCAAAAGGGAGCCTCTCTGGGTCCGAGCGGCGATCAAGGCCAGAGCTATCTCCCGGGCTGCGTGGAGGAAAGGGTCTCCCTTCCAGCCGGTCAAGCGCCTGCAATTTATGGGGAAACCCAAGGAGCGCCTTCTCCCCTATAGACGCGCCCTGAGATCTCAAGGAGAGTTCCTTCTCTTGCAGAGGACTCAAAGCGGCTGACAAAGCTGTTCTATTCTTCTCCCCACAACAGAACACCCTGTGAGGTAGGTGAGAGCTCAGAAGAGAGCTGTGACTAGCCCAAGGTCACCCAGCTGGCTTCGTGGAGGAGGGCGGAATCAAAGCTGGCATTTCCAGATAAGAGTCCATCTCCCTAACCACTAGACCAAACTGGCATAGGGAGATACCAGAGGGCCTTTTCTATGGTGGCCCCTAGACTTCGGAACAGCCTCCCTCTTAAGGTTATGCTATATAGTTTTTGGTACATGCTGAAAACTACCTTTTCAACCAGGCTTTTGACATTTAAATAGCTTCCTCAGGGTGCTGCCCTGTTAGGGAGCAGGTGATATTTTTAATTTTGCTTTATTATTTGATATATTTTCTTCTTATTGTAACCTGCCCTGGGACCATTTGGTGAAGGGCGGGATATACATTTATTAAATTTATGTATTTATTTACATCTGCCCGAAGGTCTCCGAAGGCCAATTTAGTTGTGCGATCAGACGCGGTTAAAGAGTCGCCTTCTGGGTGACTTTCGTTCTATGCACAAAGTCTACATAAGGGCTTAAGCGGAGCCCACTGGATCGGGCTTTGAGCCTGGATCTAGCCCAGCATCTCGGCCTACGCAGTAATTTCTTCGGGGCAGAGAGGCAAGAAGTGTTTCCCTTTGGGCGGAAGGAAAGCTGGAAGGTGCGCACCCTGGACCACCGCTAAGGAGACAATCTTGGTGGGCTGCATCAGTAACATCAGCAGCCGAGCATCGTGTCTGCCTATGCGCTGAGCGATACCGGAGTCCCGCGGATGGGAAGTAACAGAAGCTCCTCCGGGCAGAAGCGAAGTGAGAGGCCGAGACAAAACGCACTGGGCGAGCTCAAAGTGCGCCAACCCGGCGGTGTTCAAAAAGGGGAGGGAAGTTTCGCCCTTACTGAATGTAAAAAGGATTCAACAGAGGTGGAAAAAGATCCCCTGGGAATTTTTCCTTATGGGTGGGAGAAGAGTTGGAGATGCGCCTGTTGTGGCTGATCTTGAAGGGGGGGCACACTCTCTCACCCTGTCCCCCCACACTCCGTGGCTGTGGTCACGCCTAATCCAGCTTCAGTCCACTTTCAGAGTGAGAGAACACATCAGCAGAGTGAGAAGCTGTTTTCTTTCAGTGTTAAATAACTCTGAAAATTCCCCTTTGGGACTGGTCATTTTGCTGATGTGTTCTCTCGCTCTGAAGCTGGACTGAAGCTGGATTAAACCTTAGGTGTGACCACAGTACATAATATTAGGGACCTCATGGGACCTTCCCTCTCCTGAGAGCAAAGGCTCGGAATCCCCCAACTCAGGGCCAGTTCGGGCTAGTGGTTAGGGAGCTGGACTCTTATCTGGGAACACCGGGTTTGATTCCACACTCCCCCATGAAGCCAGCTGGGAGACCTTGGGCTAGTCACAGCTCTCTTTCTGAGCTCTCACAGCCCCACCCACGCCACAGGGTGTCTGTTTTGGGGAAAAGAATGGAAGGTTTGTCAGCCGCTTTGAGTCCCCTTGAATGGGTGAGGAAAGCAGGATAGAAAAACCAACTCTTCTTCTTGCATTCCCTGACGGGGCGGTCTTGCTTTGTGGCTAAGTTTGCCCGAGGAAGACTTAAACCCAACCCTCAAACCCAGTGCTCTCCACTTCACTCCACTGCCTTCTCACCACCCCCCGGACCCCTCACCGTGGTGGTGGCTGCGATGGTCGCGGTCCCCGATGGGACTCTGGCTGCCCAGGATGCTGTCGATGAAATAGGAGGTGACCAAGTGGAATGTAGGGGCGGTGGCAGTAGCTGAGGAGGGACTAGCGCGCTGCATGGTTACTGACCCCCCCTTAGCCCGGTGGCGGGTTTTATTGCAGCTGGCATGCCCCCCCCCCCCACACATTAGCATTTCGTGGGAGGTTGACAGTGCCCTGGGCAGGATCTTGGCTTCTGGAGGGGAAGTGGGGCTGTCCTGTCCCTTTGGATAGGATGGGATGCTGACAGGTTCCCCTAGGAGGTGATTGTTTACCTGCTGGGCGAATTGCAACTGGAACGCTGCTTGCTTTCCCCATTTGCTAGTTTCTATTTGATCTTTAAAATCATTTTCTTTAGAGGTAGCAGGAATGGGTGCAAAAGCAGCTTGATTTAAGCCATTTGGCCTCTGTCCCCAAACCTAGAGAGAATTTGACACTCCCAATCCTGGAGTCTGCAAAACCCAGCTTTTCAAATGCAACTTTTCTTCCAAGGCAGCTATTCCCATTTTCATGGGGGGGGGGGGGAGGGAGGGAGGGAGGGAGGGAGGAGTGGGGGAGATAGAGGCAGAGATAGAGCTTTGGGTACCCAATGGCTTCTAGAATGGATGCCTACGTTTATCTTTCAGGCTGGGGGGACAAGCAGGAGGCCTCTCAGGCCATTTGCTGGGATTCGAGAGCAGCAGAAGGTCTGCCCCTGTCTCTGCTTGAGATGCCCATGGGCAGTTGGTGAGCCACTGTGTGGGACAGGATGCTGGACTAGATCGGCTGTGGCCTGATCCAGCAGGACTCTTCCTTTGTTCTTAATGTTCTTATGTTCCTTGATATACCTGGTTATATAAAGAAGTTTATTCCTGGAAAGGTTGAGGATTATTGGACACCTGAGAACCAACTGAAAATTATATATAGTTTGTGAAAATTCCCTTTATTTTTGTTGTTCCAATCAGCTTTCCAGAGTTGCTTTAAAACAACAGCTGTTTCCTTGCAGTTTTCTTTAAACTTTCTTCAGTCCCTCTTTGAGTCTGACAGCTCACAACTTTTCATGTCTGTTTTATTTGTGGACTTTCCATCCTCCATTTGGACTTTCCTGAATGAAAAGTCCACAGATAAAATGGATAGAAATGAAAAGGTGTGAGCAGTCGGGCCTGAAGATGGACTGAAGAAGGTTTAAAGTGAAGGTGTGACCAGGCGTACATAGATTGTCGGTCAGGTTAGAGGGCTCTGGTTTAAAGGCCGGTTAAAAGTTTTAAACTGAACTTATACGAAAAGAATGACGCAAACTTTCAACAGGCGAATAAGAAACATACTTAAAGCTGACTTTAAGTATGAGGCTACTTTAAATAAAATGAACTTTGTTGGTTAAATGAAATAGTCGTAACATTGAAATGTTTTTGTTATTAATGATAATATTAAGGAGCAACTGAAGAACCCAAGCGATAAGTGGAAAAGTAAAGCCGCTCTTGGAAAGTGCTTCAATTTCCTTATTTCTTTATTTCCATTTTTATTCTGCCCTATACCCGGAGGTCTTAGGGTGGGTAACAACATTTAAAATCAAACATATTAGAAAAAATATAACAGTGTATGTTAAAACTATATTCAGTAGTGTCTAGCAGATAGTTGTCGGCACAAAAATGGGGAAATGGCTTTAAAAAAGAGACACTGAAATAAGGGATAGAAGAGCTCATATTTGCTGCCGAGAAGACAAAGAAGAGTTGGCTTTTCTACCCTGCTTTTCTCACCCATTTAAGGGGACTCAAAGCGGCTGACAAAGCTTTCTATTCTTCTCCCCACGACAGAGACCCTGTGAGGTAGGTGGGGCTGTGAGAGCTCAGAAGAGATCTGTGACTAGCCCAAGGTCACCCAGCTGGCTTCATGGGGGAGGGAGGAATCGAACCCGGTATTCCCAGATAAGAGTCTGGCTCCCTAACCACTAGACCAAATCAATTTGCACAAATGCTGCTAAGACTGTAAACCAATCACATAATGATGGGAAGAGGCTGAGGAACCTGTGAACGCCTATTCTGCAGAAGAGATGTCCACTAATGTTTTTCTGACATTCTATTCAAATTGAATCGAATACCCCAAAATCCGATTTGAATATTTTAAATGTGAATTTAATAAGATTCGATTCGAATTTACCAAATTTGAATCTATTCGTCTGCACATCCATTCACATCTGTATGCGTCCGTACACATCTGTATGCCCCCCCATAGTTATCCCGTATGCAACCAGTTTTCACCCCATATGGATCTGTACACATGCGTACTGATGTGAGGAAGATTCGGATCTTCAAGTACACATTGTGTATGAGCCCGTACACATACGAATGTCTGGATAATTTGAATGAACAGATCTGAAATTCGATTCAAATGTTTACATTCAAATTCTAGGACATTCAATTCAAGTTCGAATGTCGAAATTTGGCACACTTGATCGGGTTTCAAATTCCCACGAATATTCGTGAGCGTCCTAATCTGCAGCTACTTCAAACTAACTCTAAAGAAAGGCAGGATAAAGTTGTTACTATGATCCCCTGGAATGTCCGACTAGCAAGGAAAAATGCCCAAGAGATGACACCCCACATTATCCCTTGCTAATGGGATATCTGGCCTCCATCTGCAGGTGGACTGATTGTCCATGGAAAAGGAAGGCAATGGATAGTCAGTAGTCATTGGAGCAGTTTCAAAAGAAGGCGCGCTTGTCCCATATTGGTAAAAATTAATCTGCCAATTGAACTTAGGATTTTTCTATATCTTTTTTCTTTTCCTACAGAGAGCAACCAATTGCTTCCAAGACAGAGAATTCTGTAGCTCTTGAACTGAGCTCAAGTTGTCGGTAAAGTGAATTCTGTGCTCCCTCTTGTGGGAAATGGGAATAGTGAAACAGATGTTTGGCCTGAACTTAGAAAAGTGATTTAACCAGGTGTGAGGAAAACTCCGATTCCCAGCAATCTCTGGAGCATCCTACATAGACCAAAGCCCAGGATAACGGTAGATGACACTTCTAAAGACTGGGCTGTGCGTAAAATACATGCATTCTCATTTTGCTGTTGAGGCAAAAACCCGTTAATTCCATCGTCGAGTCATTTAAATGAAAAAACTTCTTTTTGCTTTCATTTTTGCACTTTTTCGCAAAGGAAGGCCATTTTTTCGACTGAAAATAGCCTGTTTCGTGATCAAAAATTTTATTATTTTAAACACGGAGTATATTGTTTTAGATTTGTTGACTTTTTAAAGTGCTTTTAGTGTATATTCTGTATTTTGTTTTTAATCTGTTGTTTTAGCGGTTGTTAGCCACCCATAGACCTTTGGGTCTGGGGCAGGATAGAAATGTAAATAATAAATAAATACTTAAATGAAAACACGATGACACTCAAATGTAAGATGGAATTGTTCATTTCTGCGAATGGGAGACTGGCTTGTTTCAATCAAATGTTTGGATATGTTGAAAACCGAATTTTATTTTGATCCAAATATCTGTCCATATGAAATATTCCATTGAATTTTGCGCTTCTCCTCTGCCTTCTTTTTTAAAATAATTGCAGTTACTGTATTTGTTGGTGAAGCTTTTCACAGCATGGATGACAACTTGCAAAGTTGGTGCAGTTCAACACACAGCTGTGGATTCTAGTGGAGGAGTTGGCTGCACAAGAATATTTGAAATATTTGAAATTTGGCCAAATTCTGATATTCAAATTTAAATAAAATGTCCAGACATTCATTTTTTAATATTCAAACAAATATGAATATTTCAAATCATTCGAAACACTTGTATGTGTACAGTTATGTTCGCATCACATACTTATGGGATAAAAATGGGATGCGTACAGATGTGTATGGATACATACGAATATTGCCGACATTCCTATAATCAAATTCATATAGAATATTCATATGAATAGATACGAATGTATTTGAATCACTTCAAATTTTAATACATTTGTTTTTTCTCTATTTGTACAAATTTGGACATCCAAATATTCAATTCGAGTAGAATCGAATGTCAAAAATTGCATTTGTGCACATCCCTGGTCAGCTGCCTTAAATAGCAGCTGCTCAGCAAAGCAATGCTCAGGACATGCCCAATCATGCTTGAGAGTCCAGGAAGATGCCCACTGATGCTCTTTCTTCATTTTTGATGGAAGGGGTGGTCTTGTGGTTATAGCAGTAGCAGCAGCAGTAGCAGGAGTAGTAGTAGTAGTAGAATTTTACAGTTGGTTTTTATACCCCACTTTTCTCATTCTTTAGGAGACTCAACATGGCTGAGAAATCTTCCGTTCTTCTCCCTACAACGAACACCATGTAAGGTACTCTAACCACAAGCCCAAACTGCCTCCCCCAAACCTTTTGCTGGTGCGGTTGCCAAGAGAGGCAACTCCTAGGGCTGAGAGTCTTCTTGAGCCCTGCATGGAGGCACTGTGGAAAATGCTGCTTCCCCCCTCCAAAATAAAGATGAAGAGGGTGACTTTATCTGTGTGTCCCCCCCCCCCCCAATTGCTGTTTTGCCCTGCACAGGCTCTGGAAATGCAGCTGCACTTAACAAATGTGGGATAAACTTCCGCAAAGGTGGTGGCCTTCATAACAACATAGGGATCCTGCTTTGAGCAGTAGTAGATAACAGAATTTATACCAGAATATAGAAGTAGAATGTTTTAATATATTCCTGGATTAATCCATTGAAAATCCAGCAGCAATGCTGGATTTCTCATAATATTAATTCCTTACCTCTGTCTGCTGGCTGTTTGTGTAGTTGTTGCTGTTCCAAAATACAAGGATGTCAGCAAGCATAGGAAAAGAAACCAAAGAGAAGTGGGCATATACTGTACTTGCTAACATCCAGGTATTCTAGAACAGCCACCATAACATGAAGAGCTGGTAGATGAGGTAGGAGCCCAGGATTGCCCCCTGCTGTCTGACGGCAACTGTGGGATTCAAAGAAGATCCTGCAATTTCTTCTTTTTCCACCTGGAGACACCCTTCAGTTGCTGCTTTTGTCTTGCACCAGTTTGGCTCAAAACATCCACAAGGGCCTAATCATGTGATTGGTGTTGAGAATGAAGTTGGTCAAGATGGGGAGGGAGGAAATCCATGGAAAACTCAATTATCGTGATAACTAAGAGTAGGCCAAGTTTGTGGGTACATCCAAGGAGTATCTATGGCAAAGAAGGGCAAGTAGTTTGCTACACCCTTTGCTGAGAGATCCTGGAAGTTGGACCTGCCACTAGTGATGTGCATGAATGCAATTTTCGGGATTCAATTTGATTCAAATTGAGTACCTGAAAATTCAATTAGATTAGAATGTTTAAAGTTTGAATTTAACCAAATTTAATTCAAATTAAGCAAATTCGAATCTATTCGTTTGAATTTGTTATTCAAATTTGCACTTACGAATGTCAATAACATTCGTAGATGCCCATCAGCATCTTCCGCAGGTCTGTACACATCTGTATGCATCTGTACATATCCATAGGCATCCCGTAGTTATCTTGAATGCAACGTGTTTTCATCCCGTATGGATCCGTACAAATGTGTACAGATGCGGGAAAGATTTGGATGTTCAAGTGTGCATCATGTACGAACCCGTACACATACGAACGTCCGAATAATCTGAACAAATAGATCTGAAATTCGAATTTGAATTTCAAATGGAATCTTTAAATTTGAATTTAAGGACATTTGATTCAAATTCGAATGTCAAAATTCAGTTGATTCAATCAAATTTCAGATGCATCCGATTATTCACACACATACCTGTGACCCTCTAATTTCCAGGTAGCTTCTCTCCCTTGCTGAGCATCAGCTGCCTCATACAGTATTATGGACTGTCTTTTTAAAGTGCATTTTAAAGGAACTGCAGTCAAATTGGGATTTGAGATATTTATTCCTGAACCATAATAGGGGCTGAGAATGTAATTGATGTTAACTATTCTGCTATGAAATCATTTGTCTCCCTAGAATGACTTTCCGAAAGGAGAATAGCTTTCACGGGGGGAAATCCTGATTGTCTGCTAAACTTGCATGTAAACATGCTTTAAATAGCCTCTTCTTCTTTGCTCTGGTTCACTGAATGGCTTGTGACTTGTCACTTCGTCAGCTTGGCGGACCTGTTAAATAAGACCTGACACCATTTAGTCGACAGTCATTCGAAACACATTGCATATGCGGCTTCTTCCAATAGCGTTATGTGTTGTGTCCAAGCGCCAAGGGATTATTAGCATCCATTACAGTCCAAGTTGCCTCCAGCCATAATAAGTTGTCAAGTTAGGCAATTAAGCTGCTTTGATTTAGCAGCAGAAATCTGTCTTCCCACACACCAATGAGCATCTTGGATGGACAATTCAGCCTTTGGTTAAAGATGGGAGCGTCAAGGTGAAGGACGTTCAAAAGCAGACAAAGCTTCCCATGTCCCAGGAGTTGGGATGTGCACAAATATTCAAAACAGTTGAAATTGGATCAATTTCGTTCAAATTTGGATATTCCAATTCGAATCGAATGTCTATGAATTCGAATTTAGGCATTCAAACAAATTTTTGGATTGTTGAACCTATTTGTTCAAATTATTCAGACATTGGTATGTTTAGGGGTACATACAGGATGCCTACTTGCACGTACACGTTTCCCACATCTGTATGCATTTGTACGGATCCATATGGGATGAAAATGGAATGCGTATGGGATAAATACAGGATGCGTACAGATGCATATGAGATGCGTAACAATGTGTACGGGGACATACAAATGTTGTCGACATTCATATGTGCAAATTCGAATAGAAAATTCAAACAAATACATTTGCATTTTTAAATTTGAATGAATAGATTCAAATTTATTCAAATTCAATTGAATGTGAATACATGAGGATTTTAAAGATTTGGATCGATTCGAATTTTTGGGTATTTGATTAAAATTGAATCCCGAAAATTGCATTTGTGCACACCCCTACCCAGGAGTTTTGATATTTGGTGTTTTGGACGCTCAACCTGTTTGAACTAATTCAGTGCAATGGTATAACAGTGCCATCACATTGGGGTTAAGATTAGGTGTGAAGGGAAGCATCTTCGTTTCAAGTGCTGGGACACTCCCGAACTGGACCACCAGCGTTTGAAGTGCAGATAACCTGGCCCTGCTGGATTGCCATGACAATAAACATGGCAACATCTGGTGCATGCCAGGATATTGCCATGGTATTGGTGCACAGTGCATGAGTGCGCAGCTGCACTCATGGTGTGCTGCCCTCCCGCCTCACAGCATTCACACCCGAAAAAGAGTGCAAACACTCCAAACACTCAACAGCCTTTCTTTTGCTTCAAAGACCCATTCCTGGCTTAATGGCATTAGCAACCATTGCATTGTTCTGGGGCTTTTTTCAATATTCCAAGCTGATTTTAATAGACCTAACGTGTCCCACCAGTTTTGTTAAACAGACACAGTGCTGATCAAGGTAGAGAAATTTCAAACACTCTCTGTTCTTGGATCAATTGTTCAATAAGCGGGGGAAAGGGATATATTGACTTTTTCTCTAATTCTCTCTAATCGCTAATCCCACTTGAGTATATAACATGTGTCTCTGCATAGGTGCATGTGAAAGGGTAGATGGGCCACATCTACACACCATTTGGTTGGTTGCTATCGGAAGGTGGTCATGATGGTTTCTAAAGGCCTTTCTTCATCTGGAGATTGTGATCAGGCAAGGACTGGTCATGGTCTGTATTGGACCAGCTCCCATGCTGGTCCTGATGGACAGGAATGGAAGTTATTGGCTTTGGAGCCCCTGGAGGGACAAGGTGTGTCACTGAAATGGGTCCCTTATCATCTAGTGTGCTGGTAGAACTTGCTATCAAGATCTACCTGTATTCTGGACAGGAAGCGATTTGGGACCTCCTGATCTGGAATAAAGAAGGAGGAGGAGGAGGAGGAGGAGGAGGAGGAGGAGGAGGAGTTGGCTTTTCCACTCCACTTTCCTCACCCATTTAAGGGTGAGGTAGGTGGGGCTGTGAGAGCTCAGAAGAGAGCTTTGACTAGCCCAAGGTCACCCAGCTGGCTTCACGGGGAGGGCAGAATTGAACCCGGTATTCCCAGATAAGAGTCTGGCTCCTTAACCACTAGACCCAACTGGCTCAGAAGAAGAACATAAGAAGAGCCCTTCTAGATTGGGCCACAGCCCATCTAGTCCAATGTCCTGTCCCCCACAGTAGCCCACAAATTGCTTTTGGGCATCTCAAGGAGAAGATGAAGGTGAAGCCCTCACCTGCTCTCCAGTTTCTGCAGATATGCTCTTTCTCATGCAGATGGAGCATAGCAGGGGTGGCTAGCAGGGGCAGGTTCTCCGTAGTCTGTACCAGCATGTGGCCAAAAGAGGCCCAGAAGAGGATCACCATCCAGGCTAGAGGGTAGTGCAGAAACGCCCTAAGTCTGGCTGTAAGTAAGCATCAGGGAGGCCCTGTGTTGGGTGAGATACAGATGCTCTAATCTCAGTCAGTGTTTGATTAAGTGGAAGATGACATGCAGAGAATATATGATGCTAATTAAAGGGGAAGACTTAGATTTAATGCTACAGCAGTTACTGCCATAACGACATTAGATGGTTTTGGTGTTTTTTTTTTTTAATATTCTCATCCTGATCTCCTGTCCTCAACTGTGCTACTAGAATGGATGCCTAGGTCCTACCTTGGGTGGTCACACTTAAGGTTTAATCCAGTTTCAGTCCACTTTCAGAGCGAGAGAACACATCAACAAAGTGACTAGCTGTTTTCTTCCAGGGTTAAATAACTCAGAAAGTTCCCCTTTGGGATAGAGAATGTGGAAAGAAAATGACTGGTTGTTTTGCTGATGTGTTTTCTCGCTCTGCAGGTGCGCTGAAGCTGGATTAAATCTTATGTGTGACCACGGCCCTGGTTTGAGAGAGAGAGAGAGAGAAGATTCCTCTACATGTCATTTGCAGGGATTCAAGATCAGGTGAAGGTTTTGCCTCCATCTTCTAGGGTTGCCATGAAGCAATTGGTGGGCTACTGTGTGAGTCAGGATACTGAACTAGATGATCTGTGGTCTGATCCAGCAGGGGTCCTCTTATCTTCCTATGTATTGACTGACTACAGTAGGCGGGAATCCAGCAGTCCTTTAGCTCAACTCCCCACTGTTTCATGGGATCTTATGGAGACTTCCTAGCTATGCAACCAGCTCTTGGCCCTTTCTGCACTTGGTTTTATCCTGGACTATATCTTGGGATAGGGATCTGTTGCATGCATGCTAATGCAGGCTCTGCTAGATCTCACCTGGGGCCTTCCGTAGTCTGCACTAGTGTGTGGACAGTGCACCCCTATTCCAAGGTATAGTCCAGAATAAGGTCAAGTGCAGAAAGGGCCCCGCTTTAGATCCTAGTAGTGAGGAGAGGGAAACTCTGACACCTGGGCAACTCAGAATTTCCTGCCTAGACTCTTTCCGTTGTCCTTTGAGACAGAAGGGTGCCTTTGTGATTCCCATAGACATCTAAATCTGAATTGAATCCGAATTCGGTATCCAGAGTTCCCCTTTAATTTCTTATTCCCAGATTTTACATGGACTATCCTGTGAAAATCCGCAGAACCCCCCCCCCAAGAAAAAGCAGTCTTGGCCCCCTTTTGGAGCCGAGTTGGCTCCCCCCTCCAAATGGGAACGCTCCCGGACTATTTGGGGTGGAGATCTAGCCTTCTGGCCAATGTCTGCCAAATGTTGGTGGGATTTCACAGCTGCGAAGGGAGGGAGTGAAAAGGAAAGTGTGATTACTTTATGATCGCGATTCTTCCGTCAGCTGATTGACCAGGGCAAGCTTATTTACAGAGTTTGCACTAGGGGGGCTGAGATTAAAAGGTCCTATTCTCCATGAGTGGGAATAGCAATATTCGGGGTCAACCCGGTTTAGAGTCAGGCAAATGGGAACAACCTGAAATGCACAGTCAGCCCTATATCCAGATTAAAATAGTCCAACCAGGACTAAAAATAGTCAAGTAGGAACACACCCTACCTGTTCTTCACCTTTTTTTTTTCTTTACTGAGGCAGAAATGAGCGGTCTGAATCCAGTGCTTATAGAACAGGAGTGCTCAAATCCTCCCCTTCAGATATTGCTTTCCTTGGTCAGAGAGCTTGGAGCTTGTGAGAGATCAGAACCAACCTGTGGATCAAGATTCATGGGGAAGTGGGTATGTTAACCTGGGAAGCCTCACTTTACATAAGAACATAAGAGAAGCCTTGCTGGATCAGGCCACAGCCCATCTAGTCCAGCATCCTGTCGCACACAGTGGCCCACCAAATGCCCATGGGCATCTCAAGCAGAGACAAGGACAAACCTTCTCCTGCTCTCGAGTCCCAGCAGATGGCCTTAGAAGCACCCCAGTTCCTCCCCCCCCCCGCAGCCTGAAAGATGCACCTAGGCATTCGTTCTTGTAGCCATTGATACATCTGTCATCCATACATTTGTCCAACCCTACCTTAAAGCCATCCAGACTGGTAGCTGTCACCACCTCTTCCGGCAGCACATTCCATAAGCCGATGATCCTCTGGGTGAAGAAATACTTCCCCCTGTCAGACCTTACTCTCCTACCCATCAGCTTCATAGAGTGCCCCCTGGTTCTAGTGTTGTGCGATAGAGAAAAGAATTTTTCTCTATCCACCTTTTCTATACTGTGCATAATTTTATATACTTCAATCAGGTCCCCTCTGTAACGCTGTCTCTCCAGACTGAAGAGGCCTAGACGTTGCAGCCTGGTTTCGTAAGGAAGGTGTTCCAGACCCTTAATCATTCTGGTTGCCCTTCTCTGCACCTTCTCTAGTTCCACAATATTCTTTGTGAGGTGTGGTGACCAGAATGTACACAATATTCCAAATATGGCCTCACTATAGATTTATAAAGGGGCAAAATGACACTTGCTGACTTATTTTCTATTCCCTTCCTAATTATTCCCAGCATTGAATTTGCTTTTTTTCTCTGTTGCCGCGAAACTGTGGCAGAGCCAAAATGTTGCTCTGAGAGTTGTGATGCCTAACCTAAACCTTTCCCCACACCTCTGCTGCCTTTCTGGTCCACTGCGAGCTCAGCTTAAGTGCTAGAGGAGCCGAGTGGGCATTCTGTGACACAGCACACTTTGTCTAGCTGACCCACAGAATCACAAGTTGTCTATGGCGTCTCCTTAGCACACTTCTGTCCCCCTGGAAAGCTGATTGTCTCATCCCTTTTTGTTGCGGACGGAATTGCTTCAGTTGTTCTGGATGTGACTTCTGCAATTTATGGAAGCATTAAAGCCCTGTCTATATTCCACTGGAAAAAAAAAAGGCCGCTGTTCTGAATGTACAGAATGTCATTAAATGGCTCATAGACACAATATATCCTTGACCACGGCTGCCTCCAGAGCACACTAAGCAATTTGTCAGGATGAAGTGGCAGTTATGTTGCTCTGAATAGAAATAAGTGTAAAGACTTTCAATCTTCAATGAAACCAATTGAGCTTCAAATGAATTCGGGGAGGGGAGAAAGGGAAGTAAGCAGCTGGTTTCTCTCTTCATCGTAGCTGTAAAGGAGGGTTGGTTTCCAGTGGTGGGAAGCCATTTTGACTTGCTTTGTGGAGCTGCGCAGTGAATTTTTAAGGCGAGGCTTGGTGCATTGAGAACGGTCCTCAGTAGTAGGAATGGCACAATTTTTTTTGATGTTCTATTTGGATCGAATTGAATACCCCAAAATCCAATCCAATTCAAATCTTTTAAATTCAAATTTTAACAGGATTTGATTCGTATTTACCAAATTCGAATCTGTTCGTTCAAATTTTTGATTTAAATCTGCACATACGAATGTTGACAACATTTGTATGTGCACATACACATCTTCCCCACATCTGTACACATCCGTATGCATCCTGTAGTTATCCCGCATGCAACCTGTTTCCATCCCGTATGGATCCGTACAAATGTGTACGGGTGTGGGAAAGATGCGGATCTTCAAGTACGCATCCTGTATGAACCCGTACACGTACAAATGTCTGGATAATTCCAACAAATAGATCCAAAGTTCAAATTTAATTTGAATGTTTACATTTGAATTCTGGGACATTCTGTTTAAGTTTGAATGTTGAAATTTGGCACATTCAATTGGATTTCAAATGCCTATGAATATTCATGCACATTCCTACTTACTAGCTTTCTAAATTAATCAAACCATTGTTTTATTTATTTATTTATTTATTTATGTTTACATTTCTATCCTGCCCTATGCCCTAGGATCTCAGGACAAGTAACAGCATTGAAAAACAGACATGTTCACATAAAGCCATATAGTGTATATAAAACAATATAAAACAATGTCTATGGTGGTGGGAAACTATACCACATTGTTATGCAAATTTGCCAGTTGGTATTATGGAATCTTCATGAATGACAGGCATGAAGGATGGATTGATAAATAGGATAGCACCAAGCACAGTTTTTTTTTTTTGGAATGCAAGAAAGTTTTATTAATTATATTTACCGTTTACAACTTAATGCACAAATTTACATACATTATATTGAAATAAAGTAATAAACAATTACTAACTATTTCAAAACTTGAGTTGTGTTACAGGTTTTTTGGAAGTGGTTTTAATCCTTTTCCTGTAGGGACAGATTTTTGGGTTGCCTGCAATTGCCAGATGCGCGTTTGCTTCGTTTTAAAGCGCTTTAATTAGCATTGTAAATAGCATTGTAAATAGCATTTTATTCCATGAGTGGGAACAAGGCTCTAGTGTGTCTCTTCTACTGAGTAAGGATTCAGATTCAGAGCCCTGGTGATCTGTTCCTCTGGGCAGCTCCCCCCAAAATTTATCTTTCTAGCAGAAAGAAACAGGAATGAAAATGCAAATAGATCCAGGTGGTCAGGAATGAATGATCTGAGAAGAGTGTGGAATTAAGAGCAGAGGGTGACCCTGTGATGAGTCAACTTCTGAAACCCTGAAAAAATCATGAAAGAAGGAGAAGGAGGAGGAGGAGGAGGAGAGTTGGCTTTTCTACCCCATTTTTCTCACCCATTTAAGGGGACTCAAAGCGGCTGACAAAGCTTTCTATTCTTCTCCCCACAACAAACACCCTGTGAGGTAGGTGGGGCTGTGAGAGCTCAGAAGAGGCTGTGACTAGCCCAAGGCCACCCAATTGGGTTCATGGAGGAGTGTGGAATCAAACCTGGTATTTCCAGATAAGAGTCCGGCTCTCTAACCACAGAACCGTTTATTTAAAACCTGTGAGGCAGCTTTCTGAATAAGCTCTGAGCACTGTGGAAATGTATATATATGTATATGTATAAAAGCCCTGGTTAAGTTCATGGGCTGGTGTAAAATATGCAGCTGTTCCGAAGGGAGATTTAATAACTTTCCTCCAAAGAGAGACTATGGAAGGAATATTGTCAGACTGAATAAGCATATTCTTGATTAATCGGGTCATTTGCAGGGCTGGGAGAGGATTAGGGGTGCAATAAATCAAAGACAATATTTTTTAACAGCTCTCTGCAATTTAAGGCCTTAATTGTACAAGTCTCTTGTCAGAGCTCATGCGGGACTGTTTTCCTCCCTTTAACCAAAGTGACATTCATTGAGAAACCTTGAAAGAGGGTTGGGTGTGTGAAATTAATGAGAAAAAAAATGTCTTGGTGACTAGATGGGTGTTTCTATATGAGATTGTGTCTGTGAATATATAAGGCAGTTTATTTCCCATTTCCCTCTGACAGTTGATGAGGCATGCACAGTTTTTCTTTTAGTTAAGCCTGGAAGAACAACTTTTTTTTTTTTTAAAAATCATCCTTGAAAAGAGTTTAATTTTAGACTTAGGGTTTTAGGCTTTCCAGAGATGTCAAGAGGCAGTGTGAAGGATAACAAAGGCTCCATCTGGACCTTGGTTACTTATGCCACTAGATTTGGATGTTCCAGAATAAAGCATGAATATTCTGGAATATCTTTGCTTTATTCTGGAATATCTAAATATAGCAGAATAAGTAACTGACACCTGGATGCAGACAGAGTTTTCACAATTGCTTCTTGATGGGGTCTGCCAGATGGAGGCAGCAATAAGTTTGCATGTTACCTACATGTAGGGTTATGCATGAATATTCGTAGGCATTTGAAATCTGATCGAATGTGCCAAATTTTGACATTCAAACTCGAATAGAAGGTCCCAAAATTCGAATGTAAACATTGGAATTGAATTTCGGATTTTGGATCTATTCGTTCAAATTATCTGGACATTTGTATGTATACGGGTTCATACACAATGCGTAGCTGAAGGTGTGCATAATCTACTATGCCGTGTGGTTTTGCAGAAAGTTGCATTCTTAGGTCCTTCTCTCTGGGCCCTAGGCTCCTTCCGCATGGGATGCTGTCTGCTGAGAAGAAGGGACCAGCAGCCTACCATAAGCATGCTAGTGCAGATTATGAAAGGCTGTGCCCCCTCCCAGAATGCTCTGTCCGCTCAGGGTGGAGCATAGACCAGGGCCCTGGTCACACTAGTAGCTTAGGATGACCTCAGATCGTCTTCAGGTCATGTTACTCACATTATTTTATTTAAGTCATTTTCCAAGCCTGCCTAACCCTGTTAGATCATCTTAACTGTAGTCGTCATTGGCCATGGTCACACTAAGACAGGATGGCCTATTCATTAATTTAATCTGAGGTCGTACCTGTGCTGGTCACACCTAGATCATTATAGATTGTCCTCAGGCCATCTCCACCTTGGGCTTCATCAGTCACACCTTTCTCCAAGATCAGCCGGAGCCTCCTCTTAGCTCTCCACCCCTTTTCCTGCATCAAATCTACCTCCTTTCTGATTGGATGCCGTTCTGTCACCCGGGAGGTGTGTGTGTTTGTGGTTCTTTTTAAAACCTGCACCCCCACCTCCATGGCCTCTTCCTTTTTTATGTGTTTTTCTTCTCCGTGCGATTAATTTTCTAAAGAAATTCTGTAAAAACGAGGACGCCGGTTAAGATGGTCTAACAGGGGTAGGCCATCTTGGAAAACAACTTAAATAAAAATTAAGTAACACGACCTGAAGACAACCTGAGGTCGACCTAAACAACCTGTGTGACCAGGGCCATTTTTAGAGGACTGACAAGGACTCAGCCCATCATAGCACTCCAGGTCGTCTTCGCTTCCTCAGAGTGTGAGTGGGGGGACGGGCTAAAGGAGGCTGAACCGTGCTGTGGTGGGTGGGTCCAGTCCTTCCTTTCATCCAATGTGTATGATTCCTCTATCTAGCATTTTCCCACAAATTTATTATTATTATATATTTTTTTAAATGAATCACACGGAGAAGAAAAGCACCTAAAAAAAGGAAGGGGAGCTTGGAGGTGGGGGAGCAGGCTTAAGAAAGAACCACAGACACACACCCTCGCCTCCCTTGAGTGACACAATGGCACCCAATCTCTTTTGACACAGCAAAAGAGGTGAAGAGCCAAGAGTTCCATGGAGGAGGCTCAGGCTGATTGTGGAGAAAGGTCTGAGTGATGCAGCCCAAGATGGAGATGGCCTGAGTACAACCTATGGGCGACCAGCACTGGTATGACCGTAATTTGAATTAATGAATAGGCCATTGTGTCTTAGACTTGTGTGACCAGGGCCCTGGTTAGGGTGCCCAAAACAGTGCCTTGGCCTGGTTCACCAGTAGACCTGGGCACTGAGGTTTACTGGTAAGCTAGGGGTAGTATAGTAGACCATGGCATGCATCCATGGTGTGGTATACCCAGGGAGGGGGTACCTTTCAGCAGTGTCATAGGATCTGCTGCCAAAATGTTCCATCCCCACAGGAGCTTTGAAGGTCCCTGTGCTGGCTATGAATGTGGTCTTGGACTACCCCAGAAGCAAGTTGCTAATTCCCAAGATGGGGAAGCCTATCCTATTCTGGAATAAAGAGTGTAAGTGGGAATATGGCCTGAGGCAGAAAAAAAATAAGCACCAGGTCCTCAAGCCAATTAAGCACTCTCAAAGGGACCCTCTCTGCATCTTGGAGTCCTACCATTTTCGTCTTGTGGTTAGGGTGCTGGACTCTTATCTGGGAATCATCGGGTTTGATTCTACACTCCTCCATGAAGCCAGCTGGGTGGTCTTGGGCTAGTCACAGCTCTCTTCTGAGCTCTCACAGCCCCCCCCCCGCCTCACAGGGTGTCTGTAGGGAGAAGAACAGAAGGTTCGTCAGCAGCTTTGAGTCCCCTTGAATGGGTGAGAAAAGTGGGGTAGAAAAGCCAACTCCTCCTCCTTCTAAAACCCCCAGTTTGCTCAGTGCTAGTTACACCCCTAAATAGACACCCTACAGCTGCAGAGGAAGTAGAAACCCCCTGCCCCTCACCTTCTTATGAAGCTGCACTGCTATGGTGCGTGTGAAACAGATCTGGAAAGGACATGAAATTTGAGAACATCTGGAGGCCGACGGCTCTAATCCCTCCGTAACACTGGAGCAAATGGATTTAATTGTTCCTCAAATTTCCACCATTGCTCATTCTGTGATGGGTTTATAAAATGTTCGGATATGCTCCTTTTCTACTCCTAGACAGATCTGGCTGTGCAGAAAATGCTCCTCTGTGTGATGCTGATCTGAGACTTAATTTTACAGCAATTATATAAATGCCGAAATCAAACACTCTTCTTATTGCCTGCCGAGATTAAAGCAAGCGCATGATACAAAAGAGCACTGTGGGTTCGGGGAATTAATATAGAGACCTGCCACAAGATGTCACTGGTTTTCTGGTTATGGAACAAAATACCAGGCTGGGAAATATGCAGAATTTCTAAAGGAAGATAGGCCACAAATATGCCTAATTCCAAATGTTTTTCTAGCGGTGTGCTCCAGTTTCAAAAGAAAGAAATTGATTGCAGACAAATCTTTTCCAGGGGTATGAATGTGCAGCTCTTCTTCTGCAAGAGTGATCCATGACACAAGGCCTTCAGTTGTGCCAAGCGCCTTAAGACCCCATCAACAACAGCATGCCAGGCTCCTCTGTCTTCCACTGTCCTTTGTGTCTGCCTAAATGCATGTTTGCTGCTTCTGTGACGCTACCCATCCAGGTACAGTAGGGTGAGCAAAAGCCCTCCTTTCTGTGTCATCCTTGGGGAAGCCACATGGGTCAGACACTGGTGGGCCCTTCTCGACTTACCTGTTGTGCAGTTCTGGATCTGTAGCTCTGGGTCAGTCGTCTCTGGACCAGCTTCTCCACCAGCTCCGCCAGCCGAGAACAAAGGTTCCTGGCCTTGGAGCTCCCGGGCAACCCACTTTGGGAGTGCAACCAGGCATGGTGCAAAAAGGTTCCCCAAGGCCCTAGTGTGCCAGGAGATCTTGTTATGGAGGTCTACAGGTGTTCTGAACCAGAAACAGACCAGTGCTGGGATGAGACACAGCAAAAAAAGAATATCCTTGAGGTGCGCTGGTGGCTTCTCAGAGAAGGCTCTGAGGTAGGATAGTTCACACACCAGTCTGCTCCTTCTTCTCTTCTACATGTTTTGTGCTAGAAATGGTGTATTAGAGAAGGCTTGGGAACATGAGGACCACATGCTGTCTCTCTGAAACACCTCTGAGGAGAACCTCTGAGGTAGCTTAGAGAAGATTTTGAGGGAGGATTGTTCATGCACCTAGTTTGCCTCTCCCCTCCCTCCTGAACATTCTGTGCTAGAAAAGGTGGATTAGAGATGGGTTGGGAACACGAGGGCCACACACTGTCTCTCTGAGGTGTCCCTTTTGTTATGTTTGAATAGAGCCTTAGAGCACGTCCCCATGGAAGCCAGTTGCTTCGCTTGTGACGCGTGTCTTAAAAATCCGTGTTGTAACTCACAATAAAGCATCCCCATGTGGTTTGGGGCAATGTGGATTCAAATCGTACGTGCCTGTCCCCATGCAAGCTGCAGCATGAGCCCATATCTTTTCCTCCTTACCCACCCTCTCTCCTGATAGAAAGCCGGGTTGACGTCACCATAACCTGTCCCGCTTGCTGCAGCGATGACAGGCAAACACCTCAGTTGCACCTCCACAAACACAAAGATCATTCCTTTCCTTGGCTGCCACAGTTAAAAGCATAACCAAAAGTTAGTTAAAAGCATAACTAAAAGCAGATCATTCCTTTTCCTTCACCACCACAGGTTAGCGGAGGTGCACACATCCACATGACAGCGGGCACCACCCACTCATAACTGGCTCAAAATTTTCTCCCAATTCAGGCCCCAGACTTGCTATCAGGGAAGGGTGTGTGTGTAATAACTGTAGCCATTTATTTAAAGAAATCCTCAAGCGGCTGCTGATTGCAGTCGCATGTCAGGAATAGAGAGCAGAGGTGAAACCCTGCCCGCTAATACTGTGGCCGCCAAGCTCCGCCCCAGAAAACCCGGAAACTTCCGCATGACCCCAGGACAATATGTGCTCACCCCCTATTTCAGAAAGAGTACACTTGCTAAGTGGGGTTTTTTTTTGGACACATATTGTCTTGCGTGTAGCCTGTATTAGGGCTTTGCATGGAGACGCTCCGGAGGCAGCCTCAGAATAATTTCGGAATATTTTCAGCATGGCGATGGGCCCTTAGAGGAGGTATTGAGGTAGGATTATTCTAACACTTGTCTGCCCCTCTTCCTTCCCCTGTACATCCTGTGCTAGAAGTAGTGCCTTAGAGAAAGGTTGAGAACCTTTGGGCCATACACCATCTCTCTGAGGGGGCTCTTTTATCTTCTCTGAATGCAGTCCAGGAGGCCATTTTAGGCCTCCCCATAGAGCATATGTTCTGCCTCATGCAGACAGAACATAGCAGAAGTAGCTAGTGGTGGTAAGGCATCTCTCGTCTGCCCCAGCATGTGAACAAAAGAGGCCCAGAAGGAATAACATCTGGACTAGAGTTAAGTGCAGACAGTCCCTGAGTCAGGGATGTTTCCTTCTGATAAGTGCACTGAGTTTGGGGCTTCCATCCCTCCTCTCATCACATCTTTCTGAGCCCTCAGGCTGAGTACAGGCATGATAGGGTTGCTCCGGTTTGGTCTAGATGAGCCAATTTGGTCTAGTGGTTAGGGAGCCATACTCTTACCTGGGGATACCAGGTTTGATTCCACACTCCCCCATGGAGCCACGTGGGTGACCTTGGGCTAATCACTGCTCTCTTCTGAGCCAGTTTGGTCTAGTGGCTAGGGAGCCAGACTCTTACCTGGGGATACCAGGTTTGATTCCACAGTCCCCCATGGAGCCAGCTGGGTGACCTTGGGCTAATCACAGCTCTCTTCTGAGCCAGTTTGGTCTAGTGGTTAGGGAGCTGGACTCTTATCTGGGAATACTGGGTTCGATTTCGCACTCCTCCACGAAGCCAGCTGAGTGACCTTGGGCTAGTCACAGCTCTCTTCTGAGCTCTCACAGCCCCACCTACCTCACAGGGTGTTCTGTTGTGGAGAGAAGAACAGAAGCATTGTCAGCCGCTTTGAGTCCCCTTGAATGGGTGAGAAAAGGGGGATAGAAAAGCCAACTCTTCTTCTTCTCCTGCTTTATCACCATGAATGTCACACCAACCGTCCCTTTTGCTCCTGGCTTGAATATGTTGCATTCCTGGTAAGGATGTTTTGCCATTTGCAATAAAATCAGCAACATGGTGAAAGAAAAAAGAAAGAAGGTGAGGCGGCGATCCTCAGCTGCTCCGGATGCAGTCCGTGGATTAAAACGCTCAAAGGCACACTTCTCTTTGCAATATCCTGCATAATGAATGGTACTCTTGAGATGACAGGCAGCCCTGCACTATGGGTAGCTGTTGGTCTCGCTGCAGGGAATAAATAAAGGGTGAATGACAGGGATGTGAGATTAAATCCTCAGCATACTTGCCTTCTTTGGAGCACAACTTAATAAGGGTCTCTTATTGCCTGGTGCCCTTTGGCCAACAGTAAGATCTAAGCTCAGCAAGGCTATTGAAATCCTAGGGCCTCCTGGCTGAAAGGAGGGCCCCCATTGATTTAAAGGCTGCAGGCGTCCAACAGTGGGGCATAGCAATCAAATGGGTGCCTGTATGTGTCTGATTAGGATATTTAATACCAGAGGTTCAGGGAGAATGAGGAATGAGGGGGAGAACTCTGTTGCCTGTTGACCTTAGGATGGCTAGGGCTCTTTCTGCACTTGTTAATCTGGATCAAGGAGCTGCTGAGAATGTCATCTGCACAGCAATCCAGATCAAGTGTTTGCTAAGAACGCCTCTTCTACATGGGAGTAGAGCAGATCTGGATCAGAAGTATGGTCTACATCCATACTAGCACTCAGTGCGGAAGCGTCTGCCTGTGGTTGATCTGGATCTAGCTAATCCAGATCTAGCTAATACGGATCTAGTTAATACAGATTAACTGAGGCGAGTGCAGAAAGGCCCAATATCTCCAGCACTACAGCTGGCATGGCCCTTTCTGCACTGGCTCTTATTCCAGAATAGGGACTTGCCATGTGTATGCTAGTGCAGACTATGGTGGGCCCCTCCCACAATTTGGTGCACCACCAAAGTGGCTCTCCTCTTTTGCACACTTCCCTATTTCATCCTTTGGGCCCCTAGACAGTGGATAGGCCTGTGAAAAGAGGTCTACTGGTCTATCAGTCTAGGCATTGACTGGGCTACACTGCATCCAATGGAGCAAGGGCTAGGGTCTCCTCTTAAGCTGGTCTACCATGTAGAAGGGGGCCTCTGGATCCCTTTCTGGACCAACTTAAAAGTAAGTGTGGAAAGATCTCTTGTTGCCTGGTGCCTTCAAGCCAAGGTCAAGCCATGGAAAAGTGGTTTGTTGTCATCTTCCTCCAGGGAGACGGTGGAGATTGAACCTGGTCTACCATTGCTCTAGCGTTGAGTCATGGCTGCTCTGATGGAGTCCGTACCCTTCTGCATTTTAAAGGTGACATTGGAATCCGTATCTGCAGTCCATGTTTGCTTGCTCATTTGGACCAAACTCTGTTCGCTTTGGTGTCTGTCATTGTTTCCTCGCTGGCTTCCAAAACCGTTGCCTGGGTATCTTGACTACTTTGTCATCTCCAGTGTAATTTTCAACCCCAATGCCTGTCTGAGTGCATTTGCACTGATCATATGATGGGGCTTTAGCAGGCTTACATGCTGCATCTTTCTCAGAGCCATTCACTCGTAGCATGCTGGGAAGGCTGCGATATGTCATTGGCTGTCAGTTCCCTTATTTTCTTTCTTTCTTTCTCTTTGCGTGTCCCTTTGGGAACGTCAAGGCAAGTAATTCATTTAGCTTGTTTTAGAAAATGTCATTTTGCTGCGCCGATAAATTAGCTTGGCTCCACTATCTTGCCGAGCTTGTTTTCTATACAGCGGCTCTTGCATACTCAGGACTCAAATATTTATTTCTTTTTTGGGGGGGCGGGGGGTTATGAATGTTTTGCATTATCTTTTGGGCATATTTTACTTTTACTCCTTTTGCTTTCCTTTACTGTTTGTGTCCAATTCCTCCTCCATGCTTAAGAACATAGGAACATTAAGATGAGCCCTGCTGGATTGGGCCACAGCTTGTCTAGCCCAGCATTCTGTCCCACACAGTGGGCCATCAGTTGCTTCTCACCTGCTCTCAACCTCCCACAAATAGGCTTTAGAGGCATCCTGTCCTGTCTCTCTCCAGCTTGGAGGTGGTACTCAGGCATCCGTTCCAGTAGCCATTGATATACCAGTCCTCCATGAATTAGGAGAAGCCCTGCTGGATCAGGCCACAGCCCATCTAGTACAGCATCATGACTCACCTAGTGGCCCACCAATTGCTTCGGGGCACCTCAAGTAGAAGGTAAAGGCAAAACCTTGACCTGGAGCCTTTATGCACTTGGGCTTATTCTGGAATATATCCTGGAATTTGGGCCTGCTGTCCGCATGCTAGTACATTCTATGGCAGAACCCAGGTAAGGTCTGCCAAAGTCTGCATTAGCATGTGGACATCAGATCCCTATCCTGAGTTATATTCCAGAATAAGGCCGAGTACAGAAAGGGCCCTGCTCTCAACTCCCTGCATATGGCCTTAACTGGCATCCTGCCTGTCTCTGCAGCCTGAAGGTGGGACTTAGGCATCCATTCCAGTAGCCATTGATACACCTGTCCTCCATGAATCCATCTGATCCTATCTTAAAACCATTTTGACTGGTTGCTGATTAACTAGGTTGTGTGGCTGGTTCCCATCCTATGTTGCCGTCCCACTGTTCTGCGCTTGACCTTAAACTGGTTCAGGAAGGAGTGCAGAGGCTTCCTTCCCTCATGGGGTGTTTTTCCACTGTCACTAAAAGTACCCATTAAGTACCCATTAATGGGTACGTAATGGCATTTTTGTACCCATTAATGGGTACTTAATAGGCACTTCTAGTCACAGTGGAAAAACATCCATGGTGGACAGGCTTAAGGGGAGACTACGCAACCTGCTAGTATGCTCTGACCCTATTGGATGGAGCAGAGCCTGGTCTAGGTGGCCAAAATGGCTGCCTGGACTGAGACAAGAATAATAAAAGAGAATGACGTTTTGTTTGTGATCTAAGGACTCGGCTACCCATAGCTTGTTTAGGGCTCTTTGAGATGAAAAATTTTTTTTTCTGCATCTTATGTTGACTTCTATAATGCTGTGTGCCCTGGGCAATGGGGAGAATCGCTGGCTGCCCGCTGCCGGTTTTCATCTATCCAGGCAAGCGGCAGCCACCCAGCCAGGCTCAGTGAAGGGGTCTGTTATGGGTGGCGCGTTCACGCCAGGAGGAAGAGGGCAGGGCAGCCCCGAAAAGCGGCTTTTAAAAAGTAGCCACTTGAGTCATGTAGGCCACGTACGATCCTCAGAATCCGGATTGAATGTGATTAAGTTTAAAGTAATGGGAACAGGAAATTCGCGTTTGCATCCGGTTCTATTATTTCGGTTTAGGGAAACCGAATTAAGCTTATAGTGGGCATGCGGCCTATGTGATGTAAATATAAGACCATGGTAAATAATAATAAAAATATTATGTCTCTCATCTCAAGTAGGAACTCAAATATCTATCTAAGCCGCATCCTCAAGTTCGAAATTTTCCATGAGGAATCACTTGTTTAGAGGAAGGGCAATTTTGGGACTCAGCCCAACGGAAGAGATGTTCTCAATCCAAATCAAGGGAGATCTGGAACACTGTGGCCTTAAAATGTTCAACAAAACATTTGTCTTTGTTCGGGAGGAATTAAATAGCTCTGGATAGAAGCCAAGAAGCAATAGGTGATTGACAACAAAATGGAATGAACAAAAGCAAAGAACAAGACAACGCAAGCCCATGTGAAGTACCAACTGCCTGCCCGTATGCCAGTAAACAGAAGTCGAGCAGTTGACTATGGGGTCAGTGAGATCAGCCCCCAGTGAGTTACACGGTAGAAGAACATCTCTCAAAACAAACAAATATGAGGATTTAGGCTGAGCAGACTTCATGCCCTTGCGGATCCTCAGTTTAAATTTGTTTAGAATTTGGGGTGCTTGCTTCTTTGATGCTGGTAAACATCTGAGGCATCGGAAACAGTGTCAGAATTCAATGAGATGTGTGGTTTTGTCGAGGGAAGTCCATACTCAAACTGGTGGGCCACTAGAACATCTTTTCCTCATATTCTTTTTCTCTACTGAAGACAGAGTGGTGGTCACGGCTACCAGCTACTTGTTCATTGGCTCACCTGCCTGACCACAAGACCTGAGAAACGTCTAGGATATTTTGTGAACCAATGGACGGGTTCCTTCTGCAAAAGCAGAGGTGTGCACGAATGCAATTTTCGGGATTCAATTTGAATCTTTAATAGAATATCCAAAAATTCTATCCAATTTGAATTTACCCAAATTTTTGAATTTATCCAAAAATTCTATCCAATTCAAATTTACCCAAATTTGATTCGAATTAAGCAAATTTGAATCTATTTGTTTGGATTTTCAACTTGAATGTGCATTTATGAATGTCGACAACGTTCGTATGTGCCTGTACGCATCATTACACATCCCGTACACATCTGTATGAATCCCGTATTTATCTGGTATGCAACCCATTTTTGTCCTGTACAGGTTCATACAAAGAAGTATGGATACGGGAAAGATACATACGTGCAAATACACATCATATACGCACCTGTACACATACGAATGTCAAAATAATTCAAACAGATAGATCTGAAAATTCAAAATTTGTTCAAATGTTTAAATTTGAACTTAAAGACATTCAATTTGAATTTGAATGTTGACATTCAAATGAATTTGATCGAATTTCAAATGTTTCGAATATTTGTGCACATCCCTATGCAGAAGCAAACACAGAAGCGGCAGAAGCAGGTACAGCTGGCAAAATACCAAGAAGGGAGCAAGCAGAACCACTTGGGCAACTTTTGGTTTCAGTTACCCAGATCAGAGATGACGAAATTATACTTTGCCTAGGGGCCCAAAAACCTTTTTGCTTGATAAAAAAAGAAAAGCAGTTGGAAGAAGTTCTTATTATCCCAGAAGAAGAAGAGTTGATTCTTATATCCCACTTTTTACACACTTTTAAGGGGATTCAAATAGCTGAAAAAACACCTGTTCTTCTCATATACCTGAGAGGTAGGTGGGGCTGTGAGAGCTGAAAGAGAGCTGGGACTAGCCCAAGGTCACCTAGCTGGCTTTGTGGAGGAGAAGAAGAGTCAGTTTCTAAACTCCTCTTTGCTCACTCCTAAGTGGACTCAGAATCCTTCTGTTCCTCTCCCTACAACAGGTTCCTTGTGAGGCCGGTGGGGCTTTGAGAGCCCAGAAAGAGAGCTGTGACTAACCCAAGGCCACCCAGCTGGCTTCATGGAGGGAGTCCACGTGGAATCAAATCTGGTGACTATGGGTTGTGAGTCTGGCATCCTATCCAGAAGACCAAACTGAAGATACGCAAAGTCTTTTCAGTGCCTAGCTTGGAAACCTCTTGGGTTTGCCATAAAACTGAACTGGGCAATTGAACCAACGGTTGTTCTCATTCAATTTCAAACTGGTTTGCGAACAAAAAGTACCATCTTTCCACTGAAAAACATATCAAACGTGAATTGTTTGACGGAGTAGTTAACATTTGCAAGGGGTGGGAGTGGTTTGCTTGAACTGAATCTTTGGATACTTGGACACTTGAAATGTTTGGTTCTATACGGACATTCGAAACCTGCTGGTTCGCTCTGAACTAACTGAATGAATTCAGCAGATCTCTACTTATGCCATTCCAGTGGGGAAAATGGGAACAGGACCAAGGAGAGCTTTCTGAAGGACAAACTTGATTTAAAAACGGTATATTTGAATTTCCCCTTTCCTCAACATACCAACTTTAGGAGGTGGATCTCTTTAGGACTGAAAGGGGGGAAAGAAAGGGTGAAATTCCTCCACATCTATTCTGCCTTACAGCTTCTGAAAAGACCTTCTGAAACTTTAGATGTTAAAAGGAAAGATGTATTTAGGGTATAACTTGCCCCAAACCTTTGGCTTTTTAGAACTGGGAGATGTTTTTTCTAGATCAGTGGTTCTCAACTGTTCTAATGCTGTGACCCTTTAATATAGTCCCTCATGTTGTGGTGACCCCCCAACCTAACCCTAACCCCCAACCATAAAATTATTTTCGTTGCTACTTCATAACGACCCCTGTGAAAGAGTAGATTGACTCCCAAAGGGGTCCCAACCCACAGGTTGAGAACCACTGTTCTAGATCAAGGTGCTACCCAGTGTGGTTCTGACAGCTGTCACTTGTGTAAACTGCTCTGGAACATTTAATTTCAAATCCAAGCTAGAAATTCAGCAGTGGTGCAAAAACAAACAAAAACAAACCAATCCAGTTTTCTTTTGACCATTTAATACGTGCAGCGCGCATGGGCCTTACAGACAGCGTTGGCGTGAAACGCAAATGCATTTGGCGTAAAGCAGCATTTTGGCTCTCCTGCCTAATAGGATTTCCATAATTTACTTTTTCTTCATGTAGACTTCAAAAAGTGCTTTGTCTTTGCTAAACATGACACACTTGCCTGGTTGGTTCTTGGAGAAGATAGCCAGGAGGCAGAGCAACTAGCTTGATGCTGGTGACTTGGAAATGAGTGGAACTTAATAAAGATGTCAAGTGTGATCAGAAGCTTTAGTTGCAGAGAGGAAATAAAAGGTCTGGAGCGATGGCGTGCATGCACAAAGTCTGGGTGAGTATTGCCTTGATGCTACATTAAGTCTGCTTGGAATGTTTACCTGGAGCTAGATGTAGGCAGAGTATGTGTAATCATGGTACAGCGTTTTCATCACACACTCTCCTTCTCATAAGAACCTAAGAGGAGCCCTGCTGGATCAGGCTGCAGCCCATCTAGTCCAGCCTCCTGCCTCACACCAATTGCTTCGGGGAATCTCAGCCCAGACTCAGTGTCAGACTCTTAGGCTGTATTCCCATTCAAGATTTAAAGAGCTTTGAAATTGTTCTGAAAGCCCACCGTTCCCAAAGGTTCAAAAGAATCCGCAGTTACTGAGGATTAAAGGTCCCAAAATGCAGATTATCTATATTTGAATCAAAAGAGGTCTCACTGCTGGATTTAGAAATAATCCTCACTATTTAGCAATGGGAATGCAAGTGTTTTTTTGGAGGGAAACATGTAGCAAGAGTTCAGTGTAACAAATTGGCAGCTTCTATCCTGGCGTTGTCCGCTGTTGTGTTCCTCCCTCCTTCCAGTCACTCCTTTTGCCTGCATCCCTGCAATTTCGCGCTGTTCTGATGTTCCGATCCAGGGCAAAAGCCTCTTTGCCTCCATCCTTCCTTCCCTCCTCCCTGCCATTTTGCACTGCTTTGATTGACGGATCCAGCACAAAACACAAGGGAAAGTGACCTTTAACACTGGAAGTTGTGCTAAAAATCAGCAGAATTCCATAGAATCAGGGATAGGATAGGGGGATAGGATAGGATTCCATAGAATCAGGGATAGGATAGGGGGTGGGGTTTGAATTACTCTCCTGGATGATGTCAGGGTATGACGAAGGAGAGAGGGGAGGGGGTTTCTCCCCTGCAAGTTTGCATTATAAGCTAAGAGTGGGAAAGCCAAAAGCCAGACCTCGCTGCTGATTTTTTAAAACGTGCTTTAAATCTGGATTAAAATGCCCAGTGGGAACCTGGCTGTAGGCAGTAGTCTCCCAATTCCCTGGGCTAGTGAGAATTCTCTTTCTGAGCTCTCATATCCCCACTTGCCTCACGGGGTGTCTGTTGTGGGGAGAAGAACAGAAGGTTTGTCAGCTGCTCTGAGTCTCCTTAAAGAATGAGAAAAGTGGGATATTAAAACCAACTCCACCTGTGATTAGTCAGTGGTGCGGGCCTGCACAGAACACCTGGTTCAGTCCCAGACGTTCTGTCCAGGCATGTGCTGCTGACCAATCACAGGACGCGGTGTGCGCAGGTGCACAACGCCAGGGATCAAACTAGCAAGTCACGACCAGGTAAATTGCATGCGGCTCTGAGTGGGGGGTCTAGGTGACTGCATCCCGAGGAGGCCAAACACCCGCCTTGGTGTGCTGGCAGCTAGCATGGCCTGGATTGGGCTGCTCCAGCTGCCACAAACCCCCTAGGTGCCCACTGGTACCCAGGGAGGTCACACCCTCAGCCATGCGATGACTTACCTTTTCGGACCCTCTGGTCTGATGTGGTGGTTGCATGGCCAGCCAAGGCAATGTGCCGCTCTGCGCACATGTGTGCACAATGATAGACCGACCTCAGGCCGCGTGAGGAGGAGCCCAGGCAGGACAAGGTAAGTTGTTTGCGCAGGCCTGCCAGCTGCTGACCCAAAATCGATTTTGTGCTCTACGCCCAGAACGCAATTAGGCTGCCCTCGGATGGGCTGGGACGGTTCTGGATGAAACCGCTGGCCCAGCAGAGCAAAAGCTCTGTCCCAGGAGTGTCCTAATTGCGTTCCAGAGGCCTAGTGTGAATAGGGTTACTGTGGGAATAAAATGGAAGGTAGACCAGTGCTTGCTGCCTCAATGTGTTTGGGAGTAAGGTGGCAAGAAAAAGCACGACAGAATATAATGAAATGTCTGCTGCATGCAAAGAGATGTTCTGTCACAGAGCTATGGCAATATACGTAATTTAAACAGCTTCTAGGATTAGGTTGGAAGCAGAATGCTGGCCTCTATAAACCTTCCTCTTTCCAAATTTTATGAAACAAGCTTTATTAGAAATAAAAAAAAGCAAAACTAAAATAACTGCAGCGGAATCTTCATTTGCAGACAGTACCGATAGCTTGAATTTTGGAGATACATCTCCCTATGCTCTCAGGTCTATATGGGGAATGTTGGAGATACCTGTGGCATTGCCAGGATAGTCCTGGGTTCGTTAACTGATGACCTGTAATATCACTATTATGTAGGGATGTGCACATTTCTAAACATTCAAAATTCGATCAAATTCAGTCGAATATGGACATTCAAATTTCAATAGAATGCCTATGCATTTGAATTTAAACATTCAAACGAATTTCAAATGTTCCAAAGCATTCAAATGATTTGAAAGTATGAATATCATACATATCTGTACGCATTTGTGCAGATAGTACAGGCCGAAAACAGGATGCATACGGGATAAAACGGGATGCATACGAAATGCGTACAGATACGTATAGACATACAAATGTTGTTGACATCTGTATCTTTAAATACAAATGTCGGCATTTGTATCTTCAGATTCGAATCTAACATTCGAACAAATGTATTCAAATGTATTTGATTCAAATTGGATTTTGTTGCATTCGGATTCTAAACATTTGAATTGAATCAAATGTTTGGATATTCAATTCGACTTGAATTCGAATGCAACCTGCCCCCCGCCCCCCCCGCCACATATGTGCACATTCCTACTATTTTGGGAAATTCAGTAATGATGTTTGGCTTCCCATAATAGTTCTCTGCCACGATGCCCAGCGATCCTGTAAGTGCCTGCCCTCACTAGGAGTGGTTTGGCCCTGTTAGGACGCTGGGTTCATGCAATGGCCAAGTGAATACTACAGTGTGGACACAAAACACTGGTAGCAAGCGTTTCAACAGTTAACTAAAACAAGTTTATTATTATACACAAGCAATACTAGAAGATAATAAGGTTCAGGTAGTTGTTGGTTTAAATTTGCAAGTCTCTTAAGGCTAGGAGCTACCCCTTTCTCTAAAGGAAAATAGTTCCCCTTTTAAAAGACAAACCTCTCCACGTTCCTCTCCCTCTGGCTTGCTTCTGCCACAGCTCAAGCCAAGCCAGTGTACCAGAACGTGGCCCTAGATGATCACAAGGCCCAGTCCGTCCTTGCTTGTCCGATCATCCAGCCTGGTCAGTTGCTAGTGAAGTCTCCCTCAGAGCCACAATCCTCCATGATTGTCTCCTTCAGAAATCACTCAGCCCAAAAGACCACTGGTCAGCTACTGGTTCCAGCTCCCTCAGGTTTAGCTCTTTTCCTTTCAGCCCTTGTCCCAGCATGAAGACACCCTATGCTGTACTCTGTGTTCATTTATACTCATCCCCCTCACCCTGATTGGCTGTAACCTCCTGGGGAAAACTGCTGAAATAAAATGCTGCTCGGAACTCCTGATTGGTGGGAACTCCTTCTCTAGCTCCTCCAGCACTCAGATCCCCGGACAGCTTTTCCCTCCAAAACCTTACTCCAGCCAATCACTGCAACAGGGCCCGCACAGGATTTCCCGCCCTTTTTGCAGCCAAAATCCCAGGGTTTGCAACAAGCTGTTTGCACCAAGGCTGGCTATGGCAGCTTGCAAGAAGCCTGCAAAGCCAGGAAGCAAAACAGTTTGCAGCCTGTTCCCAGAAACCGTCACATTCTCCATATCTCATTATCTGTCATCAGCTTCCCTGATGTGAGTCGATATAGGTTACCAGAAGCCTTAAATAACAAAAGGAAGCGATAGAGGGTTTGATGGCATTTTGTTGGTCCCAACTGAGTTGATTCCAGATGTGAAGGTAAGCCTGCAATTGCTCTTCTTACCCAGTAGGGGGCAGCGAGAGCCAATTGCAAGATCTCCATATAGATCAGTGATGGCCAACCCATGACATGCGTGTCACAGGTGACACGCCAAGCCCTTTTGGGTGACACATGTGGTCACCCTGACACCTGGGCGTGTAGTGCTTGCTTGTTCTTGAAGTGTGCAAAATACTAACTTTCAATTGAAAGTTAGCAAACGAAATTCAGCAACAAAAGTCACTAATGTAAAGAATTATTCGTTTTTGCTTTTAATAAAATACATATATCAAAAATATAACTTTTTTACTGGAGCTACAAATATCACAAAATTATGGATATTTCTAGAAGTGACACAGCACCTGAATTAAGCTAGGTTTTCTTGCGAATTTTGACACACCGAGCTCAAAAGGTTCGCCATCACTGATATAGATCCTACATTCCTTGCTTTTTGCCTTCTGGCTGTGGCTGCAGTCACACCTTGATGAAATAATCCATTTTATTAAGAAACAGAACTGAAAACACATCCTGACCGCACCCAGTCCCTAATCATCCTTCCACAGATCATCCTCAGTTAGGGTTGCTTTGCTCACACCCTTCCGTTCCTGTTCTGAGATTCCTTTATAAGAGGTTTTTTTAGATCTCCACCCCTCTCCACCATTGTAACATCCTCTGAGCTGTGACAGGATGAAAGGGAAGGCAAATCCATGCAGGATCCACCCACTATAGTCCGGTTCAGTCTCCTTTAGTCCTCCTCCCTGATCGCACCCAAAAAGTGAAATCGGATTAGCACTCTGTAACGGGGCTTGAGACCTGGAAAAATCAGGACTGAGGAAAGTATGATTGAAGGGAGGACCAATAAAATGGATTAGACTAAAAACGTGTGAGCAGTGGGGTCCAAAGATGAACTGAAGGAGGATTAAAGTGCAGCCTTACTGCATGAGAGGCTGGTCTTCCTGATGTTTATGGAAAGCTACTCAATAGCTCCAGCTGCATTTCATAAAGTTGCAAAGGGGTCCAAAAGGAAAGTTCCTGTCCTGATAGATTTCTCCCAAAGGCATGCCTCGGCCTAGGATCGAGCACTCAAATGAAAATAAACATAAACATAAATGCTGGACCTGCCTATTCTCTCTAGCTGGATTATCCTTTTTGGGGCTTTCTGGTTTGGGGCTTTGCGGTTCTCTGCCAATAAGGAAGTTCCAGATGGACAGAACACTAAAACCTGCAGACAGAATCCACAGAGAAGGCAAAAGTTTTTCCCTCCCTCCCTCCCTCCTCCAGTTTGGTCTAGCAGTTAGGGAGCCGGACTCTTATCTGAGAATACTGGGTTTGATTCTGCCCTCCTACACAAAGCCAGCTGGGTAACCTTGGGCTAGTCACAGCTCGCTTCTGAGCTCTCACAGCCTTACCTACCTCACAGGGTGTTCTGTTGTGGGGAGAAGAACAGAAGCTTTGTGAGCCACTTTGAGTCCCCTTAAATGGGTGAGAAAAGCGGGGTAGAAAAGCCAACTCCTCCTCCTTCTCCTTCTTCTTCCATTCCTCTCCCCCCCTCCCTTTCTTCCACATCTTTTCCCCTTCTGGTTGTAGCAAAAAAGCTGCAGGGGCACCTCTTATATTGGCACAGGAGCAGCAGAGCAGAAAGGTCTTTTTCTGCCTTCTGCAACGTATTTATAGGATTGGGCTGAAACTGGAGCCTGTTTATTGGCGGTGTAGCTTTCAGTGGCAGGGCAGATCAGCTTTGTGGTCAGAAGAGGATTTGTGGCAGATTTGCATGATGTCTGTAGAGGATTAGCAGTCAACAAAAGACGTGCGAGCCAGCTGCATACATATTCTGGTTCATTGCGGGTGATCAGAACGCCGTTGCACACGGTGTCTCCGATCCTTAAGCTAACAGTGTGCCACAGTTAATGTCTAATGGCATCCAGTTCTCATTAACTTTTGCCGGCCATATAGCAAGCAATATTCTGGAGAAAAGCCTCTCTGGTTGGAGCTGTCTGTGTAATGATAAGGTGACGCGCACATTCAGTATTTTGTCAGTGCAGAATACCCAGAACTGTGTGATTTTTCAGCCCCTGCACATATGCAGAGGCCATGGCCAGAATGGTGCCTCCATCTAAGGTAGGTTACAGCACTATTTCAGGGAAACCTGTCCTCAGAGAAGCAGCTCAGCCTACTCCATTCCGGCTTTACAGCTCCATTTCTGGAATTACGGGGGGACCTGTTTTAGCAGTGCACCAGAGTGTACTCCATAATGGGTTCCCCACGACCTCTGAGGCTAGGAATCTTTGGGTGCTTCCACATTTGCCGCAAAAAAATGGATCAAAGAAGATTAGTTTTTTGGCGAGGTACAGATCCAAATAGGTACAGATCCGAAGGGCCCTCGTGCGTCCGCACATGTGCGGGGAGGCCAGATCCGGCAGGATGGATGTTCTGTGTGCTATGCGGAAGCCACAGCACCCATTCCAAAAGTCAGCCAGATTCCCGTGCCGCTGACGCCGCCCCCGGAGCCGTGGGACTGGAGTATGCAGCTGCCAGTCACCACGTGTTTCCGGCAGTGCGCAGTGTGCAGCATGCAGGGGAGGGCGGAAGGAAGCAAACTGGCCTGCTTCTGCCCTCCCCAAGATGGCAGCTGCAGTGACATCCATCCCTTCGCCTGTCCGTGTGTGGAAGCATTCTCCTTCCAAACAGATCAAGGCGAAGGGATGGATTAAAGGCATTTTTGAGGCCTTCCTGTTGAGCCGGTTTTTGGCGTCGAGACCCGATTTAGAAACGGATCTCGCGTGCCAAAATGCGGAAGCAGCCACCTGGAAGGGTCACTAAAGAGGTCTCCAGTGCGGAGGGTAAGTATCTAAGGGTTTAAAATGGGTTTTAAATGGGGCGTTAAACCGGTTTCCGCAGCCAGTGCGGAAACATCCTTTGTTCCTAACCCTTCAGAGTCCTCTGAGCAAAGCTCATGCGAGCTTCAGGGCTGATCTGGACCAGCAGAACCATTAGACCCTTTTTTCTGCATCAGGCCTTTTCCTGGATTAAATCCTGGAATAGAGACCTTTCACCTGCATGTTGATGCAATCTATGACAGGCCGTGGACGGGACCTGATATATTCTACCCCGGCATGTTGATTGTAGGTCCCAGTTCCCAGATACAATCTGGAATAAGGCCCAGTGCAGAAAGAGTCATACAAATGATTGAAGCCCTCTTGTGTTCTATGGTAGGGATGTGCATGAATATTTGAAGACATTCAAAATTCGATCAAATTCCTCTGAATTTGACGTTTGAATTCAAATCGAATGTCCATAAATTTGAATTTAAACATTCAAATGAATTTCAAATTTTTGAATCTACTCATGCTAATTATTCAGACATTCATATGTGTATGGGTTCATATACAATGTGTACTTGCACGTACACATCTTTCTCGCATCCATATGCATTGGTACGGATCCGTATGGGACGAAAATGCGTTGCATATAGGATAACTACGGGATGGATACGGATGTGTATGGACGCGTACAGGATGTGTCACGATGCATACAGGAAGATATGAATGTTGTTGATGTTCGTAAGTGCAATTTCGAATCCAAAATTCAAACGAATAGATTTGAATTTGCTTAACTCGAATTGAATTTGGGTAAATTTGGGTTTTAAATATTCGAATCCAGTTGGATTTTTAGATATTCGAATCAAATCAAATCCCAAAAATCGCATTTGTGCACACCCCTATTCTGCGGCTCTCTAACTGGATACTCTTAAGCTAGGTGTTGTTTTAAGAATGATCCTCCCATTAGCCTAGTTGAGCTGACTTCTATAATTTAGTTAAAAGGCGAGAGAGAATTAAAGAGAGAGAGAGAGATTGAGAGAGTGAGGACAGAATAACTGAGCATGCTTATTGCAACTGTGCAGTTTATAAATGAGTAGCTTGGGAACATGGAGAAATACAATCCATCCTTGGGGAAAAATTAATATTTTTAAATAGTTCCTCTTGCATATGTAAACATTCTCAGTGCGCGCTTGGGAAGGCAGGCATTTCTCCACTGATTGCTCATTTCGGGATTCTGCCGACTTCTGTGCATTAATGAGACTTTCCTGGATTTGCAAAGATGGAATGAGATCTGCCCTGTTGCCATTTTTTGCTCCCACTTTGATAACTATAAGGAGAGCGTGGATACGGGCCAACCCATTAGAAATGTGGGGACGTATCGCTGTGCCTTCTAATAATACCCTATCAATCGTTAGCAAACAAATGCCAAAGAGGCATCCAGCTACCTTTAATGAGAGGGTGGCTGCTGCCAGTTCTTTATTACCTGGGTTATGTGCGTCGCAGTCATTTGCTGAGCAATTTTAGCTGGAGAGAAGAGTTTTGGGGCAAAGATAAAGGATCAAGAAACGGGACTGCAGGCAGTGGGAGCCCTGTGCAATGAAACAGACTGTGAGTGCACAAGCCATTAATTCCGCACTACTTTACATAAAGTCATCAAGAATGAAGTTTAATTAATACAGAGAAAGTGAACACTTTGGATTATTATTATTTTTTCCCCCGGTTGGGAGGGGTGGGTGGCGAGAAGAAGCGTTTTGTTCCAAAGTTCAGCAACAGCATCTGTTAGCCAATTGTTTAAAAATTGCTGCACGGTTGTTGGACAAGAAAAGAAGGTTCGCAGGTTGGCTTTCTCAGCGAGCAAAGCCAAAGAAAGACTATAACGGTATAGGAACGGATGGCTGTCCCATCAGGGCAAAGTAGGCAGGATCCAAATGCACCCAGGACAAGAGACAGTCCGAACCGATCTGGGTTTGAACCAGTTTGAATCAAATGGGGAATATTTGAAAGATTTGGCTTTCAGCCAAAAATTTGATGGAATCTGTCAAAATTCGGTCAGATTCGATTGAATTTTGAATGCATTCAAATATTTGTGCACAGCCCTACTGAATGCCCCTTGGTTTGGTTCAAATTCAGCTCTGGTTTTGGCATTCAGATGAACCCATCAAACACAACCTGTTTGATCAGAGTTTGAAGGTGTTTGAATTGAACACCGTGCTTGTTCAAGGGAAAAAAGTCTGAAAAGTTTCCATCTTCCCCCAACCCCTTATATGCATATTAAGCCTTCATTTTGGCTAGTTTTGCTGGGCAGACTGAGGACCTTTCTGCACTGGGCATTATTCTGGATTACATCCCAGGATAAGGACCTGCCTCGTGCATGCTGGAGCAGACTATGGCACACACATACAAAATGAATAAGTGAAAAATGCTGGTTGGATTTAGTGCTGCTACACACAAACAGCTTGCATAATTACCCAAAGAAATGCTCCCAGCACAAACCACTTTTTAAAAATACATTTTAAAAAAATGTTTATTTTTGCTTTTTACACATGCTTCATCGTACAGCCAACAAAAATACATATATTTATCCCCTAAATCACCTCTATCTAATACAAATATGTTCTAGCTACTCCATATAACTCTGAAATGAAAAAGAAGAAAAGAAATAAAGTAATAAAAGAAAAATGAAAAAAACCCTCTTGTTAAAAAAAAAAGGGAGAAAACCAGGTGGCGTTAACAGCTGAGGCCAATATGCACTTGGCCTCGTAGTTTGCAGTAGGTGAACATCTGGGCAGGTGCATACATTTAGCAATGGCAGAGGAGGAGAAAACCTTTAAAAAACCCAAACCTCCATTTATGAGAGATACATTTGTGGCAACCATCGCAGAGGGAGGGAAACTGAAAGGGAGAGTGATTGCTTTGCACGGTGTCTGTTCTTTTGCTCAGCTGTTTCTGAGTGGGGCAGGCTTACAGGGGTTGGACAAGGGCCAGAGATGAAAAAATCCTGTTTCTCTGTGCTGGAGATTTGTGTGGTTTGATTGGGACCTGCAGTTTTTGAATTCAGCCCGTGTTATCCTCAAGCAAATGGGGACACCCAGAATGCGCACTCGGTCCTGAATCAGGATTAAAATAATCCACTTAAAAAAGTCAAGTGAGAACACGGCCTGGGTCTCATTAGACTTAGCCCTAACCCTAGCTCTTGCAGCAGGCTTCGGTGCTCACCTGAGCTTTGGAACAACATGGGATGGTGCAGGGTCTGTCCTGGAACAGACCGAGCAAGTGTGGATAGCAAGTGTGGACTACCTGCTATACTTGGAGCATTCCAGGTCCCACCAATGTGGAAACTGCCAAGCTCCGAGTTACTGGATGTGGCGGGGTTTTGCTTGCTGACTCCACCCTCATGCTCCTCCATCCCTGATCACATGGACCCAGCTTCCTGTACCTCAGGAATCTCTTCCTGTGGGGTCAGTCGTGGCTGGGGAAGGTGAGCACAGCTGAATGTTCTCTCCTCTGTTGAAAACCCAGTTTGTGAGCATGCGTTGAGGCCCCATGAGATGTGTGTTCGAATGTAGTTTAGTGATTGAGAGTGGCAGTCACGCTGGTCTGCAGGCTGGCCTACATCACAGGGATGTTGTGAAAATAAAATGTGTCTGTTTCTTTGGGATCTTGGCATGTAATTCAGGGTGTAATTCCAGAGCTGACTTTGTCCTCACGTGCTCTACCACACAGCCTTCTCTGTAAGTCAGTGCTATGTGGGTTAATGGAAAACCGAGTTTACGCAACCCAGCAAAATGTCCTTTGTCTCTTGATGGCAGTTTCTGTGCATGTAAATCACGTCAGGCTTTGATAACTTTGGGGGCATTTTTAAATTTTTGATGCTCTGTGTCATTTGAGTTAAATTCAAAGGTTACAAACAATGCAGATAACAGTCATTTTTTTCCTACCTGGACAGAAAATCTTTTGCCGCATGTCAACCCATTATTTTATCTAGATTTTTTTTTTAATTTGCCCATCCCTTGCTCTAGTCAAAAGAGTTCTGTTCCACAAAATGACATGAGTATGGAATCTTGAGAACAGCAAAGGAACCTGTCCCCGTCCCCCAACCATTAAAGTCCGCAGCAAATTGCTGCTTTTCAGCTCAGGTTTGCAAATATACAGGCTTGTCTCCCTGCAGTTGTGTTCAGCATATCATGTTGGTTTTAAAGGGATTGCAGTGGATCCCAATTTGCTGCTGAGGTTATTTCAATATATTAACTCTAACCTATAAAGCCCTAAATGACTTGAGCCCCGAAATATCTAAGGAAGTGCCTCTCTCCCATATAGACCTGTTCTAGCATTAAGATCTGCTGAAGAAACCCACTCGGCAATGCCTTCACCTTGGCTGTGTTCATGCCTAAGTTTTAATCCACTTTCAGTCCACTTTCAGAGTAACAGGACACATCAGCAAAGTGATTTGTCATTTTCCTCCCGCATTATCTAGACTAGGCTCTGATCAGACGAGTCCAAAACAGGTCAGCCTATGAAGCTGATGGGTAGGAGAGTCGGATGAGACAAGGGGAAATATTTCTTCACCCAGAACACCATCGGTTTATGGAATGGTTACAGCAACCAGCCTAGATGGCTTTAAGGAAGGGTTGGACAAATGTATGGATGACAGATGTATCAGTGCCTAAGTAGATTTTTCAGGCTGGGGGCAAAAGCAGAATGCTTCTAAGGCTATTTGCCAGGATTCGAGAGCGGGCAAAGGTTTGTCCTTGGCTCTGCTTGAGATGCCCATGAGCATTTGGTGGGCCACCGTGTGTGACAGGACCCTGGACTAGATGGGCTGTGGCCTGATCCAGCAGGGCTTCTCTTATGTTCTTATGTTCAAGTATGCGTTGTGTACGTACTCGTACACATACAAATGTCTGAATAAATCAAATGAATAGATCCAAAATCCAAACAGAATAGAATTTTTAAATTCAAATTTAAAGACATTCAGTTCGAATTTGAATGTCGAAATTTGGTTGATTTGATCAAATTTTGAATACATTTGAATATTAATGCACCTTCCTTGCAAACAAGGCAAAAAAGGTGGGTGCCTTGTTTCTGATGCACAAAGCCATGATTTTACACTCTTAAACTGCCCAGAGGGATCTATCCAGACTCCTACGGGCAAGACCAGGGCAGTCCTAAAAATAGTTTATCTCCTTCCTTCTCTCCTTCTCTTCTTCCTAAATGCTCCCTCTTGCAGAATATAATTTCTTTGCCCTCAGAAAAAAAGGGAACAGTTTGCTCACAGATTTTAAGGATGAATAGTTGGAGCCAAAAGTCGTGTTACTTCTTACTTTTCAGGCACTGCTAAATCCCTCTGTGAGTGACAGTGGAGGGTGAGGCAGCTGAGATAATTGCCCACAAGTCTTAACATGCTTGCCAGAAAGAAATGCTTGCGTAGTTTGCCGGTGGGTGAGTTTGTTAAAGACAGCCATGCGTTACCCTTCATGCTGCCAGAGTTTTGTCTTATCTTCTCTCTTCATAAACATGGATCCTTGGAGTTCTGTTTACAATTTTTGGGGGCAGGTTTGATTATCTATCTATCTATCTATCTATCTATCTATCTATCTATCTATCTATCTATCTATCTATCTATCTATCTATCTATCTATCTATCTATCTATCTATCTATCTATCTATCTATCTATCTATCTATCTATCTATCGTCTGTCTGTCATCTGTCTGTTTATCCATCCATCTACCTATTCTTCTGTCTACCTACTTACCTATTTTATCTTTCTATAAACTTGGCAAAATCCCTTGGGATAAACCACTGTTCTCATACAGTGCATGAAATTTGGCCCTGCTGGGTTCAAGGATATAGGTGACAACATCCCCATAAGATATAATTTTAATAACTGAAAAGTAATTTTCCCCACAGGATCATGGTTCAATCCTGCAAGTGCGGTAGGCGCCTCCCTTCTGAATGCTGGTGTAGTCTAAGGGAGACCCCCACCCGCAGAGGTAGGATCCTAGCTTATCCTAGTACTTCTGAGATTTTCTGTACTCTGTCATCAGAATGTGCCTACAGGCTTCCAAGGAACACCAGGACATAAGAGAGGAATCTCACCTCTGTTTTAAAATGGTTTGTGTTGCTGATCTATTCCTTGGGCATATTTTACAATAAAACATTGCTTCACAGATTATATAGCAAGTGAGTAGCAGATGGAATAGCCAAACTGTACCGTGGATGCTACAAAAAGTGTTAAGACAATTATATTTGTCTTTTAATTTTTTTAAAAGAGTAGTTTCAACCATAATGTTTAGTAATAATGTAGACTTTAGTTACTGTTTTCCTTTTCCTTCCTTCCTTCCTTCCTTCCTTCCTTCCTTCCTTCCTTCCTTCCTTCCATTTGTTTTCTTTCAACTGAAAGACTGAAATGGCTGTTCAAATCTAGGTCATTCATTCTAATGGTCATGCAGTTAATTAATATTTAAAAATAACTGATCCACAAATGTCCATGCAGACGCTAAATTTCTTGAGCAAGCGGGCTCTTTGAAAGAGTCCATCACACTTTATGAGGCTTCCCCTGTCCACCGGAAAGGAGTTGGCCAATAGGGACCACCTGGGGGCATCCCATGCAGTGAAGCAGAGGGTCCGACTGGCAGGTGTATCTCTCTGGAAGTGGACTTACCTGCCGTCATAATGAAAAAAAAGAAAAAAACTGTCAGAACAGAAGGATGTAAGGAAATGAGGGCAACTCTATCAGCCTTGCAAAGAGACTGAGGCTGTGTTCAGACATTATAAAAGGAGCGCCTCAAGTCTGCCTCAGAGATACCTCAGAGATACCTCAGAGAGTGTGTGGGCCTTGTGTTCCCAACTCTTCGCCAATCCACCTTTTCTAGCATAGAATATTCAAGGGGGGAGAGGCAGATTGGTATGTGAACAATCCCACCTCAAAGCCTCAGAGGCTGTCTCCAGAGAGGGTGTTAGGCCCAGGATATGACCAACTTGTGTTTGTGATATTGGGGCGAAATCCTCCAGTATTGCTATAGTGAGAAAAAGGAATCCCCACCCCCTTTTCCCTCATCTGTTTGGACACTCATCCCAAGTAGCCCAATGGTGGGTGTCCATGTGCAAGGGGCAATTTCCCCTTTGGGTGTTTTGGACTTCAAAATACCAGATGTGCACAATGTGGAAACATGGCATCCATGGCATCCTGGGAACAAGTGATTATTTTGGAATGGATTTATTCCAGAGTATTACTTAATATTCTCAACATTTGAAATTCGATCAAATTCAATCAAATGTGGACATTCGAATTCGAATAGAATGTCTACACATTCAGATTTAAACATTTGAACGAATTTTGAATGTTCCAAAACATTCATTTGAATCTGTACACATTTGCGCTTATAGTACAGGGTGAAAACAGGATGCATACAGGGGATAAAATGGGATGCGTACGAAATGCATACAGATACGTATAACACAAAGGAATGTTGTCGATATTTGTTTCTTCAGATTCAAATTTAACATTTGAACCAATAGATTCAAATGTATTCAATTCGAATCGGATTTTGTTGCATTTAGATTCTAAACAATCGAATCAAATGTTTGGATATTCGAATCAAATTCTAATGCAAAAAAAGAATTGTGCCCATCCCTACTTAATAGTGGGGTTTCGAGCTGTGACTGGAGGTGGCCAGAGCTGCTTTTATTGTTTTTAAATTGTTTTTTAAATTCCGCCCTTTGTCTGACCATTGCCTGGTTCTAGTGAATCCCTCCCTCTCTACCGGAAGCGTGCTGCTTCTCGGTCCTTGGCCAAAACAGCCCTGGGAAATTTTGTTCTCAGTCTCTAGTGTTGTGCCCTGGAGCAGGACAGCAGGAGCAGCATGACCCATTGTGGTCTGGGTGTCCTGGATTGGACCAGTATGGTGCTGGATAGTTCACTTGCCGTGTGCAAAAGGCCTAAGAACTCACTGGTCTCGCTGATGGTGTGGTAGACATTTTCATTCAAGAATGACTGGAGATTGATAGGGAACACCCCAAGGATCAATGCAGTAACCCACCAGAGGAAAATTGAAAATGATCGCTTGTCACAAGTGTCACCTTGGAAACGTACGAAGCATCGGAAAAGAATCAATTTGTGTGTCTGGGTCATTTGTTCAAAGGACAACAAGAGAAGACTTTTCGCTGGAATGGATTTTAGGGAACCAGCAGGACAGATGATTGGATTTTTATTCTACAGCGGTCAGGAGGAGTTGCAGCTTTATGAGCATTTGTCTGCAACAAAGCTTATCAGACGGGTGCGGATTCTAGTTAATTTATGCAGCTGTTCATGCTCATGTCTCAGACCGGTCAGCGAAGGGCATTGCCCGCTGTGCTCTGAGCCTGAGCTGCTGTCACTTGGGGAAGTATAGGCTCAGTGTCCTCACTTGCTGCTTGTGGCAAGCAGTCTTCATCTTGCCTGGCCGGGTAGCCTGCCTGAGCTTGGCTGGGCATTGCGACTACTCCTTCATCCTTGGAGGAAGGAGCCCTGATGACAGGGGGCATGGCACCCTCCTGGGAAAGGAAAGGAAATAATGTCTGGCAATTGTTAATGCATATGCCTCCCACATCTAGAAGGGAGAGAGAGTAGGTGAAGAGATTTTTGGGCTCCCATCTGTTCCTTGAGATATTCTCAGTAACAACTTCACTTAAGTGCTAACATAGGGAAAGCTATTCAGCACCAACTGTCAGATTGCAGGGGTTTATTCACACTTAACTGTGGGGAATGGTATAACTATACCAACCCACTGAAGTTAAGATCAAGCTCACAGGGAGGCATACCCACTTCAAGTGATGCTGCAGCCCCTAACTGGACCACCAGCACTTGAAGTGCAGACGGCTGAGCCTGGCTCGGCTGGATCACCATGGCAGTGGTCAAGGCAACACCAACTGCATGCTGGGACATTGCCTTGGCAATTGGCCTGTCGTCTGTTACTGCACAGCTGGTAGGCACCCCACTCTACCCTGTCCGCTCACAGCGTTCACATCTGGAAGAAAGTGTGAATGCTGAAACTGGGAGCTCACCAGCTTCTCCCAGTGAAGCTGCGGACAAGTTTTTACGTGTCCATTGCTAAGGAAGACTGGGGCATCTGAAGAAGCTCCCAGACACTCCTGGAAGTGGTAGCGTGCGTAGACGCTAATGTTCCCATTCCACCTCCAATTCACTTCAAAGGCCCTCAGGGGTGCATTTCTGTGGACTAGAAGCAACCCTGTACTGGAGAATCAAACGCCATCTGTTTTGCTTATTTGGACAAGTGACAGGAAGGGATCCATTCCTACATGCCTGACAGCTAACGCAAAGGGAGAGGTTCACATCAGATCTGGGATAACAAGATTTTGCAGGGCCTGTGCAAGCAATAGACCCAGAGCAGCAGAAAGAGCTGAGCTTTTGTCCCTAAATTTGGACAGATATTTGCACAAGCTGCGTAAACCATGGACAAACAGTGCCCAGTATCCTTTGGATATTGAGAGTTCAGTCCTAGGCTATCGGTGATGGTGTCTCGGGACGCTGTGAGCCACAGTCCAAACCAGCCAGAAGGGACGCATTTGTGTGTGTGTGTCCAGATAATCCAGCCCACAGCCTAGTTCTGTCCTATGCAGATTTGTTTATTCCTCTGTCTCCATATTAGTGAGATTAAATGGACAAGATGGAGAAAAGAATCCCGTTTGAGCCTGACTTTGTTTTATTTAGGCTGGAAATCACTCAAAATTTGAGGGCCAAGTTTCTAGCTTTAAAGAGGTCAGTGAAGAAAAAGGCTGGCTGTTTGAAAAGACAGTTTTCTAATCCTACACATTTAGAAGGCTACAAAATCCTGCCTTGTGGTTCTTCTTCTCTTCCTCCTTGTCAGGAGGGAAAGAGGAAAAAAAAACATTTGCCTGCTGGGTATCGCTTTGAACTTCTGCTCTTATTAGCACTGTGAATCAATACAGGCAGCGTGCCTTCATTACCAGTTGAGAGACTTTGGACTCCTCCTCCTCCTCTTCCTCTCCCTCCAAAATTCCCAGTCAGATGTGATTATTTCCCGCCCTCTAGCTGTAAGGGGGTTGTTGCTAGTCAAGCATTCTTTTGCCCACTGATCAAAAACACCACGAGCCAAGTTGTGTGATGTTTGGCCATGCTAGTCAGCACCCAATTCATTTATCTTTTGGATTCCTGACAGATGCCAAGGAACGGTAGCTGTACGCTGAGATTTCTGGAGAGTGATCTACTCCTAACCGTGGTGAGGGGCCTAGAAGGTCCACGCAGAATAGACTGTGTCTTACGTGCTCTGAATATGTATGGGAAATTGGAATGAGGGGACTCACTCCAGAAGGGAAGCAAGGAGAAAATCATCTGGCATCGTCTTCCAGTGTTCCTTGAATAACACAGTCTTGTGTTTACACTGTTGGTAAAACATGATTTCCCTTGGGTAACACTTAAAAAATAAAATAAAGCAAAACCTTCACAGCTTGGTGGAGTGGGATTTTGATTGTTGAGTGCATTCCCAGATGTGTGATGGATTTACACTGGCCAACAATGCTATTGGCTTTATTGATAGGCCAGAGGTTCTCTCTGCAGCTACAATGGGCCTTTTTGTCCTTACCAGTTGCCTAGGTCAAGAAGAAGAAGAAGAAGAAGAGGAAGAAGAGGAAGAAGAAGAAGAAGAAGAAGAAGTCTTTTCTACCTTGCTTTTCTCACCCATTTAAGAGGACTCAGTGTGGCTGACAAAGCTTTCTATTCTTCTCCCCACAACAGACACCCTGTGAGTTAGGTGGGGCTGTGAGAGCTCTGGGCAGTTTAAGTACGCTCTGTCTACATGTGATGGAGTGTAGTCTGGCCCAGGGGGTCAAAATGGCCTCCTGATCTGGTCTACATCTGCGTCACTGGTAGACATGTTTGAACAGATCCAGTGGTGTTCTAGACAGTGGTAAACTGGACCAAGGAGGCCTCTGTGGTCCAGTTTATCATGGAAGACCCAGTTTGGCAGTTTGAACAAGGCTAATGAGCCTGGATCAACTTTAAGAAAGGATTGGATAAAATCATGGACAACATGTGTATCAATGGTTACTAGAATGGATGCTCAGCTACTGACTCCAGGTTGGAGAGATAGTCAGGAGCCTTCTAAAAGCCATTTACAGAGATTTGAGAGAAGGTGAAGGTTTTGCCTTTGTCTTCTGCTTGAGATGCCCAGGAGCAACCGGTGAGCTACTGAGACAGGATATTGATCTAGATGGGTTATGGCCTGATCCAGCAGGGCTCCTCTAATGATCTCACACTCTTCTACTTAGCATGATGGGCCTAAAATCATGCAAGCCACACGTACACACAGCCCAGCTCATGTTTGTGCCTCCTAAGGTAACCATCCCCCCACTACACACAAAATATGGACACAGCTGACTGGAGATCTGGATTATCTAGCTGTTTTCTGCCTGTCGTTGGCAGCTAAAGCTTAATTCCTGCCAGCAAAAAAGCTAGTGTAACTAATTATGCTTTCTATGGGAGGTGAAAAGGAAAATAATTAAGCAGCTGCCCTGGAGCCCTTGGGCAGTTATTGCAGATTGAAACTGGGTCTGGCTATAAGAGAATCCTGTCCTGCTGGTAAGGAGCTCCGGCCAGTCTAGCCCTGAGGCCCCTTCCATCACAATGGGTCCAGTATTCCTCCCTGGCTGAGCCCCAGCCTGAGCACATGAAGAGGAGGGAGCTGCTCTTATTGCACAGACGGCTTCCTGCTGTTGAGGAGACTTGTTGCTGGACCACACCTTTACCATCACAGCACCCACCTGAGGCTGAAGCTGCATCATGTCCTCCCCTAGGATGGCTATGTGGCTGCCTCTGGCTGGGGTGAGAGGAGAAACAACTGGAGCCTTTGCCATGTTGTCCTCTAGGGTGTGGGTTCCAACTGAAGATGGAGGAACGGAGGGACGCCTGGGGTGCTTGTTGCTGCTTTGATGCAATTTTGGTTCAGTTTCTCCTTTGGCATTTTTTAAGAACCTAAGAACCTAAGAGGAGCCCTGCTGGATCAGGCCACAGCCCATCTAGTCCAACATTCTGTTGCACACAGTGGACCACCAATTACCGATGGGCATCTCAAGCAGAGACAAAGGCAAACTTTCTCAAGCAGAGAAGGGTGCCTGGTCCTGTGGCTCTGTGGAGCAATTATGAGATATAAAAAATTGGACAAACTGCTTTTGGTTGGGCAACTGACAACATAAGTGTTGCATGCAATCCCACCTCACCCATACCCCCTCGTCCTAAGGGTTCTGATCTGTGCATTGCCTTCGGTCCTATTTAAAGATACATATACATATGTGTGTGTATTTTAATTAATTATATTTTAATAAATATATAAAAAAAGCAACTGTGCAGGTATGTTCTTATCCGTGGCTTCTTCACCTACCAGAAATAAATGCAAAAACTGCCGTGCTGTTTTACAAGCCTCATAAAACACGCTTTAAATGGAAACTTTTATTAAGAGCACTGAATAAATTAAATAATGTAACGGTATTAAAGGTAATTGTCTTAGGACTATTTCACGGGGATTCAGGGTATCTCCTTTTTACGCTCCTCGGCAGCTTAATGTCTAGGAATGGACTTTGATGTCCCTTTAGTTAAGGCATTTGAAGATTATTTAACAGTTCAATTTCCTTAATGATGGTAAAGGACAATTAACATTATCTAGCAGAAAAGTCCTCACAAATCTAAAACACCTCATATTCATATGCTTAATGGTTAGCTCCTGAAAGGCAGATTTCTGAGGAGTCGAATATCTGGTGCAAGGATTGATTTCTATGATAGTTTTCTTTATCAGGATTTTGTTCTCCTATACCAGGTGGCATTTTTAAAATTGTCTTGAAAATTGGCACGGCGTGCTCTGTGGCTGGATGGCAGAAGCGTTCCTTCAAACTTCCAGCCAAGCACGTTTATGATGCTTATTTACATTATTCAATATTCCTGGAGAACCAAATTAGCTTTAAGGTCTCAACTATTCATATGCTTTATATGTCAATGAAATATTAATGGAGAAAGAGGGTGTCCTGTCTCCAGCTGGTAAGGTCTGGAAGCAAACACACACACACACACATACACATGGACAGGCTTAGTAGCAGCCAAGAGACCATACCAAAGTACAGTTCCTTAGGGGCTTAAGAGTTAATGCGTTGTCAAAGAATTCCAGGGTCAAAAGATATCATAGAGGCAGAAGGGCCAGTCATTAATCACAAAGCAAGGTTGCAGATTCCAAGAGCTACAGGTTTATAGTCTTTGTCTGCAACAACTCTGGCCTCAATGTGAGGCTTTAAATAGAGGAAGCAGGGTCACACCTCTTTTGTTGCAGGTGGCGTAATCTTTCTGATGTACGAAGCTGTGAGTGCTCTTGTCTCAACACCTGTGGGGAAGGGCGTCACCCGGCTTCTTGCTCCAACTCCGAGCTGCTGTCAGTTTGAACTATAGACTCAACGTTCTCACTTGCTGCTTGACTCAGGCATTCCTCATTGTGCCTGGCTGGGCAGCCAGCCTCAGCTTGGCTGGACATTGCAATTGCTCCTTCATTGTCAGAGGAAGGGGAACTGACAAGAAGAGGCCTGACAGAGGGTTGGGCAGGAATAAAAGGAAGTGGTCCATTAATATGAAGTAGAGGCATCTTTATCATCATCCTGTCTTAGATAAAATTATAGAATTATTGTCATCACTGTGAATGATAAAGATAACTTAGAGTGTGGGTTGTTTCTACACATTCGCTACATACCTTCTGCACTGGGGGCCCCATTAGGACCCCATTGGGGCATTCCAACATTCAAGCTGAGGTGATGTTCAGTAGACCAGGTCTTCAAGGTCTCCATGACAATCATGGGGCTGTCTCAGTAGGTTACTGGTCCAACACATTCAGCAGGACATACCCTTGATCTGGTCTTTGCCACAGAGCTGGTTGGTGAGACTCCACTGACAGGAGGGCTGGTCGTAAGCCCATTGTCATGGATGGATCATTCACAGGTAGGATCTGGACTTGCAGTGGCAGCTTCCTTCCACATGGGCAAGAGACCCATTGAGATGCTCCAGCCTTGGAGACTAATAGAATCTGAGCAATTCCTGAACGCCTTGGGAGATTTCCTAGTTGACATGGATGATGTTCCTGCTGAGGCTCTGATCTTGTGTGGAATCATGAGGTGACCAGGGTCATCGACTTGATTGCACCCAAGTGCCTTTGGCACAACTCTGGAACCCATAAAGTTCCTTGGTATTCCAAAGAGCTAAGGACAATGAATCAGGAGGGTCAATAGCTAGAATGCAGGTGGTGCAAATCTTGCTGTGAGATTGACAAAAACACAGGCTAGAGCACATTATCATGCCCACCATGTGGCAGTGGTGGGGGTGAAAAGGAGATATTTCTCTGCCACCATTGCATAAGAACATGAGAGGAGCCCTGCTGGATCAGGCCACAGCCCATCTTGTCCAGCATCCTGTCTTGCCCATTGGCCCATCAGTTGCTTCTGGGCATCTCAAGCAGAAGACAAGGACAAAACCTTCACCTGCTCTTGAATCCCAGCAAATGACCTTTGGAAGCATCCTGTCTGTATCCCCAGCCTGGATTAAGTACCTAGGCATTCATTCTAGTAGCCATGGGGTGTTTTTCCATTGCAGCCCTTACATCTGGATCTAAGAAGATCGGATCTAAGGAATGGGTACATTTCTTAATCCGGATCTAGTAGATCTGGATTAAGGGAAGCACCCAATGTGTTTTCACAAGAGGTGTAGCATGCATTAGGAATGGAAAAAGCTTTGCACCCATCTGGGGAATCCAGATCGACCCACAAGGGGTCGGTTCATTACCCCAGGTGTTTTGGGGGGCAGGGGGGTGCAGTCTTTGAAGCAACTTCGAAGTGATTTCGAAGCGACTTTGAAGTCAGCTTTGAAGTGACTTCGAAGTGAATGTGAAGTCAACTTCGAAGTGACTTCGAAATGAATGTGAAGTCAGCTTCGGAGTGACTTCGAAGTGACTTTGAAGCCAATGTTGGGGGGGGGTCCCAAAGGTGCATCGCCTCCCCCTAGCCTCCTTTGGACCCCATTGCCTGTTTCCAGTGGAAACAGGCTCCCTTTAATCCGGATTTTCTGGGAGAAGACCTCATTGTAGACCCCTTTAATGGGGTCTACAGAAAATCCGGATTAAAGGCCAAAATGTACCCATTAGATCTGGATTTCCCCAATGGAAGTGGAAACAATCGGGTCCCAAATGGGTGCCGTAGTGGAAATGGGGTCATCCAGCTCACACCCAAATGGGTCCTAAATGGGTGCAAAAATGGGTACTTTTGACAGTGGAAAAACACCCATTGATACACCTGTCATCCATGAATTTGTCTAACCCTTTCTAACCCTTTCTTAAATCATCAAGGAGCTGTCCAGCAGAGCTTTTTGGAGAAGCAAAGGCATCGCGTCTTACATATTTTCTGAGCTTTAAGAGATTTTCCAGAAAATGTTTTTAAATTTTTTCCCCTTTAGCTTGATTGACCTAAATAGGACTATAATTGATTGATGCTGCCTTACAGCAGTGGTTATTATGTAAGATTTAAATTATATTCCACCCCCCCTTTTTGAATCTGTGTTGGGATTTAGTTGTTTCATCTGGTACTGTTGCTATGGAAGCTGAAGGTCTTGGTTTAATACTGTACTTATTTATTTTCTATCTAAATACTGTTTCGTGTGAGTGTGTATATGTAAAGGGAGAAATTGGGCGAGAGGGAAAGAGAGAAAATGAATGCTAAAAATCAAATTGGGATGGATGAGGCCATCAATCAATCAATCAGTCAATCAGTGTGTGAAAATGTAAACACCCTCTTCATTTCCTTTTTGACTAGGAAAGGTGCAGAGAACCTATGAATGAAGAATGGAATAAATAAATGACAGGCAGATTCAGGCCTGTTGATTGATGTCTCTGCGTCTTGCAATCACCTTAGTTAGGAGTTGCTTATTATTTTAATATTTTCATTTTTTTTGCCTGAAAGTTACCTCTCGTTTTGCCATTCCTTTAGTGAGGGCATTCCAAATGTTCACATGCTCTTGCACATCTGCCCACAAATATTCATGCAAACACCCTGAGTTATTTGGTCTGTAGCTGAGGCTCTGGACCAGAATGAATATAGCATGGAATCCATGGTCGAAAATAGACTAAGGGTTTTTTTCCACTGTGCTCCTTTAATCCGGATCTAAGAAGATCTGGATCTAGGGAATGGTACTTCCCTTAATCCGGATCTAGTAGATCCGGATTAAGGGAAGCACCCAATGTGTATCCATGGGTGGTCTAGCACCCAATAGCAATGGGTGCTAGCCTCCCTGCCATGGAAATACTGGAGCACCCATTTGGAAATCCAAATCTACCCACGAGGGGTCTTCAGAGTGACTTCAAAGATGCTCCGGAGCTATTTTGTACAGACTTCAAAATGACTTTGAAGCTTAGGTTTTGGGGCTCTTCCCCCAGGGTGCCCCTCCCCCTAGCTTCCTCTAGAACCCATTGCCAAACTAATGTGGAAACAGGCTCCTTTTAATCCGGATTTTCTGGCTGAAGACCCCATTGTAGACCCCATTAAAGGCCAAAAAGTACCCCTATGATCTGGATTTCCCAAGGTGTGGTGGAAACAAATGTGTCCCTAATGGGTGCCATGGTGGAGATGGGGTCATCCGGCTCTCATCCAAATGGGTCCTTAATGGGTGCTAAAATGGGTACTAAGTGACCGTGGAAAAACACCCTAAATGTGGAAGAACACCCTAATTCGTGTTACTTCACTTTAACGGTGAGCCAGTTTGGTCTAGCGGTTAGGGAGCCAGACTCTTATCTGGGAATACCAGGTTCAATTCCATACTTCCCCATGAAGCCAGCTGGGAGACCTTGGGCTAGTCACAGCTCTCTTCTGAGCTCTCACAGCCCCACCTACCTCACAGGGTGTTCTGTTGTGGGGAGAGGAATAGAAAAGTTTTGTCAGCCACTTTGATTCTCCTTAAATGGGTGAGAAAAGTGGGGTAGAAAAGCCAACTCTTCTTCTTCTTAAACCTTCTTCAGTCCATCTTCAGGTCTGTCTGCTCACACCTTTTCATTTCCATCCATTCCATTCAGGCACTTTCCACCTTCCATTTGGAGTTTCCTGAATGGAAAATCCATAAACAAAATGGGTTGAAGAAGGTTTAAAGTGAAGGTCCATTAGGGACTTGTACAAATGGGTTTTTTAGCATTTGATCTGTAACGAACTGAATGTTAGAAAATTTGTATTCTTTCAAATAGATCTCCTTTGAATGTGGTAGGATTCTATTCATTACAAATCTATTCATACAAATTTGTACGAATATCCGATAAGAAGGCGTACGTATCCTGGATATGTATCCTGAATACGTATCCTGGATACAGATCCTATACAAACACATACATATCGGGTACGTATCCTATAGGACCACATATGTATCAGATACGTATCCTATATGAATATATACGTATCAATACATATCCAGTACGTATCCCCAGTTTTACAAATGTACGAACTATTCATATGAATGTTAATGCATGAACGTCGTAACATTCTATTTGTGTATGAATGTCTGAATTAGTACAAATTCATATGAATAAGATTCATGCATATCCCTAGTGACCGTGACATATGGTAAAACAGAAAGAACAACTGGCTGTGGTCACACTTAAGGTTTAATCCATCTTCAATCAGTGAGAACACATCAGCAAAGTGACCAGCTGTTTTCTTTCAGTGTTAAATAACTCAGAAAGTTCACCTTTGGGATAGAGAATGTGGAAAGAAAATTACTGGTTACTTTGCTGATGTGTTCTCTCGCTCTGAAGGTGGACTTTAGCCGGATTAAACCTTAGGGGGACTGGACCTGGATTAAAACCTGGGTGTGGATCACAGGCAGAGACCCCGATACTGAGGTCTACCAGTGGACCAGCATGGCTTAGTCTTGAGAATGGAGGTGTACAGAAAGCATGCCTCCACGTCCTGAGTACTGGGGACTCATTCTAGTGGATCATCAGAGCCTGCTGCCAAAATGGGTCCCCTACTGGTTCCGAGACTAGGGGCTTATTTATTTATTTATTTATTTTATATTTACATTTATATGCCGCCCCATACCCAAGGGTCTCTGGGCGGCTCACAGCATTCCATTCCATTCAGGACTTGTCTCCTGGCAATCCAGAAAAGGGGCTTCCTGATCTGGATCACACCCTGTCCCTATGAGGATGGACCATCCTAGAGGTGAATGCGGTCTCTCTGATTTCCACTAAGGTATGGACAGAAGAGGACCATGTGAGGGATCTTAATTCTGATTGTCCAGCCTCAGGGCAGGTGTTTTGCAGCTGGTGTTCATGGGTGTTTTTCCACTGTCACTAGAAGTACCCATTAAGTACCCATTAATGGGTACAAAAATGCTATTATGTACCCATTAATGGGACCTTAATAGGTACTTTTACTAACAGTGGAAAAACACCCCATGATAGGGATGTGCACGAATAATTGTAGGCGTTCAAAATCAGATTGAATGTGCCGAATTTCGACATTTGAACTCAAAAAGAATGTCCCAAAATTCAAATGTAAACTTTCAAATCGAATTTCAAACTGGACATTCGTATGTGTACCGGTTCGTACACGCTGCGTATTTGAATATCTGCATCCTTCCCGCATCCGTATGCATTTGTACGGATCCGAATGGGACAAAAACCGGTTGCATACGGGATAACTAGAGGATGCATATGGACGTGTACGGATGTGGAGAAGATGCATACATGCACATACAAATGTTGTTGACATTCATATGTGCAGATTCGGATAAAAAATTTGAATGAATAGCTTTGAATTCGGTAAATACGGACTGAATCTTGTTAACTTTGAATTTAAAAGATTCAAATCAAATTGGATTTTCGGGTATTCAATTCTATTTGAATAGAGTATCAAAAAACATTTGTGCACATCCCTAATCCATGATGCTTTTCCAGAAATCCACCCAGACCAGTTTTCGAGTTGCCAACTCTTAGACTACTGTGATGGAGACTTCCTAGGCCCTCAAGTAGAGATCTCTCTTTGCCTTCACCCTACATGGATCCTGCTGCATAGGACTGAGCTGTGGGCACTCTACTTAAGCACTCTGCTGCTTATCCAGCTGAATATAACCTATATGCTACTTCAGTAATAAAGGCTGCAGAAGTTCATGGCATGTGGTCCTGCTATTAGCAGCTGTTTAACTTCTCCCTTTGTCTGCCGGATCAGCTTTGTACCTTCTGTTCCGACTCTGCTGGCTGATGAAAAGGAAGCACACTGCAGATCCGTATGAGGCCGGTATCAAACATTTGGAACGGTGGTGTTGCGAAGCTTTGAAGATGAAACCATTAGCTTGACAGATCTTGGTTGTGCTGGCACAGCAGTGGACCAAAGGTGCTGAGAGATCAAACCTGGACTGCGGGAGACCCCAAAATGTTCTGTTGCTCAGAATATCTTTCCTGGCTTGCGGTATATGGAAAGAATGACTCTTAAAGCTGTTGTCAAGGAAATGTGATAGGCCTTCCCTCTCATGCTTTAAGCCTGGATCAAAGGGACACTAGGTTAAATTTCAATTGCCTTCTGGAATGAATCTCAGCTGGTTTCAGGTTCCAGTTTAACCCCCAGCCACTATAAAAGCAAACACACAATGGTTTGACTGTTTGATTGAGTTTCGCATGCACAATAGCCTGACTTTCCATGTCGGAGGTGAAAATTTGCCTGCATTTGAGGAGAGCTGCTTAGGCTTAAATAGACATTTATTCTGACAATAAGGCTGGGGAAACTTCTAACACTGATATGACAATAATTGAATCTTTTGCCACTGCCAGAAGAGGTTAGTGACTTGCAACGTTGCGTAAGATCTCCTTTTCTTCTTTGGGGCTAATTCATGGAGATCATATCGCATCAGCCTTGTATTGACTGATAAATGTGGGGATTGAGGGAGGGAGGAAAAAAGGGAAGGAAAGGGGGAGGGAAGGGAGAGAGGGAGAAGGGAGGAAGGAGGGAGGGAAAGAGGGAGGGAGGTGAGGAATGAAGGGAGGGAAGAAAGACTAGAGATGTGCATGAATGTTCTAAACATTCAAAATTTGATCAAATTTGATTGAAGGTGGACATTCGAATTTGAATAGAATGCCTACACATGTCTATTATATATGTATCTGTATGAATCTCATATGTATCTGTTCGCATTTGCGCTGATAGTACGGGACGAAAATGGAATGCATATGGGATAAAATGGGATGCGTACAAAATGCGTACAGATACGTATAACACATTTTATTTCTTTTTATTTATTTATATTCATATTTATATCCTGCCCCATACCCAAGGGTCTCTGGGCGTCTCACAACATATCAAAACACACATATCAAAACCATATAAGACAATGCTAAAACCAGTACAAAGTTTAAAAATCCAGCATAATGGTAATACTAAAAAGAAAAAGAAAAAAGATGCAAGAACAGTTTTTTAAAAAGTAGAGTGTGCAATGGGGGAAGCGGAGGGAGCATTTAACCAAAGGCCTGAGTAAAGAGGGAAGGGGCCTGACGCACCTCCAAAGAGAGAGCGTTCCACAATCTGGGGGCCACTACCGAGAAGGCCCTCTCCCAGGTGCCCACCCGCCTAGCTGCTGAAGACCGAGGGATAACCAGACAGGCCTCCCCTCCAGATCCTAAGACACGGGCAGGTTGATATGGGAGAAGGCGCTCCTTCAGATATGTGGGGCCCAAGTCATTTGGGGCCTTATAAGTCAAAGTTAGCACCTTGAATTGGGCTCGGTAGTGAATTGGCAGCCAGTGCAGTTCTTTTAAAACCGGCGTGATATGCGTCCGGCCAGATGTTCCGGTCAGCACTCTGGTGGCTGCATTTTGCACCAGCTGCCACTTCCAAACCGTCTTCAAGGGAAGCCCCGTGTAGAGTGCTGTCAACATTCTTATCTTCAAATACAAATGCTGTCGACATTCCAATCTTCAGATTCGAATCTAACATTCAAACAAATAGATTAGAATGTATTCGATTAGAATCGGATTTTGTTGCATTCAGATTCTAAACATTTGATTCAAATAAAATGTTTGGATATTTGATCTGATTTGAATTCGAATGCGCACCCGTAAGAAAGACTAAAGCATTGCTTAAACAGCAAGGAATACAAGTTGCTGAAAAACATCATTAACTTTAACCATCTGACTAATTAACATTAGAGTAGCTAAATGACAGGGAAATGCCACTGGTTGCCTCTTGTGAGTGTGCGCATGCTGGCAAAGCCAAAGGTTGAATTTATGTATTTGAGATCTCCCATGGGCCTCCCTAGCTGCACGCTTGATTGACTTTTCCCGTTTTAATTGGCCGTATTCAATAGAGTTTAATTGCAGAATCAATTATCATTGATAGAAAAACGCTGTCTGTCTTGCTTCACTGAACTGTCACTGATATGTGGGAATATCTGATGGATGACAAGGACTGGGAAAACATGCAATAGCCTGTAGCCACCATGAGATAAATGATCTTTGGCCTGGTTGCTTGTTCTTTATTAGTGTGGTTAAATAATACATTGGGATAAGGGAGTTTTGGAGGCTAGCCACCAGATGCAACCCAAACATCGCACTGACAAGCACATCTGAATATTTTGATGGCACAAATACTTGGAAGTGTACATTCACCACCACTGTGCATGCACGGCCATATTATTTGGCCCCTGCGCATGCCTGGGGTTAACAGCATAATGGCAGCTCCATCTCCAAGGTAAATTATAGTTCTGTTTTGGGAAAACCCATAATCAGAGTCAGGATTTCCCTAAATAAGTTACAGTGGGATTTCAAAAGGATATAGCTGTGTTATTGTGGAGTAGTCACAGATATAACTTCCAATCCCACCATAGCCTGGACAAAACAATGCTACAATGTGGTTAGAGCACTGGACACTTCTCTGGAGGTCTCCTGGTGTGATTATGCACTCCTCCACAAAGCCAGGTGGGTGACCCTGGGCTAGTCACAGCTTTCTTTCTGAGCTCTCACAGCCCCACCTACCTCACAGGGTATCTGCTGTGGGGAGAAGAACAGAAGGTTTGTCAGCCCCTTTGAGTCCCCTTAAAAGGGTGAGAACTGGAAAAGGTGCAGAAAAGGGCAACCAAAATGATTATGGGGCTGGAACACCTCCTTTATGAAATCAGACTGCAACGTCTAGGTCTTTTCAGACTGGAAAAGACAGCATTTCAGAGGACCCCTGATTGAAGTATATAGAATCATGCCTGGTATAGAAAAGGTGTTCAGAGAAAAATCCTTTGCCTTTAATGCAAATCATGAGAGGGGACCTAGTAAAACGATAGTGGAGACACTAATGTGATAAAAACATCCCTGTATCAACTGGGGCCACAAAGGGAGGGGGGGAAGCCTTGGAGGGTCTTGAATTAGCTTGGAACTAGATGGGTTTCTTCATGACAAATCTCTGCATTCAAGATTAACAAGACAAGAAGTATAGATAATCCATAAATGGTTTCCAAAAACCTGTTCGGGGAAGAGCGCAGCCCTGTCAGGCTGGTATTAGACTATCTGATAATGACATACCGAATTCTGTAATTAAGTGACTGAGCATTTTGTAATGCTGTTATGTTTCATCTAAAGCATCCTAAATAGAATTAATTATGAGCTAATTAAACAGCCCTCCTGCCTCCCTTTCAGAAAATAACTCTGCTGTTGACTATGGCGGGCTTAGCTATTCATAGGGAGCCATAAATCTTGGCTCTGTTTAAACGGAAAATTGATTGCTGTTCTAATACTTATTGAACACCTATAACAGATGTTTAAATCTCTCCAAGCCTAGCATAATTAAAAACATAAATCCATGTTCATTTGACAAGAATCTTTGGAAGAATCAAAGGGGGTAAATAAGTAAGTTTAGTGAGAAGGTGTTTATTTCACCAGCATGGTAATTGGGATTTCTGTGAACATCATCCGAATGAATGGAAATGGGACCACCTATCAATAGAAGGAATATATCAGGGCAGCGAATGCACAAACCTGTAGATGTTATGGAAGTACCAAACTCTTCAGTCCTGAAGAAAGGTCCTATAGCTCCTCTGATTATTCAGGATGAGCTTGGTTACAGGTTTCAGTAAATCTGCATAGAGGGGTAACTAAATTATGCCCCCTAATGTTGCTGGACTACAACTCCCATGAACCCACAGCCAGCCTGACTGGCGGCAAGAAATGATGTACTTTGTTTTGCAGCAAAAATCTGGTGGGTTATAGCTTGGTACCTAAGCCTCCCAGGCCTAACCAAGATGGCTCCTTCCATATTCTTCTCCTTAAAAAACCAAAAACAAAAAACTTTAAATGTTCTTGATTAAGGGTTGTGCACAAATGCAATTTTTGAATTCAATTCATCACAAATCAAAAATTCCAAAATCTGAATGTATCCGAAAAAAGCAACGTCTGGACATTCGATTCAATACGAATACATTTGAAGGTATTCTACGAATAATTCAGACATTCTTATCTGTATGGATACATAGCATCCTGTACGCATCCCATTTTCATCCTGTATGCATCCTGTTTTCATCGATGCGAATGGATACGTATGAGATTTGTCTGTACCTGTACAGATATGAATGTCCAAATTATTTGTACAAATAACTCAAGATATTTGTATTTGTTCAAATTCAGAAATACGAATGTCCGAATTCATATGAATAATGAATATTTCAAAGATTTGTGCACATCTTGATCAAGTAAAAAGAGAACACAGAAGCTATTACAAAACAAAAAGGAATCAAAAAGAGTAGCTAAAATTTCCGGATGAAAAGGGTCAGGGTCAGGGTCAGGATCAGGGTCAGGGTCAGGGTCAGGGTCAGGGTTGGTGAAAGCAAGTCTGCCTCTGGTAGAGGAGAAGGTTTGTACTTGTAGGCTCAGCTGTTAGGAGACCACAAGTTGTTTGCTTTTGACCTGCTCATGGTCTTCCTTGTGGGTTGATTGGCCACTGCTGGGCTGGATGGGACAAAACTCTAACCCAGTGGGGTATTTCTTATGACCTTTGCAGAGTCTGGCATAAAGCCTATGACCCATTTGTCCCAATCCCAACCTATTCTTCCCCCAGGTGCTTATGTGTGACTGGCCCAGGGCCACCACTGACCAGGTTACTTATTTATTTGCATTTGAAAATACCCTGTCTGGAGGCCCCACCCTCTCAACTACTGAAAGAGGTGGTACAGCCAGGAGGACCTCCCCTGTAGATGTCAAGGCATTGGCAGGTCAGTATGGGAGAAGACATTCCTTTAGATATTTAGGGCCCAAGCCTTTTGGAGGCTTGTAAGCCAAGGATATCACCTTGAATTGGGTTCAGTAGTGAATTGATAACTGGTCCAGCTCGTTCAGGAGCAGCGCAACATGCATCTAGGCCGCCATTTTGGTCAGCAGCCCAACTGCTGCATTCCGCTCCAGCTGCAGCTTTTGAACCATCTCCAAGGGCAGCCCCATGTAGAGTGCATTACAGTATTCAAATCTAGGAGATACCAGAACATAGGGATGTGCACAAATGTTATTTTGACATTCTATTCGAATTGAATTGAATACCCAAAAATCCAATTCGATTCGAATCTGTTAAATTCTAATTTAACGAGATTCTATTCGTTTTAACCAAATTCAAGTATATTCGTTTGAATTTTTGATTTGAATCTGCACATACAAATGTTAACAACATTCATATGTGCCCGTACACATCTTCCCCACATCTGTACACAGCTGTAGGCATCCGTACATGTCCTTATGCATCCTGTAGTTATCCTGCATGCAACCCGTTTTCATCCTGTGCGGATCCATGCAAATGTGTATGGATGCGGGAAAGATGCAGATCTTCAAGTACGCATTGCGTCCGGACCTGTACATATACGAATGTCTGGATAATTCGAACGAATAGATCTGAAATTCGGAATTAGATTTGAATGTTTGCATTTGAATTTTGGGACTTTCTATCTGAGCTCGAATGTCAAAATCTGGCACATTTGTTCAGATTTCAAATCCCTATGAATATCTGTGCACATCTGTACTATAGCATGGGTTACTTAGCTCTTCTCACTAGCTTTTTACTTTCCTGAGCTTCGGTATTAAGTGGCTGTCAGATCTAGTGATTCCACGTTACCCTCCAGAGATGAAAGCGCAGCAGTCGTGCCTTCTGTCATTACTTTAGACATCTTTCCCCTTAACTAATGCAGCCCTGTCTCCATTCTAATGAAGAGAACCTGGAAACTCCATTCTCTCCTCCAAATGCTGGTTGTGGGTTCCTTTCTCTTGTCTCTTAAAGCATGTCTCTCTGCCAGGGAATCCATTCAACCACCCCCTTCGTGAATAATTACACATCTCCTGTCAACGCGGGGGTTACACAGATATGCTCATTTTGGGAAAACACCACAGAGATTTCTTTCTTCCCTTAGCAGCAATGCATTATTATACAGATGTTCTGAGGATAAAGGCAGCAGACATTTATCCTTGTAAAATAAGACAACATAAATGCTTGTTGCATTAATCTGAGAGCAGGCGATCAGAGTAGAATAACATTAAGGGCTGTTTGGAAATGTCAGCTCTTTTCACCAACCTATTCAGGCTCTATAGCTGTGTAAAAGTTTGTTTGGAAGTTCACTATGATACTCCAAGGCTGTATAAGCCTGACATCAATGGGTTTGTAGAGATTTCTTAACCACCATCACAATCCAGGAATGGCAACAACACCTCTGCAGAGAGCTCCATAGAATAAAAATAAGATATTTCTGTGCCATCTGAATCAGGAGAGGCTGTTGAAGAGCTTGACAGGTGCCTGGAGGTGGTAATGGGCTGGATGGGGGCCAATAAATTGAATCTGAATCCAGACAAGACACCGGTGCTGTGTGCCACAGGGTCTCAAGTCCATGTGGTTGGGATACACCCTGTCCCTGATGGGATTGTAATACCCTGGAAAGGACAGGTGTGAAATTTGGGGGTGCTCTTGGACTCTCTGCTGATGCTTGAAGCTCAGGTGGAGGCTGAGGCCAAGAATGCCTATTCCCAACTATGGCTGGTGTGCCAGAGATGACTTGGCCACAGTTATTCATGCTCTGGTAACTTCCAGACTAGACTACTGTAATGTGCTGTACATGGGGCTGCCCTTGAAGATGGTTTGGAAGCTGCAGCTGGTGCAGAATGCTAGACTGCTGACTGGAACAGCTGGCAGGACACACAACATGCTGGTTTTAAAAGAGTTGCATTAGCTGCTGATTCACTACCAAGCCCAATTCAAGGTGTTAGCTTTAACTTATAAGGCTCCAAATAACTTGGGCCCCAAATATCTAAAGAAACACCTTCTCCCACATCAACCTGCCTATGCCTTAAGATCTGGAGGGGAGGCCTTCCTGGTTGTTCACCCACCCTCTGTAGTAAAAGGGGTGGGCACCCGGGAGAGGGCCTTCTCAGTGATGACTCCCAGGCTATGGAATAGTCTCCCTCTTGATGTTCATTAGGCTCCTTCACTGTATATATTTAGGAAGACAGTGAAGACGTACCTCTTTGCCCTGGTCTTTGGGTTAAATGGGAATATACTGTCTCTTCCCCCTTTACAGACACCGTTACTGTGTTGTTACTTGCCCTGAGACCATTGGGTATAGGGTTGGATAGAAATACAATCAATCAATCAATCAATCAATCAGTCAGTCAGTCAGTCAGTCAGTCAGTCAGTCAGTCAGTCAGTCAGTCAAAAACCTAGCAAATAACCAAATCATAGCTTTCAGTTAAGTACTTTTTCACTCAGAGGGTCATCAGTTTATGGAATTTGCTGCCAGAAGAGGTGGTGACAACAACCAGGCTGGATGGCTTTAAGAAAGAGTTTGACAGATTCATGGAGGATAGATGGCTACTAGAATGGAAACCTAGGTACTTCCACAATGCTGGAGAGACAGGCAGGATGCCTCTAAAGGTCATTGGCAGGAATTTGAGAGCAGGGCTGCTTTCGCTGCTTCCTGTCCGCTGGATGGGAAAAGTACGTGACAAGACTAACTGTACTAACATTCACACTTGGGAATGCTAGTATGTTACATTACGCCCCGTGCACCCGGAGACTTACTTGTGTAAAGGCACATATCCAAGTGCCAGCAGAGTGCCGCCATCTTGATTGTGGAGCCTATTATGACTGTGCATGCACTGTTGCCATTGCCACAGTACTGATGATGCTCCACCCATGTTGTGATAGTTTCAGGGGTCAGGCTGCAATGGGCAGTAAGGTTCCCATGTCCCTTGCAAGCCTGTTTGCTGAAGGCAGGGCTTTCTGCCTAGGCAAAGCCCTTGCAAGCTGAGTTTGCAAGCCTTGTTGCAAGACCTGGGCAGAGGCTGCAAAAAGGGCGGGAAATCCTGTGCGGGCCCGAGTGCAAGGGTTGGCTACAGCTGATTTTTGGAGGGAAAAGCTGTCCGGGGAATTGAGAGCTGGAGGGGGCTAGAGGAGGAGTTCCCACCAATCAGGCGTGTGGAACAGGCACCTCTACCAGGAGTTTCCAGCAGCATTTTATTGCAGCAATTTTCCCTAGGAGGTGACAGCCAATCAGGACCACAGGGGAAAAGGTATAAAGGAACACAGATTACAGCAGACTATGTCTTTGTGCTGGGACAAGAGCTGAAGGGAACAGAAGAGAGCTGAACCTGAGAGAGCTGGACCAGTAGCTGACCATTGGTCTTGTGGCTGAGTGATTTCAGAAGGAGACAATCATGGAGGATTGTGGCTCTGAGGGAGACTTCACTAGCAACTGACCAGACTGGATGATCGGTCAAGCAAGGACGGGCCGTGCCTTGTGATCATCTAGAGCCACGTTCTGGTACATTGGCTTGGCTTGGGCCGTGGCAGAGCAAGCCAGAGGGGGAGGAATGTGGAGAGGTTTGTCTTTAAAAGGGGAACTATTTTCCTTTAGGGAAAGGGCTAGCTCCTAGCTTTAAGAGACTTACTGATTTAAGCTAACAACTACCTGAACCTTATTTCCTTTCTAGTATTGCTTGTGTATAATAATAAACCTGTTTTAGTTTACTGTTCAGACCGCTTGCTACCCGTGTCTGTGTTTTACACTGTAGTACTCACTCGGCCGTTGCGCGAACTCAGCATCCTAACAGGGCCAAGCTACTCCTAGAGAGGGCAGTCACTGACTGGAACGCTGGGGATCGTGACACGTGTGCAGTGGCGCTTGGGGTCATCTGAGGTGCCAGCGCACTTGCGTGGCACCTCAGATGACCCTCGCACTGGAAGTGGTGCAAATGGTCATGGTGCTGGACACAACAGGTAAGCTTTTAGTTACAGTTGGGTTGCATGTGGTGCACTATTTTGTGCACTACTGCTAGTGGATGATGGGGTAACATCTGGAACTACGGGCCAAGTGCGAATCAGACACAGGTGAAGGTTTTGTCTTTGTCTTCCATCTGGGAATGCCACTGTGGGCCACGGTGTGAGACAGGATGCTGGAGTAGATGGGCTGTGGCCCCATCCAGCAGGACTTCTCTTATGTTCTTAGGTTCGTATCAAAACAGATCAAAAGGCTCTTGCTCTGGATTGCTGATAGACATGATTAAGCAGCGTTACCAGATACTAATAGGCCCTGATCTGGTACCCAGAGGTGCACAGAAGACACATCTCTGTTTCTTCTGGGAATACTGGGAAATCATTTTGGTCGTGTACCAAACTGTGCCACAGAATTGGGTTCCCTGAGGTCTCCAAGGCTAGGTTCTTTTAATTATAGTCATTTGTAGCTCTTGTGATGGTGCTGTTCTGGACCACACCTTGCCATGGTTCTAATCAGCAGTAGGGATGTGCATGAATATTTGTAGGCATTCGAAAGTCAATCGAATGTGCTGAATTTTGACATCCGAATCCGAATAGAATGTCGCAAAATTCAAATTTGAACATTCAGATTGAATTTTGAATCTCGGATGGATTCGTTTGAATTATCCAGACATTTGTATGTGTATGGGCTCGTACACGATGTGTACTTGAAGATCTGCACCTTTCCTGCATCCGTACGCATGTTTACGGATCAGTACGGGATGAAAACGGGTTGTGTACGGGATAACTATGGGATGCTTATGGACATGTACGGATGTGTACGGATGTGTACGGATGTCGGGAAGATGCATATGGGCATCTATGAAGGTTGTTGACATTTGTAAGTGCAACTTTGAATCAAAAATTCAGACAGATTCAAATTTGGTAAATATGAATCGAATCTTGTTAAATTTGAATTTAAAAAATTCAAACCGAATTGAATTTTTGAGTATTCAATTCAGCTCGAATAGAATGTCAAAAAAACATTCTTGCATGCTCCTAATCAGCAGCCTTGCTTGTTCACACCCCCATTGGGTTTGGATCTCAGCAAGCCGGCCCATGGATTCCAAAGGCCACGACTCATTTTAATTTTCACAAATGGCTTGTGAGTTCCTTCACCGTACAATGAGATACATGGGCCCATTCTGCCGAGAGTCAGCATGTAAATTCTGCTGCTTGAGGAGACATTCTCAGGTTGGACGGCAAGTGCTTAAAAAGCGTGCCTGTTAAAAAGCTTCATTAGGGCCTGTTATTTCAAGGTGACCTTCCCCTATCCTCATTTGGAAAGCATCTCCAGGGAAAATTCATTAACAGTTTTTGTTGTGAGGAATGAGCATTTCATGTCCTGAACAAAGACGTGCAAACAAGCGTGCCAAGAAGTCTTGATGATGGCGAAGGCGATATGGTGAACAATGTAATTTAATGAATTCAAAATATAATGATGCCTGTGATACAAGCAATGGAATAATGATGTTGAAATTAGGAAGACTCAAATGCTTTTCAATGCCCCCCCAGTCTGCACCGCAGATGCAGAAAACAGATCTTAAATTTCTCTGTTACAGAGATGTGCAGGAATAATCGTAGGTATTCGGAATCTGATAGAATGTGCCAAATTTTGACATTCAAACTTGAATAGAAGGTCCCAAAATTTGAATGTAAACATTCAAATGGAATTTCCGATCTATTCATTTGAAATATCTGGACATTCGTATGTGTACCGGTTCGTACGCGATGTGTACTTGAAGATCCGCATCTTTCCTGCATCTGTACGCATTTATACGGATCTGTACGGGACAAAAACGGGTTGCATACAGGATAACTGCAGGATGCATATGGATGTGTACAGATGTGTATGGACGTGGAGAAGATGTTGTTGCCATTTGTATGTGCAGATTCAAATAAAAAAATCCAAATGAATAGATTTGAATTTGGTAAATACAAATGGAATCTTGTTAAATTTGAATTTAAAAGTTTTGAATCGAGTCGGATTTTCGGGTATTCGACTCAATTCAAATAGAATGTCAAAAAAAAAAAAAATTTGTGCACATCCCTACTCTTTTAAGCTAACATTTTTAGGCCATAAATGTGCAATGGACTCAGATTGGCAGAGAGAATTTCCTTTCTTTTTCCTGCCCTTATCTTGAGATTAACTTTGCTTACCATCCAGTTGTGACGGTTTCTCCCCATTCCCACCCCAGCTACCATTTGTCTGGAGAATAAATTCAATACTGAGCCTTTTCTGATTAACTACATTTCTAAAGCATAGACCTAGTTTTTAAACTTTATGGCCCATTTCATAATATCCTGTAAATCAGCTTTGCTACTCTCTCTCTCTTTTTAATTAAGCCAGCTAGGAGCTTAGAGCGTTGGAATAACTTTATAATGGGATAATTGTTTTAAGGCCCTATGACGGCCTTTCTGTTATTAAACATGATGTGATTATGCCCACAGACTTAACTATCCATTGATGAAATTGCATTAGAAACCGTTCTTGGTTATGTCAGGTGAATTGATATGACTTGCTGGATGGCACGGTTTCAGCAGCGCATTTGCAAAGGGGGCAATCGGTGAAGGATGCAAATGAATGAGTTTGAAGCAGAAGAAACTGTCTTGAGTAGGAATGTGCAGGAAAATTTGAAACATTCAAAATTCAATTGAATTTGTCCAAATCTGGAAATTAGAATTCTAATCGACTGTCTATAAATTCAAATTTAAACATTCGAACGAACTTTGAATGTTTGGATTTATTCGTTTGAATTACTCAGATATTCGTATGTGGAGGGATACGTACACGGCACGTACTTTCACGTATGCATCTTTCCCGCATCTGTATGCATTTGTACGGATGTGTACGGGATGGAAAAGGGTTGCATACGGGATAAATAGGGTGGTGTACGGACGCGTATGGGCACTTAAGAATGTTGTCAACATTTGTAAGTGCAAATTCGAATTGAAAATTCAAACAAGTAGATTCAAATTTGCTTAATTCGAGTTGACTTTGGGTAAATTCAAATTTTAAAGATTCAAATTGAATCTAATTTTCGGATATTCGACTTGCATTCCTGAACATTGCATTTGTGCGCTCCCTAGTGCTGAGTAAAGATGGGACTTTGCTGGAAGAAACCAAGGCCCCGTCCAGACAGAGGGAATATAGCGCCATTATGGCACTGCTTTGGTGGGGTTGCCTCACGTATCGCAGGGAACAGGGATGTGCATGAATATTTTTGTGTGTTTAATTTGTATTGAATCAAGTGCAAGCAAATTTGTATTCATTTGAATAGATCACCTTTGAATGTGGTAGGATTCAATTTTGATATGAATGTCCAATATTAATCCAATTAGAATCCCTGCTATGAATTGCCTACGTATCCCCTACGTATCCCCTTCATATCTGCTCTGAATGTGTCAAATCTACTTTCAATCCATTCTCAATTCACTTTGAAACCACCCTAAATCCCCTCTGGGGGTGTTTTTCCACTGTCACTAGAAGTACCCATTAAGTACCCATGGGAAAAACACCCTGGGGCAGCCCCTTTCCCACCTTCCCAGGTTCACGAATGTAACGATGATTCATATGAATGTTCCGAAGCATTTGATTCAAATTCGAATGTCAGCCTTTGAATGCACCAACATTTGATTTGAATTCAGATGTCCAAATTTGAACAAATGCATACAAATGTTCCCTTATGTTCTTATGAGTATCAAATGTTGGAAGATGTGCCAGACAAAACACGCAGCTTCTGATCCCTTTATTGAAGACCATCTGGAACGGTCTGTGCAAGTCAAAATGGCTGCCTTGGGGACTCAGCGGGAGCAGCTCCACACACAGCCAGCTTTTGTTTCAGGCCTAACCTGCTAATATTAATGCTCGAATTGCAATGCATGCTTCTTGCCTTATTTCGAAGCCGCTCGGAACTGCACTTTCTCACATTTTACAAGCTCTTTTGCATCAAGGTTAGAAACACATTTCCAGGATCTGTAGGAATCAAAGAGAAACAGCGGGAGAATGAGTTATAGCGAGTCATTAAAGAAGCACTTAGGATGCCACTGAACTTCGTATTCTAAAGATAAAAAAAAGAGAGAGAAAAGGAAAGAAAGGAAAGGAAAGAAAAGGTAATGAAGTGGCCTTGGGTGGTTGGGAGAGCGAAAGACCTTGGAGAGGTAAATAAGAAAGTTAAAGCAAAAGGTCTTCATATTCGAGTGAACTTAATGAAGTATGACTCGCTAAACAGGGAAGCTGGGAAGGCCTTGAAGTAAGATATAGCCACATGCATTAAGCAAAGCTATAGGACAAAGGTCTGAAAGCAAGCACAGTTCTTAAGAGCGGAAAAAAGTACTATACTGGGCTTAAAAAATGACTGCAGTATCTCCTCAGAGCAAATACTGACAATGCTGACAAATATGGGACAATACTGACAGATTGAGAGTAGGAACTAGAGAAGTGTACAAACTTATTTCTCCGCTTTAGTTCGAGTCAAACTAAGCACTCTTCTGCTCACTTTGCCTTCAACCTTTTCCCTTCAAACAGGCATGGGGTCAGGTTGGATCCGAGCACTTTCGGACTTCAGCCGAACAGGGTAAGTTTGGTGGGTGTGTTTGAACACCCCTTTGTTTGATTTGAATTTGAACTCTATTTTTAAACAGGCAGGGTGCTCGAAACGTCCCCAGTTCGATTCAAACTGGTTCAAACCTAAACCAGTTTGTCACTGGGAGAGGTGTGATGTAGAAGCGACAAAATCAAAAGGCAAAAAGATCTGGATCGAAGTACAAACGGAATTTTGTTAATTACAATTAAAGTTGATCTGTATAAGGTGTATTAATTAGCAGAAGGTTATAGAAATCCTGTCTCGCTAGCCGCCAATGAAGAAGGCACTGCCGAAATGTGTATGGCAGCTATTTGAAACATGATTAACTTATAGACTCCGATCACTACTGAAAACTGTGCTGCCCACACAACTATTTGGGGAGACCTCTGACTACCTCCATTTTTATTTATTTATTTAAATTTTTATCCAGCCCTATACCCAAGGATCCCAGGCTAGGTTACAGCATATAAGATGAACACATTAAAACCATAACATATAAAACATATTAAAACTATGAACAGCGCCTGGATGTGGGGAGGAGGGTAAAGAGGCGCATCTTCACTAGGGATGTGCATGAATGCAGTTTTTGGGATTCGATTCCATTCAAATATCTGAAGATTCAAATCGGTTCAAATGTTTTAAATCTGAATGTATTCACATTCAATCCGAATAGAAAACATTTGAATCTGTCCGTATGAATTTTCAATCCGTATTTGAAGATACGAATGTCAGCAACATTCAAATGGGTCCATATGCATCCGTATGCATTTGTACACATCCAGTTTTTATCCAGCGTGCATCCCATTTTCATCCCGTATGTATCTGTACAAATGCAGATAAGATGCGTACGGTTACATATGTAATGCGTACATATCCATACACATATGAATGTTCGAATCATTTGTGTGAATGATTCAAAATTTGAAAATTCATTCGAATGTTAAATTCGAATTTAGAGACATTCAGTTCGAATTCGAATGTCCGAATTTGATCAAATTTCAAAAGTTCCGAATATTTGTGCACATCCTAGTGACTTTGCAGCTGCTTTCCAACCTCCCCAGGTTCACGAATGTTCTGAAGCATTCATACGAATGTTCATATACAAATGTCTTCACATTCGATTTGTGTATGAATGTCTAAATTCATATGAATTTGTACAATTATCAAATGTTGCAAATATTGGTTCACATCTTTATCGTGTGTTTTATTGCTATTGCTAAATATGCTTTAAAAGTGAAGTTGGTCCTTTTGGTTGTGCGTGTTCTGTTGGACACTGAATAGTCCGGGACAACGAATATCTCAGCAGACAAATACCTTAGCCAGTTAAAAATCAAAATGCCCAAGAGTCGTCCCAAGGGGTACAGCTAATGGTAGATGAGACACTAAAAGGGCTGCACATCTATTTGAACGTGCATGAAAATTGGCCCCATGGAATGTATGTAAATGAGGCTCCCATTACCTCATCCCGTGCTGAAATATGCATGGATGCAAAAATGGTGAGGGGAATCAAGTTCTTCGCTGCTGGATGTTGGGAGAACGGGCCACAGTGTGATCTTGTTTTGGGCCCCTAGTGGGAACAGTGCTTGGGGTGTGTATGTATGGCCGTCTGCTTCCAAATTAGTGGATTAAATCCGCAGATATATAAAAAAAATGCAGCTTACCTGCTGTGATGCAATGACTCCTTGTCCCCATTCCCAGTGGAGGTCCGCAACTTCCTCTCCGGTGGCCGCGAGACTTCCGTGGTGCTTGCGGTGAGGTGCGCATCACATGGGAAGGGGCAGCCAATAAGAGCTGAGCTGCAGTCTCGGCTCTCGTTCGATGTTCTCGACGTCTTGTCTGGACTGACGGGAACATTTGAATTTACCATATACTGCGTTGTGAGTGTTAATAGTTCCTCAGTACGGTAAATTTGAAGTAGCGGCGGCATAATGCGCTGCCGCTATGCAGGATCGGATGGCAGGTGTGACGCCCGCACCTCAGCTGCGGATTTCAATGCGCAGCTTTCTTAAGTCTGGACACGCCCTCACTTCCACTCCTCGTTCTAGGTCTGTCTCGGGGTCTTATTTCATGAGATGGCAAGTTGCGCATCTGTGATGTGAAGAAGAGGCTCATGGGATTAAATCATGACCCTCACCATGACACAACAAGGGATACACACTGGCTGGTATACCGAACCAGCAACCTGGTCTAAAAGAGGCTCCACCCTTAGACTCTGCCCCAGAGGTGTGGCCTCCCTTAGATTGTACCAGCAAGCATAAAGGAAGTTTCTAGTGCACTTCGTGGTCTGGAATATTAGCTAGTGTGGAATCACCCTTACTGTGGTCACACCTGAGTTTTAATCCAGCTTCAGGCGAGAGAACGCATCAGCAGTGTGACCAGTAATTTCCTTTCTACATTTATCTATCCCAAAGGTGAATTTTCTGAGTTATTCAACACTGAAAGAAAACACCTTCTCACTTGGCTGATGTATTCTCTCACCCCGAAAGTGGACTGAAGCTGGATTAAACCTTAAGTCTGACCACAGCCCCTAAGTCTGACAAGCCTGACTTTTTTTCTCCACAAGATTGGAAATGTATGTTTGAACACAGCTATTATCAAACTGTATTATTTTCCTACCACCACCGTGTAGGTATTAAAAAGTGCAGTGTTGTCTTTAAAAAGTGTTTTTGCCTGCTCTGGTCATGAAGTAGTGAATGTCAGGAGTGTCTTCCAAAAGGGATTTTCAGGACACATCACAGAACTAGTTTGACATTCAGCCTGATTATTCAGCGCCCATGAGGATGTTTGGTCTGATGCCATGGCAAAAGAGGTTTGCAGAATCTGGTTCAAGACCTCCAAGCAGGAATTAGATTGCTGCCTCAAAACAACAAATAGATTAGAAGAAAAGTACAAATTTGGAGAGACTCCGTAGGTGACAGAATTCTGAAAAATGTGCAAATCCCTGCTGTGCTTAATTTTTGTTATCTTGGATGCATAGAAGGTGCCTCTGTTTTAAACAAAATAAGAGACTTTACTGCATTAGAAATACATCCACAAGTCCCAAACCTCTCAAAAGCTCATTGGGCACATTCCAGAGTCTGGCTCTGTTCACACCTAGGTTTAATCCAGCTTCAGTCCACCTTCAGAATGGAATGATGACCCATCAGCAAAACAAACAGTCATTTTCTTTCTTCTTTAACTCAGAGGTCGTTTGTTTTGACTGATAATGATGAAAGAAATCAGCTTGTCACTTTGCTGATGCGTTCTCTCATTCTGAAAGTGGACCGAAGCTGGATTAAAACTTAGGTGTGAACGTCTGAGATCTCTGTTGGAATGCAGCTGTGAAGGCTTGCCTTTCAAATGTTGGATGAAACATAGGATCTTGGGTGGAATATACTTTATTTATTTATTTGTATTCGTATCCCACCCTGTGCTTGAAGGTCTCAGGGTGGGTTACAACCATAGAAACCAAGAAACAATCAGGAGCAGGCTATTCCAGTGATGGCAAACCTATCAGGTGTGTCACAGGTGACACTCTAAGCCCTGGTGCATGTTGTTGCTGTTTGGTATCTTGTAGGCCACAGGCTGCTTCTGGCTCGTGGACTACAAGATACCAGGACCACAGACGCACTGTCTTTGCCCAGTATAGGAGGGTGATGGAGTCATGTCATCATGCCACCATCTCACACACAGTGCGCCTGTGGTCCCGGCAGCTAGAGGACTGAAGACCCGTGCGTGGCAGCGATGGCTTTACTCACAATTTTTCCCTCTATGTACATACTTTTGTGAGATCTTATTCTCAGCGTTAAATAATATTAAAACCAATAAAAGAAACCGACAGATGAAGTTAGTAGCGCTTGCCTGGGCTTGAAGTGTACGAAATACCAACCTTCAATTGAAGATTTAGCAAATGAGATTCAGCAACAAAAAAGTCCCTAATGTAAAGAATTATTTGTTTCTGTTTTCAATGAATACATATATCAAAAATATAACTCTTTTTTTTTTAACTAGAGCTACAAATATTACAAAATTATGGATATTTCTAGATGTCACATGCACCCGAGTTAAGCTAGGTTTGTTTTGTTTTTGTTTTTGCTGAATTTTGACACACCGAGCTCAAAAGGTTCACCATCACTGGACTATTCCCTAGCCTGGGGGCTACCACCAAGAAGGCCCCCGGCCCAAGTTCCCATCCCTTTAAGTACTGAAGGTGGTCGCAGAACCAGGAGATCCTAAGCGATAGGCAAGTCAGTATGGGTGGAGGCATTCTTTTACATATTTGTAACCTTACAGGTTAAGGTTAACATCTTGAATTGGACTCAGTGGTGAATTGGCAGCCTGCGCAGGTCTTTTAAGACTGGCGTGATGTGCAGCCATCTTAGCTGTTCTGGTCAGTATACAATGATACCAGCCATGCAGGTGGGGCAGCTGACCAATAAGGACAAAGTGTGTGGGGATGCCCCATCATGCACAGTGTCTCAGAGTTTGAGTCCATTCTTCCCTTTGCCTTTTGTGCATGTTTCAACTCAGAGCTGGCTATTTGAACTTTCATAGCTCCAAAGTTGCCTCTTTAGTTAAGCTGAGTTGGGTAGGAAACTACATATCCAACGAAGAAGAGTTGGCTTTTCTACCCCACTTTTCTCAGCCATTTAAGGGGACTTGAAGCGGCTGACAAAGCTTCTGTTCTCCTCCTCACAACAGCCTATAAGGTAGGTGGGGCTGTGAGAGCTCAGAAGAGAGCTGTGACTAGCCCAAGGTCACCCAGCTGGCTTCATGGAGGAGGGCAGAATCAAACCCACTATTCCCAGACAAGAGTCTGGCTCCCAAACCACTAGACAAAAGAGGAGGGTGGTTCCTGCTGGGAGGCCAATCAGTGGCGAGCACCTGTATTTAGACTGCAGTATGTGGCCAAATAAGGTATGTTCTCAGTCCTATATCCAGACAGTGGTTTGTTAGACCTTTTTGGGTGCACCAGGAGATAAGATGCTTTTTCTTAAAGGGATGACTGAAATAAGCCCTGTCTGATTGCACCCGGAGTCATCCTTACATATAAATTAGCTTATGCAAATTATATGGAAATATATACCATGGAGCCTTGTCCCATGTCCTTGAATATCCACAATGGCTTTTGGTTGATGACACTACATCTCTTTCTTCAACCCCTTGCCTCCCACCCATGGGAAATCTCACACTGAATGTATCCATTATGAAAGTGTGGAAATATTTCACAATGTGATGACAATACGTGGAAGAAAGAGGTGAAATGAGCTGAAGGAAATTTCTTGTTGCTATGTTAGTGGGTTTTTTTTAAAAAAAATCTGGTTCCTTCTGCGCACTGAAAAACGAAGTTGACATTGAAGCAAATGTGATGAAACCAGGAGATTCTAGGTGCATCTGATACGTAATGCCTGTATAATATCTCTTTGTTATCTTTTGGCGTTAGTAGAGGAAGAAGAAAAATGCCTGTCGATTTAACATTGCCTTTTAATATAGATATTCTCAGCACTGATTAAATCTTCTCCCATGCCTGACATCCCCTTTTGGGATTTCACCCATGCATAAAATTTAGGCTGTAATCCTACAGCATTGTCTCATCTTTGACAGCTCAAAAGCCTAAGAGAATTGGATAGTATAAGTGTTTAATGTGACAAAACACAGGAAGACTGAAATGATCTATGGCCACATAAAAGGAATTTAACCACCAAAGGAAACTGAGTATGGCTTTTCCTTTGCGTTTCATTTGTCTCTTTAATACTCTGTGGGGCTGCATTGTGAGTTCAATTACTTGGATTTAAATCCCCTCTATTAGAATTATTCTGGATTTATAACCTGTAGCAAAAGTTCTGTGTGATCAGTGGCACAAGAGAACCATCCATGTTGGCTGGTCTTGTTAAGATGTTTTGAAGGAAAGCTACTGTAAGGCCCCATCCCCATGCTGGTTTTGGTCTGAACAGAAATCAGACTCGGGAAGGGCCGTCCCCATGCGAATTCCCCCTTATTGGACTTTCTGTGGACCAAATTGCCCAAATCTGGACCAAATTTGGTCCGTGAAAAAACTGTTCTCAGCACAGTTTGGTAGCTAAGTCCGCATCAGTTTGGGAGCTGAGTCCGTGCATGGGGATGGTCCCGGACTATTTGGGGAAGAGATTGACACTGGCATCATTGGGGGGCTGGGGTTTCATGTCCTGTGCTCACCATTCCTGTCCTGTGCATTGGGGATTGCAACTGTTGAGATTTTTTTGGGATAAAATGGAAACGATGAGGGTGTCAAATGGCCTTCGTTATCCCACGAGTCTCTTTTCCATGACAGTTATTCCACCCTCCTTCCCTTCCCTGATTGCCAAGGCAGGCATGATAATGGCTTGATTCCAGGGTGGTTTTGCGCATGAGTGCTTTACTGCCTTACCGGGTGTGCTTGCGGTGACGCAGAGGTGTGCATAACCACTAAACTGCCTCCGGACCTCGTAGTAGCTTTGGTTAATGAGTTGGATTTTTAAAATGATTATTATTGCCTTTCAACCCTAGCTTCTCTGTTCTGTGAAGGGGGGGGGATGTGGCATTTGGTGGCATTTCCTGTAATTGCTGTAGCAGGCGGCACAGGAGTGGGGTGACGACAATCTGGCTTCCTATCAGGAGAGAGGGGACAGAGATGAAATGATGCTGGTTCCCCATGCAGGGGTTCAGCATGGTTTGCATGGGGACAGCCTTATTTGCACACAGCTTGCGTTACCGGTAATGGCATGGGGACAGCCACAATGCGAATTCGGCCCCACACCTGGGCTAAAACGAGCCCAATTTGGACCAAATGACTTATATGGGGGTGTGGCCTAGGTTCCTCAACTCTGACAAAACTGCAGTCCCACGCTCAAAGTTACTAATGGGTGAGACTGGATATTGTGCTACATTTGTCCTAATTTAAGGATGGGGTTCCATAATCATTACAATCAGCTTGCAGGACTGAGGTTGTCTGTCTGTCTGTCTGTCTCTCTCTCTCTCTGTGTGTCTGTGTGTCTGTGTTTCTGTCTGCCCAACCCTCCCTATACCTGTGGGTCTAGACTTCCCATCTGTTTCCAAGCCTGATTTCAGGATGGGTTACAACTGAGAAAGGTGCCCTGTGGTCCATTTAATCAATTTACAAAACTCTGGCTTCTTCTAGACAGTGGAAAAGAAAATGTGGGATCTCCTTTTGCTCCCGCAGTTGCCTCATGAGGTGTCCGGACTGTCTGGGAGTGACTATAGCTCACTGGAAGAGCAAACTGCCTGGAAAGCTGAGGTTCACCAGTTTGATCCCCAGTGTCCCTGTAGGCAACGGCAAACCACTTCTGTATCACTATCAAGAAATCTGTGTAAAGGTGCCCATGATGCTCCATGCAGTCAACCAGGAATCAACTTCAACTCTGTGGTATCCAACAGGAAGTGATGCATATGTTCCCAGTGGATATGTGTGGGGGTGAAGTCTTGGTTTCAGCCCCACTGCACCACTGACTTACACTGGCAGATTGGACTATTCTCCATAGGTAGCAGTTATTGGCATGACACATTTTTGTATTGCATTGTCATGCCTCATGCCATCAGCCCCTCCTCCTCTGAGGATGAGGAGGGTGTCACATATGCTAGACAAGCTGAGACAAGCTTCCCTGCCAGCCAGGGTGACAAAGGAGCACCTCAGGAGTCAAACATAAACAGTGGTCTTGTCTCCCAAGTTGGAGACAACTTGAGCAAAGATGCTGAGCCATGCCCTTTGCAGAGCTTTCCTTGGCAACAGCGTGAACACCTGAGGCGCTCCCACCGGCTGCAAATCAAACAGTAGCTGCACGAAGAGGGGCACGCCTCCCTCAGCTCTACTTAAGAGCTGCTCAGACAGAACAGGAGCTGTTGCAGACAAAACAATCGTAAATCTGTGACTCCCGGATCTTGTGACCCTGCCTCTTGATTTACTATCGACAATGCTGAATCTCTGATACCCTTTGACACCGGCTTTCCCTGACTTTGCTTAACTCTTTAACCCTCAATGGACTTTGGAACTTAACTGCTTCCTACTGCTTGTCCTGAGCGTGCGTGTGTGTCTTTGTTCCTTGGACACTGATGGCCCAAGACACAACATACATGGTGGTTTGAGGGAACATGCCGTGTTGGATGGGGTGGGAACAAGGCCAAATAAAATTATTCTTGACTTTCTGATCACAAGCGGGAACTCTTCTAGTTTTAGAATATGCCATCAAACCAACTCATATTAAGTTTATCAACAGAAAAGTGAATTATTCTTCAGACAGATGGCTACCAGCAACACACAGAAGGCGATCATATAATTACGAAGAGACACATCAGGTAAATGCTACGTACAGATGGCTGAGGAATAGTGAGTGGTAATCATTTGCTGAAAATAGTGCCTTTTTAGTGCAGATAGCCAGGTTCCCTTCCCTTTCCCAAGCTTAAATTATTTCTTTACTTACACGATAGTAGCTTTAAAACTCATTTCAGAAATTTGGGGGGCACTCTAATTGGGAAACCTGCTGAAAGAACGTTTTGCTGAAGGACTTGCAATAGCCTCAAGTTTTTGCATATTACAATGCAAGTGGTGTGAGCGTTTTAATCAAAGAGGAATATGCAAAATTGGCTCATGCATAAGAACATCAGAAACACCATGCTGGGTTGCGCCAGAGGCCCCATCTAGTCTAGTGGTCAGCTCTCCCAGTGGCTAACTGGTTGCATATGTAAACCCACCAGCAGGACATGGCCACACGGTTTGCTGTTTTTTGGAGGCTCGCAGCAGCTGGCCTTGGAGGCAAATGACCCCAGTTTGGTCTAGTAGTGGCTAAGGAGCTGGACTCTTTGGGAGTACCAGGTTTGAGTCTGCACATCCCCATGAGACAGGCTGAGTGACCTTAGGCTCTGTTTCCCTCTATAAAATGAAGGCTTCGCTTAGTTTTCCTCTGCTGTGCCAGCCTTGCAACAATATAACTCTTGATACTTGTGTTTTTAAAAAGATTTCCTGCAACTGGATCTCTCCTAATCACAGTGTGTTCAGAGCAGGCATGGTGAGGGGAGGGAAGAGACCTTCCCAGTTGTGAAATCCCACCCACATTTGGCAGACATTGGCCAGAAGGATAGATCTCTGCTCCAAATAGTCCGGTAGTGTTCCCAAAGGCATAAAAATAATGCGGGCTGGGCTCCAAAAGGGGACCGAGAACAGTTTTTGTGAGGACTTTTTTTCTGCGGATTTTTGCAGTATAGTCCTCATAAAGTCCAGGAATAAAAAAATAAATAAAAAAGGGAGGGGATCTCTCAATAATGAAAATGGATTCGATTCGGATTTAAACTTGTATGGGAATGCACCCTGGGTGTGATAAGAATTAGCACATTTTGATTCCTGCTTCTTAATAAGAAGGACTATTTTGGCAAGGTGTAACCACAGCCCAGGTCTAGCACCCTGCTCCCGGCAGGAATCTAAAACAAAGCATCTTGATGGCCAGAAATCTCAGAAAACAGCACAATGCAGTTATAAGGATCTGATGCAAGCTCAAGCTAATGCTATTGGATGTTTCTTGCTTCTGGGCAAGAAAAAAAAATCTTTTAAAAAAACAATTTCCTTAATATATATACAGTACTTAACTGTTTTAACTGCAAATTCTTGAATGTACACTTAAGCTGTATTTTTAAGAACTGCTTCCGAGTAGAATCTTGAGGTAAGAGACGATGCTGCAGAAACTAGGGTACCTATCAATGCCCTGGTAATAACTCGAAGGCTATGATCCCACTTGACTTTTTAAAAACGGAATTAACAAAAACGGATGCGAATGCACATTATGTCCGTTCCTAATTTTTTTGTTAATTCCACTTTAAAAAGCCGAGCATGGCGGTGGCCAAAAGGGCAGGCAGGCAGGGCTCACTGGCCACTTGGCGTTTCTCCTTCTTATGCCCCGGGACCGCCATGGCTGTGACCAAAATAGTAGGCAGCTGAGCGGGTGTGCAAACAGCCAGGCAAGTGAGGTAGCGGCAGCGGTGTAGCCTGAAAGGCTGGCTGGACGAGGCAGAGACGGCAGCAGCCAAAATGGCCGGGAGCTGAGTGGGTGGGCAAGCAGCCAGGCAAGCGAGGAGGAGGCAACGGCACAGCCTGAAAGGCCAGCGGGTTGGGTAAGGCAGCTGTGGCAGCTGAAATGACAGGCTGTCAAACTGGCGGGCGAGTGAGGCAATGGCAGCGGTGCAGCCTGAAAGGCCAGCCGGGCGAGGCGGCAGTGGCAGAAATGGCAGGTAGCTGGGCAGGTGGGCGAGGCGGCGGCAGTGGCGGTGGCACAGCCTAAAAGAGCAGGTGGCCGAGGTGGTGGCGGCCAAAAAGGCAGCTGGGCAGTCTAGCAGGCAGGATATACTGCATTTGTACCATTCGCAAAGGAAAAAATAAAGCGCATTAGCAACAAAAACGGGAGCGAGAGCTGTTTAAACAAGTGGTTTTTTTAATGCAGTTTTTGACTATTTACTCCTCGGAAAGTGCGGGAAGCCAATCTGTAATGGGGACAGACAATTTTCAAATGGTTTTCAAATCATTTTTAAAGCGTGAGTAGGAACTCAGCCAGGAGATTTTAAATTTGGCGCAGTGTCTTGCCACTCGCTTAATCTACTGTCAACCGCTATGGCCGCTTGGTCAATTCACTTTCTCCCCTGATGTGATCAAGAATCCACTTACTGTATCATTTCTTTTTCAAGAGAGGGCTACTCTAAAACAAATGGCTCTTTAACTGCTGGATTTTAGTTATAAGCAATCTGTCAAGAATAAAACCCATCAGCTCATAGATCCGAAACCCTCCACCTAGAGTATGTTTATCAGTTTTACAGTGGCTTGAGGGAGTGGGAAATATTGAAGGATGTGGGAAAGGTGGCACAGTTAATATTCATAAGCCTTTGAGAAATCAGTGAAAATACAACCAAGCTGCTATTCCCCTAACTCTGACAAAACAATTTTATAAATACAGTGATTGAATTCCCATGACAATAAACCTCTCTCTATAAATTTTTTTAAAAAACATACTTGGCTGGATGTGAGTTTCTATTAGGTCTGAAACCATTTATTATCTGCCGCAGTCTGCCCTGTGAAGGGCAGGACACAAGTGTTATAAATAAATAAACAAATCAATAACTAATTGGTGGTGGCCCCCAATTGTGGAATAGTCTCCCTTCTGAGGGGCCCCAGACACCTTCAGTTAATAATCCGATCTGAAGATTGGATTATTAATTGAAATGAGGGAACATTTTCACCACCCCCTCCAGTCCCCACATTCAGTTATGATTCCAATATCTTATTATTTTAATTTGTTAGTTTTATATTTTGTTCTCAATTGCTGTCAACCCCCCGAGACCTTATAGGATGGGATTAAAATGTAAACAAACAAGCAAACAAATAAATAAAGGAGGAGGGCTTGAGTTAAGGAGAGTGACCAACAGTGTCTGAAGTAGGGATCTGCACGAATGCAATTTTTGGGATTCAATTCAAATCAAATATCTGAAGATTTGAATCAATTTGAACATTTAAAATTTGAATGTATTCATATTTGATTTGAATCAAATACATTCAAATCTACTTGTATGAATTTTTAATTTGTATTTGAAGATGCAAATGTTGACAACATTCAAATGTGTCCATATGCATCCGTATGCATCCCGTTTTTATCCCGTATGCATCCCGTTTTTGTCCTGTACGTATCTGCACAAGTGGGTGCAGATACGAATAAGGTGCGTACGGATACGTATGTAATGTGTATGAATCCATACACATACGAATGTCTGAATAATTTGTACCAAGGATTCGAAAGATTCAAAAATTCATTTGAATGTTAAATTCAAATTTAGAGACATTCGATTCGAGTTCAAATGTCTGACTTCGATCAAACATTTCAAACATTTGTGCACATCCCTAGTCTGAAATAGTTTTTTAATATATATATATATATATATATATATAAAACAAAAATACTTAATTCTTGAAGAGGGAAGGAAAGGGAATAAGTAGCCTTCTGTGTAGTCTGAAAACCAATATTAAAGACACTCAGGAATTTACAAGAACACCAGACACCCATCTTCCTGGCATGGGTTTAGTCTGTTGGGCCTGTATGTACTCCCTGTGGTTCTGGGGCTTCTGGGACCACTTCCAGATGGTGGTTGCCTCCAGACAGAGCTGTTTAAATTTGCAGTTTAGCGATAAAGCACTGTACACTCACCCCAAAGGGAAAGTCAATTGCCCCAACTAAAAATCAACTCCATACTTTCATTTTTAAGGAGCCATGAGAGCAATGAGGGTTTAGGTCAGAGGTGTCAAACTCAATCCAGCTGAGGGCCGGATTAAAAAAAAAAAAGTTAGGGCCAGGGGGCGTGGCTGGGGGCACGGGGGGGGGGCGTGACCGGGGCACAGAGGAGGGGCTGGGGGCATGGCTGGGGGTGTGGCCAGGGGCGTGGCTAGGGCAAAGAGGAGGGTTGGGGCGTGGCTGGGGCGTGGCTAGGGAGGGGCTGGCTGTCCATGGCGGCGCCCGCGCGCTCGCTCTCCTCGCCTCCTTCCGGCCGAAGGAGGGTGGTGTGCGGCGGGTGGTGGCAGCGGGCATCGGCCCGGCGCGGGCGGCCCAGTGCGAGCCGCGCGGCCGCGGCGCGCAGCCCGCGTCGGCAGGCAGGCCGCGTTGTCATCGTCGGTGTCGGCATGCGGCGGCCCGCCACGGGCGGCCCGCCGCGAGCTGCACGTCGTCGGCACACGGCCTGCGTCGGCAGGCGGGCCGCGTCGGCAGGCGGGCCACGTCGTCGTCGTCGTCGTCGTTGGTGGCCCGCGGGCCGTATGTTTGACATGCCTGGTTTAGGTGCTACCCAGTGTCACACAGGATCAGAGAGCCAATCAGTTTTTGAGCTGTGCTTCCAGGTTTAGTGTCCTATCATCTGTAGTTCTTGCTGTTCTGCCTGCGTTTGCATGAAAACGCAATCTAACTGCACACAGCGCAGCAAGAGTTCTTTCTCCTGCACTAAGGAAAATGTGCTGTAATGGTTGTATACTGTGGAGCAATGATGGAGGATTGATTGGTCTAGTGGTTAGGGAGCTGGGCTCTTATATGGGAATATCGGGTTTGATTCCGCACTCCCCATGAAGTCACCTGGGTGACCTTGGGCTTGTCACAGCTCTCTTCTGAGCTCTCACAGCCCCACCTGCCTCACAGGGTGTTCTGCTGTGGGGAGAAGAACAGAAGCTTTGTCAGTCGCTTTGAGTCCCCTTAAGTGGGTGAGAAAAGTGGGGTAGAAAAGCCAACTCTTCCCTCACTCATTAACACTGCAGAGGCCAAGTTGCATTAGTGCACTGCATTAAACACGAACAGCCATGTTCTACCAACCATCTAAGAGTATCTAAAATCTTGCCAAAAAGAAAGGCTTTAAGAGGGAAACGCATTGTACTGGCCGTGTAAGAGCAACACTTTGCTATAGGGATCTGCATGAATTTTTTTTGACGTTCTATTCAAATCAACTCGAATCCCCCAAAATCCAATCCAATTCAGATATTTTAAATTCAATTTTAACAAGATTAAATACGTATTTACCAAACTTGAATCTATTCATTTGAATTTTTTTATTCGAATCTGCACATATGAATGTCGACAACATTTGTATGTGCATGTACACATCTTCCCCACATCCGTATGCATCCATACACATCCATATGCATCCCATAGTTATCCCGTATGCAACCCGTTTTTGTCCCTTGTGGATCCATTCAAATGTTTACGGATGCAGAAAAGATGCGGATCTTCAAGTATGCATCATGTACGAACCCGTACGCAGACGAGTGTCTGGGTAATTCAAACAAATAGATCCAAAATGTGAAACTCCATTCAAATATTTCCATTCAAATTTTGGGACATTCCAATTCGGGTTTGAATGTTGAAATTCGGCATGTTCGATCGGATTTTGAATGCCTATGAATATTCATGCCCATCCCTAGTTTGCTATACAAAACCATGCTAGTATAAGGGATTGCTGTGCAGCTGTTGATTAGGGGAAAAAGTGCAGGTTGTGGGAAAGAAGAACAGAGAATTATTTGCCAAAGAGTATCAAATATGTTCATGTCAGCAGCTCTTTGTGTTTGCATGCCACTAGGCCCGTGAGATTTTATTAATGAACTTTTTATGAACGACAAGCAGTTATTATACCTGACAATTACCACCTGGGTATGCACTAAATTCTGTCTAGTCAGCATTCAGCTTAGATTTCTGATGTGACAACAATGGGGGTGGGGGGAATCTGTAGGGAGAGAGGGAAAGCTGCTGATTTTCTTTACAGGATTTTAACTGTTATGACAGAAACATTAATACAAGTAGGAGAACACATTTATTTCAATCTAAGGCCCTGCCTGCAATCATTAATCTGGATCAAGAAGCTGCTAAGAATACAATGTTTTCCCCCCACTTACCTACCTTAATCCGGATCTAGGATGATCCAGATCGAAGAAATGGGTCCTTCAACAAATCTGGATTTAGAAGATCCAGATCCCGGCAAGTACCCGGTGCGTCTCCATAGGCAGTGTAGCACCCAATAGCGATGGGTGCTAGGCATGCTTGCAGTGGGAATGCTGAAACACCCAGGTGGAGTGCCCGTCTGTTCCCAAGCGGAAGACCTGAAGGCAGCGTTGAGTGACTGGCTGCTGCATATGACAGTCAAGCAACATTTCGAGGGAGGCAACGGGTGCTGGTGTGGGGCGAATCTCCAGAGCCGCTACAGAGATTCTTTGGAGTCTGGGGCAAGCTGCTCCGGAGAATCTCCGGAGGGTGGCCCAAGCTCCACAATACAGCTCTGTAACTGGAACACTGGCCGCATGGTGGTTGTGTTGTCCGAGGGTGCCTGATTGCCTGTAATGCGGATGATTTAATCTTCTAAGATATCCAGATGATGGCTTTGCAGTCTGGGATGATCTTTAGAACCGTCTCCGGAGCCATCTCTGGAGAATAGCCACCTGCTTCAAAGTGTTGGGTTTCGGGGTGCCCTCCCGGAGCCCACCCCAGACCCCATTAACCAGATCATGGTGCGAATGCGTGCCATCTAATCCAGTCTTCAAGGCTGAAAACTAGACTGAAGACCCCTTTAATGGGGTCCATGGGAAGACTGCGTTTCAGGGCCTGAAGGACCCCTTTAATCTGGATTTCCCTTGAACATGTGTCTGAAGTGGGAACAGTGTCTTCCTAATCAGTACCAAACTGGTGCCTAGTGGTTCCTTAATGGTTCCTTAGTGCTAGTGGAAAAACACCCATTGTCTGTGTGGTAATCTGGATCAAGGAGCTGCTAATAATAACACATTGTCTGCATGGGAATAGAGTAGGTCCAGAAGCAATGGGAATAGAGTAGGTCCATTGTCTGCATGGGAATAGAGTAGGTCTGTATTGGTGTACGTGCTCTTTAGCACAATCAATTGAGGATGTTATCAAATCTTTGTTACATTCGAAGTTTGTCCAAATTCGTTAAAATTAGGATATTTGAATTCGAATCAAATGTTGGTAGATTTGAAGATTGAAATTCAAATGTGAATTGAAGGTGTCTATACATTCGTACGAAGCTTCGTTACATTTGTGAATCTGAGGAGGCAGAAAAGTGGCAGATCCAGAGTGGTTTCAAAGTGGATCCAGAGTGGATGTAGAGCAGATTTGTAGGGGATTTGTAGGCACAACTGGCAGCAGGAATTCTAATTCGATTTGAATACCATTTGAAGAACATTTTTTATTGAATTCTAATCCTTGCATTCGATTTGATTTGAATCAAAAACAAACACAAACACATTCATGCAAATCTCTACCTACCCTCAATCCAGATGCCTCTGCCTGTGGTTGATCCCGATCTAGCTAATATGGGTTAACTGAAGTAAGGGCAGAAAGGGTCATTCATGATTTGGGGGAAACTTAAGGGTTGATGAGAACCAAAAATGAGGGAACGTGATTGCCAAAAAGCTTTGGGGAGCTGTTTCTCCACTTGCAAAAAAGGGACCTTTTGATTCAACTTAAGAAAAGTTCATGACATTTTATCCAAAAACCAAGTGTCTTCTGAGAGATAATCAGATTTCAGAGTATTGACCTTTGGAGTGACGACTCTGGCTTTGTGGGGGCATTTTGAGAGCAGATGGTGGAGTGAGATGCTTCACAATAAAGACAGTTTAGAAGTAATTCTGGGCATTTGCATGTTCTCAGATGCAAAATAGGAAGCAACATCCAAAAGTGGAATGGGGATGAGAGATATGATGATCTGATCCAGTTGGTCCACGGTTTGCAGTGATGTGGGTGTTTGTATAATGTGCATGTGAACCAACCACGCTGCAGTTTGGAAAACAAACACACCCAAACCTCTTCAAACCAAATCGAGAGTAGAACAGCATCTGCACCTCAAGCAGGCATTGTGACCCACACTGAGACCTTTGGGTATAGGGCAGCATATAAATATAAATAAATATGAATGAACGGTTGACAATCCCAAAGTAATGCTGAGAAAATAATGAGCTTTACCCCATGTCTGGTGGGAGGCAGCCTTAGATAAAAGCAGGTGGGTGCTGATTTCCTCATACCCTGTTTTCCCAAAAATAAAACCTATCCTGAAAATAAGCCCTAGCATGATTTTTCAGGATGCTTGAAATATAAGCCCGATGTAAGTGTTATATAAAACATCCCCTGAAAATAAGTCCTAGTGCGTCTTTAGGAGAAAAAATATAAGACCCTGTCATATTTTTGGGGAAATGCAGTAGTTGGGTTGCTAATCCTTTGGGAATTAATTGCTTATTCCTCCAGCAAATTTTATCTTCTCTCTCTCTCTCTTATCTATCTGTCCCATCCTCTAAAGGCCATTTCCAGGGAACTGAGAGCAAGTGAAAGTTTTGCTTTTGTCTTCTGCTTGAGATGCCCAGAAGCAATTGGTGACCCACTGTGTGAGACAGGATGCTGGACTAGATGGGCTGTGGCCTGATCCAGAAGGACTTCTCTTAATTTCATGGAGGATAGGTGTTTCAATGGCTACTAGAATCAGTACCTAGGTACTACCTCCAGGTTGATGAGACAGACAGGATGCCTCGAAAGCCCTTTTGCAGGAAATTGCAAGTGAAGGTTTTGCCTTCACCTTCTGCTTGAAGCACATGGTGGGCCACTTTGTGAGATGGGATGGTGGCCTAGATGGGCTGTGACTTGATCCAGCAGGGCTCCTCTTAGGATCTTTAGGGGGTAATTACTTGTATAACTGCATTTGGCACTTCTCAGTGGTAGGGATGTGCATGAATATTTGAAACATTAAAAATTTGATCGAATTCAATCGAATTTGGACATTCAAATTCGAATAGAATGTTTATTCGTTTTAATTTAACATTCAAACAAAGTTGTGTCATTCAGATTAGATGCCCACCACATCAGACTAGGGATGCGCACGAATGTATTTTTTGTATTCGAATTCAGTTGAATCAAATATTCAAATATTCAGTTCGATTTGAATTTGAAAAATCCGGATTTTTGAAAATCCAATTTGGATCCGGAGATGCCAATGTCGATAAGATTTGTATCCAATCTATGAATTTGCTCAAATACGTATTTGTCCTGTATGCATCCCGTTTTCATCCCACATTATATGCACAAATACGTATAATTTTCACGCACATTCGTATATGAATGATATGAACCTACTCATTCGAATTATTCAGATTTTCAAAAATCCAAAATTCGTCCAAATGTGTAAATTCGGAGTTTTGAAAATCCCATTCGAATGTCGACATTTGACGGATTCAAATTGGATTTTTGAATTTTTCAATATACGCGCACATCCCTACATCAGACTGAGGGGTCTTCCCTAGAGGGGGAGCTGTGTAGAAGGAACCATTTTTCTTTTGCAAATGAGTTGTCTTTTTCTTTTAAAAAAACTAACAAAAGAGAAAGCAAGAATGAGAAAGCTGAACAGATGCATGTTCACTAGGCAGAAATAACAAATAGAAATGTAGAAAATAGCCGTGTGGCAGAATTCACCAAGAGGGTTGCTAGGGCAGAGAATGCATTCCTATGTGCTAAAAAGCAATAACAATGAACGTTGACTCTTCAAAGTCCCAAACGTATCATCAGTTTGATACATGTTCCTGCCGTGGATCAGCCAATGCTTGTAGGAGTTGGGGTGTGAGAAAGGCAGCCATTACGAAACATGTCATCATAGCAGGAGAGTCACTGCCGCTCAACTGTCTGTGGTTCATACAAAACCTCTGAATGAGCCAGGGTTTTCTATAATAGCCGATCTTGGAGTGTGATAACACATCTCAGGGTAGGAAAAAGGCAGCTCTGAGGGGGCTTAGAGATGGCTTCAAGGTGGGATTGTTCACACACCTGTCTGCCCCACTCCCTTTCCTAAATCTTCTGTACTGGGAAAGGAGGATTAGAGAAGACTTGAGAACATGAGGGCCACGCACTATCTCTCAGTGGTGTCCTTTTCGTTACGTCTACACACAGCCTGAGAGAAGGGTTGGAAACATGAGGGCCACACATTACATTTCAGACTGTTTGTTCTACGGCTGAGCTAAAAAAATACTCTCAGATTTCATGGACATTTCCAAGCAGCTTTCTTGGCAAAGATAAAGGAGTAGTTTGCCATTGCTTGCTTCTGGAGAGAGGTTTCTGGAGGCAACTTCCAGGCAGTTTTCTCTGTCACTGAGCTACACCCATTACCAGGGAGTAGAGTCCCTAGGGATGGGCGTGAATTATTCATGCCATTTGGAATTCGTACAAATATTTACAATTTTTGAGATTCATGGACGGATTGAATAAAGCCCTATTCATAGGGCCCTATCCATCCACAAACTGGATAATCCAGTATTCGTAGAAGCTAGGGCCTCCCTCCCCCGGACTTCCTGCACCCCAAACCTCCCCCTTGCGGCCTCCCCCATGCCCCCTTACTTTCTCACATGTGCTCCGGTGGCATCCTGGGCCTCTTTCCAAGCTCTCTGGAAAAGGGTTTTGCACTCCAGAGAGCCCAGAAAGTGGCCCGAGGCACCACCGGAGTGCTCCCTCCTGCCTCCCACATGCCCCCTTACCATTGGGGCGTGCTTCAGTGGTGCCCGGGCCTCTTGCTGGGCTCTCCAGAGTGCAAAATAGGCTTTGGAAAGGTACTTCGGCTCTGTGCACGCAGACCCAGAAGTGCCTTAGAAGGCGGCACGGCAGCAGCGAAAACAGGTAAGTGGGGAAGGGGCGGGGAATGGTGGGGTGGGGAGAGGTTTATTATTTTTGTGCAAAAATATTTTAAAAAATATTCATGCACAAATATGAATATCCCCCTATTCGTGGGAGTGGGGTTCGGCCGAAGCCGAATTTTCCCACATTCAGTTTGCGCCAAGCTGAATGTGGGAAATGGGCTTCGTGCACAGCCCTAAGAGTCCCACAAATAGGGAGCCACCACCAGAAAGTTCTTGTTACTATGTTTCCAATCTCAGCTGAGGAGGAGGTACAAAGAAAGGCCTTCATTACTGATTCTAATAGAAGTCCAATCTATTCTGGATTGAGTATCACTCATACTTTACCAATTATATTAAGAGAGGGGGGAAATATTAGATTAGGCTCAGTTATATTCCCAAATAATAAGTGGGTTATCATCTCATTCCATTCCATCCATCTCCTTGCTTCTAGGAGCCTTGGCTTCAAGATCCCAGGGTCTGCCCAGAGATTGCAGATTTGGACTAATATGGAATAAATTAGTCCCTGGTTTTCACGGTGGACACTATCTGATGGCTGGTGCATTTTAAAATGCCATCTTAACATTTAAAGTGTTCAATTGTGATTTATTATTTTCTTTAAATCAAAAAAAGTAAATTGTATTTTAGGAGTTGGGTGTAAAAGCTTTCTTCCTGAAAGATGACAGATGATCTTCTGTATTTGAGGGGTGTAAACTGAAGGCATAAAAAGGAACCAAGCAAGCATGGATAGGAGACTACCTGGAAATCACATGCCTGCTGCCTGAGGTTCCAAAATATGAGGAAAATGAGCTTTAAATGTAAGAAGGTAAAACTAAAAAAATTGTAACAAACACATGGACCAATCTCAAGCATGAAAGTTTTTATTTACTTAATTTTGAAAAGGCAGTTTATTTTTGAAAAGCATCCTCATTAATAGGATTAATAACAGGCTTAATTCTGGATGCATGGACAGTTTTTATGACAAAGAGAGGAATAAACACATGGGAAGGCCGGAAAGGAATGTACATCTTCCTCCATCTCATTCTCAAGTTTTTCTTCATATGTCTTCATCTTTGGCCATAACATGAGTTTAGGTCTTTATAATTTTTGCCAAGGTTGTCCTCTTTTGAATGTCACGTGGGCCCCATCCTGACTCTTGTCCATGCCTGTGAGCCACCACAAACTGAGAACCTCCACATCCTCCTTCCTTGTGAAGTGGAGAGTGGATGTGTTACTAGGGATCTGCAAGAATATTCAAAATATTTTTTATTTGATAGAATTCAGCCAAATTCGGCCATTGGAATTCGAATAGAATGTGCGGACATTCAACTTTTAATATTTGAACAAATACGAATATTTTGAATCATTTGTAGAAATCATTCGAACATTCGTATGTGTACGGATATGTGCGCAGTACATACGTATCCGTACGCATCCTATTCGTATCTGTATGCATCTGAACGGATACATATGGGATGAAAACAGGATGTGTATGGGATAAAAACAGGATGCGTATGGATACATACAAATGTTGTTGACATTTGCATCATCAAACATGTATTGAATATTTGTACGAATAGATGGGAATGTATTCGAATCAGTTTGAACTTGAATACATTTGTTTGTCTATTCGTATGAATTCAGACATTTGAATATTAAATTCAGGTCAAAGGTCAAAAATTGCATTCATGCACATCCCTATGGGTTACACCTTCACTTCCAAAAGGAAGACAAGAAAGGAGGGCAGCATATGAAGGAATGGGAAGCATATTGCTTAATGGAATGGATTGGCAGCAAAGAAGTCACCGGTTCAGTCCCTGTGAAAATCTCTTTCCTCGAGTTGCAGGTGGAAAACAGATACCTTTGTCGCCTCTCTGGATGATCCTGTCTTGGATTCTGAGCAGCAGAAGAGAAGCAGTACAATTGGATTAGGATTCCCTTGGGAGCTCCAGTTCAATAATAGGAACAAAGATTAATGACTTCTGGCTCTTCCTTGCCTCAGCACCCACAAGAAAGACACAAGAGCCCCTAATTGCTTCTCTCTCATTGTTCAGTGCTGAGAAACCTCCAGAGGTGAAAGATCTCCCCCTCCCTCCTCCCTCCAGTGGGTTGAAAGTCAGCAATGGCCCAGACATCACCCACCCATCATGCCCTTGTCCCTAGCGGCTTCTCATGACCTAGTCACTTATCTTCCTCCCTGTATCATTTATCTGTTACAGACAACACAAGGTACCCATCAACCAAAGGGTCATTCCACTCTGAAGCGAATGGTGTAGGAAGGGGAGAAACATGCCTCCAACCTGGGAGCAGCCATCGTTTGTAGGAAGCAGGAGGTGTGGCTTTAATCCATGCTAACTCTCTAGAACAGAGGTTCCTGAACTTTTTTTTCTTGTAGACCACTTTCAAAATTTTATTGATTTCGGTGGACCCTCTGCTGGTACATTTCCACCATATTCCCCAAACGCATCAAAAAATGTGAAGATTAGATCTAACGATGGAACTTTGCGTCGCGGCTGAGTTCCAACCCTAAATTCGGAGTGGTAAAAATAAAAATAAAAATAGTATATTTTCTTGTGTTCTATTTATTAAAATAATATGATTACAGACTTAATAGAATTAAAATTAAACATTAATAATGTAATGTAACTTCAACAATGCAAATCAACAATTAAAAAAATAGTCATAATTTGAATGGGAGGGATGTACTTGATGGATTGACCTTCTTAAAATATTATCTGCTTACATTGATAGGTAAAGCCAAGCCAACATTTTTGTTCTTTACTGACTTTAAGGTAGGGTTAGACAAATTTATGGATGACAGATGTATCAATGGCTACTAGAACGAATGCCTAGGTGCATCTTTCAGGCTGAGGGGGGGGGGAGGAACTGAGGTGCTTCTAAGGCCATCTGCTGGGACTCGAGAGCAGGAGAAGGTTTGTCCTTGTCTCTGCTTGAGATGCCCATGAGCATTTGGTGGGCCACTGTGTGCAACAGGATGCTGGACTAGATGGGCTGTGGCCTGATCCAGCAAGGCTTCTCTTATGTTCTTATGTTCTAAACCAGATACATTTTCATGGACCCCCACTTACAACTTGTGAACCCCCACTTTTTTCACACCAACGTAGGCCCCCACTGAGTCTCCCATGGACCCCTGGGGGTCCATCTGGACCACTGTGGGAATCACTGCCCTAGAAAGCCATGACAGACTACTTTGGTATCTGCCAAGCAAACATCATGGGGCGTCTAAGTTAGGGGTGTGCAGACAGAACAGATTCGAATAGAATCAAATTTTTGAGTATTTGATTTGAATTGAATCAGATCCCAAAAACTGAATGCAATTTTTGGGATCTGATTCAATTTGAACCGAATACTCAAAAACTCAATTTGAATTAAGCAAATTTGAATCTATTCATTTGAATTTTTCATTCGAATTTGCACTTACAAATGTCGACAACATTCGTAGATGCCCGTATACATCTGTACGCATCCGTGCACATCCATATGCATCCTGTAGTTATCCCGTATGCAACCTGTTTTCATCCTGTACAGGTCTGTACAAATGCATATGGATGTGGGAAAGATGTGGATCTTTAAATACACATTGTGTATGAACCCGTACACATGTGAATGTCCACATAATTTGAATGAATAGATCCAAAATTCAAATCAAAACTTTAAATTCAAATTTAAGGACATTTGATTTGTATTTGAATGTCAAAATTTGGTTGTTTTGATTGTATTTCGAATGCATTTGAATATTTGTACACATCCCTAGTCTAAGTAGACATGAAGAGTCATGACTTGATGCTACCAAGCAACAATAGCTCCAACCAAAGATGATGGGAGACACCCCCAGATTCCTGCTCTAAGGAATTTACTTCAGCAATGACAGTACCCAGCCTGGATAGCTTTAAAAAAGGATTAGATGAATTCATGAAGGAAACATGTATCAATGGCTACTAGAAAGGATCTGTAGGTACTACGGAAGGCTGGAGAAATAGGCAGGAAGCCTCGAAAGGCCATTCACATGGAATTGAGATCAGGTGATGGTTTTGCCTTTGTCTTCTGCTGGAGATTTGGAGCCACTCTTTAATCCCCATTAATGGGTACAAAAATGCTATTAAGTACCCATTAAGTACCCATTAATGGGTACTTAGTGGGTACTTCTAGTGACAGTGGAAAAACACCCCATGTTTGATTTTGTCTGAAAACACAAAATACAGATTATGCTTGCTGTGTTTTTGCCTTTGAGGAGGCCTTTTTTTCAGTGGAAAAACTGTATTTTTTGTTTTCAAACAAGTTTGGGACAGAACATGAATTATTTAATTAAATGATTTGCTCTTTGGTTGAACAAAGAGGTCTTCGGTTTGACGGCAAATCAAACACCCAATTTTCTTTCATGTGGAGTTCGTGACTCTTCCCCTTGTCCAAAGTATGTGCTCTGGCCCAAGAGCCAATCCTCCTCATCCACACCATTCTGTACACAAGTAAGTTGTCAAAACATGGTCACTCTTCCAAGAAAGAGTAGATTTTTAACATTCAGGGAAATATAGACTATTTTTTGTCCTTAAAACAGAAATCTCTAAGAGGAATGTCACATCGGTGATCAAAGAAAGACTCCCCTGTATACACCAAATGAGCAAAAATTATTGTAGAACCAGAGTGAGTCAGAAGAAAAATCAATAATGCAGCCAATGTTTAGTATCTGTATAAATCTTTCATCTAATTAGAAAAGCATTGTAAGGCACCTAGCTTTGAATAATCAGGTTTTCTCTCCCCGCCCCCCCCCCCCCAGCCCCACTATTCTGAAATCAGAATGCTGGCAGTTTTAGTAACCATATATAATCTTTGACACTTTAGTTGTGCATTTATTTCTCCCGACACCATTATGGAATAAAAGTGACTCACTTTAAATTATTTATCAAGTCACTTATTAAAAGTCACTTTTTAGCTGAATTAAGAGATTAGAGACACCAGCGCAGAACGTCGCCTGGACACTGAAATATACAGTAAGGTGAAATTATATTTAATGATACTTTTGATTTATATTTTAATTTTAAATGACCAGATAAAGCACTGTCATTAAGTAGGCCTTAAACTTTTTTTTCCTAATAAATCAAGAAGATCTCCATGATTATACAGTGCCGTAAAGTGACACCTACATTATTCATGGAAAGAGGGACTCGCTGCCAGAAACAGATGATTATTTTTATAAAGAGACTTAATGTTTCCATGGCCAGACCTCATGTTTAGCACAGTGCAAGGAAGAATTTCAAAATACATGGATGATAGCCTAATATTCTGAATGCCTCCAACCAGTGTGCAGTGGTGACCTACCTTTAAATACTGACACCAAATAGACCGTGGGACTTGCCAGGTGATGTGAAAAAAACATCAACATAAAATGGAGAGGCATAAAAAGGTGTAAGCATTGCGATCAGAAGATGGACTGAAGAAGGTTGAAAGTGAAGGTGGGACCATAGTCCAAGGTCCAGATAACATCATTCATCAGACAGGACTGCAGGCACTGTGCTATTCCATTCAATCTTCTCAAAGGGGCTGGATACTGCCTGCTGGTGACTGCTCTTCAGCTTCTTACTGGACTGTATGATCAAGGGGTGTTTTTCCACTGCACCCCTTTAATCCGGATCTAAGAAGATCCGGATCTAAGGAACGGGTACATTCCTTAATCCGGATCTAGTAGATCCAGATTAAGGGAAGTACCCAATGTGTTTCCATGGGTGGTCTAGCACCCAATAGCAATGGGTGCTAGCCTCCCTGCCGTGGAAACATCGCAGCACCCCTTTGGAAATCCGGATCTACCCTTGAGGGGTCTGCTTGTCACCCCAGGGTTTTGGGGGACAGGGAGTGCAATCTCCAAAGTGGCTTTGAAGTCATTTTGAAGTCACTTCAAAGTCTATGCAAAACATTGAAGTCTGTGCTGATCTTCGGAGTGAACTTTGAAGTGACTTCGGAGTCACTTTGGAGTCACTTCGAAGTTCGCTCTGAAGATCAGCACAGACTTCAAAGACGCTCCGGAGCTATTTTGCACAGACTTCGAGGTGACTTCGAAATGACTTCGAAGCTTAGGTTTTGGGGCTCCCCCCCATGGGTGCCCCCTCCCCCTAGCCTCCTCTAGACCCCATTGCCACACAAGCGTGGAAACAGACTCCCTTTAATCCAGATTCTCTGCCTGAAGACCCCATTGTAGACCCCATTAATGGGGTCTACAGAAAATCTGGATTAAAGGCCAAAAAGTACCCATTTGATCCGGATTTCTCCAGTGGCAGTCGAAACAATTGGGTCCCAAATGGGTGCCGTGGTGGAAATGGGATCATCTGGCTCACACCCAAATGGGTCCTTAATGGGTGCAAAAATGGGTACTTTCTGACACTGGAAAAACACCCAAGGACTCTCCTATTGTCATTTGAACTTTTTGTATTTAACATTGCCTAGGGGTGTGCACAAATGCTATTTTTGGAATTTGATTTGAATCGAAAATTCAATTTGATTTAAATCCTTAAAATTTGAATTTTCTATTTGAATTTGCACTTAACAAATGTTGACAACATTCGTATGTGCCCGTACGCATCGTTACGCATCCCATACACATCTGTACACGTCTGTATGCATCCCGTAGTCATCCCATATCCAACCCGTTTTGTCCTTTAGTGATCTGTACAAATGTGTACAAGTGCTGGAAAGATGCATATCTGAAAGTGCGAACCCTTACATATGCGGATGTCCAGATAATTTGAACGAATAGGTAAGAAATTCAAAATGTGTTTGAATCTTTAAATTTGAATTTATGGACATTCGATTCGAATTTGAATGTCAACATTCAGACAGATTCAATCGATTTTCGAATACCTTTGAATATTCTTGCACACCCCTAGTCACATCACTGCTTTTAAATTCTTGTTTTTAGGATTGTATTAGATGAATCTCTCTAAAGTGCATTATACCCATAAGGGCAAATTCACGCTGAACTGTAGAGGAAGAGCTGGCTTTTCTACCCTGCTTTTCTCACACTTTTAAGGGGACTCAAAGCAGCTGAGAAAGCTTTTCTATTGTTCTCCCCACAATACCTGCACCCTGTGAGGTCGGTGGGGCTGTGAGAGCTCAGAAGAGAGCTGTGACTAGCCCAAGGTCACCCAGCTGGCTTCATAGGGGAGAGTGGAATGAAACCCTGTATTCCCAGATAAGAGTCCGGCTCCTTAATCACTAGACCATACTGGCTGTAGGTGGAACTCTGGGGACATTCCCAGATGGTGCATCTTCATTACATTGAGCCACTTCTTTAGAAGAAGAAGCTCCAAGTGTGTAGGAATCCCCCCCCCCACATATGTATATCACTAGAGCAGTTGTAACAGCTTTACAGGTCTATAAGCAGCAGGGCTGGGAAAGATGGAGCCTTTGCCTGGGTAATGCAGGTGCATTGCTAGCTGCGTCTTCCAGTTGCAACGGCGATGGTGATTCATTGGCGCCACTGCTGTGGCTCCGTGGTTTCTTCTTGCGATGTAGAGAAGCCCTGGTGAGGTTTGGGATAGATTCAGTGTCCTCAAGTGCAGACACTGGGGATACATTCCCATTCAAGATTTAAAGGGCTTAGAACTCAGAACTGAGCGTTCCCAAAGGTTCAGAGGAATCTGCAGTTTCTGAGGATTAAAGGTCCTAAGATGCAGATTATCTATATTCAAATAAAAAGAAGTCTCACTACTTGATTTAGAAATAATTCTCACTATTTAGCAATGGGAACAGCAAGTGGTTTTGTCGGGGAGGGGACCATGCTTTAGGAACGTTCTCCTCAGTTTCTCCTGATCCAATGATCAACAATCATTTCCTTCCCTTTTCTCTTGGCTGTCACCATTATGTGCTAAGGCAGGAGTGAGCAGAGCTTACAATGTAACGAGAGATCAGACATTACAATGTAGTGAGATATCAGACCGTAGCAGGGAGTCTGATTTTACTGAAAGAGACAGGCATCAAGAAGGCTTTAAAATGCCTGCCATTTCACACTGTGCTAATGCTGTGTAAAGCTGGTGCCTACTTCATCCCTTCCTCCCCCCTCCCTTCCCCACCTGGTTTTCCTTTCCACCCTGCCATTTTACTATATGAATCAGGGGCAGGTTTATATAGGGGGTGAGGTTTGGATTGCCTTCCCTGATGAAGTCAGGGTATGATGGAAAAGAGAGGGGGGGGGAGAGGGTTTCTCCCCTGTAAGTCCACATAATAAGCTTCCAGTGGGAATGAAAAAAAAAAAAGGTACTCAATGCTGATTTAAAAAACTTGAATTAAAATCAGGACTAAACTGTGCAGTGGGAACCTGCCCTGGATCTATCCTCCAGCTTCACTTTCCTGGGACTTTTTCCCCAGGGAAGTGAAAATGCTGAAAGGCCCCCAAACCCATATTTTTGGGGATGTTTTTCCTTTATACTACCCAGCACTCAGTTTGAGGATCCTGTGCCAGCTCCCTCATCTTCTACCAACATGGGCTTCTTCCAGACTAGAGGAGTGAATCCATAGTTAAGGGGAAAATCGCAGCTTACCTGCTGCGAAGCGGTGACCGGGGGTCTGGACTAGAGCAGCCTCCCATAGCTTCCTCATCGGAAGCTGCGAGAGCTTCAGCCGGCGCCTGCGGTCACATGGGAGGAGGCAGCCAATTGGAACTGAGCTGCCCTTCCTGTTCTCGGTGCCTCTTCTTGCCGTTCCATCCGGACTGGCAGGAAGATGCAAAGGTTCTTAAAGCTGCTCTGTGAGTGCTGTTAAATCAGCATTTACGCAAATGCGCAGTCACTATGGGATAATGTGTCACCAAGACGATCCATCAATCGTCGTGTGTGATGCCTGTACAGTGACTGTGCATTCCACTGCACACTATTAACAATTCCGGATTAAGGATGTGCACGAATATACAAATGCATTCGAAATTTGGTCGAATCGACCAAATTTCAACATTCAAATTCGAATTGAATGTCCTTAAATTCAAATGTAAAGATTTGATTTGAATTTTGGATCTATTCGTTCAAATTATTCAGACATTTGTATATGTATGGGTTCATACACAATGCATACTTCAAGATTCGCATCTTTCCCGCATCCGTACGCATTTGTGCAGATCTGTATGGGATGAAAACAGGTTGCAAACGGGATAACTATGGGATGCATACGGACATGTATGGCTGCGTAGAGATGTGTACAGACCCGGGGAAGATGCGTTCGGGCATCTACGAATGTTGTCGACATTTGTAACTGCAAATTTGAATGAAAAATTGAACAAATTTGAATGAATTTTAAGCATTCTAATCGAATTGGATTTCTGGGTATTTGCTTCGAATCAAACTGAATCCTGAAAATTGCATTTATGCACACTTCTAGTCTGGTTGCACCAATGGTGGTAAAGTAAAGGTATCCTACAAAAAAGGAAACAAAAATCTATCTATCTATCTATCTATCTATCTATCTATCTATCTAAAAACAATTGCACAGAAATTTGAGCAGGTGTTACTTGTGAACAAGGCAAATGCTGTTGAAATCTGTGCAGCTCTCAAAAGCTCTAGACCCCTGTTCCCTCTTCCATATGGCAACACTAGGAAGCCTGGCATAGACATTTGGATAATGTGTCTTTTTAGAACAGTGAGTTTCCCCAGAGACTTAAGTGGCAGTTTCAGCAAGCAGGTTTTTTCCCCTATGTAAAATTAACATTGCTTATGGAGCTGTGCTGCTGAATGAACCAGACCCAACCTTTGCTGGTAAGAAGACAAGGGCCGTGGTCACACCTAAGGCTTAATCCAGCTTCAGTCCACCTTCAGAGCGGGAGAACACACCAGCGAAGTGAGCAGTAATTTTCTTCCTCATTATCTATCCCAAAGGTGAATTTTCTGAGTTACTTAACACTGAAAGAAAACAGCTTCTCGCTCTGCTGATGGATTCTCTCTCTCTGAAAGTGGACTGAAGCCGGATTAAACCTTAGGTGTGACCACAGCCCAAGACCTTTGCGTAAATGTGGTAAAGGGGTGCATCTGCGGTGGGGAAGGAATTTGCATATGGGCGCTGGCTGGATTCCTTTGTTTCGTTTGGCTAGCTGCCAATGGAGAAATATCTCCTTAATAGTTTCAAGGGCAAGAGCATTCCAGCAGGTGAGCCGAATCGGCTGAAATTTGTCTTGATGGCAACTAGGACAGGTGGGAGACCTTTGCAGGTCGCTTTCCTGTGCAGCCGTTGAAGGACCTGGCTGGTTCTCCTTGGCTGTTGGCTCTAGTTTACCTTGTTCCTTCCCCAGCACAACCGTCAAAGATCTCTGGGCTTTCTTGCTACTTGAACTGAATACGAAGCCTGGATATTGCCGCCGGTCATTCTCCCCTTCCTCCTTCAAAGGGCATGGCGAAAGGCAACTCCCTCTCCGTTCCGCTTCCCACCTGCGCCTCCAAGTTGCATTCAAGCCCAGGGAAGGCTTCGCTGGGAACCTACCTGTGCGCCGCTTTTCGGAGAGGCGGAAGCTCTTCGCTCTGACCGCTAGACGGCGCTGCAGGGTCGCTGCTCTCTCTCTCTCTCTCCATCTCTCCCAAAGGTAAGTGAAAGCGGAGTGACTTTATTTTTATTTTTTTGCTTTGTGAATGAAATGGGCGGCTGGGAAGAAAGCCTTAAAAAAAGCAGAAAATCACCCAAACCCTCCCCTATCAGAGTTTCCGGAGAGATTTCTCTCCTTCCCTTCCCCTGAGGTCTTCCGACAACCCACACACACACACAAACCGGAGCAGAAGGGGCGAAACTGGTTTCACTGCAGGGACTGCGTGCCTCTTCTTCGCAGGAGTTTGCAAGCGGTGGCTTTTTGGGGGTTTCTCCCTCCTGCAAAAGAATCCGAACGGTTCCTGGGCTTCTCTCGAGGCAAGACTCACCTGAGCAGCCACAGCGCGCTGCAACTTTTCCTCTTCCGTCCGCACTGCTAAACCGCTCCGAGCGGGCGTCCCGGGGGTCCCGTAGCGGGGACAGAGGGTCTCTCTGGGTGTGCCTGGCTTCCTTCGACGGGACGGTCGTTCTCAGGGCTGCTTAGTTCGCGCGGAAAAGCGAAGCGAAGTTTCTTTCTCTGCTTGGCTTGGACCAGAGCTTGGGCATGGATGCGCAGCTGCTAGGGGGCTTGCTCCAGGCTGGGTGAGGGCGGCTTTCTCGCCTTTCCCCACGGCCACGGAAGGAAGGAAGGAAGGAAGGAAGGAAGGAAGAGCCACCTCCCGAGCTCCTAAGCATGTTGGCTTCAGCATCCTCTGCCGCATCCTGAAACTTCTTTCTTGTGGATTGTTCTAAGCATGGACTTCCAGCCCTGCTGAGCGCCCTGCCGTCTGGGTTGGAGGTAAGAGGAATTGAGTTTTGGTTTTATTTACGCATCGCCTCCATCCCATCCCATCCCATCCCGACCCGACGCATCGCATCCCTGGGCGCTTTTCCTTGCGTAGAATGTCTCTTCTTTTCGACGTCTCTCTGGAAATCTGTTCGGAGCAGGAAGCTGAGGATGGAGCTGAGAACATACAGCCACCCCCCCCCCCCACCCAGTCGCGAAAGAGCCCGAGACGCCGGCTCCTCTGAGCGCGTGCAGAGCGCTTTCCCATTGAAACTGACCGGCGCGATCGGCAGCCACCTCGCTTGAGATATAAGGGGGCACCTTCGAGGCGGATTTCAGGCTCGCCCCTCACTCTCTTAATTTTGAAGGTGGGCGATTAACAACCGGACTCACTTCTGATATGGGAAAGTGTAGGGAATCGGGGAGCCCCCCCCCCCCGCCACCGTACCCCCCCCCCCCGTTTTGCAGGTGACAACTAAAACATCATCTGTGCCTGCATCCACTGAAAAGGCAGCTTAGATGTGCGAGTGTGGATCCCTAATTCACATTAAATGACACTTTGGAGGTTCATTTAATGGGATGGGAGCACAGCTTGGACTCCCAAGTTGCTTTTGAGCCACTTAATTTGGTTTTTGACTCCCCCTCCCCCCAGTACGTGTGAATGCAGCTCTAGAGTTCAAGGTTAAGGGGATCATAGGGTGTTTTTCCACTGTCACTAGAAGTACCCATTAAGTACCCATAATGGGTACTTAATGGGTACTTCTAGTGACAGTGGAAAAACACCCATAGTTGCTGTGGTCCTGATGCTGTGTGTTGCCGATGGCACTGCTACCAGGAGATGCTTCCCTTGTGCTATTGAGCTTTCTTTCGTTCTTCTTTTAATGCCCTACTGGGGTAAAATTTGCTAGCTCGAGTTTGTCCACACACTTCGCCCTCATTTGCACTTTAAATATCTCCTGCCTTCAAGCTGCTCTTTTGGAGACATGGGGCCTCTCCCTCTGCCTGTCTCTGCAGTTTCCCTCCCTTGCCTTCCACTGTGCCCTTGGGTGCCAGCTTAAGCCCAGGCTGCCTGTTTTAGCCGTGGTCCTTGCTTCTGGTCCAGCCTCCAGCAAACTTGCTGAGCGGGGCCCCTGCAAGTCACTACAACCAGAACCGAAAAGCATTGCAGGCTGTTGGGCAATTTTTGCCTGGATGTTCAAGACTTGCCAGTGGATGGGCAAGATGGTCTGAGGCTAGAGATACAATATCTCCAAGCCGGTGCATGTGGAAGGAACATACAGTCAGGGGGCCTCTGGTTACATTCCCTCTTTTGTGGGCGGTCAAAATGCCTCCCTTATCTCCTGGGTCTCTAGCTAGCTCCTGCAGGCTGTGGGGCTCTTCCTTATTCTTTGGAATGTTTAATCAAGCACGGTATTAGAGATGTGCACAATTTTTTTTTGACATTCTATTCGAATCAAATCGAATACCCAAAAATTTGATTCGAATCTTTTAATAAGATTAATTTGAATTTACCAAATTTGAACCTATTCGTTTGAATTTTTGATTCGAATCTGTACATACGAATGTCGAGAACATTCCCATGCGCACGTACGCATCTTCCCTACATCCATATGCATCTGTACACATCTGTATGCGTCCCGTAGTTATCCCATATACAACCCGTTTTCCTCCCATTCGAATCTGTACAAATGCATATGGATGTGGGAAAGATGCAGATCTTCAAGTACGCGTCATGTACAAACCTGTACACATACGAATGTCCAGATAATTAGAACAAATAGATCTAAAATTTGATTTGAATGTTTAAATTTGAATTTCTGGACATTCGACTTGAGTTCAGATGTCAAAATTCGGCACATTCAATTGCATTAAATGCCTACGAATATTTGTGCCTAGTGGGTATATCTTCATCCCTAGAATGAACTCATCAGTCAAATGCCCAGTGCCAAACAGCAGAAGGGTTAAGATAACTGAGTTGTTGTCAGGCAAATATTTTCATCCAGCTGAAAGCCAGATCCATCCCAACAGCAACCCAGGAAACTCCCCTAAACCCTGGGCTTTGGAAAAAAGCAATATCTACTGAGTTCCAAAACAATTTAACTCTCACTGCCTTCATCTTTTGTTTGAACAACTCCTATTATCTGTAGTTCCTTAGCTTTGGTGGGATCATTGCAGATGGAGATGGATGGGAGGGGTATTAGCAGAAGTGTGGCTCAACCCCCCTCCCCTTATGTAAAAACAAAAGAGTTTGTCAGTGGCAGAAGTTAAGTAAATCAGTGATTAGGGCTGTCGATGAATCTTCTGCCCAAGGGAATGTCAGACGGTTAGAAGGACATTGATTTCTCCCTTTGCTGGAGCTCCTTTAATTAGAAACCAGTGTCTGTTGATCTCCGGCAAGGCAGAATCCAACTTTCTGGCTGTTGACATCTGGAAAGAAGGCAAGGGAAGGGGGCAACATCTGGAGAAACATCTGTAGGAGGAGGATTGCCCGGACAACATTCTCCTACACCTTTTCTTTCTCCTCTGGTACCTTTGCACGAAGCAAGTGCAGGATTTGATGGGATGTAAAATGCCGGGCCTCATGACAAGCTGCTAAGCATTCAAGGGAGCAGGAAGGGAAAGAGAACTTTGGCTATTTCGGAATTTCGTGCAATTTCCTTGGCAAAGGATATGGAACTGGATTTCCAAACCTCTTCTTGCGGAGCTGTGAGGGTTTGAACTTCTGGTCCTTCCAGGAGTTACTTTGCTTTGCCACTAAGCTGAAGCATCTCTGCAATATATTCTCTGTCTATGCCATGAGCAGGAAGGGCAGGGTATTAAGCTAAGGAGACATCTAGATGCTTTCAGAGTGGGCAAATACTGTATACCAGCAAAGCAACAAGCTGTTTTCTTTTGCCGTGATCTGACTCAGAAGATCCACCTTTGGGTGAGATTTTGTGGAAGGAAAATAACTACAGTAGTCAGTTGGCTGAGCAGTTCTCTCATTCTGAAGGTGGGTTGAAACTGGATTAAAATTTAGGTGTGGATAGGCATTAAAGCTTTCTCCCATCCATCCAGACCTGAGCCAGTTTGGTTTAGTGGTTAGGGAGCCAGACTCTTATCTGGGATTATTGGGTTTGATTCCACACTCCTCCATGAAGCCAGCTGTGTGACCTTGAGCTAGTCACAGCTCTCACAGCCCCACCCACCTCACAGGGTGTTCTGTTGTGGGGAGAAGAACAGAAGGTTTGTCAGCCACTCTGAGTCCCTTTAAATGGGTGAGAAAAATGAGGTAAAAAAGCAAACTCTTCTTCTCCTTCTCCTTCTCAGAATCACCAAGCTGCTCCATTTATCTATTTAAATCTGTAAAGGTTAAAACAGTTAGTTTAAGTATCCCGTGAGATGCACATTTTAAATCCTTCTTTTGGGTAGGTTTTCCCCCTCCACACTTGGCAAGCGCTCTGAATGTGCATTGCCTGAATGGGGCCGACACTGGTGGAACAACTTGTACAATCCTGGTATAGAAACTAAGAGATCTCAGTGCAAAAACCTCCCACTCTCAGCCTCCCATTCATGAACTGACAGGGTAACATCCGTCAAACACCTCTTGCAGGATGCAGCGGAAAATTCTTGTTGAAACAAACCATGTGGAATGGGGGGAAGCTGTAAAGATCCTTGTACCATGTCATTTAAAAAAGAATTATGCTATTAAAGGTCCCTAGGCCAGACTTAACATAGACTGCACTGGCATGTGGGTGGCAGGTCCCTATTCCATGACAAAATCCAAACTAAGGCCCAGTACAGAAAGGGTTTAACAGCCATTTAGGGGAAAGTGTGTGTGGGATCTTTCCTAAAGCATTCCAACTAGTTTGGAGGAACTGGGCAATGGGTTTGGCCCTGCCTGGTGGCACAGAAGGATAAAGATTGAAGGCGTCAGGTAGGGATATGCATGAATGTTCTAAACATTCAAAATTTGATCGAATTCAATCGAATGTGGACATTCAAATCTGAATAGAATGTCTTCACATTCCAGTTTAAACATTTGCACCAATTTTGAATGCTCCAAAACATTAGTTCGAATGATTTGAAACATCTGAAAGTACTTATTATATACATATCTGTACGAATCTCATACATATCTGTATGCATTTGCGCTTATAATACGGGATGAAAACAGGATGCATATGGGATAAGACAGGATGTGCATGGAATGCGTACAGATACGAATGTCGACAACATTCGTATGTGTTTTACGTATCTTAAGGTTTGAATCTAACATTCGAATGAATACTTTTGAATGTATCTGATTCAAATTGGATTTTGTTTCATTAGGATTCTAAACATTTGAATCGAATTGCATGTTTTGACATTCGATTTGACTTGAATTTGAATGCAAAAAAACATTCGTGCAGACCCCCAGCATCAGGTGTCTTTATTGTATGCATTTTGACGTCTCGGGAAGATGCCGCTGATGGCTGAAGAAATGGGGCCCCTCCCCTTTCAGGCATGTTTACTGTTGTTCTAATCTAGTCCATTTTCATGGAGTTCTGCACTGGTTTTATTGTGATCATGAGACCTCATGGTATAGGGAGGGACAGAAATTCAAATACATAGAATAAATGAAAGCTACTGAAACCCTACAGATGTCATGTGTGCCGGAACATCAGCCGGAGAAAACCAATTCTGGTCCCAACTGGAAGCAACCAGCTCTCCTAATTCTCTGCAGTTAACTTTGATATTTCTGAAAAATGTTCTTTTCCTTGGGCCTTCCCTCCCTCCCTCCCTCCCTTTTCAGTTGTCCTGGGGAGTCATTACCTGCAATGAATTCTGCCTTTCTGTTCAGCTTTATGAAGATGTAGCCTGATAGCTGAGGTCAGGGGAACCCTCTCCTGCAAGATGTTTTTTGCTCTTTGATTTTATTGGCGTCTTAAAAATGTACTCCCCCCCCCCATGCAGTTTGGGTTAGGAATGAGGAAATTTGGAGACTTTAAAGCACCCACAAGTTTTAGAGCTTAATAAAACTGCTGGAGAAGCCTGACTTGGGACAATCTAGTTGATGGAATTCCTTCTCCATTGCTCTCCAGACACCAGGCAAGGATTTATCTTACAGACCTTTGCCTAAACCAGGATCACAGCTTTCAAACAAAGCTGTTATTTGTTTCTGCAGGACTATATGTAGTTCATTATCATCCCTCCCCCCTTCTTAGCTGTGCCTTAACTGCATTTAAGCTAGATCTGAGGAGGCAGGTTCTGCTGGGCAATCCATGTATGGCATGGATCATCAGGTTTGAGCTGGAGCCTCCAGCATGGTTGAATTGTGTTGGGTAAAGCAATACTTTTCTTTTGTTAGTCGTGTACCTTCCAGGAGTCAGCTTCAGCGGGGGATCTCTGGTTCTTGCATTTTTGGAAAGTGAGTGGGAAGAGAAACGGAAGGAGAAAAGCAAGGCAATATCTTCTCAGACATCCCGAGAGACAGGGAAATAGCTTCCCACAATCCTAGGCGCTTTCGTTGGGGAGAAAATTGAACTTTTGAGCATAGGATTTGGCAGAATATTAACGTCAGATTCATTTTATCAGTTTGCTCTGCTCTATTACCCCCACTGCAAACACAACTGTTTTAATTGACATTGTTTGGTTTTTAACATGTTGGATTTTAAATGTTGTTGTGGTTCTTATTGTTTCAATATACATCGTTTTGCTTGATATGTTGGATTTTAGAGGTTGTTACCTGCCCTGTGACCTTTGGGTATAGTGTAGGATGGATGGATGGATGGATGGATAAATAAATAAATAAATAAATAAATAAATAAATAAATAAATATTTTATCTTATTTTGTCCATCTTCTGGAAGATGTGACAATATGGAGTCTATTAAGAAGTCATGGATGATTCCTTTCCACAAGGTGGGCCTCCAGATGATAACCCCTGTCATTCCTGATCCAGAGTAATGCAAGGTAGGGATGAGCACGAATGTTTTTTTGCATTCAAATTTGAATAGAATATCCAAACATTCAATTCAAATATACAGAATCCAAATGCAACAAAGGCTGTTTTTCCACTGTCAAAAAGTACCCATTTTTGCACCCATTTAGGACCCATTTGGGTGTGAGCCGGATGATCCCATTTCCACCACGGCACCCATTTGGGACCTGGATCTAATGGGTACATTTTGGCCTTTAATCCGGATTTTCTGTAGAACCCATTAAAGGGGTCTACGATGGGGTCTTCTCCCAGAAAATCTGGATTAAAGGGAACCTGTTTCCACTGGAAACAGGCAATGGGGTCCAAAGGAGGCTAGGGGGAGGAGATGCATCTTTGGGACCCCCCCAACATTGGCTTCAAAGTCACTTTGAAGCCACTTTGAAGTTGACTTCACATTCACTTTGAAGTCACTTCGAAATCACTTTGAAGTTGCTTCGAAGACTGCACCCCCCTACCCCCCAAAACCCCTGGGGTAATGGACCAACCCCTTGTGGGTCGATCTGGATTCCCCAGATGGGTGCAAAGCTGTTTCCACAGCAGGGGTGTTAGCACCCATTCGTAATGGGTGCTACACCTCCTGTGGAAACACATTGGGTGCTTCCCTTAATCCGGATTTACTAGATCCGGATTAACGAATGTACCCATTCCTTAGATCCGGATCTTCTTAGATCCGAATCTAAGGGCTGCAGTGGAAAAACACCCAAAATCAGATTCGGATTGAATACGTTTGAATCTATTCATTTGAAAGTTAGATTTGAATCTGAAGATATGAAGGTTGACAACATTTGTATGTGTTATACGTATCTGTACGCATTTCAACACATCCTGTTTTATGCCATATGCATCCCGTTTTCGTCTCGTCCTATCAGCCCAAATGCGTACAGGTAGGTATGAGATTCGTTTTGGAACATTAGACATTTGTTCAAATGTTCAAATTCGAATGTGTAAACATTCTATTCGAATTCGAATGTCCATATTAGATCGAATTCAATCGAATTTCAGATGTTTAGAACATTCATGCGCATCCCTAATGCAAGATGGAATCCAATATCGCGTGAAACATCTCAAACTCCCTTCCACCCTTGATGAAGACAAGCCTTAGCTTGACAAGCGGCAGTTCTCCCAGGAAAACTCTGAACCTTTAAAAGACCAAACAAAACCAGCCAGCAGACACTCCAACCAGAAAACAACTGGAGATACCTGGGGGCTTCTTGCATGCAAAACATGTGTTCCTTGCCTGAACTGTGGCTTTACGGTATTGCTTGCAGCTATCTCAATTTTCTGCAAGGGGCTCAGGTGTCTGCTCAGCAACGTGGCTGAGAAGGGCAGCATGACAGCTTGGCTCTTTGGTTAATAGTGGAACAGACTAGGCTCTTACGTGTTCCTGTAATAAATCTCTTTGTGGGTTTTCACAAAGGAGGCAGACCAGACAGCTGGTGTGTTGGGAGTCACACTGAAGCAGACACTTTTTTTTTTCTCAGAAGGGGGAAATTTGATCTGGAAAGCCATGTGGTCCCAGGGAAGTTCACAGATCAACACTCTAAAGGCAACACAGGCTTTTTGTTGATGTGCATAAGCCAGATCTGCCCAGGCAGAGGCTGCTCCAAGTGCACATTTTCTCCCTGAATTTACACACCACCAAGGTATGCCTGGAATTTAGAAGCTTTCCCCTGTGTGCTGCGTAGCATTAAGATTAATGGGTTAGATGCACAACAGCTGGAAGCCGGGTGAAGACGTGTCCTCTGACCCAAACATGTAACAGATAGCCTTGCCTCTCAAGAGAAGAGGGACAGATTTGCTGATAGGGCTTTGGCATCCGCTTTCTATGCTTTAGAGAAAATTGATTTATTTGTTTATATTTCTATCCTGCCCGACATCCAGAGGTCTCGGGATGAGTTACCAAGTCAACCAATATTAAACCCCAATTAAAAATAAAATTACCCAAGCAATAGGGATGTGCACGAATATTCAAATGCATTCAAAATTAGAATTTAAAGTTTTGATTCAAATTTTGAATTTTGGATTTGTTTGTTCAAATTATTTGCACATTCATATGTGTGCGGGTTTGTACACGATGCGTATTTGAAGATCTGGACCTTTCCCGCATCCATACGCCTTGTACGGATCCATATGGGATAAGAATGGGTTGCATGCGGGATAATTATGGGATGCATACGGATGCGTATTGACCCAGGGAAGATGCGTACAGGCATCTATGAATCTTGTTGACATTTGTATATAAAAATTCAAATGAATAGATTCAAATTTGCTTAATTCGAATCAAATTTGGTTAAATTTGAATTTAACAGACTTGAATTGATCTGAATTTTTGAGTGTTCGAATCGAATCCCGAAAACTGCATTTTTGCATACCCCTACAAAGCAATGAGCAACAAAGCTTGAAAAGAGCCTGGAAGCTGTTTCTCTGGCAAAAGGCTAGGGTGAAGAGGTTATGGCTGTCGCCAAGAACGCCCTTTCATGTACTCTTACCCCTTTAACTCCTGAGGGTGGTGGCACACAGGGTCTCATTGGCAGATCTTAGGTCATGGGTAAGTCTGTATGGGAGGATTATGGGAGATCTGTGGTTGGAGGACAGCGCTGTGTATTGGAAACATTGGATTTAGGACAGGGAATTTTGATTTGAGCGTATAGTAGTCTTATCTGTGGAACTTACATAAGAGTATAAGAGGATCCGTGCTGGATCAGGCCACACTCCATCTAGTCTGGCATCTGTCTCTTGTAGCTTCCCACAAATTGTTTCTTGGCATTCGTAAGTGGAAGACAAAGGGAAAATCTTCACCTGGTCTTGACTTCCTGCAGAGAGCCTGGAGAGGCATCCTGCCTGTCTATCCAACCTTGAGGGAGTACCTAGGCAACCATTTCTAGTAGCCATGGAGACACCTGTCCTCCATGATTTTATCGAATCCTTTTTAAAATCTTTCAAGGTTGGTTGCTGTCACTGCCTCTTCTGGGACTTTGGTATGGAACCCTTTGTTGGGTGCTGAAGCATTTTCAAGTTCCAAATTAGTCTTGTCTGTTGGATCAAAATGGAGGGTAAAAATAGTCAAACTTGTATAATAAAAACACTTGATGCTGAAAATACTCTGGATTTAAGCTTGTTTTGCCTCTGGGCATCTCCATGCATAGCTTTACTCCAGGCTACATCAGGCACAAAGGAGGAAAATCTGTGGCAGAACCCCCCCTTTCAAACAGTACAACATCCAACGTTGGGGGAAACTGCGGATTATCCTGGGAGCATGGAGATGCACACGGATTTCTTTAAAGTGTCTTTCCAGCTACATTAATCTTTCTCACTCTTTACGTGTGTGTGTGAAAACATTCGTTTCCTTGGCTGCCAAGAATTAAAAGCATAACTAAAAGCAAATCACTCCCTGCAGCTTGTCAGCTAGCCAGCCTGCCAAGAGTTAAAAGCATAACCAATGCTTGTATCATAGTTACAAGCATAACTAAAAGCAAATCACTCTCTGCAGCCTGTCAGCCAGCCAGCTGTCACATCCAGCCTCCCTCCATTCCATTTAAATGCACAGACTGTGGATCTCTTTCTTCTTAAAATAGATGTTTTCCCCTCTGTTAAGATAATTAGCATCACTTTCCCCTGATAGCAAGCACAGAATTTCTCTCCCCCTCCCAATAATGTGAAAGAAAGAGAGAGATCACTGGACAGCTTCTGTGCACAGGCAGCTGCAGGGAGTTGAACTGCTTTCAGTTATGCTTTTAACTCTTTGCAGCCAAGTAAAGGGATGATCTGTGTTGTGGAGGTTCAATTGAGGTTTTTGCCTATCATCGCTGCAGTGGGTGGGTGGGTGGGTAGAAAAAGATGCAGGCTCACAAAAAGCAGCTTGCATGGGGACAGGAAAGTACATTTTAAATCCGTGTTGACCCAAACCACATGGGGATTCTTTATTTCTAATAACAACGTGCATTTTTAAAATCTGATGCAAGAGAGAAGCAAAAAGAGACCATGGAGACATGCCCTAAATGTTGGATGGATCTGGAAAATAATCATTCATACAGGGAATGCCTGAATGAATAGATATGTCTTCAGTAGGTATTTGGAAATGGGAATGGAAGGTGGAGATTTTTTATACAGCATATCATTCTACAACATAGATGTTAAAACAGAAAAGGCCTAGGCCGTCATTCAATGACTTTCTGTATTATTGGAACCGATGGGAGAACCTCTTCAGATCCTAGTAATACAACCAACTGGCACATGTGGTTCTTGGCATTGATAGGATTCCTCTATCACCTTTTCTGCTTTCCCTGAACATCCCCTGATTTCATAAGAAATAATAATAATAATAAAAAAGAGAGGAGCCCTGCTGAATCAGGCCACAGCCCATCTAGTCCAGCATCCCATCTCACACAATGGCCCACTCATTGCTTCTGGGCATTTCATGTAGAAGATGAAGGAAAAACCTTCACCTGACCTAGACTACTTGCAAAATTTGGCCACCAGTCCAGTTGGTCTCTATACACAAAATGAGAGTGCGAATGTGTTTGCATTGGGCAGCAGAATGCATCCAGCTAGTCCTGTCAAACTTTTTCAGATGGATGTCCTGGGGACATAAGATCCATACAATCCACTGTTATCTGAAGGTAGAGAAGTCTGCCCTAGTACACCTTGTTTTGATTCAGTCATTAGTTCCAATTCTTAACTACAGCTATTCAGTGTTCAGTGGACCAAAATTCATATGGTTATGATTATTCCAACTGAGCAACATCTCTACTATTAGCAATCATCATTTTTGTCATCAAATGATGATCATGGAGCATGAAAAATATCATTTCCATTGCAGCTATGAAAAGCAGAATCTTAGTGTATAAGGGAAAGGGGAAATACAGCACGGACTCATAATTCCTTTTAATTCTTTCTGCAAAGACAGACTATTAAGACAAATTTTAAAATGAAAAACATCAGCCATTCATCTGATTAAGTCATGTGTGGGCTAAATCCACTGGAATTAATGGGCTTGGGCTAATCGCAACAATATTAATTCCATTTATTTTTATGGATCTGCTCTGCGTAGGATTGCTTTACTATCTCAAGGTGTCCACCGTTCTACTTTTATGGATCAGGGGAAGATGTTTTTCTAGCATTACTGTAAGTGAGCTAGAATAAGCCATGCCTAGTCCTGAATTTTGTTGCATTCTTGACCAGTTGTCACTTGTATGGATGACTAACAAATGCAGTGATTTTTTATCACCTAGGTTCAATGAGCTAAAGGAAATATAGCTTCTTTTAAGAATCTGCAGGCGTGTCCCCGCTTAGCTTTTTTTGGCCTGTTTTAGTCCCGTTTGGACTATTTTTTTAGTCCCATTTAGACTATTTTTAATCCAAATTAGAGTGCCTGACAATTAATCCAAATATAGATGCCCAGCATCAGTCATTAAAGTGGGCACCAACTCTTCATAGCTGTGATACTTAGTGGACCTAAATGTATATCAAATGGGCAAATTTGAGTCTGTGTTGATCGGGACTTTTTCCCTGCATTCACCTTACCCTGGCTGGAAGTCTGAGAGAAGTTTCATAAAGAATGAATGAAGTAGAAAAGGGGAGCAGATTCAGGCGTTAAGCTGTTAGGTATGGTGGAGTGCCGTCCATTTTACCTCTATACGCCAGCTGACTTATGGTTTAATCCAGTGCCAGTACAACCTTCAGAGTAAAACAACAGTACAACAAAGTGCTAGTCATTTTCCTTCTGGGTTGTCTAACCCAAAGGTTGGAGATTGCCAGAGGAAAACATCTTGTCACTTTGCTGATGGTGTTTGTTTGTTTGTTTTAACTCTGAAACTGAATTGAAACTGGTTTGCAGTTTAGATGTAGTTGGGTCATGATTGGCTGGGACCACCTAGTTGCTTCCCGAACTTCTGTTTAATACAGGGGGCGTTAACCAGTGCATGAAGTTTAAATAACTGAAAGCTTATGTCGAAAGTTGATTTTTTTTTTCTCAAGCACTTTTCTTCCCTCCTCCTAATTTATATACATTTATATGGGAGCTAAAAAGGGACCCGTTACTTTTCTCTGTCTAACACTGTACAGAAATAATCTTAACTTTACATTTGCATAGCCATGTTCACTTTGCCGATTGCTCTAGAAATGAGACTCTCAAAAATGGCAATCATTTTAATGGGTTTCTCACTTTTCTCTTTTCTTTTTAAGAAATGTTCTCTTGAGTAGTTCTCTTGCCCGAGACAGGAAATTTTGCCTTGTGGGGGTTTATAGCATTTGTTCTGTGATTGTATTGAAGTTTCATTCTGCCCTTTGTAAAAACTGAGGCTTGAGGTTGCCTCCAAATGTGATCTAGCTGGAGATTCCACCTTTTCCACTAGCTTAAAGAAGAGGAAGGAAGGAGGTGGCCGAATTTCTTGGGATCTCGCAGAGGGATCATCCCTATTCTCACTTGCACAAGATGGGAGGACTAGAAACAATGGGATGAAACATCAAGGGAGTAGATACAGATTAGATATAAGGAAATACCTCCTGACACTGAGGGCGATCAGTCAGTGGAATAGCTTGCCATGGGAGGTGGTGAGCTCTCCTTCACTGGAGGTCTTCAAGCAGAGGCTGGACCTACATCTGTCTGGGATGGTTTAGGTCAGTGGTTCTCAACCTGTGGGTTGTGACCCCTTTGGGGGTCGATCTACTCTTTCACAGGTAGGAACAAAAATAATTTTATGGTTGGGGGTTAGGGTTAGGTTGGGGGTCACCACAACATGAGGAACTGTATTAAAGGGTCACGGCATTAGGAAGGTTGAGAACCACTGGTTTAGGTAATCCTGCATTGAGCAGGGGGTTGGACTTGATGGTCCTAGAGGTCCCTTCCAACTCTATGATTCTATGATTCTATTTTTGCCTCCTCTCTTCTCTATCCATTTTAGCTCTGTTTAGTGAGCTTGATAAGAGTTGCAGCCTCTCTGTTAAACAGAAAGTGTTGCTTGTCACTTTTGTTTTCCTCTAAGGATGTTTGTAACTAGAGATGCGGACTCTGTTTTGACCCCATGTTTGCACTCAAATTTTGATCACGTGTTTGCAGCTGCTAGCGCTGAATTGAACATGTGGTTGTTCGAATATCTGGGCCCTGGTCACACAAGCAGTTTAGGTTGACCTCAAATCATCTTCAGAACATGTTACTCACATTATTTTAATTTAATTCTTTTTCCAACCAGCTTACCCACGTTAGATCATCTTAACCGGAGTCCTCATGTTTAGAGGACTCAGCCTTTCAGCATGCCAGGACGTCTCCGCTTTTCACTGTGAGCAGGGGGACGGTGGGTGGGGTCCAGTCTTTTCTTCAGCCAATGTCTAGGATAGGGCAGCATGGCTGGAGTTCATGAGGCACCTCCCCTTCTCTTCTCAATTTATGTGTGATATTCCTCTATCTAGCATTTCCCCACAAATTTATTATTATTATCATTATTTAAAATAATTGCACGGCGAAGAAAAGTGCATTAAAAAGGAAGGAGGGGTGTGGAGGTGTGGGAGCAGGCTTAAAAAAGAACCACAACTACAACCACAACCCTTTGCTTCCCTTGAGTGACACAACAACATCCAATCAGAAAGGAGATAGAGTTGACACAGCAAAAGGGGTGGAGAGCCAAGAGTTCGATGGAAGAAGCTCAGGTTGATCTCGGGGGAGGAAGGTGGAAGTGATGCAGCCCAAAGCAAGGACGGTCTGAGGGTGACCTGTAACGACCTAGGTGTGAACAGAACTGGTATGACCTCAGATTGAATTAATGAATAGGCCGTCCTGTCTCAGACTTGGTGTGACCAGTAGGGATGCGCACGAATATTTGTTGACATTCGAAATTCGATCGAATGTTCCAAATTTCGACATTTGAACTCTAATAGAAAGTCCCAAAATTTGAATGTAAACATTTGAATCAAATCTATTTGTTTGAATTATCTGGACATTTGAACGTGTACGGGTTCATACATGATGTGTACTTGATCTGCATCTTTCCCGCATCCATACGGGAATCCGTACGGGGTGAAAAGGGGTTGCATACGGGATAACCACGGGATGCATACGGACATGTACTGATGTTCACTGATGTGTACAGATGTTGGGACGATGATACAGGCACATATGAATGTTGTCGACATTTGTATGTGCAGATTTGAATCAAATATTCGAATTTGGCAAAACCGCATCAAATCTTGTTAAATTCGAATTTAACAGATTCAGATTGAATTGAATTTTTGAGTATTCTATTCTATTCGAATACAATGTCAATAAACATTCGTGCGCATCCCGAGTGATCAGGGCCCTGGTGAACTGAACAAGTCCTCCATTTATGAACACAAATGGTTTGATCAAATTGTTTGGGCACGTTGTGTTTTTGCCCTTAAAAAAACACTCTTAAAAATGAAAATATTGGTATTTTTGTTTTCAGACGAGATCAAAATTGAATGTGAAAAACTGTTTGATTAAATGGTTTGCCTTTGTATGGGACAAACAGGCGTTTGGTTCGATCTTGTACACGTATCTAGTTGTAAGTTATTGGTGAATGACCTTCTTTGCACGAGAAAATGCCTAGATTTTCTCCTTAGCATTGCAAGACCAGAACCAAGGGAGACATTTGTTTCTAGCCTAGGAGAAATGATGCTTTTGTTGTCGATCACCATTGCTTAATAAAGGTACGAGACAGTTTCCAGTCAATTCTTCAAAAGAAAAACAAAATTGTGGTGTTGGTGGAAAAATGGACTCGTGTAGTCTAAGGGTGTTTTTCCACTGTCAGTTGTACCCATTTTTGCACCCATTTTTGTACCTTTTGGCTGTGAGCCGGATGATCCCATTTCCACTATGGCACCCATTTTGAACCCGATTGTTTCCACTGCCATGGGGGAAATCTGGATCTTTTTGGCCTTTAATCCAGATTTTCTGTAGACCCCATTAATGGGGTCTACAATGGGGTCTTCTGCCAGAAAATCCAGATTAAAGTGAGCCTGTTTCCCTTTAAAGGAGGCTGGGGGGAGGGGATGCACCTTTGCCCCCCCCAACATTGGCTTTGAAGTCCCTTTGAAGTCAGCTTCGAAGTCCCTTTGAAGCATGAGCTCAACTTCGAAAGTTGAGCTGATGCTTCGAAGCCACTTCGAAGCTGACTTCGAAGACACTTCGAAATCACTTCGAAGTTGCTTCGAAGACTGCACCCCCCTGCCCCCCAAAATGCCTTGGGTAATGGACCAACCCCTTGTGGGTCGATCTGGATTCCCCAGATGGGTGCAAAGCGGTTTCCACAGCAGGGGTGTTAGCACCCATTCCTAATGGGTGCTACACCTCCTGTGGAAACACATTGGGTGCTTCCCTTAATCCGGATCTACTAGATCCGGATTAAGAAATGTACCCATTCCTTAGATCCGGATCTTCTTAAATCCAGATCTAAGAGCTGCAGTGGAAAAACACCCTAAGAGAGCTTCCTGGCGTAGACTGTTGAAGGTTGTAGGTTACTACCTGGCGTCTCTTGGAAGTTGTGGGTGATCCACAGTGTTGATACTGTGTAAATGGACTCTTGGTTTTTCCCAAACAAGCCCTGGGTGTTCCCACTGTGTAAAAAAGCTCTGCCATTCTGCAAGAGTGCTGAAAGAAGTACCAATATATGTCGCTCCTGAAATGCACGTAGAAATTTACGTAGGTTTCTGGCAGGATTGGTGTCTGTGGTGTCTGGATTCTGGTACACCTTCCCTTTGAAGTTCTGTGCCACATGCTTCTACCCTGGTGTAGAGCAACACTTCCCCCTAAAAGAAAGGGTTTGTGTGTTTAGCATGCTTTCATAGAAACTTCGGGACTTGGCTTTTGTTGAATTTGGCCGCCGAACTGTGCAGCTCAGTAGCTCCCCAGGGTTCCATCTTGGAACCCCCCAGCCCTGTCTGAAACTTCGGATTGCCTGCATTCAACCGTTTGAGCAACGCCCTTCGTCTCTCTTGGGTTACCCCCCAAAGCCTGCCTTAAAACAAGCCAATTTTTAGTCTGGATACCCATGATCTTTATTACATAACCCAGCGCCAGTATTAACATTGCTCATCTCATGTGTGAAAGCATTTGGAGCAAGCAATGGATTAGCAACAGACATCCTTGCTTTTCCATTTGCAGACGGATGACAATGGCAATTTAATTCTCATGTCCCGATTTGACTTTGCGCTGTCACCATGATGAATGGCAGCTTCTTTCACTTTCTTGACCTTTGGGGTTAAAGCCTTGGTAGGGTACGCACGTACCCTGTTCCCTAGCTAGATTTCTCCTCACTTGGCAGTCAAAATACACACCATGTCCATGTTGTTAATTTTAATACCAAAGCAGGGAGGGAAACTAGGCTGTTTCCTTCTAGGAGCTATGATATCCCTCTTCGTTAAAGCTTTGCTTTCCACAAGGGCTTTCCACTCCTTGCCTATGACACTGTCAAAAATTTAAATGAGTTTAATAGGGCTAGATTGCTCCCTCCAGTCTTATGATGGGTAGTCCTTGGAAACATCCTGCTTAGATGCTGTGAAGCCTCCTCCCCCCCCCTCCAACTCCAGTAATCTGACAGCGAAATCTGTTGCACCCAATAAATTAGACTCCATCACATTATAATGTGTAGCCTTAATTACAGGTACGTGTCAGTGTTGCTAAGCGTCAGCCCACAGTATTTGCTAATGTTATTACAACAGATCCAGTGAAATGTAGAGTCTGCTGGAGGGGAAGAGGAAGTAGGTGTCAAGTCATTCAAAAATCAAACCCCTCGTCTAAAGGGGAGGCCAGCATGAGCTTCAGAGTGAAACCACTAGAAATCAGAATGACATTTTGAGTACTGGAAATAGGCCGGCTAAATTATTTTTGAGAATTTTTTTTTTTTAAAGACAAAAGTTAATGTATTGGTTATATAGGTAACCTCATTCTGAGAGAGATGCTTCTTTAGAAAGGAAAAGTTAGGTTGTCCTTTAAAAACTGCCCCAAGGTTTGATTTTGTGCTCTGCTGGAGTTAAACTCTTGCCCTGCAGGTACCGCATTTGGGAAAGGTGTTAAAAAAGAAAGGTGACCTAGGGTGCGTCCCCATGGTACTTTGGTACGGTTCCGCATGCGGGATCGGCAAGGAGCGTCCCCACGCGGTTTGGATTTGGCCCATGAAAAGCATGCCGAGTCCCCCCAAACCGTGCCAGAAGGGTGCCACATTTGATATCTGAAAAAAGAAGTATCGGCATGGTTTGGGGGACCGGCACACATTGCTCAGTGAGCCGGGACCGCACATGTGGACGATCATGGGCTAATGGGGAGGAGTTTTGCGCTCATGTCATTGGGAGGTGTAGTTTGCTTGCTGTCCCTGCCCTGTCCATTGAAGATCGCAGCCGCTGACTTTTTTAAAGGCCGATCGCAAAGGCAGGCTGGAGAGTGGCTTGATTTTATAATTTTTTTGGCATTTCCACGGAAGTAATTCCAACCCCGTTTCATGAATGCCAAGGCAGGCTGTATAATGGCTTGATTTTTGTTCCATTTCCAACCCCCGTTTCCCCGATCATCAAGGTGATCATAAATAAAGGCTTGATTTTCCGCCTTTTAAAGTTGACAGGCGTTCTCGCAGTTCCCAGTGGAGCGGAGGTGTACAAAACTGTTCAAGCGCCTACTGCCACTAAACCTCATAGCGGCTTTTGGTGTTTTAATTTTTTAAAAATAAAGTTATAATTATGAATTAAGCTTTATTTTAACTTGTTTCTGTGCCTCTCACCCTAGTCCTGGGTTTCAGTGCCGCTAAGGGAGGGGGGATGCGGCACAGGGGTGGCCTGACATCAATCCGGCTTCCAATGAGGAGAGAGGAGGCAGAGAGGAGGGGGCGCTGCTCCCCATGCCAGGGTTCGGCACGATTCTCATGGGGATGCCTCCATCTGTGCCCAACCCGTACCTGTCCTGCATTGCCAGGAATGACATGGGGATGCCCAAGATTCATTCTCGGTCCCGCACCTGGCCCATGCGTAGCCAAACTGTGCCCAAAGAGCACCAGATGGCTTGCACGGGGTTGCAGCCTTAGCTCCTTTTCATCGGCTGTGGCCACACTTTAAACTGTCTTCAGTCCATCTTCATGTCTGACTGCAGACACCTTTCCATTTCTATCTGTTTGATCTGTGGACTTTCCATTCAGGAAAGTCCATATGGAAGGCAAATGTTCCACAAATAAAATGGATAGAAGTGAGAAGGTGTGAGAAGTCAGACCTGAAGATGCACTGAAGAAGGTTGAAAGTGAAGGTGTGACCATAGCCCTAGAGGTTCGAGAATCTAATGAGAGACTATGGCTTTTTCACTCTTATCAGAGGCCTAGCCCTCTTCTAGATATCTTTCTTCTGCACTCTGGGGCAGAATAAAGAGTTGCCGCCCCTTGGTAGGCCATTCTCTCTGCATTAGATTCAGCATAGACTGGTCTAGGTGCCCCAAATGGCCAGCTAGACTGGGATACCAATCGACCTGCTTGAACAGGTCTGCTGGCCATCCAAGGGCCACAAGGCCAGCTCAGACCGGCCTACAGAAAGGTGTGCAGAAGGATGCATGCTTTGGTGGACCGGTGCATGCCTTTGTGGGCTGCTGTAGCAGGGAGACCCATTTTGGTGGTGCCAAAGTTTGTGTGAGTTTTGCAGTGGGATGGGGCAGCATGGGGACTGTCCCAAAACAGGCTGTCCAAATGGGGCCACCACCTGGAATGCTCCGCCCTCCCATCTATGAGCTGCACTTGGAGAACTGGAGCTCTTCACACTTGCTGTTCAGTGTCTCAACTTCGTTATGCACAAGTGCTAAACGTAAGCTGGCTCTGCATTTTCTGGGATCAGCTACTGTTTCCCCTAACTGTGGAGGGTGGTTGAACCCTCTTAATTCCCCCATCTGTCCCCTGCTGATGACTTTCCACCAGCCAGTTTAGTCTAGTGGTTAGGGAGCCAGACTCTTATCTGGGAATTACTGGGTTTGATAATGCACTCCTCCACGAAGTCAGCTGGGTGACCTTGGGCTAGTCACAGTCCCCTTCTGAGCTCTCACAGCCCCACCTACCTCACAGGGTGTCTGTTGTGGGGAGGAGAATAGAAAAGCTTTGTCAGCCACTTTGAGTCCCCTTAAATGTGTGAGAAAAGCGGGGTAGAAAAGCCTCTTCTTCTTCTTCTGGCACTAATAGCTACTCTACTTTTTTTTCAAACTAGTTAGTAGATGAAGTATGTGCCCATCTCTCTCGGCCTATGGATGGAAAACTGGGAGTGGTACCCCGGAAAAAAGATTTACTGAAGAACTCTGAGGCCGTGTCTTCACAGCAACCTTATCTTGGATTCAAAACATTTTCAATCCTCGGAGTCCGCATGGTAGTTGGCTTAACACACTTTCTCCGTGTTAAACCACCCCAAAGCGTGGTGAATCTCAATCCTGATTTCAACAGGTCTCACTGCGGATCGTGTGCTTGAAACGTTTTACATTTTTTACTGTGGGGACCGTACCGTGTTAAGGGATGAGAATCCATGTTTAGGGTTTCCCTCCCCCAATAGCTTGCTTCCAAAGATAGTGATTTCATTGAAAAAATCCACCCTCAAAAGAGCCACTATAAAAATCCAGTCCTTAAAGCTACACTGTAGCGATCTAGCCAGTTCACACCTTAATAACAATGTTGCAGTTTTGTGCAATTCTAGCTCTTTGAAAGTTCTGACCTTTAAAAAAGGGAAAGGAAAGGAAAGCCCTGGAGGTTCTGTTTTAAAAGCTGTGGCTGTGAAGGGGGTTTGAGTTGCTGCTGCTGCTGCTGTGTGCCCTGGGAAATGGGGAGAGGAGGGGAAAGAATCTCTGGCTGCCGGTGCCTGTTTTTCATCAATCCAGACAAGCGGCAGCCACCCAGCCACCCAGCTAGGCTCCATGAAGGGCTCTGTTATGGGTGGCACATCCATGCCAGGAGGAAGAGGGCAGGGCAGCTCTGCAAAGCGGCTTTTAAAAAGTAGCCACTTGAGTCCCCCCTTGAGTCACGTACGCCATGTACGATCCTCAGAATCAGGATCGAACGCTATTAAGTTAAAAGTAATGGGAACAGGCAAATTCGCGTTTGCATCCCGTTCTATTATTTTGGTTTAGGGAAAGCGAAATGAGCTTGCTGTGGGGATTCCCCCTGAGTTTCATACAATATACAGGGGGATCTGGGGATCCCAAAACTGGGGTTATGTCTCTTAAAAGACAAAACACACAAACAACTGTACATACATCACATGTGAAATATCTAGACCAGGTGTCTTCATTTGTCTCTTGAGACTGCAGAGTTCCTACGTAAATGTCAGGTGGAAATTCTAGTTTATGTCTTTCTTCCCATATACCCTCTTTCATGGCTGACTGGCTGGCATTTCCAGGGAAATCACACCTAATGGAAATCACTGTAGTCCAAATGTGTTCCTATAGAAATAGAAATATGGAGCCTGTGAGGAGGTAAAATTGGTGCAGCAATATTTTATTTGTGTTTTTATACTGTCCTGTGTCTGAAGATTATAGGGCAGGTTACAACTGTAAAAACCAAATTGTTTTGGCTGTGGGGAACAATGGGACGGCCGTTTTGAAGAAGTGGATAACGTGGAAAGGGACAATGGATGGTAACCATCAACTAATCCTCATAAGAAATGGACAGCTGGATAATTCTAAATCATTTTTAAAGTCTCCAGTTGGGGGCCTCTGAAGGCTGAAAATCAATCTTCCTCTTTATTTTGAATTTTAATAAGATAAAAAAAATGCAAACAGGAAATCATACAGGGAAAATGGTATCGAGGAGTAAAAATAAAAAATAGAAGTCACCCATACTTTTTTCATAAGAATGTAAGAGGAGCCCTGCTGGATCAGGCCTCAGCCCATCTAGTCTAGTATCCTGTCCCACATAGTGCCCCACCAGTTACTTATGGGCATCTCAAGCAGAAGATATAACAATGTTTTGCTAAATTAAGAGAGAAGAAAGGAAATTATTAAAACAGAGGAGATTACCAAGAAATCCAGCTTTCCAAATCAGGCCTGGATGCTAAATAGGGCAGATTTTACTCTTAAGTAATGTGTAATTAAAGGTTGCCAGGTATCCATCCTTTCCTTGGTAGGCTATTTTCTCTATAAGACGAGTTTCCCATAGATAAAGATACCAGTGAAATATCCCCAGTGCAACAGTTTCCCAGCTTAAATCCAAAGCCTGGAACGTTCAAGAGTTGTATGAGAGCCCACCTCCCCATAGATAATCTAAGAGAATGGCGCCCATCAGAGATGCCCACAAACTGAAATTTAGTGGTTCAGTTTGAATCAAACCAAATACCTTTGGTCTAGATTAGATCTGAACTGTTTTTTGTTTTTTTAACAATGTTATGGTTCACTTTGCATGCAAATCAAGCAAAACCACATTTGGTTTGCTTGGTTACAACAATCTCTGCTTGGGTTTGATTCAACCTGAACAAAAACGGGGTGATTCGTTTTACATGCAAATACCCTAGTTTGAACTGACTGAATTAGTTTGGCATATCTCTAGTGCCTGGTGATGCATTGGACTCAAGGGCCTTGGTCGCACAAGTCCCAATCCGGTTGGCCTAGTAATGAATCCAAATTGAATTTGTACCACTGTTGGCCAAACGTGGATCGATAGAAGCCAACCCCTCTTTTGGCTTCTTGGTCACATGTTTCTCACTGAGTTTGGCCTGGCATTCCTCCAAGGAGCCCTTGGCTCTCTGCCCCTTTTGCAACATCAAAGGGAGGGGTGGGCATGTGTTTGCAGTTCTTTTAAAAGCCTGCTCCTCCACCTCCACGCCCCCTTCCTTCTTTATGTGCTTCTCCTTGTGTGCCTATGAGCCACAGGAAATACTTGGCTTCACCCTCTGCGGCACCCCTAAGCCTCTTTGAGGCTGTCCCACCAACCACACATGAGGAAGTGGAAGCTGGACTGGAATTCCAAGCCGGCCTCAGTCCCTGTCAGTCCTGTATAAAGAGGACTGCATTTTAGGTTGGACTAAGGGCTGTAGCACGGCTTGCAATTCAGCTTAGCTTAAAACCGCCTGAATCACACGTCCCGCAGGGCAGCTCAGGTCATTCTACAACTCGTGTGTGACCAGGCCCAAGGATGCACTTGACTTTGCCTGGGCTGGCAGCCATCCCTGGAGATCAGCAAATGATGACCTTTTTAGAACCATGGCATACCTGTCCAACTCTGTCCTTATCACTGTAATTGCCTTTCCTCTGCACTCTCTTGTGCAAAAACAGCATTGTCCTGGTCCAGCCTGGAAGCTGTTCTGATTTTAAAGACTATCCTGTTAAGTTCAGAACTCTTTCAGTGTTTCATGCTCGAAATATTTTGGACGTCTCTAAGACGAAACTATAATTGAACTGAAATCAGCAAATATGTGGACTGATGTTTTGGTGATCTAATTTAGATGCACAAGAAGTATATATTTTATACAGAGTAGCCTTTTCGTGATGTAAAATGCATTATTTTGCACCACCCTTTTTATGTAACAGATGCGTTTGAGATAACAGAAGGGAATTAAGCTGTCTGTAATGAAGGCGTCTATCTTTTAAAAATCCACAGAAAGTGGAGAGGCAGCAGCCCTCTGGGCAAAGGAATTCATCTCCTGCTTCTGGTTTTAAGTAGAACTTCAGAAATGTCCTGCCACCTGCCAATGGGTCACATGGTGTGAGAACATCCTGTTTAAATTACATCTTTTTGCTTCAAAAAGCACTTCTGGCCACAGCAATGCAACAGTGAAAGATGATGACTTCTTTCTGTACTAGGCCTTATTCCAGATTATATCCTGGAATAGAAAACTGCCATCTATATGTTGGTGCAGACTATGGTAGGTCTCACCTGCCGGAACCTGCCTTAGTCTGCACTAGCATATGGATGGAAAATTCTTATTCCAGGATATAATCCAGAATTAGGCCCATTGCGGAAAGAAGAAGAAGAGTTGGCTTTTCTACTCTGCTTTTTTCACCCATTTAAGGGGACTTAAAGCGGCTGACAAAGCTTCCCATTCTTCTCCCCACAACAGACACCCTGTGAGGTAGGTGGAGCTGTGAGAGCTCAGAGGAGAGCTGTGACTAGCCCAAGGTCACTCAGCTGGCTTCATGGAGTAGGACGGAATCAAACTCAGTATTCCCAGATAAGAGTCTGGCTCCTTAACCACTTGACCAAAGTGGACCACAGATATTCCCAGTGGGTGGAATTTGGATTAAAACAACAAAGTCACGTGTGCTGTAACGTCTTTCCTAGTTGGCAGTGAAGAGTTGTAAAAACAGCTTTTGAACAGAAACTTGCTTCCTCTTATTTAGACACTAGGGGTTAATTCCCACTTAGCTCTGTTAAAGCGGAATTTAAAAAACGGATGCAAACGCACATTATTTGCATTCCCATTTGTTTTTGTTAATTCCGCTTTAAAGCAGAGCATGGTGGTGGCACGGCAGCAGCGTCCAAAAGGGAGTGGGGAGCTCACCCTCCCGCCCTCCTGCCGTCCCGCCCACCGCCTTCCATTCCTCCTTCCTACAGCTTCGGAGCACCAGGGTTGCTCGTCGGGAAGCCAAACGAGCGAGCAGGGCGGCAGCAGTGGCCGACGACAGCCACAATGGTGGGAAGCAGCAGCACAGCAGCAGCAGCAACAGCAGGCTGCTGGGCGGGCAGTCAAGCACTTGGGCAAGCATGGCAGTGGTGGGCAGGCAGGTGGGCAGGCTTCAAAACATGGTTTAAAGCACTCTGATCTGAGTGGGAACGCCCCATAAAGCGTTTCATTTAAAAAAAAGGGAGCGAGAGTTGTTTGAAGGGGTGTTTTATTTAATTCATTTTTTGCACTTTACTCCTGTTTTTAATGCTGACTGGCACTTTGGAGTCCAGACAGAGTGTTTTCAAACCATTTTGAACACTCTAAAAGGTCCCAATGGGGACACCCTCTAGGAAAGGATCAGGAAGAGAGGCGGGAGCTTAAAAAAAGGTTAGACATGATTTATTCTGTCCCATCAGACAGAAAGAACTTTGCTTCTGAGCAGGCACACCATATACTGCGGCCCAAGGATCTAAGCGACGTGTTTCCAGCTGAAGAGCAAGACGGGAGAATGTAATTTGCAAAGCTACACTTGAAAATCATCCTAGCATAAGATCCCCATCACACAATTATCTGTCACAGGATTTAGTTCAATTACTTCTCTTCCTTATTTTTTTAAAAATAAAATAAAATAAAAACCCTCTCTTGACAAGATGGCCCTCCTTGTGATAGGATTTGAGACTTGGAGGGAAGGTTAACAAGAATCATTGCATGCTAATTCCTTCATTAGCCACTTATCCTTTGCATTTCAGAATCCTTAGGTCTCTTTTTGGCTGTCTAGTGCTCTAACCTCGGGGAATTGGCATGCAACCGAACCCTCGAGGGAGCAAAGAACTCAGGAGCATGAAATGCCTGCATATTTATAGCTTGTAATATGGTAGAGAAGAAAGTGAAAAATCTTAAAAATGTACATGGTAATTTTGAAATAATTGAATAAGCAGAGTAATCGCTATCTTGAAAGAGATTATATATACGCCACAGCTCTTTTACATTCCTGTTGCAAAGCAGCAGGCAGGTACTTGAAACTGCTTAGGAAGGAGCAAACCTGTCATCTAATAGATTTGAAAATATTATGGGAAGCGGGGGAGAGGGGTAGATGGTATGAGGCAACCCTGATTTCTCTGAAATAATTCTCCATCCTATGCTGGGGTTAAGCTATATAACTCTGATAAGAGGAACCCTGCTGGATCTGGCCACAGCCTATCTAGTCTAGTCTCACCAACTGCTTCTGGGCATCTCAAGTAGAAGAAACCTCCACTTGCTCTTGATCCCCTGCAAATGGCTTTTAGACCCATCCTGTCTGTCTTTCCAACCTCAAGGTGGTACCCAGTCATAAATTCTACAAAAGAACCTAAGAAAAGCCATGCTGGATCAGGCCACAGCCCATCTAGTCCAGCATTCCATCTCACACGATGGCCCACAAATCACCTCTCTTGACTCCCTGCACATGGCCTTGAGGGGCATCCTGTCTTCCTCTCCTGCGCACCCAGTCTAGTACCTGTTGATACACCTGTCCCCCGTGAATTTGTTTAACTGCTTCTTAAAAGCTATGCAGGCTGGTTGCTGTCACAAACCTCTAGGTGAAAAAATACTTCCCCTTGTCAGTCCTAAATTTCTTGCCCCATCAGCTTTGCAGAGTCCCCCCCCCTTCCCTGGTTCTTGTGCGAATTTTTCTCTATCCACCTTTTCCACACCTTGTCTTCTGTAACAAAGTGCGCTGTCCCACTGCTGATGTGATGGAAGTGACAGTTCTTACTGCTGCAGATTCTGTTTCTTTTCTTTTAGTTTCAGTTTTATTTCAGAATTTATATGCAACCTTTAAACTGAAGATTCCAATAAAAAAATAATATATATAACGTGTACCGAAAAGATATTTAAAATATAACCCATCCTCTCTGACAGGATGACATCCAGGGGAAACCAAACATCCAAGGCTTGTGTGAAAAAGTATGTCTTAAATAGGCTCTGAAAATAGCCACATAACCCATTTATGATGTGGATCCCTGGCAGACATCTAGAGCAGCAGTTCTCAACCTTCCTAATGCTGTGCCCCCTTAATGCAGTTCATGTTGTGACCCCCAACTATAGGGGCATGGCAGCTAGGAGGGGGGAGGGAGGGGCAGTGGGAGACTAGTTGCAACCCCTCTGAAAGGGTAGTTCGACCCCCAAAGGGGTCGTGACCCACAGGTTGAGAACCGCTGATCTAGAGGGAGACTGTTCCAGAGTCCGGGGGCAACCACAAAAAAGCCCCCCCTCCTTTCTGTCCCTGCCCCTTGAGCCTCTGGAACTATTATTCTCCTTGAAATTTCAGTTCTCAGCAAGAGGAAGAGAGGCTCTGCGAGCCAGTTTGGTCTAGTGGTTAGGGAGCCGGACTCTTCTGGGAATACTGGGTTTGATTCTGCTCTCCTCCATGAAGCCAGCCTGGTGACCTTGGGCTAGTCACAGCTCTCTTTCTGAGCTCTCATAGCCCCACTTACCCCACAGCGTGTTCTGTTGTGGGGAGAAGAACAGAAAGTAAAGATACTTCCTAATATAACGCTGAAGGGAAGATATGAAGGAATTCCTTTAGTTTATGGGTTCTGTCTCTGCTGAGCATGTCCCCTTGGTTTGCAATTCTTATGCTAGAGCTTGCCTTGACCCTTCCAGCTTATCTTAAGCCAATGGTTGGACTGTTACTGCAAGACTCAACTGCTAGTATTATTTTTGCAACAGCCAAGTGTTTGGCTTTGGCCCTCAAAATTCTCCCCAGTTTTAGCCCTTGATTTTTACTTTGAATCTTATTTTCTTTCCCCCTTCCTACCAGTATATAAGTTTATATATGTTTTTCTAAAATTTGTTCTTAGTGTATGATTATCTAAAGGAATGCCTTCTCCCATATCTACCTGCCCGTGCCTTAAGATCTAGCAATGAGGCCCTCCTGGTTGTTCCACTGCCTTCAGTAGTGAGGCTGGTGAGCGCCCAGAAGGGGGCCTTTTCAGTGATGGCCCCAAGACTATGGAATAGTCTCCCCCTTGAGTTGCATCACTAGCCTTTAGGAAGGTGGTGAAGATGGACCTCTTTGCCCTGGCCTTTGGCTGAAGGGGATTATATTTCCCCCACCAGTATAGGCACTATTATTTTAACATGGAGTATACCGTTTTAGATTTGTTTAATTTTTAAAGTGCTTTTAATGTATATCCTGTTTTTAATCTGTTATTTTAATGGTTGTTACCTACCCAAAGACCTTTGGGTATGGGGTGGGATAGAAATGTAAATAAATAAGTAAATAAGTCTTTTGGGTCCTTGACCACAATAAATGCTGAATGATTGATCCTATTACTATTGGAGCAAAATTCAAGTTATACCTGGGGTTGTGTGGTCTTCCCCCTTTCTTCAGGCCGTAAAATCATATTGAACCAGTTCTGTGACTTAAGGTTCTCTTCTTTTTGCAAGCCTTAACAAACAAAAGAAGCCTTTGTTTTTTATTTTGGCTAAAACTTCATTCTCCAAGAAAGGTTTTGGGGTCCTGAAAAACCAGCTTATTATTCTGTGGTCTTGCCTGTTTCTAAAACTCATTTGAGTTGTACTTCTAAAAGATTTAATTAACACTCCTAACTTAATGGGGATTATCTTCTGCTTGCTTTATTGATTTAATAATATATTGCTAGCTATAGACACCTGACCCTTTTGTCATTCTAGTATGTCCTCTAAAACCCCCCAATAAGGCCACTGGGAAAAACAATCTACGATATTTCAGGGAAGATTTATGGATCGTGGTGAACTTTGATACTTTTTCTTTTGCTTCTTCTCTCCTGCTGAGCCCTTTTCCTTCTTCAGATTGTTAAACTCTAGATGAAAATAAGTGTGGGGATAGGGGAAATTGAGGATACTTTACATTTAGCAATTCTCTGTTGAAGTTCAGTTTAAAGAAAATAAAAACAGAGGGTGGCCTCCAGAGAAGTCCCGTTGGGTATTAGTCTTGGGAAAGGAGCAAACGTGTTCTTTTTCTTTCAAAGAAAATTAAAAAAAATGTACATAAGAATCCAGCTGGCTCCCTTAGAGGTTTGTATTCTGATGAGCAGTTAATGTCTCTGCAAAGCAAAATTAAATGCAAGTAATAATAAGAATGAAACGATCATTTGTAAGTTCTCCCCTCTGGAACAAGCTTGTTCCTTTGCATACTCTCAAGCAGATGTCTGAATTGCCCGCTGTCTACAAGAATGTTAAGGTACCCATTGGGCAAGGAAGAAATCTTACCTCCTTGCTACTATCTATGTTAGTTAAAAATACTTTTATCTCCAGTGGCTCAGGGACTACGAATGCAAACACACAGGGAAAGGCCTTTCTATCATTTGAAGCTATTGAGCAAAGGAAGATCCTCTCTTGCAAATGTTTATTTATTTACCTGGGGTGCGACCCCATGGGAGCTGGTTGCTTTGCTAGTAATGCAATTAATAAAAATCCATGTTGTAACTCGCAATAAAGTGTCCCCATGTGGTTTGGGGCAACGCAGATTCAAAACGTACTTTTCTGTCCCCATGCAAGCTGCTTTTTGTGAGCCCACATCTTTTTCTCCCTCCCCTTGCCCACTGCAGCAATGACAGGTAAAAACCTCAATTGCACCTCCACGAACACAACATAACAGATCATTCGTTTACTTGGCCACCACAGTTAAAAGCATAACCAATGCTTGTAACATAGTTACAAGCGTAACTAAAAGCAGCTCACTCCCTGCAGCCCATCAGCCAGCTCCAGCTCCCTCCATTCATGTTAACGGCAGCTGTTTTAGCTCACAAACAGAACAGCAATGATCTCTGTCTTTCACCTTGGAGTGGGAGAGAGATTCTGTGCTTGCTGAGAAACAATCTCCATTGCTATGATAGCAAGCACAGAATCTCTCTCCCCTTCCGAGGTGAAAGACAGAGCGAGATCATCACTGGTCTGCTTGTGTGCTAAAGCAGCTGCTGTTACATGAATGGAGGGAGCTGGATCTGACAGCTGAAGGGCTGGCTGATGGGCTGCAGGGAGCGAGCTGCTTTTAGTTATGCTTGTAACTAATAGTATGCATCCCAATGCTCCCAGGATAATCTGTGGTTGCCCCCTAAGTCTGATGTAGTACTGTTTGAAAGGGGTTTTTTTCTGCTGTGGATTTTCCTCCTTTGCGGCTCATGTAGCCCGGAGTAGAGTTGGTCATGGGGTCGCTCCAAGGCAAAACAAGTTTAACATTGGAGTACTTTCAGCATGGGGATGGACACCTAGTGGTGAACACAGGGGGCTGAGTCGTACGTCCTGCTTACTAAGAACTCCTGTTTTTGTGTCTAAAAGCACTTTTTTGTTTCCTGTCTTAAGCCAACCATAGCCTTTGTTTCTCATCTGACATTGGAGTGTTTTCCTGTTTGATCCTGATGCTGAAAGTGTCTCAGATGAAATAATACCCCACTTCATGGACTTTACCTTAAACCAAGGATGCCTTTTCAAACTTGTAAAGAAGATGGATTTGCTTTACTAACCTTCCCACCTATCGGTTTAGCTCCGATGTTGATCTCTTGCTGTCATTTTCTGTGCAAAGCTCCTTTAATTTCACTTCTCTGCTCCTCGGTAGGGATTTCTGTCTGACTAACTGCCCTGTGTTGCTCTGTAGTTCGGTCTATTTTTCAAACAGTTCCCCAATGCCAGGCAATATTGCAAAAATAGCAGGATGAGGCAGCATTGCCAAAGGTACCCACTCTTATTTATTTATTTTATTTATTATTTACATTTCTATTCCACCCATACCTGAAGGTCTCTTGCAGCTTGGGATGAAGGGGGCTGCTATCTTTTTGGGATGTGCACGAATATTCAAAAATTCAAACATCCGATACAATCCAACGAATATTGACATTCAACTTTGAATTGGAGTTAAAAACATTCGAATCTAGACATTTGAACGGATTTTGGATTTCCAAAAATCTGATACAAATATTCGAATGATTGGAATGTACAGATTCATATGTATTGCATATGAACTTGTGCAAAAATTATATGTATTTGCTCTCATAATGCAGGATGAAAACAGGATGCATATGGGATAAAATGGGATGCATACGGAATGCGCACAGATTTGTATAACCGATACGAATGTTGTTGACATTGTATATTTAAATACAAATCTAACATTCGAATGTACAGGTTCAAATAATGTGGATTCGAATCGGATTTTCAGACATTTGGATTTTTAACATTTGATTCAAACTGGATTTTTGGATATTCAATTCGACTCGAATTTGAATGCAAAAACCCCATTCATGCACACCCCTACTATCTTTTAACTGTCCTTGGAGAGAAGGCAGTTTCCTAGGAAGAAATCTGCCTTCCATTGAAAAAAAGGATCCATGCTTCCTCTGCGTGGCCTTACCTACTTCTCTGTTTATCTTTCAGCCGCTGAACAGACTGCCAAGATGAAACCACCTATCTTCTTAATGCTTCTGGGTTGCACTGTCTTCTGCACAAGTGTGAAGTTTGTATCTAAGAGAAATTCAGGTAGGTTTTGGAGATGCCTTTCCGCTCAGCTGGTCCAAATTTTTCCATTGGGTAAGCTTGGACTCTCCTGCTCTCTTGGTTGCTGAGACCTGCATAGATAAAGGAAGCCATGCTGCTTTTAGAAGACAATCTTTCTCTGCTCCAATGTTGTTGTTGGTTTTTTAAAGCAACTGATATCACTTGTATTTTCTTTTTTACATTTGTCATGAAAGAAATTGGCTCTTAAGCACTACTGAAGTCTGTCTGGCCCCCGCCTCTATCTAACAGCACTAAAAAGCTACTGGCTTTTCCAAGTCTGAAATGATAACAGTAACATTGAGATGCTGACTTTTCAAGTCATTCAGTGGTTACATTAACGGAATAAGAGTTGCTTCACTCTACATTCCAAATGAGAGAAAACTATCCTGTTCTGGCTTTTGTTCAATCTTCTATATACAAAACCATGCAAAGAACTGTGTTAATTGGAGCCTCTCCTCTTTTTAGGGGGGCAGAGAGGGGAATTGGCTTCCTCTTGATAAAACATCTCCAGGGCTTGCAAAGAACATGTGTGATGGTTGGCCAGCATCCCAAGAGGACATGGACAGTTCCACTAAGACAGCTAAACATGCACCTTTGAGACTTAAAATCTGTCCTTTCTGAATAGTAATTGGATACCAGTGAGCTTTAGTTAGAAGGTCGCATAAATCCTTGGCACAACCTGTTGACATCTGGGTTATCCTAATTCTATGGTATTTATTTGTTATGTGAAAGGGCAGAATCCAAACATGCGGTTTGTTCCTTTGGATTCTACGTGCTATGGGATGGCATCTTAATTCTGGCCAGTGTGGTAGATGGGGTGGTTGGCATGGGGAAAGAAGGGATTTAAAGATGGAAAGCAAATGTACATTTAGTGAAACGTTGTTTGTGCCATTTGGACTTGTCTTCTATGGAATAGTTCTATGGACCACAACGGGCTTTCTGTTTGAGATGCTTTTGTCTCCTGAATGGAGTTCAGTCTTGCCAGCTTCAGAAGAAGCAACGGGAAACGAAATGTGTTGTAATTTTGTGTGATGCGGGAGAAAGCAAGCTGAAAAGGAATTCATATACTTTGGTTATTTCTGGGTAGATATTCAGTAGCTTTGCATGCTGAAATGAGTAAAGCAGCAAGATGACCTTAGATTGCACAAATCTATCATCCAGGAAATGGAAGATGGAAACAGCTGTAGGACTTAACCTTTCTGTCACCTGAAGCATCTGCCTCATTTTAACCAGAGTTTACTAGAGTCCTTTTTCTTGTATGCTGTAGCTTCCATGATCCCTTGGATCATGGGAAAGATAGTTCAAAATGAAAATGATTCCAGACTCTCTTGAGTTTAGCTAATGGTAGAACTAGCCTTATTTATTTGTGAGACTTATAATGTGGCATGCAAATTCTATTTTATTTCTCCCTGCCCTCCTGCAGTGAGATATTATAGCATTATAGCATCTTAGTAGTATCATATTGGATGGTTCTTCTTCCCGGATAACTCCATCATAAAAATGAGGACACATAATATTGGTGCAATTAAATCCCTGTTTCTTTTTCTCTACCCTATCTTTCATTTTTACTTCTTAACTTTTGTGAACATATAAATATACCGAGTCCTTTATTACCACCACTATTGCATTCAGCATTGCTTTTGCAATATTTATTGCTCTGGCATGGACGGAACTGTCTACGCCATGTCAAGGAGCACAGGTCGTGTTCACACATGGTGTCATTTGGAGGAAGGGAAACCAGAGTGATATTATTTATTATTTATATTTCTATCGCACCCTATACCTGAAGGTCCCAGGGTGGGTAAGCACCTTTAAAATCCAACATATCAAACAAAATGATGTATCTTAAAATAATAACTACGACAACATTTAAAATCCAGCATGTTAAAAACAAAACAATGTCAATCAAAACCGTAGTGTTTGCAGTGGGGGAAACATGGCCAACATTTAGCCTAAGGCCTCAGTGAAGAGGTGCGTCTTCACCGTCTTCCACATAAACAGAGAAGGAGCCCGACACACCTCGGGGGGGGGGAGACTATTCCATAGCCTGGGGGCCATTACAGAGAAGGCCCCCTCCCGGGTGCTCACCTGAGGGTGGTGGGACAACCAGGAGAGCCTCCCCTCCAGATCTTAAGGCACTGGCAGGTCAGTATGGGAGAAGATGTTCCTTTAGATATTTATATATCTATATCTATATCTATATCTATATCTATATCTATATCTATATCTATATCTATATCTATATCTATATCTATATCTATATCTATATCTATATCTATATATCAACTTGGTGAATACTGTTGGATCTGCTCTTCTGTTGATCCTACTATTTTGGTGCACAGGGGCAAGCAAAGTCCAGCAAGGTAGTTTGAAACAATGAATGACATGGACACAGGAGTGGGGAAGAGTTGCTTGCTTTTACTAGGCAGTGCAGTTGCTTATATATCATTACACAGCATATACATTGCATGAATCACTCTGGGTAAGCAGAAAGGATTACTAGGTAAAAGGGAAACACTCAGATGTCGGTTGAGCTGGCACGTGATGTCCTCGTGAACAGTTTGTGTAGGTGATGCTCTTGGACATAGTATGTGTCTAGCTTAAGAGAGATAAGGAAGGTACGTGTCTTGCTTAAAAGAGATAAGAGGGGTCAGCATGCTCTAGGAAGTGTCTTTCTGCTGAGGTTTGCCGTCTGAGCAGGAAAGTGTTCCGATAAGTGTCCTCTAGGAAACTTCCATCTGCTGAGGTTTGCCATCCAAGCAGGAAAGTATACCTGCAGTAGTTAATAGCACTTGGAGAGTAACAGGAGAAGGGTTGGTGGCATGAGCTTTTGTAGGCACGTCTACTTCTTCGGATGCTCGCAGGAGTTGAGAAAGCGCTGTTCAAAGTCAGCTATAACAACGTTGGCTTATTGTGGTGCCATACGTGTGCCCATGGTGGTACCATTAATTTGGAGATATGTGTTATTGTCAAAAGTGAAGTAGTTATGGGTGAGAACAAAGTGGCAGATCTTGGTGGCTAGGTCTGCTGAGGTGCCATCCGGGATGGTGTTCTTGATCACCTGTAATCCATCCTTGTGGGGGATGTTGTTATATAGGGATTCTACGTCCATAGTAGCTAAGAGGGTGTTCTCTGGGAGGTTGTGGACTGTAGTTTCCGTAGGAAGTCAGTCATGTCCCTCACATGGCTAGGAGTGTTGATGGGATAGGGTCTGAGCATCTGGAGAACTAGACATGTCTACAAAAGCTCATGCCACCAACCCTTCTGTTAGTCTCCAAGTGCTACTAACTACCTTGCTGGATGTTCCAAATGGCTTTCTTGGAAAGTATTGCACGCAACTTGCTGTCTTGCATTAGCTTGGCATTTCCTATGATATCTGAATGTAGAACCCTGGACTCCCCTGTCACACTGCTGCAAAACGCATGTGGAGAAAGATTCCATTCTGAACATTCCAGACTTCCTTCCTTCTTTGCAAAAAAAAAAAAAAAGGGGCGGGGAGGGGGGAAAGGGCCCTTTGTGAGGGAGAAGAAAGTGTGTCTGTATCTATTCCTGGTTTCAAAAGACTGGGTTTTATATTTTTAAAAGAAAGAGGCCTGACAGCTACAGCATCTAAATCTCATTCTGCTTTGGGATCAGCTCAAAGCACCTGTGTCAAACCGAGGTCAAGCTTTTTGGGTGAGTGTGGGGGAAAGTATTTGCATTTTGTACTTTTCTCCTTTTGAAGTGTTGCTTCATTTGCAATTGGTATGCCCAAGAACACCTCTTCCCCCAAGTTTCCTTGAAATAAGCTGCCTCTCATAGATGAGCCTTGATTGAAAGTTGAGTTGCTGGCATAACCTTTGCTTTTGCAGAATGTGGGGTTTGGTTATCTTACTTACTTACTTATTCATTTATTTATTATTTACATTTCTATCCCACCCCATACCCGAAGGTCTCTGGGTGGGTAACAACCTTAAAACAACAGATTAAAAAACAGAATATACAAGACTTTAAAAATTCAAGAAATGTAAAACAATACACAACATGTTTAAAATAATAGTGTCTGTCCTAGGGGGGAAATATAATCAGCTTAGCCAAAGGCCAGGGCTACCTTCGTAAATTTACATAAGGAAGGGACATGATGCACCTTGAGGGGGAGACTATTCCATAGTCTGGGGGCCATCACCAAAAAGGCCCTTTCCCAGGTGCCCACCCATTTCACTACTGAGGGCGGTGGGACAACCAGGAGGGCCTCCCCACCAGATCTTAAGGCACAGGCAGGTCAGTATGGGAGAAGGCGTTCCTTTAGATATTTGGGGCCCAAGTCATTTAGGGTAAGTGTTCCTTTGAAGACAAGCAAGGGGAAAAAATCTGGCTATTGCCAGATGACATTACAACAGGTTATAAAAAAGTGACTTTTGTCTCACTGATGATTTTTTTTAAAGTTGCATACCTATTAGGGATGTGCATAAATGCAATTTTCGCCATTGGATTCGAATAGAATATCTGAAGATTTGGATCAATTTGAATGTTTAAAATTCGGATGTATTCACATTTGATTTGATTTGAATATTAAAATCTATTTGTATAAATTTTCAATTCATATTTGAAGATACGAATGTCGACGACATTTGAATGTGTACGCACCTGTACACATCTGTACGCATCCAGTTTTTATCCCATATGTATCTGTACAAATGCAAACAGATACGAAGAAGATGCGTACAGATATGTATATAATGTGTATATATCCGTACACATACAAATTTCCAAATAATTCGTATGAATGATTCAAAAGATTCGCAATTCAGTCAGATATTTAAATTCGAATGTATAGAAATTTGATTCAAATTCGAATGCCTGAGTTCGAATGAATTTGATTGAATTTGAAATGTTTCGAATATCTGTACACATCCCTAATACCTAGCTTGAACATTGAAATTGTATGGGCATGCAAAAGGCACGTTGGATCCCAGTTTTGTGCAGAATCATGTGTTGGCTTTGACACCTTGGAACTGTTGATCAATCTAAACTATATATATCTATATACTAGTAGCTACCCAAAGCAGAGCTATTGATGTTTCTTTCAAAAATGTCATATGTTAAATGGATTTCCTGTGTTTCTCGGCTTTTGAGATGGCTGTTTGAAGCGTAAGTAATGTCTGTGTCCTTTTCAGTCACTGGATCCTGTCTATGGAGCCTTGTTTTCAAATTGCTCATCCGTATGCCTGACAAAGATGCCACAGTGTGTTCCATGTTGAGGCTTTGTGTGGAAGGGAACTAAACACACCGAAAGAAGTGTCCAGAGAATACAATTTGTGCTAGGACCGGAGAGGGAGGAAGAGACCATTTCCCCAAGTATAAGGAGAGTGAGAGGAATTAATTTATCATGGCATTTTGTGCACTTCATTCTGAAATTTAAACAACCAGCAAGATGGTCATCAAATGATGGGGGCAGTTGTGAAATCTTCAGCCTGGCCCAGCTGTCCATTTTAGAGTATGGATATTTCCGTTGCGCAAACAAAATGGAAGCAGACGGGGTTAACTGACGCAGCATTAACAGCCAATCTGTAAAGAACTGAGGTGTGCAAAACTGGTTTTGGTTTGAACTGGTTCAAATTGTACAGTTATTATTATTTTTTAAAGATTTGCAGGTGAATCGAACACCCTGCGTGCTTGAAAACAGAGATAAAATTTGAACCAGAGGGTGTTCAAATGACCCCGTTGAACATGCCCTGTTTGATCTGGGGTCAAAAGTGTTAAAATGTGTTTAAACTGACCCAATGACCCTGCCTGTTTGAAAGCAAAAGGTTCTAATTCAAGCCAAAGAGAGTGTTTGGTTCAAATCAAACTGAACCGGGAAAAAAGTTCACGTACACCTCTAAGAGCCTTATCTTTACAGTTGTTCATAGGAAGGTAGATCAATTTGACAGGTTTAAGAAAGAGCCAAACATCTAATCGCTCAGGAAGTTACTACGTCTTGGGATGTGCACAATTTTTTTTTTCATTCAAATCCAATTCAAATGTTTAGAATCCAAATGCAACAAAATCGGATTTGAATTGAATACATTCAAATCTATTCATTTGAATGTTGGATTCAAATCTGAAGATACAAATGTCGACAATATTTGTATTTGAAGATATGGATGTTGACAACTTTTGTATGTGATATACATATCTGTACGCATTTTGTACGCATCCCGTTTTCATCCCATACTATCAGCGCAATAGCATACAGATAAAGATGAGATTCGTACTTTCGAATGTTTCGAATCATTCCAACAAACGTTTCAGAACATTTGAAATTAGTTTGAATGTTTAAATTCAAATGTGAAAATATTCTATTTGAATTCGAATGTCCACATTTGGTTGAATTTGAACAAATTTTGAACGTTAGAACGTTGTGCACATTCGTACGTACTGATGCTTCATGTGGATCTGTTTTTTTTTTCAGGTTTATCATTAACTTCTAGTGTTTCTATGGCTAAATGCTTTCAATTTTTTTTGCGTGCAATCCCAACAGAGCCCTGAGTGTGTGCACTCTCTCTGTCCTTCTAGCCATGCTATTACTCTTGGCAGATTCAGTAGCATCTGAACAGCTACAGAAAACGAGTGAATGACATCACCAGAACTCCAGTGAATGCTTTCCTCCTACTTTGTCATAAAAGATGGGCAGATAAAGAAAGGCAGCTTTTATTGACGGAAGGGTAAAATTGAAGAACAGTGTTGTCTTTATGGGGTGATGAGGCGGTTCAGGGAAGGAAGAGATGAATTTTCTGTTGCTTACCTCCAAGTCAAGAGCAGGCGAGACCCTTGTCTTCTACTCGAGTCTGCCCAGAAGCAACTGGTTGGATCTGGATGTGCGAAGCCTGGTCTCCAAACCCTTTCGTGCCAAGGAAGATGGGTTTTAGTGCTCCTCTGTGCCCATTCCGATTTAGATGTTCAACCAATTTCCTGCAAGGAGCACTGATGCTCAAGAGACATCTGGAAATCTTTATCGCAATTTAATGGCTTCATTCTTCTGGACCTGTTATGTTTTTCTTTTTCCTCAGTTAGTCTGGAGCAGTTATCTTTGTAGGAAGATAACCATTCCTTCCTTAGCAACCCTTTATGTCTCTGTCGAGATGCTGACGTGGCAGTTTGAGAATATCCTCTGTGTAATCTGTTCTCTCTTTCTCCTGAACAAATATTCTTTTTCTTTCTTTCTTTCTCCCTCTATTCCTCTTATTTATTTATTATTTATTATTTTCATTTTATCCTGCCCCATACCCGAAGGTCTCTGGGTGGGCAACAACCTTTAAAACAACAGATTAAAAACAGAATATACATTAAAAACACAAAATTCAATAAAGTTAAAACAATGCACTCCGTGTTTAAAATGACAGCATCTGTACTGGGAGGGGAAATATAATAAATTCAGCCAAAGGCCAGGGCACTTTGCGGGGGAGACTATTTCATTGTCTCAGGGCCATCACTGAAAAGGCCCTCTCTTGGGTGCCCACCCGCCTCACTACAGAGGGCGGTAGGACAACCAGGAGGGCCTCACTGTTAGATCTTAAGCCACCGCTAGGTACTTAAGGAAGTATCTTAAGATACTTCCCATATAACTTAAGCAAAGCAACCTTGTTTGTTTTTGTCTTGTCTCCATTATTACTGGACAATGGCATTATTGTTTGTTTGTGTTTGTTTATTTAGGATTCTGGTCACGGCGTCTAATGAACCTTTCAGCTAGACCCCTATTACACAGAATCATAGCTGAGTTTGCTTCCTTGGTTTCCTTCCCCTCCTGTCATCCTGTCCCAGATTGATGGTATTTTAAAGAGCGCATCCTTGAGGGGCTATTAGTTTATGCAAAAATAAAATTCCCTCTCCTCGTTCTAAAAATATTTCCTAACAACCTAAACAAAATTTTAAAGAGTTGAAAATTACCTTTTAGAGTTCCCTGTAGGAAGGCACAGCACGAGAGCTAAATTATACCCATAATTACACCAGTAATAACACACTACCTTCACACGCACAATAAAGCTCTTAAAGGAGAGTTGACTTTCACAAGGATGTTATGCTTTGTTCAGGATGAGACCCAGTAATGACAATGAAAGCCTCCTTCCTACTATAAAACCGATAACTGCATGCAGGTACATACCTGCCTGAGATGAAGAAAATTAAATTAAATTAATAGGACCCCTGGTTTCCTTGCTTCCCCCACCCCATTTCTTCCAGACTAATTTTGACAACAGCTGAGACTTAATGGTCTTAATGAGCTGTTTGGGGAAGAATTGCATGGTGATCTATGGGGTCTGGAGGAATGTTGTGATACCATCCTCCTAAGAAGGGGTTCTTTCTCTCCCCCCCCTTTTAAAGGATCGATCAAATGATTGCCTGCTTCAAATACCTGAATTGCATTTTATTCTATTTATTTATATACTGCCCTATGCTTTAGTCTCGGGGCATTTAATGACAGCAATTTTAAAAAGCATTAAAACCAATAACAATTAAAATGAGATTGCCAAATTCTAGATCAAACAAATTTGCTTTCTTAAAAGAGGTGTTGGTTTTTTTAAAAGGTCTCTAAAGGTGGGCTTTGCCACAGTTATTCTGGACTTTTAGGAATGCCAACAAGGGAGACTGGATTTAAGTTCATATAATTTGGTATTGTGCAAAATTGTTTTGTGTGTGTGTGTAAGGGTGGAGGGATCTAAGTGCTAGAATAAGATTCTTTGCCAAATTTCAGAAATCTGGCGTTTTGAGTTGCTTGTTTTGGCAGGAAAAAACTCCCAGCTTGGCATTTGGGCATTTGGAAAAAACAGCTTGGCCTAAGGGCAGGGCTTGTGAGCCAGTTTTGTCCAGTGGTTAGGGAGCTGGACTCTTATCTGGGAATACTGGGTTCGATTCCGCCCTCCCCCACTGGGTGACCTTGGGCTAGTCACAGCTCTCTTCTGAGCTCTCACAGCCCCACCTACCTCACAGGGGGTTCTGTTGTGGTGAGAAGAATAGAAAAGCTTCGTCAGCCACTTTGAGTCCCCTTAAATGGGTGAGAAAAAGTGGGCTAGAAAAGCCAAGTATTCTTCTTGAGAAAATAGAAAATGAAAGTAGTTTGGGAAAGGTTGTACTGTTGGCACAGCAGCAGTGGCGGCTCATGGGTCATCAGGAGTGTATGAGCAGTGGGTGAATTTAAGGCTCTAATTTAGAGATGTAAACATGTTTTTTTGACATTCTGTCCGAATCACATTAAATACCTGAAAATCCAATTTGATTCGAATATTTTAAATTTGAATTTAACAAAGTTTATCAAATTCAAATCTATTGTTCAATTTTTTGATTTGAATCTGCACATACGAATGTTGACAACATTTGTATGTGCATGTATGCATCTTCCCCAAATCCGTACGCATCGGTAAACGTCTGTATGCGTCCCATAGTTATCCTGAATGCAACCCGTGTTCGTCCCGTATGGATCCGTACAAATGCGTACGGATGCGGAAAAGATGCAGATCTTCAAGCATGCATGGTGTACGAACCCATACACATACGAATGTCCGGATAATTTGAATGAATAGATCCAAAATTCAAAATTTGATTTGAAAGTTCACGTTTGAATTCGAGTTCGAATGTCCAAATTCAGCACATTTGGATTTTGAATGCCTATGAATATTCGTGCACATTCCTACTCCAATTAGAGGTCTTTCTGAAATGCTTTGGGATCCACTGTGGATCAGAGGTAATTGAAGCAAGCCTTCCGAGTGTGGCTCCTTGCTGAAGATTGTAAAATTTATGCATAATGTAGAAAACGTGGACATGATGTTCATTCTCTTGTCCAAATGCATTTCACAAAATACTGAGTGAAGCTGAATCTTGAAATATTGAGGGCACACAATAGAAATGATTCTTGGGGGAGAGGGAATCCAGAGAAGAGAAAAGGAGGTATTTCTTCACAAAACGCCCAGCTTAACAGTAGAATTTGCTGAAGGAGGTGGTGATAAAATGAGTGGAAGGATGGCATTACAATCGTATATGGCAGTGATGGCGAATCTTTGGAGCTCGGTGTGTCAAAATTCGCAAGAAAACCTAGCTTAACTCGGGTGCTGTGTCACATCTAGAAATATCCATAATTTTGTGATATTTGTAGCTCTAGTAAAAAAGTTATATTTTTGATATATGTATTTTATTAAAAGCAAAAACAAATAATTCTTTACATTAGTGACTTTTGTTGCTGAATTTCCTTTGCTAAATCTTCAGTTGAAAGTTGGTATTTCGTACACTTCAAGAACAAGCAAGCACTACATGCCCAGGTGCCAGGGTGACCATATGTGTCACCCAAAAGGGCTTAGTGTGTCACCTGTGATACGCGTATCATAGGTTGGCCATCACTGATATAAGGAAAAAATAAGAACAATTAATATCTGGAAACAATCAAAACTATTCAGTGAGGTTTAAGTCTTAGGGTCACCTAGGCAGAATACCCTGGTTTTCTCTGGATATGATAGTCACAGGCTAGAGTAAGGATGTGCATGAATGTTCTAAACATTCAAAATACAGTCAAATTCGATTGAAAGTGGACATTTGAATTCAAATAGAATGTCTACATGTTCATATTTAAACATTTGAATGAATTTTGAATGTTCTGAAACACTCATTTGAATGATTTGAAAAATTTGAAAGTACAGATACATATGTCCTACAGATGTATCTGTATGAATCTCATACATTTGCGCTGATAGTATGGAATGAAAATGGGATGTATACAGGATAAAATAGGATGTGTACGAAATGCGTACAGATACGTATAACATATACGAATGTTATCGACATTCGTATCTTCAGATTCAAATCTAACTTTTGAATGAATAGATTAGAATGTATTTAATTGGAATCGGATTTTGTTGCATTCGGATTCTAAACATTCAAATCGAATGTTTGGATATTCAGTTCGATTCAAATTTGAACGCAAAACAACAACAACAACACCCCATTAGTGTGCATCCCTAGTCTAGAAGTCTTCAGTGCAAACAAGGCTTCACTGTTGGCTTTTGCTATGAAGCAAGAACTGCATTTAAAATTTTATACCCAGGCGCACTTTCTTTAACAAAGGAATCAAATACTTATCCCTTTTGGTAGTGTATAACTGGCGTTTTAACAAAATATATACCAGGTCTTCTAATCTTGGTTGCCCACAGATCCACAGCCTTTTGCACAAGGGGGCCATTGCTAGCTGCTGGTTTTCACTGGGGACATAAATCAAATCCGGGAAGACCTGCATGTGTGTTTATACAGAGCTCTTTTGTTGTGGAAGGTGGGGCTTAACATGCAGAAGACCTGAGGTATACAGTAGTACAAATATAAAGAAACTGTGGTTTACATTAGGCGTGTGCACAAATGCAATTTTTGGGATTTGATTTTAATTGAATATCCAAAAATTCAATTTGATTCAAATCTTTAAAATTTGAATTTATCCGAATTCAATTCAAATTAATCTATTCATTTGAATTTTTGCTTTGAATTTGCACGTATGAAAGTTGACATTTATATGTGCCTGGACACATCGTTACACATCCTGTACACATCCATACACATCCGTATGCATCCCGTATGCAACCCATTTTTGCCCCGTACAGATCCGTACAAATGTGTATGGATGCAGGAAAGATGTGTACGTGTGGGTATTCATCATGTACAAACCCATACATACACGAATGTCCGAATAATTCAAATGAATAGATTTGAAAATTCAAATTTCATTTGAATGTTTAAATTTGAATTCATGGACATTCAATTCGAATTCGAATGGCAAAATTCAGACGAGTTTGATCGCATTTCGAATATCTTCAGATATTTTTAAACATCCCTAGTTTACATTCTAAATTGAATTTCAGGGTGTGATCAGACAAGACTTTTTAAAATCATTGCTTTAAGAAAATGCATCCCCCCCCCAAAAAAAAATGTCTTACAAACTGTTGTCTGAATATGTGACTGATAATTTTGTCACACTGCAGCCTATAGATGCTGTCCATTGTTTGGCCACTTGGCTTAAAGAAAGTGATTCATTCAGAGCAATGAAATCTTGCATGATGAATAGGTGACTTTTCTGAGAGTTCAGGACTGGATAAGATCAAGGTCTTCATTTCAAATTCACCCAGAGGGTGCTTCTTTAGATCTGTCTGATCACAGTCTCAGTATACATTCTTGTATACCAAACCATATACATACCTGACATCACAGCATTCCCTGATAAACACACTTTGCTGACATAGGATTTTATTTCTGACAACATCTCTTCTAGATACATTGGGTTTCTGTTCTCTCTCTCTAGAAATGAACGGCTGCCAGTTTCTGTCTCATGTCTCTCCCATTTGGGCTGCAAGACATTTTTGGGTGAATCTGGTCAACAAAATGTTAAAACGTGCTACTCTGATAGGTACTCAAATTGGCTTTTTAGCTCCTCTTCCTAGCTGTTGAAGCTGGATGGTGTAATCTAGTTCTTGGTTTAAATTGCTTGAGTTACATCATTACAAATGAGGACTAATTTGAACATCAAAGAACCTTTGGCAAGTTATGTGTTTTTCTTGTATTATACTGAACTTGGCCATTGTTGGTTAAGTCTGAGCGTCCCAATCTACTCCTGATTCTAATTAATGTGCAATTAACTGCTGTGTAACTAGTCTGCCTTCCCTCTCTCCTGAACATTCTGTGCTAGAAAAGATGGATTAAAGAAGACGTGGGAACACAAGAGCCACACACGGTCCCTCTGAGACGCCTCTGAGGCGCCCATTACAGTATGCCTGAAGTCAGCCTCTGGGGAAGCTTAGTTAAGGCTTTGAAGTGGGATAGTTCTAACAGACGTTGGCCCCCTACCCTTCTCATGAATATTCTGTGCTAGAAAAGGTGGATTAGAGAAGGTTTGGGAACATGAGGTCCACAGACTGTCTCTCTTGAGGTGCCTCTGGGGCAGTTCGGAGAAGGCTTCAAGCTGGGATTGTTCAGTCACTAGTCTGCCCTTCCCTCCTTCCTGAACATTCTGTGCTAGAGAAGGTGGGTTAGAGAACACTTGGGAACCCAAGGGCCAGACCTTTTGTAAGGCCTGAACACAACCTAGATCTTCCCAGTAATTTTGAGGAATCTGTGAGAACCCTAAAGCTGCACAGTCTGTCTTTATAAAGAAGGACTTTCCCCTTTCTTGTGACAAAATTTAATCCTCCACCTAATAATCTCTTACTGGTTAATTCCTCTGCCCCGCCATAGGGTGTTCTGAGACCCCCCCTCCTAAATTGAAGTAATAATCAGTTCTTTTTAATGCCAGTCCCCTTGCTTGTGGGCAGCTATAGAAGGAATAAGCATTCTGTGAATGTAATGGCTTAACAGAGCAACTGTGTTCATTCCATTGAACGCTACCAAAAACTACCTGGGTAGAGAATAAATTAATATATGGCATAGTGAATAAGGGTGAGAAGAATACAGGACTCTACATTTATAGATCTGTGCTTAGTTTGGAACAATGGCCTGTTTATATTTCTGCTTTCTTAACTTAGCTCTGGCTGTTTGAAAGAACAAATTCAACCTTCTGTCGGAAGGGCGCTTGCACCCCGCCTCGCTATTCAGCTCCCTCCCCTTTCTATAAAGCATTTATGTTTGTGTGGAATATTTTTTGCTTTAACGGTGAACAAGGAGAGTTTCTTGGCCTTCAAAAGAGAAATAAATGGACCTTGTTTTTCCTATGTGGCCATGGTGAGAAATGCCTTGTGGGCCTTTGTGGAAGTAGAATGCCGTAACTTGGTGCCCATTATGGCCGCAGATGTGCAGGTGAGGTGTCTTAAAGGAAGTGGTACCAGGGAACAGAATAAATGGAACTACTGGTGGGTCAGCTCCTAGAAGACTGCACAGTTGTGTAAAACCATCTGACCAGTGACCCCATGGAATGTATCAGACGGTGCACAGAGAGGACAATCCTGAACTGAAACATGCTTGAAGGTGCAGAAAAGGGCAGCTAGAATGATCAAAGGGGTGGAACACTTTTAGTTGAGTGGTTAGGGAGCCGGACTCTTATCTGGGCATACCAGGTTTGATTCAGCCCTCCTCCATGAAGCCAGCTGGATGACCTTGGGCTAGTCACAGCTCTCTCCTGAGCTCCCACAGCCCCACCTACCTCACAGGGTGTCTGTTGTGGGGAGAAGAATAGAAAGCTTTGAGTACCCTTAAATGAGTGAGAAAAGCAGGGTAGAAAAGCCAACTCCTTACGAAATCAGGCTGCAACATCTAGGCCTCTTCAGCCTAGAAGAATGGCATTTAAGAGGTGACTTTGTATATAACTATGCACAGTGTGGAAACGGTGAACAGAGGAAAAAAAATCATTTTTCTTATACATAATATTAGAACAGTGATGGCGAACCTTTTGAGCTTGGTGTGTCAAAATTCGGGGGGAAAACCCTAGCTTAACTCATGTGCCGTGTAACACCCAGAAATATCCATAATTTTGTGATATTTGCCGCTCTAGTAAAAGAAGTTATATTTTTGATATATGTATTTATTGAAAGCAAAAACAAATAATTCTTTACATTATTGACTTTTTTGTGGCTGAATTTCATTTGCTAAATCTTCAATTGAAGGCTGGTATCTCGTACACTTCAACCCCAAAGAAGCTCTACTAACTGCATCTGTCATTTGGTTTCTTTTATTGGTTTGAATATCATTTAATGCTCAGAATAAGGTCTCACAAAAGGTCTCCTGTGTGTGACAGGAATGACTTTACTCCCAGTTTTCCCCCCTAAGCCATTCCTGTCACACACAGGTCTTCAGTCCTCAAGCTGCCGGGAGCACAGATGCACAGACCCGACAGCACGATGGCGTGACTCCATTGCGCCTCCTATGCTCCTGGTATCTTATTTATTTATTTGTATTTCTATCCCGCCCTATACCTGAAGGTCTCAGGGCAGGTTACAATACTATATTAATCTTAGACAGGTCCCTGCCCTCAGGCTTACAATCTAAAGAGACAAGAAACAAAAGGAAAATGGTGTGGGAGGGAACAGGGAACAGCAAAAAGCAAGCGTTTGAGGTCTTCAGATCCAGTTCTTCTGTTTGTTTCTTATTGCTGGAATTGTCCTGTTCTCTTTATTTTGAATTTTCTTATTGTTGATGACAAACCAGATGATGGTAAAGATGGTCAGCCAGCATCTACTTAGCTCCTCCCTGCTTGGCCTCAGGACCAGATGATTTCTCAACTGGTGGATCGGCTGCCGTAGTCTCTTGGCCATCTTGTGATGGGAGCAGTTGGAAGAGGGAGGGGCACTGCTGGGAGCAAGATGGCAGAGCAGCCCAGCCTGTTGCCTCTTCTCCACTCCCCTCAGGCAAGATGGGTCTCATCCTTGTGATGGCAGTTGGGAGAGGGAGGGGCACTGCTGGGCGCAAGATGGCAGAGCCCAGCTTGCTGCTTCTTCTCCACTCCTCTCAGGTAAGATGGTTCTCAGCCTTGTGATGGCAGTTGGAGGAGGGAGGGGCACTGCTGGGAGCAAGATGGCAGAGCCCAGTCTGCTACCTCTTCTCCACTCCTCTCAGGCAAGATGGTTCTCAGCCTTGTGATGGCAGTTGGAGGAGGGAGGGGCACTGCTGGGAGCAAGGTGGCAGAGCCCAGCCTGCTGCCTCTTCTCCACTCCTCTCAGGCAAGATGGTTCTCAGCCTTGTGATGGCAGTTGGAGGAGGGAGGGGCACTGCTGGGAGCAAGGTGGCAGAGCCCAGCCTGCTGCCTCTTCTCCACTCCTCTCAGGCAAGATAGTTCGTAGTCTTGTGATGGCAGTTGGAGGAGGGAGGGTATCTTGTAGGCTGCAAACCAGAAGCAGCTGTGACTTATGAGATACTGAACAGCAACAATGTGCCCAAGTGCCAGGGTGACACAGCATGTCTTCCAAAAAGGCTTCATGTGTCACCTGTGACATGTGCGTCATAGGTTCGCCATCACTGTATCAGAAGAAGGTGGCACTGTATGGAGCTGATGGGCAGGAGAGTTAAGACTGACAAGGGGAAGTATTTTTTCACTCAGAAGGTCATCGGCCTGTGGAATTTCCTGTCCCCAGAGGGGGTGGTCACAGCAACCGGTCTCAGTAGCTTTAAGGAAAGTCGGAGGGAACGGCAGGTGAAAGTAAATGTGAGTGAAGGCCAGCCAGCAGAAGTGCTTGTTCTCAGGTTCTCCAGCACACCACCAAAACATGTAACCTTTTTGACACCCATCTCTCTGTGGGCCACCTACACTTCTCAGTCATCCACTAGGCAGGCCCTGAAACAGAAGTTGCCACATGTTTCCCTTGCCAGTTCTCTTCTCTTCTCATCCACATGTAGAAGTGAACGCTGGGCATGAGTCCAGTTCCCCATGTCTGAAAGGTGTTTAAGAATCTTTTCACCTGTTAGTGACATTTTTAAAAGAGAGAAACCACCTAGCCACATTGGCTCAATGCCTTCCTCCTTTCTAAAATGTTGATCAGCAGAGCCCATTCACTTGCAGTTTCAAAAGACTTAAAAATAACAACGTAGTTTTGTTAGATTTCATCACCCCCCTTCCTGCCTGCCTCTAGTTAAAATGGGATTGAGCTTTAGTCTCCCCAAGTGGTCTCTTAATGCTTTTATGGTATTTTATTCTCTCCCTCTTTTTCCTACCCACAGCTTCTTTGAAAAAGCAGGCCTTTGCATTAAACGTGGCACAGTTTTGAACAAAAAGACAATTGTGGCTGTGTTTTCAGGGCAAAGGTAAAATGTGAGAGCCATTTCTTTCTCTCACATACACACTCACACATTTACTGGTCTGCAGCATGTAGAATAGCTAGTAATCCATACAGTTAAATATTCATTCATGAGCTGTTACAGTAATTAAATCCCACAGCAATTGGAAGTGCTAAAGAGCCTCTGGAGGGGATGCGTCCTACACCCAATGTAATCTTGCAAATTTAACAACGCTTTTCAGTTATTTAATGGTGTTGCCGTGCTAATCTCATCCCTATGTTAATCTTGTGATCGCAAAGGCCGCTTTAAGTTCCTTTGCCTCGGCCTCTTTGTAGGGCAGTTGGAGGAAATTCAGTGCTCCAAACATTTCGTCTGGTTTCTGTGGGGCACAATACCGGCTGGGAGGAGGGGAAGAGAAAAAGCGAAGGCAATTCCTTCCAACCTTTCCTAAGGTTGCCATATGGAAAAGAAGCCAAGGCTCCTGCATTCTTGGTTGCTTTGCTTTTCTGAAAGGTGTATCTTAAGCCTCATCCAGACAGCTGCTACTAATTCTACATTATTTGGATAATCTGGGAGTAAAGCACATCCAGATACATTTTATTTCGGATTAGCCATGCTATGGTCCAGATTATCTAAATAATGCAGAATAAGTAAGTGCTCCCTTGGATGAAGCTTTACTGTGCTTCATGCGGTCACCGAACATTAGGTATCTGCTTCTGTGAATAGTACAAAGTTATCTACCCATGCATGCACGCATCCCATTGGTGGTACCCAATAGGGGTGTGCATGAATGCAATTTTTGGATTTGATTCAGTTTGAATTGAATATTCAAATGTTCGAATTCGAACGAACAGAGAAAAAACAAATGTATTCAAATTCAAATCTGATTCAAATACATTCGTATCTATTCATATTCATATTTGATTCATATTTGAAGATAGGAATGCTGACAACATCCCATTTTTATCCTGTATGCGTCCTGTTTTTGTCCCATACACATCTGTACAAATGCGTACAGAGACGAATATTATGTGTATGGATCTTATCCGTATACATATAAAAATCTCTGGTCCTGAGGATGAGCAAGGTGGCGCTGAGTAGATGCCGGCTGACCATCTCTACCATCTTCCGGTCTGTCATCAATTAAGAGAAAATTCAAAGTAAAGAGAATAAGAAAATTCCAGCAATAAGAAATGAACTGAAGAATTGGATCTGAAGACCTCAAGTGTTTGCTTTTTTCTGGTCCCTGTTCTCTCCCACACCATTTTCCTTTTGTTTCTTGTCTCTTTAGATTGTAAGCATGAGGGCAGGGACCTGTCTAAGATTAATATAATATTGTAACCTGCCGTGAGACCTTCAGGTATAGGGCAGGATAGAAATACAAACAAACAAACAAACAAACAAATAATAAATAAATATCCAAATAATATGCACAAATGACTCAAAACATTCGAATTTGTTCAAATGTTAAAAAATGAATGTCCAAATTCGAATGTCCAAATTCGATTGAATTTCAAATATTTTGAATTTTCTTGCCCATTCCTAGCACCTCAACAGCAGCAAGAAAAAACAGTAACAGGGACTGCCCAGACAGGGGATGCCGTTCCCTCAGCCAACAGCCAGGGTAAAGAGGTCTGTGATTAGTTTTCATAGCCTTTTATGTAATTGTTAGCAGAATTTCTTAGAAAAACCTTGTGTGTTTATGTGTGTGTGTGTGAGAGAGAGAGGAGTAAATTCTATCTAACCTTGAGCAAGCGAGTCAGAAGCAAGCCTCCAGGGGCTGCCTGGTAGATGCTCTTCCAGAGATGTTCAGCCAGAACCACTCAGTCCATCTGGTGCCTATCAGCACAGTGCTTTTAAAGTGCCTCTTAAGAAGGAGTTTTCAGAAACTTAGTCTTGAATCAACTTTTTGTTTTTGTGTGTGTGTGAGAGAGAATTATGGAAATTGAAATAGCCCAGGAAGGGGACAGATCTGAGCTGCAGCTTTGAGAAAATCAATCCCTCCAAGTAGTGATTTGCCCTGGAATCAGAACTCCCAGTGGTGTTTGTGGAGTTTCAAGCCAGGGTGGAGAATTTGACGTAACTCCCAAGGCAATATTACCGTTAGGAACAGGCTCTTCCTTTGCACTGCAAAAGGAGAAGTTTCCCTCATTTCCTTCTGCATTCTGTCGTCTTTGTCTCTAATAATTGTCACCTTTCCAGATGAAGCAAATCTACTTTTTTTTTTTAAAGCCATGTACTAAATCCAAGGATGTGTCTAGCTTGGCCCAGAAATGGAAATGGCTGCCCCAGCGTCTTGCACGTTGGACGTCTGCCTTGGTATTCATACTGCTTGAAATGCCTTCGGGCAGAACTTGGAAACTGGATGCAGCAAGCTATTTTTTTATATGTGGAATGTCACAAAGTCCTAGATTCAAGCGCAGGGATGGCATAATGCTGTGTCCATAGTCACCCAAAGGGGACTCTACAGCCATGCCAGTTGGCATGCATACATAACAGAAAAACAGGAGGGGGGGGGGGGGAAGAAAGCTGGAAGCAGGAAAGACCCGGCTGCACGTAAGACAGTGTGAAAAGAGCAAGAGTCAGAAAGCTTTTGTATCCGAAAATGTTCTTAGATTATGGTTGTTCTCCAAAGATGCTCTCTGCAGCTGGAGTATTGTTTGAGGGCATGGTGAAATGCCTTCATAAATGGTACTGGCTGTAGTATCCATGGAGTGTCTGGGAAATGGGAAAATAAGGAGAATAAAGTCACATTCCTCTCTTAGTTAAATGCAACAGAGTAATCCATATGTTTCCAGGGCTGCTGTTTTTTTGGAGACGTTCCAGGAATTAAGAATTGGTTAGTCTTGAGGTAAAGATATGCCTGAGTCCCAAGATCTCAAGGAGAGGACCTTCATGCAATTCCAGGTGCAAAGAGCAGGGAAATGCAGGGAGGCCTTTTCTGTGGTGACCCCCTGACTCTGGAATAACCTCCTTCTGGAGGTTCATCTGGCGCCCACATCATATGGTTTTGGGCACCTGGATCGAACATGTGTCTTAACCCAGGCTTTTGATGATTAGCTAAGGAACTGAGGCTTTCCTCTGTCCCAGGTGTGGGGTGGATGACATACTGAAAAGAGATGTAGGGGTTTGGAAGAGTGCAATTTTTGAATCGAATTTGAATCGAATATTTGAATATCCGAATTCGTATGAATAAAGAAAATTGAATGTCTGGATATTCAAACCGATATGAATACATTTGTATCTATTCGTACAAATATTTGATGCATATTTGATTACACGAATCTCATACGCATCCGTAGCATCCCGTTTTGATCTTGTATACATCTCGTTTTCATCCTGTATGTATCCGTACAGATGAGTAAGGATACGAATAAGATGCATATGGATACTTATGTGATGCGTATATATCTGTTACATACAAATGTCCGAATTGTTCGTACAAATAATTCAAATATTCATATTTGTTTGAATATTCCAAAATGAATGTCTGGACATTGGATTCAAATTTGAATGTCCAAATTTGATCGAATAATAAATATCTCAAATATTTGTGCACATCCCTTAAAGTGGTGGCTGTGGAATTAAAATTGAAAAAGCAATTAATGGGTGTTTTTCCACTGTCAGAAAGTACCCACTTTTGCACCCATTAAGGACCCATTTGGGTGTGAGCTGGATGATCCCATTTCCACCATGACACCCATTTGGGACCCAATTGTTTCAACTGCCGCTGGGGAAATCTGGATCAAATGGGTACTTTCTGGCCTTTAATCTGGATTTTCTGTAGACCCCATTAATGGGGTCTACAATGGGGTCTTCAGGCAGAAAATCCAGATTAAAGGGAGCCTGTTTCCACGCTTGTGTGGCAATGGAGTCTAGAGGAGGCTTAGGGGGAGGAGGCACCCATGGGGGGGGAGCCCCAAAACCTCAGCTTCGAAGTCATTTTGAAGTCACTTCAAAATCTGTGCAAAATAGCTGCAGAGCATCTTTGAAGTCTGTGCTGATCTTCAGAGTGAACTTTGAAGTTCACTTCGAAGATCAGCACAGACTTCAATGGAGATGTTTTGCACAGACTTCAAAGTGACTTCGAAGTGACTTCAAAATGACTTCGAAGCCACTTCTGAGATTGTACCCCTGTCCCCCCAAACACCTGGGGTGACAAGCAAGATCCCTCATGGGTAGATCCAGATTTCCAAATGGGTGCTCCGATGTTTCCACGGCAGGGAGGCTAGAACCCATTGCTATTGGGTGCTAGACCACTCATGGAAACACATTGGGTACTTCCCTTAATCTGGATCTACTGGATCCCATTCCTTAGATCCGGATCTTCTTAGATCCAGATTAATGGAGCGTGGTGGAAAAACACCCAATATTTCAAGATGGTCTGGGGGTGCCTGGGCTGCTTTCCTCCATGTCACTGGCAGTCTGGAAGGTGCTGTTCTAATGAAGGTGCTGACAAAATCGCACCAGCAGAATTGCACCAGACTGCACACGAACCAGTAGACCTCTGTTCTTTCTGCTGCATGCTGATCTTTCTGCTGCACGCTGACTATCAGAGCAGCAGCAGTGACCTTCTGACTGGAACCACTGCAGCAGACCCACCTTGAAATTTTAGCTGCCCTACCTCGCCAGGTGCTGAACTGGTTTGGGTTAGAATCAGAGAGGGGTGTTCTAAAACACCACATTTGAACTCGGCAAAGGGGTGCTCTAATAAACCAAGCGAATTCACCTTGTTCAATTGAGGTTTGAAGTATGGGTGTGTGTGAATGCAGTTTTTAACATGTGATTTGAATAGAATATTCGACTGTCCGAACTCGTACAAATAGAGAAGAAACAAATGTATTCAAATCTGAACTAATTCAAATACATTTGTATCTATTTGTACGAATATCTGATTCATATTTGATGATAAGAATGTCGACAACATTCGTATGCATCTGTATGCATCCCACTTTTATCCTGTTTTTAGCCTGTATGCATCCCGTCTGTATCTGTACAAATGTGTATAGATACAAATAAGATGCGTATGGATACATACAAATGTCTGAATAATTCCTATGAATGATTCGAAACATTCAAATTTGTTCCATTGTTAAAAAAACGAATGTATAGACATTCGATTCGAATTCGAATGTCCGAATTTGAATGAATTCAATCGAATTTTGAATGTTTTGAATATTCTTGCACATCCCTAGTTTGAAGGTGTTCAAAGGTGTTGAAACTGAACCAAATACCCTGCTGTTTAATGATAAAAAAACTGAATCCAAACTGAACCAGCCCCTGTTGGTTTGATTCGAACCAAATGCACAAACCAAATGCACAAAAAAGGTTCATGCACATCTTGGGCTCTCCCTGTGGCAATGACTGGCACAGTCCTGTGCAACTGCTTTTGTCTCTAAGCAACCCCCCACTGTGACCCCCAGGCAGTGTTCTCAACTGCTAGGTGTGCCCCGCACTTGGCTGCACATTCACAGTGGGACATGCCTGTCCCCTCCCCTCCCGGTTGCTCTTCAGTGTTTTCTTAGGACTGGCCCTCTTGAAAGCCTAGAGTCATTCCTGTTACCTACCCTCTGCCCACGTGAATCCTTAAATTGAACCCTGTGTAATCATGGCAGGCCGTCCTCCCAAATCTGATGTTTTAGTGGCAAGAGTGTGGAGTAAAGGAAGATTTTCGGGAACATTTCATTGGAAAATGAAGCATGGAAAGTGCAAAGCTTGTGAAGCTGAACAAGTGGAAGCGATGAGCGCTGTTTATGGAGACATGCACAGCTGTGCGCGATGCATGAATGACCCATGTCGCTTCCACGATGTCTAAAGGGTGCTGGAATTCAGAGTGAGCTCAGCAGCGGAGGAAGGTAATGAAGAATTGGGCGACCCTCTAAACTGTCTCACAGAGCTGTTGTGACTATGAAATGGAGGGGAAATAAAATTTGCTCTATCCAGCTCTGAAAAGGGAGGTAGGATATAAAACCAATAAATAAAGGAGTAAATAAATGAAAACAAGGTGTCCCAAACTTCAGTCGGAGAGCAGCATTCCTCCTTGATTAATCGTCTTTGAAGGGGAAAATCAAGGGAAAAAGATACTCGGCATTATTTGCATGTTTCTTGATTACTGTATTATTGTTCCTTTTCCTCCTCCTCTTCCTCTTCCTGGATAAATGGTTAAAAAAACTAGAGAGGGGAAGGAAAAAGTACCCTTTTGAAATAAAATCCTTAATTAGAGGTGTCTTTCCTAGCTCTTGCTTCCCTTTTTATAGATGTCAGCTCTTTGTTTGGCAGTTCTGCTTTTGTATGGGCTGTTAATGAGGCATCTAGGAATACACCAGTCGCTTCTGACTCTTCCAAAAGCCAAATCTTCTGAAGACGGATATTGCAGCAGTATCTGAAAGCTTAGGTTCTCAGAAGAAGCGTGGAACGCCGTAGAGCAGTCCAAAAATGGCTACAAATGAGATTGAATCCTGCCGTGAAAGCCTACATATGCCCCAAAGCAAAAATGTGCAGAATACAGCAGAAGTGGCATGTTCTCCATTCATTGTGCATTGCCTTCTGTCTTCAAAAGACCTTTTCAGTCAATGGACTCAGTTGCTCTATGTCTTCTGCTGATGTCCCAGCATGACTCCTTTCACCTTCTTCTCCAATTTTCATTATCATCTTCAGTACTCGATGCCTCCATTTTGCCAGCCTTGAATAGAGGCAAAGGCACTGTGGTGGAAGCATTTCTTTCATCTTTGCTTAGCTTGGTGGTGGCTGGTGGATACAGAACTGTTTCTACTGCTCTGACTTACACGTGCTTTGGGGCCTGCAGAGATGGGGCCAAGAAACTACTACCGGAAGGAGTGGTGATAGCGACCAACCTGGATTAGGGTTGAGTATGAATGCAGTTTTTGGGATCCGATTCGAATTGAATATCCAAAAATTCGATTTGATTCAAATCTTTAAAATTCAAATTTAACCAAATTCAATTTGAATTAAGCAAATTCTCCTTAGTATGAATTGCTTAAGTAAATTTGAATCTATTCATTTGCATCATGTGTGAACCCACCATACACATACGAATGTCCAGATAATTCAAACAAATAGATTCAAAATTCATTTAAATATTTAAATTCAAATTTATGTGCATTCAATTCAAGTTCAAATGCTGAAATTTGGATGAATTTGATTGAATTTTGAATACCTTCAAATATTTGTGCACAATCACTAACATGGATAGCTTTAAGAAAGGACTGGGTAAATTCATGGAGGATGGATGTAGTCCATGGCTACTAGAATGGATGGTTGGAGAGACAGGCAGGATTCCTCCATTTGCAGGAGATGAGATCAGTTGAAGATTTTGCCTTTGTCTTTTGCTTGAGATGCCCAGGAGCAATTGGTGGGCCACCGTGTGAGACAGGATACTGGACTAGATAGGCAGTGGTCTGATCCACCAGGTCTCCTCTTATGTTCTTATCAGCTTGTCTGAAGCTTGGGAGCTTGGACAGCTTTTGAGAACCAATGGAAGACAGAGGGGCCTAGTGTGCTATGGTCCATAGGAACATGAAGAGTTGGACATGACAGAACAGTAACATCAACAATTTATAGATTGCACGGAGGCACAGATTCCCACTATCCAATAATATGAGTGTAATGGTTTTTGATTATCATGGAATGTCCAAATGGTGATTCTGGACAGAAAGTCTTCTACTACTGGTCCAACCAAGGTAATAAGTAAAAGCATTGCATGAGAAAAAGGGTGTTAGATATCCTGACAAATGGTTGAAAAGGAGCTAAAAGGAAGGAAACTGTTAACAAGTAACTATTTCAAGTCTGATCCAATGATGTTGTGGGATCCACTGTAACCTTTGAAGATCAGAAGCTGGACTTTAGCTGTTACTGCACCTACCAGTTCTCTCCTGGGTCAAGACTGACATGCTCCAGTCCAGGATAGACCATCTGCTTTGAGCTGGAACCTGTTGCGGATCAAGGCCATCTGGACTGGGTCAACCTGTTTCTCACCTGTCCTTTGTGCCTGCTTCAGAGCCAGTGTATGCCCCCCCCCCAAAGTTCCTGGCTTTCAGAATTCTGAAGGTGATGCTGAAAGGGTTCCTGGGGCACCAGACCATGGAGTCTACTTGCCTCCATGGTCCAGGATATGCTGGAAGATTGTGAAAAATAATTTGGTCTTGTGGTTAGAGTGTTGGACTTGTACCTGGTAGTCTCCTGGGACAACTCTGCACTCCTCTACAAAGTCATCTGAGCAACCTTGGGCTAGTTACAGCTCTCTTTCTGAGCTCTCAGAGCCCCACCAATCTCACAGGGTGCCTGTGGTTTCTGAGCTCTTTCTGAGCTGTCACGGCCCCACCAATCTCACATGGTGCATGGGGAGAAGAACAGAAGGTTTGTCAGCAGCTTTGAGTCCCCAGGATGTCAGTTTGAGGACCCTAACCCTAATGTTTTATCCTGTGTCAACAGAGTGTCCTAGGTGGGGATAAGGTCTCCTTTATGGGGATAAGGGAGGCCTTTGGACCCGTTCTTATTTTGCACAAGTGGCAAGTGCAGAAAGGTCCTGTTTCCGTTCTTACCTTGCAAGCTTTCAGCATCCTCTGGGTGTCTCTTGGAAGCAGAATGATAGCCCTGATGGGCCTTTCATCCAAAGTTTTAAGGCGTGTTGTTCTGTAGATTTTCTTTTTTTAAAAAAATCTTTCATGAGGAATCCTTGCTTGCCAAGAATCCAGGACAAACAGTTCAGACAGGAAGCAAGTGAGTCCATCTGCTTTGCTTGAAGAAGAAGAGAATAAAAGGTCACCAGTGTGTTCCTTTTTTCCCCAGACATTGTCATCCTGGCTGTTATTTATTTATTTTGAGAAGCCTGTGAAAGGGAGCTGGCAGATACTGTAGACTTTGCCAGTCTTAACTGCTTGAAAATTTAATTAGTATGCAAAGCAAGCATGATTGGACTCTATACCTAAACTTAATTAGTCAGCAATCTGGGCTGGTTAGCTGGTCTTTTCAGATAGTGCAGTTTAAAAAGAAACAGAAATTGATAAATTTCTTAGGGTTGTTCCCACCTGGCTTTTACTGTGGTTTGAAAATGATTTGAATTTTCTTTGGCCCCATTACAGATTGGGTTCCCGCATTTTCCAAGGAATAAATAGCTAAAAACCGCAATAAAAAAGACCTGAAAAAACAGCTTTCACTCCCATTTTTGCTGCTAAAATGCTTTATCTTTATTCCTTTGGGAATGGTACTACAGTATTGGGGTGAGGTGTGTCATGAAATGGGTGGGGTTTCACTTGGTAGGACAGCCCCTGGCTTGCCATCCCTCCTTTGCAGAGGATTTAAAGTGTTCAAATCTTCACCACCCCCTTTCCCTCGGCAGGCCACTTCATGGTGGATAAAAAGTTTCATTTTCACCCACTTCACACTGATAACAAGTAGCAAGTTTCAGTTTCACCCATTCCACTTCACACTGATAACAAGTTTCATTTCCCGCCCGAACTTCCTCTCACTTTCTCCTTTTTTCGGCTGGGGAAAGACGGCTTGGCTGGCTCCTACCTCCATGAACCGACCAGAGTGGGTAGGCAGGAGAAAGTGAGGGGAAGGTGTAGGCGAGGAGGCTTAGGGAGGTGATTTTGTGCAACATTGTAGAAGTGATCCCTGTGGTCGTGGGGGAATTGCTAGTCTGAAATTACACAGTTGTGCAAAAGAGGCTGGGTATAGGATCAAAGGATGGAGCTGGAATTCCCTACCCTTGGCCATGTCATTGTGGGATCGAACCCAATTGGGAGAGAGGGGTGGGCACCCTGGCTGGCAAAGGGCGGGGAGGAAAAGATTAGCTTTCCCTAATGTGTTTTTGAAGTGTTTTTTGTGGGAATAGCATCAGGATTGACAGACTCCCTTCTTTAAGTCTCTGCATGGACTCTGTAAACATTCAACTAGAATGATCAGTGGATTGAAACACGTCCCTTATGAAACAAAACTGCAGGTCCTCTTGAGCTTTGAAAGATGGTGTTTAAGAGGGGACCTGGCTGAAATATATAAAATCATGCATGGTGTATTCCTCTCTCAGGATTAATGAGAGGAAATGTTATTTCACTCAGAACATCATCAGTTTATGAAAATTACTATCAGAAGAGGTGGTGAGAGCAACCAGCCTGGATAATTTTAAGAAATGATTAGGCAATGTCATGGAGGTCAGGTGTATCAATAGCTACTAGAATGGATGCCTAGGTACCACCTCCAGGTTGGAGAGACAGTCAGGATGCCTCTAAGGGCCATTTGCAGGGAGTCAAGAACAGGTGAAGGTTCCGCCTTTGTCTTCTGCTTGAGATGCCCAGAAGTAATTGGTTGGCCACTGTGTGAGACAGAATGCTGGATTAGATGGATTGTGGCCTGATCCAGCAGGGCTCGTCTAGGTTCTTACATTCTTATCTATTCATTCAGTGCACAGCACATTGGGATCCTGGCTGCTTTCAGACAGGGGATGTTAGCCTGATCTTGTTCTGTTTTGCCAAAATCTTTCCCAAGTTTTTTCCATGATTACACACAGTTTCTAAAAAAGGACCTCTGAGGTGGGAGTGGCCACATGCCAGTCTTCTCTCCACACCCCATGAACATTCTAGGTTAGAAACCAGAGACCTTCGGGTATGGGGTGGGGTAGAAATCAAGCAATCATTCATTCAAGCATTCAAGCATTCAAGCATTCAATCAATCAAGCATTCAATCAATCAATCAATCAATCAATCAATCAATCAATCAATCAATCAATCAATCAATCAATCAATCAATCAATCAATCAATCAATCAATCAATCAATCAATCAAAGGTGGACTAGAGATAGGATGATTGCATGAGACACACCCACTGCTGTTTCTGATGTGCCTTTGAACTGCTTTGTTATGTATGAACTTCTGACTTTTGCCCCTATAGTGTGTGTATACTTGACGTAGGTTCCAAATTAGCAACTAGCATTAACTTTGTGTGCTGCTGGGAGAAAACTGTACCAGAGTTTTAGAAAGTGTCAGCCTTTGCACAGAAATGTAACCAGACTCCTTCTTAATAAGAGAGACATGGCTATCGTGGTTTTGGCCCAAAGTCTTCCTAATCCGGGGTCTGCTATTTCTGATTTAAGATAACATATTTTCAAGAGTAGATGAGTTTTGCCAAAAATGTTCTTACTGCTTGCAAACCTGTGGCCTGGAAAAAAAAAAGAGAGAGAGAACCCCCCTGACTAGGAATGGGCCCTGATTAATTTAATTGGCTTGATGCAATACAGTCAGACCCCCGTATCCGCCGGGGATATGTTCTGGCTCCTACTGTGGTTACTTGAAACCATGGATAATTGCAAACAGGCCTTCTGGTTGTGGGGTCATACAATCCCAGAACTGGAAGTGCTTTTCTGGTCTCTGGAAGGCCTATTTTCGCCCCTGGAGAGTGTTGGAATAGGCATGCAACGCCACCACCCACCTCCCGCCTCCCTCCCGCCTGCCCTCTTACATTTTGGGACAGGCTTTGGTGACATCACATGCCTATTCCAACACACTACAGAAGCTGAAATAGGTCTTCTGGAAGCTGAAATAGGCCTTCTGGTTTTGGGTGCTTTTCCCTTATGGCACCTGTGGGAATGGAGGGGGGAGCTGATCCAGTAACCGTGGTTAACTGAAACCGTGGTTACCGAATCAGTGGATACGGGGGGGGGGGGGGGTCTGACTGTACTTATGTGGTGGATTTTAATACTAACTAGTTTATCTAATTTGTGGATACAACCAAATTAACAGCCTTTTACTCTAGTGCTGGGATTGCTGTCCCTGGTGCTGAATCCTAAGACTCCTGCTCTTGTCCAGGGTCCTGACTGGGGCAGCTTCCAGATTAGCTTATTAAATATACAGAAATAAAAATTTATGCGGTTTACCTGCTGTGACGCGACCACTCACTGTCCCCACTCCCAAAGAAGTCTGCAGCTTTCTCTTGGGGGCTGTGAGACCTCCATGGCACGCGTCATGTGGGAAAGGGCCGCCAATGAGAGCTCGGTGTTCTCACAGTCCCGTCCGGACTGGTGGGCACATTCGAATTTACCTTATACTGCAGCACGAGTGTTGCTAGTTCCGCAGTAAGGTAAATTCGAAGTCACGGCAGCTAATGCACTGCTGCTATGCAGGATCAGGCACCAAATTGGTCTCAGTACTGGGACCAATGCTTTTCAATTTATTCATCAATGATCTAGAAGAAGGGGTACATAGTAAAATAGCAAAGTTTGCTGATGATACCAAATTATTTAGGGTAGTAAAATCTGAAAGAGATTGCCAAGAGCTCCAGAGGGATCTCTTAGCATTGGGTGAGTGGGCAACCAAGTGGCAAATGTGCTTTAATCTTAACAAGTGCAAAGTAATGCACATTGGGGCCAAGAATCCAAATTACGTCTATAAACTGATGGGGTCTGAGCTTTCTGCAACACATCAGGAAAGGGATCTCGGGGTTTTGGTGGACAGTTCAATGAAGGTGTCAACCCAGTGTGCGGCAGCAGCGAAAAAAGCAAATTCAATGCTGGGAATAATTAGGAAGGGAATAGAAAATAAGACAGCAAGTGTCATTTTGCCCCTTTATAAATCTATTGTGAGGCCACATTTGGAGTATTGTGTACAATTCTGGTCACCACACCTCAAAAAGGATATTGTGGAACTAGAGAAGGTGCAGAGAAGGGCAACCAGAATGATTAAGGGTCTGGAACACCTCCCTTACGAAACCAGGCTGCAACGTCTAGGCCTCTTCAGTCTGGAGAGACGGCGTTTGAGAGGGGACCTGATTGAAGTATATAAAATTATGCACGGTATAGAAAGGGTGGATAGAGAAAATTTATTTTCTCTATCGCACAACACTAGAACCAGGGGGCACTCTATGAAGCTGATGGGTAGGAGAATAAGGTCTGACAGGGGGAAGTATTTCTTCACCCAGAGGGTCACTGGCTTATGGAATGTGCTGCCGGAAGAGGTGGTGACAGCTACCAGTCTGGATGGCTTTAAGGTAGGGTTAGACAAATTTATGGATGACAGATGTATCAATGGCTACTAGAACGAATGCCTAGATGCATCTTCCAGGCTGTGGGGGGGGGGGGGGGAGGAACTGGGGCGCTTCAAAGGCCATCTGCTGGGACTCGAGAACAGGAGAAGGTTTGTCCTTGTCTCTGCTTGAGATGCCCATGAGCATTTGGTGGGCCACTGTGTGCGACAGGATGCTGGACTAGATGGGCTGTGGCCTGATCCAGCAAGGCTTCTCTTATGTTCTTATGTTCTTAAATGTTACACCCATGCCTCAGCTGCGCATTCCACTGCACAGCCTCCTTCACGCCCTTTGTCTTTGTTGTTTTGCTCGCTACAGATCCCACCTGATCTCTACTTAGAGATCTGCACCAATGAAACTTGCAGTTTGGATCACTGTCAAAGTGAGCTCCAGTTTGTTTACTTTGATGGGGTGCCATTTATATGAACAAATAGTTGTTTGCGCTTGATTTCAGTCATGTTTGAAAACAAAAAAAAAAGCATTTTTAGTTGAAAAAAGCCCTTTTAATGGAGACAAAACCCAGTGAACACAAACTGTTTGGCTGAACCATTTGTGTGCATGAGTTGCCTGTTTGGTTCAGTGCAAACATCTTTGATCATGAACGATTTGGTCAAATTTTGAAAGAGAACCGAACTTTGCACATGTCCACCACTTTGCTTTGGCTGTTCCATTGGTCTCATTGGTGGCAGGGATCACGGAAATGCACATCCAGTTCAAGTAAAGTTTTTTCTAAGGCTGCCACAAGAATGCCATGTCTTCCTTTTTCTACCTGCTGTAAATAAAAGAGCAAATTTCCTTTAACTCCTGCGAGTGGTTTGAAGCAGCTCCTGTCATTTCTCTTGTCTGGGGAAGTTAATCAAAAGCCACAACCTCTTGTGATGTAAGCTGACTCATGCCACGCTTAGCTGTTGGCACTCCTAAAAGATTTTGAGGGGCAGGCAGTTGAAAGGGCTTTGCAATGTGAGCCCCGGCCTTCCCAGTAAGAGCAGATGGTTAACATTCTGCTACAGGCACCTTCATCTCATCCTTTGTGAGTTTCTTCCTGGCCAGTCTCTGCTGCTTTACAGCTACCAATTTTCTTTGCTTCCAAAAAAGAATCTGCTCTGTTCTTGGTTGGAGATGTTTTGTAAGCCTCGAGGTTGCTATATTTGCTTGCATTTCTTTTCCTTTTTGGTGACAAAAATACACTCAACAGACAGGTTAATTCTTTGAAGTTCAACTGTTGCAGTTTCTTGCAGGGTGTTTCACTTTGTAATCCAGCAGCTCTGATTTGTCGAACACTCACAGGACTGTTTGAGACATGTATGCATTTACATTTATTGACTTTTTTCTGTGCTGTATTACTTAATAATGGGTGATTGGCAGCTGGATGTGCAAACTGTTTTGGAATAGCACTTGACAGAACACAGCATTAAAGAGAGGTGTGGTTAATGTTGTAATAGCTCAGATACACCATGCCCTAGTCCTCTGAGCAAAGCTTGCCAGCTTTGGTTGGCCAGAGGGCATGTGCGGAATTCAGAGAGTGTGAGGCATGGAAGAAGGCATATAATAGAATCAAAATCCAACATTTTGGTCCTCTTCTCTTCAATGGCTGCTAGAGTGGATGCCTGAGTATATCTTTTAGGCTGGGGGTAGGCAGGATGCTTCTAAGGTCATTTGCTGGGATTCAAGAGCAGGAGAAGGTTTGCCCTTGTCTCTGCTTGAGATGCCCATGGACAATTGGTAGAAAGCAAGGTAGAAAAGCCAACTTCTTCTTCTTCTTCTGTTCTCTGGTTAACCTTGAAAAAGCTAAGTATGGTGTCTGCTTGGGGGGGGGCAGAGGATGGGGAACTTAAGGTTGGACAAATTGGGCTGTCCAAGATCCTGACAAACTTTTGAAACTTACTGAATGAACTTTAGCCAGTCTTCTACCAGCTAACCTGTCTTAAGAATGTTTTAGGAACGAATGGAAGAAACTTTTTTTTAAAGTTATTCATATGACTTGGATAATCTGTACTTGAACCAGTGCTCCATGCTGGTATTCTATCTCTATCCTAGTGGTTCCCATCAGTTATGATGGTGCTGGATGAAAGCAGCTGTAGTCCAAGAGCCTTTGGAAATGCTTCTCTGTTGCTTCTGCTCATTCACCCATGGAGGACAAAGATGACATCCTAACTTGACACAGTGCATACATAGTTCCCAACTTTTAGGAAATCCACAGGCATCTGCATTGGGAAAGTCTTATGTGTGTCTTTATATAACTACTATAATTTTGGCTGTTTTTATTCCCTTAAGTTATGTAAACTGTCTCTCAAGGTTATATTCTAATGGGAAATGGTACTAGAGATGTGAGTGAACTGAAATTTAGTGGTTTGGGTTAAACTGAACCAACAGCCCTTAGTCTGGATTTGCATTCAACCGCTTTTTGAACTATGGAGTGGTTCAGTTGACACAGAAACCTAACAATAAAAACAAGATGCAAAATGAACAGTCTGAAAACAGCAACAGTGCCTTGAAGTGGGAAGAATAAGCTTTTTTTCTTAGCCAAAGACCATGGTAAATAGGTCTGACTTCATTGCTGTCCTGAACGTGTAAAGTGTAAAGAGACCTTTGGGTATGGGGCGGGATATAAATGTAAATAATAAATAAATAAATAAATAATAATAATAATAAAATGCCTGATGTATCTTATGAAGGAGACTATTCCATAGTCTAGGAGCCAACCCTCAGAAGGTCCTCTTAACCTAACCAGTATAATATGCTGGTTAAATTTTTTGGGGGTGGTGAGGTGGTGATGGTGGGCAGCTTTACATCTGTAGGCCAGGGAGACATGTTCTGAAAAGGTGTCCTCGCTACCTTCCAAAAACCCTTGTTTATCTAAAATCAGGGGAAATGCTTCATTCCCCCTGTGCAGGGCTTCTGTCCCTCCATGTTTCTCAGTCCAGGAGGGAAAAGTGCAAATACATAATTAAGTTATGATAGTTCGTTATCCTGAAGACACTGCAACTTGTAAGTCATCATTTATACTAAGGGAGCCTCCATGTCCATCTCATTACGTATTCAGGGCACTGGTATTAATTTGTGACAAATGCCTAGAAATGTCACTTATCTCTTTCAGGTACGCTTCCAAAGCCATAAGTTTCAAATTGTAATGGGATTTGTATCTACCCACTTATGAGTGCTTTTTCATTTGCCTCTTCTCATCCAGCGTCACTTTCAAATAGTGCTTATTTCCTACGAGTGCATTCCATTATTTATCATAAAGCTTACTTGTACTTTTTAATTGGATTTTGGTTTTCTTCAATCTTGGTGTAATAATTTGATTTTTTTTTTGTCCCCAGTACTCAATCAGGCTTACCATATGTTGAGCATCGTTTACACATTAGGGGGAAGAAAACAGCAGTACTTCCCCCACTTTCTCTTTCTTTCTTTCTTTCTTTCTTTCTTTCTTTCTTTCTTTCTTTCTTTCTTTCTTTCTTTCTTTCTTTCTTTCTGTCTTCCTTCCTTCCTTCCTTCCTTCCTTCCTTCCTTCCTTCCTTCCTTCCTTCCTTCCTTCCTTCCTTCCTTCCTTCCTTCTCTCATTTTGGAACTGGGAAGCAGTTTCTCAGTGAGGGCCTCCTAACCATCTGTTGCCCTCTGCATCTCGTGCTAATGTAGGCAACTGCAGCTGTGACCCTGGGGCTATTAGGCAGCTGAGAGTCCAGCAAATGCCCTTGCATTTGGCTCCCCACCATTCAGCACCACGGACAGCAAATTGCTTTAGTTGCCACAAATGCTATTAAATTGCACATGGCAGGTGAGTATATTGATGCGCGCTGCCCATTCTTAGACTGCGGTGTGGGTCAAAGCGATCTGGCTGTAATTTCACTCCCCGATCAAGTGTAAATTCAAATGGATGCCTTCTCCAGTTAGATTGATGATACTCTTGGCACACCTTGCAACCCTTTTTGTGGAATTTGATTGCTGCACTTCCCCCCTCCAAGCAGTTATTTAACAAAAAACAATTATTTGCACTGAACCAAGATGTCTCTTTGGAAGCGCCAAGGTCACCTACCCCCTTCTTGGGCTAGCTTGACAGGAATAGCACCCAGCAGAATACTTCTGGCTTTCCTGCAATTCTGTAAAAGCTACATGGAGGAAGAACGAGCTCACTGAGGTTGGAAATCTACCAGAAGCTCGGGAGGGTTGTGTGTAAGCCAATCTCCAGAGCGTAATTCTCTGCTTCTAGCATCTGGAATTGATAGGGCCTCATAAAAAGGGCTTCCTACTACTAATAATAATAATAATAATAATAATATTTATTTATATACCGCCCTATGGCAAACCAATCCGGGCGGTTAACAACAGTAAAATGTAAAATATAACAATTAAAAACACCTTATCCCTCCCCCACACCTTATCCCTCCCCCTATCTGAGCAGTAGCAAAATATAGGGTGTTTTATGTCACAAGATCATTTCCCAGGATTGCTGGCATTTTTCTATACCCGAAGATACAGTTTGACATTGGACTTTGAACTGTATGGACGTGTGTGTGTGATCTGCCAGTTAATGTAGGGTGTCATAAATATAAGAAACTCCCTTCTGCATCTGGGCTGTGGCCTATCAATCAATAAGAACAGAAGAACAGAAGAGGAGCCCTGCCTGATCAGGCCATAGCCGGTCTAGCCCTGCATCCTGTCTGAACACAGTGGTACATCAGTTGCTTCTGGGCATCCTAAGCAGAGGACAAAGGCAAAACCTTCACCTGCTCTTGACAATCTGCAAAGGACCTTTAGAGGCATCTTGCCTGTCTTTCCAACCTGGAGGAAGTGTCTGGAAGTAAGCACTGATACACTTGTCCTCCATGAATTTGCCTAATCCTTTCTTCAAGCTATTTGTATTGGTTGTTGTTACCACCTCCTCTGGTAGTAAATTCCATAGACTGATGACTTATCCTACTATACTTGGCTATTCTGGAATAAAGCACGGTGGAATGAGTAAGCAATGTTTGGATGCAGCCTAAATTTCATAAAAGTAACCATTCAAAGCAAACGGTGCTGTACCTAGAAGAGGAGGAAAACTGTATCAACTGCTTGAAGGTGTAGAGAGATGGGGCTTGATGCATGTAAGAAGGGATGGCAATTCACAGCCTGGGGGGCCAATACCAAGAAGGCCCTCTCTTCAACCTTCTGAGGCTGATAACACTTCCAAGCTGTGTGCTTGGTGGATAATGACAATTATCCCAGCTAGGAGGAGGGTAGCATTCTTTGGTCAAGGGTATACAAAAGTCATTAGATAAAACAAGATATATTAAATAGATCAATTGGGAATGAATGAATGAATGAATTATTAGATAAGAATTTAAATGTGGGTTTCTTTTTATTTTTTATTTAATAAAAAAGCTGGCAATAAGTCTCAGTGAAAAAAAAATAACTGGGCTGGAATTTGCTTGCTTTTTTGTGCTAGGAATAAGGAGACGTAAAGTGATTGCTTCATTGCTAACTTCTATCCTTGAAATTCAAGGCTGAAGAAGCATCTCTGTTGTCCCACTGAGATAAGGAAAGTCCCCTGAGTCCATCCTTCATGCATCTTATGAACTCAGTTGCTCGTTTTTCATTAGGCAGTTCCTTGATTAGATAAAAATAAAAGTTGCTTGAGCATTCCTTTTGTGCTGCCGTGCATAACAAATTTATGCAGATTTGGCTAAGACTAATCTGCATGTGAAATAGACTGGTATGATTGCTAAGCCATGTGCACCTGTAGTAAAGTTTCACTGGGCACAGATTATTAACGGGCAGAATAAAGTGTAACCAAGTGCAGCCCTCTGTGAAGTCTGACAGAATTAATGGGAAGGATCACAAAGAAATGGCATTTGAATGCAGCGGTGCAGTATCTGTTAGAATGTGAGAAAGTGTGAAGAAAACACAGCTCGGATGTACCGAAAGATTTTTTTTCAAAACAAACTGATAGTGTGTCTGCCTCACTCCTGAGAACCAAGGTCGTGAAGTGTTAGCCAGCACGTAGGCACTTGGGAGGGGGGACAGAACTCACTAAAGCTCTCGGAAGTTGTCATAATACAACGTCCGGGTGCTAGCATGTAAAAAGGCTTCCGTATTAGTTTTTTACTTTGTTAGCCGATCTATCTATCGCTCGCTGTTTTTTGCTTGCTACTAGCCAAGTATGTAAGCTGATAACCATGGAATGGATTGGCGATCCGCCAGGCTAAACGCCTGTATTTGCTTTGCTATAAGCCTGTGTAATCCTTACTTGCAATAAACATTAGAGTTTAGACTTAACTCTGGAACTACCGTGATTCTTAATTGAATGCTGGAATGCTGAAGCTTGGAGCTGTGCCAAGAGTCTCTGCCGGAGAAGCATCGAGCCAAAGGAGAAGAATTTAGCAATCAGGTAATACTCTGCACACAAATCTTATCTACAGATCTAATCAGATTATGACAAGGGTTATGGGCCCAGATCGTTATCAGCTCTTATCTGATTGCTATCTGAAGAAACCTTTTTGCTGAGACTGGGAGAAAGGCTTTTACCCTGAAGCTGGAAAAGGCTGTCTGGGCTGATTGGTGAGACTGAGCAAGACAGAGCGTCTGTGTCTTATCATAGCTGACAGCAAAAGCTGGGAAAACTGCCAAGATCCCGTCTGTGAGCTGCTTAATGATGGAGCAAGCAAGGTTTCCGAAGTTAGAAAATTTTAATTATGCCTCCTGGAAGACGTATTGTGAAGCATTGCTGATAAGAGAGAACCTTTGGGATGTTGTTGTGAATGGGCCAACCCAAGCAACTGCGGAGCAGGACCGGAAAGCAAGGGCCACTATCTTGCTTACAATCTCTCCCTCGCAGCTTTCGCATGTGAGAGATAAACTCACGGCTAAGGACACATGGGACTCTTTGAGAGCTGTGCACCAGTCGCAAACAGCTTTATCTAAAATGTTGTGGTGCCGGAGACTGTATTCCTGCAAGATGAAAAAGGGAACAGATCCAGCAGCCCACTTGGAACGAATGACTGATTTGTTCAATCAAGTCCAAAGCCGCGGGATAGAAATCCCAAATATTCAACGTTCCTACATCCTTCTTGGGAGTCTAGCAGATGAGTATGAAAACATTCTGTGGAGTCTACAAAGTGTTGATGAAAGGCAGCTTACTCCAGAGCTGGTTGCAGCGCGTGTCTTGGAGGAGAGCCAGCGTCGGAAGGACGAAGCAGGGCTCCAGAGGCAGTCGCACGCAGCACAGAGACACTCTACTAATCTGCCTGAAGAATTCAAATGCCTTCAGCAAGAAAAGGCAGCTGTTTCTAGGGAGAAACGCTGCTGGGCTTGCGGGCAGAAAGGACATGTGTTAAAAGATTGTAAACATCCAACAGCTGGTAAAGGGGCTAAAGGGGCTGGTAAAGAGGCTGGGAAACGTGGTGGATCAGTGGCTATTGTGAAAGAAGTGTGCTCTAATGCAAATACCTGGGTTCTAGATTCTGGAGCCTCTACTCATATGGTTAACAGTGAAAAGCTCCTAAAAGAGGTGGTAAAAAGTGATATACATTCCGTTGCCTTAGCTGATGGGAGGGGGAGAATGGTAAAACAAATGGGTACTGTTCATGTGCCAAGTTTTGGGACAGATTTCTCCAAAGTCTTGTGTGTGCCTGGATTACAGAATTGTCTCGTAAGTGTTTCTGCACTGACATCTAGTGGCTACACTCTGGTTTTCACAGGGAATGAATGTAACATTAGCCTGAATGGCCAGGTGTGTGCAAAAGCTGTCAAAAGGGACAAAATGTATTTTCTGGTTGACAAAGAAGGGAAAGAGCACTGCTCACAGGTCCAGAATCAGCCTTTACACGAGGAATGTGCCCATTACTACCATAGGGTCTTGGGTCACACTAGCTTCACAAATCTGCAGAAGTTGACACAGGTGTGTCCTGACCTCAAAATTCATGCATGTGATTCTTTTTTATCTTGCACAGTATGCAGCCAGGCCAAGCTGAGAGCTTTCCCAGTTGCGAAACGTAGTAAACGAACCACGCAACGGCCTTTTGAAGTAATCCATGCAGATTTGGCAGGTCCCATGGGCAAAACATTTGGTGGGAACAAGTACTTTTTGGTAATTGTGGATCGCCACACGAGGTATTCATATGTACTGCTCATGAAAGAGAAGAGTGAGGCTGCTCAACTTCTCAAAAACTGGGTCAACATGGTTGAAAGACAGTTTGAGTACAAGGTTGGGTTCTTGGTTACAGACAGAGGGGGTGAGTTTCTGTCTAATGATCTGAAGAACTGGTTGAAGGTAAAAGGGATTCAGCATGAGACAACAAACCCAGCAGTTCCACAGGAGGACGGCCTCGCTGAGCGAAGAATTGGGGTCCTAAAGCAGATAAAGGACTGCCTAATTCTCGATTCACAGGCTCCGGAACAACTCTGGGGGGAGGCTATACTGACTGCCAATCATATAGCTAACCGCACTTGGAATTCCTTTGTAAAAACCACTCCATACCACATGCTGTTTGGGAGACCACCTAATCTGAAATACCTAAGAGTTTTTGGACAGTACGCTAATGTGTATGTTCCAGCAAACTTTAGGAAGAAAGGTGATCCCAAGTGGAGGAGACTGATGTTTGTGGGTTATTCTGGTAACAGCTACAAGTTCTACCTGGGCCACGGGGAAGTGTTGCTGTCCAGAAGTGCCAACTTTGAGAAACATTCTGGGTGGGACAGGCTTCATGCCAACCAAGAAGTTTTTCTCAAGCTGGGGCAAAGTGTTGCAAGTGCTGGAAATGGAGGGGTAGTGAAGCAGGATGCTTCTACAGGGCCTCAACCCAGTACCTCTACACAACATCATACACAAACACACCCTGCCACAGAGGCTCAGACCTCAGACAGTTCAGAAGATGAGAAAGGTAGAGTCAAGGTGATCATACCTAGGCGGACTCATAGAGTCCGGAAACCTCCAGATAGGTTTGTTGTGCAAGGTGCAAAAGCTTTTTCAGTGGTGGCTGAACCTGAAAACTTCCAAGAGCTACTCTCTTTTCCTGAAGAAGAGCAGCAGAAGTGGTTTGAAGCCATGGAGCAAGAGTACTCGTCTTTGGTGGACAAACAGGTGTTTGAAGTTGTTGATAGGCCAGAGAACCAGAAGGTTATAGGCTGTAAGTGGGTTTTCAAGCACAAGGAGTTGCCTGATGGAACCCAGAAGTACAAAGCTAGATTGGTTGCTAAAGGGTACTCACAGCAGAGGTTTGAGAGTTTTGACAAAACCTTTGCACCTACTGCAAAGGCAGAAAGCCTGAGGCTGATTTTAGCTCTTGCAGCTAGAAAGCAGTTTGCAGTGAGACACTTTGATTTTGAGACTGCCTACCTGAACGCTCCTCTTGATGAACTAGTGTTCATGGAGCAACCTGAAGGTTTTGATCAGTGTAAGCAGCAGAAAGTTTTTCAATTGCAGAAAGCTCTGTATGGCTTGAAGCAGAGTGCTCGTTGCTGGAATCTTTGCATTCACGAGGAGTTGGTCAAGTTGGGGTACAAACGCAGCATTGCTGATGCGTGCGTATACACAAAAAATGAGATAATTCTTGCTATCTACGTTGACGATCTGTGTGTGATAGCTAGAACTGATAAGGAGGTTGCTTTAGTGCAAAAGGAGTTGTCTCAGAAGTTCAAGCTCAAAGACCTGGGAAATCTGAAGTTTTACCTTGGGATCGAAGTACAGTGGACTCAGGATGGCAAGTGCCTGTTGAGCCAGCAGAAAAAGATTGAGAAACTGATTGAGAAGTGTGGTTTGCAGAATGCAAAGGTAGTGAAGAGTCCAATGCTCACTGGAACTTCTAATGAAGACTCAGAGAAACAGTTTGAGAATCCTAAGTTGTTTCAAAGTGTTCTGGGAAGTTTATTGTACATAAGCTCTCACACAAGGCCCGATATCAGTTTTGTAGTAGCTCTGCTTAGCAGAAAGGCAAATGGGCCTACAGTTCAGGATTGGATCAGAATGAAGCATGTGTTAAGGTATCTCAAAGGTACACAACACAGAAAGTTGGAAATCCAAGGCAATCAACAAGGTTTAGATTGTTATGCTGATAGCTCTTTTGCTTCTGAGGAGAATGACCGAAAGTCAGTGTCTGGTTTGCTTATCAAATTTGCTGGAAGTCCAATTGTTTGGCACAGCAGGAAGCAGAGTTGTGTTGCTTTAAGCAGTTCAGAAGCAGAGTTTGCAGCTTTATCTGAACTCTTGGCTGAGATTCAGTGGATCAAGCAATTGCTCATTGATTTGGGGGAAACAGTGGACCAACCTATTACAGTTCGTGAAGATTCACAGACCTGCATTGCTATGGCTGAGAGTGAGAATCTTAGGTGTCGAACCAAGTACATAGGGGTCAGATATCAGAATGTACGTGAGATGGTGCAAAACAAAGTCGTAAAGCTGGAATACATTGAGTCTGAGGACAACATTGCTGACATTCTCACAAAACCACTGCCAACAGGTAAACATGAGCAATTGGCAAATCTGTTAGGCATGACACCGTGAACTAAATTGTAAACACTGCGTACATCCAAACTGTGTTTGGAGGGGCATGTTAGAATGTGAGAAAGTGTGAAGAAAACACAGCTCGGATGTACCGAAAGATTTTTTTTCAAAACAAACTGATAGTGTGTCTGCCTCACTCCTGAGAACCAAGGTCGTGAAGTGTTAGCCAGCACGTAGGCACTTGGGAGGGGGGACAGAACTCACTAAAGCTCTCGGAAGTTGTCATAATACAACGTCCGGGTGCTAGCATGTAAAAAGGCTTCCGTATTAGTTTTTTACTTTGTTAGCCGATCTATCTATCGCTCGCTGTTTTTTGCTTGCTACTAGCCAAGTATGTAAGCTGATAACCATGGAATGGATTGGCGATCCGCCAGGCTAAACGCCTGTATTTGCTTTGCTATAAGCCTGTGTAATCCTTACTTGCAATAAACATTAGAGTTTAGACTTAACTCTGGAACTACCGTGATTCTTAATTGAATGCTGGAATGCTGAAGCTTGGAGCTGTGCCAAGAGTCTCTGCCGGAGAAGCATCGAGCCAAAGGAGAAGAATTTAGCAATCAGGTAATACTCTGCACACAAATCTTATCTACAGATCTAATCAGATTATGACAGTATCCCCAGATGTTTTGACATATTGGATAAGTAAAACTTCATTTTCTGTTGTTCTTGTCTGTGCCTTGGGGAGGGGGTCAAGAAGGGGACACTGCTTTTGGAAAAAGTTATGGTGCTGAATTATCAAATGCAGCACAGTTTATCACCTCTGAGTGGAGGCGGGTGGGTAAAAAGGAGGGTAGCAATAAGGAAGTGGGATTGGTGGTCAGAACTGGGCTGCGTTCACACCTGCATTTTAATCCGGCTTCAGTCCACTTTCAGGGTGAGATAATGTATTGGCAAGGTGACAAGCTGTTTGCTTTTGGCTTACTCTAACCCAGAAAATCCACCTTTTGATTAGATAATGTGGAAGGAACAGGATGAGTCACTTCGCTGATGTTCCCTTCCTTTCTGAAGAAGAGTTGGCTTTTCTACCCCGCTTTGGTAAAGCTTTCTATTCTTCTCCCCACAACAGATACCCTGTGAGGTAGGTGGGGCTGTGAGAGCTCAGAAGAGAGCTGTGACTAGCCCAAGGTGACCCAGCTGGCTTAATGGGGGAGGGCAGAATCAAACCCAGTGTTCCAAGATAAGCATCCGGCTCCCTAACCACTAGACCAAACTGGTCTGAAGTTGGACTAAAACCTGGTTGTGATACCTGATAATATCTTGATAGTGTTTTATTCTTGTTCTCCACTAATTAATAAGAAAAGGAGGATGTTTATTCAAAAAATGATTTGGAAATTAAAGCTAACTCCCCCCCCCCGCCCCACGTAAGTCCCATCTGCTTGCCAATTTTTCATCCATTCCAGAAATTTCCAAGCTTTTCTTCTATAATCCTGAAACAGCTGGCTATTCAGTGTTTGGCCAAGGTAGTCTTCTCTGCTAATACAATATCCCTTGCCATAATTAGGATAAAAATTCAGCCAGCAAGCAAGTGCTCTTTGAAACTTCAACTTTTTTAGATTTGTGTGTGCAATGGAATCATGTTGGCCAAATCCACCCATTCACATGAATAGTGTGGTAGAAATACTGTTTGATGTGATTAGAGAGAGAGAAAAAAATCTGTATGGTGGGTGAAGAGTACAGCACAGAAGCATAGAAAACCATGGTGCCAAGAGATGTTTGGTTAAGCTTGTTTGAACTTCCTTTTCAAACAGATCAGGTATTCAGAATTCATTTTTGAACCTGTTCAGGCTGGTTCAAAAATACACAAACTGTGAGTCAGTTTGGCCTTGTGGTTAGAAATCTCGTAGTCACCCCTCTACGAAGCCAGCTCTCTGGTGTCTGTTGTGGGGAGAAGAATGGAAGGTTTGTCAGCTGCATGGAGTCCCCTTAAATAGGTGAGAAAAGTGGGGTAGAAAAGCCAGTTCTTCTTCTTCTCTTCTTTAAGAAGGGCTGGTTTTTTCAAACTAGAACTAGAACAGCATGCCATTCTGTCAGCTTTATGTCTACTGAGTGAGTGAATGAACTTTATTGATTAGTCATATGACCGTATTAAGTTCTCTATGGCTACTGCATTGCAATCTTTCTCTGTTTCCTCACTCTGACCCGTGACTTCTTGTATTTCAAACTGATCCTACATTTCTCCTAGTTCCTGCTTCAACAGGAACCAGGGAATGGATTATCTACCCATTGGTTGCGCTGAAGGACCCTGAGTAGAGTTTTGGAAGTGTGGGAAGGTACAGTAGCTAGAACACCACATCTACTAAATGCTTGTTCACACTTTTTTGCATTCTGTTATCGTAGTAAAGTGAAGAATGTGCTTCGTTCCTGACTCTGGGCTTTGGGTGGTGATTAGAGGAGTGCACAAATGCAATTTTCGGGAATCAATTCGATTAAAATTGAATATGCAAAAATTCAATTTGATTTGAATCTTTAAAATTTGGATTTACCCATATTCGATTTGAATTAAGCAAATTTGAATCTATTCATTTGAATTTTCGATTCAAATTTGCACTTATGAACGTTGACAACATTTGTATGTGCCTGTAAACATCGTTACACATCCTGTACGCAGCCATACACGTTTTTATGCATCCTGTAGTTATCCCGTATGCATCCTGTTTTCATTCTGTACGAATCCATACAAATGCGTACAGGTGTGGGAAAGATGCGTATCTGCAGGTACGCATTGTATATGAACCCGTACATGTATGAGTGTCTGGATAATTTGAACGAATAGATCCAAAATTTGAAATTTGTTCGAATCTTTAGATTTATGGACATTCGATTCAAATTCAGATTCAAAATTCAGATGAATTTGATCAAATTTTGAATACCTTCAAATATTCGTGCACACCCCTAGTGGTTATTCTAACACCTCCCCATTAAGGCCCTGTCACTGTTAGCTTATTTTGGGTGTTTTCCCACTGTCACTAGAAGTACCCATGAAGTACCCATTAATGGGTATTTAATGCCATTAAGTACCCATTAATGGGTACTTGATGGGTACTTCTAGTGACAGTGGAAGAACACCCTTTGTCTGTTTTTGTAGTGAATTTATTGTGACACACCCTGAGAGATTTGGGTGTAGACAGGGATATAAATATAAATAATATAAATGTGAATATATAAACCCTTCCAAACTAGAAAAGGGTGGTTCTGCTGGTTGGAAAGATAACAAGCAACTCAATAAACAACTGTAGTATTATAAGTTAATTGAAATCGCAGTCTTTGAACTGGTTTTGAATCAAACAAATCAACATATCACAAATGCAATATCCAAGAAACTGTCTACTTACACGGATAAATTCAGCCTGTATGTGAAACCATGCCAATAAATAATGAAAATATCATCTTTTTAGTCCTGGTAATTTCACTACTGCTTAAATATGTAGGACTACCAGAGAAAGTAAAATGAATTTATCTTTCACAGTTACAATAGTTTGCATATCTATGTTTACTTTTTAAGCTGTTTATACTTTAATCTTGTTAATGTTTTAATTTTTTCCCTTTTTATTTGAATTATTAGAAAAGATTTTTTAAAAAATCTTTAATCTTGTAACATTTACTTTGTGGTTGTATAATTATTCTTGAATACTGCTGGATATAATTATAACAATAATTGTGTATTATTTCAAAATGATGATGAAGAAGAACATCACTCGATTTGATGTGCAGTGTGATCTGTTGGAACTGGTTCAGCACACTTCTAGGTATCATATCTTTTGAATATTGTAAACTATCCCACATGATCATGTAAGTGAAAAGCTAAGTAATAATACAGCTGCATAGCTAGTGGAAATGTCTGAGATGTGAAGAGTTTTAGTTAATGGATTAGTGATAATTATGTAAAATATAAGTTGTTAAGAACAGATAGACGAGTTTAGGCATAGAAACATAGTATAATTTAAAGATAAATTAGTAACAAATTATATAGTAAAAATGTGTAATGTAGTAGAAATATGGAAGTAATGGTAAAAAACTGGGAGAAATGTGATTTGCCAGCAGTCTTTGATTTCTAGGTGATGCAATATGTGGATTTAAATTTCTCAGAGATTACTGCTAACCAATAGCCATGATCTCCTGAATTAGATGTGAATCTCTGCTAAAGAGAGAGAGTGTAAGACGAGTAAGCCTATTGCTACTTACATGGTAGAAAAAAGTTGTGGTACTTGTACTTGAACTTTTGTTAATTCAAAAGAGCTTATTTAACACTTGCATGTTTAAGAATTAATCACAGGCTGCTGATGTTAATATGAACTGGCTCTCCTAGCAAATTTATCTGTAGCTCAGGGCCAGTGTGCTGGGTTTTTAAAAGCTGAGCTTTTGCTACCTGCTTGGTTAAATTTTTAGTGCAAAGGTTTTCTTTTAATTGGTAGAAAGATATATCGCAGGCTGACCTGTGTGTGTCCTTCATTCTTATTTGCCTCGATACTTCTTTGAATGCAGCTACACAATAGTTTTGCCTGGGTGAATAGAGGAGAGAAAACCTAACAACCAAAGAGGAGCCCTGCTGGATCAAGCCACAGCCCATCTAGTCCATAAGAGCCTAAGAGGAGCCTGCTGGATCAGGCTGCAGCCCATCTAGTCCATAAGAACCTAAGAGGGGCCCTGCTGGATCAGGCCGCAGCCCATCTAGTCCATAAGAGCCTAAGAGCAGCCCTGCTGGATCAGGCCACAGCCCATCTAGTCCATAAGAGCCTAAGAGGAGCCCTGCTGGATCAGGCCACAGCCCATCTAGTCCCTAAGAACCAAATAAGAGCCCCATTGGATCAGGCCACAGCCCATCTAGTCCCTAAGAACCTAAGAGGAGCCCTGCTGGATCAGGCCACAGCCCATCTAGTCCCTAAGAACCTAAGAGGAGCCCTGCTGGATCAGGCCACAGCCCATCTAGTCCCTAAGAACCTAAGAGGAGCCCTGCTGGATCAGGCCACAGCCCATCTAGTCCCTAAGAACCTAAGAGGAGCCCTGCTGGATCAGCCACAGCCCATCTAGTCTATAAGAGCCTAAGAGGAGCCCTGCTGGATCAGGCCACAGCCTATCCAGTCCCTAAGAGCCTAAGAGGATCCCTGCTGGATGAGGTCATGGCCAATCTATTCTAGCATCCTGCCTCAAACAGTGGCCCACCAATTGCTTGTGGGCATCTCAAGCACTCTCAGAGATGTTACCTAGTAGGGATGTGCATGAATGGGGTTTTTCCCCCATTCAATTCATATTTGTTTGAATAGATCCCCTTTGAACCTGGTAGGATTCTATTCAATACGAATGTATTTGTACAAACTCGTACGAATATCTGATATGAACGGATACATATCCCATGACGTATCTGCCCTGAAAGCGTCAAATCCACCCTGGATCACTTTGAATCTGCTCTTAATCCACATTGAATGCACTCTGGATCCATCGCAGATGTGACTGCTGCAGCCGCTTTCCCACCTCCCCAGGTTCACAAATGTTCTGAAGCATTTGTACGAAACTTCTGAAACATTCTTACGAGTACGGACGTCAGTGTATGGATGTTGTAACCTTTGTTTCGTTTATGAATGTCCAAATTCGTCTAAATTCATGTTGCGCATATCCATGCCCATCTCTAGTACATTCTGGTAGCCATGGCTAGACCTGTCTAACCCTTTCTTAAAGCTATCCAGCCTGGCTGCCATTACCACCTCTTCTGGCAGGAAATTCCGTAGACCGATGATCCTCTGGGTGAAAAAAAATACTTCCCATTGTTGGCCCTAACTCTCCTGCCCATCAGCACCATAGAGTGACCCCTGGCTCTAGTATTGTGTGTCAGATGGGCTGATTCCTCCTCTGTGTTGAGTGATTTTGGTGGGATGAAGTTGTGGTGCTTCTTTCAGTGGACAGCCCTGTTTGTGAAGCAGAATTGGCTTCCGGTTTCACAACATGTTGCTCCTCTGCACCCTTGGTGCTAATGCATACAAACAGCTGACTGGTGTTTTTAAGGAAACCTCCCAAAACATGCTGTTTCAAGGTCTATATTAACGGGTATTATTCTTAGCCTAGCCGTGCACATTTCTGGAACGAAATGTAAATGCCAGCGTAACTTGTTATCTGCAACAAGCTGACAGGAAGTAATCAAAACTACTTAATACTGTGGGCACCAACTGACAATATTCAGAAATGTCAAATGGAAAGTGTTGACATTCTGTCCTACTCATTAACATTTGGAAGATGGCTGGTGCTGGTTGGGAGTTCAGAATACCCAGCCCTCTGAAATCTTGTCAACTTCAGTTACCTTCCCATGGCTGCAAGCATGAAGGACATTTAGGAAGGTATGTGGCTGCGCTTGAAAAGACAGTTTAAGTCAATGGATAAAGGCTGGTTGGTAGGTCAGTGGCTGGTTGGAGAAATCATCTGCCTTTAAATATATTTGTCCCTTTGAAGTTGATATAAGACTGTGCTAGCAGTCCTCCAGCCCCATCCAACCCCATCCAACCCCATCCATAAGACTAGGACAAGGCACTTCAGTCTTACTGAGGCTTTCAAAGTCAAGGTGATGGTGATCTGCCAAGCTTGACAGGCCTTGTGCTTTCACAGGAAGACTTTTGCCCTTGTTTTCTGTAGGATTGCAGCTAAAGACAGCATCTCATAGGATCCAGCACCATAACTGAAGTGGAAGACCGCTAAGATTCTTTTCTTGCAGTACTTATGCAGTCGATGTAATGGTAAAAGAACGAGTTCAAGATGGGCATCAGTGGATTTGAAATTTCTGGACTACAACTCCCATCCTCCCCAGCCAAAATGGCCAATGGCGATGAACAATGGGAGTTGTACCATCTTGAGGGACAAAATGGAGCACCCTGAGAGATGGGCAAGGAGAATGCTGGGAAATGTAAAAGGGTAGAAAACATTGGTTTAGGAAATCCTAGGTTTTAGGTTTAGGTGACCCTAGAGGTCCCTTCCAACACTGTGATTCTATGAATGCTGTAAATATCTCGCGCTCTTAAGGAGTTGTGACACAGGGAAGTAGGATCCACAGCTGAGTATCAAACCTGGCAAGAGCTTAAAGTAGGAAGTGAGTGTTCATGAAAAGATTTAAGTGTCAGAACTCATAAGAACATAAGAGGAGTCCTGCTGGGTCAGACCACAGGCCATGTAGTTTGGCAACCTGTCCCATACATAATATTCATACAAAATTATTACTTCCGAATTTCTGAGCATGACTAGAATTTGAGCTTCTAACTTTAAGGCCAGATCAGGGTCTCAGAAGGAAGCCTCTCCAATGTCAGTGTCTCTGAGTATCTAAGCATATTCATCAGCTGGGTGCCATCAAATAGAAGTATGCACAGAGAGTGGTTTCTTTTCCTCCCTTTTAAACCCACTTCAGACTTCAGAATGACCGAAAGCAGAGTTTTATTAGCACTGAGACAAACTGAATGAAGAAGCTATGTTTACTTTCAAAAGAGAAATGAATTTCACAGCCTCATTTTATCAGCAGGAGCTTAAATCGAGATGCTCCACCTTATTGACTCCATAGATATCCACCTTAGGAAGGCATTGTTAACATTCCTATAAACACAGTTAATTGTTTGCTCAAAATTTAGAATGGCTGTTAAGAATAACCTGAATCTAAGGAAGAGGTGTCTTCTGTTTTTTCCAGTTCATAAGAACATAAGAGAAGCCCTGCTGGATCAGGCCACAGCCCATCTAGTCCAGTGTCCCATCGCGTAGAGTGGCCCACCAAATGCTCATGGGCATCTCAAGCAGAGACAAGGACAAACCTATTCCTGCTCTTGAATCCCAGCAAATGGCCTTAGAAGCATCCTGCTTTCTGCCACTAACCTGAAAGATGTACCTAGGCATTCATTCCAGTAGCCATTGATACATCTGTCATCCATAAATTTGTCTAACCCTACCTTAGAGCTGTATAGACTGGTAGCTGTCACCACCTCTTCTGGCAGCACATTCCATAAACCGATAACCCTCTGGGTGAAGAAATACTTCCCCCTGTCAGACCTTATTCTCCTACCCATCAGCTTCATAGATGCCCCCTGGTTCTAGTGTTGTGCGAGAGAGAAAAGAAATTTTCTCTATCCGCCTTTTCTATACCATGCATAATTTTATATACTTCAATCAGGTCCCCTCTTAAACGCTATCTCTCCACACTGAAGAGGCCTAGACGTTGCAGCCTGGTTTCATAAGGGAGGTGTTCCAGCTGCTTAATCATTCTGGTTGCCCTTTTCTGCACCTTTTCCAGTTCCACAATATCCTTTTTGAGGTGTGGTGACCAGAATTGTACACAATATTCCAAATGTGGCCTCACCATGGATTTATAGAGAGGCAAAATGATACTTGCTGCCTTAGAACATAAGAACATAAGAACATAAGAGAAGCCTTGCTGGATCAGGCCACAGCCCATCTAGTCCAGCATCCTGTCGCACACAGTGGCCCACCAAATGCTCATGGGCATCTCAAGCAGAGACAAGGACAAACCTTCTCCTGCTCTCGAGTCCCAGCAGATGGCCCTAGAAGCGCCCCATTTCCTCCCCCCCCCCAGCCTGAAAGATGCACCTAGGCATTCGTTCTAGTAGCCATTGATACATCTGTCATCCATAAATTTGTCTAACCCTTCCTTAACGCCATCCAGACTGGTAGCTGTCACCACCTCTTCTGGCAGCACATTCCATAGGCCGATGACCCTCTGTGTGAAGAAATACTTCCCCCAGTCAGACCTTACGCTTCTACCCATCAGCTTCATAGAGTGCCCCCTGGTTCTAGTGTTGTGCGATAGAGAAAAGAAATTTTCTCTATCCACCTTTTCTATGCCATGCATAATTTTATATACTTCAATCAGGTCCCCTCTCAAACGCCGTCTCTCCAGACTGAAGAGGCCTAGACGTTGCAGCCTGGTTTCGTAAGGGAGGTGTTCCAGACCCTTAATCATTCTGGTTGCCCTTCTCTGCACCTTCTCTAGTTCCACAATATCCTTTTTGAGGTGTGGTGACCAGAATTGTACACAGTATTCCAAATGTGGCCTCACTATAGATTTATAAAGGGGCAAAATGACACTTGCTGACTTATTTTCTATTCCCTTCCTAATTATTCCCAGCATTGAATTTGCTTTTTTTGCTGCTGCCGCACACTGGGTTGACACCTTCATTGAACTGTCCACCAAAACCCCGAGATCCCTTTCCTGGCGTGTTGCAGAAAGCTCAGACCCCATCAGTTTATAGACGTAATTTGGATTCTTGGCCCCAATGTGCATTACTTTACACTTGTTAAGATTAAAGCACATTTGCCACTTGGTTGCCCACTCACCCAATGCTAAGAGATCCCTCTGGAGCTCTTGGCAATCTCTTTCAGATTTTACTACCCTAAATAATTTAGTATCATCAGCAAACTTTGCTATTTTACTATGTACCCCTTTTTCTAGATCATTGATGAATAAATTAAAAAGCATTGGTCCCAGTACTGAGCCTTGAGGGACCCCACTTTTTACTTCTTTTATCCTGTATCCTGTATTTTTACTTAGCTTTTATCCTGTATTGATGTAAGATCCATACTAGATCTTTGAACAGGAAAGACCAGCTGGCCAGTTTCTGCATCCTGTGATAAACCTGAACTATACCTTTCCTACTCCCAACTGCAAATAACCCAAAGCATCCATTTTGAAAACATTGAGCATTTTCCCACCAAAAAAACTTTCTCAAGGTCCTGTCCAACTGGGGTCTTAGCATTCATCTGCTTTCATTACCCTGATGTTGTACATAGCCTGAAGCTATGGGAACAGTGTTCTGGAACATCTGGAACATCATGGGGGAAAGTGTTGATTGAAACATCTTTTTCTTCTGTAACTTGTTCTTTCAACAAGCCCATTGGTGGTGCTGTCCTTATAGAATTTGATTTCTGAGCATACCCTTCAGAAGAACTTCCAAAGTGGCTCTGCAGCTGGTGAAAAATGTCCTCCTACTTAATTGCAGTGATCAGAACTTTGGTGAAGTGTCTGCCTGCCCAAGAACTTTCCATCGTTTTGTCTGTTGGGTGGTTGGTTTGGGGATGAGATAGAAAGAAAAGAAAATAGCACCCTTTCCAAAGAACCTGTCTACACCAGAAGATGCCAGAAGATGGCACATTTGGAATCTTGTTTTGAAGTGAGGCCCGGTTCCCATTACAAGCTTAAAATGGTTTTCCTAAACCGAAATAATAGAACCGGATGCTAACACAAATGTGCCTGATCCCATTACTTTCAACTTAATCGCGTCGATCTGGATTCTGGGGATCATATTTGGCCTATGTGACTCAAGGGGGGACTCAAGTGGCTACTTTCTAAAAGCCGCTTTCCGGGTCTGCCCTTCCCTCTTTCCCCTGGCATGAACTTGCCACCCATAAGGGACCCCTTCACAGAGCCTAGCTGGGTGGCTGCCGCATGCCTGGATGGAGGAAAAACAGCGCTGGGCAGCCAGAGATTCTTTCCCCTCCTCTCCCCATTGCCCAAGGCACACAGCAGCAGCGGCAACTCAAGCTTCCTTCGCCCGCTCACATCCAGATCCACAGCCTTAAACCAAAACTCCAGCTGCTTTCCTTTCTTTCCCTTTCTAAAGGTCAGAATTGCGCAAAACTGCAACATTGTTATCAGGTGTGAAGTGGGTGGATTGCTACAGTGTAACCACTGCTGTAATGGGTGGATTTTTACAGTGAAATCACTATCTTTGGAAGCAAGCTATTGGGGGAGGGAAATCCTAAACATGCATTCTCATCTCACTAAAACTGTACTGTTCCCACAGTAAGAAATGTAAAATGCTTCAAATGCATGAACTGGAGTGAGACCTGTTGAAATGAGTGTTAACATTTACAACGCTTTGGGGCGATTTAAGACACGGAAAGTGTGTTAAGCCAACCTGACGGGACTGCGAGGATTGAAACCATTTTGAAACCGTTTTAAGCTTGTAATGGGAATGCGGCCTGAATATGCCCAAATGTTGCATGATATGGGAGGAGTAGAAAAATCCAACAACTGCACCAAAAATTTTGAAGATGCCTCAGTCCATAGAAATGTTTCAATATACCTTGTCCTCCCCGCAAAGAACACATGCAGGCAGTTCTGTGGGTGGGGGAACCCTTGTCCCATGGGATGGCATATTCACCAAGGGGAAGTTCCCCCACCTCTCTGGGAGGGCTTTCACCTCCACTTACCGGGTAGTGGAAGTGGTTTGACATACCTCTTTCTAGGGAAATGTTGGAGATCAAATTCTCATTTCTGGACTGTCTACTGCTGAATTAGGTCACTTCCCACTTGAATAACTTAGAGTTGAGCCATATCGGCCCACTAGCTGGAAGGCTGGTCCCGGCCTGTCCTGTTGTCCCTCGTGCTCCAGCTGACCCAGTCAGGTTGGCTGGAGCCCTCAGGGACCCCCTGGGCACCCACCCCGACCCAGGGATCCATGCTGCCCCCATCCCTGCATGCACAACCTACCCCTTTGGAGGCCGAGATTGAACAGACAGCGTGGCTTGTGAAGTTCAATCTGTGGCATTGTGCGCAGGCGCATGGCGTGCTGTGCACCTGTACACAATGCCTGGCTTAATGCAGCAGTCGAACCAGGTGTTGTGTGCAGGTGCACACCACGGCCTAATATCCTTTTTGAGATGTGGTGACCAGAATTGTACACAATATCCCAAATGTCACCTCACCATAGATTGATAAAGAGGCAAAATGACACTTGCTGACTTGCTTTCTATTCCCTTCCTAATTATTCCAAGCCAGCTGAAATAGTTCATAGAATTAGGGAGGCCGTGGGAGACTCAAGGCATACCTGATTCGCATTAGGGTTATGTAGAGCAGCTCTTTTGGGAAGCTTTGGGTGGATATCAGACTTTCAGAAACAGATGGGTGGAGGTTCAGTTCTCTCAAAAAGAATTAGCAGGCATTTGTTTTTCCAAAGGCAGGACAGGTAATCATTCACTGGAGTAGTTTAAAACAAATTGCCAAGTGGCCTCTCGGCTGGGTAATTGAATGAGCACAGAAATTTGTACACAACCAGTATGTTTGGCTCATTGGAGATGTTAATTGTAACACTACTGCTATAGCCTGAGAAGATACAATGCAGCCCTTCCTCAGCCCTTTGCTGTGTTTCTTATAGTTTATTTACTTATTTATTTACATTTATATCCCGCCCTATACCTTAGGGTCTCAGGAGGGTAACAGCATATTTAAAAGACAAAAATACTTAAAATAAAACCATATATAAAAACAGTATAAGACAATAGTATGTGCAGTAGGGAAAAACTGTGCCACATTTAGCCAAAGGCCAGAGCAAAGAGGTGCGTCTTTACCCCCCTCCTGAACGTATACAGTGAGGGGGCCTGACACACCTTGAGGGGAAGGCTATTCCACAGCCTGGGGGCCATTACTGAGAAGGCCCTCTCTCGAGTGCCCAGAGTAGAGTGCATTTATTTAATGAATGAGCCAGTTTGGTCTAGTGCAGTGATGGCCAACCTATGACACGTGTGTCATGGGTGACACGCCAAGCCCTTTTGGGTGACACACCTGGTCACCCTGGCACCTGGGCGTGTAGTGCTTGCTCGTTCTTGAAGTGCGCAAAATACCAACTTTCAATTGAAGATTCAGCAAACAAAATTCAGCAACAAAAGTCACTAATGTAAAGAATTATTTGTTTTTGCTTTTAATAAAATACGTATACCAAAAATATAACTTTTTTACTAGAGCTACAAATATCACAAAATTATGGATATTTCTAGATGTGACACAGCACCCGAGTTAAGCTAGGTTCTCTTGCGAATTTTGACACACCGAGCTCAAAAGGTTCCCCATCACTGGTCTAGTGGTTAGGGAGACGGACTCTTATCTGGGAATACCGGGTTTGATTCCGCCCTCCTCCATGAAGCCAGCTGGCTGACCATGGGCTAGTCACAGCTCTCTTCTGAGCTCTCACAGCCCCATCCACCTCACAGGGTGTTCTCTTGTGGGGAGAAGAATAGAAAAGCTTTGTCAGCCGCTTTGAGTCCTCTTAAATGTGTGAGAAAAGCAGGGTAGAAAAGCCAACTCTTATTCTTCTTCTAAATGTATGAAGTTGGATCTCTTCATACTTTGGGGAAATATCTTCAAAATCGACTGTGGAGAGTTTTCTAAAATCAGAATTTTTTTTCTTTCTCTCTCTCTTTCTCTCTCTCTCTCTCTGTACTACAACAGCTTTGGCAGTTCGTACATTGTATTCGTATATAAAAGAAGGAATTTGTCCACACTCAGTTGAAAATTGGCTTTACACAGGAGCTTCTAGCTCAGGCTGTAATCCGATTTTGGTAAGTTAAAGAAGAGTACACATAGCACATTATTAGATCTGCAGCTTGGCTATTGACATGATACGATGGAACAATGTTTCTAATGAAAATGGTAGCCATCAAAGCTCCCTCTTGGGGCATCTACAAATGGGAAGAGGAAACTGTGGGATCTTCTTTAGATCCCACAATTGTCTTCTGCTAGGCTTGCCAGATGGCAGGAGGCGATCCCAGGAAAATACTGAGCTCTTACCCTGAATGTCAGCTGTTTGCATAATTGTTCTTGCAAAACACCCAGGTATTAACAAGCATCCTCCCCTTCTGTTTGGTTTTCCCCCGTGGTTGCTAACGTCTGGGTCTCTTGCAAGAACAATAACTACATGAATAGCCAGCTGACCGAGGCAAGCAAGCAAGCAGCATTATGAGAAATCCAGTGTCACTGATAGATTTCCTATAATATATGTTCCTGGTGGAATAACAAGCATTTACCTGCATCTAGAGGTACCTTTAGTGTCCCTGGCTGATTCAATAAGGACTTTGTAATGCAATGGGGATTAACACTGATTAAAAATGATGAGTTGAATAGAGACAGGTTATTTGTGAAGTGAGAGAATGGGGCTTTCTCTCCTGCCAGGCCTGAGATGCTAAACCAGGTGCTAATGAATTGCAATGGCCGAAGGTATGAAAAGGGCAGAATCGGAGATGATTGCGCACATTAGAGGCAGCAGGTAGGTCGGTGGACATTTGAAGTTGCAATGAAGATTTCCATTCAAATAACCGAATAAATGAGGCGCTCGTGGAAGGGAAAATTGTTTTTACTGCTTTAATGACAATTGGCAGAGGCCTTTTAAGGAAGAATTGGAGACTTGCACAGGAAGAAAAGAAAGGTTCAAGGGAAGGAAAAAGGCACAAGGGAGGGGAAGTCTGATTTCTTTTTCTTCTGTATCCCCCAGCTTGTTAGGTTCCTTCTGGGTTTTGAGATGGTATTTCACAAGAGTTCTCATTAAAAGTCCCTGGCTTGCTCTCTAATGTATACATGGCTGCTTCTATCCGAGACAAAATTGCTGGTTTGAGTGATTAAAAATAATGGCACGAGTCTTTAAGGGAAAAGAGGGAGAGAGAAAAATATGATTGATTTTACACTATTTCTCTCTCTCTCTCTCTTTAGAAACTGAGTTGTTTAAGGGTTTTTAGACTTCTGGGTATTTATTTTGGTCTTTTGTGTTGTCCAGTGTTGGGTGAAATAAAAGCTTCAGCTCAATTAGGAAAACCCCCCATGCCCTGTTTGAGGTCCAGACCTCTGTTATATCTGTTATTGGAGCCCTAGAAGACAAACCCGTGTGAAAGCAATTACAATGGAATGAGTAGTTTGACGTGCAACAGAACTATCAAATAAGTTGCTATTTCTTTCTCTCTCTGGCAACTTCTTCACAAAGTTGTTAAACAAGTCTTAAATTAGAAGAATTCACAGAAGTCGTCTTAAACTAAAGGTGTGTTGAGGCCCTTAGTCAATACTTTCTATACCCTTGCAGGGTGCATAGTTGGCTGTAGGTGGAACTTTATCCTACAATAAAATCAAAAGTTCTTGCTGGCAAAGGGAGAAATCTATGGTATCTTCTTAGTGCCATATATAAAAATGGTAGTATTTTGTTAATGGCAAATACGGTTTTTACTGACTCTCAACCAAAGTCCTAGTGAATAGTCCAGGCATTGCTGTATATTCATGAAGGATAATGCATGAAGCTCGATCCAGACACTTCTTACTTCATCAGTGCCCAAAAATGATATTGCAAACCTTTGCAACATAAAATCATTAAAATGGTTGGCACGTACGAAATCTATTTTCCGAATTGAAAAATACCTGGTCTATAAGATGCCCCATCCGTTGAGACAGCAACTCACTTATGCACGATTTGAATTGACTGACTCCATGATGAAGTATGGTAGATACCTTCAGATACCTTATCAAGATAGACTGTGCATCTGTGGGGCAACAGAGGTTGAAAACCTCGCACACCTTTTGTTTACTTGCCCCTTGTACTCTCAATTAAGAACAGCATGTCTGGATCCCCTTTTGCAAAATATGGCATTTTGGAATGCAGAGCAAAAAGTGAACTACCTTTTGCAGGGGGAGAATGCTCAGGCAACATATAAGGTAGCTTTGTACTTGGTTAAGGCAGCCCGGCTCAGGAAACTTTTCAATGAGTCTAATGGAGTGCCTTGTAAGGGTGATGAGAATATGTAACTATAACATATGTACAGACCTGATTTTACTCTTGTTTATACTGATTTTATTCTTCTATGGTTTTATCTTTGTATACTTGATACTTGATATGGTCAAGCGACTAATCAATAAAGTTTATTCAATTCACTTCTTACTCATTCTGCTATAGTTATGTATTCTGGAATAAAGCAAAGATATTCCAGAATATCCATGCTGTATTTCAGAATATCCAGATACGGCGGAATAAGTAAGCGCTGTCTAGATACAGCCTTAGATGGCAATCTAAAAGAGTGAGCAAGCCGGGAGCAGGTTGCATTCCCCATCAGCACACAGGTTTAGTTAGAAATGTTTTACTCATGTTCATCTCATTGCATCTTCTTTCATGCTTGATGTATTATTGGATCTGGTCCTTGATTATATTTGGCATTTTGACTGGCGGTTGACTTCGTCATCCCTACTTTTAAATTTTGGTGGAAATCTTTCCTCCCTTATCCCCATTTTCCTCCTATATCTTCCCCTGCTGTAATTTAAAACCTGAAACGGCGCTTCTGCTTGTTAATTTCCTGAAAATGATTCTCTGCCTGTAATTCCATGTGTGAGAAACCATCATTTTACGTCAAAGCGTATTGTAAGGTTTTTACAAGACACTGCTCTACCTATCCTGTTACTTATTTTCAATCCGTTTTAGGGAAAATAAGCTCAATTTACTGTTCTATAGATAATTTGAGGAAAGGCTTCCTACTCACAGCTGCTTGCATCATTTTCCTAGAACTTCAGCTGTGAAAACTGTCCATCTTTATCCTTATCTTAATACTTTTTTCTTGCATCTTGTTAACAACAGGAAAGAAATCTAAGAAACTGTAAGAAAAATAAATTTTAAAAATCCATGGCTAAGCCAGGATTTCAACCACAGTTTTTTCAGCAATGTATTCTCCCTACACTAACTTTTAACCAAGCAATAGCAACTGCATTAGTATTTAATTAACAGATGCATAAATGTCTACTAGAATGGATGACTTGGCTCTTCTCCCAGGTTGGACAGACAGACAGAACGTCTCTAAAGGTCACTTGCAGGGATTCAGGATCAGCAGGTGAGGGTTTGGGTTTCATCTTCTGCTTGAGATGCCCATACAACAAAATTTTAAAATTCTAATGGATAACTATATATAAAAGTAGATGCTACACAAGTTTAAAACCAATTGTTGGTTGATATCATTAAACATTAATCAATGATTAATCAGTAAACTCACAGATGAAGGGTGGATGGTAAGTTTATCGAGCAAATAAAATCTTACCAGTGTTTGGGTAAAGCATTATCTGCATGTGGTTCATGGATCTTGCTTAACAGAAGCTACCACTGCCTTACAAACTATAAACAGATTTCAAATTCATAACTAGACAGGCACTGTAAGGGCTTGTCCCCATGCACTATATACTCCGAAGCAAACCTGAATTCACCTTGGAGTATCTCCAAGCAAAGGTTCTGATCTGGGCTACATGTGGAACAAATTGCTCAAATCCACGGTAAAAACCTCCCCTTGCTGACTGTTTTCGCTGCGAATTAGGAGGCAAGCATGGATTATCTTGAAAATGGGGATGCTCCTGGATTATTGGGGGAGGGGATTGGAGATCGCATCATTAGTGGGTGGGGTTTTGCCAGTGCTCACTGTTCCTGTCCTGTGTGCTGTGGGGATTTCTTTAAATAAATGTGATGAAAGAGAAATGATGGCTCTCATTTGCCCTACGAGTGTCTTTCTGGCTACAATTATTACACACACACACCCATTCCCAGATTGCCAGATCAGCAAGCTATGCATAGGTAATGGCTTGATTTTGCACACGAGCACTGCTTTGCTTTAATGGGTGATACACCCATGGCTCCCCTGCATCAGATGCAGCATGAGAAGACAAAGCCCAGAATCCCTCGAACCTGTTGTGAGTGGGGGTGTGCCCACTGTCATGCTAAGGTGCACACCTCCGCTAAACTGTGGCGGCTTCGAGCAATGAACTGCTGTTCGTCGTTATGCCCCTTTGTGCGTTGTGTTTGTGGAGGTGCAACTGAAGTATTTCCCTGTCATCGCTGAAGCGGGCAGGACAGGGTGTGGTGACATCAACCCAGCTTCCTATGAAGGAAGAGAGGGTGGAGAGAAAAAGCTGTGGTTACCCAATGCAGGGGTTTACCACAGTTTTCATGGGGACAGGTACATTCGACTTGAACCTGTGCTCTCCTCAATTGCATGGGGACGGGTTAATTCAAACTACAACCCACATTGGGAATGACCCAATTCAAACCTGAAATAGACAGAGTTTATGGAGATGAGCCCTTAATAAGTTTAATGATTGGTCCACTGACCTTATCATAAAATAAAGTACAAAAATACAATCTAAAAAATAAGTGGATACACTTATCTTATCTTTAAGGTGTATAACACAAAGGGTACTATCAGCCAATGCTTTTTCTAATAGTCTCTTTAAGAAAAAGCGTCCCATCTCCATACACACAAAAATTGCCTTCCAGGTAGTTATTTAAATATATGACTGGGAGCCTACTGTGTTTTGCCACATTGTAGCCTATATTTGCATCCAAGTCAAGGAATACCTATGCTGACTATGACTGCTATAGTGGGAAAAGCCCTACCTCTTTGCCTTTGTAGTTTTCTGCCCAACCTGGCTTAAAGTAAGAGCTGCCTTCAGAGTTAGGAAATCCCAGATATTGAAGAGGAAGAAGAGAAGAAGACTTGGCTTTTCTACCCCTCTTTTCTCACCCATTTAAGGAGACTCAAAGCTTCTCTTCTTCTCCCTACAACAGACACCCTGTGAGGTAGGTGGGGCTGAGAGAGCTCAGAAGTGAGCTGTGACTAGCCCAAGGTCACCCAGCTGGCTTCATGAAGGAGGACGGAATTGAACCCAGTATTCCCAGATAAGAGTCCGGCTCCCTAACCACTAGACCAAACTGGCTCAAAGTTTGATTGTGACTTTCCTGAGATATCAAGTGATGTAAAGTGAAGAAAAACCTGTTCTTAGAGATTTAAATTTGCCTAGAGGGCACCTCTTCAGGCATGTCTGGTTGATCCCTAAATTCACCTCGCACAAAGCTGCGTAAGAAGTACATTCCCTAAATCTTATTTTAATTTATTGGTTAAAGGTTTCTGCTTTGGGCTGGGACAGGGTCTCTAACTTGTGCTTCCAAGATCAGGAGGCATCTGTTAATGGAGGAAATTGGTTGGCAAAACTGTCAGCCTATACCATGCACCACAGCTTTTCTCTACAAGCTTTGAATTGCATGTGTAATAAATCTAACGCGATCTTCAAACTATGAACCTAAATGTAGGGGCTCAAATTGACAGAGCTACGATCTCCAGTTCCAGACCTATGTCCTGCTTGGCTAGTTTTAACAACAGGTTATACCTGAAAAGTATCTTTTATTTAATAAGCCCATGAATCTTCGAAAGGCTTTTACACCGCTGAGATTTGGACAAGCTGCTTTCATGATGTAACTGGTTCATTTTCAAGATACATCACATCTTGAGAGACTCTGAAACTGATAAAGAAGACATGGCCCATTTTCTTTTTGATTGAAGGATTTGCAAGCATCAGAGATTCTCTATATCTCCTTGACTAAGGAAACCGTCTCTTTTTTCCAGTTAAATCCAAACTGTCCTTCCTACTTCAAGGTGCAAATCAATATATTACCAAAATCCGAGCAAAGGCCAGCACAATATTCACAGGTTACATGGATTAAATAGGTGTGATATGTGCTAGAGATGAATTATTGTGAAGTGTTTTTTACAATAATTTTATGGGAATTTTGCTTGTCTGGTCGAGCCACGTTATGCAATACTTTGAACTGGTTCATATTTTGCTATGCCACTTTAAGCATTCCTTTTGGGGAATGTACAGGCTCACATGCAACTGAGGTTCAAATGAAATCAGGCAAAGCCTGTTTGGGTTTGAACTGAAGAAGATATGGTCTCAGCTGGGCCATGCCTTCCTCTTGGGAGCTGGAGAGGGGAGGGGGGGGCATTGTTTATGATATGTTTTTGATTTCTTATTTACCAAGGTTTTTTTACTTGTATTGATTTGTTGTATTCCCTGATGCGATGATCATTTATTGAGAGTGATTTTATTTGCTTGTTGTATTGATTTGTTGTATTCCTTGTATTTCTTTTTTCTGTTTCTTGTAAACCGCCTTGAGCAAAATTTTGTTTTTTGGAAAGGCGGTATACAAATAAAAATGGAATGGTTTGGTATGTGCAAATGTCTCCAAAATGCACAATTTAAGTTCAGTTCATAAAACCTATATCTCTTTCTTGAGAAGTTCAAATGTAAGCTATTTGGCAATGCTACCCTTTGCATGTATATTTGTTTGGACTAATTCATGGAGGCCATCTAGTCCATAAGAACCTAAGAGGAGCCCTTCTGGATCAGGCCACAGCCCATCTAGTCCATAAGAACCTAAGGGGAGCCCTGCTGGATCAGGCCACAGCCCATCTAGTCCATAAGAACCTAAGGGGAGCCCTGCTGGATCAGGCCACAGCCCATCTAGTCCATAAGAACCTAAGGGGAGCCCTGCTGGATCAGGCCACAGCCCTTCTAGTCCATAAGAACCTCAGAGGAGCCCTGCTGGATCAGGCCACAGCCCATCTAGTCCATTAGAACCTCAGAGGAGCCCTGCTGGATCAGGCCACAGACCGTCTATTCCATAAGAACCTAAGAGGAGCCCTGCTGGATCAGGCCACAGCCCATCTAGTCCAGCATCCTATCTCACACAGAGAGTGGCCCACCAATTGCTTCTTGGCCTCTCAAGCAGAAGACAAAAGCTTCACCTGCTTTCCAGGCCCTACAAATGGCCTTCAGAGGCCACCTGCCTGCCTCTCCAACCTGTATCAATGCCTAGGTACCATCTCCAGATAGGGTGCGTCTAAACACTGTTTCCAGTGAGTCAAGAACAAGTGAAGGTCTTGCTTTATATTCTGTTTGAGAACATCAAGAACCAGTTGGTGGGCTATTATATGAGAGAGGATGATGGACTAGTTGGGTTGTGGCCTGATCCTGAAGGGCTCCTCTTAAGTTCTTATGGTTTTGCCATCGCTTCCTTTTTTTTGCAGCATGAATTTGGATATGGTTCTTTAGCAGCTGAAAAGGGTTTTCTAGGAATGCTCTTTCTATTCTGCTCAATGCTTTCTAGCATAAAACAGAGCCAGAGAACAAGTAGATTCCACAGACTTGAAACTCCTCATTTCCATCTCAGGAGTCTTCTAAATGGGTGAGTTTAAGGGAAGCATAAAAGAAGTGGCAAAAGGGTGATGGATGAAGTCCAAAACGGTCTGATCCTTTAAGGCTAGTTTCTCCAGGAGTTCCCCAGGAACCTAGAATGCATTTAAGCATTGGCAAGAAGTTGAGATAAATGAATCTATAATAATAGGCTTATAGCAGATCATGTCATATGCAAGCAATTAACACACTGTGGTTATTTGAAGTCAGCCCATTGCAGAAATCATGGGATACTGTTTGGAGGCTATTTGCAAAGACTGTGTGTAGTATTCTAACCTAATAAACATTGCTAATAAGTAGGCATCGTCCTACTGTTAATTATTTAGGTCAGTTGTGTACATTACTCAAATTGGCTCACTTACAAATTAGCTGGTATGTGATAATGCACAATTGCATTATTTTCTGTTCGGCTCTAATAGCCACAATTTGCTGTTGGAAAGATCTGCAGCCCAAGCGGTCTAGGCTGACACAATGTTTGCATAATCTGAGTAATGAATAAATTAGAGAACAGTATGATCTGTGTGTAAACATTGAGCAAACAAAAAAAAAATCACCATTTTTTAGGGCTTACTCACTGATTGTGTGTGTGTAATTGTATATGTTAGGGGGTTAGATCTTGTGAAGGATTATGAATTTCCCAGTTAGTTTTTAAGAGCTGGTTTCCACTGGGAAATAAAAGTTATAGTTTTAATGGCCCAGATCAGATCCGTTGTGATCTGAAAGCAAGAAAAGTTACACCCAAGTTCCCTCCACTTTAAAAGTAGCGGCCTTGTTACAGATTTTAAAGCAGAACTGAAGAGCTTCTAAAGCAGTAAAATCATACATATAAGAGCTACCCCACAGCAAATCCCTTACAGACATTCCTCTATGCAGTTTTCTTGGCCAAGATACAGAAGTAATTTGCCATTCCCTGTTTCCTTTACCACTGAGCGACAACCGCTGCCACCTCTAGGCAGTTTTCTTAGCCAAGATACTGAAGTAATTTGCCATTCCCTGTTTCCTTTACCACTGAGTGACAACCGCTGCCACCTCTAGGCAGTTTTCTTGGCCAAGATACAGAAGTAATTTGCCATTCCCTGTTTCCTTTGCCACTGAGCGACAACCGCTGCCACCTCTAGGCAGTTTTCTTGGCCAAGATACAGAAGTAATTTGCCATTCCCTGTTTCCTTTACCACTGAGCGACAACCGCTGCCACCTCTAGGCAGTTTTCTTGGCAGAGATACAGAAGTGGTTTGCCATTGCCTACTTCCAGGGAAAGCCCAAGGACTGAACCAGTGACCTCTGCTCAAAACTTTCTTTGAAGGCTTTTGTTAAAATAGGATCCATAAACAGCCAGCTACATGTGGGAGGCCGTCTCAGTTCATAATATCTCTCTCAGACTTTAATACCTTTCCATTACTAGGCAAAGACCTTTTTTATTTTTATTTTCCTGGGCCTTTTAATTTATGTGGTGATTTAGTACCAATTTTAAATCTGAATTTTTTTTATTCTATTGTGCTGTGTGATGAAATGATTTGTTACTGGGGAATTGTGTTCTTTTGCTTTCTGAGTTGCTACTCTCTCTTTTTTTGTAAGAATGGGATTTTTCTGACTCAATAGTTGAGCTTTTTATTTGCCGCATATGATTTTATTGAGATTTATTTTTACTTGCGTTCTGTTTTTATCTCCCAAACAGCTCAAGGAACTTCAGTTACAAGGCAGCCTATGAATCATACAACTAAATAAAAATTGCGCCTCATGCCCTTAGTATATATGAGGTGACGCCATTTTCCTTGGCTGCCTTGGGTGCCAAATTGTTTTAAGCCAAATTGTCATGATCATAAATGCCCTCATCCACACACGCACAAAAGGAAGATAGAGATTTAAAACCTTGAACAGATTCTGTAGAAGCTAGATACCTCAGTTAAATGCACACACAAAATCCTGTACCACAACACTGTACTACACCCTACCAATGGAGATGAAAGAAGGATTATCAAAATTATGGACATATTTACCTGTGCCCTTTGAGGGTTAAAGGATAGAGGGGGATTTGCCTGTGTTGTTAAGAGTTGGGTTAATGTAATGGATGTATGTAGACTTTCACGGCCGGATTCCATCCCATTTGTAGCAGTTTTTGGGCTGTTATTCTAGGTTCTCAGAAGAAGAAACCTGGGGCATGGCATGGCAGCCCCAAAACTGCTACAAATGGGATTAATGTGCTATGTTATATGTAGGCAAAAAACACATAGCTGCACTTTAGTCCTTCTTCAGTCCAACTTTGGACCTGGCCACTCATACCTTTTTAGTCCAATATGTTTTATTTCTGGACTTTCCTCCCTTCAATAGTAATTCCCTGAGTCCTGATTTGTATAGGTTTTAGGGTGCTACAGAGTTACACATGTTACAGAGTGTTAATCTGTTTTAATTTTTTGGGTGTGATCAGGGAGGAGACCAAAGGGGGCTGAACCATCCTATAGTGAGTAGATACTGCATGAATTTGCCATCCCTTTGCCCAATCTGTGAAGATACGCTCTTGAGCCAGTTTGGTTTAGTGGTTAAGGAGCCAGATTCTTATCTGGGAATACCAGGTTTGATTCTGCCCTCCCCCATGAAGCTAGCTGGGTGACCTTGGGCTAGTCACAGCTCCCTTCTGGGCTCTGACAGCCCCAGCTACCTCACAGGGTATTCTGTTGTGGGGAGAAGAACAGAAGGTTTGTCAGCCACTTTGAGCCCCCTTAAATGGGCAAGAAAAGCAGAGTAGAAAAGCCAACTTCTTCTTCTTGAGTGATAGAACTTTTATCCTACCAGAGCACAGGGAGTGTTGTGATGGTGGAGAGTGGTGGAGATCTAAAAAGTTCTTGTAAGGAGTCTCAGGACAGAAAAGGTGTGACCCAAACTGAGGAGAAACTGAGGAAGGATTGTCAGATATTGGGTGTGTTAGGAGTTAGTGCGTGCTGAGCCCTCTTTCAGCAAGGTGTGACCATAGCCTTGGAGTGCCAGGAAAAAGCAGACACTGGACATTCACTATTTTTTGTCTGTTCTCTCCTAATGTGAAATTTCAGCAGCTTTCATTTTAAAGCAGGAGGTAAACTTCGCATGTAGCTAGGGCTGGTGACTGAAATGCCATTAATTTAAGTTGGATTTAAGCAACAATTTGGAGCAAACACAGACTATTGGCGGAGAGCAGGTAACAACACTCACTTTGAAGCATCTCTTTGGTAAGAGGTGTCATCCAACAACTTTTCAAAGGCTTCCAGAGAGTTTTGCCTCATGGAGATGGGGGACTATACATTTCTGCACCAGTAGCTATTTTAATCCCAGAGCACAGACTCACACAGAGATACAACAAGCAACTCAGCTGTCTTGGAGGGGAGAAAATTAACCTGTTATTTCTTGCCTTGGACTGATCAGGTGACCCAACTTTTTAGGTGTACGTTTTGCAGAACCATCTGTCCTCTGCAAGAAAGAGTGGAGAAGAAAAAGCAAGGGTGTCATCTAGCAGAGGGAGTTCTTTGAGGACAGGAGGAAGATTTATTTATGCAACCAGCATATTTCATAGCATGCAGTTTGGGAATTATTGTTTTATGCCTCGTTGAAAGGAAGTCTTTTGTTTGATGCCTTTTGACAAAAGTATCCTCCTTGTTGTGTTCTGCACTTTTCTTAACTTCGTGTCAGTGAAGTTTAAATTTTTTTTAAAAAAACTTTCCTTAAAGAAAAAGAGCAGACCAACTGTTGAGTTTAGTCTGTGTTTGCTTCGAAGGCCCCTGCTGGGTTTGCTGAGCGTGTTGACTACTGCGGCTGAATGTGTGAAAGCCCTACTTTCCTAAATCCAAGCATCTGACTCCAGCAGTATATTGAGCGCGTGTGATAATTGGCTTCCCTGACAATCTTTTGAGGACAGTAAAACTCAATTAACGTGTTTTCTTGTTTTCAGATCTAACCCTTCCAACAAGCAATTATTTTGAAGATGATTTAATCCAAAGCAAGGGTTTTGACAAGACAATAAGTGCCCATGCTTTCTGCCAAACACAGAGGGGATATTTGGATCTAATTGCATTTTAAACTTGGCATTGGAAAAAGCCAGAGTTGTTGGCTTTTTTTGATGGCTGGAAGTTGATATCCCAGGGACCTGATGCTTCATATCAAATCATATCCTGGATTTGGTGCATTTGAAGTATGGTCCTTTCATTCAGATGAGATCCTCCAGAACTTTGAAACTGAGTGTGGAGGAGAGAGAGGGAGGGAAAAAAAGAAAATTATTTTAGTTCCTGTGTATTAATTTTTCAATCGTCTCTTTTCTAGCTGTATGGACATATCATTGCACAGACTTCCATTTATTTTATTCCATATAAGGATGTAAGTTTCTCTAGGTCTGCATCCAGAAATTCAAAGATTTTGGGTGCTATGAGAAACGGTTAATGAAACACCCTCTGGGCGAATTTGAGACTGTAAGGGCAGACATAAAATCCCTAAAAATCAGCTTACCCCGTCTTTAAACCTGGGAATGGATGCCCTTTTCCTTCATATGGGATAAAAAAAGACGTCTCTTTCTTTCAGTTGCATTATACAGAGAGTTTCATAAGCACAGAGGAGGGGAATGTAGCTAATCCCAGCTTGAGAACAAATGCTGCCAGTGAGTGACCAATCAGGATCATGGAAAGCCAGGCAGATGAGTGGTCAGGAAGGTATTACCAGACTTATTATTTATTTATTTATTTATTTATTTATTTATTTATTTATTTATTTATTTATTTGTATTTCTATCCCGCCCTATACCCGAAGGTCTCAGGGCGGGTTACAATATTATATTAATCTTAGACAGGTCCCTGCCCTCAGGCTTACAATCTAAAGAGACAAGATACAAAAGGAAAATGGTGTGGGAGGGAACAGGGGTGCTCTGGTGGCAGCAGAGTCCTTGCAAAGGTAACAACTTTTATTTTATTTTCCTCCTCCATTCCCCACAGGCAAGATGGTTCCTTCATGGCCCGTCTGGTGGCAGTTGGGAGGGAGGGGCCAATGCTGGGAGCTTGATGGAAGGTGCTCACCCAGCTTCCTTCTCAAAGGACTTAAAGAGGAATGTGTGGAAACAATGAAAGACTTTTATTTTTTTTTACTGTTCAAATGCTTGTTTTCTATGCATCTACAGCAGTGATGCATTATCAAAAAGGAGTGACTGGAAAAGAGGCCTTAACTGATCATACCCAGAATTATTCTTGAAATGTCCCTTGAAAAAGGCCAGTTTGATCTAGTGGTTAGGGAACTGGACTCTTTATCAGGGGAGAAGACCAGAAAGCTTTGTCAGTCACTTTGAGTCCCCTTAAATGGGTGAGAAAAGTGTGGTAGAAAAGCCAACTCTTCTTCTTCTACTTGGTGATGTCATATATTCATGGGAATTCATATTGGTCACTTGGTCTAGAAAGTTTAGGGCTCAGCTGCTTGACCTCTCTTAGTGTGAAGACCTATAGAAAAGGTCATTTCTATAGTACGGCCTGCTAGAAATATACCAGATCAGTTCAGTTCAGATTGCTTGCTTCAGCCTATTCTAATTTGCATTGAACCTCCCTCATTCAGGGTATGGTGGTTCACAGGACCATGGGAGTTCCTCCAAACCAGTCAAGAAACCTTGGCTCACAGTCTCCCTGATAGGCAGGTGTGAGTCAGGGGAAAGGGAATTAAACTCTCTGTACTAAACTCTCTGCATGCAAACCTGCTGGGTATGTGCACGTTGCTCCGAAATCCTTAAAATGCTCCTGACCAGATTAAAACCTGCTTTGCTTTCCATGTGTAACAGCTACCAGCCTAGATGGCTTTAAGGAAGGGTTAGACAAATTTATGGACTACAGATGTATCAGTGGCTACTAGAATGGATGCCTAAGTACATCTTTCAGTCTGGAGGGACAAGCAGGATGCCTCTAAGGCCATTTGCTGGACTTCAAGAGCAGGAGAAGGTTTGCCCTTGTCTCTGCTTGAGATGCCCATGGGCCACTGTGTGCGACGGGATGCTGGAGTAGAGGGGCTGTGGCCTGATACAGCAGGGCTCCTCTTATGCTCTTATGTTCTTAAGTGATGCTCACAGTTATATCTGAAGCATAGAATTTCTGTATGAAAATGCTAACAAACCCTCCCAGCTCACTGCTGCTGAAAGGGTTATTGCTTGCAAAGGCCTTTTTTTTGAAAAAATAAATGAATACCTTCTGGGAGCCTTGCTTTCCGCTCTCTTTGCTTTACCTCTTCAGCTGGCACATCTAGTACGTAGCCATTAATTTACTAATTTTGAAAGGATTTTTGTTTAATAAAAAGACCAGCCCCAAAGAGTCCACACATTTCATTTCAGGCACAAAGGTATAGTTATGATGGCAGAATCTCAAATGACTGTAACAGAAGTTTGCTCAAGGGGAAGGAAATGAAAGTTTGCACTGGGAATTTGGAATTGCAGTTGTCTGTAGCTTCCCACTGAATGTTGGGCCTACCCCCATGCAAGCCATTTGGCATTGTTTGGGCTCACATGGGACTGGGTGCAGACTGAGATTGAATCTCGGGTGTCCCCATGTCATTCCCCGTAACGCAGGCTAGAGGCGGATTCAGCCATCCCCATGCAAACCACACCAGGATTGTGATTTTACTCCCTTTCACAGGCAAGACTCTTGCTTGCCTCGAAAGGGGAGTAAAAGCAAGCCTGTCAGCCGGCTGTCAGGCTTGCTTATTCCCTTTCCTAGGGAAAGGGAGCAAGGGGGTGCAGAGGCTTCAGATTTCTCTCTTTTCCAGGGGGGCAATAAGGTTTCCTCCCTGGAAAAGAGAGAATACTCAAGCCTCTGCCCCCCCCTTCCCGATCTGCTGACAGCAAAGAGGCTTGGCTTTACTCCCAAAGTCAACTCTAGCCTCTTTCCTGTCAGTCGAAGTCTGGGACTGTCCCCATGCGCAGGCTTGGCTTGGACCAAATCGCCCAAACAGTTCCCAGACTTGTTTTTCCGGGCACCAAATTTAATCCTGGTTTGGCACGGGTTTGGGTGATTTGGTCTGCGGAAATCGAGCCAAATTTAAATGTATAGGGACACCCCTTGCCGAACCTGATTTCGGTACCAGACCAAACGTGTATGGGGACACGCCCTTAGTGGTCTTTTTGCTTCTGTAGAAAATGGGGAAATATTTGGAAAGCTATTCTCTGGCCCAAGTGTATGTAGATGCACACACATATTCAGTATGGGCTTTTACACACGTTAGTGACAAGGGAAACTCTGTGGCATGGAGCATCCACACTAGGGATTCAAGCGTTTAGAATCCGAATGTGACAAAATCCGATTCAAATCGAATACATTCGAATCTATTCATTTGAATGTTAGATTCGACTCTGAAGATACGAATGTCGATAACTGTGGATAACTGACATGAAGTCAGCCGGGTGGCTTTGGGTGAGTCACAGCTGTCTGCTGAGCTCTCACAGCCCCACCTGCCTCACAAGGTGTCTTTTACGAGGAGAAGAATGGAAGGTTTGTCAGGTGCTTTGAGTTCTCTTAAATGGGTGAGAAAAGCAGGGTATAAAAGCCAACTCTTCTTCTTCCTCTTCTTTTTCTACCTCTTCCTCTTCTTCACTGAAGATGGTTTGTGTGTTTATTCAGTTGCATCTTTTTGAAGTGCACTCCACCCTCCATCAGAGATTTACAAGAACCTATAGTAAAATAGCAAACCTTATGCACTGCTGTCTATTATTTCAATGCAACACAGGACCAATTAGTTGCATTATTCAAAAGCCTGATAAAATTTTAACCGCATCCATCAGGGATGCTGTCCTTGCATCTGCCATTGTAGATTCTTGCAGGGGAGGAGACTGGACTGAATGACCTAAAACTGACTTCTCAAAGCTACATGGTACGAGGGGTGATGAATGAATGTATCTTTTGTATCTTTTCCATCTTTGTTTTCTCCATAAAATATCTCGAAACAATCTAGCCTTTGGGGACAGCAAGACCACCACTGCTTTAAGAAGTGGCAAAAGCAGCCAAGATAGAAAGGTGGAAAATCCAGGCATTAGAGATGTGCACAATTTTTTTTTTTTTTACATTCTGTTTGAATTGAATCGAACGCCCCAAAATCTGATTCGATTCAGATCTTTTAAATCTGAATGTAAGATTTGATTCTACTTTACCAAATTCAAATCTATTCGTTTGAATTTTTTATTTGAATCTGCACATATAAATTCGTATGTGCATCTATGAATCTTCCCCACATCCATACACATCTGTATGCATCCCGTGGTTACCCCATATGCAACCTGCTTTTGTCCCATACGGATCTGTAGAAATGCATATGGATGTGGGAAAGATGTGGATCTTCAAGAAACGCATCTTGCACGAACCTGTACGCATAGAAATGTCCAGATGATTCAAATGAATAGATTCGAAATTCGAAATTCAATTCGAATGTTTACATTTGAATTTTGGGACATTCGATTTGAGTTTGAATGTCGAAATTCAGCACATTTGATCAGATTTCGAATGCCTGCGAATATTCATGCACATCCATACCAGGGATAATAAATGGGGGTTGAGGCTTTTATGGCCCATGGGGAGGGCATGTCATGTTGGATTAAAGGCTGTGGCTGGTTAAATGGCTCTAAACTTCCATGAGCATCAGTCAGTGTAACCACTTCAAGGAATGATGGGAGTTGTAGTACCGTAGCATCTTGGTGGCTGATGTAACAAATAGCTACACAAAGAAAGGGGCAAAATAACAGAACCAGAACCGGTTCCTCTACTGAAACCAGCTAAATGCTCAGCATTTTTTTCCCTGATTTTTAAAAATTTTATTTTAACGTACAAGAAGAAAAAACTATAGCAAAAACATACAAACAAATAATCATATCAACAAACTGAACATTCCGAAATACAACACAGCAATCATTTGGAGGCATCTATCAGATCATTTAACGTAAGTATCAAAATGGTTCATTCAATGAAAATTTTATGATTAACCTTATGAAGTTACTAAGGTTTGGAATAGTGGTTTTGCGGGAATCGAGGTCGGAGTGAAGGGCTTGAATGCAAGATCAATGACCATAAGAACCTAAAAGGAGCCCTGTGCTGTGTTTTTAAAAGCTGAGCTTTTGCTACCTGCTTGGCAACATTTTTAGTGCAAAGGTTTTCTTTTAATTGGTAGAAAGATATATCGCAGGCTGACCTGTGTGTGTCCTTCATTCTTATTTGCCTTGATAGTTCTTTGAATGCAGCTACACAATAGCCTTGCCTGGGTGAATAGAGGAGAAAGAACCAAAGAACCAAAGAGGAGCCCTGCTGGATCAGGCTACAGCCCATCTAGTCCAGCATCTGGTTACACACAGTGGTCCACCAATTGCCCATGGGCATCTCAAGCAGAGACAAAGGCAAACCTCCTCCTGCTCTCAAATCCCAACAAATGGCCTTAGAAGCATCCTGCTTGTCTCCCCCAGCCTGAAAGATGTACTTAGGCATCCATTTTAGTAGCAATCAATACACTTGTCATTCATGAATTTCTGTAACCCTTCTTTAAAGCCATCCTGGCTGGTAGGTGTTACCACCTCTTCTGGCAGCAAATTCCATAGACCAATGACCCTTCCCCTTGTCTGATCTGACTCTCCTACCCATCGGCTTCATAGAGTGTCCCCTGGTTCTAGTGTTGTGTGACAGAGAAAGTAAATTTTCTCTGTCCACCTTTTCTATACCAGGTCTCCATAAATGTAACCTTGGGGTTCATGCCTTGCAGTAAGGCGATATGTTAAGAGATCAGTTCTTGTAAGGCAAATTCTCAAACAATTTCATACCATGATTTTATGGTTAATTTATTGGAATTTTTTTTTTAAAAAAACTCATCTTATGCAAAGCCTGTTTTGCCCATTTAATGTGCTGAGTGTTAGCAATTAGTACATGTGCTAATTCAACACATGGATGCTGTGGGCTTGCTGTGGACTCAGCTGTTCTTTCAGCACTTGTTGCTCTAGTGTTCCTGCCTGCCAGACCAGACTGTGTAGGCTGAGATGAGAGTAAGATGCTTGCAGACTCTGATAGTGTGTGAACACAGTCTCTGCTTTTCCAGCTATATTGCTCTGACTATGTATATGTCTCACAGTTTCGCGTTCACTCTTATTTTTACATGGGCCTTTTGCTTGACTTCAGTAACTACAATGGCCAAGATGGAACAGAGATCCTTATGTCAGTCATGAGTAGAGATGTGCCATACTGGTTTTGGTCTGCAGTTTGCAAAAACTAGGCATGTTCACTTGTCTCAGATACAAGCCACACCACCCCGTTGTGCAAACCCCCAGGTCACATTGCTCTAATGAACCAAGGGGTTGTTTAATGAATGGTGAACCATAGAAAACCAGAGTGGTCCATGGGTGGTTTGATATGAGTTGCTTGGTTTGCATTTGAACTGAACCACCCAGTTGATTAGAACAAACCAACAAACCACATCAAACCAAACCAAGAGCAGTTTGGTTCAATTCAGATTGAACCACTAGATTTCACTTTGGCCCTCGTCAGATGAGTCCAACACAGGACCTATTCATGAGTCTGAATTGAGATTGTACCTGTGCTGGTCAGATGTGGATTGATATAGGTGGCCCTCAGGCCGTCCCTGACTTGGTCACCATGGTCACATGTTTCTGCACAGATTGGCCTGGGTGTCCTCCATGGACCTCTTGGCTCTTCATCCCTTCTGTTACACCAAATCTCTGTTTCCTATTGGATGCTGTTAATGTCACTCAAGGGAGACTCCTCTGCTTCCATGCCCCCTTCTGTTTTGAAGTGCTTTTCTTCTTGAAATTAATTTTTTAACAATAACAAATTTGTGTAAAAATGCTAGAGAGAAGAATCATACAAATAAACTGAGGAGAGAAGGGGAGGTGCCTCATGGATTCCACATGTGCTTATTGGCCGAATGGAAATACTGGGCGCCACCCACCACAGCACAGTTCTGCCTCCTTTAGGCCATTTCCCGCTCACACATTAGGAAGCAGAAGTAGACTGGAATTCCAGGCAGGCCTGAGTTCCTGTCAGTCCTGTAAAAACAGGACTACAGCTTAGGATGGTCTAATGCAGTGATGGCGAACCTTTTGAGCTCGGTGTGTCAAAATTCACAAGAAAACGTAGCTTAACTTGGGTGCTGTGTCACATCTAGAAATATCCATAATTTTGTGATAGTTGTAGCTCTAGTAAAAAAGTTATATTTTTGATATATGTATTTTATTAAAAGCAAAAACAAATAATTCTTTACATTAGTGACTTTTGTTGCTGAATCTTCAATTGAAAGTTTGCATTTCGTACACTTCAAGAACAAGCAAGCACTCCACGCCCAGGTGCCAGGGTGACCATGTGTGTCACCCAAAAGGGCTTAGCGTGTCACCTGTGACACGCGTGTCATAGGTTGGCCATCACCGGTCTAATGGGTGTAGGCCGGCTTGGAAAGCGACTTAACTAAAATTGATGTGAGCAACACGTCCTGGGGACTGACTCAGGTCGATCTAAAACACTTGTCAGTATCTCTAGTCATGATTTAACTGCCTTGTAGTTTAATTCCTTTTGCTTTGCACTTTGCAGTTTGATTCCTCTCATTTTGCATTTACTCTTTCTCTTTGTGCCTTTTTGTGTGTGTGTCTGAACACAGCCATAGTCTACGCACTGACAAATAGCAGTCAGAAAACCTTTGTGGACTGAAATGCTGGTTCTTTCCTTTTTCCCTTTCTCAATTCAAAGCAGTGAATTCCTAGCCGCTTTCCGTGCTGCAGCCCAGTATGACTTCCATTTGGGCTGAAATGCAGCCTTCTTCATCTTCTTTATGATTATCACTTTACCATGGCCAGATGATATATTATCTGGGCAGACCTGGCAACTCCTCATTGTGCAGGGAAGCTTTAAGATGACACTTCAGTATCTTCCGTGTCAGTCCCATATTGTTCTTGTGCTCCAGTAGATTTACAGATTCTATTACACTTCTATTGAACAGCTCTTAATCTGGTCAGAGGAAACTGGCAGGGGAGGCTGTGGGGGGGGGCGAGGAATGGGGGAACAAAACTCATGCTACAGGCAACACATTTTATCCTTCACTTTTTGCATGAGAATGGATTTTTGGAAAGGTTGCACAGTGGCACTAGAACTGTTCAGTTTAGGGATGTGCACAATTTTTTTTTTTGCATTCAAATTTGTATCAAATCAATATCCAAACATTCAATTCGATTTGAATGTTTAGAATTTGAATGGAACCAAATCCAATTTGAATAGAACACATTTGAATCTATTTGTTCAAATGTTAGGTTCGATTCTGAAGATACGAATGTCGACAACATTCATATGTGTTATATGTATCGGTATGCATTTCGTATGCATCCCATTTTATCCCATTTTTGTCCCATACTGTCAGTACAAATGAGTACAGATACGTATGTAATACATACGAATACGAATGAATGTTTCGGAACATTTGAGATTCCCTTGAATGTTTAAATTTGAATGTGTCGACAATCTATTTGAATTTGAATGTCCACATTCAATCGAATTTTGAATGTTTAGAACATTTGTGCCCGTCCCTTGTTCAGTTATGACCTAGGTATTCAGAAAGAGACAGATCAAAATGCCAGCAAATAAATCTCCAAGCATGATTCTTTTACGTTCTTCTCCTCCTATTGTGTTTAAGGTGGTTGTGAGAGAAAGATGGGGGCTTTTTAATGGTTTTAGAAAAGTGGAATGTCTGGTATACGACTGGATTTGAAGATAATTCATGCCTTTATTTTCATATATACCAGGAAGGGAGAAGGTTCCTATGACAGGCAGGGTTTTATAGAAAAACCTGGAAAATTCCATCTGAAAGAAATAGTAATGAGCCTCAAAATGAAATTTATGCGTCTGGTTCACCATCAAACTGAAGATCTATTTGTCTGATTTGATGGAAAATCATTTAAATCAAATAAACAGTTGTTAATATTTGATTTTGAACTTGTCTGAGTTTTTTTTTAAAAATACATTTTTTCCACTGGAAAAACAGCCTTTTTTCAAGGGAAAACATGATCTGTATGGTTGAATCATTTGCATCAAGAGCAGAGGGCTGGGTTGGTTCAAGCACATTTCTAGATATTTGAATAACCACATGCTCTGTTTGATACAGACACTCTGTGATGTAGGTAGGGCTGCGAGAGCTCAGAAAGAGAGCTGTGGCTAGCCCAGAGTCACCCAGCTGGCTTCATGGAGGAGTGTGGAATCAAACCCAGTATTCCCAGATAAGAGTCCCGCTCCATAACGACTACACCAAACTGGCTCACAGACCAAACTGGCTTATCGCCTCCAGTGTGTATGTTTCAAAACTCTGTGCCCACCATGCTTCTTGGGGAGATGAATCTGGTCTCCGCACAGGAGGCCATTTTGGTGGATCTTCAGCTTTAGAACAGTGTCTTTTCCTTGAGTGTGTTTATCTCTGGTTTTTAATGCCAGCTCTTTATCCATCACAGCAGGCTGTGGGTTCACAACTGCATCTGAGAATGCTGGCATGTTCTGCTTCTCCTGAATTCTGGGCCTACAAAAGTCTGCTGGTTTAAATCTATTTGACAAGCAACTCCAACTAACGTTCTTGTTAGTTGCAGGGCTTGCAATATTCTTAGTAGGCAATTGCGCAGTTAAAGGTGCATATGCATTTGAAACAACCAAAGAATCCAGGTTACTTACTAATTCATCTGACTGAATCTTCCGTCGTTTTGAGCCCTTCAAAGTTAATTGAGTCTTAGAGTTCTTGGGGTTTGTTCTCGGACATTTTTTCTCCTTGTTTCCCCCATGTTATTTAATTCTTGCAAGTATAACCTTGAGGGAGGTTGTATAGATTAAAAAGCAGCAGGCAAATGAAAGGAGGAATAAAAAAGAAAGGAAGAAATGACAGTCTTCCCAGACTTCTTAACGCGGCTGGTAGCGTGATGCCGTCTTCGGCCTACAAAAGCTAACTTTGCAGTGTGGGCATGAGTTCAGCTTTTGAAGCGGCAGACAAATAAGCTTGCCGAGTTTGCAAAATTGGTATGAATCTTGTGTTTTGAAGCTATTAGGTATGGACTTTCAGTGCTGCTGGTTTTAACCTGTAAAAAAAAAAAAAAAATGGAAGAGAAAATCTCAGGGCAGGTCTGTAGGGCAGGAGATGACCATTTTGATCAGCTGCTTCCTCTGTATGCAGGAAGGAGAGCAGTTCCATCAGCCAGGCTAAGAGGTTACTTTATAGAGAGCCCATTTAAGATCCCTTTGGTCAACTGTGATCCTCTTACAGTACTGAGTAACAGAGAGTCATCATTGTCACTGGGAGCCCAAGGGACCTTTGTCTCTTGAAGTGCCTATTACCAGCTTTGGCTGGTCTACCAACTGCCACCATACCTGGACAGAGATAGCCTAGCCACTGTGAGATAGTAATCTCACATTTAAACTACTGCAAGGCACTGTATGTGGGGTTGCCCCCTTGTACCCGGTCCAGAAGTTGAAGCTAGGGCAGAATGTGACAGCCAAGTTGTTGAGTGGGGCACCTCGACATGTGCATGGACCACAGTAGCTAAGCCCTCTCTAACCAGACAGAGGTGAGACTGATATAACACCTAAAGCAAGGTACTCCTTGCTTTGGGGCCATCACAGCTAAACCTACCTCATGGGGTGGTTATTATGATAAAATGAGAAAGCAGAATGGTATGTGCTAACTTGGGATTTTGGAACATGCGTACACAGATGTGGCATCTACCTATCCATTTATCCATCCACCCGTCTGTCCGTCCATTTATTTGTCTGTCCGTCCATCCACCCCTCTGTCTGTCCATCTGTCCATCTGTCCATTCCATCCATCTGTCTGTCCATCTGTCCATCCTTCCATCCGCCTGCCTGTCTGCCCATCCGCCCGTCCATCCATGCATGCATCCTTGTGTTTATTCATCTGTCATCCATCCATCCATCCATCCGTCTGTCCTTCCAGCCGTCTGTCTGTCTGTCCGTCCATCCATCCATCCGTCCGTCCATCCATCCATGCATCTATGTGTTTATTCATCTGTCATCCATCCATCCATCCGTCTGTCCATCTGTCCGTCCTTCCATCCGTCTGTCTGTCCATCCATCCATGCATCCATGTGTTTATTCGTTTGTCATCCATCTATCCCTGCTGGTCTTTATTACAGTGTCCTTCCCGCCACTGCTGTCTTCCACGCAAATAGCTTGCTCACTGTAGACTTTCACTGAAAATTGGGTGGGACGATTAGTCTACGTTATGCAAAAGAAGTCAGTTTGATAGGAATCTGTGTGTTTTATTCCCAGCCTGGGCTTTGTTGTTTTATACCAGTTATGTGTCTGTGTGCAAGCATGCTAAGCAAAGGTTTGCCTAGTCCAAAGGGGAGAATTCGTTTTCCTTCCTTTTTTTCTGGCTGCAAAGAAGTTTGGTGGAGGATAGCAAGAGGGCACAGGAACCGGAGCAGGCTTTGCTGCATGGATGATGTGCCTTGAATGTGAATGGACTGGTATTGTTCTGCTATGCTGATTTTCCCCACCTGCCGTTCTGACCTTGTGGCTCCCTCCAGATTCACACTTCTCTCTACCTTCCTTTCTTTTCTCTCTCCGTTCCCCAATTGATCCCTGCTGGTAGCACTTTGAATGCCATTGACTTTGCATTGTGGCGCTTCTTACAACGCAGCATTTCCACCTTGCCAAAGCAGCTCGAGTTCCCTTCCTTCTTGTTTCATTGATTGCGATGCTTCACAGGTGTATTTGCTTAGAATTTTTTTTTTTAAAAAAACACTTTTCAGGAAAGAAAAAAGCAATTTTAGGCTCTCTTAATATGTATCCGTGTGTATGCATGTAGATAGCCTTTAGATAGTCTGCAGATAGCCTTTGGAGGTATCATGCTTCTCTGGGGAACCTGGAGTCTGAATGTAAGAGCAGAAGAGGAGCTCTGTTGGATTAGGCTCATCTAGTCCAGCCTCCTTTCTCAAACAGTGGTCTTCTAGTTGCTTCTGGGCATCATAAGCAGACAGCAAAGGCAAAAGCTTCACCTGCTCTTGGCCACCTGCAAATGGCCTTTGGAGGCAATCTACCTGTCTCTCCAAACTGGTGGAGAACACCTCAGTGAATTAGGAGAAGCCCTGCTGGATCAGGCCATAGCCTGTCTTGTTCAGCATCCTGTCTTGAACGGTAGCCCACCAATTGCTTCTGGGCATCTCAAGCAGAAAATCAAGGCAAAACCTTTTTGCACAAGGGCCTCTGGAATGCGTGTAGGACGCCCTTGGATGGAGCATTTGCTCCGCTGGGCCGGCAGTCCCATGTGGAACTGCCCCAGCCCTTCCCAGAGCGCCCTACATGCCTTTCGGGTATAGAGCACAAAATCAGGCTCTACACCCAGCCCAGGGCATTCCTGGCTGTCCCGGGCCATCCCACAGCTGTTCGGGAGGGAGAACGTTCGTATGCTTCCTCCCTGACAGCTGCAGACCCCACCCCAGGCCTGTCCGGTCCCTTCCTCGGGTTCCTGCATGCTCTAGGGGGCCGGATTGGGTCCCCAAGGGCCTACAGGAACCCCCCAGGGCATAGCCTACCTGGACATGTGTGCGTGCAAGAGGCACTTACCTCGTGGTTGCCGGGTTCTGAAGTGGCTGCTGGTGGTGTGCATCTGTGTGCGCAACTGTTTCTGATTGGCTAGCTACCACCCATGAAGTAAGTACCTCATGCGTGCGTGTTTGGGTAGGCTGTGCCCCGTGGTGGGTGGGTGCCCAGGGATGTTCCTGTGGGCTCTAGGGGACCCAATCCAGCCCCCTAGAGCGTGCAGGAACCCAGGGAAGGGACCAGAAAGGTCTGCCCACCCCTGGGTCAAATTTGACCCAATGGGGGCAGATCTGGGAGGGGCATCCCACCCCGCGCCAGCCTTTTCTGGCTAGAACATGCAGGGAAAGTTTCCCCTTTTGCACCTAGGCAGGTAGGAATGCGTCCCCATGCATTCCTTACCTGCCTAGGTGTGAATGGAGAATCTGTCCCCATGTGTCCTAGCCTTACAGCACTACAGCCATTTGGCTGTAGTGTGAAAAGGCCTCTGTTCTCAGCTCCCTGCAAATAGCCTTTAGAAAACTCCTGTCTGTATCTCTAACATGGAGGCAGTACCTAGGAATGTTTTTTTTTTAATTTAGATTTCCTGTGTGAAGTTGGAGACTGCTAAGCACAGTGTATCTTCCTTCTGAGTAGGGGTGTGCACAAATGCAATTTTCAGGATTCCATTCAGTTTGAACATCCAAAAGTTTGATTTGATTTGAATCTTTAAAATCTTTAAAATTTGCATCTATTTGTTTGAATTTTCGATTTGAATTTGCACTTACGAATGTTGACAACATTTGTATATGCCCGTAAGCATCCGGTATGGATCCCATACACGTCTGTATCATCCCACTGTAATCCTGTATGCAACCCGTTTTTGTCCCATACGGATCCATACAAATGTGAAAGGATGCGGGAAAGATGCAAACCTACAAGTACGCATCATGTACGAACCCATACACTTGTGGATGTCCGGATAATTCAAACAAATAGATCTGAAATTTGAATTTTGTTCAAATCTTTAAATTTGAACTTATGGGCATTCGATTCAAATTCAAATGTCGAAATTCAGCCAGATTCGATTGAACTTCGAATATTCACACACACTTCTACTTCATTGCTCACAAGCGGAGCACGCTCTTCTCTTATAGGAAAGAGAAAAGGAAAGCAGATCTCTAGGAATTGTTGCATGAAAGGATCCACATCGGTTTTGTAATCTTTGGAGTGAAAGCCTGCTGGCAGAGTGGGCTGGGGAATGATGTAGGTTGCTATTCTTCATGTACAGATGTAGGTCATGAAATTCCCAATCAGCTTACATTTTGTATCCACACATTGCAGGAAAGTAATCCTGCTTAACTACAGCCCTTTATGGGGTTTGGAGGCCTTTTAGAAAGCTACAAACCCTCCTGACCTTTAAATACAACAGAAGGATTGTTGATTTGTTTAATGCACCTAGAAGGGAGCCATATGTGTGTTCATTCGTGGATAGGGTTGTCGGGCAAAATAGCTTTCTGTAGCATGCAAGACCCATTCAGGCTCCACTTGAAACCTGTTGTAACTTTCTAATTACATTCCATTTTTTTTCTCAGTGAGGCCTCCTTTTCCAGCACCATTCAGGATGCTTATTGGCAGGCCTGCAGGTGAAAGCAAAGCCCTTGCATCTTCAGAATGTTTAATTTTGCAACTTTGGCTCAGTTTGTGGCTGTTGTCATTTAGTGGGTATTTAGGTATGCAAGATGTGTGGAAATACAAAGCTGAAGAGGAGGGAATTTAACAGCAGTAGTTCATTCATACTAAGGCAGTGAAGAAGTGTGTGTGTGTGTGTGTATACTAGGGATGTACACGAATATTCATAGGCATTCGAAATCTGATCGAATGTGCTGAATTTAGACATTCGAACTCAAATTGATTGTCCCAAAATTCAAATATAAACATTTGAATCGAGTTTCGAATTTCAGATCTGTTTGCTCAAATTATCCAGACATTCGTATGTGTACAGGTTCATGCACGATGCGTACTTGAAGATCCGCGTCTTTCCCGCATCCATATACATCTGTACGGGACAAACATGGGTTGCGTCCAGGATAACTACGATATGCATACGGATGTATACAGATGCGTATGGATGTGTACAGATGTGGGGAAGGATGCATACATGTGCATACAAATGTTGTCAACAGTCGTATGTGCAGATCTGAATCAAAAATGCAAACAAATAGATTCAGATTTGGTAAATTCGAATCGGATCTTGTTAAATTTCAATCGAATTGGAGTTTCGGGTATTCGATTCGATTCAAATAGAATGTCAAAAAACATTCTTGCACATCTGTAGAGTGTACACACACACTTTCAAAAGAGAGATTATTCTGTGCTTTCAAAAGAGAGATTATTCTGTGGCCTTGGGGCTACCACAGAGAAGGCCCTCTGAACTGTTCCCATGTCCTAGTTAATGTGAGTCAATTGTCTGACCATGCAGAAGGAGGCCTCTGGACTCCTTTCTCATCCAAGCCAAAGGTAAGTGTGGAAGGGTCCTATGTCTACACTAACCTCCTGAATGTGTAAAGGAGGGTTAATTGATGAAGCTCAAAGGAATGCTATTCTATGTCATGGGTGCAGACTTATTTCAGTTTAAAAGGGCGCGGTGAGGGTTTGGTGAAAGAGGGCTTTGGTCTCGCTCTATATTATTGACCTAGGCCGCCTCCAGTCTTGTGGAATAAATCCACAGTGCAGCTTACCTAAATCCTGGACCTGTGAGTGGGTGTTTTTTTTCCTTCAAATTCTCCATCGTCAGTGTTTGTTATTCTTGAAGTGCCACATGAAGTTTGAATGTTGGCATTAGACATGGGGTCTGGTTGTCTTGTGTGCTGAACAGTTCTTCAGAGCTGGTGCCTTTAGCACTGTTCATTCATTCTTTGTGATGTTTAGTACTACATCAAATCCTCCTGTACCTTTTATCAGCCCACCTGGCCATCTATCTATCGGTCTCTGTGCTTCCACGCACAAACATCCAGCCATCAATTCATTCTGCCATTCCTCCCTGTCCACCCATTATCCCTGCTGCTCACAAGTGTGCAGAGTTGGCTCATTCATCTCTGCACAGTTCTCTCCCCATCTTCCTCCTCAGCTCCCTTTTTGGCATTAATCTTTCTTTCCTTTGGCACAAAGTGAAATATGACTGTTTCTTTTGTGCTGGCCCATCTCTCTTGCAATGTTATGAATGGCTGGCCTCTCTCGGCACTGATTCCAAACATGCCTGGGCCCTGAAGGGAATTTGGGGCCCTTTAAAAAGCACCGGACGATGCAGGCTGCATCCAGATGTCACTTACTTATTCTACTTTATTTGGATATTCTAGAATAAAGCAAGGTAATTCTAGAATATTGGTGCTTTATTCTGGAATATCCAAATATAGCAGAGTAGGTAAGCAAAGTTTGCATACGGTCTGGGAGATGTTAAATAAGGCGCCAGATGAGCATCCATAAATGGGGAGCTACCACTGAAAAGGCACTGGTTTGTGGTAGAAGGAGAAAGACAAAGAGGGATGTTAATTACTTTTTGGAGGGTCTGGGCCTCTTTTCTCTCTCTTTTCTCTGAATCACAAGGTTGGAAGCAGCTAGGTCAGGGCTAGCAGAGACAGTCAAAGCAAACATGCGCTTTCTAAGACTCAACCTACATCTTGGAGTGTTGCTCTTATGGAGTTGACTGCCTGTGCCCAGTAGGGGCCGCTCTAGAGTACGTCTCCTCAATTTAGATCAGGGATTCTCCAAGGCTGTGTTCCCACCTGAGCTTTTTAAAACACTTTTTAAAATGCTACAACAAAACCAGATGCAAACGCACACTCTGGCTGATCCCACTTCATTGACTTTAAATCACTGTCAACTTTGATTTTGCTGTTCCCATAGAAAACACTTCAAAAACGCATTGGGGCAAGCAGATCTTTTCCTCCCCACCCTTTCCCAGTCAGGTTGCCCACCCCTTTCTCCTAACTGCGTTTAATCCCACAATGATGTGGCCAGCTCCCCCTCCCCTCCTGCTTTTGCTGCTGTCGTTTGCTTCTGACAAAGCCAGTCCTTCCAGTGAGCACGACCATGGGGATAGCTTCCAGAGACCCCCCCATCCCTTCTCCAATGCTCCATTTTACAAAGTTGCACAAAATTGCCTCCCTAAGCCTTCCCCTCACTTTCTCCTTTATCGCACCTTTCTCCCGCCCACCCATGCAGGAAAAAGCCAGCCCAGGCAAAAAAAAGAGAAAGTGAGGGGAAGCATGGGTGAGAAATGAAACTGTTATCAGTGTGAAGGGGCTGAAAATGAAACTGTGAAGTGGCCTGCTGAGGGGAAAAGGCTTGAGCACTTAATCTCACAAGGGGCTGTCAGGGTGAAACCCCATCCATTTCATGATGCATCTGGCCCAATATTGCTGTATCGTTCCCAAAGAAATAAAGCGTTTTAGCAGCAAAAACGGGGAAAACACCTATATTTTCAGGGTTTTTTTATTGCAGTTGTTAGCAATTTACTCCTCAGAAAACACGGGAACCCAATTTGTAATGGGGACAAAGAAAACTCAAATTGTTTTCAAAATCATTTTATAATGTGAGTGGAAATGCACCCAGTGTTTTTCAATGCACAACTTCCATGAGCCCCAGCCAAACTGGCCAATGGCAAGGCATAATGGGAGTTGTAGTTCAGAGGGCCTGTACGGACCTGATTTCCCCGTTTAGACCACACGTCATGAACAGGGTACCAGAGGGTGTATTTGTATCTTAGCAGTTCCCTATGCTGTTCACAAAGCTCCTGGGGAAAAGGATTTATTTATTATTTATTTGTTTAAGAAATTTATATCCTGCCCTTCACCAAATGGTCCCAGGGTAGGTTACAATAAGAATAAAATATATCAAATATTAAGGGGTTGAATAAACAAGGGAAATTCTGATCACGACCACCACAAATATACAGTCACTGTAGCTCTTTTTATTATTTTTGCAGAAATCTTTTCCAGAAAATTATCAGCATCCTTTGCAATAGGAGAACACACACACTGAAGTGCCTCAATTTCCGATAGAATAATAAGAAAAAAAAATCAGGAAATGGTACCATTGTGAATACATATTTAAAAGTCATTTTCACAGATTTGGAGGGAAATCATTATTTCAATCACTCTGCTTCCATTGTTAATCGTAACTGGAGGATATGATTGAATGAAGAAAATGACAAGTGATCTTTAAACCTCCTCTTATTATTAGATCAGAGTTCCCTGAGATAAAAATCACTTAATTAAGGAGTATTCTGTTTGCTAAGCCTTCAGTATTCAATAGAAGGTAGGTAAATAATAATACCCTTGTGCATTCAATACCAACCGTTGTATTCATCTTATGAAATATTATTACAGTAACTCTTGCTTTTCATATAAAGCTCCTCAGCAGCTGTAAAATGATCTATTTTACGGTTGTAAAGCAGGTGTTCACTGAGAGTTATTTGCTTAAGCAAATCTTGAAAAGAAGGGGATAGGAAAAAATGGGGGGCGGGGGAAATCTTCCCCCATCATCATTACCCTCTATTTATTGATTTCATTTATTTGGTGGCCCTATCAACATAACCTTTCCTCACCGAAAGCCCCCAAATCAAATAAAAAAGTTAGAAAAGGGAGAAAGCCTAAATCTTTATATAGTTTTCTCTCGGGATGTAGCAAAATGTGTCCAGCGTATTTTTGCTCCCACATAGGGTGAATTCCCACTTAGCTCTGTTAAAGTGGAATTTAAAAAAAGTATGCGTTCCCATTTGTTTTTGTTAATTCCGCTTTAAAGTGGAGCGTGGTGGTGCAGTGGCAGCAGCAGCAGCATCCGAAAGGGAGTGGAAAGCTTGCCCACTTTCTCGCCCACCCGCCGCTTTCCATTCCTCCTTTCTGTGTCAAGCGAGCGAGTGAGCAGGGCGGCTGCAGGTGGCAGCCACAATGGCAGGTGCAAAGCAGCGGCCGAAATAGCAGGTAAGCAGCTGGGCAACCAAGGCAGCGGCAGGTGGGCAGGCGGGCGGGCAGGTGGGTGTTAATTCCATGGTTTCAAAACACTCTGAGCCAAGTGGGATCGCCCCACTGGGAAAATAAAGCATTTCATTTTTAAAAAACGAGAGCGAGAGTTGTTTGAAGGGTGTTATATTTAATTTGTTTTCTCCCAATTACTCCTCTTTTTAACTCAGAAAGCCACTTTTCAGTGCGCACAGAGTGTTTTGAAAATGGTTTGGACAGGCCAAAAAGTCCCAGTAGTCACAGGGCTATAGAGCTGGATTCCTCTAGAGGCCACTTACAGGGATTTGGGAGCAGGAGACAGTTTGGTCTCGTGGTTAGTGAGCTGGACTCTTCTCTGGGAATACTGGGTTCGATTCCACCCTCCCCTACAAAGCCAGCTGGGTGGCCTTGGGCTAGTCACAGCTCTCTTCTGAGCTCTCACAGCCCTTCCTACTTCATAGGGTGTTTTGTTGTGGGGAAAAGAATAGAAAGCTTTGTCTACTGCTTTGTGCCCTTTAAATGGGTGAGAAAAGCCAATTCTTCTTCTAATCTATCTTCCTCCTCTACTGCTACCTTCATAGAAGTGGTCTAGAAATGCAATACCCATGCTCTGCACATGCTGAGCTTCTTCTGCTGCTGCTTGAGAGGCCCAGAAGCAATTGGTGGGCCATTGTGTGAGAAGATACTGGACTAGATGGAGTGTGGCCTGATCCAGCAGGGTTCCTCTTAATTCATGGAGGACAGGTGTATCAATGGCTATTAGAATGGATGCCTAGAGTACTGCTTTCAAGGTTGGAGAGACAGGCAGGATGCCTCTACTCCCTACAGATGTAGGGAGAAAATAAATTTGGTCTAGTGGTTAGAGAGCCGGACTCTTACCTGGGAATACCGGGTTCGATTCTGCCCTCCCCCATGAAGCCAGCTTGGTGACCTTGGGCTAGTCACAGCTCTCTTTCTGAGCTCTCACAGCCCCACCTACCTCACAGGTTGTGGGGAGAAGAATAGAAAACTTCATCAGCCGCTTAAATGGGTGAGAAAAGCAGGGTAGAAAAGCCATTCTTCTTCTTCTTGTCTAAAGGCCATTTGCAGAGAGTGAAGAGCAAATGGAGGTTTTGCCCTTGCCTTCTGCTTGAGATGCCCAGAAGCAGTTGGTGGGCCTCTGTGTGAGACAGGATGCTGGTCTAGCTGGTCTGTGGCTGGATGCAGATGGGCTCCTCTCAATTCATGGAGGACAGGTGTATCTGGGAGTGTGTCAAGAGAAGGTGTGGGTTTCTAACTGGTCTTCTGGTTGAGAATAACCCAAAGAAATTAAGGTGCCATTGTGTGTAATGGGATACTGGACTAGCTGGGTTGTCCTCTGTGAGGGTAAGGCAAGCAAAATGCAAGGTATTCCTAAAATTTGAAACCCATGGATACAAAATTGAACCAGCTGCCAGAACTGGGGCTATCCGAGGGAGATGCCTTTGAACCATGCTGTGCTATCATCATTACTTTTTAAAACCTCTCTTTCTGTAGCTTGCATTTTGGTAGTTTCTGTCTCAATGGATAATGTCCTGTCAATGATTATTTATGTATGTAATAATGTAATCTGGGTGTCTGTATTTTGTTGTAAGCATCTTGTTTCGGAAAGACAGCATTCAAATTGAATGAACGAAGCAGTGAATGAGCATGGCTTAAAGTGGTCTGAGGAAGCCGTGCCTGAGTGTTTGAACAGGAATAATTGAACCCTTCCAGCTGTGAAAGGACTAAATATTTTTAACACATTCTGTGCACTTACCACTTGCGTTCCGGTTGTTTGACAAATACATTGACTTATCTCGTTTTTAGAATGTTTTCTGTGACAGACAGAGGCAGAAGCGTTCTCAATGGTGGCATCCTGCTTCAGTGCAGAGGCCCTTGTCATCAAAATAAATAAAACATTTCTAGTTTTTTTTCTGATATCTCAGCATGCCTTTATAAACTCAGTTAAGGGCAGCTGTCTGGCTGGCTCCTACCAGAAGCAAGAAATGTGGCCTTTGGCTTTGACTGTAAAGTGCAAGCCTGGGATTGAAAGTAAGAGCAAAGCCACCATAATGAATGGACGAACGGACCAAAATTTTACCCGGACACCACTTAATCCGTATTATTTGAGTAATCTAGAGTAAAGCAACCCCAGACACATTTTATTCCAGATTATCCAAATTATGTGGATTAAGCAAGTGAAATTAAAAAAAAAACACTGGAAAATAATAAACAAATTTTTGTTACATACTTTAGACCAGTGGTTCTCAACCTTCCTAATGCCGCAACCCCTTAAGGCAGTTCCTCAAGTTGTGGAGACCCCCAACCATGGGGGTGGGGCAGCTGGGAGGAGGGAGGGAGGGGCAGCAGGATACTCGTCGCAACCCCTCTGAAAGGGTAGTTCGACCCCCAAAGGGGTCCCAACCCACAGGTTGAGAACCGCTGCTTTAGACAGTTGCATTTGTTCAAGGACCTCACACTCAGAGGCTATCCTTTTCAACAGGTGTGTCGCAACAAAATGATCTAACAAAATTTGGCCTCCATATTTAGGAGTGCTTATATTCAGATTCAGCTGGTGTGGTCTTTCCAGGACCCTGGTCACATGAGTTCCAATCGGGTTGGCCTATAAATAAGTTTGAATTGAAATCGTACCACCTGGATTGATATTGGCTGTCCTGAGGACGTCCCCACCTTGGGCCACGTTAATCACACATTTCTGCAAAGGCTGGCCTGAGGTTCCTCCATGGAGCTCTTCCCCTTTTGCTATATCACATCTGTCTCATTAGTTGAAAGCTTGGAACAAGATATGTCTTAGGCACAGAAGAAGTGAGATGGAGAGATTGTTTTAATTTCTAACCTGGTTTTAGTTTTAGTGGGATTTTATGCTCTGTAATTTTACATTGTATGCTTGTACGGCCCTTTGGTGGAAAGGGCGTTATAAATAAACGTTGTTTATCATGATGATGATGATGATGTAAAAACAGTAGTTACACACAGCAAACGAGATGACTATGCTGGATTTTCTATTCTATCACTAGTCGGGCACTTCCCAAGCACCTAGGACTGCGTGATGTATCGGCGAATTATGCAAGCAGACCCCAGTAAAGTGGCTTTTTGTAGTTGGCAGATGGATATCTTGTCAATGCCAATGGTTCTTAGGTGATCTGAGCCTACAGTCTTCTTCAGGGCCTCTTTCTTCTGCACACTGGTGTGGAGCAAAATGCCCCCCCCCAAATACTCATGTGTCTTTCCCCCTTATACCTCTGAGAGGAAAGTACTCCAAGAAACCTTCTACTAGAGATCTCAGTACCTGGACAGGTCAACATTAGGGAAGACTCCTTCAGATGCCCAGGGCACAAGCCATTTAGGGCTTTATATGTCAGCATATAATGGCTTAGAGAAATGGTTTGCAGATAGGACCATTCACATGCCTGTCTACCCCTCCCCTTTTGTGAACATTCTAAGACAGAGAAGATGGATTAGAGCTGTGGTGGGAATATGAGATCCACACGCTACTATTTTGATGCAGGTAGGTATTTCACATGCTCTTAAGAGGAAAGTGATGCAAAGAACTTTCAGACTGATCAGAGCTCTCAAAGTGTGACCCCAAAGTTGCCACTATAAGTGAGACAGAATAGTGTTTGTTTCTGTAAGAAGTCACGTTGCTTTACAGATATTCCCTTAGGCCGGTGTCTCACTAGTGGTGGCGTTAAAATCAGTGCTGAGTGGAACTTGAGATGAAAACAGGGGGTATCGCCTTTCTTTATCTCTCCTCTCGTCCTTCCATCTTGCCTTTCCTCTTCCTTCTTACCAATATAAAATCAGGCTGAGGAGGAATGCTTAGAACAGGCAACATCGCCAGATGAAGTTTTACACCCAAAGAGCATTGCTTCATCTAGGAACTGAAATGCTTTAACTTGACAGACCAAATGAAATAAAATAAAAATAAACGGCACCCCTCCTACCTACTTTGCACAGCTGTTTCAAGTACCAAATAATAGCAATTAAACCACTGATTGGAAGAGAGCTCTACAGTCTCCTGCAAATGAATTGTCTTTCCTATTTTCATTCTCTTCCTCCTCCTCTTTTCATGGTCAAGACAACAAAGCAACGAGTGGTGCCGGCAGAGCTGAACAAATACATGAAGAGGTGTCCGCACCAAGGGCAAAGCACCGAGCTGTTTTTATTCCCATCTCTGTGATGCCTCCCTTGTAATGGATAGCATGTCAAAATGCTTTCTCAGATGCTGTGCTGAATGAGAAATAAATTAGACATAAGATCAAAAGAAAGCTTCCTATCTCTTTCTGATTCCGACGGCAGTGCTCAGTTTTTGAGCCTCCTTCTGCTTTTGAGTAGACCAATTCAGATGCATCAAATGGGTTGTGCCATTGTGGACTGAATGCTGCCCAAGAAATAGACGTCAAGCACACAGAATTCACACACAGGGAAAAAAAAGCCCAAAATTGCCTTACAGAACGTAGCATGTGGCTCTTGTGTTATCATCCCATCTCTAATCTGTCTTTTCTGTCTTCCCACCTAGTTGTTCTTTTGAGGGGAAAAAATGTCCCATTTCCCAAATGCATGCACATGCACACATGCGCACATGCACGCATGCACACATGCACTCACAGCGGTTTGAATTTACAGCTGAGAGCCTAATTTATTTTGCCACACTGCAGTCTACATTAATCTTCAAGTCAGGCATCACATAACCTGACTATGGGTATTAATTGCTGATTGGCCACTTGGTGGGAAACCTCCACCTCTTTGCTTATGTAGTTTCCTGTCCAACAGGGCTTAAAGAAGGAATACCTTCGGGGATATGAGATCCTGAATGCTAAAGAGGTGACTTTTCTGGGATTGCAGCCTGGTGCAAAGTAAATGCAGGGGCGGGGGATGTTGTTTCAGTCTCCAGTTTTCCCAGCGATTGCCTATTTAATGTCTAATCACATCCTTACTTAGCTTTGATTCGATGGCACACAGTGGGACCGTGTTTAGTCTCTACTGGGTGTCCTATTTATACACAATAGGGAAAACAGCATGTATTTGTATGTATCTTTTGTGTATAGTTCAATCTAGCAGGGGCAAAAACCTTTGGCCCTGTGGAAAGGCAGCTTTATGGCATGATGTACTCTCAAAACTGAAAGCTAAACCTTAAGGACAAAGTAGGCAGCATCTCTCCAAACCTCCTTCACCCGTTTCAATTCAGAATTGACTCATGTGCGCATAATTGTCTGTTTGCCTGGGTCCTCCTGAAGCACTGCACCAATGATTCTGTGGGGTTCTATGGGGTCTAGTGGTTAGGGGGCCGGACACTTATCTGGGAATACTGGGTTTGATTCTGCACTCTTCCACGAAGCCAGATGGGTGACCTTGGGTTAGTCACAGCTCTCTTCTGAGTTCTCACAGCCCCATTCACCTCATAGGGTGTCTGATGTGAGGAGGAGAACAGAAGGTTTGTCAACTGCCTTGAGTAGAAAAGCCAACATTATTCTTCCTCCTCTTCCTCCTCCTCCTCTTCTTCTAGTAAGAGTTACCTACCCTGTCGGTTTTCACTTTCTTTCTCTTTATAGTGACCAGATACATTAATCCAGTCCATGTATTTATGGCTAAGTTATTCAGTGCTTCACTGCTCTTTATCCACTTGACATTCTTTTTTGGTTGCCTCCTCTCCTTCCTTCCTTAATCGATTATCTGCAGATGCTCTAAAAATATGGCAGTCCTCAACTCTTGTGTGGACGCTAAGGGGTCAAAGCTCCTGTTGCTGTGTCCCCAGCAACTCAGCATATTTGTGCATTGTCTTTTTGGCAACTGCTAAATCTGCAACCAAGGGGATTTCCTTCTCCAGCTGCCTCCCTGACTCTCAATCACCAGAAGCTCTAGTGGAATTGTGCGTCTTCCTGCATCAGTCCACATGGCTCTCAAAAGTTTCACTCCGTAGTGAATCACATCATTGATCTTGCCCATGCACTGGCCTCTCAAACAAGTAGTGGCTGTCTGAAGATCTCCAGGAGCGTTCATTGCTCAGTGCCCAGTGATGATGTGTGAGTTCCGTTAATTTGGGATGCCGGTGATTGATGAAGAGCTGGGCAAGTGTAGAGTCAATCCTGGTCTCCCCTTTGTGTTATACAACAACTGTTTTTTAAAGTCTGAAGGTGGAGGACCCCATTCTACCTCACTGGCAGGTCCGTCTTAGCTTGGGGCAGGTTGCTTGTTCCCAGGGAAGGGCAGTCTGGGCAACCCACCCTGTCTTGTCATACTGCACACAAGTGCAGAAAGGCCCTTAAATATCCACTTGATGATGAGATCATAATGCATGATTTGGGCCCCAAATATCTAAAGCAGTGGTCCTCAACTACTGGTCCACGGACTGGTGCCGGGCCATAGGTTTTTTTTTTTTTGCCTTTTTTTGTTTTTATGAAAGATTTATTTCTTTGTAACAGGTGGATTAATAAAGTGTTGGGAACATGGGGGGGGCACACACTGTCTCTCTGAAGTGGCAGTTTGGTCTTGTTGGTTAAGAGTGTCAGACTCTTTTCTGGTAGCCTTCTAGTTCAAGTCTCCACAAAGCCATCTGGGTGACCCTGGCCTAGTCACAGCTCTCTTTCTCAGCTCCCACAGCCCCGCCTACCTCACAGGATGTCTGCTGTGGAGAGAAGAACGGAAGGTTTGTCAGCAGCTTTGAGCCCCCTGAAGGGTAACAAAAGCGGGGTATAAAAACTGAATCGTCTCCTTCTCTGAGGTACCCCTTTTGTTACATCTGAACACAGCCTATTTCCCGTGGCTTTAGATCACCTAAGGGATGTTTTTAGATTTTGTCAGCTTCTGATCTTCAAAAGCCAAACCTAGAAAATTGCTTTGTAAGCATGTTATGTTCCCATTATCCTATTAAATTTGACATTTCAAGAGGATATTCCACCTTCTGAACTATTTCCCTCCCCTCTCTGAAGAATTCCTTTTGAACAGTGACACTTTGATAAGAATTCTGCCTCTAAGGAATACATGACTGAAAACCCCCATCTCTTCATCGCTGAGGAGAGCTGTTCTCATTCCTGTGAGTCTCTCTCCCCTGCCCATACCACAGAATATGTCAGTTTCTTAGCAAATTATCTCACTCTTGTCGATGCTTTTAAAATTCTTCTGAGCCTTTCCCACCAAATGTTGTTCCTGAAACAACTTCTTTGAAAGCAGTTTAGTGGTTAAAAAGGCAACCAATTTCCTGGGAAGGAATGGATCTTTTAATAAGGTCCCAAGATCCCCAATTATCTCTCTCCTTCTTTTTTTAACACACTCATCAGTTCTGACCACTAACTTCATTATACTTTGAAAATAATTAATACAACAACACTTAAGTGATTTCCAAGGTAAATAGAAATTGAAGGTTGAGCAGAATAATTGCAAAAAATGCCATTTATCTCCTTGTTATATATAAGCTTAATGTTGTTTTAGGCTCAAAACCATGCTGCTTAATTATTTTGGTCCTATCTGTTTCCTCTGGGATGAAAATGATATACATTATCTAGAAGAGTAATAAAAATGAACTGAAATTGGGATTAGGGATATGAACAAATATTCAAATGCGTTTGAAATTTGATCAAATCAACTAAATTTTGACATTTCAATTTGAATCGAATGTCCTTAAATTCGAATTTTAAAATGTGGTCTGAATTTCAGATCTATTCGTTCAAATTATTTGTACACTTGCATGTATAGAGGTTTGAACACGATGCGTACTTGAAGATCTGCATCTTTCCCACATTTGTACGCATTTGTACGGATCAATATGGGATGACAACGGGTTGCATATGGGATAACTATGGGATGCATACAGATGTGTACAGAGCCGGGGAAGATGAGTAGGAGCATCTACAAATGTCAACATTCGTAAGAGCAAAGTTGAATGAAAAACTGGAATGAACAGATTCAAATGGAATCGAATCCCAAAAATTGCATTTGTGCAATTGGGATATTTTTCTACCTTTGAGTAGATCTACATTCTTTCAAAACTGGGGGGCTGCTTAGAAAACATCTCTAGATATACGGGGCTCAGAATCCAATAGAGTCCTGTAAAAATGGAAGCATCTTAAAGCTCTCAAAGCTGGGCATGACATGATTGGAACAGACTTGGGAGCTGTCTCTGGACTGGCTCAGCTGCATTCTAACATAGCTGATGCTTCCTGCATTCCAGTGGACCATCCCACCTGTGATTTTTCCCATTTGGATCCAGAAATCATTCTGCGTCACTTGCATGCCAAACAGTAGCCCAAAGAAAAGTGTGGCGTGGCTGAGTGTCAAAAACTGAATATAACATAGAAGGTAAGAGGAACCCTGTTGGATCAGGCCGCAACACATCTGGTCCAGCATCTGATTTCACACAGTGGCCCACCAGCAATTCCTTCTGGGCATCTCAAGGAGAAGATAAAGGCAAAACCTTCACCTCTCATTCGTAGCACTTAAAGTCAAAAGCGACTGGACTCTTCCAAGAGCAAAATCCTCTGAAGATGGATATTGCAGCTATATCTGAAACCTGGAACAGGCATAACAGCCCCAAAAATGCTACAAATGAGATTGAGTCTGGCCATGAAAGCCTGCATATGATCAGAACCTTCACCTGCTCAAGAATCCCTTGAAATGGCTTTTAGAGACATCTGCCTGTCTCTCCAGCCTGAAGGCAATATCTAGGCATAAGCAAAATGCATTTACTCATAGCATTTGTTGATAGATTATGTCCCTTACACAGCCTTTACAAACAGAGTAGGGTAGAAATCCCAATTTGTTCATTTCATGGTCCTGAGAGTGGGAGAAGGGCTTTGAGAATATAGTAAAATCAGAAGCAGAATAGAAAAACACACACCATTTATATTCCATGTCACAAAAGGAAAGTAATTCCGGGAGCCTGCTCTTCCCTGTGTCCAAGGGCTATGCTTCCCCTTGGCTCAAGAATACTTTGGAAACTTTCTGCAGTTAGCATCAGATGGGGCTTGTGAAAAAGAAACAAGTCGGAGTGTGCAAAATGCCTTTTTCGAAGCATTTAAGATGGCTGTTCCCATCATACATGGTAACTAACCATGTTAGGGACTATTTCTCAAGGTTCCAAAAACTACAGTTGAAACCAAGATGACCTTAGGTGAGCGTTCCACCTAGCAAATATGGCCTCTAGGTAAGAAGACTGGACATCTAGAATGCTTCAAAAAACATTTGAGGTCATGTTTGGAACACCTCTAGCAATTGCTTCTTCTTTTTTCTAAACATATTTTTACTGTTGTAACCCACCTTGAAACCTTGGGTAGGGTTGACATAAAAAGATGGATGGATGGATGGATGGATGGATGGATGGATGGATGGATGGATGGATGGATGGATGGATGGGTGACAGCTGGATAGCTGGATGGATAGATGGATAGGGGAGGGGAAAAGCTGGTAGCAAGGCATTAGGAATTCTCAGTCTTCATGGTCCAATATGGATGGATGGATGGATGGATGGATGGATGGATGAACAGATAGACAGATAGACAGACAGATATAAGGGATGGGGAAAGCAAGTAGCAGGGCATTAGAAAGTCTCAGTCTTCATGGTCCAATATGGATGCCACTGAGCACCACTACTTTCTGTTGTCCCTCTGCCTCCCTGCACCAGTTTCATGTTAGTAATAAAGGGTCCGCACTAGGGATGTACATGAATGGGTCTTTTGTATTCGATTTGTATAGAATCAGATGTAAGAATATTTGCATTCATTTGAGTAGGTCTCCTTTGAATGTGGTAGGATTCCATTCAATATGAATGCTTATTCATACAAATTCATATAAAAATCCGATATGAATGCATATGTATCAGATAGATATCCCATAACATATCCACTCTGAAAGCATCAAATCTGCCCTGAATCCACTTTGAATCCACTCTCAGTCCATGTCGAATGCACTGTTGATCTGTTGCAAATGTGACTGGCGCAGCCGATTTCCCACCTTCCCCAACTGACGGGGTATGCACGAATGCAATTTTCAGGATTCGATTTGATTCAAATTGAATATGTGAAGATTTGAATCAATTTGAATGTTTAAGATTCAAATGTATTCACATTCGATTTGAACTGAATCCATTTGAATCTGGGTATCCATACACATATGAATTTCCAAATAATTCATACAAATGATTTGAAAGATTTTAAAATTTGCTTAAAAGTTAAATTCGATCAAATTCGATAGAATTTTGAATGTTTCAAATATTTGTGCACACCCCTACAACTGACCGTGTTTCTGATTTGGCTGAATGATTTTGGCCTGAGAATTAGACCCGTGTTTTGACTTCTTTCTCGTAGCTGTATACAAATAGCCATTGCGGAGTGTTTTCCACACACCTGGGACCTGCATGTGGATGGCAAGTCGCTTTTCTGGGATATAATCTGAAATGAGGTCCAGTGCAGAAAAGACCTTGGAGTGATCCCAGTCGAATACAAGAGGAGTTGTTTCTGAGTAGACACATGCAAGTTTTTATTGCAAAATTTTTCACTTTCAGTCCATGCATGCAAAAAGCAATCTTCCCTTTAAAATGAAGGATACTAATTTGAATGCTGTATTCTCATAAATTTTATGCCGTTTGCACGTTTCCATATTCATGTCTAGAATTAAAGAGTTATTAAAGCCATAAAAACTTCATTCTTGCTTTCATTGCTCCAAGGCTGGCATTCGAGTGTCAATTTATGTTTCCTTCTGTTCTCCCAGCTCTCTGCCTTGTGTCTTTACCGTGTAGCGGCAACATCTTGTGCTAAGCTGCACGTGGCATTGCTGTTTCTGGAAAAAAAAAAAAAGAGGTTATTAATGCCTAGGAAATAAGTGGTGGCAATTGAGCTTTTCATTCACGACAGTGTGTTGCACTTGCTTGATTCTGGATGATACTGACCTGGCCAGTATACAGTTGGACCCTAGTATCCGCTGGGTATACATTATTCTGGGTATGTGTTCCAGTTCCAGTCTGGTCATGCAACCCCAGAACTGGAAGTTCTGGCCCCCAGGAGGCCTATTTCGGCCTCCAGAGAGTGTTGGAATAGGCATGTGATGCCACCAGATGCCTCCTGCCCACCTCCCATGTGCTCTGGGATGGGCTCTGGTGGCATCACGTGCCTATTCCAACACTCTATGAAGCCTGAAATAAACCTTCCAGTTCTGGGTCCTTTTCTCTTATGGTGCCTGCAGGGGGTGGGATGGGCTGATCCGGTAACTGTGGTTAACTGAAACCGTGGTTACTGAATTAGTGGATATGGGGGTCTGACTGTACTGGACCAGCAAGCATAAGTGCACTGGTGAGGTCTAAGGGAAGTCCCGACCCAGGGGTGGGGTGTAAGGAGATGGGGTTTGAGAGCAAGTGAAGTTTTGCCTTAGTCTTCAGCTTGAGATGCCAGAAGTAATTGGTGGGCTACTGTGTGAGACAGGATGTTGGACTAGATGGGGTGTGACCTGATCCAGCAGGGCTTTTCTTAATTCATGGAGGACAGGTGTTTCAGTGGTTACTAGAACATCAAACTAGGTTCCACTTCCTTGTTGAAAGGACAGGCAAGATGTCTCTACAGGCCATTCTCAGGGAGTCACAAGCAGGGTTGGATAAATTAATGGAGGTCAGGTTTATCAGTGGTTGCTAGAATGGATGCCTAGGTACCACCTCCATATTTGAGTGGTCGGCAGGATGCCTCTAAAAGCCATTTTTAGGGAATTGATGTCAGATGAAGGTTTTTCCCTTTTATCTTCTGCTTGAGAAGATGCCCAGGAGCAATTGGTGGGCCACTGTGTGAGCAGGATAGTGAACTAGATGGTCTGTGGCCTGATCCAGCAGGACTCCTCTTATGTTCTCCTTATGTGTGTAGACAGCATGGCTCGTAGGCCAGAATATGCTGAGGGATCCTTTATGGTGGTGAGCCAGTTTAGTCTAGAGGTTAGGGAGCTGGACTCTTTTATCTGGGAATACCAGGTTTAATTCTGCCCTCGTCCACAAAGCCAGCTGGGTGACCTTGGGCTAGTCACAGCTCTCTTCTGAGCTCTCCCAGCCCCACCTACCTCACAGGGTGTTCTGTTGTGGGGAGAAGAACAGAAGGTTTGTCAGCTGCTTTGAATTCCCTTAAATGGGTGAGAAAAGTGGAATAGAAAAGCCAACTCTCCTCCTCCTCTTTCGTGTCTCTGGAAATAGTTCTGTTGGTGTCTGGCACTGCTGAGTAGGATCTTCCCAGAAATGGCAAAGGTTCCTGACCTTTGCAGTCTCCATGCTGCTTCTGAAGGCTCTACTAAGACAGGGGTGGGAGCTGGGCAGAGAGTGCCTGTCCAAGTGCAGACAGCCCTAGGGGCAGGCTGCTGGTAGGTCACTCCTACGTAGCCCAGTATCTCATCTGCACTGCATGGGCTGGCATGGCCCTCATGGTGTGGAAAGAGCCTTGGATAAAAGACCACTAATGCTATTGTAGTTGTCGGTGGGCAGGAGGCATTTCTAGGGAGAGATTTCTAACTCCCAGAAGTTGCTGAAAGCTCATGTAAATAATGCAATTCATCTTCCTCCCCCCTCAAATCCGGACAATCAGTCTTTTCACTCTCTACTCTTCCACCCTTGCGGGCAGGTTTCTCTCACAAAGCCATATGAATAAATAACACGCGGCAATGTTGTCAACTCCTGGAACACACAAACACTTCATTTTCACCTCGTATTGATTTTGGCCTTGGCGTCTTCTGTTAACTCCATGGACTTCGCAGCTTCAAATATGCATCTGTCCAGGCAGACTAGTCATCAATCACAGGAGGTTAATCTGACTCCCTTGACATTTTCATCACCGGCTTCTTTTGAATGCGACTGTACAACTATTTCCATTTGGGGCTCAGGGTTTCTAAGTGCCTCAGAAGATCTGGAAGCTTTTTTTTCCTGTCTATTTTCCCCCCTGCTTGAAAATATGGCACTTGGAATGATGGACTCATTTTAAAACAAGCATGAAAGAGTTCATGGGAAATTTGATCATGCTCAAAGTAATTTATTACAGGGGGAAAAAATGCTTAGGCTCTCTGTTTCCCCTCCCCATATCTCTGATAAGCTAAATCTGCTTTTCCTTTTTATTTTTTATTTTAAAGAAAAAGTCACAAGAAAGTTCAAACGCAGCGTTATTTTTCAAACCTTCTGAAAAGGTGAAAAAAAAATCTCCTGATCTCTGCATTTTCAGTGATAATTAAATGGGGGAACTGAAATACAGGTGATAGTTTAATGATGGTGTTTGTCCCCTTGAATTCTGCCTTGCTTTTTCAAATTCTGAGTTTCAGTCCTCAGGGGCAGGTCACAAGCCTGAAACAGTTGTTTGGGGGTGGTGGGCGGGCACAGGCAGAAGGCCACGGACTGGCTTTCAGCAGGGGAAGGGTCTCCAGCCTGTGCTCACAGGTGCCAGACACTGCTGTCGGTGTGAAAATTCACCGCCCGCATTAAACATTTGCTCTTCTGGGTTTCTCTAGGTCAGCGGTTCTCAACCTGTGGGTCGCGACCCCTTTGGGGGTCGAACTACCCTTTCAGAGGGGCCGCGACAAGTCTTCCGCTGCCCCTCCCTCCCACCTCCCAGCTGCCCCCCTTCCGTGGTTGGGGGTCTTCACAACATGAGGAATTGCATTAAGGGGTCGCGGCATTAGGAAGGTTGAGAACCAGGTGAATCCGTTTGCAGAGTGGATTCAAATCTGCAGTGACTGTGGACGTAGCATGATCCTTGGTCTCCTGGTCTGTTGACTCAATAGCTTGTTTGTTTATGATCTGGATTTCTGCTTTGCTATGTACCTTGAGATCTCAGAGCAGGAGCCTCCCTCCCTCCTGTCTCTCCTCTTCCTCCCTAATTTTTGTCCCTCTCTCTCCTTCTATCCTTTCTCTTCTTCCTTTCCTCCCTTCTGTCCTCCTTCTTTCCCTAATTTCTGTCTCTTATTCCCTTAGTCCCTCCGTTCTGTACTTCCTCTCCTCCTTTCCTTCCTTCTCTCCCTCCTCTTCCCCCCTTCCTCCCATCTCTCCTCTTCCTCCCTGTTTTTGTCCCGCTCTCTCCTTCTATCCTTTCTCTTCCTCCTTTCCTCCCTTCTGTCCTCCTTCTGTCTCTTATTCCCTTAGTCCCTCCGTTCTGTCCTTCCTCTCCTCCTCTCCTCCCTTCTCTCCCTCCCTTCCTCCCATCTCTCCTCTTCCTCCCTGTTTTTGTCTCTCCTTCTCTCCTTTCTCTTCCTCCCTCCCTTCTGTCTCTCCTTCCCTAATTTCTGTCCCTCCCTTCTATCCCTTCCTAATTTTTGGTCCTCCCTCCCTCCTTCCCTTCTGTCCCTTCCCTTCCTCCTTTCCTCCCTTCTCTCTCTCCCTTCCTCCTTCTTTCCCTAATCTCTGTCCCTCCCTTCTGTCCCTCCTTTTCTTCCCCCCTCCTGTCTCTCCTTCCCTCCCCTTCTATCCTTTTCTCTTCCTCCCTCCCTCCCTCATTTCAGTCTCTCCCTCCCTTCCTCTCCCCTCCCTGTGTGGACACATTTCTCTTTGCAATACACATTTGTAAATACTGATGAACTGCAAATATTAGGAAAGATCCCACCAGTGACAAAACAGATAACCGGAGAGCTCATTATTTGCTACCTTCACAATGAGCTTACATCCCAGTGCCAGCAATTCCAGAGATGGTTAATTGTGGGTAAATAATGGCATTTTAATGCCAGGAGCTATCAAATAGATGCAATCATTATTTCCCAACAAAAAAACCCCTGTTTTGTGCCAGATGCTCTATAAATAATGGCATCTCTTATTAATTTAGCATGGCTTTTGAAGCACAACAGCTTTTTCTTTGCCTTGTCATATAAACTTTTGCTGTTAGTTTAAAACACGATTTTCATTTTAAATTATTTTAGTTCTGTAAAGCCATGTACCTTTAAGGGATGAACAGTCTAAGACAGTAAAGCAAAATACTACATTGGGGTCGTAATAAGTGATATCACTTAAATATATAAATAACCATCTGAGCAAAGTGTGACGACTTGACCGTAGGGCAAATGCTCTGTCTAAGGGTTTCTTTGACCGTTTCCACACTTACCATTGTAAATCTGGATTTAGTAGATCCGGATTGTCAGGATCTGGTCTTGAGTTAATCCTGATCAAAATGAAGACCCCATGTGTTCTGATGGCATATAGCACTTGATGGCAATGGACACCATGCCACACATCCCTAGGCATAGAACAGGCCCATTCTGGAAGTGCCACCTGTAGCACCACATGATAGGTCAGTGCAACTGCCACTCAAGGGTCACATCCGATTACAGTGGGTGTGGCAGAGAGCCAGAGGAATAGTTGGCTATGTAGTGTCTACGTACGGCTGTGCGAGGTGCGCGTGGCTACATAAACTGCTACCTATGGTGTGCGGGGCTTCATAAGGTATATGCTGGTGCCACCCCCTGAACATGGTGGCTTCTGGGCCCACCCCTGGACCACATGGATCTGGTCTACCATGCAGAATCTCACTGGGAAATCTGGTCTTCAGAGTGGAAAAACAGATCAAAGGCCCCTTTTTGGGGGTCTACAGCTAGTCCAGATTAGGAGTCCCAAAGACCCGATTAGATTTGGATCTCTGTAATACCCATGTGGATGGCGCGTCCTTAATCGAGTCTTTATGGGCTCGCAGTGTGGAAGGTACGTAGCATATGCCTACCTAATGTGTACCCATTGGATGCTTAATGGGGTCTACAAGGCCCGTGTGGAAACACCCTTTGACTGTTCAGATACAGTCCTATTTGATGGCTTAAGAACTGGAACTATGTATCTGGGGAAGGGAGCATCTGAATGGGCAGGAATGAAAGAAGCAGGGAAGAAACACAAGAGCCTTCAAGGCGTATTGTGCCACACGGTATCAGGATGGAGCCCAGTGGTGGTATCAATATGGCAACATTTCAGGGCAGACGTTCTGGGACCCATCAGAAGAACATTCAAGAGGCTCTCGGGCAGTTGGGACAGATATATTTCTCTTGGAGGGCACAAAGTCATGTACATCCCAGTCTAAAGGATATATAGGTATTGCAGGTGTCTGGAATAGAATGGTTAAGTCTACAAACCTTAGGAGGCATCTCATCTAGAGGTGTACATGAGTCTAATTTTCAGGATTCGACTCAATTCAAATCGAATATCCAAAGATTCAAATAGATTTGAATGTTTAAAATTCAAATGTATTCACATTCGATTCGAGTTGAATACATCGTAGTCTATCCATGCAAATATTCAATTCATATTTGAATGTACGGAAGTCGACAACAATCGAATGTGTCCATATGCATCCGTATGCATCCCGTTTTCATCTTGTATGCATCCGTACAAATGCATATGGATACAAATAAAATGTGTATGTACATATCCGTACACATACGGATGTCCGAATAATTTGTATGAATAATTTGAAAGGTTCAAAAATTTGTTTGAATGTTAAATTCGAATGCATAGACATTCGATTTTAATTCGGATGTCCAAATTCGACTGAATTTGATCAAATTTTGAATGTTTCTAGTATTTGTGCACATCCCTAATCTGAGTTGGTTTGACATTATGGAAGATGCTCCAGTGCTCTTTGCTAAGTGATGTTCTAGTCCTTCCTGCACAGACCAGAAGAGTGTTCCTGAGCATCCTTAGATTTCATGTACTGTACTTCAAGAACTGGATTCGGAGGGATTTTCTTATTGATTAAAGCTTAGGGATGAACCTTTTCTCAGCTTTCTTCTTGGGGGGAGGCTATACTAGCCTCTAGGACAGTGATGGCGAACCTTTTGAGCTTGCTGTGTCAAAATTCGCAAAAAAACCTAGTTTAACTCTGGTGCTGTGTCACATCTAGAAATATCCATAATTTTGTGATATTTGTAGCTCTAGTAAAAAAGTTAAAATTTTGATATGTGTATTTTTTTAAAGCAAAAACAAATAATTCTTTACATAAGTGACTTTTGTTGCTGAATTCAATTTGCTAAATCTTCAATTGAAAGTTGGTATTTCGCACACTTCAAGAACAAGCAAGCACCACATGCCCAGGTGCCAGGGTGACCAGGTGTGTCACCCAAAAGTGCTTGGGGTGTCACCTTCGCCATCACTGCTCTAGGATAAGAACATAAGAGGAGCCCTGCTGGATCAGGCCACAGCCCATCTTGTCTACCATCCTGTTGCACACAGTGGCCACCAGTTGCTCATGGGCATCTCAAGCAGAGACAAGAGACGTTTTCGCACGGGGCTGAACGGAACGTGAAAAAGACAGCTGCGGACACGTCATCCGCATTGCCCGAGCGCGGCTTGCGCTCCGACGTGTCCGCAGCTGTCTTTTCCGCGTTCGAAATGTAGAGCACTTTAAAGTGCTCTACATGCGTTCCAACGCGGACGAGCCGCCCGCAGGCGTTCGGGAGGAGAAGCGTTCGCGCCTGCTTCTGTCTCCCGAACAGCTGCGGGCTCGCCTCCGACGCCGGCGCGGCTTCGACAATCAGCTGTTTGACAATCAGCTGATTGTCGATCTGCCTCCGCGGCTGTCTCCGTGCCCCTGGCCGGCATTTGCCGGCTAAGACAGCGCCCGGCGCTTTGAGCATTCGCACACAGACGCTCCGGAACGCGTTTACACGCGTTCTGGCGCGTCTGTGTGTGAACGGGGAAAGCGCCCGGAGCTGTCTTAAGCTTTCCGCCTGAACGCGTTCCGTTTGGAACGCGTTGCAGTGCGGAAATGCCTAAGGACAAACCTTTTCCTGCTCTCAAATCCCAGCAAATGGCCTTAGAAGCATCCTGCTTCCCTCCAAGCCTGAAAGCTGTACCCAGGCATTCATTCTGCTGGTGAGCTGCATGGATGGACTGGAAAGCCCTCAGACTGCTTTGATGTATAATACAGAAACATTCTCAGAGAGCAGCTGCAGATCTGTGCAGATGGACCTTTTTCCTGACTCGCTGTGAACTCACAGGTCTCAGAGAAAAAACAAAACAAAACTCCATGGTCTTCAAAAGGCAAGCACTTCACATGCTTTAAAAACTAATGTATGGGTGCTGGCAACCATGATAGCAGGTGGCGGAGAGCAAAGCGGCTGACATGAAGTGGCTTCAGAGATCAGAGCAGGTAGAGCTGATTGCAGGGGGGAGAAGGGGGAATATAAGGCTTCTAATGTATAAAGCCATGTGAGAAATGGACCTCTTTGAATGCACAGGATAACACACATGATAGCCAAGAAGCATTAAGGAGAAAGGCAAAGTGCGCTCAGATCAGGAACAAGTGGTATTGAATCTTCTCAGGGCCTGTACGCATCTGTACACATCTGTATGCTGTAGGCTTGGAGCAACTGATACCATCTGCTTTGCCGAGTGTTGCACCTTACCATAATCGACTGTAGAAAGGGTACAGCCTGCAATAGCTCAGAAATTTAAAAAATCACCTCCCCTCTAGGGATGTGCATGACTATTCAAATGCATTCAAAATTTGATTGAATTTTCTGAATGTTGACATTCAAATTCAAATCGAATGTCCATAAATTCGTATTTAAACATTTGAACAAATTTTGAATCTATTTGTTTGAATTATTTGGACATTCTTACATGTATAGGTTTGTACACGATGCGTATTTGCAAATATATATCTTTCCCGCGTCTGTACACATTTGTACAGATCTGTACGGGATGAAAACAGGTTGCATACGGGATAACTACAGGATGCATACGGATGTGTACAGGATGTGTAATGATGCATACGGGCACATACAAATGTTGTCGAAATTAATAAGTGCAAATTCAAATGGAAAATTCACACAAATAGATTCAAATCTGCTTAATTCAAATTGAATTTGGGTGAACTCCAAATTTTAAAAATTTGTATCAGATCAAATTTTCAGGCATTTGATTTGAATAGGATTGAACCCCGAAAACTGCATTTGTGCACACCCCTAGACCTAATCTTTCCCCCAGTAAACGCAACATTTTCTCAATATGTTTCCTGTTTCAAAAGTATGAATTAACCTATTGTAACCTTCAAAGCACATGCCCATTTAAGTTGGGAAGGGCAGTGGGTTTGCGTTTCAAAGAGGAAGAAATACATGTTTTGTTGTTTTCTCAGTGACCTTGTCGGATCCTGAATTATTAAAGGACCTCTCAAGGAACATAGCCTACTTTTTCCATGCCTTGATGGAGACAAGAGAATGTGAAATGCATTCACGTGACTATTGGGGTGGCAACTTACTTACTGTCATTAGCCTCCAAGTGATACAAAATCACCTACCTTTGCTTGAGAAATGGTTTCCTTAATTCTATCCCTTAGCAGATTTTATTGCCTTCAGTTTTTTTTTAAGGCAAGATATGTAGGTGTGTGCATACATTTTACCTCTCTCTTTGTGTATATATACAGTGCTGTGAATTCTCAATAAAAATAGACGTTTGGCAGGAGGCTTGAAGAATTCTTGCAGATCTTTAAATAATTGAAATATAGTATGCTGCCTCCTGAGATTTACAAAGCAATCTAAGCAAAATAGAGAACGCGTCTGGCTTTAAAATAGAGGTCAAAGTCCAGCCTCCTGGAGCTTTTGTTACTACTACAGAAATGAGTCTCTTATGAAGCTGCCCTATAAATTGAGCTGAAACACTGATTCTGCTAGTTAAAGCTTTACTCTAACTAGCAACAGTTTTGCAAGGGCTTGGATGAAATTCTCCTCTAGTCCTATTACCCAAGATCTTTTGATCTTAGGAAACTGGCAATGACAGGTGTAGCATGGGGAGGGATCTGTAGGGATCAGACCCACTTAGGGATGTAAAAGAATTTCAGTACAGCTGAACTGAAACACGTTGTCGGCGTTATTCCTTTCCAGCATGTGCCTTCCTAACCATTTTGTCATAAGGGCACTGGTTCATCCTGTGATCAGCCAGTATACCCAGATCCTACATCCAAAGTCCTACATCTTGGGAAGAAAAACTGTGAAAATGAATACAGAATGGGAGGAATTAGGCTGAGTAGTAACACAAGTGAGAAGGATCTGGGTGTACTGGTTGATCACATGATGAACATGAGTCTTCTCAGCAAAGATGTAGAAGTGGTTTTCCATTACCCTTTTCCAGGAGAAGCCTGAGTTTGAACTTGTGTCCAATTTGTGGGCAGGTGCCTGGAAATGGTAAAAGTTAATCCACATACTGAGAGACCACTGACACAAATAGCTTCCAGTTATGTTCCACTGGTATCTCTGTCACTCGTATCCCGCTTTCATGAAAAACCATGCATGTCTCTCTTCCATGAACTAGCAGCAGAAGATGGCTAATAATGCACCATCTTCACACTCGTTTTCTCCTGCTGCTGCTCCTTGGAAAGGTGCATGAATTCCCCATAGTTGCTGGGCTCAATAAGAAGTTAATTAAAACTGAAAGGGCTTGCTGAGACAGAGTTGGGCTTGGCACATAGTGTTTCTTTTCTGGTGCACATTCTTCCATACCCCGTCAGTTTTGCTAGTGAGGAGAGATGGGCAAGGGGGAAAAGAGGCATCCAGCAACAATGACATTTGCCTGGCACAGAATGGCAGAAGACTGATCAGATCATTTCACTCTTGTGGTGGTGATGCCAGTCCAGTTGTTGAACTGTTTCCTTGTTGTTGTTCAGTTGCACAGTCATGAGTAAACTCACCAGCCATGGAATAAAAGGACAGGTTCTGTCCTGGATTTGTGACTGGCTTAAGGGCAGAAAGCAGAGAGTAGTAGTAAACGGCAATTTCTCAGGGTGGAAAGAAGTAAAAAGTGGGGTCCCTCAAGGCTCAGTACTGGGACCAATGCTTTTTAATTTATTCATCAATGATCTAGAAAAAGGGGTACATAGTAAAATAGCAAAGTTTGCTGATGATACTAAATTATTTAGGGTAGTAAAATCTGAAAGAGATTGCCAAGAGCTCCAGAGGGATCTCTTAGCATTGGGTGAGTGGGCAACCAAGTGGCAAATGTGCTTTAATCTTAACAAGTGTAAAGTAATGCACATTGGGGCCAAGAATCCAAATTACGTCTATAAACTGATGGGGTCTGAGCTTTCTGCAACATGCCAGGAAAGGGATCTCGGGGTTTTGGTGGACAGTTCAATGAAGGTGTCAACCCAGTGTGCGGCAGCAGCAAAAAAAGCAAATTCAATGCTGGGAATAATTAGGAAGGGAATAGAAAATAAGTCAGCAAGTGTCATTTTGCCCCTTTATAAATCTATAGTGAGGCCACATTTGGAATACTGTGTACAATTCTGGTCACCACACCTCAAAAAGGATATTGTGGAACTAGAGAAGGTGCAGAGAAGGGCAACCAGAATGATTAAGGGTCTGGAACACCTCCCTTACGAAACCAGGCTGCAACGTCTAGGCCTTTTCAGTCTGGAGAGACGGCGTTTGAGAGGGGACCTGATTGAAGTATATAAAATTATGCACGGCATAGAAAAGGTGGATAGAGAAAATTTCTTTTCTCTATCGCACAACACTAGAACCAGGGGGCACTCTATGAAGCTGATGGGTAGGAGCGTAAGGTCTGACAGGGGGAAGTATTTCTTCACACAGAGGGTCATCGGCCTATGGAATGTGCTGCCAGAAGAGGTGGTGACAGCTACCAGTCTGGATGGCTTTAAGGTAGGGTTAGACAAATTTATGGATGACAGATGTATCAATGGCTACTAGAACGAATGCCTAGGTGCATCTTTCAGGCTGAGGGGGGGGGGAGGAAATGGGGCGCTTCTAGGGCCATCTGCTGGGACTCGAGAGCAGGAGAAGGTTTGTCCTTGTCTCTGCTTGAGATGCCCATGAGCATTTGGTGGGCCACTGTGTGCGACAGGATGCTGGACTAGATGGGCTGTGGCCTGATCCAGCAGGGCTTCTCTTATGTTCTTATGTTCTTATGTTCTTATGTCTGACCTGTCACGATGTCACGGGCCACAACACCTGCCCCCAAACCTGGGACATTGCCTTTTAAGTTGTGGCACCCAGATTCCAATAAACCTATCCTGAGAATTCTAATGGGAAGCACTGTATTGGTGTGCCCCAGAAAGATGGACAGTGGGGTTCTTGCAATGGACGAATGGAATAAACTCTTCCCTTTATTATGTCCCATAAACCAGTTCTACTGGAAGCCTTCCTTTGAAGCTGCATCCAGATGACACACACTTATTCCAGTATTTTTGGATATTCCAGAATAAAGGACTTCTGAAAGGACTTTATTCTGGAATATCCAAAAATAGTGGAATAAGTAAGCAGTATCTGGATGCAACCTGCTCTCTTGAAGTATATTGTTGATCTGTAATGGATTCAAACATAGTCTTGTGGTTAGCATGCCAGACTAGTATCTTGTAGTTACAGTTTTTTATTCCGCAGTCCTCCATGAAGTTGGCTGGGTGGCCTTGGGCTAGTCACAACTCTTTCTCTGAGCTCTCACAGCCCCACCTATCTCACAGGGTGTCTGTTGTGGGGAGAGCAGAAGGTTTGTCAGCCACTTTGAGTCCCCTTAAGGGTGAGAAAAGCAACATATAAAAGTCAGCTCTTCTTCTTCTTCAAAGGGAAAAGCATTCAGATGTCAGTAAATCATGGGTCTTGTTGGAAATACATGGATGCTTCACTGAGAATTTTTAGGGGAGTGAAAACACAGATAGTCACTTCCTGCTTTATTAAGCCATCTGGCAAATGTTTTGCTGTTTGTGAAGATCAAATGCTTCAAACATTTCTAAGGATGCTTAATCTTTTGGGGGTGGTATTGTTTTCTCTATTTTCCAACGTCTTCCTTTAGAAACTATTTCAGAAACAAATTTGCCCTATGGTGCTCATTCTTATAACACCCAGAAAAAGATTCCAGCAGGGATGAGATTCTTTTTTATTTTTATTTTCTGCACTCCAGGACATTTCACAGTTCTAAAATATTGGGGGGGAGAGAGAGAGAATTATGCTTGCTGTGTTCTTTATGTCCCTTTAGTTAAAATTCTTCCTTGGTCCAGAATTACAGTTTTTCATCCACTGTAGCTTCCATCCCCTATCTTTCCCCTCCCTATAAACCTCTCTGATGTCCAAAAATATTAAAATATATTTGGTCCCAGTTCTACAAAGAAACATTCCAGTATTGCCTAGTTCTGAATGTTGGGAATGAATCCAGCTTTGCAAAACAAACATGTTCATTTCTGTTAACTTTGCAAAATTCAGGGGTTTGGGGGCGTGAAATGTTGGCTTACGTGTCTCCCCCTCACCCTGAGATCTGATGACCCACAACCCATACGAGACACATACGGGGTGTCTCTAAAGATTAACAGTTGGTTATTGCTCAATTGTGGAATTAATCATTTGCAATGTGTTTGCCTTGGTTGTCTGTTCAACACAAGAGTCTAAGGAGGAGATAAAAATAGGATGTTCTTCACTTTTCCTCCATCTGGAGCGGACTGCATGTCTAGACCATAACTTTTCTAGGAGAATGAATTATATAAATGTTGGTTATTATACATGAGTATATATTAGGGATGTGTATGAACATTCAAATGCATTCAAAATTTGATTGAATTGACTGAATTTTGATATTTGAATTCGATTCAAATGTCCTTAAATTCGAATTTAAAGATTTGATTCAAATTTTGAATTTTGGATCTATTCGTTTGAATTTTTCAGACATTCATATGTGTATGGGTTCGTACACGATGCATATTTGAAGATCCGCGTCTTTTCCGCATCCGGACGCATTTGTACAGATCTGTATGGGATGAAAATGGGTTGCCTATGGGATAACTATGGGATGCATACAGATGCGTATGCAAGCGTACAAACCCAGGGAAGATGTGTACAGGCATCTACGAATGTTGACATCCGTAAGTGCAAATTCAAATGAAAAATTCAAACAAATAGATTCAAATTTATTATTTATTTATTTATGATTTACATTTCTATCCTGCCCATACCAGGAGGTCTCTGGGAGGGTAACAACCGTTAAAACAACAGATTAAAAACAGCATATACATTAAAAGCACTTTTTAAAAAAATCAACAAATCTAAAACAATATACAGCATGTTTAAAATTTCCTTAATTTGAATTGTATTGAATTTGAACTTTAAAAATTTAAACTGAATTGAATTTTCAGGTATCCAGTTCGAATCAAATCCCAAAAATTGCATTTGTGCATAACCCTAGTCTATATATGAATTGGAAAACACATAGGAACCGAGACTCCGCTCCTCTATCCACCTCCAGGAGGGTCCGCCCACATGCAGATATGCCCATATATGAGTACCCAGCGTGATGACATCATTGCACCAACCCCATCACATACACCCCATACAAATACAGTAGAGAGCAGCTCCTGGGTAGAAAGCAGCAGCATTGGAGGTAAAATGACACTTTTATATCCAGCTGTGGTTGGTGTGAATACTATGTTCAATGGCTACTAGAATGAATGCCTAGGTGCATCTTTCAGGCTGGGGGGTGGGAAGCAGGGCGCTTCTAAGGCCATTTGCTGAGATTTGAGAGCAGCTTGAGATACCCATGAGCATTTGGTGGGCCACTGTGTGTGACGGGATGCTGGACTAGATGGGCTGTGGCCTGATCCAGCAGGGCTTCTCTTATGTTCTTATGTTCTTATGCTTTAATTATGTTCAGTTTGTAACAATGAAAATACACTCTGCACATCAGACATTTACATTACGATTCATAACAGTAGCAAAATTCCAGTTATGAAGTAGCAATGAAAATAATTTTATAGTTGGGGGGTGGGTGGGTGGGTTATGGTTAGGGTTAGGTTGGGGGTCTCCACAACACAAGGAACTGTATTAAAGGGTTGCGGCATTAGGAGGGTTGAGAACCACTGGGCTAGAGGGCTTTAAAAGGAGAGAAAAGTCCACAAATATAACGGATTGGACTAAAATGTTGTGAGTGGTGGGGTCCGAAGATGGACTGAATGTACTGCAAAACACATTGGCATCTCTGTGTGACACTACATGTTTTGGGGGGCGAACCTCAGTTTTGAGGACAGGTGCGGTTTCCTTTCCTTTCCTATCTTGCGCAAGTTGCTAAAGGTTTGATGAAATTGTTCAGTGTATATAGTACCGAAGATTTAAGGATTCCTTATCTAAGTCACCCTTGATCAAAGTAAAGATATGAAACGTGAAAAAAAGAAGCTTGATAATGCCACATTTCTGCATTCTTTCTTCTTAGCTTTAGGTCTGAGCACCAGAATATATTTGTTTCAAAAGGCACATTAAGTGAAGCAGACAGTAAGAAATAGGTCACTTTATGGTTTGACCTCTTGGCAGTAACTTAAAGCCAACAAATCTTATTTAATCTTGATTTGGGTTTGAATCTCAGGCAGATAGCCTCTAAGGAAGGTTTAGATTCATTAAAATAACAATAATAAAAGCCTGGGGAGTGTATCCCTAGCTCAAAATCAGGAAGCTTTATTTAAGGGACTGGGCTTTATAAACAAATAAATAAATTTGCTCTTTTGCTGTAGTCTGAATTTAAGAAATTAGTCCAGGGAATTAGGTCCAATTATTATGAGTAAGAAATATCACACAGAAATTTTTTTTATCTGGGATGTTAGAGTGGGTTAGATGCTTTTATTTTACTTTGAGAATGAAGTAAAATGAGTGCAAAACCAAGCCTGTTGCCTGATTGCAAGTGAAAACAAGGATGGATGTTTAATTTTATTAACCTGTTAACTTATTTGCATTTTTATCCCATCCTGCTGACTGGAACAGCTAGCCGGACACACATCACGCTGGTTTTAAAAGGGTTGCATTGGCTGCCAATTTACTACCAAGCCCAATTCAAGGTGCTGACTTTGACTTTCAAGGCCCAAAATGACTTGGGCCCCAAATATCTAAAGGAACGCCCTTTCCCATATTGACCTGCCTGTGCCTTAAGATCTAGTGGTGAGGCCCTCCTGGTTGTCCCATTGCCTTTAGTAGTGAGGCTGGTGATGGCCCGCAGACTATGGAATAGTCTCCCCCTCGAGGTGTGTCACACCCCTTCCTTGTATATATTCAGGAAGGCAATGAAGACGCACCTTTATGCCCTGGCCTTTGGATGAAGGGAACTATATTCCACCCCCCCTCCCTCCAGTACAGACACTATTATTTTAACACAGAATATATTGTTTTAGATTTGTTGATTTTTTTTGGCCAGGCCAAGATAGACGTGTGGAATCATGAAGTAAAACAATTATTTTGATTAATCTATGGATTGTAGTTGCATTGTCCATCCGTCCACCTGCCCACCATGTCACGTCACGGTGATGTCACGTCATGTCACATAAGATCAGACCCATTGTACAGTGTAAATAAATTTTTCCACCATGGTGTCCCTTCCTATGCCGCAATGTTTTCAGAGCCTGCATTCGGTATAATCAGATCAAGAGGAGGCCCCAACTTTTATTCAAGTTTCATTCCCACCAACTGCAGCCAACGTGACCACAGGTCAGGAACGATAGGCACTGTTGTCTAGTAGCATCACAAGGTGTGTGTGTGTTTGTGTCTGTGATTTAATTCTTTATTTCCTGGTATTTGTGTCCTGTGGCTCACTGGAAGGTCCCAGGGCCATTACATTGCTCGAAAAGACACACAGTAAAATGTTATTAAATGAAAACAAGTTTAAAATACAATCCTCCCTCCCTAGCAGGACTACATTTCAAAGGAGCTAAGCTTCAGAGGTCTGAATTGGTCCCTGCAATGTTATGCCAGTGACTGGGGGCCACAGCAGAAAGGGCCCCCTGCATGTCACCCTTAAACCTCCGACAATAGTAAAAATACAGGAAGAGCCTCCTCCTGAGATCTCAATTTATGGGAGGAGACATTTCTCCAGGTATTCCAGGACCAAGCCACTAATCTTTTCCTAGATGCTACTAAGGAAAAAGGAATAGTTAACAACTGCAGGAAAACATATCTTTGGGGAGTGGAGTTAAAAGGAAAAGTGAAGTTAAAGGCTTTAAAGAAAAATACAGTCAGACCCCCATATCCACTGGTTCAATAACCACGGTTTCAGTTAACCACAGTTATCAAATCAGCCACCACTCCACCTGTGGACACCATAAGAGAAAAGCACCCAGAACCAGAAGGCCTATTTCGCCCTCCGTAGCACATTGGAAAAGGTATGTAACACTCTGGAGCCCATCCTAAAATGTAAGGGTGTGTTTGGGAGAAAGGCAGGAGGCATCCAGTGGTGTTGCATGCCTTTGCTAATCTCTGAAGGCAACTTCGGAGATTGCGCCCCCTGTCCCACAAAACACCTGGGTTGACAGGCAGACCCCTTGTGGGTAGATCTGGATTTGCCACATGGGTGCTCCAGTATTTCCACAGCAGGCAGGCTAGCACCCATGCCTATTGGGTGCTAGATCACCCATGGAAACACATTGGGTACTTCCCTTAATCCCGATTAAAGGAGCGCAGTGGAAAAACACCCTTAGAAGACATTTGTTTTCTTGAACTTTCCTACAAGAAGAGAATGAAATGGTAACTTCTGCCTTTTGTGACTTCTCCTGGATTATATAACTCCAGCCTTTCACAACAAAAAATGGTGATAGTGTTGCCACTCATTTACTTATGACACCTAGAGAATTTATCCAAAGCAGATGGCATGTTTACTGCAAATAACAGATTGAAGGAAGAAGAAAGGCCTGTGTGACCTGTGAGGCTAGGAGTGGAAGTTGAACTGCAATGGCACCCAGCCTGCATAAATATTATTTGTCTTCTTAAGTGTTCTTGCTGCAGCAGTAGAAAGTTTTTATGTGTAGCCCCACACATACGCAAAGGCTATTGCTATTCATCTCTCTAAGGAGAGATGAATGCGATTTGATGTTTTCACTCCTACTTTCAAGGTTGGAAGATACAGCACCTGAGCAGTGAAGCTCACAGGTGCACAGGTGGAGGTAGAGGGACAGTGCCTAGGACACTGGATCGAAGAAAACAATATCGTAAATAAAAGAAACATTTTGTTCATTGCAACAAAAATACACTATAATATGATAAATGCAATAATAAAAACATTTGTAATTTTTTATTTTGCTTGCATGCCTATTAATTTTTAATAATAATTGTAAGAAAAAAGGACTCACTTAGATAATATTAAATGAGTACTTTTCCATTGAATGAATTTTTTTGTCAATGTATCATCTTGTAACAATATATTGGAAATATCTAAACAGGAAATATCCTTCATATTGACGTTTATGGCAAGTGCTGCCGCTAGAGTGTCAACATTCAAAGTGGCTTCAAAGTGGCTTCCCATATAAAAAAGGAGGATGTGCAGGAGGACACTTTTTGAGGGAGGAAGGAACTTACAAAAGAAGAATTGTCCTCCCTAAAGAAGGATGATTGGTCAGTTTATCTATGCAGGGATAGGGACATTCACAAACAGATTCACATTTGAAAATTCAATGAAATGTTTGAATCCATAGATTTTCACATCAAATTGAAAATCCGGACAGCTGAATGAATCTAACAGTGCTCCTGGCTTGCAAATATGACAATTTGATCAAATGTTTTGCAGTTTTGCAGTATTTTACTTGTGGAAATCAGCTTTTTCAATGGATAAAAAACCATAAAAATATTTGGCAGCGAATGTGAAAATCAAAACTTTCAAACTTATGATTCACAAAGATACAAATTTTCAAGCATGAATTTTTCATTTGTGCGTATCCCCATGGAAGTATACTTTATGACTGTTTTTAATTCTGTTTTTATGCTTTTTTTCTTAGTATTGACTGATATATAAACCTGTAGAACTGGGTGAGGGGCTCCCCTGCAGAGTCTAGTGGTTAGGGAGCCAGACTTTTATCTGGGAATACTGGGTTCGATTCCTCCCTCCTCCACAAAGTCAGCTGGGTGACCTTGGGCTAGTCACAGCTCTCTTCTGAGCTCTCATAGCCCCACCTGTCTCACAGGGTGTCTTTTGTGGGGAGAAGAACAGAAGGTTTGTCAGCGACTTTGAGTCCCCTTAGAAGGTGAGAAAAGTGGGGTGGAAAAGCCAACTCTTCTTCTTAAGGCATGGAGAAGGTCAGTATGGAAGATGTTCTTTTAGGTATTTGGTATCAAAGCCATTTATTTATTTACTTAGGAAATTTATATCCTGCCCTTCATGGAATGATCCCAGGGTGGGTTACAATGAGAATAAAACATATCCAATACTCAAAACATAATTAAAAATATAACGCCCTCTCTCCCACCCCCAACTCTAACCCTCCCTCCAGACAGGACAGCAACCTGAGGAAGCCGGGTGAAAAGATGCATTTTCCCCTGGTGCCAGAAACTATACAGTGTAGGTGCCTGGCGAACCTCAAGAGGGAGGCTGTTCCAGAGTCTAGGGGCCACCACAGAAAAGGCCCTCCTAAGTCCCTATGCCTTGTACCTCTGAAAGAGAAGGTCTATATGGGAGAAGGCGCTCCTTCAGATACCCAGGGCCCGAGCAGTTTAGGGCTTTATATGTTAGTGTCAACACCTTGAATTGGGCTTCTTAGTGAATAAATAACCTGTGTAGATCCTTTAAGATTAGTGTGATGTGTGTCCGGTCAGAGACTCCTGCTAACAGTCAAGCTGCTGCCTTCTGCACCATTTCCAACTTCTGAACCGTTTTAAAGGGCAGCCCCACGTAGAGGACATTACTAGTCTAATCTGGAGCTTATATCAATGCACAATCATGTACAACAATGGATAACTGAGCTTGAGCACACATTTGAATGGCTCCAATGCGATTTAACTGCGTTTAACTGCATTTTGTATTCTAGGCCTTTTTCTGGAATAGCGCCTGCCATCCTCATGATAATGCAGAACATGGGAAGCTCTGCTTGGGGTCTGCCTTAGTTTCCACTAGCATGAAGGAGAGAGGTTGATATTCCAGGATATAATATGGGATAAGATGAAGTACAGAAAGGGCCCTAGTGATCAGTTATAATAGCTTTTATCTGTGTGTTTTATCTGTAAAATCTGGAAATTGTGTTGAGATTTTTTAAAGTACGTATACTTAATGAAAGGAATGAACGAGGTCAGTGTGTTTGCAAAAACATAAAAGACGGATAAGGATCCTTCAAAGGATTAACTGGCCTGGGTAGGCCAACTTGAATTATATTAAACCGTTCTCATTTTGCCTTTACTGCGCATGTCAGAGAAATCTGATATGTATTTCTCCTCCTTACTTGGAAGGCGTAACTGGGAATATTGTAACTTGGCTAGGTTAGGTATAAAGGTCAGGCTGGAATTTTGAGAAGTTGGAAGCTTGGGTCCTTCCACAGATGCTGCCAAAAAATGGATCCAAACAGATCTGTTTTTTGGCAAGCCATTCTTCCGAGTGTCTGTCCCAAATAGGGACAGATCCTCGGCAGGCCCGTGCACCCGCACACGTGTGGGTCGGCCGTGGCGAGGCTGGATCGGGCGGCCGGATTGCCCGGGTGCTGCCCGGAAGCCACAGTACCAGGGCCAAAGATGGCTGGATTCCCACACTGCCGATGCCTCCCCCAGAGCTGCGGGACTCGAGCAAGCAGTTGCCGGTCACCGTGTGTTTCTCGCGGCGACCGACACGTGGGGGAAGGGCAGAAGGAGGCAGACCGGCCTCCTTATGCCCTTCCAAACATGGCGGCTGCTGGGAATCTGGTTCTTCCCCTGGCTATGTCTGGAAGCGTTCTGCTTCTGCACACATCCAGGGGAAGGACGGATGTAAGACCTGATTTAGGTGGCAAGAAGAAGCGCCACCGAAAATGGACCCGGATCTGGCCTCCAGGACGGAAGGTAAGTCTATATGTGTTTCATATGTGTCCTTAATGTGTATCTAAATGTGGTTTTACTGTATGTGCGGAAACACCCCTTGTCTTGATGGAGTTTCTAGAAAGCAGGCTTCCTATGCTGCAGCATAAAAATTAAAGGAAATCTTTTCTCTGACTTTTCTGCTTATTAAGAAACTAATATGGATAGTATTTGCTGATAGAGCAGCAACTTGCTTTCATAACAATTTGAGCCGCATGCCCATTACAACCTTATTTCAGTTTCCAACCGTTTTCAATCCTCACAGAGCCCACGTCAGTTTGACTTAATACGCTTTCCGCATGTTAAATCGCCCCAAAGTGTTGTAAATGTTAATCCTCATTTCAACAGGTCTCACTCCGGTCCGTGCGCTTGAAACGTTTTACATTTTTTACTGTGGGAACCCTTCTGTGTTAAGGGATGAGAATCCGTGTTTAGGGTTTCCCTCCTCCAATAGCTTGCTTACAAAGATAGTGATTTCATTGAAAAAATCCACCCCTCAAAACAGCCACTATAAAAATCCACTCCTTAAAGCTACACTGTAGCGATCTAGCTACTTCACACCTTATAACAATGTTGCAATTTTGCACAATTCTAGCTCTTTGAAAGTTCTGGCCTTTAGAAAGGGAAAAGAAAGTAAAGCGGCTGGAGGTTCTGTTTTAAAGGCTGTGGCTGTGAAGGGGCTTGAGTTGCCACTGCTGCTGTGTACCCTGGGAAATGGGGAGAGGAGAGGAAAGAATCACTGGCTGCCCGCTGCCATTTTTCCTCCAGGCAAGCAGCAGCCACCCAGCCACCCAGCTAGGCTCCCTGAAGGGGTCCCTTATGGGTGGCACGTTCATGCCAGGAGAAAGAGGGCAGAGCAGCCCTGAAAAGCGGCTTTTAGAAAGTAGCCACTTGAGTCCCCCCTTGACTCACGTACACCACGTACGATCCTCAGAATCCGGATCGAACACGATTAAGCTGAAAGTAATGGGAACAGGCAAATTCGTGTTTGCATCTGGTTCTATTATTTCGGTTTAGGGAAACTGGATTAAGCTTATAATGGGGATGCACCCTTGGAGTCTTTGAAAAAGACAGAGGGAGATGACTGGAGAAGCCACAATGCGTTCTTAATCTAAAATACTTCTTTACCTTTTTTGCTGGCTATAGAAGAATTTCTGGTCTTGCTCATATCTCCTTCCCAAGCAAGATTCCAGTCATGTGATTCTTCTTTCTACTGAGACTTTCCAGGAGATTCCACAAGTGGCATACTGAGGAATTCATGAAGAATTCTTTTTCTTTTAAGGATTTTAAACTTATTTTAGTAAGTGGTTTTATATTCTCCATTTTTATGACTGGCATTTCATTTTCTTGCAAGGTCTTTTTTTTAAAGGAACATTTTCAAGCTTGCTTCTTATCAAACCTGTAATTACTGTTGGTTTTTTTTTTATTTTCTAATTAAAATTTCGTTTCTGAGGCAAACTGTAAACAAACTTTGGAAAAAGAAAGATTTATCCCTTACTCTGGCTTTGCTTTCCCTCCTATTCCACACTGAAAATAAATGGAAGTTTCCCTTTTATCATTTGTCATTTGAGAATTTTTGTCAGTATTAATTCAGTAAAAAGTAGCAGTCATTTCTCATATTTATCTGCAAATTGCATTGACTCTGCCTGCAGTCATATTAGGTGGTAATGATTTATAGGCCTTCTAATAATTTATCTGATTATGCAAGTTCTGTTTCTTTTCATTCTTTTTTTTTAAAGGGAGCTATTGAGTTAATGCTTTGTTTTTATAGGAGGAGGAGAAATGAGTTTGTGGGACCCTGCTGGTTTTGTGGCTTAGCTTTGCCTATGTTATACTTTGATTTAGTTGTGTGTATGAATCTGGCTGGCCATTTATTAAGGCAATGAAATGCAATATGACTGTAGTTGAAATCTAAGAACTATGGGCCACTTTCACATCCTCATTCAACTGCCAGGAAGTTTCAGTTCAAGCCTGTACTTCCAGGTGGAGACCTGTTGACACAATTGGTACCTGCACGCAGATGGCAGATTCCGATCCCAGGATATAATCCAGAAAAAGTCCTGTGCAGAAAGGACCCTAAAGTTGTGACCAAAACAAGACATGGGTCTGTTTCTTGTCTGGACACTTTTGGTTATAGAAGAGTTAGGTTTGGGTGAGGAATTTGATTCCTATACGGTTTCATGGCTCTTTCTGTACGCATGTGTATGTGCACACACGCTTATGCGCTGAATACAATGTATTTCCCCTCCTATGGATTTCTCTGTGCATGGATTTCCATACCCACGGAGACTTGTTTTCTGTTTCTGCGCAGCTGTACAAAATGTTAATGGACACATTTTCCACTAGCTTGCAAAGAATGCAAACATGCAGAGGAGTTTGCATGTGGGGGCATTCTGTTCAAATACACTTTTATCATACGTGTGATTCATTTACATGTATGAATGTACTTGGCTTGTGAGCGTTCACATTCCTTGGATCTAGCAGACAGATTATTCATGAAATTCTCTTGGACTCCAGCTTTGAAGAAACCGGAGAGTGTTTATTGCTAGAAAGAGAAGTAATTGTAATGAACAATTGAATTAGCTTCCAAGTAGTTGACTTTATGCTCCATTTAAGTGTGAGTGCAAAGTAATTTGTGTTCATTCTTTTTCCAGTCTTAGTTGTAAAATATTACTGCTCTGTAGATGGCAATGGGGAAGAAACTCTAAAAATAATCTAAAGTTTTTTCACTTAGCTACCTTAATCCGGATCTAAGATGATATGGATCTAAGGAATGGGTCCTTCAGCTAATCTGGATTTAGAAGATCTGGATCTAAGGAAGTAACCAATGCGTCTCAATGGGCAGTGTAGGACCCAATAGCAATCCGTCTGTACCCGAGGGAAACATCTGTCACACCATGTTTTTTTTGGGGGGGGGGAACGCCTCTAATCTGGATTTGATGTCTGAAGACTGGATTGTAGACCCCTTTAGTAGGGTCCACAGGAAATCCAGGTTATAGGTCCTGAAGGTCCCATTTAATCCAGATTCCCTAGTACAGGTGTGAACAAATCAGGTTCTAATGGGGTCTGCAGTGGAAACAGGGTCTTCCTGCTCTGAGACTCATGGGTTCTTAATGGGTCCCTAATGGGTACTTAGTGCTAGTGGAAAAAAACCCTAAGTCTCAAAATCTAGTGGCTGAAAATGAATACAATGGCTCTCCCTTTAATGTTTGAATGTAAAACACAAGAAATGGCCCACTGAACTGGACCTGTAACTTCTCTTGCCTAGCAGCCTGTACTTAGAGTGACAATCGGAGGCTTCCAAGCAGGACAAAAGGAAGACGATGGATGTGATCAGACACACTTAAAGAGGTGGCCTCTGAGTGAATCTGAGTTTGCAATGACAGACATTTCCCCCCTTGATTCATTTTTCCTCATCTTGAAATCAGAAAAAAAGTTATCTTTTCAGCATTCAGGATTTCATAGCACTGAAGGCATCTCTTTAAGCCAGGTTGAACAGGAAACTACATAAGCAAAAAGTCAGTGGTTAGATCAGGGTAAGTGTTGCTTCACTTTGATGTCAGTGTAGACTGCAGTGTGGCAAAACAAGATAGGTTCTCAAACATATATTTAGACAACTGTTAGGCTAGTTTGTGTGATTGGGAGTGGGATGCTTTTTCCTTAAGGAACATCTTTAAATAATCCTGTCTGACTGCTTCCTTTGTCTGGCTTACAAGTCACCCAAAGACTGGCACACTGCCACCTATATTCACTACTTTGAATTCACTAGTCATCAAAGCTAGTATCCTGCGTTGCCCCTGCCTTCCATGAATGTGAATAAGCCACTTTTGCAACCATGCAGGCTGTTGAGTTTGAACTGAAATAAGTGTGATTCAGTTTGATTTGAACTGAACCACCATTTTAAGGTTTGTGCATATCTTTAGTTCCTTGATATCTGAAGAGGCTGCCCAAAGTACTATCCATGAATTGATGGTCTGGCCAAGACTCCTTACTAAGAGTTAAGCAAGTCTACTTAATCTCCTCTGAATTAGATTGTTTCATTATAAGAGATGCAAAGGCATAATGGATTACTCACCTTCATCAGCAGTTCCCTTTCATGCCTCCTCTGGAGGAGAAAGTGAGTCATTAAGAAGCCATTTGAAGCCATTTTTTAGGACACCAAAGAATAGAAATATGATTCTCATTTTATTTGAGGGGAAAAAAGAGAGGCAGCCTCTGATCCTGAATAATTCGGAAATGGTGCTGAATAATAATTGTGGAATTGGTGGTTCATCCTTTAGATTATGAATGAACTTCTTTGACAAATACAAATTCCACCCCTACCCTTTCAAAAGCCCATATCATACATCTGCATAAATGCATACTTCTGGGCAGCAGTTGACCAAATCTCTGGTGTTTGCATGGATGTGAGGCATTTGTGGCTTTTTGTTTGTTTTATTTTACTTTGCATATCTGAACCAAAATGCTTCATTCCCTTCCAGTGGGTTATTATTGAAAAGCAAACATAAGATGTTCTGTGCATCTGTATTTACTGATTAATTTGTTTTCTCTCCTCCTTTTAAATGCAGGGGCATTATATGAAGGTGAAGAAACTTGTTTGCTTCAAATATTTATTTTATTTATTTCCCACCTTCAGGGAGTGCAGCAAACAAACGAACACTGCATAGCAATCTGAATTGAATAGCGAGGTATCACTGTTTTGCTGGATTGTCCTTACTTTTGAGGACAATGTTACAATCAGCTTAGGATTGACGAACTGTGAAAACTAGAGATAGTTTTTTACTGATAATTGGAAGGTTATTTTCTTGTAGTACGAACTCAGACTGTCCTCCTGAAACTTTTGTTAAGCTCCTCTAGTATTTATTTAACCCAGACGTTCATGGAGCTGAAATATTAATAGTTCTTATGGGAAATGGTGATGCTGAATAAACATAAATGTGGATCACTAGACTCTAATGGAAAGACACACAGTTATGCTTGCTGGCTTTCATGTGAGGTTTAGGGATCTGCATGAATATTCGTTATTCGTATGATTGCATCCGAATTCAGACATTGATACATGAACCGAATGTTACGACATTCGTACATTAACATTCATACGAATACAAATGTTTCGGACATTCATACAAATAGTTTGGACATTAGTTAAACTGGGGAGGTGGGAAACCAGCTGCGCCGGTCATATGTGCAATGGATCCAGATTGCATTCAACGTGGATTGAAAGTGGATTAAAAGTGGACTCGAGTCAGATTTGATGCTCTCAGAGCGCGGATATGTTACAGGATATGTATTGGATACGTATTCGTTCTTATCGGATGCATATTTGTTCTCATCGGATACATATTCCTTCATATTGGATACGTATTCCTTCATATTGGATACGTATTGGATATTTGTATGAATTTGTACAAATACTTATGTATTGAATAGAATCCAACCACATTTGAAGAGGATCTATTCGAATGAGTACAGATTTTCTAACATTCGGTTTGTTACGAATCAAATGTCAAAAAACCCAGTCGTGAACATCCCTAGTGTGGTTGGTTGTCACCATGAGAAAAAAAATGCTGGGCTAGATTGTTGAATGGTACAATGCAGCAGGACATTTTCTGTGGTCTATATGGGGAGCTATCACTGAGAATCTTCTTAGTTTTTTTGATGGTGGTGGAGTTATCTAGGAGAGGTCTCTATGTGAGGAGATGCACCCCCAGGATTCTCATGGCTTTTTGATTACTAGTCTGCTTCTAAAGGGATTTGAGAGCAGGTGAAAGTTTTGCTTTTGCCTACAGCTTGCAATGTCCAGAAGGAAAAGGTAGGCCACTGCGATATGGGATGCTTGCCTTGATGGGTTGTGGCCAGATCTGGCAGGGCTTCTCTTAATTCATGGAGGACAAGTGTATTAATGGTTACTAGAATGGATGCCTAGGCACTGTGTCCAGTTTGGAGAGGCTGAAAAGATGCCCCCCAAAGCCACTTGCAGGGATTCAAGAGCAGGTAAAGGTGTTGCTTTGCCTTCTGCTTGAGATACCCAGAAGCAGTTGCTGGACCTCTGTTTGAGACAGGATCCTGGGCTAGATGGACTGTAGCCAGATCCAGCAGGGCTCCTTCTCAAATATTTATCAGGAGCACTGGATTGGTGGTGTTTTAGGAATATTATGTAAGCTGTCAGAGATAACAGTGGACAAGTTGACTTGAAGGTCTAACACTTAATAGGAATATGCAAGAATATTCGTAGGCATTCGAAATCTGAAATGTAAACATTTGAATTGAATTTCAAACTTTGGATCTATTTATTTGAATAATTTGGACATTTGTATGTGTGCGGGTTTATACATGTTGTGTACTTGAAGATCCTCATTTTCTCCACATCCGTACACATTTGTATGGATCCGTACGGGACAAAAACGGGTTGCATACAGGATAACTACGGGATGCATATGGATGTGGGGAAGATGCGTACGTGCACATAAGAAAGTTGTTGACATTTGTGTATGCAGATTTGAATAAAAAATTCAAATGAATAAATTCAAATTTGGTAAATACGAATTGAATCTTCTTAAATTCGAATGTAAAAGATTCGAATCAAATCAGATTTTCAGGTGTTAGATTAGATTAGAATAGAATGTCAGTAAGACATTTGTGCACATCCCTAATGCTTAATAACTTTTATGGTATAAGCAGAAATAATGGCTATAGTGAAACACTGGAAAATTGCTGGCAATTTAATGGAACACAATTGGTGATCCTATTGTGGGATAAGAAAAGCATATCTGGTAAATAAAGACTTCTGGATTTCTTTTCTGGAGAGTGTCCAAGAAGTGATACAAATGTACCTCCCAAGGATGTATCCCCTAAACTTATTTCATGAGAAGCTCATATATCAGCATGTACCTGATAAGAGGGTCACCAATCTTCTGTACAGAGATTGATTGGATTCTCAGTTTATACCACAATTGCCATAGTGTCCAAGGCTGCATCCAGATGTTGCTTACTTATTCTGCTATATTTGGGTATTCTGGAATAGGGATGTGCACGAATATTCAAATGCATTCCAAATTTGATCGAAGCAACCCAGTTTTGGCATTTGAATTTAAATCGAATGTCCTCAAATTCAAATTTAAATATCCGATTCAAATTTCAGATTTTGGATCTATTTGTTTGAATTATCTGGACATTCTTATGTGTATGGGTTCGTACACAATGTGTACTTGAAGATTCACATCTTTCCTGCATTTGTACAAATCTGTACGGGATAAAAAGGTACACATCTTTAGGCATCCATACATGTCCATATGCATCCCATTTATTGAATATCTGGCAGAGCTCGAATTAACGACAGATGGATTTGAATGAAGATAAAGAATAAACAGGAACTAAGGAGAATAAAGATGCGGAGCAATAAATGATGGATACAGAATATAGAAGTCAGATAAGCGGAGGAAGTTAAGGGAACTTTAATTAATGTAATGATAGAAAGAGTGTGTAAATGGCATTTTTTTGTGTGTGGAAAATCTAAATAAATAAATAAATTTTTTTAAAAAGTGTGTACGGATGTGTACGGGGCCCAGAGAAGATGCGTACGGACATCTACAAATGTTGCGGACATTCATAAGTGCAAATTCCAATAAAAAATTCAAACTAATAGATTCAAATTTGCTTAATTTGAATCGTATTTGTTAAATTCAAATTTTAAGCATTCGAATCGAATCAAATTTTTGGCTGTTCAATTCTAACCGAATCAAATCTCAAAAATTGCATTCGTGCACACCCCTATTTTGGAATAAAGCATGGAGAATTAAATAAAAGCAGAATAAATAAGGGATGTCTGGATGCAGCCATTGTCATGGGTAAAGAATTATAAATTTTTAGCTGTTTAAAATAGCATTGGCTGTTGCTCTTAGGGAAATAGTAGCTATGGTTTTATCTACTCCTGTGTCTTTCATTCCATAAAGTTTATAATGCAGCTTTGCAACACAAGTAAGGTAAGGCACGATGCAGATGGGTGCGTGAATCAATGTGCCTATTTCTGGATGTAGGACAGGAAGGAGGTTTGCACACTCTTTCTTTGTGATCCATAGTTCGCTGCCCTTAACCCATTTCCCCAGGTTTCTTCTCTTATCAAGTGTGCCTCATTCTGACAGTGAAACCTTCTTGTCACACACACAGAAGCTACAGTGAGTCAGTGGCTTACCAATGAAACTTGGACATAAATTTTTAAACTTTCTTCTCCTGCCCTTTAATTCAGTCATGCCAGTTTTGGACCTAAGAAGTAAACATTAAAAAACAACAACAATTAATTGGCTTTGGAAGTTTTTTCTGGCTCACTTGATTAGGCGATAATTGGAAAAGTTCCCACCCCTGCCTTTTCTCATAGAGCCCGGGTTAACCTTCAAATTCCATCAAGCAAGACAGTTTTGAATTTTCTGAACATTTGTCAGCTCTTCTTTGTTGGGTAGGTAATAATTCAGTGCGTCCAGCAGGCTAGGTCAGTGAGGGTTTTCTACTGCAGACGTTTTGTTCTTTGGTGAGAATAGCTCTAAATAGAAGGTTAAACACAGTCCCCCCCCCTCCAAAGTGTGATACTAGAAACCTTTCAGTCTGGTAAAACAGGAACAAAATAAACCAGAACCACAAGGGAAAGTTTAGCAGTGACAAAACAACAGAATTATCTCTTGCTACAAATTATTGCTCCCTGACATTTTTGGGTACAAGGTGGAATCAAAATCAATCAAACCTGCCTGGAACAGGTATTACCTTAGCATATGAAGTCAATTATATCCCAGATGTCCAAGATATGTGCAGGATTTTCACACCCAGACAGATTCATTAATGCAGAATGGGATCTCTTGAAGTGAGGAATCTAGCAAACTGTGGTGTAGATCAAAGCTCTGAGTAATTTTTTGAATTTTAATTCCCATCAGCCTCACCTAATATGATCAATACATGGGAATGGTAGGTATCCAATGCTATTAGGCTGCATCGGTTACTTTAGATTAGAGATGTGCACAAATTTTTTTTAACATTCTCTTTGGATTGAATTGAATACCCCAAAATCAGATTTGATTTGAAACTTTAAAATTCGAATTTACCAATATTTGATTCGAATTTACCATTTGAATCTATTTGGCCGCATCCCCATGACAAGGTAATTCGGTTTTGATACGGTTTCAATCCTCACAGACCCCACGTCAGTTTGGCTTAACACGCTTTCCATGTGTTAAATAGCCCCAAAGCGTTGTAAATGTTAACCCTCATTTCAACAGGTCTCACTCCAGTTCGTGCGCTTGATATGTGTTACATTTTTTACTGTGGGTACCGTACTGTTTTAAGGGATGAGAATCCATGTTTAGGGGTTCCCTCCCCCAATAGCTTGCTTCCAAAGATAGTGATTTCAGTGTAAAAATCCACCCTTTACAGCAGCTGCTACACTGTAGCAATCCAGGCACTTCACACCTGATAACAATGTTGCAATTTTGCGCAATTCTAGCTCTTTGGAGTTCTGACCTTTAGAAAGGGAAAGGAAAGCAGTTGCAGGTTCTGGGAGATGTGTGAATGTTTAAAGCAAGGGGCTTGAGTTGCCACTGCTGCTGTGTGCCCTGAGCAATGGGGAGAGGAGGGGAAAGAATCGCTGGCTGCCCAGTGCCGTTTTTCCTCCATCCAGGCAAGCGGCAGCCACCCAGCCACCCAGCTTGGCTTCGTGAAGGGGTCCCTTATGGGTGGCGCGTTCATGCTAGGAGGAAGAGGGCAGGGCAGCCCCGAAAAGTGGGTTTTAGAAAGGAGCCACTTGAGTCCCCCCTTGAGTCATGTACACCAAGTACGATCCTCAGAATCTGGATCCAATGCGATTGAGTTGAAAGTAATGGGATCAGGCAAATTCGTGTTTGCATCCAGTTCTATTATTTTGGGAAACTGGATTAAGCTTATAATGGGAACGCGGCCTTATAGTTTTTTATTCGAATCTGCACTACGAGTGTTGACAAGATTCATATGAGCACGTATGCATCTTCCCCACGTAGGTACACATCCGTACATGGCTGTATGCATCCTGTAGTTATCTCGTATGCAGCCCGTTTTTTTTTCTCCTACAGATCTGTAGAAATGCGTACGGATGCGGGAAAGACGCATCGTATATGAACACGTACACATACGAATGTCCGGATAATTTGGATTAACAGATCCAAAATGAAATTTGATTTGAATGTTTACATTCGAATTTTGGGACATTCTATTCGAGTTTGAATGTCAACATTTGGCACATTTGATCAGATTTCTAATGCCTACGAATATTCGTGCATATCGTTAAACCAAAGGGACAGCCAGTTCTGCAGCAACATCAGGTAAAGTGTGGAAAGTTTGATCAACAGAAAGAATGGATTAGCAGGAGGAATTACCATGTGAGCAGTCTCATTTTGGTTTCTTCTGACAATAAGCTACCTGTCTGCTGCAGCCCCCTTCTGTGTTCTATACTGAAAACATATCTGATTGTAATTGGAGAAAGAGACACTTCAGGCATTGAGTCCAACTCCTTGTATTACGGAGGAATCAAAATCAGATTATCTCCTGCTAATAGAGATTTCAAGCTTTAAGGTGAATGCTTCCCATGAACAAGGGGTCACTATATCTGTGAGAAATTGGTTTCTCCCCATAAGGTAAGAAAACCTGGACCATCAACTGGTCCCAGTTAGGACTGATGGTGGCAATCCTGCAAAGGTTGCACATAGATACAAGATAGATTTAGAAAACATTATCTTGTCTTTCGCTACAGAAAGCGCAACGTCTTGGTCTTTCCTTCTCTCCAAAACACTTCAAGAATATTCTTCTGGATTTACTTTCAAGGAGCTAGTCCCTTGCTAGTGTTTTGGTCTGTCCATTTCAAGTGTTTCTATTTTATTATATGTAAACAATAGAGATGTGGAAACCTGGTTCAAAATGTTCAGACTGAGCCGAACCGTTTAAAGCGGTTTGAATTGAACTGGCTCAGAAGAAGCTGGTTCATTTCAAACTGCACCAGGGACCTGGTTGCAAGCAAGGATGGTTCAGTTTGAACTGTTTGTGTCTGATATTATTTTGTCCTTTAGAAGAGCTTTTTTTCCCTAATGTAAAAAATTGCTGATTTTTTTTTTAGCATGTCTGAAAAATATTTGAATAGAGCCATACCATTTGTGCATATATCTAGTAAACAGAGCAAGTCCATATGACAGCTCTTTGCAAAGGGCCTATTGCCGAAAAGGAAATATCTCTCTTGAGTAATAATTCCTCCTTAGCTTCTTGTTTGTATCAAGATGATGAGAATACAGAGAGGAATAGTCTGCCTGCTTAAAACTGTAGGAGTTTTAGAGAAAGGCCCTCCAGAAAATTTAAAATAAAGCAGTAAAGTCAAGGGCTAAAGAGATGTTTAAAAATTAAACACAAAAATGGGCCTATGGTCTGCATTACCAAAGAGGTTTTAAAAATTAAAGTATGTACTACATTTAATGCCTGTGATCAAAGGTAATCTGTATATGGGGGAATGCAATAATTTTTGGTTAAAGAAATCTCAGGTCCTTCTATAATTAAGTAGAGGAAAGTGTTTTTTTTAAATACCCACCCAATTCTAGCTTACTAAATATTTAATTGGATTCCTTACAGCAGCAGCACACATATAATTTTAAGTTAGATCTGTATATTATCCCTTAAATAGCTGCCAGCATGACAGGATTTTATTGGGCTGAGGATGAAGGTGGAGAAGGAGATCGTATCAGTGTAGAGCAAACCAATAAATACCGCATAAGGAGTTCAGTCGGTTTTAGGCAAGTAGAAAACCTTCCTTCCGAAATCAGGCTGCAACCTCTAGGACTCTTTGGTCTGGAAAGGCAGCATTTAAGAGTGAACCTGACTGGAGTAGGGGTGTGCATGAACGGGGTTTTTTGCATTTGAATTTGAGTCAAATAATTTGATTTGATTTGGATATTTAAAATCCAAATGTCAAAAAATCAGAATCGAATCCATAACATGCGAATCTATTTGTTCAAATGTTAGATTCGTATTTAAAGATACAAATGTCAACAACATCCGTATCTGTTATACATATCTGTGCGCATTTCATATGCATCCTGTTTTATCCCGTAGGCATCCCATTTTCATCCAGTATTATAAGCAAAATACGTATAATACTTGTACAGATATGTATGTAATACATAGGTATCTGTACGTTTGAATCATTTGAACGAATGTTTCGGAACATCTGAAATCCATTTGAATGTCTAACTTCGAATGTTATTAAATCCGATTCGAATTTGAATGTCAACATTCGTTGGATTCTAATCGGATTTTTGAATATTTGAATATTCGTGTACCTCCCTGGACTGGAGTATATAAAATCATGCATAGTGTGGAAAAGGTGGATAGAGAAATTATTTTCTCTGTCGTACAACACTAGAACCAAGGGGCACTCCATGAAGCTGATGGGCAGGACAGTTAGGATAGACGAGGGGAAGTATTTTTTAACACCAAAGGACAACTTTAAGAAATTCACAGAGAACAGGTGTATCCACAGCTAATAGAATGGATGCTTAGGTATCACACCAGGTTGGACAGACAGGCAGGATATCTCTAAAGGCCATTTGCAGGAGTTCCAGAGCAGGTGAAGTTTTTGCCTTTGTCTTCTGCTTGAAATGCCCAGAACTAGTTGGTGGAGGCTGCACTAGATTGGCTATGGCCTGATCCAGTGGGGCTCCTCTCATGGCCTTAGAGTGACAGACACATGGACACCCGCAAGCAGGGCAGAAGGGCACACCTTACCCTCCTTACAGGTTTCCCACAGCTGGCCTCCAGGGGTCTACTGACCCCTATGCATGTCTCCCTGAAATTACATGACCATCAAAATTAGTAGACGGCTGTGGTCTCACCGTCCATAATGTTTTATCTCTTCCTGCTGTTGAGCCAGAGTCTGGAACTGTGATATAAAATGGGCAAAAAACTTGAAATAAAATAAAGTTCATTTGCACATTTTCAGTTTATGTATTTAATGGAAAATTACATATGCCAGTGGCTCAAGACGGGGGAGTAGACCTCCTCTTTGAAGTGTTGCAGTGATGTTAGATTATGTTTGAACCCTGAACTTTTAGATTACAATAAGATATTAGATGTCGTGAGAACTTGGCTGCCACAGTGGGAGACCAGATGCTGGGCTGGGTTAGGGATGTGCACATTTTTTTTTTGCATTTGAATTCGATTCAGATGTGTAAATATTTAATTCGATTGGAATGTTTAGAATCCGAATGCAACAAAATCCGATTCAGATCTAATACATTCAGATCTATTCATTAGAATGTTAGATTCGAATCTGAAGATGCAAATGTCGACAAATGTTGACGAGAGTGATACTCACAGCAAATTCCTCTTCTGTCTGAGTCCTGTAGCCTGCTAATTCTGGGGAAGTCTTAAATAAGGCTATAAGCAGTTAAAAACAAGATAACAAAAATTAAACATCTCCCCTCCACAATTAAGCATTTAAGGCTCAGTTTGGGTATTCTCTAGTGATGTCAGAGGGGCGTGGCAGACACCTGAAATCAGATGGGCCCTTTCCCTTTGATGTGCTGAATCAGGTTTTTTTCTTTCTTCCTTTTTACTGCTGAATATACAAATTTCCTAAAAGCATTGAAACTTGCTTAATGAAAAGGGGTGGGGAGAAAGGTTGGTAGCATTGACTGTAATGTCAAGGGCATTTTTTAACTGATATGTAGATTTCTTCTTAACACACCCACCCACCTCAATTACTTAAAAGGGAGGAAATAAGCAACTTGAAAGGGCACATTCTCTGACGATTTCACCTTTGCAGTTCTGTATGTTGCAGCAAAAAAGGGACCCACTTGTTTTGTTGAGATTTTTTTTTTTTTTGATGAGTGTGTAGAAGAAAGCAAGAATTTCAGCATCACTGAATTGCTGGCCTTGTCATTTAATTCTAGATAGAAGATAAGAACAATGGGATTTCTTCCTGTTTGACGTCACACAAACCCAATGCAGAGGTAATGGGAGAAAATAAGATGGAGGTTATCTTTTAACTTTTGTTGATCTGGTATGTTGAGTCATGCGCTGATTCTCTGACTCCCAACAGTTTTATTGATAATATTTTAGTTTGGGGCCTATCTATTTAGGGTTCATCTTTCTGCCTGGCCATCCAAATGATGCACAAGGAAAAGAAGGGGAAGATGTCTAAAAATGGAGTGGGGGCATCTCCCTGTACTCTATAGTCTGAGTCGAATCTGAATTCTGCAAGGAGCGTCCCCATGCGAAGCCCCCAAACCAGGCTACATGCAGACCAAATCACCCAAATCCGCAGTAAATTTAGTCCTGAAGAAAACTTCTCGCTCCAGTTCGGGAGGCAAGCCCACATAATTTTGGAGGCTGAGTCCGTGCATGGGGATGCTCCCGGGTTATTAGGGGAGGAGATTGATGCCTGCATCTTTAGCAGGTGGGTTTCATGTCCTGTGCTTGCCATTCCTGTCCCGTGCATTGGAGATCACAACTGTTTGGGCGTTTTTGGCAATAAATGGTGACTGAACGGAAATGAGTCTCTTTCTGCGACCATTATTCCACTCCCCTTCCCCGATTGCCAAGTCAGCAAGACAAATAGAAGCTTCAGCGCCCCAATTTTACAGAGAAAGATGTGATTGCCATCCCACAAGTCTCTGTCCATGACCATTATTCAACCCCCCTTCCCCGATCGCCAACCCAGGCACGATAATTTAATTAAATTGGCTTAATTTAGTGCACGGTACTGGGGGGAGCAGAGGCACACACCTCCAGTAAACTGCCACCACACCCTGTAACGACTTTGCAGAATGATCTGGCATTTTCATTTATATTGCCTTTCGGCCCTGTGTGCTGCAATCGGGGAAGGAGGTGTTGGGTGGCATTTCCCTGCCATCAGTACAGTGGGCAGCACAGGGGTTGGCGATGTCAGCTTGGCTTCCAATTGGGAAAGAGAGGCAGAAAAAAATAGATGTTGTTCCTCCGTGCAGGGCTTTAGCACGGCTTGCATGGGGACACCTGTGGTTGAATTGAGCCCGCGTTATCAGCAAATGCATGGGGACAGCTCAATTCAAATTCAGCCCTGCACCTGGATTTAAAATTTTCCAATCCTCACTAAACGGAATGCATGGGGAGGCAGCCAAAGAGATTCCTAAAATTACCCACCCCCTGAATAGATCCTAAGAACATAAGAGAAGCTCTGGTTTTCAGGTTGGAGAGGCAGGCTGGATGCCTCTAAAAGCCACTTGCAGGGAGTCAAAAGCGGGTGAAGCTTTCATCTTTGTCTTCTGCTTGAGATGCCCAGAAGCAATTGGTGGGCCACTGTGTGAGAGAGAATGATGGGCTCTGGCTTGAACTAGCAGGACTCCTATTTTCTTATGTTCTTATGTAAGACATACAGGTCATGGTGGAGAATTCTAACAAAAGGTCATCCCTGGAAAGGAAATGGCAACCCACTCCAGCATCCTTGCCAAGAAAACCTCATGGAAAGCATTATGGAAGCAATACATATGAACTTGGGCAGACTTTGAAAGGCACTGGAAGACACCCATGTCCTATTGTGCTCATGACAAATAGTATCCCCCTCACACGGGTGGATAACTTGGCCACCCTGATGTAAGTTAACATAAATAGTCAGAATATGTTTGTTTTCGCCAGCTTGACAGAGCAGAGATAATTGTGGCTATGGAAAAAAGATTGTCTTGATCATTGGCTGAACCCCTTTAGCTAGGATTAATGTTTAAATTAACTACAGATTAGGTCTGATCTGCAGAACAGAAAGCACAACTTTCTAAGAGAACTGAGGAGAAAGTTTTTATTTCTTTTACTTTGAGAAAGAAGGTCACTGTTCTCTTTCTCTATTCTCTATTACTTCTCTATTCTCTATTACTTCTCTGTGGAAGCCAGCATGGGGGGCGAGGTGGGAAGCATCTTGGAGGCACCTGTGGGGTGGCTTTGAGGTGGGATTGTTCACACACCAGTCTTCCCCTCTCAGCTTTCCTGAACATTCTGTGCTATAGAAAATATGGATTAGAAGAAGGGTTGGGAACATGAGGGCCACACACTGTCTCTCTGAGGCACCCATTTCATTGTGTCTGAACACAGCCTCTGAGGCAATTTAGATTTGAGTTTGGATTGTTCACACACCAGTCTCCCCCCGCCCCCCGCTCTCCTGAACATTCTGTGCAAGAAAAGGTTATAGTGTGACCCCCGTACCCACTGATTTGGTAACCACGGTTCCAGTTAACCACGGTTACTGGATCAGCCCCACCCCCACCCCCGTAGGTGCCATAAGGGAAAAGCACCTAGAACCAGAAGACCTATTTCGGCCTCTAGAAGGCCTATTTCAGCCTCCATAGAACATTGGAATAGGTGTGTGACACCACAGAAGACCATCCCAAAATGTAAGGGGGTGCATGGGAGGCAGGTGGGAAGCATCCAGTGGCATCACACACTTTTTCACATGCTCCCAGGAGGCCAAAATAGGCCTTCCAGAGGCCAGAAAAGCACTTCCGGTTCTGGGGTTGCATGACTACAGAACTGGAAGGCCTGTTTGTGATTATCCATGGTTTCAGTTAACTACAAACGGGTTGTCTGACTGTATTAAAGAAGGTTTGGGAACATAAGGGCCACACACTGTCTCTCTGAGGTGCCTCTGAGGTGCATATCTTGTCTTGTCTGAACACAGCCTTAGGCACCTGTTCAGAATCTTGAGGTCTTCTCTGAGGGGTGAAAAAAGCACCTCTGAGGCAGCTTTCTGAACATTCTGTGCTCGAAAGTTAGATTAGTGCAGGGTTGGGAATACAGGGCCCAAACGCTGTGGTTTCAGAAGTGCCCCGTTTCATATGTCTGAACACAGCCTGAATCATGTACGTCTGTGGACCAGTCAGTTCTTTTCAGTTTGCCCCTGTTCCCACTACCGTAAACTCCAGATCAGAGTAATCTGGGTTGTGCTGCGGTTAGGGTTGGAGGCCAGGAACAGTACCAAGCACGCATTGGGCTGTTCCCGTAACCAACCCACAGGTTCGCAGAAGCACATCTGCGCCCTCTGCCACCACTGTCTGCTGCCACTGCCGCCGCTGCCGCCACCCCAGCCTCCTCCTCCTCTTCCTCCTCTGATCCTGCAACAGTGCCGCTGCTGCCGCCATTGCCACTGTCTGCCACCTCCCTGCACCCTGTGCTCACCCCAGTCTCCTCCTCCTCCTCTCCCTCCTTCGATCCTGCAACAACGCCACTGCTGCTGCCACCGCCACCATCTGCCACCTCCCCACACCCCATGCTCACCCCGGTCTCCTCCTCCTCCTCTCCCTCCTCCAATCCTGCAACAGCTGGCCACCGCCATCTGCCGCCTCCCCACACTCCCTGCTCACCCCAGCCTCTTCCTCCTCCTGCAACAACTTGCAACAACCATCCGATGCCATTGCATTCCGTCCCTGCACCCACCCACCTGGTCACTTGCTCGCTTTACTCGCCCCAGCTGCTGGCTGGGACTAAAATTCAGACTGGACTGGAAAAGTCCGCAGTAATGAGGTGGTTATTTTCTCCGGATTTCTGCAGGGGTTTCTGCAGAAAATCTGGGGGAAAGGAAAAGGCATGGGGACGACCCTTCCTGGATTCAGACAGCTTGGGAATTCAGTGGCTCTGGAAATGCACCCTTTGTCCTATGTTGAAGGATTGTTACGTGGATCAAATACATGCTGAGGTTAGTCAGAAATAATGCATGCTACATTGAAGGAAAAGGATATATTTTCAGTACATTTCACTGTCTTATGGATTTTATTGTCTTGTTTTTGTGACCCACCCTGGGACCCTCCCAGGGGAAGGGTGGGATAGGAACATTGGAATCAATGAATGATTAAAAATGCGAGTTTAAAATGTAACAAGCAAACAAGATACTACTTTACGAAAACTGTAACTCATAACAGGCTGATGGGTTTTGAATATATTTCTGACAGCTAAGAATAAACTGTCTATATAAACATTAGAAATTGCACTAATCTTCAGGCTGCTTTTGTTTCCATTGACATAAATATGATCTGAAACGTTCTTAAGTAACTCATGACCGATTTATGCTAGATGGCAAGATATGTGCTTGGCATTCTGGGAAAGGTTATTGACATTATGAAACTCGGCAAAGATTCCAATATCCTTCTTGCGAATGTAGCAAGGTTTTCTTGGAACCGTAAGCAGTGATGCCGAAGGAACTTAATTCTTAGTTTTGCTTTAAAAGCACAGCAAACATTTCAGTCTGGGGATGTTCTAAGAGCCACAGCTAGACATGATAATCATGGGGCGGGGGAGAAAGCAGAGGGAGGAAATCCCATTAGGTGTGGTTGCAAACTGGAAATCTGTTCCAGTAGACGTCAAATATTTAGGATGGAAATTAATACTTTGTCCTTAAATGGTCTGTTCTGAGTGCTAAGATGTGTTCTGCTGTTGCTCTTGATTCAACATTAGTACAGATGAATGTGATCTATGAATCAGGGATTTGTGTCCCAGAGGAAAATTTACCATGTAGCATCAAAATGCCACAAGTTCTAAATCTAAAGTTCTGGATCTAAAGGAATCCCTCCCTCCCTCTAATCAAGGTGTAAGTCTCTTTAATGAACTACTAGGCTCCCCTTTTTTCAAAATACTGATCAAGAATAATACAAGATAAATATATTATATATATTCAGGAGGGCGGTGAAGATGCACCTCTTTACCCTGGCCTTTGGCTGAGTTGATTATATTTCCCACCCAGGCCACACACTATTTAAACATAATGTGTATTGTTTTAAAGTTGTTGAATTTTTAAAGTCTTTTAATGTACATTCTGTTTTAATCTGTTGTTTGAAGTTGTAACCCGCCCAGAGACCTTCGGGTATGGGGCGGGATATAAATGTAAATAATAAATAAATAAACAGATATCTCCTCAGTGCCAGATCTCAATCTTATCATCAGCTTTGCTTTGCCTGAAACAAACAAATAAACAAACAAACCAAATCTTTTGAATTTATTTTCCAGTCATGGGAAAGCAAGCTTTTTCACGTTATGCAGTTTTTTCTAAAAAAAAAAATATCGTTAGAAAACCTTCAAATGATTTTCATAGGTTTAAGAGAAAACTATATACAAATTAGGGATGTGCATGAATTTTTTTTCATTCGAATTCAACAAAATCTGATTCGAATTCAATATATTAGAATCTATTCATTCAAATGTTAGATTCGAATCTGAAGATTTTAAGACGTTCGTATGTGTTATACGTATCTGTACGCATTTTGTAGGCATCCCGTTTTATCCCATATGTATCCCTTTTTCATCCAGATACGTATGAGATTCATACATTCATATGTTTTGAATCATTTGAATTCGACTGTGCAGACATTCTATTCGAATTTGAATGTCCGTATTCGATTGAATTCGAATGAATTTTGAATGTTTTTAGACCATTTGTGCACTTCCCTAATACAAACTGTGTTTTAAACTCCTGCCGGCCAGTTTATGTATTCCTCTGGGTCAACAAGTCTGTCTATGGGAACATAGTTTACTGTCCTTGTCCAGGGTACATAATTTATCTCTGTGACATCTAGCAATGCAGACTTATATATAGCTGGGGTATTATGTACAAAATTCAAAGAGGATTCAGTTGATAAAGAAAGTGTGGGCAAATTCAGCTGATAAAAAAAGTGTGGGATGCTATGGCGAGGGGAGAGGTGTAGAATCAATAAAATTATAGGGAGAGAAAGTTTAATTAACTGGATCCCAGTGGTGAATTACACTAAGGGAGAATTTTGAATCAAGAGATTGGGTATTGATTTTATGATGATCTAAGCAGTTCTGGGTGATATGAGTGCACTGATAGAATTAATGTTTGATCATCCAAAAAGTTTAAGGATAATGTGTTTAGTTTTCAAACATAGGCGGTAGTGGCCGTGGGGTAAGATTTTGCTTTCTGGGCCCATTTTTCAAGTTGAGAAACATGTTCAAGGTGATGGGAGGCACTCGTATCAGGAAGCGGCCTCCAGAGATACTTTATTTTACTATATGTGATCATAGCCTTTTTCACCCTAATCCCTTTGTGATGCAAAATCTCCGGGAAGGTGTTGAAATGGTATGAGTCACCGCTCATGCCAAAGCTTTTATACAGCAGCGCAGAAGCTTCTGAACACAGACGTGAAGCAGAGATGTGCACAAGTGAAAATTGCAAATACAAACTTTTTGATTGGATTATTCATGCTCACGACTGGGAGACTGGTTTGATTCGGTTGAATTTCTTGATATTCAAACCGCTGCGTGTTTGGTTCAGTGTGAACATTCACTAACGCGAACTGTTTCGAACTGAACTTTGCACATCTCTGCTGTGAGGGAAGAAATTCAGAAGCAAATTTGCAGGCCACTGCTTTGAAGCTGATGTTTTTATCCATCTGACTCCTTCTCTTTGCTGAGGAGGACATGTTCAGCATTGGCTCATGGAATTCTTCAGATTTAAAAAACACAGGCTTCCCCGGGAATATTTGGAAGCTCTCCCCCTTTCTCTCCTTTCTAGGGATGCGCATGAATATTCGTAGGCATTCGAAATCTGATCGAATGTGCTGAATTTCGACATTCGAACTCGAGTAGAATGTCCCGAAATTTGAATGTAAACATTTGAATCAAATTTTGAATTTTGGATATATTCGTTCTGGTCATTCATATGTGTACATGTTTGTAAACAATGAGTACTTGAAGATCTGCATGTTTCCCGCATCTGTACACATTTGTACGGATCCTTACTGGACGAAAATGGGTTGCATAAGGGATAACTACAGGATGCATATGGATATGTACAGATGTATACGGATGTGGGGAAGATCCATACATGCACATACAAATGTTGTTGACATTTGTGCAGATTCGAATCAAAAATTCAAATGAATAGATTTGAATTTGGTAAATATGAGTGGAATCTTGTTAAATTCAAATGTAAAAGATCTGAATTCGATTGGATTTTCGGGTATTTGATTTGAATAGAATGTCAATAAACATTTGTGCATGTCCCTACTTCTTTCCCTTCCTTTCATGTTGCAGCTTCTACTCATAACACAAAATACAGAGCTGATTTCAGCTTTCCTACTCTGGGTGTCACTGCCTGTCATGAAATTGTAATGCTAAGGTGGGTCACCAGCCTATTATATGCACTGCATCAGGGAAAGGTGGGGTAAATCAATTTTAATCCCGACAAGTGGGACTGTTAATGCAAAGGTCACTAATGATTAGCGATTGCTTTGTTGTGGTCTTGGAGTTTGGCTGAAGGATTTTGGGTGGGGGCGATAGAAAGGTCCCTGAGCATGGAGTAAGGTCTGTTCTGCCTCAGTGCTTCAGAATACTGTTAGAGGACGTTTATCTGCTCTCCATGAATGTTCTTGTGGGTGGAGTTTTCTTTCTGTTAGCTGCTTTAAATATTACGACATGCCAGGAGCAAAAGCATGAAATAAATATGCACAGAAATAATTGGCATTGAATTGTGTTTGACCGTGGACGTCTGGATCCGGAATAGCTGAGGTGGAGTGGAGTGTTCAAAAAACTCCCAACTTTGTAGGGGATATGTTAACAGTTAACATTTTATGGAAGAAAGGAAGAAAGCTCTTTGTGTTGACGGTATTAAAATATAAGACCATTTTTTGGGGAGTCCAGATATGTGAGAGAAAAGGGCAGAAAAGGGCAACCAGAATGATAAAGGGGCTGGAACACCCCACTTAGGAAATCAGACTGCACCGTCTAGGCCTCTTCAGTCTGGAGAGACAGTGTTTAAGAGGGGACCTGATTGAAGTATATAAAATTATGCATGGTATAGAAAACGTAGACAGAGAAAATTTCTCTATCACACAACACTAGACCAGGGGGCATTCTATGGAACTGATGGGTAGGGGAGTCGGATCAGACCAGGGGAAGTATTTCTTCACCCAGAGGGTCATTGGTTTATGGAATTTGCTGCCAGAAGAGATGGTAACAGCTATCAGCCTAGACAGCTTCAAGGAAGGGCTTGACAAATTGATGGATGACAGCTGTATCAATGGCTACTAGAATGGATGCCCAAGTACATCTTTCAGGCTGGGGGGGGGGGCGATGACAAGCAGGAGGTCTCTAAGGCCATTTGCTGGGATTCAAGAGCAGGAGAAGGTTTGCCCTTGTCTCTGCTTGAGATGCCCATGGGCAATTGGTGGGCCAGTGTGTGCAACAAGATGCTGGACTGGATGGGCTGTGGGCTGATCCAGTAGAGCTCTTCTTAGGTTCTTATGTTAAATAAATATACACAGAAATAATTGACATTGAATTGTGTTTGACCATGGAAGTCTGGATCCTGAATATCTGAGGTGGGGTGGGAATATGTTAACAGTTAACATTTTATGGAAGAAAGGAAGAAAGCTCTTTGTGTTGCTGGTGTTAAAATATAAGAGCATTTTGGTGAGTCCAAATATGTGAAACAAGAAAAAGTGTGACTGGGATTGAATGAAAAGAACAACAAGGTAGTTTTTAAGAAGCTGTGGAATAAATAATGTACCAAGAACTTAGAGTATGACTGAGAACAGGAGGTGAAACAGAGGCTGTTTTTCCACTGACACTAGAAGTACCCATTAAGTACCCATTAATGGGTACAAAAATGCCATTTTGTACCCATTAATGGGTACTTAATGGGTACTTTAAGTGACAGTGGAAAAACACCCAGAGTTTGAAGAGCAGACTGGATGAAACATAACATTGGAAAAGAAGAAAGTAGTGACCAACTAAAGCCATGCAGTGCTCAAGAGAACATAAGAGGAGCCCTCTTGGAGCAGGTCACAGCCCATCTAGTCCAGCATCTTGTCCCACATATTGACCCATCAATTGCTTATCCATCTAGGCTAGTTGCTTTTACCACCTCTTCTAGCAGCAAATCCCATAGACCGATGATCCTCCGGGTGAAGAAATACTTCCCCTTGTCTGATCTGACTCTCCTACCCATCAGCTTCATAGATGCCCCCTGGTTCTAGTGTTGTGTGATAGAGAAAAGAAATTTTCTCTGTCCCCTTTTATATACCTTAATCAGGTCCCCTCTTCAGGGATGAAGAGGCCTAAATGTTGCAATCTGTATTACAATCTGATTTCATAAGGGAGGTGTTCCAGCCTCCTTATCAAAATGTGCAAATTTTGATGTGAGATAGCCTCTGGACTTTGTGGTTCTGCTAGGTGGAGAAATTCAGTGGAAGGGCCATTGCGCTCTTTAGAACTCAAATTCTTGCAAAGAAAATAATTGCTTTGAAGGATGATCTTCACACCTCAGAATCCTCCCCTGACTCGCCAGAGGTCATTATCCCAAACCATAACATACCCTTGCTAGATGTGGTCATCTTGGGCTGCAATCCCACACAGCTTAGAAATGCCTTAGAGCTGGCATTCTGCAGCCATGGCATAGCTTAATACCATAGCTTAATATCCAATTCAAGGTGTTAATTTTAACTTATAAGACCCTAAATGACTTGGGCCGCAAATATCTGAAGGAACGCCTTCTCCCATACCGACCTGCCCATGCCTTAAGATCTGGAGGGGAGCCCCTCTCGTTGTCCTACCACCCTCAGTAGTAAGACCGGTGGGCACTTAGAGAGGGCCTTCTCAGTGATGGCCCCAGGCTGTGGCATAGTCTCCTCCTTGAGCTGTGTCAGGTTTCTTCACTGTATATGTCTAGGGAGGTGATGAAGACACACCTCTTTGCTCCAGCCTTTGGCTAAATGTGGTATAGTGGTATAGTTCCCCCCCCCCCCAGACATGATTGATTTATACTGCTTTATATATATATGGCTCTATTTTAACATGTCTGTTTTTTAATTCTGTTACCTGCCCTGAGACCTTAGCGTATAGGGCGGGATAGAAATGTAAATAAATAAATAAATAAGTTCAGACAGCAGGCAGACCTTCCATCTCTTTAAGTTAGCTGCAACGAATGGCATTTGCCTGTACTGAAGTGATGTTTATCTAGGGAGAGAGACCTACTCTCTGGCATTGAATCAGAGCTCTTTTCCTTCACTGTGATAGCTTGACCTCACTAATCAAGAGTGACCTTTTCAGATCCCACTTGTCTCTTCTATTTAATTTTGCTTGGGAATCAGGCTATTAAGGAGAAACTTCCAGCCTGAGAGGCGAATCACCTACTATTTGGGATGTTGGCAGAGAGGACCAATCTATCTAAATGAAGTTCTGCATTTGACTGTAATATTGACCCTGATAAGATTAATTGTTGCAAAGGACTGCTTCGAAAACCGTGCAGTTTCACGGAGCTCACTGTTTTGCTTGGGTAACAGACAGATGCTGGATTTATATATATATATATATATTTTATCAGCGTACATGGAACCAGTATCTGATGGAAGCAGCAGGTAGTAAAGTAATTAGTCAGCTCTCATTAGTTAAATGGCTTGATAATTGCTTTTGGTAGTTCGGAGTTGTCTAAAGCGAAGTTGAATGGAAGTCACACAAAGCCAAGTGTGAGGGGAAGATAAGAACTCCATGATTAGATATCCCAAAGCCAGTTTGCTCTAGAGGTTAGGGAGCCAGACTCCTGTCTGGGAATACCGGGTTTGACTCTGCTGTCCTCCATGAAGCCAGCTGGGTGACCTTGGGCTAGTCACAGCTCTCTACAGTATCTCACAGCCCCTCCTACCTCACAGGGTGCCTGTTGTGAGGAGAAGAATAGAAAGCTTTGTCAGCCACTTTGAGTCCCCTTAAATGGGTGAGAAAAGCAGGGTAGATAAGCCAACTCCTCCTCCTTCTTCAAGCAGCCTTGTTTAGAATAGCATCTCCAGGTTATTTTGTTTTTAACAGTTAACTAGCCAGTGATATTATAGCACTACTGATGATGCCCCTTCCCACCAGGGAACCTTACCTTATTCTTCTTGGGCCATCTACCACCCATGAGATCACTGGGTCAATTACAAAATGCTTGCCTCCAGTCTGTTCTTCTTACCTAATCACCATTGTCACTACCACAATTACTTGAAGTATAGGCAGCTGGAATTTTAAGGACATGCCTTGGGCACCTCTAGTTCCTGTTGTCCCTTTCCCCCAGGCCATTCCCGACTCTGGGACAGAAATGCACACAGCCAAGGGTTCTGTACATGTTCAAGATAATTGTGCAAAATTAGAAGAAGACGATTTGGCTTTTCTCACCCTTAAGGAGACTCAAAGTGGCTGACAAACCTTTTGTTCTTCTCCTCACAACAGACATGCTGTGCGGTAGGTGGGCCTGTGCAGTAGGTGGGCCTGTGACTAGCTCAGGGTCACCCACTGACTTCATGGAGGAATGCAGAATTGAACCAGAAAACTGTTGGCCAAGAGTCCAGCATTCTAGACACAAGACCAGATTGGCTCATGAACCTGCTTTCAACCAGAACATGGAATTGTGTGCCCTCAGAGCTCTTTGTGGGTCTCCTAGCTGGGCATCTCCAAAGGTGTTTTTCACACCTCAGAGACTGGCTGCAGGCCCAATGAAGTTGGCAGTGTGTATTTGCCAGCCCCCAGTGGCTCTTAAAGATGCCATTTTGCATGCCTGGATGCAGCCAGAAAATGTTCTGTGCAGATTAGAGCTGGACAAACCATGACCATTTCAAAGCTTTGTGGACTGATACTACAAGCATGCTCTACAACAGCGGTTCTCAACCTTCCTAATGCCGTGACCCCTTAATGGACTTCCTCATGTTGTGGGGACCCCCAACCACGGGGGCGGAGCAGCTGGGAGGTGGGAGGGAAGGGTGGTGGGAGACTTGTCGCGACCCCTCTGAAAGGATTGTTCAACCCCCAAAGGGGCCCCAACCCCCAGGTTGAGAACCACTGCTCTACAACATAAGCTAGGGCTACTGGAGCTTGTTATACGTGCTTTGATTGCACTTTATGTATATAATTTTAATGTGGCCTCTTCAATAATGCTAACCCTAAGCACCTCCCAATTTTAAAAAGCCCAAATCACAAGCAAACATTACTAGTTGGGTTCCCCCCCCCCATCTTGCACATTTGTCCATGTTTGCAGATAGAGGAGAATGCTTTATCAGTGGAATTGGAATAAATGTGAAGAAGGCAAGGGTGTGTCCTCATGAGAGAAATTAAAAGATGGTATCTTGAAATCCTTCCCAGTCACCCCTGCAAGAAATATGCCTTTAATTGGGTGAATAGGGAATTTCAGCTACAGGTGCTGAAGAGGGTCAGAAAGTGATAGCAACTTCCTTAGATATATTGATCACCCTTCCTAGCAACTGGTCCTTGTTCTGGGCAGACTAGAGTCTCATTCTAGCAGAAACTTGGCCATTAAAAATGCTTCAACTCCATAAACTCTGAAGTGACTAGTTTCAAAAGAATATAGGCTGACCCCCTTGATTATCCAAGGCTACAGACCATACTGTCCTCATCTGATACCTGTGCATCTTGGCAACCACATCCGATCAAACCTGGTTAGGTATGGTTTATGGAGGTTCCTTCATCCCATGGCTATAGTGCAGTGGTTCTCAACCTGTGGGTCCCGACTCCTTTGGGCGGGTCGATCATCTCACAGGGGTTGTTATGAAGTAGCAACAAAGATAATTTTATGGTTGGGGGTCAACACAACATGAGGAACTGTATTAAAGGGTCACGGCATTAGGAAGGCTCACCATATGTGCAGCGAAGGGGCTAGATAATGCCCCTCAGAAGGGAGGTCATTTCATAGCCCAAGGGCCACCACAGAGAAAGCCCTCTCATGTGCCTTTGCACCTTGAACTATCGATAAGTATGGCACTACCAAGAAGAATGCCTGTTCAGAAACACATGCTGCTTCAGATAGTATATGATGTATACATTTTGGCTGTGATCACACCTTCATTTTAATTCTTCTTTAGTCCATCTTCAGACCCCACCACTCACACCTTTTTAGTCCTTTCTGTTTTATTTGTGGACTTTCCTCCCTTCAATCGTACTTTCCTGAGTCCTGATTTTTAAGGTCTCAAGTTGCTATGGAGTGTTAATCTGTTTTCGATTTTTGGGTGTGCTTGAGGAAGAGGAATAAACAAGGCTGAAGTGCGTGGATCCCACATGAGTTTGCCTTCCCTTTTGTCCGGTGGGTGATAACACACGGTTGAGTGACAGAACCTTTATCCAGTCAGAGCGCAGGGGGTATTGTGATGCTGGAAACGGGTGGAGATATAAAAAAAGTCCTGTAAAGAAGTCTCCAGACAGAAACAGAAAGGCGTAAGTGAGAACAAAACTGAGGAAGGATGATCAGGTATTGAGTGTGGTCAGAGTTAGTGCATTTTGAGTCCTGTTTCTTAAAAAGAGGAACTATTTCAGCAAGGTGTGACCACAGCCAAAGTATGTATAATGGTTCTCAATTGTTTAACATTTTAATTTTTGTGTATCTAATTCTTGCCTCTTGCCCTGAGGCCTTAGGGCATAGGGTGGAATGTAAATGCAAATAAACCAATAGGACTGCTCTATTATACCATAATGGAACACAATGCCTTGTTTTCTGCCTCTTTGGTGCATCATTTAATAAGATCTGATTTTGGATGCCCATGTGTCAAGGTGACAGAATCAATTCCAACAGAATACTCATAAGCTGATGGATAAGTGATGACCTGGAGCCATGTTTGATTGGAAGAGATTTCTCTTGAGAATTAATCATTTTATCTTATAAATAGTCTACTGCAGTACAGGCAGCTGTGCTATCCACTCTTCATCTTAATGGCAGAAGGTCAGTGAGCAGTTTACTAAAAACCCTTTAAAGCATATGTAATCAAGAATTCCTCCTCTCTTCTTTCTTCTACCTGGTGCATAGAGTTTCCTTGGCTCTTTGGTGATTATGAACATGGACTCCAGGAGACCTTATCTGTAGACCTGAGAGGTATGGAGTCCATTCTACACTGGGCCTTATTTTGGATCAGATTCCAAAATAGTGACCTGTCACCCAAATGCTTGTACAGAGACAACAGGAATGCACATAATGAGAATACAGGATTCACTGGAAAAGACCCTGATGCTGGGACAGAAAAATGGCAAAAGGAAGAGAGGGACTGGCAGAGGAGTGTCCACCATCTTTCCATCTTTGGAATAGTTCTAGTCTTTCTGAAGAGCAAGATATACAGAATTCCCTAGACTTGTGTAGCACTTGGTGGACCACTGACTATTAAAATAGATGCCTAGCTACCGTCCCTGGATTGGAGAGACAGGCAGGATACCTTAAAAGTCATTTGCAGGGAGTCAAGAGTTCTGGTGGACAGTTCCATGAAGGTGTCAACCTAGTGCGCGGCAGCAGCGAAAAAAGCAAATTCAATGCTGGGAATAATTAGGAAGGGAATAGAAAATAAGACAGCAAGTGTCATTTTGCCCCTTTATAAATCTATGGTGAGGCCACATTTGGAGTATTGTGTACAATTCTGGTCACCACACCTCAAAAAGGATATTGTGGAACTAGAGAAGGTGCAGAGAAGGGCAACCAGAATGATTAAGGGTCTGGAACACCTCCCTTACGAAACCAGGCTGCAACGTCTAGGCCTCTTCAGTCTGGAGAGATGGTGTTTGAGAGGGGACCTGATTGAAGTATATAAAATTATGCATGGTATAGAAAGGGTGGATAGAGAAAATTTATTTTCTCTATCGCACAACACTAGAACCAGGGGGCACTCTATGAAGCTGATGGGTAGGAGAATAAGGTCTGACAGGGGGAAGTATTTCTTCACCCAGAGGGTCATCGGCTTATGGAATGTGCTGCCGGATGAGGTGGTGACAGCTACCAGTCTGGATGGCTTTAAGGTAGGGTTAGACAAATTTATGGATGACAGATGTATCAATGGCTACTAGAACGAATGCCTAGGTGCATCCTTCAGGCTGAGGGGGGGGGAGGAACTGGGGCGCTTCTAAGGCCATCTGCTGGGACTCGAGAGCAGGAGGTTTGTCCTTGTCTCTGCTTGAGATGCCCGTGAGCATTTGGTGCGCCACTGTGTGCGACAGGATGCTGGACTAGATGGGCTGTGGCCTGATCCAGCAAGGCTTCTCTTATGTTCTTATGTTCTTAAGAGCAGGTGAAGGTTTTACCTTTGTCTTCTGCTTGAGATGCTCATGGGCAATTGGTGGGCCACCGAGTGAGGCAGGATGCTGGACTAGATGGGCTGTGGCCTGATCCAGAAGGACTTCTCTTAATTTCATGGAGGATAGGTGTTTCAATGACTATCAGAATGGATGCCTAAATGCTTGACCCAGGCTGGAGAAACAGTGAGGATGCCTCTAAAGGCCATTTGCAGAGAGTCAAGAGCAAGTGAAGGCTTTGCTTTCATCTTCTGCTTGAGGTGCCCAGAAGCAATTGGTGGCCATTGTGTGAAACATGATGCTGGACTGGATGGGCTGTGGCCTGATCCACCAAGGCTCCATCTATGCTCTAAAAGAGGTTAGACAAGATGAGTCATTAGTTGTGTGGTTTTTCAAAATACAAGGTCTCTCTTACATTCTTAAGTTTGCCTGCATGTTTGTATGCCCCAGACCCTAACCAAATAAGGGGTATAATGCATAAACAAATGTGCATTAAAAAAACTTGATTGAACTTTTGAATTCACTAATTTTCACATCAAAGTGAAAGTGGAGACATTCTCATATCTGGACATACCTTGGCTTGCTCATATTGAAATTCCATCAAATGTTCACACTTCTGCAGTGTTTTAGTGTTGAAAATGGGCTTTTCCAATGGAAGAAAAGCTGCAAAAATGTTCAGTCGCATATGTGAAAGTCCAAACATTTGAATGATCAATTCTGTGAAGAAATGAATTTTGGGATGTTTGTTCTGACTGCAAATCAAACATGGATTTTTCATTCATTAAATGGCTTGGGTCCAGGTTATCTGAAGGATTGTATCTCTGTCTATAAGCCAGTGTAGGCTTTAGGATCTGCTGGGGAGGGCCTTCTATCAGTCCCACCACCTTCTCAGGTTCTGTTGTTGAGAAATCGGGAGGGGGCCTTCTCTGCAGCTGCTCCCAAATTATGCAACTCCCATTGGTGGTCCACTCGGCCCCCTCTCTGCTCTCCTTTCATTGGCAGATCAAGACAGTGCTATTTAGGCAAGCTTTTAATTAACTTTTATTTAATTCTAATGATGTTTTAGCTGGGTTTTTTTGGATGTTTATATTGATTCTAACTGTAACGGCTGTCTAATTTAATTTTGATGTTTGTATTTTGGTGTTTTTTAAAAATGGAATTTTAGTGTTGTGAGCCGTTCTGGGTCCCATTTTGGGAGAAGGGCAGGATATGAATGAATGAATGAATGAATGAATGAATGAATGAATGAACAAAAGCAAATCCTGAAGACTAAAAATCAGCTGCTGGACAGAAGAAATAATGAATCAATTACAGGCATTATAGTTAATCAGCTAAACAGGCCACGGCTTAAAAAGCCTTGTGAAACTATAAATATAAATAAATAAATAAAATATACACATACATAAAACCTGAAGTCGAGACAGATTTTTCAAAAAAGGTGAAACACCAGCAGCAATAAAAAAGTAATGAGAATAGTTTGCCCTGAAACCCCAAGAGACATGGGTTATAATACGAAGAAAGATGGAGAAAGAGACGGATAATATCTCCTCTAATCCCATTATTATCGGTGCGTGCTGCTTATGGTGTTTTCCAAGAAGCTGTTCCTCCATCGCCATAGGATGCACTGAGAAGAGCCAGTCTTTATTACTTAGGTCGGTGCTCAGGCACAGAGTTCCATTCAGCACCTGAAAAGCAGCAACTTTCCACAAAACTGGACAAAGATGCGCTGCATGTAATGTTTCTATCTCAGGACGGGTAACAACCTTTAAAACAACAAATTAAAACCAATAATATACATGAAAACATTTAAAAGATTCAGCATATTAAAATACTAAAATAATAGTATATGTGTTCTATCATCTATCTATCTGTCTGTCTGTCTGTCTATCTATATCCATCTGCCTGCCTGCCCGCCCGCCCGCCCGCCCGCCCACCTACCTACCTACCTACCTACCTACCTACCTACCTACCTACCTACCTACCTACCTACCTACTTACCTACCTACCTACCCACATCTATCTGTCTATCTATCTATCTATCTATCTATCTATCTATCTATCTATCTATCTATCTATCTATCTATCTATCTATCTATCTATCTATCTATCCGTCCGTCCGTCCGTCCGTCCGTCTGTCATGTTCTCTCCCTTCCTCCCTCCCTCCCTCTCTCTCCCTATCAGACTCTGGCAGATTAACTGGCATGGTTTGTATGAGCAGCAGTTTTCTCCTCCTTCCTGGCATCCCCATCAGACGTTTTCATCAATTTTCTCTAAGACAAGGACTGACAGAACCATTTTGTGAGCGTCGTAAGCTGATGTGCCCTGTAGTTCTTGGTTCAAAGGAGGCATGCCTTTTAGCGCCACCTTTTGGTGAGTTTTCGCGCTCTTCCTCCTCCTCTCCCTCCTTCCCACCCCTGGAAGCAGGATTGCTGGTCTGTTTATTCTTCTCAAGTGATGATTTGCACTCTGTTAAATTTCTGGATCCCTGTGACGTAGGGGTGGGCACGAACGGTCTTTTTTGCATCCGAATTCACGTTGAAACAAATGTCAAAATATTTGATTCAATTTGAATGTTTAAAATCCGAATGTTAAAAAATCTGATTTGAATTCGTAACATTCGAATCTATTTGTTCAAATGTTTGATTCGTATTTAAATATACCAGTGTCGACAACATTCGTATCTGCTATATGTATGTGTGCATTTTGTACGAATCCCGTTTTATCCTGTATGCATCCTGTTTTCATCACATATTGTAAGCACAAATATGTATAATATTTGTGCAGATAAGTATGTTTACATATGTATAATATTTGTGCAGATACATACATTTGAATCATTCCAATGAATGTTTCAGAACATCCGAAATCCATTTGAATGTCTAAATTCTAATGTTATTAAATCCGATTCGAATTCGAATGTCAACATTTGTCGGATTTCAATTGGATTTTTGAATTTTCATGCACATCCCTACTGTGACGCCCCCTTTAGGGCAGGCCTGGAGCAGAGGTTTCCCAAGGAAACATAAATGTCAGAGGATGTCTGCTTGGAAGCTGATTGTTAAGGGACCTTCTCCAGAATAAACAGAAATTACTCCAAATGCACCCAACCCCACTCCCCAGAGATGGTGGTGGCCACTTCTAAATTAATGGCTGTTTACATTTATTAGGTTTGATAATTAATTGCCCTGTTAATATGAAAGCTTAAATGTACACAAAAAGGGAGACAAAGTGGGGTGTATGTGTCTCTTCTGCTTGGAATTTGCACAGGATTGCCTGATGAGATATTGTTTTGCCATAAGCTCAGAGTTAGCGATTGAAGTCCTTTCTACTGGTAAGGTGCGAGGACTTGCAAGTGCAGTACTTCCTTATTATTATCATGTGAAGGGCGCTGTTACTCTAAAGCAAACTTAGGCAGAGCACTCATTGCCCTCCCCCTTTTTAATTAGCGAAACGTGACATCCTGAAATATCTGTTAATGCCCGTTAAGGGTGGGAGGAATATTTGCACACCAAAGGCATTTGCACAGCTAAGGAGAGCAGAATAGAATGACTGCCTGGTCCATGCCAGCTGGTGTTGTTCCTGCCAAGAAGAGTAAGACGACCACAGAAGGGATGGGTACAGAAGCATTAGTGGTGGCCTGTGGATTGGGTGCCATGAGGTGATGTAGCTAGGGGGGCACTTTAATCTTATAAAACATGAATTCTACATGCTTGGTGTACAAAACATGGGATTTGTTTTGGCTGGGTTTTTTTCTTTTGCAGGTCAGAAGGACGTTGGGGCTGCCTTTCAAAGAACAACACTTAGGTGCGTCCCCAGTTAGCTTTTTCAGTCCCATTTTAGTCCTGTTTGGACTATATTTTTAATCCCATTTGGACTATTTTTAATTCAAATAGAGTGCCTGACAATTAGTCCAAATATAGCAGTCCCCACTCAGAACAGAACTTTTAACACAGACCATCAAACCCTGCCTTCAATCAAAGCAGCCACACTTTCCCCTTCTTGCTCCCTTTGAACTGAAGCTTTAGTTCAAGACTGTTGCTTTTATTTTTTTCTAAACCCTGCCTCCGATCAATGCAACCATTGACATTACTGGGAAATGTGCACTGAAGCAGATCAGCATAGGGGCAGAGCACAATTGGTAAAAGGGGTGAGCTGCTCATGCTTTCGATTTAAAGCTTTTTGCTGATATGTATCTTTCTGATGATTGTTATCAGCTACTGGAATGTAGCTACATTTCTAGTACCTGGTAACAATCATCAGAAAAGGTACATATGTATCTGGCAAAAAGGTTTTAAATGCAAAATGGAGCTCTGTCCCCTTGCCCTTTTTTGATCGGGGCTCTAACATTGCTGGCATTGGCCAGAAGGCTAGACACCCCCCCCCAAACATCCCGATACTGTTCCCATTTGAGGGGGGAGGGAAGCAGACTCGGCTCAAAAAGGGGGGGAAATTCTATTTCCATCAGTACTTATTTTTCTCTGGATTTCTGCAGGATAGTTCTCATAAAATCCGGAAACAAGAATAAGTGTGACAGGAGTGTGATTGGTGAAGAAGAAGAAGAAGAGTTGGCTTTTCTACCCCACTTTTCTCACCCATTTAAGGGGGCTCAAAGTGGCTGACAAAACTTTTCTATTCCTCTCCCCACAACAGAACACCTTATGAGGTGGGTGAGGCTGTGAGAGCTGAGAAGATAGCTGTGACCTGCCCAAAGTCACCCAGCTGACTTCATGGTGGAGGGCAGAATCGAACCCAGTATTCCCAGATAAGAGTCCAGTTCCCTAACCACTAGACCAAATTGAATGGGGACGCTGGATACCAAGTTTGGATTTTTACATAAGTAAATGGGGAATTTGTAATAAGTATATTTAGCACTTCTAAAAAGTTCTAAATACTATTTCTAGAACACCCAGGGCTGGTCACAAGTTTTCCATCAATAGCACTGTCCACTTACCTTATGGACTGAGTTGCCATCATAGCCCCATTCACCATGGATACGTGGCTTAAATCTCATTCTTCCCTATGGGAGAAACGGCAGCAGTGTGAAGTTTCAATTCTCTTGCTTCAGAGGCCTTCACTGCTACCGGTAATAACGCAACTTGGTTTGTGTACCTGATGTCCAGCCCCCGTTGCTCCTTGTCATTGGATCAGTATATCCAGAGGGCCAGAGTTTGACCACTTCTGCTGAGGACTGCCCTGTTCCAGAAGACTGCCCTTTGCAGAAAAGGACATCTGCCTCCTATGTGTGCGTGCCAAGTGAATCTTTGCCCTTACAGCTTGGATACATGGGCATTCTAATTTCCAGCATTTAAAAAGGATAAGCAGGGACGTATTTGGGATAGGAACCTAGTAGTATCGTTCCTAGTAAAACAGGGACAGTGAAGCCATACGCAGATTATTTCTGCTTGCATAAATCAGTTTCTCTTGACTGATCCACCCGGGCAGATTGCATTGCAGTTTGTAGCGTTACGGCTTGCTTATCAGCTTTTTCCTTTCCCAATTCCTTGAGCCTAAGCCAGTTGGCTAATTAAGAGTAAATGTTCATTTTGATCAGGTAAATAGAGGGATAGCTTCTCAACTGATGATTAAATGGCTATGCGGGGAGGGTGAGTGGGCCAGTTTTTGTTTTTGTTTTAACGGGGATTCAGGGAGTTCTTAAGTCGCTTTGGTTTATGCCAGCCAAGTGAATGGCATTTTAATGAAAGCAGAGGAGAAGATAAGAGTTTTTGCAAAAAACTGAGGCCTGTTTTTTAGGGTGGTGGTGATTAAATGGGTTAAAATTACTTGCCCGTGAAGTGTTCCATGTGGTCAGCTTCATCTTTAAAACTGGGTCCTCCTATATTACACTTTTCTGCCGACATATTTGGAATGAACTCATTAGCTCACTATTAGCAGGCCTCCCAGTAGAAATGTTCTGTTTTATACAGCTTATTGCCTGGCAGATGTGCACTCCGATATAAATAAAGCAGTTAGAAATGTCTTTTCTATTGCTGCAAAACAAAAAGCACAGTTTGGAGACATTGTAAATGTTTCATTGCATTTTAGTAGTTTCAAAAAGTATTATCCTTGTTGTTTATTAATTAATTAATTAATATATCCTCAGGCAGGTAACAACCTTTAAAATCCGACATCAAAAAACAATCTATAATAAACAGTAACATGACCAACATTTAGCCAAAGGCCTGAGCAAAGAGGTGCATCTTCACCTCCTTCCTAAATATATACAGAGAAGGGTCAAGATGCAGCTCAAGGAGGAGACCATTCCTTAATCTGGGGGCCATTACCAAAAAGGCCTTTTCCCAGGTGCCCACTCATTTCACTACTGAGGGCGGTGGGGCAACCAGGAGAGCCTCCCCTGCAGATCTTAATGCACAGGCAGGTTGGTATGGGAGAAGGCATTCCTTTAGTTATTTGGGGGCCAAGTCATTTAGAGCCTTGTAAGCCAAAGTTAACACCTTGAATTGGCCTCGATAGTGAATTGCCAGCCAATACAATCCTTTTAAGACCAGTGTGATGTGCATCTGGCTTGCTGTTCCTGTCAGCACTCTAGCAGCTGCATTTTGCACTAGCTGCAACTTCCAAACCGTCTTCAAGGGCAACCCCATGTAGAGTGCATTACAGTAGTCCAGTCTAGAGGTTACCAGGGCATGGATGGCTGTTGTTGTTGTTGTTGTTCTTGGGATTAGACATTTTGTTGATTGCCCAGTGGCCATAATAAAATTTATGATATGAACGTAAGAGGAGCCCTGCTGAATCAGGCCACAGCCCATCTAGTCCAACATCCCATCTCACATAGTAGCCCACATTTGTTTCTGGGCTTTCTTATGAAGAAGAAAAAGGCAAAACCTTCACTTACCGACTCCTTGCAAATGGCCTTCAGAGGCATCCTGCCTGTCTCTCCAGCTTGCGGGTGGTGCCCAGGCATCCATCCCTTTAGTCATTGACACAGCTGCTCTATAAAATTTGGCTAACCCTATAGGAACGTAAAAGGAGCCCTGGTAGATCAGGCCACAGCCCATCTAGTCCAGCATTCTCTCTCATGCAGTGGCCCACCAATTGCTTTTGGGCACCTCAAGCAGAAGACAAAGGCAAAACCTTCACCTTCTCTCTCCTACCCTGCAAATGGCTTTTAGACACACATTCTGCCTTTCTCTCCAACCTGGGGTGAATTCAGACACCCTTAAAGGATTACCCCAACAGGAGAAATGGAGTGGGGAACACTAGTTATTTTATCTCAACATGCACCTAACTTCATTGTGATTGCTTGGGAATGAGCATCCCTCATGCTCATACAGAGTATAATACATGCTCTGGTAACTTCCAGATTGGATTGCTGTAATGTACTCTATATGGGGACACTTGATCGGATTTTGAATGTCTATGAATATTTGTGCACATCCTTACCTTGGTCTTAAAAGAGCTGCATTTTTATCACTACTTCTTCTGGCTCCTGGCACCACTTCCTTTTACATGTTTCATCTTCTGCCCTACTGTTCCCCAAAGATATCACCCACCATTGGTGGTTATGCTGCTGTCTAGAGAAAGAACTCCACCCACAATGCAGGTTATTCTGAATAACCTGGAATCTTGGTAACAAATTGAGCCTAGGGGAATTGAAGTTATTTATTTGCCAAAGCAAAATGCGTGGTCTGAGAGCGTATGTTTATTGTGAGATGGTGTGAAAATGCCTGAAGTTGAGCTAAAGGAGGTAGGTGCCAGTAGTTTAATTTCTCACAAGCATTGCTTTTATTTTATTTTTAAAAGAGATGCATAATGCATACAATCCTGACTGGTAACCCTTAATACAACAGGGCCTTGACCTGGTTTTTCTTCAGATGGAATGGCAACATGAATGTTTAATACAGTAGCATATGATGGCAGAGAAGAAAGATGAATGCAGTGGTAAATGAACTGTGTGAGTCCCACCTCAATGCCTACTTCTAGAAGAACACATTTCCAAGCAAGAAACGTTTGGGCATATATGATGCTAATAGCATCAGTGCCTTGCTTGTATTAGTGGACTTGTGCATGAGGCAATCTGAATGTTAAGAAAGACAGATCCATGCTCCTCTCCCCCCAAAACATCCATGGCATCTACATTTTGGGAGAAGCATCACCCCATTCTGGGTCAGGCACACAGCTGAGCTCTCCAGGGTCCTGGCAATGACACAGTGGTTCAGACATCAAAAATAGAAACAGATGTATCCCAACGTAAGGGGGCTTGGCTCAGGTTCATTGTCTTTCATATATATCTTCTCAACGTCATCATGTCCCCTTTTCTAGGACGCTACCAAGTGGTGAGTTCTGTGGGTTTTCTGCTTCCATGTCCCTCATCTTCCCCCGAGGATTCAAAGCAGCAAAGAAACCTTTTAAAGAGTTCCCATGGGAATTGGTGCGTGTGTGTGTGAAGTTATAATTTTGCTATGCCCGCTCTAACGTACTAATAGAACACATGCAGGTTATACAGGTGCTGGTGGTGAGATGAACTGATAACCTATCTAGGGGTGTGCACAAATGCAATTTTTAGGATTCGATTCAATTTGAATGTTTAAAATTCCGAAGTTTCAAATCGATACGAATGTTTAAAATTCCAGTGTATTCACATTTGATTTGAATCGAATACATTCAAATCTATTCGTATAAATATTCAATTCGTATTTGAAGATACGAATGTTGACAACATCCGAATGTGTCTGTATGCATCCATACGCATCTGTACGCATCCTGTTTTTATGCCGTATGCATCCCGTTTTCATCCCGTACGTATCCGTACAAAAGTGTACGGATATGAATAAGATGCATATCTGTATGCATACAAATGTCTGAATAATTCGTATGAATGATTTGAAAGGTTCAAAAATTCATTTGAATGTTAAATTCGAATCTATAGACATTTGGTTTGAATTTGAATGTCCAAATTCGATTGAATTTTGAATATTCATGCACATCCCTAAACCTATCCTGTTCTCTGGAGGGAGGAGCTCTAATTCAGTGATAATACAAGCACTCTGGAAACAAGCAATGGCAAACCACTTCCATATCACTGCCAAGGAAACTGCATAAAGGAGTCCATGGAGTCTGGGAGCGGCTGTAGCTCAGTGGAAGAGCAAACTGCCTGAAAAGCAGAGGGTTGCCACTTTGACCCGCAGCCCGTCCCTGGAAGCAGGTAATGGCGAACCACTTCTGTATCTCTGCCAAGAAAACTGCCTTGAGGTGCCCATGGAGGCACCACTGCAGTGAGCCAGGAGTCAGACACAACTCAATGCTCCAAGAATCTCAAGAGCCAGGTTACAGCAGTTAAAATACATACAAATCGAATTTGACCTAAATACGGATGCCTATGACCAGAGGCAGCCCTTTGCTCTTTTTGGGGTGCTTCTACTGATGTATATCTTAATGCTAACATTCCCTCATACAGAGGCATGTGTGACAGAGACAGCAGCTGGTACTGGCCTTCAGTGCTGGCAAAACTGCCTTTGAACTGTGGGTCACCAAAGGGGGATTTTCTGCAATCCAAGCCAGCAAGCTAATTGCTGCTTTTCCCAAGGACTTTTCACACTTAGGCCTTGGGTATGCTGTTAGGACACCTCTGGTGCAGAGCATGAGCACTTTAACAAGGCTGTCCTAATTGCAGCTGAAGTGTGGAACACAAAATCTTGTTCCACACCTGTCCCAACCCACCTCCTGGCTTACTGCAAGCGTCCAGCGGGGAAAGCATTTGCTCTTCTTTCGGCACTGCTACGGGAGTCCAGCCCCCTAGCTGGTGCAATGGGCTGCAGCCACCTACGTTGCGCGTTCGGTGACACGCCGGCTGCTGGCAGGCAGCCGATCGATCCATCTGGGGGAGGGGAAGGATTACAATAACCAGGCAGGGTGCCTTCCCACCCCTGGGTCATGCTCCCATGCCGGGTGTGCGCGCCTGGATGCTCCCCCTGCCATCCTCCTCTGCCCTCTCTGCGATCTGTGGGGTGTTTCCTCCCCCCTTTCAGTGATATCTCAGGGCTTTTGGATCCAGCCTTGCGATATCACCAAGAGCGGGGAGGAACCCCCCCCCGTGGATTCCAGAGAGGGGGGTGGGGATGGCAGGGGGCATCCAGGTACCCTGCCCCCCCTGGGCAATTCTGCAGTGAGAGGGTGGCACGGGGGCACGATCCAAGGGTGGGAAGGCATCCTGCCTGGTTGGTTCTATCCCTCCCCTCCCCCGGATCCATCGACTGGCTGCTAGCTGCAAGCGCATCGCCGGCCAAGCGTGCCAGCCAGGGGGCGGGACTTCCGGCTTCTGTGGTGGCAGGGCTGGCTGGTACACGCTGGGTACAGGAGGATCATAGGAATTCTGGCTGGTAAGGGATGCTTAGAGTATGCTTCCCTCCCTGGCCAGTGCGAATGCTCCTTCTGTACCTGATGTACACAATCTGCTACCGACTCAAGTGTGAAAAGGACCCTGGTTTCTACCCTGCCCTGCCTAAGCTATGTTGGATTTACAGAACTTTTCTGTCTATGAATTTTACATTGACCAATCTGTCAAGGGCCTGTAGCATGTTTCCTTTTTATATTTTTCCTTTTCCTTTTTCTTTTTTTTACTCTCCTCCACCCACTCACTCTTTCCGTATTTAAACTGTTGGGGATAATTAGCTAACATGAAAAACAGTCCTATTAAACGTTCCTTCCAAATTAGGGTTAGTGGCACGTGGTCCCTTGGATGCTGTTGAACTGTGGCTTTCTTTGGATCCAGGCATTATAGCACGTGGCAAGGGATGATGGGGGATGCAGTTCAGCGATATCCAGAAGGTATCCTATGAAAATCAGTGGCACTGCAGAAGGGTGGCTAGACTAGGCCCACGCTAACGGTGTGTGCTGGCTTTGCACTGCAAACTGAGAGCCTTTGAAATGCCAAGGCACCCAGCATTTCTGCTGCTGCATTACCGAAGGGGAATAACATTTTATATGCATAGGTGCGTGTTTCACTAGGGTTTCCTGAACCACCCTGTTGTTCGACAAATGAAACTGTGGGAAGTTCAGTTCGATTTGAAGTGAACCACTAAATTCCCGTTTGTTCATGTCCCTATTGTAAGCCCATGGGTGTCACCCTGTATAAATAAAAGACAACAGAATATCAACTATTGATATAAGAACACAAGAACATCTAGTCAAGCATCCCATCCCACATAGTGGTCCACCAATTGCTTGTGGGCATCTCAAGGAGAAGATGAGGGCAAAACCTTCACCTGCATTCAAATCCCTTCAAATGGCCCATAGAGGCTTCCTGCCTGTCTCCCCAGACTGGAGGAAGTACCTAGACATCAATTCCCATAGCCATTGATACACCTGCCATCCATGAATTTATCTAAACTTTCCGTAAAGCCATCTAGGCCGGTTGCTGTTACCACCTCTTCTGGCAGCAAATTCCATAGACCGATGACCCTCTGGGTCAAGAAGTACTTTCCTTATCTGATCTGACTCTCCAACCATCAACTTCATAGAGTGCCCCCTGGTTCTAATGTTGTATTGTCTCTACCCCTCCCTTTTCTATACCTTGCATGATTTTATATGCGCCAATCAGGTCCCTTCTTAAATGCCATCTTTCAAGGCTCAAGAGACCTAGTCTGATTTCATAAGGGAGGCGTTCCAGCCCTCTAATCATTCTGGTTCCCCTTTTCTGCACCTTTTCCAGTTCCACAATATTCTTCTTGAGGTGCGGTGACCAGAATTGTACACAATATTCCAAATGTGGCCTCACCACAGATTTATAAAGAGGCAAAACCGCACTGGCCAACTTGTTTTGTATTCCCTTCCCAAATATTCCTAGCGCCGAATTAGCTTTTTTCCCCACTGGGCTGACACCTTCACTGAGCTGTCCTCTATAAAGGTCAGAAGGACTCTTTGCTTGGATATGAGCAGGGCTGGGTTTCTCAGGATCCTAATGGCACCACTCTCGCTCTGTATCATCTATATCTCACAGCTGTGCAGAAAGGATGCATCCGTTTCAAGGATCTGTGAAGGAAATATTACTATGCCTTCTTGCCTTCTGGGGTTCTAACACTTCATGCCTCAATTTAGTATGTTCTAATTACTGTACCTTAATAAAGATTGCTCTTCTGTGCTGATTAGTACACTGATTTCTCATTAAGTTAAGTAATATTACAGAAGTGTCATTCAGGCATATAGAGCTACTCAGCTTGACTGATCATTTCAAAGCGGCATCCTGTGTGTGTGTGTGTAGTATGCTTTAAGTAGGAAGGTGTGATCCTTTCCCAATAAAGTCTGATGGTTCTTGGAATAGCCCTGTTTCCCCATCAAATGCCAACACATTGAAAATACTGATATTTTAATAAGTTCATCAGTAAAATGCATCGGAAAAAAACAAACTTCTTATGAGCGGCACTTCAGCACATCTCTGCAATATAGGAGAAGATAAATCATGAATCCCAGGGAATTACTAAGCATCTCTATGCAGAAAAAAAAAGCAGCTTGAAAGCAGCTTGAAGGTGGTACCATCCGCATACAAGTGCCTCTGATCCGCATTAAAGGCCAGAAAGGGCACTTTTAAAGGCCTTTAATCCAGAATAGAGGTGGGATGGGCACACTAGTGTCTGGATGCTGCCTCCCGTAAACCACTTTCAAGCCCCTTTTTTTCCATGCCTGAGGATATAGTAGGGGTGGGAATGAATGCAAGTTTTGATATTTGATTTGATTCTAATCAAATATTCAAATGTCTGAATTCATAAAAGTAGAAAAAACAAATGTATTAAAATTTGAACCGATTTGAATGCATTCATATCTATTCATATGAATATTCAATTCATATTTGATGATACGAATGTCGACAACATATGTATGTGTCCATACACATCCATACACATTCATACGCATCCCGTTTTTATCCCGTATGCATCCCATTTTAATCCCATATATAGCCGTACAAATGCATACGGATACAAATATGAATGGCCAAATAATTTGTACAAATAATTTGAAACATTCAAATTTGTTTGAATGCTTAAAAATGAATGTATAGACAGACATTCAATTCGAATTCAAATATCTGAATTCAAACTAATTCAATCAAATTTTGAATGTTTCAAATATTCTTCTTCCACGTTCCTAGGTTACAGCCATTATTTCTGTGTTAATGTGACAACAGAGAGAAGCTTTCTGCAGTAACAAATTCTGAAGTGATTTCTGTCTTCTTAATTTTTAATGATTGATTGATTGATTTGTTTTGCTTTGGGATGTGCGCGGATTCGAAAATTTGAGAATCCAATTTGAATTTGGTGAATATCGACATTCAAATTCAAATCAGATTTTCGAAAATCCAAATTTTCAAATTCGGATCAAATTCAGATTTTTGAAAACTCCGAGCATTTTGGAGGAGCGTTTCCCTTTTGGGGGGGAAGTGGACTTGGTTCCAAAAGGTGGTAAAAAAGTACAGTTTTCCTTACACTTTATTTATTGAAATTCTTACAAGCTTTTCTCCTGTCCAGTTTTTACATTACTTAGAGATTCTCTTTGACTTCCTCCGCTCTTCCGACTTCTGTATTATTTGTCCGTTGTTTATTTACTCCACATCTTTATTTCTCCATTGTTTCCTGTCTACTCTTGGTCTTCACTCGACTTTTTCTCCAGATTTTTGCTGGATAGTCCTCATAAAATCTGGGAATAAAAAATTGAATGGGAATGCTGGATACCAAATTCGGATTCTGTTCGGATTTATAGAAAATTAAATGGGAACTCTAGATACCAAATTCAGATTTGATTCAGATTTAAACATCTATGGCAACACACACTTAGCATTTCCAGGCCAGATAAGATGTATATTATTCCGGTGATCACTGCAGGATATTTCCACATGTTTTCTTGGCAGACACTGCTTTGCTTCGCCATTGCCTTTTTGTAAAGAGATACTGGGGATTCCACCATAAAATGCCTTCCCTAAATAACTCAGGCATCAAATACTGGAAAGAAAACTCCCTTCCATATAGAAAAGTTGGCTAAGTCACGGTCCTTCCCTGTAGTGGCCCCTGAATAATACACTGATCTTTGATTTGAGATGACTCAAGTCCCCACATTATAAATTTTCCAGGGTCCATGTAAGATGCACCTTTTCATCATGGCCTTGAAGGTGCTATTTCACTTTCAGATTTGCTTTGACTGTTTAATATACTTTTTAAAAATATATGTTTTCTGCTTTGTTAGCACCTGTTGTTTTTTTAAAATAGTTTTTAATTCCTTTTATACTTTTTAAAATTATTCTAAACTGCTTTTATTTGGTCTTCCTTTGGTACTTCCTCTGGGACAATGAGGTGAAGGATGCATTATAAATCCCATAAATAAAATTTAATGTAATCACAATAAGAATTCTTCCCCTACAAAAGGATTTAAAGTAGGACAATCAAACGTTGAAATGCACAGGTATGTGCATTGAGAGCTTATGTTGATTGGGTGGCAGGAATGTTTGAGCAGCACCTACAAGTCCTTGGCTTACAATTTCCATTTCGCCATCGCCATAAAAGCTTACAGGGTAACCTTGGGGCATTTACTACCTTCCAGGCTAAGCTGTCTTGCAGATTTATTGAAAGGATAAATTGAAAGGAAAGCGAATACTGCTATCTTCTCTTGGGCTGTTTGAAACAAAGAAGAAGAAGAAGAAGAGTTGGCTTTTCTACCCCGCTTTTCTCACCCGTTTAAGGGGACTCAACGTGGCTGAGAAAACTTTCTATTCTTCTCCCCACAACAGACACCCTGTGAGGTAGGTGGGTTTTTGAGAGCTCAGAAGAGAGCTATGACTAGCCCAAGATCACCCAGCTGGCTTTGTGGAAGAGGGTGGAATCGAACCTGGTATTCCCAGATAAAAGTCCGGCTCCCTAACCACTAGACCAAACTGGCAAGATCTAAACACCAAACCAAAGGCAAATCCCAAAATCTAAATAAATGATGTATTGGTTGATTTATTATTGCCTCTCTGATAGCTGCAGTCAGCAGCATACAACTGTTCCTGCATTCAGACATGAGGTCTGTTTGCACTTGACCAAATTCTGGAATATATCTCAGGATAAGGGGTGTGTGGTCTGCATGTGATTAGACTCTGAAAGGCTTCACTTGGGGCCTGTTGTACCCTCACAAGCATGCGGACAGCTAAAGCCAAATGTGAACAGGCCCTCAGTGTAAAATTGATAATTCCAGAGTTATGTTGGGATTGCCACACGTGTCCTTTAGGGAGGACAGTCCTTCTTTTCTAAGTTCTGCCCTCCCTTGAAAAATGTCCTCCTACATGTCCTTTTTGATATTGGAAGCAGGGACGGCCACTTTAAAGATTGCAAGAGCGTGCCCCCACCCTATATTTACGAGGGGAGAAGAAAACCCTACTGAGAAAGCGGAGATTGTTCTGCCAATCAGGGCTTGGAAATTTAAAGCAGTGTTTAAGCCCTTTTTTTTTCTTGTGCTAAATGAGTACTTTTTTCTTACAATTATTAAAAATTAATAGGCATGTCAGCATAATTACAAAATAAAATATTACAAATGCTTTTATTTTGCATTTATCATATTATAGTGTATTATTGTTGCAATGACTAAAATGTTTATTTTATTTACGATATTGTTTTCTTCAATTTATGTTTGTCCTCCTTTTCATTGTAAAAAAGTTGGTCACCTTATATCAATGCATGAAAATCAACTCCCAGCCCAGGTTTTGCATAAAATATGCAAGCATCTACCTTGTCTGGAAAGTTGTTTGCATGATCTGCCATTTTGGGAAAGGTCACCACATATGTGCAGGGCCAAACCAGGCCAAAAATGGTGGCCATGCACATGTATGGTGAATTGCTAACACACATTCAGATATTTCATGTCATCAAAATGTTACGGTCAAATTAACGCAACTACGCAAGGAATCAATAATCAAAGGAATCTTCAGAAAGAGAGTCTTTATTTGCATGCAAATGGGCACAGGGGAATTAGTTCTCCATACTGCTCCGTGAAAACAAAGAAAACATCAACTTTTATAAGAAGGAGGGGCAGTAGCCCAAGTTAGCTCTGCCCATGTAACAAGGTTTCTACAGGCATAGTATTTCAGCTACCTAAATTCTCCTAATGCAGCTACTAGCTCAGATACCATATTGCTTCTAAAACAGCAGCATCTATTGATTGTTTGGCATATATATCTTCTTAATTTCTCTTATCTAACCTCTAATCTCTAAAAAATCTCTCAGTTCTCCCAAAATCCATCACAAAAAGACCCATCTTGGGAGCAAGATGGTTAGTACAACCACGTGCCCCTGGCTGTTGCTTAACCATCTGGATAACAAGCAATTACTCCAGAAGTAGCATATTCCGAGGTATCACTATATACCTGGTTACAGAAGAGACAACTGTCACTAAAAGATAGTCTTTAAAGCGGATTAGGATAGAGATGTGCACGTATGCATTTTTTGCATTCAAATATTCTATTCGAATCGAAATTCGAAAATCCAGATTTTTGAAAATCCAATTCAAATTCAGATTATCCAGATCTGTAGTTTTGAAGATCCAATTTGAATTGAATGATATGAATGTCGGGAACATTCATATCCAATTTTTGAATCTGTTCACATCCCATTTGAAAGTTGGTCTGTTGGCTTTTCTTCTTTTTTCTTTGACATTGGTTAGACCAAAGAGAGATTTTCTGCCATGTCTAATGGAGCCAATGTCCCATAGCATGGTAGTTATGAGTGTTTCCAGTGCATATCCTGGTGGGACCCACTGCTAGAAATATCCATGTAGTCCATGCAAACAGACTAACTTTTTAAGTGAGTCCTAATAACTTGAGTTAGGTTTGTTGAAGATTGGGAAAAATGGTGCATATAGTTTAAGCCCAGGAACTGTGCGTTCAGCCAAAAATTTGCTTGTCACTTTACAGTTTCCAACTAATTTGTCCATATTTGTGGGCTTTAAATCCTCCTCTGGGAGGATTTCTGAAAAACCAATTTCTAGCAAATCTTTCTAGATTCTGTTTCTAATACTTGCATTGGGCTGTATCCTAGGAAAACAGCTTATCTGTGGTTGTGTGGTGATTGCTGATAAAGGACAAGAATTTAGTTTGCTTGCAAATGCAAATTTACAAAACTTATGTGTCCTGAATTCCATAAGCAAACCAAAGTACAAATATTATTCAGAAGACTGCGTTGCTCCAAATTCTGTGATGTACACTTCAGATAAAAATATGCTTATAGAAAGGTGTGTTGCAGTCACAGATATATGCCAAATGACAATAATATGGCAAAATACATAATGTATACACGTGAAAAATAAACCAAACAAACCTGCAAATTAATGTAGAAATGGGACATAGCAATCATAGATATGAAATTAATGTGAAACTATGGAGACATATGAAATATGATCAACTGATTCTCCATTGTTGGGAAAAAAATAGAAGCTAACTCAAATTTTATTACTAATTCTTTTATCAAATGTTGAAATGAGATTACCTGTAATATGGACAAATTAATAAGCATGGACAAAGTTGCATATATGCACATGAACACACACACATACAAATGAACATAAGAAGTCCCAGCTGGATCAGGCAATAGCCCATTTAGTGTAGTATCATGTCTCACACAGTGGCTCAACAGTTGCTTCTGGGCATTGCAAGCAGAAGACAAAGGCAAAACATTCACCTGCTCTTGACTCCCTGCATGTGGCCTTTAGAGGCATCCTGCCTATCTCCCTAACCTGGAGATGGTACCTAGACATCCATTCCAACAGCCGTTGATGCACTTGTCCTCTGTAAATTAAGATAGCCATGCTGGATCAGGCCACAGCGCATCTAAGCCAGCATCCTGTCCCATGCAGTGGCCCATCAATGCTTCTTAGCATCTTAAGCAGAAGGTGAAGACATGCCCATTAGTTGTTCTTGATTCTCTGCAAATTTCCTTTAGAGACACAGTTTACTTCTCCCTTCCTCTCCGAACTGGAGGCAGTATCCAGGGATACGTATTGTACTTCACTGCATACAGTGCTAAAGATGTCTAAAGGTCACTTACTTATTCACTATTTTTTAATATTCTGGAATAAAACATGGATATTCCAGAAAGAAAAGCACTCCCAAAATGGCAGAACAAGCAAGTAATAATAAAGACAGACTGATTTACTGACTGGTTGATTGATTAATTGATCCACCTTAGTAAAAAAGTGCAACATGATTTATTGGATCAATGATTTGTCCCTTCTGAATGGAAACACATCTTCTCCAAAGCTCGTCCTCAGATCTGCTCTCTAAGAATCTTTCACTAGATGGATGGACCTTATTCTGGATTATGTCCTGTAACAGGAGCTACTGCAGATTACAGCAAACCTATTCAGGGATATAATCCAGAACAAGACCCAGTGCACAATCGGCTTAGACTTTTCCCCAAACCATTCTTCTTATGCCCAAAGATATATTTGCCTGGTTGAACAGAATAACCATGAAAGAATCGATTGGAAAAAAGTGTTAAATAGTTTTATCTATTTAAATCCAGCTCTTCCCCAAAATTCCCATGGCAATTTACAACTCAATGCAACACAACGCATCGCAACAAATAAAAATACATGAATAATAGTAATAAGCAATTCATAATAATATCCACATGTATGATATAAAGTGCATAAAAATACAGGTGTGTCCCCATATCCGTGGGGGATGGGTTCCAACAACTATCGTGGATATAGGAAGCCATGGATATTCGGAACATGGGGGAATCTGTCATGCCCCCTCTTGTCTCCATCTGAAGATGAAGGGGGCAGTCGTGATGCCCAGCCCAGATCAGGCAGGCTACTCGGCTGGACAAAATGAGGTATGTCTTACACAAGCAGCTAGTGAGAACGCTGGGTCAGTAGCTCAAGATGACAGCAGCCTGGGATCAGAAGACTCCAGGCAACACCCTTCGCTGACCGGTTTGAGGCGTGAGCGTGAACAGCTGCATAAATCAGAAAGAATCCACACCTGTCACCTGTGGCAAAGGAGGTGTGACCTTGACTTGCCTATTCTGATAAGCTTTGTGGCAGACAAATGCTCAAAAACCCTGTAACTCCTGGATTCGTGACCTTGCTTCTGATTCGTTACTGACCTTCTGATCCTCTGATAATGTTGACTCTGGAACTCTTTTGACTATGTGTTTAACTCTCAAGCTCCCAGGTACTGTGACTCAGACTTTCCTGACTGTTATTCCTGACTCTGGCTGCTGCAACTCCTCTGTGTGAGCGCATGTGTTTGTTCTTCACACCTCACTGGGTGGAGACATGACAAAATCTCATGAGATTTCCTATGATTCTCAGGGAATCGTGTAGGATTTCCCATGATTCTTCACTGGGGTGGTCATTATAGTTGAGTGTGCACCTCTGGGAGGCCTGGGTTGAGCCGCCAAGAAGGGTATATTGGCGCCAGTAGTGACTGGAGTCTAGTCTGGTCAACCACGAATGAGTGAATCCGTGGTTTACCGGATCAGCAGATATGGGGTTGCATCTGCACAAGAATTAAAATTCTACATGTGGTGATTCTTGTCTTTTTAAAATCTCATACAACGTTTCTATCTATTAGCGTTTTTGAAAGATACGTAGAGCATGTGCAGTATTTATAAGCTAGATAAACAAATTTAAGGCCAGAAGGTGTCCTATTTATGCTATCTCTCATTTGTCAGTTGTGTTAATAAATGTTCCTTGCCTTGATACTGACTGCAGTGGCTGCTCTGAAAACCATTCGGTGTGATTTTGGGGGAGTACATTTTTTTAATGAAAAATAAATCTGGTTATCTTGTAGCTGACCTTCCTGGTTTGGCTGATGTAACAGGTAAAATGGAGAGAGAGTGCATTAATATTTAACAGGGACAGATAGGTTTCTTATGAAAACGCAGAAAATGTCCTCAGACCTGTCACTTGTAATTCCTGCTTGTGTCAAAAAATGTACTTGCCCACTTGTGAATTTATGGCATTCGACTGGGAATATCAAAAGGATGATAAAAAGTTATGCAGCCCCGTGAAGCAATTTCTTGAAATATGTAAACATGAGACGCCACTTATTTTGTATTCCTTGAAATTACCCATTCTCCTGTTGAAGGAAGGGAAGAACCTCTTTGACTGACATCCCCTTCTCAATCTCGATAAAGTTGAAAGCAAGATTCTTCCTGTTATTTACTCTGATCCCTGGAGTTAACAGAAATCGTATTTTATAGCAAGATGTCGTAGATGTGTTTTCCTGTCTCTTCTCCAATTGTCTCCCCTGGCTTGTTTTTACCAGAATGACGGAAAATGAAAACATCTCTTCTTTTCAGCCTGGGGGGCCACATAGAGGTAGGACTTGTTTAAAAAAAATGGTGCTTTCTGCATTGCAAAAAGAAGGTAGATAGACTTTCTGCACTTGCTACGGCAAGCGTACTATGTCCCTCTCTTCTACATGTTAGTGAGAAACACAGGAGGCCTCACCTCCTACTGCTAATACTCTCTGGGTGTGTCTGGACTTAGGAATGCCTGATCCTGCATAGTGGTAGTGCATTATGCTGCCACTCCTTCAGATTTATCTACTGCGGAATGAACAACACTCCCTGCAAGTACACTATGGGCTTATCCCCATGAGGCTGCCACTGCCTTGCGGTGGATTCGGGACAGCCTTAATGCGAATTAAGATTTGCATTAAGGAGTCCCCATGGCAATGGAGGACAGGGTGGGTTCAAGGTGAACCCGCCTATCCCCGTGAAAACCACGGCAAATCCTTGCACCGGGATGCTGCAGTTTTCTCCAACCCCTCCTTGCCTGAGTGCTTAATTGCCCAGGCAAGGGCTTGAATTACCCCAAACAATCACCTGACAGCTGCCCTGCAGTCAGCTGAGCAACTGTCAGGCAGGTATAGGGGCTGTCAAGAGCAGGGCAGAGCTCCAGTAAGATTATTAAAACAGACGCAAAAGCCCCGTCTGTTTTAATCATTTTAGCAGAGCTCTGCTCATGTGCATGACAGCCTGACAGCTGCCCAGCTGACTGAAGGGCAGCTGTCAGGCTATTGTTTGGGGTAAATCAAGCCCTTCCTAGGCGATTAAGCGCTCAGGTAAGGGAAAACAGTTGCGATCGCTGCATTAGTGGCAGGGACATCAAAACCTTGCCTGCTAATGCTGCGATTGTAACCTGCGAGTGTCCCCATGCCCCCAGGATAACCCATTCTTGCCCCTTAATTTGGAGTGAGAACAGTTATCGGGGAGGGGGTCTTTTTACTTCGATTTGCAGGATTTTGTCCCTCGGGTAGCCTGAATTAGGGCTTTACGTAGGGACTATCGTGAGGTGAACTAACATTCGTCCTGCATTGTCCTTATCATGGGGATGTCCATTATGAGCATATTAGCATGGGAAAGCTCAGTGCAAGCCCAGCTAGGCTAGTCTCTTGAGGGGTTAAAGTAGAGTTACTACAGAGTCTGCCTTATCTGTAAGATAGTATTACCTAGGGTTGCCACCTAGGAGAATTTGGGCCAGGGATTCCAGGCAGTTTCCTCCTACTATGGGGAAAACCCTGGAGAATCCCTCCTGTTCTCAGGTGAGAATTCATGAGAGAGATGGCGATGCTTCATAGAATCATAGAATCATAGAATGGTAGAGTTGGAGGGGACCTCCTGGGTCATCGAGTCCAACCCCCTGCTCAAGGCAGGATCTCCTAAACCATCTCAGACAGTTGGCCGTCCAGTCTCTGCTTGAAGACCTCCATCGAAGGGGAACCAACCTTTCAATCGAGCCAATCGAAGCAAGGGAATAAATGCAATCATTCAGAGGTCCAGCAGCCTTGCGGGGTGGGTGGGTGGGCATTGCTAGCTTTCGAGATGAAGCTATTAGGTAGGAGTTTGAATGCCTGTTTTTGTTTTTGATTTCAGCAGGGGGGCATTTTCCAAAAGAGCAGATGAAAAATGTCCTGTTTGATCATACCTTAGAGGTGCATGAAATTCTTGTGTCCAGATATTTGAAGTCACCCCTCATCTTTGAAGCAAAGTCTAATATTCAGGCATGTAAGCACTGAGTCTTTAGGAAGGGGGTGAAACCCCCACTTGGGTTCCCTTAAGTGTGTTTTCTTCCCTGTAGCTCTGGAGGAGACTTTTGCAAAGTCTCATGGTGTTGTATCAGATTATATATCATCATAACAGGCACTTTCGGCCCCCTGGGAGCTTCCCAGGGCTTAAGGCAGCTTTGGAAAGAGGGAATAATGTTTACTTTTGCATTATTTGTGATATCTGCAGCTGACATGGATTTAGTGGAGCTCCCACAGGCCTGGAAATGTCTGTTGCATCATGGCGATGCCATTGCTGTGACATCCTGCAAGTTTACATTCACACACACCCCCATAGTGCTCTAAAAGGCTGGAGGTGGGGGCAGGAAAGCAAACTCAAGCGCGTCTCCCCTCCTTCATGTGGCCCATTAAAGGTGTACCAGTGCATCAAAATTCTGGGGTATGCTTTGAGATTGCACAACCTGATCTGAATTGCAAGCCGCTGTGGATTCAGTTTGATCTAGTGGTTAGGGAGTCGGACTCTTATCTGGGAATACCGGGTTCGATTCCTTCCTCCCCCATGAAGCCAGCTGGGTGACCTTGGGCTAGTCATAGCTCTCTTCTGAGCTCTCACAGCCCCACTTACAGGGGGTTCTGTTGTGGGGAGAAGAATAGAAAAGCTTTGTCAGCCGCTTTGAGTCCCCTTAAGTGGGTGAGAAAAGCGGGGTAGAAAAGCCAACTCTTCTTCTTCTTCTTTTGCTAGAGGTGTAGGATTTCAGCTTTAGCTATTAGTTAAAAAGGTATATTTGTTCCCTTGTCGGACACTGTTGGTTAGAAATGGTTGCTTTTCATGCTTTCATATACAGTTGGACCCCTGTATCCACTGATTTGGTCACCGCAGTGCCATAAGGGTGCCATAAGGGCAAAGCACCCAGAACTGAAGGCCTATTTTGGCCTCCATAGAGTATTGGAATGGGTGCACGACGCCACCAGAGCCCATCCCAAAATGTAAGGGGGCACGTGGGAGGCATCTGGTGGCATCGCACACCAATTCCAATGCTCTCTGGAGGCTGCATTAGGCCTTCCAGAGGCCAGAAAAGCACTTGTCTCAATAATAAAGCACTTATCCAGAATTATCCAATGTCTGGATAATTCGAACGAATAGAACCAGAAAGCCTGTTTGCAATTATCCATGATTTCAGGTAACCACGGTTGGAGCCGGAATGTATCCCCAGTGGATACGGAGGTCCGACTGTATAACATTCTTGCATTTTTGCTTTCTACTACCATGCAGTATTGCATTTTGTGTTTGGACCCGCGTATTTATGTTTGCCTTTAGCTTCTCTCTTACAAAGTTTCCTGTCCTGTAAACTGCCTTGTTGTTGTTGTTTGTTTTGAAAAAGTAGTGCAGAAATAAAAACAGAGACAGATAGATTCCCAGATGCCCCATTTCTTGCTTTCTCAGAGTTCTACGGCCCTTTTTTCTGAGTAAAGAAATTGCAAACTTTTCATTCTGCTGTGCGGATAGGCTAGGCACTGGGCTCTTGACTATGACAAATTGGCGGGGAATTGATTTCCATAGCAAGATGAATGGGAGCCATGCCTTTCTCCCTGTGTGGGTCTCTTTCTTTGCATGCCTGTGTTACCGAATGCATAAATGAATGCCTAGTCTAATCAGAAGAAAGAGAAGCAGCAGTTTCTAAGACATTTAGGGTTTTACAGTTGAAGGAAAACAAGCCACAACGCAAAGGTTGGTGAAGAAGCCTAACCCTCCTGAGGGTCTCGATTCTGTGTTGAAAGGTGGCTACTTCATTATTCCCCTGCTGTAGTAGGGGTGTGCACAAATACAATTTTTGGGATTTGATTCGAATAGACTATCTGAAAATTCAATCCAATTTGAATCTTTAAAATTCAAATTTGACCAAATTTGATTTGAATTAAGCAATTTCAAATCTATTCGTTCAAATTTTCACTCCGAATTTGCACTTACAAATGTTGGCAATGTTCACATGTGCCTGCACGCATCATTATGCATCCAGTCGAATTATTCAAAAATCCATATGGGGTTTTCAAAAATCTGAAATTCGTTCGAATGTTTAAATCTGGATTTTTGAAAATCTGATTCGAATTCGAACGTTGATATTCAACAGGTTCAAATCGGATTTTCAAATTTTCAAATATTTGCACACATCCCTAGAACAAGTAAGCAGAGATGATGCAAAGCGAAGTAGTATTTCAGGATGATTTTGTTTCTGCCCTTGGAAACCTCATCAGATATATTTATGCCCGAGAATTGATGGTTAGTCAGCTTTGCACAGTGTGGGTAATAGAAAGTGTTTTCCTTGGCCACTGGCCATATGCTATGGCACAGGACTGTTTCCTTCAGGGAAGGATGCCTTAACAGATTTTTGACATCACAGTCAGCTCAGCTCAGCTCAGTGTCTTCTTCATATGTCTCAGTTCTGATTAAATTTTTTAAAATTGACAGCTGCCATCGAAACAGCTGAGGTGGCAGTTTGGAGTTTGCACTTAATGGAGGAAGGTTAACGCTTTTTTCACCTTACTTGCCACAAGGCGTAAAAGTGGGAGCCAAGAAGCATGATCTAGCTGTGCTTTTCAAACTGGGAAAGAAAAAGTAAAAGGCAGCATTATTTGGGAAGCGCTGCTTTGGGAACTGCATTGGAGATGTAAATACTAATTTTGTACTTCAGTAACTTATTTTCTGTTTTTGTTTCCTGATTGATGCTGTAAAGTATCTAAGTTCATGTCCCCAAGCACTCTATACTTCAAAGTGAATCTGAATTCAACTCGGAGTGTCCCCATGCAAAGCCCCCAAACCGGGCTACATGCGGAACAAATCTCCCAAATCCGTGGTAAATAAACTCCCCTTGCAAACTGTTTTGGGAGGCAAGCCTGGATTATTTTGGAGGCTTGGGGTTGCTCCTGGGTTATTAGGGGAAGAGATTGATGCTCACGTCATTAGCAGGTGGGTTTCACATCCTGTGCATTGGGGATTGCAACTGCTGGCCATTTTTAAAGATCAAACAGTGTAAAAGAACTGATCGCCCCAGTTTGACAGGTAAGTGCTTCTCTGCTTCTCTGCTAAACTGTCTCTAACTTCAGAAGCTGCTTGCTGGCAATCAGGGAGCAGGGGTGGAATAAGGGTTGCAGAAATAGGCTTGTGGGACAGCAAGGGCCAGATGTCCCCCCTTATCACTTCATCTTACTGGGGTGATCAGATCTTGTACGTTTGCCTGGCGATCAGATCACAGAGAGAAGAGGTTTGTTTCTGTTTGATCACTGGTTAATGCCCAGCAGTTGCAATCGGGGAAGGGGTGTTGGGTAGGATTTCCCTGCCCTCACTCCTATCAGGTGGATAGAAAAAGATGCATTTTCCCGATGCAGGGGTTTAGTGTGGTTTGCATGGGGACAGGTGTATTCGACTTGAGCCCGCGCTTTCATCAATCACATGGGGACGGGTGAATTTGAACTAGATTTCATATTGGGGTATATTCTGAATATTCTGAATCCAATCTGAAGTAAACAGAGTGCATGGGGACAAGCCCTAAGAATATCTCCTTAGCATTCCCCATGGGGTCACAGAACCAAAAAACTTGCGGAACCCAGCAGTGGATACTGATTGGCCCACAAGTGTTTCAGTAATGGACACTGATTGGCGCTCCATTGTGTCAATACTGGATGTTGATTGGCCCTCCAGTGTCAATACTGGATGTTGATTGGCTCTCCAGTGTTCCAATCGCAGGTGCCAATTGTCCTCCAATTTCAGTATTGGATGTTGATTGGCCCTCCTGTGTCAATACTGGATGTTCTTTGGCTCTCCAGTGTTCCAATAGCAGATGCTGATTGTCCTCCAGTTTTGGTCGTGGATGCTGGTTAGCACTTCAGTGTTCCAACATGGATGCCGATTGCCCTCCAGCTTCACCAGTGGAAACTGATTGGCTCGCCAGTGGTACCTGTTCTGCTGCCTAAAAATGGCCTTGTTTTTTGGAGTTTGCTAGCTGTATGTAGTGCTTTTACTGGTCACACTGTGGCAGCGTTTGGCCATCAAGGTTCCTGACCTAAGTCCCTCAGCAACCTTTCAGCCTAGCACTTTCATCATTCCTGATTTCTTCAGACAACCTACCTCCCGTTGATTCTGTACCTGACAGCCTCAGAAGTGATTTATAGGGGTGCTGGTGGTCGGGGAATGGTTTGACTGAATTATCCCTAAAGCTCTCTGACATCCCACTTTTCAGAGGTTCTCCCTAAACGAAACGTGATGCTTGCCTAAATCTCAGTGTTAATAATGCAGCATTAGGAGGCGAGAACAGGCAGAAATTGACATCTATTCATAATGGTGTTTGTGACATGGAGCTCCCATTATTAGGCACTATAGAGCCCACCCTTTGCCCAATCATAGTTTGCACATTTTTAAAGAAAGCACATGGATGTTACACATTTTGGGAAAACTATCAAGGAACCCTAAAATAAAACAAAATAAAATAGCTGGCACGCAGTGTTTTTCTCCGAGGCCCCTGACCTACTTTGCTAGATATATACAATTTCTCACAAAATTTACTAGATAACAGCTGAATTCACACCATTATAGCTAAAGCTTTATCAGCATATTCTTCACAACCTGTCCCTTTCTCCCAGGTCTCTTAAATATCTTGAGGATCCCTCTCCCCCTCCCCAAATAATCCTCCGTGATTAAAGGCACTGTGAATAGTCTGAAAATATTATTATCCTTAGATAAACAAAGGTGAATTCATTTCATTTTTGGAGGGTGAGTGGGTAGGCCAGCAGCTGGACTTTTGTTTGCCTATACTGCTCGGTTTCTTCTTGCAACACACAAAAATAAAAAGCAATATGTCTCCCTCTTTCTTTTTAAAGGGTGTTTGCTGGTGTTGCAAAGAGTATGCTCAGTAATTTAAGGACTTCCGTTTGGATACCTGCATCCATCTATGTAATGCTATGTAAAGGTTTTGTTCTAATTCATTGCTAGAATCTGGTGCTGGGTGTTATGGGCCCTTGGGAACATTTGAAATTTTGAAGCCATGTTACCCTTCTCTTGTTGCTGAATTCTCTGAGCTGGTGGGTGAGGAGCTTTTTGGAAGTCACAATAGAATCTTAAAGAGATGGTTCTCACGCATCATATTGGAGATTCTTGACCAAAGACTTCCATCTTCTTAGCCATGATCTTGGATTGCTTGTAAAGCGGATGTAATGCATTCATGGAAGAGATGCCTAACCACCATAGAAATGGGATTATGGGGGGAAATATCTCTTGTCCTTTTTTGCACTGGGCCTTATTTTGGATTAGGGCCTGCTGTCTGCAGACTACGTCAGGCCCTGGGCAGGGTCTGCTGAAATCTGCACCAAAATGCAGATGGCAGCCTCTCTTCAGGGATATAATGCCCAGTGCAGAAACGGTCTGTGTCCTTTGTCTAAAAACTGACAAATGAAAGTAACTATAGCAGAAAAGAAAGAGATGAACAGTTTGAGGATGTGTTTTACAGGTTACCACTTTTCAGGCATGGATATTTCATCTAGGTACTAATTGGGGCTGTTCCCACCTGGCTTTTATTGCAATTTGAAAACAATTTGAATTTTCTTTGGCCCCATTACAGATTGGGTTCCTGAGTTTTCCGAGGAGTAAATTGCTAAAATAAAAAGACCTGAAAAGACAGCTCTCACTCCTGTTTTTGCTGCTAAAATGCCCTATCTTTATTCCTTTGGGAAACGGTACCGCAGTATTGGGGGGGGGGGGAGATGCGTCATGAAACGGGTGGGGTTTTACCCGGTAGGACAGCCCCTGGCTTGCCATCCCTACTTTGCAGAGGAGTTTAAAGTGTTCAAGTCTCCACTCCCCTTTTCCCTCGGTAGGCCACTTCATGGTGGATAAAAAGTTTCATTTTCACCTACTTCACACTGATAACAAGTAACAAGTTTCACTTTCATCCACTCCACTTCACACTGATAACAAGTTTCATTTCCCGCCAACACTTCACCTCACTTTCTCCTTTTTCGGCTGGGGAAAGACGGCTTGGCTGGCTCCTTCCTGTGTGAACCAACCATGGTGGGTGGGTGGGAGAAAGTTGTGAGAAAGGATAAAGTGAGGAGAGCATGGGTGAGGAGGCTTAGGAAGGTGATTTTGTGCAACATTGTGGAAGCGATCCCTGTGGTCATGGGGGAATCACTACTCTGAAATTACACAGTTGCGCAAAAGAGGCTGGGTATAGGATGAAAGGATGAAGCTGGAATTGGGAGAGAACCCAGCTGGTAGAGAGGGGTGGGCACCCTGGCTGGCCAAGGGCGGGGAGGAAAATATTTGCTTTCCTTGATGCATTTTTGAAGCATTTTCTGTGGGAACAGCATTGGGGTTGACTGCGATTTAAAATGAAAAAATGGGAATGGCCAGAATTCGCATTTGCATTGGGTTTAGCTTCGTTTGGTTTTAAAAAACTTCAGTGGGAATGCAGCCATTGTTTGGACAAAAGAGAAGCAAGCTGGTGGCCCTGTTTTCTTTTCCTTTATTGTAGTCTATTCATTGCTCCTTGTCTAGGGTCATGGTGGCATCCCATACAAGGACAAAAGGTACCTTGTGTTTTGTGCCAGTTTCTTTTTGGAGAAAAATATGCAGCCACTGAATGTACAGATGTTTTAAACTCACATTTCAACATGTTTTATAATTTTTATAGCAGATCATTACAATAACTACCCAACTGAAAACGAAAGAGGAAATCAGTTTGGCTGCTAAAATCAATGAGCCGTTAAATTGGGGAGAGTAATCTGGAATGGAAATTTAGGATATTTAATTAGCTTGGTGGCCAGTTGCCTTTTCCCTCTTCCCTTTGCAATATCAAGAGTTTGGACTGTCATTTTAGGGAATTTTAGGTATTTTTCCTTTTCTGAGAAGTCATTGGCCTTCTGCATTCAGAACTGCAAGCTAGCATCAGATTTCCAGAGTTTAGTTATATTGTTCTTTTATCTCATGGCATGGAAATATAAAATTTTATTCAGAGCAAACAGGCTAGATGCTTGAATTGGCTTGAATAGCCATTGCTTCAGAACTGCTATTGTTAATGCAGAAGCTGCCAAAACCTGGAAAACTCATTCAGCTAACACTGATGGCATATGGAGCAGTTTTGCAATTGCAGAGCAGGAGGGGTTAGGCTCAGACACAAAACTGCCTTTCATCTCCCTGAATGGTGTTCTAAGAACATAACAGGAGTCCTGCTGGATCAGGCCACAGCCCATTGAGTCTAGTACCCTGTCCCATATGGTGGCCCACCAATTGATTCTGGGCATCTCAAGCAGAAGACAAAAGCAAACCTCTCACCTGTTTTCAACTCCCTGCAGGTGCCCTGGAGAGGCACTCTACCTCTCTCTCCAAACTGGAAGAGGTGCCTTGGCATTAGGGCTGTGCATGAATACAATTTTTGGGCTTTAATTGATTCGAATACCCAAAAATTTGAATAAATTCAAATCCTTAAAATTTGAATGTATTCACATTCAATTAGATTAGATTCGAACCTATTCATTTGAATTTTCTGTTATGCATCATTATGCATCCCGTATGCATGCGTACACATCTGTACGCATCCCATATTTATCCTGTATGCATCCCGTTTTGTCCCGTACGGATGCAGAAAAGATGCATAAATGCACATACACATCATTTATGTACCCGTACACATATGAATGTCCGGATAATTTGAACGAATAGATTCAAAAATCCAAAATTCGTTCCAATGTTTAAATTCAAATTTATAGAGATTCGATTTGAATTCAAATGTCCAAATTTGAATGAATTCGATCAAATTTTTAATGTTTTGAATATTCATGCACATCCCTACTAGTTGTCCATTCTAGTAGCCACTGATACACCTTGTGCTCCATGAATTCATCTTAAAACTTTTCCTGGCTGATTTCTATCACTACGTCTTCTGATAGTAAATTCCACAACTTTTGGGTGAAAAAATATTTCCCTTTGTTGCCCCTAACTCATCTGAACATCAGCTCCATAGAGTTGCCCCCTGGTACTAGTGATGTGCAATGGAGAAAATATTATTTTTCTCCATTAACCTTTATTGCACCATGCATTATTTTATATACGTCAATCAGATCTCCTCTTGAACACTGAAGAGATCTAGACATTGAAGCCTGAAGAGATCTAGACATCAAGGCTGAAGAGATCTAGACAATGCAGCCTGGTTCTATAAAGAAGAAGTTTCAGCGTCTTGATCATTCTGGTTGCCCTTTTCTCCATCTTTTCCAGTTCCACAATATCATTTCTGAGGTTCAGTGATAGATCAATTACTGGGAGGGCAGAAGACCAAAGGTTTAGTCCTTGGCTTCTGCCATGGAGAATGTAATGCCCAACCACATCTGTATCTACCAAAAGAACTGTATGTGCACACTAGGGATGCACATGAATATTCATAGGCATTCAAACTCGAATAGAATGTCCCAAAATTTGAATGTGAACATTTGAATCGAATTTCAAATTTCAGATCTATTAGTTTGAATTATCTAGACATTCATATGCGTACGGGTTCGTACACCATGCGTACTTGAAGATCTGCATCTTTCCTGTGTCTGTATGCATTTGTACGGATCCATATGAGGCAAAAATCGGTTGCATACGGGATAACTACGGGATGCACACAGACATGTATGGATGCGTACGTATGTGGTGAAGATGCGTACGTGCACATAAGGATATTGTTGACATTCATATGTGCATATTCAAATCAAAAATTCAAATGAGTAGCTTTGAATTTGGTAAATTTGAATCGAATCTTGGGTTTTTAAAATTAATTTTTAATAAATTTTATATTAAAAATAAAGATTAGATAATATGTATAGGGTGGTACAAATAGCATATAAAATAAAAGTATATATATATATTTATATAGTTTAATCATTAATCCTATTACATAAATGGATAAGGGAATCAATGAGGTTGGATGAGTAGAGGCATCTTGTTAAATTTGGATTTAAAAGATTCGAATTGAATTGGATTTTCAGGTAGTCAATTCAGTTTGAATAGAATGTCAAAATAACATCCGTGCACATCTCTAGTGCACATATTCACTTTGAGTTGGTCCTGACAGCAACAACAAACCAGTCATCTGTATCCATAGATTTTGCCTGCTGCTTAGGAATTTGCACAATTCCCACCCACCCACCCCCGTTTGCTTTGCATTGAAGTGAACGCAAAGGAAATTCACATTTGTGCAATTGGAGCCGCTTTGAATGTGCTAGAATTCGAATTCTCTTCAAATGCTCTTTGAATTCAGTTCAAATCCCTGCCACCAATTGTGCCTCCAAATCCACTCTGAATCCAGAGCTACCTGGGCAGCTTCTTTGCTGCCTTCCCATCTTTGCAAATGTAACAAAGCTTCAAGCAAACTCAGAAAATGCAAATGACAGTCTTTGAATATAGCTGATATTTGATTTGAATGCAAACATTTGGAGTTCATACAAATATTTTTCACCCATCTCTACTGCTACTCCTTTTTTTTTTTAAATAGCCGTTGACGTTAATGGACATCACTACAAATTATGGCAGAAAATGTCATAGCTTAACGATGCACTTTGTGCTTCGTTCTGCTTGGACTTTTAATTATGCAAGTGACATTTAAATTCTATTGGAAGTCTTTTGGGCTTGTTGTCCAGTGTCATTCTTGAACTATGGAATTATGAAAGGTGGAAGGAATCTAATAGATCGTTGTAACGATTAAGTACAATTATACTTGCTTTGGGACGCTATGCTGTTTTTCTCTCCAAACCTCCAGAGTACATTTTTATAAATTCAGGTTCTTCTCATTTTTTGGGGAGGGGTGTTGAGTGAGGCAGCCTAAAGGAGATGGCAAGAAGCAGCTGTTGAATTGTTTGGTGCGAGGTTAATTTTTATAAACTGAGATTTTTGAAAACTTTTATTTCATTTGTGGAAGGGTAGGATGCAGGTGGATTAATAAATCAATAAATAATATGCAGGATAACTGCAAAGGGAAACTGTGGATGATGTCAAACTTCTTTTTCCTTCTTTCCCTTCCTCCCTTCCCTGCTGATATGGATCCGGGTGGCCCAGGGTCCCTTGCAGAGGGATGATGAAGAAATTCCCAGCCTCAAGCGATTCCACTGTCAGGAGAACTTTTGCTGATCCTTGTGCTTAAACTTCCCTTAATTTAATCAGGAGTACTGGGAAGGAATTAATGCCTGGGGGCATGACCTTCCAGTGACTTCTGTTATCAAATTAAGTGATTTCCAGCTGGTAGAAGGAAGGGCCTACTGACAATGTAGCCAGCTTACTTCTTCACTTTTGCAGTCTCTTAACTCCAAAAGCGAGATCAGAGTAATAGCCGTGTTTGTCTAATTCAAAAAGTCCAGCAAGGTAGTTACTAGCACTTAGAGACTAACATGAGAAGGGTTGGTGGCATGAGCTTTCGTAGATGCATCTACCGTATTTTCCGGCGTATAAGACGACTGGCCGTATAAGACGACCCCCAACTTTCCTGTTAAAATATAGAGTTTGGGATATACTCGCCGTATAGGAAGACAATACCTGGTGTATAAGACGACCCCCGACTTTTGAGAAGATTTTCCTGGGTTAAAAAGTAGTCTTATACGCCAGAAAATACAGTACTTCTTCAGAGGCTAGGGGGCCCACTGGGCATGTCTGCTTCTTCAGAAGCTAGGGGGCCCACTGGGCACATCGACTTCTTCAGATGCTAGGGGGCCCAAGCTTCTGAAGAAGTAGACGTGCCTACAAAAGCTCATGCCACCAACCCTTCTCCTGTTACTCTCCAAGTGCTACTAACTACCTTGCTGGACTTTCCAAAAGCGAAATGCACTTTCAACATTGGTTGGTTTAAGCAACCACATTCTAGCTGCTTGATAACTAAAGTATGAATAAAGTATAAATAAAATCTGGATAATCAGGTATAAAATGTGTCCGGCTGTGCTTTACTCCATGTTTGTAGTGTACCCCCTCCCAGAAGAAAAAGTCCATGTGCTTTTTTAATACCGTTTCGATAACACAAGGTTTAGTTCTGTTAAGTTAAGGGAGGAAAAGGGAGAAAGGATTTGATGTAGGGTTCTGCATGATTTTTTTTTTGCATTAAATTAGAAATAGATTGCATTTGAATGTGGTAAAATTCTGTTCTTCGGATCTGTATGTACCTATTTGTATGAACATTCGATACATATGAATACGTATCTGATAACAATAGATATCTGATATGAACAAATAAGCATCTGATACAAAGAAATATGTGATATGAATAGATACGTATCTGATACAAACAAATATGTGATATGAATAGATATATATCTGATATGAATAAATATGTATCCAATACGTTTCCCCAGTTTAACTAATGTCCGAACTATTCATCTGAGTGTCCGGAAACATTCGTATTCATTCGAATGTTAGCATTCAAATACTAAAACATTCTATTCGAGTTCAAATGTCCAAATTTGGCCAAATTCGACCAAATTTCAAATGTTATGAATATTTGTGCATATTCCTAATATGGCACATAAAAGACAGTATATAAAGCTCCAGGAATCAATCTAATCTTTTAAGTTGACCCAGCAATAGTAGAAGGTTCAAAGGAATGCTTCTTTCTTTACTAAGAATCTTGCCTAACACTAACATGCTAATTTGGGAGTGGGGTGGGGGTGGATTATAAGTCACAATAAAATATAATAGACATGCATAGTAGAGTTATGCTGGGTTGACGCCAATGTAGCCAATCACACAGTCTTTAAAGTGTAGCCGCGTGTATATGTGTTTCTTGCAAAGTGTACGAAAACAGTTCGCCTTTGGGAAATATTTCCTGGTGCCCCTTTTGTCTAGCAGTAGGGAGAGTTGCATCTCCTAGTTTAGTGCATCTTATTGACTTAGCATACCAAGCAGGAGCCCAGATAACATGGTATGCTGAAGCTGGGCATAACATGTTCCTATAATCTCTATTTGATCTGGGTCTGTCTAAACCAGGCATCACTAGTGTGGTTACTGAGGGCCTTTGAAGTTTTCCCTCTGCTACCTGCAAACCATTTAACTCTCCTTTCTCTATCTTTCTCTGTTTGGAGGAGTCAGTGGTTGCCATGAACAACTGAAAAGAGAAATCTGGAAGAAGGTTACCTTCTCTTCAAATGAAAAGCAGAATTTAAAACAAATGCACCTCCACCACGGAATGGTCAAGCTGTAAAAGTCAATGTTCATCTTTGGTTGTGCTAGACTTGACTATTATAAGGCCACTGTGGAAAAGCAGCCAACATCCGTGCATAAAAGTACATATCCGTATGCATCCGTACGTGTCCGTATGCATCTGGTAGTTTTCCCGTATACAACCCTTTTTGTGCTGTACAGATCCGTACAAATGCGTACAGATGCAGGAAAGATGCGGATCTTCAAGTACGCATCATGTACAAACCCGTACACATAAGAGTGTCTGGGTAATTCGAACAAATAGATCCGAAGTTCAAAATTCAATTTGAATGTTTACATTTGAATTTCGGGACATTCTGTTTGAGTTTGAATGTTGCAGTTTGGCAGATTCGATTAAATTTTGAATGTCTAAGAATATTCGTGCACATCCCTACATAGGAGTCTCTTTGGCAGGATCCAGACATTGGTTACCCTGCAATATCCATGCTTTATTTTGGAATATCCAAATTTAGCGGAATATGTAAGTGATATCTGGATGCAGTCCTTTTCTCTTTGGGGACCTGTATGGGGTGCTCTTTGGACAGACCATTGCCTTTCACAATACCAGAGTTTGCCCTGCATCTCAGAAAAATCACATGAATTTGATAGGCTCCTTGCAATATGGATGATTATAAATCTGCATGGGACCATGGTAGATATGCAGATACTCTTCATAAGTGGAAAGTAACTCCCAGCCTCTATGTGTGATCATGTGTGCAGGACCAGTAGACAAAGAATCCAGCACATAGTGAGATAATGTCAAAACCAAGCATATAGTGATATCTGGACTGGGACAAAATGTGTGATTTAGCTGTATGTTTGCAATTTTACTTGGTGATTTTTCCTGTTTTTATCTGGTATTTGGCTATTTTACTAACATATTATGATGTGAATTTGCTATACAGTGGTACCTTGACATACGAGTTTAATTCGTTCCGTAACCTTGCTCTTATGTCAAATCGCTCGTATCTCAAAGCAATTTCCCCATTAATCCATTCCAGCTCCCAAAACACCACCTCAGTTGTTTTTCTTATGTACTGTACTGTATTTACATACTCGTATCTCAAATCTTGCTCTCATCTCAAAGCAAAATATCACTCGCTCGGCGGCTTGTATCTCAAAACACTTGTATGTCAGGGCACTTGTATGTCGAGGTACCACTGTATACCAAATAAATAAATAATTTGGAGCAAGGGTTCGCTTTGGGATGTGTGAAGGAATGCAATTTTCAGAATTCGATTCAAATTGAATATCCGAAAATTCAATTCGCTTTGAATCTTTAAAATTAGAATTTACCAGTTAAGCAAATTTAAATCTATTTGTTTGAATTTTTGATTCGAATTTGCACTTACGAATGTCGACAACATTTGTATGTGCCCTTACACATTGTTACACATCCCATACGCATCTGTACACATCTGTATGCATCCTTTAGTTATCCCGTATGCAGCCCGTTTTCGTCCCATATGGATCCGTACAAATGTGCACGGATGTCCGAAAGGATTCAGAATTTGAAATTTGTTCAAATGTTTAATTTCGAATTCATGGTCATTTGATTCAAATTTGAATGTCGAAATTTGGACCCATTCGATCAAATTTCAGATTTCTTCGAATATCCGTGCATATCCCTAGTTCCCTTGCCTTTGGAAAATCAGGAAAACAAAAAATAGATTTTTCTATTTTTAGAATGTTAATTAGGGTGCTAATGGGTGGGCTTAAGGAGAGGAAGATGCATACATTCCATTGTAAGAATGAACCATGGAGAAACCGTTGATCTGAAAGTGAAGATTCAAGAACCTTGCTTTGCTATTTATGTAATTTCCTTTGATGCTGGCAAGATTTCTAAGTAAAAGCAGCACTTTAGAAAGATTAAACTGTTTGCTTGTTCCATCAGCCCGTTAAAACGCATATCAGATCTCCCTTTAAATTATTGAAAAGGAAGGTGAATTAGAGGATGCCTGCAAGTAATACCCAATTCTTGGTGTACAAAGAGCCCATTTTATTGAAATCCTTGCTCAAGATTCAGAAGGATCAACGAAACCGAACACAACAGCTAACTACATAAAAGAATTTATGGCAGCAAATCCTGGGAGCTCTCAAAGAACTAATAAATAAATGAAAAAGATGCCTGGTAAGTTTGTCACACCCAGGGAAGAGCTTTTGCTGAAGATTGATGCTCAGTTTAGGAAACAAAAATGCTACCATTTAAATTAGGATGCTTCCAATGCTAAAATTTAGGTAGGTGATGAATTTTGTCATTCCAAAATTGCTGTATTTCTGGAGGCATATTTGTGTCCTTCCTTGGCACGCTTTGTCCAAAATTTAAATATGGGTCTGTGGTTTTGCATCTGCCAGTGAAATAATAATGACAGGGGGGGAAACCTCTCTATTGCAAACTTAGCTCATGGATATAATGATGGCTTACAGGCTGGCCAGTTGCATACTTTGACATGTCCTGTTGGGAATTCTGAGTGAAGTGATGCATCAATTGTGCCTATTAAAGTGAAAACAGAGTTAAGTACCGCTCTTCGGTATTTAGTGAATCACAGTCTTCCTAAGCAAACCTTCTGTTTTATTGTTTTGGGCAAAGGCGAAAGATACCCCCAGGGACATTTCTTCAAGCTGAGCAGAAAGCTGGGAGCAGGGTGAACAGTCAGGGATGCTACAAAGAATTCCCAGAAGGGGTACCTTGTAAGCTAGCACCCCGGAGCAGTTGCCCAAGGCTGCATTTTTGCCAGGAGAGCAGATGGGAAGATCTGTTCTTTCCCCATGAAATTCTTGGCGTGTGTTTCTCCCTTTTTCAAGCTCGGCGAAGTCTGGAAGAGAGGAAAGAGAGTTTCATTAGAAGGAACAGGCTGCATCCCAAGCAGTATGAAAATGGTAGCCTGTGGATGTTAGAGGCCCACTCTAACCCACAATAAAAATTTGTTTGAATTTTTCAGTTGAATTTGCACTTACGAATGTCGACAACATTCGTAGATACCTGTACGCATCTTCCCCTGTCCATACACATCCATATGCATCCCATAGTTATCCCGTATGCAACCCGTTTTCATCCCATATGGTCCATACAGATGCGGGAAAGATGCAGGAAAGATGCAGGAAAGATGCAGATCAAGTACTCAGCGTATACAAACCCATATTCGTACACATATGAATGTCCGAATAATTCGAATGAATAGATCTGAAATTTGAAATTCGTATCAAAACTTTAAATTTGAATTTAAGGGCATTCAATTCGAATTAGGGGTGTGCATGAATGCATTTTTTGCATTCGAATTCAAGTCAATTCGAATATTCAATGATTTGAATGTTAAAAATCCGGATTTTCAAAAATCCTATTCGAATCTGGATTATCTGAACCCGTATTTTTGATAATCTGATTCAAATTCAAAAATATGAATGTCAGCAACATTTGTATCCCATTTTCAAATGTGCGCACATCTGGTTTTCATCCGGTTTTCATCCCGTAGGCATCCTGTTTTCATCCTGCATTATATGCACAAATAAACACAATATTCAAATGCAGTATAAATGGATCTGTTCAGTTGAATTATTCAAAAATCCGTATCTGATTTCTGAATATCTGAAATTCGATTGAATTTGTCAATTAGGATTTTTGAAAATCTGATTCAAATTTGAATGTCGATATTCGTTGCATTTGAATTGGATTTTTGTGCACATCCCTACCTGTGATTGTAAAGATTTCTTAGGCTTCTTAATCCTGTTCCTGCTTCTTCTCTTTTTTTTTCCTGCTGAATTCATGGCATATAATATTTTTAGCAGCTTCTTGTAGCAATAAAAGGATTTACAAGCAGTACATCGCAATGTGTGAGGGTTACTGATGTTTTTTCCCGCCCCCACACCCCCAATAATAATAGCATTCTTGTCCCTGTATTACCAGAACAGCCTGCAAACAGAGGAGAATTTCTGCAGAACTATAGTGCCCACTCCCATGACGGAATACGTAAAATATCTTCTACCTGATAAAATACACCATTGTGACCTTGTTTATTGCTTTGGTCGTGCTGTGTTATGGAATTGAGGAAACAAACAGTGAATCAATAAAACAATATAGGACCATAAGAGGCCACAGTCTATATTGTGCAGCATCCTGTCTCACACAGTATGCTCACTAATTACTTCTGGGCATCTCAAGTGGAAGGCAAAATCGTCAACTGCTCTCAACCCCCTGCAAATGGCCTTGAGAGGCACTCAGCGGCCATGTCCCCATGCACTCTGTTTAGTCCAAATTGGGACTATTTGTAGTCCGGATGCATGTGATTGTTGATAATCCGGACCCTATTCAAATACATCCATCCCCATGCAAACTGCGCTAAACCCCTGCAAAGGGAAACACCATCTTTTCCTCTCCACCCCCTCTCTTCTGATAGGAAGCTGGGTTGAGGTCACCAACCCCTGTGCACCCACTGTAGCGATGCCAGGCAAATGTCACCCAACGTCCCCTTCCCTGATTGCAACTGTTGGGCATTTGGGGCAATAAATGGTGACAGAACAGAAACTAGCTTTTTTCCACGACCCAGATGGCGGATGAACCTGCAAGCTTATCAAACCAAGTTTGACAGCTAAAGATGCAGCAATGAGGGGGGTTAACTGGCCCTTGCTGTCCCACGAGTCTCTTTCCGCAACCCTTATTCCACCCCCTTCCCTGATCACCAGCAAGCAGCTTCTGAACTTTGTTATCTAAAAAGCCAGATTGCTAACCAAAGCCGCTACAATGTTTAGAGGCTGTTTAGCGGAGGTTTAGTAGCCATCCATACATCAGTGATCCATGAACAAAGAGGAGCCCTGCTGGATCAGGCCACAGCCTATCTAATCCAGCATCCTACCTCACACTTTGACCCACCAAATTGCTTCTGGGCATCTCAAGTAAAACCTTCACCTTGAGAGGCACTCTGCCTGTCTCTCCAACCTGGAGATGGTAGACATCCTCCATGAGTTTGTCCAGTCTTTTCTTAAGATCTTGGAACTAATTCAGCATATATTGTTGGTTTCAATATTTGTTGTTCTTGCTTTATTGCAGTATTTTACGTTTTACATTCTCCCCCCCCTTCTGTCTAAGCAGCATTGAAATAAAGGTTACCAAAGTCCACTCAGCTGCATTAATGCTGCCATCAACAATTATAAATCATTTAATAACTACTTTGATAAATGCTCTTTGGTGCGAATCATTCCACCTTCATTTCACTTTCACAATCCTACCCTATCCTCACCCTCCCTGTCTGTCTTTTTAAAAATAATCATCTCTAAATGGAATCGTAGGAAACTGATTGAAGATAAATGTCAAAAATGATATAATGAGCTCCGAGTGTGTGTGTGTGGCTGTATATGCATGGTACTTGAGCATCTATTGGAGCAAAGTTTTCTTAAAAGCTTTGACTCAAATTGGAACTGGCTTCCATTTTTAGCATGTTCTTAAAGCTTTTTTTTTTCTTTTTTAAGGAAAGGAGGTAAATGTTAATAGATAATAGGGATCTCATAATGGTTTTCAGAATAAAGGATGGTCTCTCTTTTAGAAAAGCATGGGTGTCCTGCTATTCTGGAGAGGCCACATATTGTTGAATTTCCTTTTTTGGCTCATATGACCTTGGTTTGGTGGTTTAAAGAGCTTCAGGTTTGGAACACAGGAAGTAGACAGTGGAATGTAGAACAATTATAAGAATTATATTATTGCAATGGCCAAGAAGTTAACTTTGTCAGAAGATGCATTTTGGAGAGGTGTGAGGAACGCACAAAATTATCGCCTGGACAAGTTTACCTGAAATAGTAACTTGCATCATTTATTCCTACTTTTAGCTTGAGATTTTCAAAAACCATGCTTTCTCTGACACTGTTAGATGAAGTAAAATGAAGGACTCTCTTGGTGGTGGCGTCCAGACTCTGAACAGCCTGCCCCGAGAGATTCATCTGGTTCCACTCCTATATTTTATTTTATTCATTTAAATGTTTATATTTATTTATTTATTATTTACATTTCTATCCCACCCCATACCTGAATGTCTCTGGGCAGGTAACAACTGTTAAAATAACAGATTAAAAACAGAATATACATTAAAATTTTAAAAATTCAACACTTCTAAAGCAATACACTCCATGTTTAAAATGATAGTATCTGTACTGGGAGGGGAAATATAATCACCTCAGCCAAAGGCCAGGGCAAAGAGGTGCGTCTTCACCGTCTTCCTAAATATATATAAGGAAGGGTTGTGACACACCTTGAGCTGGAGACTATTCCATTGTCTGGGGGGCATCACCAAAAAGGCTCTCTCCCAGGTGCCCACCAGCCTCACTATTGAAGGCAGTGGGACAACCACTAGATGTTAAGGCACAGGCAGGTCAGTACGGAAGAAGGAGTTCCTTTAGATATTTGGGGCCCAAGTCATATTCTGCCCTTCATCCAGAACTCTCAGGATATGCAATACTAGTGATGATAAAAATATAAGATGCCCTAAACAGTAAAGCTTAATTAAAATATAGCCCTCTCCTCTACCAATATGCTTTCAGGTATTGAGGGGGACAGGCTGGATGCTTCTAAGGCCATTTGCTGGGATTCGAGAGCAGGAGAAGGTTTGCCCTCGTCTCTGCTTGAGATGCCCATGGGCAATTGGTGGGCCACTGTGTGAGACCACAGGCTGCTGGACTAGATGGGCTGTGGCCTGATCCAGCAGGACTCCTCTTATGTTCTTATGTAGGTACCAGGTGAAGATTGTTTTATTTATTTATTTATTTATTTATTTATTTATTTATTTATTTATTTATTTATTTATTTATTTATTTATTTATTTATTTATATTTCTATCCCACCCTATACTCGAAGGTCTCAGGGTGGGTAACAAACCAATTTTAGTCACACAGCAGTTTTAGAAATAAATATACCCCTCTCAACCACCTGGATGTTACATTTTTCACTAGTTTAGGGATGTGCACAAATGTTCTAAACCTTTGAAATTCGATCAAATTCGATCAAATGTGGACATTTGAATTTTCAAATAGAATGTCTTCACATTTGAATTTAAACATTTGAACAAATTTTGAATGTTCCAAAGCATTTGCTCGAATGATTCAAATCATTCGAATGTACAGATACGTACGTATCTGTATGAATATCATATGTATCTATATGCATATGTGCTTATAATATGGAATGAAAACAGGATGCATACGGGATAAAACTGGATTGCACCCTAAGTGATCCATTTTCAGGTGCGGGTGTAGTCGATACATGGTCAAGGCTTTTAAGGGGCTATGACAGAATAAGACCAAGTCCTCCTATTTGCACTCTGTTAATAGCTATGCCAGATCAATGTTATTGATTGCTTCCTGAGTTCTGTTGGAAAATAGGGCAGAGGTCAAAAGTCCACAGCTAGAGTTCTTGTAGTTGGTTCTGCAGAGAGAAGAATTTGATTTGATTGGTTGCATTGTAAATATCAACCAGACTTTTGTTTGATTTCTTGTTCTTCTGGTAAGATTTTGTGGGAGAACTACAGATATAAAGATGGGGTTGAGAAAGACACAAGGAGCTGGTTAAAGGGAGAGGGAGCGGCCTGGGCAGAGATCACTAAGGATCTGAGAAATCAGCAAAGTGACTAGCTGGTTTCCTTCCACATTGTCTAACGCAAAGGGAAAATTTATGGGTAAGTCAATGTGAAAGGAAACTTGCTTGTCTCTTTGCTGAAGGTGGGTTGAATGTGGATTAAGACTTAGGTTTAGCTGAGCCCTTATAGGAGATGAAATTACTGCAGGGGCACAACTGTTGGGCGATGGCAGAGAGGGAACCTGGCTGACTTTAAAGAGAAGACCCAGATTTAGAAGAAGTGGTGTGTTTTTTTTTGGTCTAGTTCCCTTTGTTTTGGAAAGATTTCGCACCTACAGACGGCAAGAGGTAATTGGAAGTTCTTTAGATCCATTGCTTAATTTAGAAGGTACCTCTCTCAAATGCATAGGAGCATAAAAACATGGACCACAGCCCATCTAGTCCAGCATCCTGTCTCACACAGTGGTCCATCAATTGCTTCTGGGCATCTCAAGCAGAAGACAAAGGTGAAACTGTCACCTGCTCAGAGATCTTTGCAAATGACAATGAGAAGCATCCTGCCTGTCTCTCCAACGGGGAGGAAGTACCTAGGAATCTGTTGTAGTAGTCATTGATACACCAGCCTTCCATGAATTTGTCCAACCCTGTGAAAACATAATAGGTGCCTTGCTGGATGAGGCCACCGCCCATCTCGTCTAGCCTCCTGCCTCACACAGTGGCACACCAATTGCTTCTGGGCATTTCCACTAGAAGACAAAGACCAACCTGCTCTCGAATCCGTGAAAATGCCATTTGGAGGCACCCTGCCTCTCTCTCTAATGTGGGGGTAGTTCCTAGGCATCCATTCATGTTTGTTATACTCGAGATGATTCTTTCTGAACAGGACATTCTTATGAGCAGATATCTCAGCAAAATCTTGTCAACGGAGAAGAACACTGTGGAATAATAAAGCTGTAGAATATTAAGCACCTATGATCCTGCCATGTTAATTTTGCTTCCATTCATTGCAGAAAATTGTTGTGGGACCAGTTCGTTGTATGCAATGCAGCTGGGATATAGCATCAAAAAGAAATTAATCCTGGCTTTAATTGTACTGGGTGGGAGGGCTGAACATGATATCAAAGATACAATCTTTCCTCCTCCTCCCTTCTTACGGTTCAACTCAAGGCATTCCATAAGAAAGTGAACTGGAGATTCCTCAACTTTCGGTTTTAGCATGTCAGTGACTTTCTCTATCATCTCTTGTTAGGATCAGTTTTAATTAGTGTTCTTCGTCGTCATTTGAGTATGAAAGGCTGATCATATTAGAAAGTGTCAGACTGCATTATCTAGAGCAAATGCTGAAACAATGAGATGAATAAGCCTATCGCTCATTTCAGCCTAGTTCATGACGGCAGTGTGACAATCCTGGAAGAACACAGAGAAGAGATTGTAGGATTCATTGGATGGAATCTCTCCCCCACACACAAAAAAATCCTTTCAATTTTAGGATAGTGGAATAAACTGAGACTATTTCCACATTTGTGGGGGTCTGGATTGCTAAAACTGGAATAGGGATGTGCACAAATATTTGTAAGCGCTCGAATTCTGATCAAATGTGCCGAATTTCGACATTCAAACTTGAATAGAATGTTCCAAAATTCGTATGTAAACATTTGAATTGAATTTTGAATTTCAGATCTATTCATTCAAATTATCTGGACATTTATATGTGTATGGGTCTGTACACTATGCGTACTTGAAGATCCACATCTTTCCTGCGTCCGTACGGATTTGTATGGATCCATATGGGACGAAAACAGGTTGCATACGGGATTACTACGGGATGCATACGGACATGTATGGATGTGTACAGATGAGGGGAAGATGTGCATGACCACATACAAATGTTGTCGACATTCGTATGTGCAGCTTCGAATAAAAAATTTGAACAAATAGATTCGAGTTGGGTAAATTCGAATTGCATCTTGTTAAATTTGAATTTAAAAGATTCGAATTGAATTGGATTTTTGGGTATTCGATTCAATTTGAATAGAATGTCAAAAAAAATTTGTGCACATTTCTAAACTGGAATGGGTCCCTGCTGTCCCAGAATATAGCCATCTACACTTGGACAGCCTGTTCCAAGACAGGTCTTTTTGAAGCTTGTATAGAATCATAGAATCATAGAATGGTAGAGTTGGAGGGGACCTCCTGGGTCATCGAGTCCAACCCCCTGCTCAAGGCAGGATCTCCTAAACCATCTCAGACAGATGGCTGTCCAGTCTCTGCTTGAAGACCTCCATCGAAAGGGAACCAACCACCTCCCGTGGCAGCCTGTTCCACTGGTTGATCACTCTTACTGTTAGAAATTTTTTCCTAACATCTAAACTAAATCTTTTCCCCTGCAGTTTCACCCCATTGTTTCTAGTCCTTCCTTGAGAGAGTGAGAACAGGGCTGATCCCTCTGCCTTGTGACAACCCTTGAGGTATTTGTAGACAGCTATCATGTCTCCTTTCAGTCTTCTTTTTGTTAGACTATACATTCCTAGTTCCTTAAGCCGTTCCTCATAGGACATGGTTTGCAGACCGTTCACCATCTTGGTAGCTCTCCTTTGAACCTGCTCCAGCTTGTCAGTGTCTTTTTTAAACTGGGGTGACCAGAACTGGACACAGTACTCCAGATGAGGTCTGACCAAGGTAGAGTAGAGGGGGATAATAACTTCACGTGATCTGGACTCTATGCTTCTCCTAATACACCCCAGGATTGCGTTTGCCTTTTTTGCAGCTGCCTCGCACTGTTGACTCATGTTCAGTTGATGATCTACCAGGACACCCAAGTCTTTTTCACATGTGCTGCTGCTCAGCCGAATTCCTCCCATTGTATATGTGCTTTTTTCATTTTTCTTGCCCAGGTGCAGAACCTTGCATTTTTCTTTGTTAAATACCATTTTATTAGTTGCAGCCCATTGTTCGAGTTTCTCTAAATCTTTTTGAATCCTCTCTCTCTCTTCTCTGGTGTTTGCAATCCCCCCTAGCTTTGTGTCATCAGCAAATTTGATCAGTTTCCCTTCAACTCCCTCGTCCAGATCCTTTATAAAAACATTAAACATAACTGGGCCCAGGACAGAACCTTGTGGTACTCCACTTGGCACTTCCTTCCATTTGGATGTGCAGCCATTTAAAGCCACTCTTTGAGTACTATTACTAAGCCAGTTTTGAACCCACCTTATAGTTGCCTTGTCAAACCCATATTTGATCAATTTTTCAATGAGGATCGCATGAGATACTTTGTCAAATGCTTTGCTGAAATCAAGAAATACTATGTCTACTGCGTTTCCTTGATCAACCCATTCAGTGATTTTGTCATAAAATGAAATCAAGTTAGTCTGACACGACTTGTTTGATACAAACCCATGTTGACTACTGTTAATTATTGAATTCCTATCCAAATGCTGACATATGTGTTGTTTAGTAATTTGTTCAAGAATCTTTCCTGGTATTGAAGTCAGGCTAACAGGCCTGTAGTTCCCTGGGTCTACCTTCTTTGTACAAGCTTTGGAGCCTGCTGCAAGGGCTCCAACAGCCAGGAGCAAAGGCTACATAAGCTAAGAACAAAAGAGGAGCTGTGGAGGACCAGACCACAGTCCATCTAGCCTCATATGTTAACTATCTGATGCCGTATTTTGAGTGTTTGATGGTGTATTCCTTGGTAAAGAGGTGACTGAAAAATGCCCTGTGCAATCACACCGTAAGCTGAGTGTGTTTCCACATGTAGCACAAAAAGTATCTCAAAACCACCTTAGAAACTGTGTGGGCTCCAGGGAGTTCCCAGGGAGCTAATGCACTGTGTGGACCTCAGCATGCTGCAAAACATAGCAAAAGACAGTGCCGGGTTCCATTTTGACATCCCTCGTTTCCCTTTGCCACCTGGAAGCAGCCTCACATGTTGAAACTGAAGTCTTGAGTTTAATGCCTGTTCCATAAGCACTATCTGGGTGGGGGGAAAACTTCTGTGCACGTGAATCTTTCAGGGGACAAAGAAATATTATGTGAGCTGTCATGAACCCTGCATTTGTATGCGGTGTTATTCCCTTTTAGAGGCTCAGAACAGCGCAGTGACAATTGAATAGTTAATGACTATTTAATAATGAAACTCTTTTGTTAATCTTCAGTAAATGCAGCACACACACTTAAGCAGATTATGTAAAAAAAAAATTCTTAATTTTTACCACTAAATCCCACTTTAGGGAGGAAAAGCTTTTAATACGCTGGTTAAAGAGTCTAGTCATGGTAGATTAGCATTGTTATAAATGAATAATAAAAATAGCTAGACCTGATTAATGTCACTTAAAGTTTTTGAAAATGAGCAGTATAACTCTTTGAATTAAGCAGCTTGAACTGCCGCCACGGATTCCTACGGAGTGATTTGTATTAAAAAGTTAAGACCTTCACTTTCTTTTCTAAAGGGAAGTTGATCATCCATGCGGAAAGGAATTACATACCATTCACTTGCAGGCATGGAAGGAAAGACACTTAACAGGCCATAAAGCATTGTAAAAGATCTAAAATTGGCTTTCAGGTTAAATAGATCACTTCTGTTTTTCCTTGCACCTGGAAGATTTGAGTGGGGACTTTCTAGATTTCTCTCTTGCACAGTTCTGGGCTACCATTATCAATTCTGTGTATCATTCATGGCTCTCCCAACCTTTGTGCTAGCATAATGCCTCAAGATATCTGACCCAGAAGAGGGCCAGGAGACCATCTGGGCCTTTTGATCTGGAATGCACTCTGTCTCATGCAGAACTGTACAAGGGACCTAGAAGTAGCACTGAGAAGTCCGGATCTAAAGTAAGTGCAGATAGGGATGGGCACAGATATTTGAAACATTCAAAATGTGATTGAATTTGATTGAATTAGGACATCCAAACTCAAATCGAATGTCCCTAAATTGGAATGTAACATTCAAATGAATTTTTGCATGTTTTGAATCATTCGTATGAATTATTCAGACATTCTGTACAGTATTTGTGTATCTGTACGCATTGCGAATGTATCCGTACCCATCGTATTAGTATCTGTACGCATTTGTATGGATACATACAGGACAAATTGGGATGCATATGGGATAAAATGGGATGCGTACAAACATGTACAGATGTGTACGGATGCGTATGGACACATACAAATGTTGTTGACATTTGTATCTTCAAATACGAATTGAAAATTTGTACAAATAGATTTGAATGTGTTCGATTCGAATCGAATGTGAATATATTTGAATTTTAAGCATTTGAATTGATTCCAATCTTCGGGTATTCGACTCAAATTGAACTGAATCCCAAAAATTGCCTTTATGTATATCCCTAAGAGCAGAAAGGCCCTAAGTGGAGACATGACTTGTGATAACCTTGAGGGGAACTTTTGACGTTCACCATCAGTTGCATAAAGTTCAGTTATGTGAAAGGAAAGAAGAAATTTGAGGAGAGACAAGGGCATTTGTAAATGCTCTTCTCTCTGAAAAGAACTCCCTGTCTCTTGACCTCCATAAATAAAGAGAAGGAACAGAATAAGAGTTGGCTTTTCTACCCCACTTTTCTCACCCATTTAAGGGGACTTAAACTAGCTGACAAAGCTTCTCTGTTCTTCTCCCCACAATAGAACACCCTGTGAAGTAGGTGGGGCTGTGAGAGCTCAGAAGAGCTGTGACTAGCCCAAGGTGACCCATCTGGCTTCATGGGGGAGGGCGGAATTGAATCCGGTACTCCCAGATAAGAGTCTGGCTCCCTAACCACTAGACCAAACTGGTAGCGATGCCCTACTGGATTAGGCCAGAACACATCTAGTCCAGCATCCTGCCTCCCACAGTGGCCCAGCAATTGCTTCTGGACATTCTGACACGGAAGATGAAGGCAAAACCTCCACCTGCTCTCAAGTCCCTGTAAATGGCCTTTACAGGCCTCTAGCCTGTCTCCCCAGCTTGGAGGCATACACAGCTTGGAACATCTGGTTTGAAAAAGGCAGGGCCTGTGCTCTTGACACTGTGGTTGCATCTGTCTTTTTCATTTCCAGATTCTCAGCTACATGTTGACTTGCCAACCTTTTCCTCACGCTATCAGCATTTCTTATGAAATGAGTGTGCTTCATACAGTGTCAGGCTGAATACAAGGAGATCAATAAGCAATTTGTGTGATAATTAATTAGGGTGCCAGAGCGAATTATGACTCCTTCCTCTCCTGATTTGGGTCAGAGTCCTATTTGATTTAGGAAGTTGTCCATTTTTCAATTATGGTTTACTGCTGGATACTTTTTTGAGGAGGAGAAAAGAAAAGAAAAGAAAGAAATCACTGGACTAGAAGAGTGACAGGTGGAAAATCATGTTGTACAAAAATGCACGACATGGTAAGCTAGCCACATCAGCTAGAATGTCCTGGATTAATTCTGTGTCAATGAAATACACCATACTAGTGTTTATCAAACATTAAAAGGATAGATTTGTTTACAGAGGGAAACACGTGTCCTTCAAAAGGATGGATCTGACATATCACTTGTTTTCCTGGTGACTGATACATCAAAAAGCGTGCCCTTTGTTCTTCAAATTGGTATTAAATACCTTGGTGCCATTCACTCATCCCTGGAGATTTGCTGAACTGGTTGGTTTGCAGTTTTCTGTGAGCTGGGGTGTTGGAACTCGAATAGAATGTCTACACATTCAGATTTAAACATTCAAATGAATTTCGAATGTTCTAAAACATTCGTTCGAATGATTGGAAACATCCGAATGCATAGATACGTATGTACAGATACAAATGTACATATACATATCTGTATGCATCTCATATGTATCTGTAGGCATTTGCATATGAAATGCATACAAACGTTGTCAACATTTGTATCTTCAAATACGAATGTTGACATTCGTATCTTCAGATTCAAATTGAACATTTGAATGAATAGATTCGAATTGGATTCGATTCGAATTGGATATTGTTGCATTCGGATTCTAAACATTCAAATTGAATGGAATGTTTTGCCATTTGATTCAAATTAAATTTGAATGCAAAAAAACCCATTTGTGCACATCCCTAGTTATAATGAACCAAGTGGACCATAGTGAAACAAGGATGGTTCACATGTAAACTGAACAGCCCTGTTGTTTTTAAAAAGATTCAGATCAACTCTGAACCAAGGGTAGTCGGTTTGATTCAAACCAAACCACTGAAATTTCAATTTGTGCACATCTCTACTCATTGTCCATGTGTTGGCAGCTTCATGTTTGGATTGTTGCAATATAGGCCCTTGACCTGGTCTGGAAGATGCACCATACATAAGAATCTAAGAGGAGCCCTGCTGGATCAGGCCACAGCCCATCTAGTCCAGCATCCTATCACACACAGTGGCCCACCAATTGCCCATGGGCATCTAAAGCAGAGACTAGGATAAGCCTTCCCCTGTTCTTGAATCCCAACAAATGATCTTAGAAGCATCCTGCTTGTCTCCCCAGCCTGAAAGATATACTTAGGCATCCATTCTAGTAGCTACTGATATATCCATGATCAATAAATTTGTCTATCCTTTCCTTAAAGATATCTAGGCTGGTAGCTGTTACCAGCTCTTCTGGCAGCAAATTCCATAGACTAATGACCCTCTGAGAAATACTCCACCAGATACTTCCCCAGATAGTCTATTCAGTGAAGTCCTATCATGTATCTGTGCTTAAATAGCTGCAAGGAATGCCAGTTAGCTACTGGGTCAGATTCAAGTTCTTATGATTGGGATATAAGGCCCTAGATAACTTGGGATTAGGAAACAGGCTCACTGGCTCTGTTATGGACCAGGGAACTCATTACAATGATCTGGGGGAGGTTTTGCTCGTGGTACCTCCAATTGTTGAATGTCACCCTGTGGTATTCTTCAGCAGCACCTTCTCTGTGGTGGCACCCACATCTGGAATGCTCTACCCGCAGGTCTTCACAAGATGTCTACTATAAAGTATTCTAGGCACCTGTAGAATGGTTAGCTGTTCCTCTAGGGATCTCTTCGGGTGAATGGATATTGGTCTCCTTACTGATATTCAGTTGTAAATTGGTTTAAACTTTGTTTTCAAGTTGTAAACCACATCAGAATTTAGACATGTATGAAATACCATACAGAAGCCCATCTGATTTTCTAAGAGTGCTATGCCTTGAAAATAATCCACCCTGTTGGGACTAATAATCCAAATAGTTTTAAAGAAAATTGTATGGCTGGCCACAGGCAAGGTGATAAAATGGCACTAAAAGGAATTGAAGGTTGGGGCAAGGATATTGAGATATCTTATAATGTGGCTCTTTTGCTGTTACTGCTAGAGATGTACACAAACTGAAATATAGGGCATGGTCACACCTTGCTAAAACAGTCCATCTTATTAAGAAACAGGACCTAAAATGCACTAACTCTGATGACACCCAATACCGTCCTCAGTTTGTCCTCAGTTTGAGTCACTCTGTTCACACCTTTTTGTTCCTGTCCTAAGACTTCTTTATATCTCCATCCCCCTCCACTGTCACGACACCCTCTGTGCTCTGATAGGATCAAAGTTCTGTCACTCAACAGCGTGTATTTACACAGTGGATGAAAGGGAAGGCAAATTCGTGAGCCAGTTTGGTCTAGTGGCTAGGGAGCCGGACTCTTATCTGGGACTACCACATTTGATTCTGCGCTCCTCCACAAAGCAAGCTTGGTGACCTTGGGCTAGTCACAGCTCTCTTCTGAGCTTTCACAGTCCCACCTACCTCATAGGGTGTCTGGTGTGGGGAGAAAAACAGAAGGTTTGTCAGGTGCTTTGAGTCCCCTTAAATGGGTGAGAAAAGCGGGGAAGAAAAGCCAAGTCTTCTTCTTCTTCTTCCCCAATTACACTCCAAAAATGAAAACGGATTAACACTCTATGACAGCTTGAGACCTGTTAAAATTCAGAACTCAAGAAAGTCCAGCTAAAGGGAGGGAAGTCCACAAATAAAACAAATTGGACTGAAGGAGGATTAAAATCAAGGTGTGACTATAGCCTTAGAGATTTGGTTCAAGTCAAACCAACTACCCTTGGTTCGGACTTGCTTCAAACCTTTTTTTTTAAAAAACTACAGGGTGGTTCGGTCCGCATATGAACCACACGAATCACTCAATTCACTGTCAGCTGTCAACAGAGCAAGTCAGTTCGGCACTTTTTCAGGTGCTGCTTGAAAGATATGGGACAGTTCAAAAATCTGTGCAAATGTGGTCAAATGCAAGAAAACAGAGTGGTTATGTCACTAAAGGGACTTGTGGGTGGGGAAGGAAGAGGGAGAGATTAAACTTTTCATTTTTTTAAAAAAAATAGAATGCTTGCTGAAGTGGATATGATTTTTGGTTATTTATTGAAATGCAGAACTAGGAGAGGTGTCAAGCTCTTTTTGGTTGCATCCAATATTGTTGAACTAGCAACCCATGACATATTATTTACCTTTTCTTCAGCAGCCTTCTATCTGGCATGCAATCTCTTTTATATTTATAATACCTGACCAACTGTGGTGTCAGCGTTTCCTCTCTTTTTACAAAGACAGCTGTTCTTTGGGTTATTTAAAACCAAATTGAACAGCCACAGTTTTTGCCTATAGTACATCTGATCTCTCCCCCTGCTCCCTCTCCTATCCACACAGAGAACTAAAGATTAATCGGAAAAGTAGGTATTTTGAAATGTGATTTTTAAAAAGTGTGCCTTTTCCCTAAGATATATGAATATATTTATATGCATTTTCACTGCACCTGATTTGTAAAGCCTGGAAATTGTGCAGTGTGATTCTTTCCTTCCTTTTCCAGTTCAGTGGGAGCCTCTTTTGGAGGTACACCAAAGTGCACTGCTGAAATGGATCCCCCGGGCGGTCCACTCCCCTTTGGAGTTGGCTCTGAAGCTTGTGCAACCTGTCCTGGAACAGCTGTCCAGATGTGGACAACCTTGTTCCAGTTCAGTTGGACCATTCTAGCTGATGGTCCACACCAGGTAAGCACAGAAACAGCCACAATTTTCTGGCATCCTATCTCTGTGGCAAGCAGTGCAAATAACTACTAACCTCTAGTTATTTGAGCACCCCAACTCTGGAATGATATTAAGTGCATGTCTCCTTGTGAGCTATGGCAGTCTTATCTTTTTGTGTGTGTCACCATTAGGGGTGTGCATGAATGCAATTTTTGGGATTCGATTCAAATCAATATTCAAATATTTGATTTGATTCAAATCTTTAAAAATGGAATTTAACCAAATTCCATTCGAATTAAGCAAATTCAAATCTATTTGTTCAAATTTCTTATTTGAATTTGCACTTATGAACGTCGACAACATTTGTATGTGCCCGTACACATCATTACGCATCCCGTACACGTCCATATGCATCCCATAGCTATCCCGTATGCAACCCGTTTTCATCCTGTACAGATCTGTACAAATGCGTACGGATGTGGGAAAGATGCGTATGTGCAACTTCGCATTGTGTACGAACCTGCACCCATACGAATGTCCAAATAATTCAAATGAATAGACTTGAAGTTTGAAAATTGAATTTATGGACATTCAATTTGAATTCATATGCAGAAATTTGGACGAATTTGATCGAATTTCAAATACCTTTGAATATCTGTGCACATCCCTAGTCACCATGTTGACAGTGGTGTCAAGGAATTTTCCAAGAAAGACTTAGCACTCCTACTGAGATAATAACCTTAGTCTGAGAAAAAGCCCTGAAGGAACTCCACCTGGGATAAACAGGAGAAAGTGTGCTGATGACATGGAGTTTAAAGATCCCATTGGATTATAGCAATTTATTATTGTTTCTCAGGTGATGAAATACATTTCTATCCCGCCCCATACCTGAAGGTCTCTGGGCGGGTAACAACAGATTAAAACAAATTAAAACAGGATGCAAATTAAAATAGGTACAGATTAAAATGAAATACAGATTAAAACAAGATGCATGTTTAAAAACACCTTAAAACTTCAACATATTTAAAACCGGGCACTACCTAGAGCATTAATAGGGGTGTCATTATAACTGGGGAGGGAGAATAGAACCTCAGCCAAAGGCCAAGGCAAAGCGGTAAGTCTTTACAGCCCTCCTAAATAAATACAAGGAAGGGGCATGGTGCATCTCGAGGGGGAGGCCATTCCATAGTCTTGGGGCCACCGCCGAAACATATTGATTTGTGGTAGTGAAGGGCTGATGGAAGATTTGATTACTTTTGGGTGCCTTTTCTTGCCTAAAGGATTTTTATAAGGAGGAAGGGGAAGGACATTATTATTATTAATAATAATAATTACTATGCAACACCCAAGAGTATAGCACAACCACCAGATCATTATTTGGAGTTGGTCTTCATTGCATGTCGAGTTCTTCCCATGAAGTATTAGTGTATAATGCACTCAGAACTAAACAGAATGGCTTTTTGCAGTTGACGGATGGTGATTTTGTCAACACTGATTTGTTTCAAGTGCCCTCCAAGGTCTTTTGGGATGATATTATCCGGTGTGCCAATCACCACTGGTACCACAACTGGCGGCTTGTGCCAGAGTTTCTGCACTTCAGTCTTCAGGTCTTCACATTTGGCTGTTTTCTCATCTTGTTTCTCACCATCATCATCATCTGATATATTCAAAGCTGTTTCAGCTGGCTCTTTCCAAACGGCCATGCCCCAGAGGGCTTTCGATGTGAAGGTTATGCAAAGCCATCTCTATAAATGGCTACCTGTGCCGCAGAACCCTTCCCATCTTGTATTGGTTTGTTCTGGCTCACCTCATTCCACCCTTCTTCCAGAGGGAGCTTTTGTTTTTGCAGAGAATAAGTCTGAGGATATAAATCTGAATGTTCCAAGGGCAAGAGATTGCTATCATATAGAGAATGATTATAAGGTCTATGTATGCCCATGGGGTCACATTTCAGGGGCACACGTCGGTGCATCACCAAAATGAGTCCCTCACTAGTCCTTGTAGATCCATTTAAAGTGGTCTGTAAGAGATTTTGATCCAGATCTCCCTGACCTGGATCATGCTCTGTCTAATGTAGATTGACTGTACCAGTGCGTTGGGGTGTGTGTGCTCACAGATTCACATTGATGTGCGGATCGATGAGGCCCAAATGAGTTCCAAGGAGCTGAACTCAGTGCAGATCTTGGTATCATAAGAAAGGTTGAGGGCAACAGTGATCCACTGGGTGCTTAAATTGCCCTTTAGAAGTGCTTAAAATCTGAGCATATCCTGCTGTGGGCACCATTAGCTACTGAATGGCAAGGATCCTTTCTGTTGTCACACTTTTGAATGCTCCCCCCTTAGGTGTTCATGCAATGCTTCCTATTCCATGCCACCTGTGTGTTATATGTTCATGCATTTATTCCCATTATGGATAAGTGCCTGTTTCTTTATCCCACTCCATTTTTAAGATTAAGTATTTTTAATCTAGTTTTAAAGCTTATATTGCAAACCAATTTGCGGTTATTTAAAAAATAAAGTAAGAATATTAATTAAAGGGGTGGGCACCAGGGAGAGGGCCTTCTCAGTGATGGCCTCTAGGCTATCGAATAGTCTCCCCCTTGAGGTGTATCTGTCACTTTCATTGTTTATGTTTAGGAAGGCAGTGCCGATGCACCTATTTGCCCTGGCCTTTGGTTAAATGAGGATATACTTTTCTCTTTCCACTGGCAAATGATGTTGTTGTTTTAATGATGTTTAATGGTGTTTGATTTTATATGTTCTTACCCACCTGGAGACCTCCAGGTATAGGGCAGGATAAAAGTGTGAATGAATGAATGAATGAATGTTACCTGAGCAGCGTATTTGCAAACTAGAGATAGAACATTATGAGTTGCACATGTATGTTATTTGAGTTAGTTATCAAGATAACCAAAGTAATTTGTCAACCAAAATAAAGTTTTGCTTATTTATTTTCCAAAGTTCCTTGTTGAATCAGACCAATGGTCCATCAGCTGTTCTTCAGCAGCCAACCAGATGATGATGGGATTCTGCAAATATTTGGTCTTTAGAGTCATAACACTATCCAATCATGGCACTGAGAACTTGATTGTCCATGAATTTCCCTCATTCTTCTTCTTTTAATTATCCAGGTTGGTGGCTAACCCACCCCATGGGTTCCACAAAGAGGCACTTTCTTTTACAGGAATTTATTGAAATCTTTTTTCAGTACGGCATTTGTTTGAGATGTTCCTATTAGCTGAGACCACACCTATGCTCAGATGTTTATGATCATGCCCAGTAGTTGTTTCTCCTTCTCTTGAAAGTGCACATCTTGTCACCGATTCTCTGCCCTTTTCCAGTACACATATCATCAGAAAGTAAGTGGTATGGAATTGGACGTAACAGGGGTTCAAGGGAATTGCCCTTACCAGTGGCGTCCATGTCAGATTACTGCAGCTTCCTTAGTTTTAGGTCAGGGCTGGTGAGCAGGCAGTTTAAGAACACCAAAGCTTCTCCATTATACATTTTCGTTTGCTCAGTAGCAACACAGTCAGTTCACACTAATGCAATGTGAATGTTGCACTGCAACTGTTTCCGCACAGGAATTCCAAATGTCAAAGTTAACTTGAGTATGCTGTAGTTTGGTGGCATACTTTGCCATACATATGAGGAACCCTAAAGCAAATTCTGACTCTGCCTTCATTGGCCGCGTCCCCATACAAGCCATTTGGAGTGGAATTGGAACGCATGGGACCAGGAGTGGGTCCGAGATCGCTCCCAGCCTGTCCCCATGCCATTCCAGGCGACACAAACTAGGTGCAGGTTGGGCATGGATAGAGGCGTCCCCATGCAAACCATGCCAAACCGTGGAGTGGGAGAGCAGTGCCCCCTCCTCTCTGCCCTCTCTCTCCTCTTTGGAAGTTGGATTGACGTCAGCCCACCCCTGTGCTGCATCCCCCCCTCCCTTAGCGGCACTGGAAGCCAGGACTCAGCTGGGAGGCACAGAAAAAAAAGGTTAAAATAAAGCTTACTTCATAATAATAAAATTGATGGGATTCTGCAAATATTTGAGGTTTAGCAGCAGTTAGGCGCTTGAGTAGTTTTGCACACCTCCGCTCCACCGGGAACCACAAGAATGCCCGCCAAGTTTAAAAGGGAGAAAATCAAGGCTTTATTTCTTGATTGCCTTGGCAATCGGGAAATGGGGTTTGAAAATTTTGGGAATTGGAACAAAAATCAAGCCATTATCCTGCCTGCCTTGGCAACTGGGAAACGGGGGTGGAAATATTTCCGTGGAAAATGCACACAAATTAAGCCAGCAACCTGCCTGCTTTGGTGATCAGGTTTTTAAAATGCCACTGGCTGCAATCTCCAATGCACAGGGCAGGAAAAGCAAGCATACCTCACCTCCTAATGACATGAGCGCCAATCTTCTCCCTGGATAGCCCACGATCGTGCCCATGTGCAGGCATGGTTTGGGGGGATTTGGTCTGCTTTATGCAAACCAAATCCAAAACGCATGGGGACACCCCTTGCCGATCCCACGTTCGGAACCATACCAAACGTGCATGGGGATGTGGCCATTCTAATGTAATTCCACTCACTGTTCCTAACTATTGAGCTTCCTTCCTTCCTTCCTTCCTTCCTTCCTTCCTTCCTTCCTTCCTTCCTTCCTTCCTTCCTTCCTTCCTTCCTTCCTTCCTTCCTTCCTTCCTTCCTTCCTTCCTCCCTCCCTCCCTTCCTTCCTTCCGATATTCAGGGCCCAAGTCACTTAGGGCTTTATAAGTAAATATCAGAATGGAGCTTTTATTCTACTTTTCTTGTTTACTTATGTGTTATTGACATAGAAGCTTAGCAGTGAGCATGAAACCATTTTGTTCTAAGCCAAGAATGAAACATGAATGTCCAAAATGTTAGGAATGCTGGCAGAACTGGCTGTTCTTGTGGCAAAAACCACAAATGTACCAAGTATTTAAGCAGCACTGGCAACACCTGAAACACCTCATTGTGCTCCGTGGGTAACTGTTAGGGACAGCCCATTGGGTTAAGGAATGGGGCATTATGGGAGCTACTTACCACCAGGCTGGAAATGGGCAAGTGATGACTTGGAGCCATGAAAATGGGTTCCTAATGCCTCTGAAGCTAGTTACTTTCATTCCTAGCTCTTTGGAGCACTTGGAATTTAGTCCTGAAATTCATGTAAGCTTCAGGACTGGAGTAGAGGCATCTCTCGATGAGCAAAGTTGTGCAGATGCTGCCGTTCCAGTCCACACCTTGGCTGCATCCCCAAAAGACTTATTTACTTCTCCACTGTCACTCTACTGTCACTCTATTGAAGTGGACTTTAAAAGTGCCATGCAAATCAGGAATAAGCGTCCGCATGAGGCTCAGGAAAATGTGTGTTTTTAACGCACCTTCCGTCCCCATAGGATCCCTGTTTTCTTTGCGCGCATCTTTTTCTCCCCGCCCCTGCTCTTGTTCATAGGGTGCCAGCGGGATTGGGGAGGGACTGCGCTCGGTGTGGCCACAACCAGGAAGACAATCCCTGACAAGTGCAAAGGAGAAACAGCGATCGGCTCTCTGTTCGTCTCCCAGATCTCCCCACCCCCACCCCGAAATGGCTTCTTGTGCTGGAAAACATTCACTGACAATCCCTGACAAGTGCAAAGGAGAAATAGCGATCAGCTCTCTGTTCGTCTCCCAGATCTCCCCCCCCCCCGAAATGGCTTCTCGTGCTGGAAAACATTCACACTCACCACTTTCCCTGTTATTGCTTTCAAAAATCCACCCTGTCCAGCGCACGATCGCTCATTCACTCATCACTTTCCCTGTTATCGCTTTAAAATCCACCCCTAGCAATAATCCACCCATTTCACACCTCACAGCGATTGCAACAATGTTGCAATTCTGCATGATTCTGGCTCTTTAGTTCTGAGCTTTAGAAAGTGAAGCTGCTTGTGTTTCTGCTGTGTGTGCAGGCGGCAATCCCCGCCCCTTTTGCCACGGAGCGTCCTCAAGGTAAATGTAGCGAGGAAAACCCGCGACTTACAGAAAGAGCGCTGGAAGTGTTGTTTAAAGTGCATGTATTTTGTCGCGCGTTTTCCACGTTATGTAGCGCTGGAACCTCGTTAAAAACTCTGGCTTGGGGGCGCTCAGAGGCAAAAGGAGAGTCTTGGCAGACTTTTTATTCCTTGGGGACAGGCCCCTTGTTGTGAACCATGGAGAGATCAGTGCACTATGTCTAGAGCAGTGATGGCCAACCTTTTGAGCTCAGTGTGTCAAAATTCACAAGAAAACCTAACTTAACTCAGGTGCTGTGTCACATCTAGAAATATCCATAATTTTGTGATATTTGTAGCTCTAGTAAAAAAGTTATATTTTTGATATATGTATTTTATTAAAAGCAAAAACAATTCTTTACATTAGTGACTTTTGTTGCTGAATTTTGTTTGCTAAATCTTCAATTGAAAGTTGGTATTTCACACACTTCAAGAACAAGCAAGCACTACATGCCAAGTGCCAAGGCGACCACGTGTGTCACCCAAAAGGGCTTGGCGTGTCACCTGTGACACGCATGTCATAGGTTGGCCATCACTGGTCTAGAGAAACTTGTGTATCAAAGAAACCAAATATTAGTGAAAAATTGTACCAGAATGCATGCAGTTGGGAGAAAGTGTTTAGAAAAGCTTTTTCATTGTTAGTTGAATTTATGAATGTATGTATCAGGAAATATGGAAGGATGGAGATTGTTGTTTGTTTTCTTCTAAAATAAATAAAAAAGAGAAAAGTATAAGAGGAATAAAAAATGCTTTTCAGTTCAAACTGTGTGCCAAAAAAAGTCTATCAAGAGGCTATCTTCAGCAAACATTTTTTAAAAAGGAATTAAAAAGTGATATAAGAATTGGGTGTGTGTTGAACTTTTAAATTGGTATTGGGAAAAAAGGGGTGAGAAATTAAATTTGACAGCTTCACCCATCCTTAGAGTATGCACTTCAAGGCCTCTCAAAAGCATGAGTTGATTTCTGTCAGTGCCTTCTCCCCTCACACGTTCATCTCAGTTCAATGTCTTCAGCCTTAATTTGTGATCAAACATCTGTGTGAAAAGCCATAGGACTGTAAATTCCTAGACCTAGAAGTGGTTATGTAGTTCGCCAGGTCCAGTGCCTCACTCCTGACAGGCCAAACCAAATCCAAATCAAAGCCAGTTCAAACTGACAGTTGTCTACCCTCAGCTTGAACTGAACCATACCTAAGGTCCTTGCTGACCTCTGCTTTTATTGTTCAGGAACAGTTCTTCAGGATTCTTCAAGTCATTCCAGGGCTGGGCTGGGCTGGACTGCCCTTAGTTAGACAGGAACAATACTGTCTGCACAGTGATGGCATGTTCCTGATTGACGTCTGCATTGGGAACAGATCTCCGTAAGCTCTGACAGCTGCTGCTGAAGGTTCCTGACCTCAGAACCCCTGGGGGACCTATTTTGGTGATGCAATAAGGGCTGTGTTCACACCTAAGTTTTAAATTGAAGCTGAATCCAGACAAGACAGAGGTACAGTATGTCATAGGGTCTCGAGAGAGGGCCTTCTCGGTAATGGCCCCCAGGCTGTGGAATAGTCTCCCACTCAAGGTGTGTCAGGCTCCTTCGCTGTATACATTCAGGAAGGTGGTGAAGAAGCACCTCTTTGCTCTGGCCTTTGGCTAAATGTGGTAGAGTTTTCCCCCACCGCTGACATTATTGTTTTATATTGTTTTACATATATGGCTCTATTTTAACCTGTCTGTTTTTAAATTCTGTTACCCACCTGACACCTTAGGGTATAGGGTGAGAAAGAAATGTAAATATAAATATAAATAAATAAATAAATAATCTAATTTCAGGCCACTTTTGGAATGAGAGAACACATCAGCAAGCTGGTTTCTTTCAGCATTATCTAACTCAGAAATGTATTGCATTATTCTGTATTTTGTATTTTGTGGGTGGGGTGGGGCGTAAATCAGAGAGTAAAGAAAAGAAAAGAAGATCTACCTTTGAGTCAGATAATGTAGAAAGAAAATGACTGTTCACTTCTCTGATGTGTCCTTCCATTCTGAAAGTGGACTGAAGCTGAATTCAAACTTAGGTGTGAACACAGCCAAGGTGTGCTGCTAAAATGACACCCTCTGTAAGCCAGAACCCAGAATTGTGCATCTTCTGCGTATCTCCATGATCCAGATTTACCTCAACTGTTAGACCTCAACATTGAGCTCTACCAGTGATCCAGATCTGGAAGGTCCCAATTTGGATCGTGCTCCATGATGTGCAGATGGCGTGTGCTAGTGGTGGGTGTGGCCTCCCGTGTTCCATACGGACTCGCAGAAAGGAAGTTGGTGTGTTGGTGTGACACAGCAACTGCAGAAAACCCTCAGCTACGTGCCTTTTTGAAACAGTCTTTCCCCTAAGACCTTCCCATAATACATGCCTTCCTGAAATGGTGGAACCTCATCGCAAATTTCAGAAATGTACACTTTTCAAAGAACCAGGTATCTTTTAATTTGCACGTTGGTTGGAAACTATGGATTAAAGGGACACATGTTTGAAACACGTTCTGAACGCTTTCCACTCTCACTCTCAGAATTAGACAGCTATATTCTCTCATTGACCTTCCCTTCCCAAAGCCATTTAAAATTGATGCTGCTCTATTCCCACAGTGAAGCCTGGGACGTCTCTTTGTTGACAAATGCACTTTTAAGAAAACTCCCTTCAACCTCCTCTCTCTCTCTATTATTATTATTATTTCAAGAGAGTAATTGGAAACGAATTTTAGAAACTGTTCAGTTTCAAGATTGCATCTGTCTCTGGAGAATAATTGCATACAGTTGTAGTTTCTTGAAGCAGTATTTACAATTCTTTTTAGAACTCGCAGTTCAGCAAAGGCTTACGTTTGTCAGATTTCATTACTGTGAGCACACACGCCTAGCATATTCCTCTCCGTACCCAAACGTTGCCATGCCGAGGTGTCTGCTTTTGTGTTTTCTTCATCGGATGGAAACTGCCAATGTATAAAATGGAAAAAAGAAAGAAAGAGAGAACAGTCTCTTTGCACACACAAGTATTGAATACTTAAAGGGTAATGCAGCTCCTTTTCCTGGTTTAAACAGATCTGCGGTTCACTAAACAACTACAGTCATTCTTCATTATTAGTGGCTATGGGTCTGCATTGATCATTTGTCAGACTTATAAGGACATAAGGGGAGTCTTTTTGGATCAGCCACACTGCCCATCTAGTCCAGCATCCTGTCTCACACAGAGCCAGACCAATTGCTTCTGGGCATCTCAAGCAGAAGACAAGGGCAAACCTTCTCCTGCTCTAGAATCCCTGCAAATGGCCTTTAGAGGCATTCTGTATCTCCAGCCTGAAGCAAGTAACTAGGCGTCCATTCTAGTAGCCATTGATACTTCTGTCTTCCATGAATTTGTCTAACCCTTTCTTAAAGCTACCCAGCCTGGTTGCTGTTACCATCTCTTCTGGCAGCAAATTCCATAGACCAATGACCCTCTGGGTAAAGAAATTCTTCCCCTTGTCTGATCTGATTCATAGAGTTCCCCACGGTTCCAGTGTTGCAAGATAAAGAAAAGAAATTTTCTCTGTCCACCTTTTTCTGTACCATGCATGATTTTATGTACTTCAGTCAGGTCCCCTCTTAAATGCCATCTTTCAAGGATGAGGAGGCCCAGACATTGCAGTCTGATTTTGTGTATGAACTTGATGTGTGTGAACAGTTGTCTTTGGTTTTTTGAGTTTAGGCTGGGGAGACAGGCAGGATGTCTTTAAAGGCCATCTGCAAGGATCTGAGAGCAGGTGAAGGTTTTGCTTTCGTCTTCTGCTTGAGATATCCAGAAGCAATTGGTGGCCACTGTGTGAGACAGGATGCTGAATTAGATGAGCTGTGACCTGATTCAGCAGGGTTCCTCTTATGTTCCTATGTTTTTATTATAACTGCAGTTTTATATATTTGCATTTAATGCTCCTTCATGATGACCAAAAACTGACTTACAACCAGAAAATGGCACATTGTTATTGGTTTTCTGACTGGAAGGGGGCAACACCCTCCTAGTTTCTGACTTCCCAGATTTTCTGTGAGTTTTGTTATCGGTTCTGTTTTGGTGGATCCAACCCCTTCTGAATAGTGAGGCACAAGGATACAGGAATTTGAGCGAAGCCATTTAACTGTAAAGGGAATTCTTTAAAAATGGAAATGAGGTGAAGGCAACTTCATTTCATTTTTTTGAAAAATCCACTTTGTAATGAATTATAATACATGTCTTTCTTAGAGCTGCTGATCAAACACAAAATGACTTCTTTGTGTTGTTCTCAACTTGAAAAAGCCATGGATTCTTTCAAGCCTGGAGGGAACCAAACCAGGTCTTTCAGAACATCATGTGGGTGCATCACGAAACCAGCTTGCCTCAATGAAACAATATTTCTGCCCCTGGGACCTGACATAATTACAGTTGAAAACAATGAGGCTGGAAGGACAAAAGAACTTTTGCTGGTTGAGAGGAAGTGAAGGATAAGGTGCAAGAACGGTATTGTGTGTATTTCCTCCCTATTTTTTTTTAAAGTTTTCCCCTTCCTTCATTTGAATTAGGCTCTTAATTACTAGAGAGGTAGATGTTATTTTTTGTCAAGTCCTCAAACACTAGAGAACATAAGAACAAAGGAACATAAGAGGAGCCCTGCTGGATCAGGCCACAGCCCATCTAGTCCATAAGAACCTAAGGAGCCCTGCTGGATCAGGCCATAGCCCATCTAGTCCATAAGAACCCAAGGAGCCCTGCTGGATCAGGCCATAGCCCATCTAGTCCATAAGAACCTAAGGAGCCCTGCTGGATCAAGCCACAGCCCATCTAGTCCATAAGTACCTAAGGGGAGCCCTGCTGGATCAGGCCATAGCCCATCTAGTCCATAAGAACCTAAGGAGCCCTGCTGGATCAGGCCATAGCCCATCTAGTCCATAAGAACCTAAGGAGCCCTGCTGGATCAGGCCATAGCCCATCTAGTCCATAAGAACCTAAGGAGCCCTGCTGGATCAGGCCATAGCCCATCTAGTCCATAAGAACCTAAGGAGCCCTGCTGGATCAGGCCACAGCCCATCTAGTCCAGCATCCCATTGCACACAGTGGCCCACCAATTGCCCATGTGCATCTCAAGCGGAGACAAGGGCAAACCTTCTCCTGCTCTCAAATCCCAGCAAATGGCCTCAGAAGCATTCTCAATGTTATTGAGTACCACTGAGTCATGGCTGATGTCTGACTGCCTTCTAGTCTGTTTCCTAGGCAGAGATACTGGTTTGCTACTGCCTACTTCCAGGGAAAGCCTGGGGATGAAATTGATGACCATCTGCTTTCTAGGCTGCTTGTTCTTCCATTAAGCTACCATCACACTCAGACTCCATGAGAACTTCTATGCAGTTTTCTTGGCAGAGATAAAGAAGCGGTTTGCCATTGCCCACTTCTGAGGAAAGGCTGGGTATCGAACCAGCAACCCCCTGTTTTCCAGGAAGTTTGCTATCACTGAGCTATAGACATCCCCATACTAAAGGCGTGCGTCTTCATGGCATAGTTATCTCGAATTCAAAACGTTTTGAGTTCGCGCAGTTCAGACGGCACTTCGGATTAACACGGTATTTCCGTGTTAAAGGACGTTATCCCGATTAGAAATAAATCCTGATCTCAACAGGTCTCACTCCGGATCGTGTGTCAATACGTGTTTCCTTTTTAACTGTGTGGACAGTATCGTTCCGGGATGAGATTCCGTGTTAAGGCTGTCCCGCCCCCCCAATCGCACTGTAACCAATGGCTGAACGTATTAGAAGCACGTCATGTTTAGGGTTTCCTTCATTGAAAAAATCCACCCTCAAACACCCACTATAAACCTCCAGTCCTTAAAGCTGAAACACTGTATCAATCTAAGCACTTCACACCTTAAAAACAATGTTGCAATTTGCGCAATTTCAGACCTTTGAAGGTTCGGAACAGTGGCTTTCAGCCCCCTTAAGGGAGGCTTGTCAGCCACTTAGTCCCTTGAAGGGTGAGAACAGAATGTCAACCGCTTTGAGCTCCCTCTAGGCTACTTTGCCTCTGCCTGTGGTCACACCTAAGGTTTAATCCAGTTTCAGTTCACTTTCAGAGTGAGAGAATACACCAGCAAACTGACAAGCTGGTTTTCTTTCAGGGTTAATAACTCAGAAAATCCACCTTTAGACTAGATAATGTGGAAAGAAAACTACTGGTCACTTTGCTGATGTGTTCTCTCACTCTGAAGGTGGAGTGAAGCTAGATTAAACCTTAGGTGTGACCACAAGCCAAGGTTTTAATCCAGCTTCGGTCCCTGTGAGGTGGGGGGGGCGGAGTTCCCTCCCGGCCACGGGGGGGGAGAGCAAGCGAGGAGCCCCCTTCGCCCTCTTGTCCACCCCTTGGCTCTCCTCCTCTGCGGGGCAAAGTGGCGGCAAAGCGGGGGAAAAGCGGCGGTGGAGCCCCAGGGAGAAGCCGCTAGCGCCGCAGCGCCGCAGCGCCTGGATGGATGGATGGATGGATGGATGGATGGATGGATGGATGGATGGAGAGCCTTCCCCTCTGCGCCCGCTTGCTGGGCACCCCGATGGCAGGAATCCCCGGAGCAGAGGGGGTCTACCCCCAGCTGATGAGCGGCAGAAGGGCGCCTGGGGATGGTGGGGGAGGGAAGGAGGGAGGAAAGAAGGAACCACAGCCATATGCCTCTTTAATATTTAAAGCCCCTCAGCTGTATTACTTCCTTTCATTAAAATTGCGGAAATTCGCAACATTTTTTAAGAGAGTGAGCTGGTTCCTTTGCTACAGTGTAACGGAAAGGAAAGCCCGTCCCCCGGGAACTTTCGCAGCCTGGGGAACTTTCTCCCCACTCTCTGCAGCGCCAGAATGGACGGACGGAAGGATGGATGGATGGATGGATGGATGGATGGATGGATGGATGGATGGATGGATGGATGGATGGATGCTGCTGCTGCTGCTGCTGCTGCTGCTGCTGCTGCTGCTGCTGCTGCTGCTGCTGCTGGGAAGGGGGAGGGTGGATTGGGCAGGAAATTCACGGCGGAGCATGACGCAAAGAGAAGGGAGGGTGGGATCCTGGCAGGGAAAACCAATCACAGGAGAGAGTGTGGGCAATGGGCAGGAGGACAATGCTGCCATGTGGACTCCGAGTATTGATCCCGCGTTAAGGCTGCCATCGGAACCGGATCAACTTGCAAGTCGTCTGGACAGCTTTGTTCCGTTTCTTTTATTTCGAATTCTTTAAACCGAAATAACACATGCCATGAAGACGCACCCAAGGATACATAACTCAATTTTGTAGATATAGCCTGTGGTGCATGTATATATTTTACATGTATTGCCCATAGTCTGTGACACCTCTTGATGACTGGGGTGCCAAAATGCTGTTTCAAATGCTTTATAAAGCATTAAGAAAGGTGTCACCCCTCTAATGTTCCCTCTCCCACTGCTTTTTAATGTGCACCTATTTTTCTGTGCACTTTACCACTTTACCTTTTTTTTCTATTTAAGTCAGAGAATATTTATTTTTGTGCTTGTGCACATTTTGCAGGGTTATTGCACTCCAGTTTGCATATTGTTTCGGAAGCCCTGCAAAGAGGCAAGAAGCAAAATGAATTTCATGTGTTCTGGTACCTGGAGCATCACTGTGGAGGTGGGGTGAAGCTCTGGTTGGTGATAACCAATGCCCATTAGCTTTTTAAGACATCCACAAAATGTACTTAAGTTTTTAGACACAGGAGTTTGGCACTCGGCCGTGTTCAGGAGTGAACACGGAGGCGAATTCTGGATCTATCTGCAAGCAAAGCTTCCTCTGAGAAATTCTACCATACCTTTCAAGTCCATATGCTGTCCTGGTAAAGCTATAATTGAGCCAAAGTGTCAAGTCACTCTGGCCTTTTCCATCTGTTCTGCATTCTGCTCAGAGACCAATTCAGAAAGAATGACAGCTGACCTGGAAAAGAAAAAAAAGACACTTCATTCATTTTGCGAGGGGTGCTTAAAAGCCCGTCTTATCCTTTGCATGAATAACAATAGTATTGCAAGTAAATGAAATTCTTGGCTTTCCTGTCAGACAAACGCATGCTGAAATATGCCCCATTGTTGTCTGGCAGCATCCTTTCTTGGGAGAAAAAAAGACAAGTAGATCTTCCCCCGCATATGAAATATTTTATTTCCACTTCATGTAAACTGTGGAAATCATACAAAATCCCAGCCGCTTGTATTTTCTCTCCTTACCTTTGGGAGCTCACACTGGAAAGCTGCTCTTCATTTTCTGGGGTGTTTCGTCCGAGCGACTGTTGTGTGTGAGGCGGCAAGAAGACGGCCTGTATTTATAATACTAATTGATTTCATTTATTTTGCCTCCCTCGTGCATTTTTCACTGTCAGCCTTGTCATTATCTTAATGTTGTTGTTTCCAATAAACATTCCAAAAAGTCATTTTAAAGGCAGGGGGTCTTTGGGCATGGATACATCAGGTGTATAGGCCTGCGTCCCTCAGAGACAAAGAGACTGGCTGAAGGAAACTCCATGGAATATTGTAGCTCAGAAAAATAAGACGTACTTTGTCCATCTGTTCGAATCTTGAGCCACCTTGGGGAAGTCTTATTTCACATTCAGGCCTGTGATGGCCTCGAACAGCAGAGGCACACACAGTGGGGTCACCTAAAATGGAAGAATGTTTGGACTAAAGCAATCTTTCAGAGGTCTGTATGGGATGATGACATGGCTTCTCCCCCACTGCCCACTCTGAGTCAGTTTGGTCTTGTGGTTAGAGTGCCGGACTCGTATCTCATAGTCACTGGGTTTGATTCCACAGTCCTCCATCAAGCCAGCTGGGTGACCTTGAGCTAGTCACAGCTCTCTTTCTGAGCTCCTACATCCCACTTATCTCACAGGGAGTTTGTTTTGGGGAGAAGAACAGAAGGTTTGTCAGATGCTTTGTGTCCCTGTGAAACAGTGAGAAAAGCAGGGTAGAAAAGCCAACTCTTCCCTTCCTCCTCCTCCTCCTCCTGCTCCTGCTCTACTCTTCCTCACCCCTCCTCCTCCTCCTTTGTGAGGCATAAGAAAGACTGTACCAACTTAATTCTAAATCAGGGTACTGAAATATCACTATCTTAGAATTCCACATAGGTAACGTCCACTCTCAATATATTTCCACATAGTAGGCTTTTCCACCTCTCAAGGCCACTTGCTGGGATTCGCGAGCAAGTGAAGGTTTTGCCTTTGACTTCTGCTTAAGGCAACTGATAGAGCACTGTGTGAGACAGGATGTCAGACTAGATGGGCTGTGGCATGAGCCAGCAGGGCTTCTCTTAGGTTCTTATGGAACTGGCATTGTGTTGGATATAGGGCATCTTGTAATCCCAGTGCAAAGCTGCTGGGCTCTCATGATTTTCCTGATGTCTCGAAGTGGTTTATGCCTAGCACTTCTTTCCTTCTGGAGAACATCGGAAGCTGCCATAGGAGCACAATTTCCTTTTTTTTTCTTTTTTTTTTTTTTTGCATTGTGCCTATGTCTCTCATTATGTACAGTTTCAGAGAAGCACCATTAACAGGAAAGCAGAGATAGAAACCTCTTTCCCCCCTTTCAGATAGCATGAGACAACAGCGTGCTTTGCACAATATATCTTCTTCAGCATTCTACGATCTGGTATTCCGTCTCCTCTGTGTTCATGACACCTGCCCTTTTGCAGTGTCAGCGTTTTTCTTTCCCTACAAAGCCACTTGTTAGGTCATTTAAAACTAAATTGAAAAACCACAGCTCCAGCCTCATCCCCGACTCCCTTCTCCATCCCACCATGCTCTCTCACACGGATAGCCATTTTTGCTGACTTGCTACCTAAGCTCACAGCAGTGACCTTTAGCGTATCTGAAATGCACGGGAGACGATTGGCTTTCCTACACCCCACGCCAATAAAACAGTGTGTGAGAAGAAAACCACATCAAAATGGAAGCTGCTTAGCTTGCAGAGAAGTAATCCATGCAAGGTTTGCCCTTGCCAGCAAGTCCTATGGAAGCTGAAGACCCTCCTGTTGAACAGAACCAGCATGTTGCATAAATGTAACTTAAGATCCACCAAGCTGGAAAAATTTAGATAATGAGAATCTTATAGCTTTTCTATCTAGCTGGTGTAGATCCACCTAAAAACAATCAATCCATGCTCTTTGTGTACTCATCTGGCCATGGGTTTGGACCAACCAGGCCTGCTGGTTCAGATCATGGAAAGACAGGGTCTGGAACAGTGCCATCTACATTACTGAGCTGATCCAGATCAGCCCCTGTACTCGTTAGGAAGCTCACAGGAGTTTTGGGGGCAGCATCTGAGAGGTCTAAGGGCTAGGGACAAAGATTTCTAGTCTTGGAGTCATCAGGAGCACATTTCAGCAGGGCACATTGATGAACCATTGAAATAGGTCCACTGGTAATCCTAAATGCAGGAGGTGTGCCTTTTACGCACCTCAGTGTTCTGGACCAGGACTTGATGGTCTACCAGCAGACCCTCAATATCAGCGTCTACTGGTAATCCCAATCAGGGCTTCCCTGACTGAGATTATGCTCTGTCAAGTGTGGATGGAGCATTCTAGTGGGAGATAGACCTCTGCACTGGATTGACTAAGGCCCAGAAACTGACTACGGGTCGCCTTAATGTTCTGCTTAAGAATGCCCAGAAGCAAGTGATGGGCAACTATGTGACACAAGATGCAGGACTAGATGGGCTGTGACCTGATCCAGCAGGGGCTTCTCTTAATTAATGGAGGACAGGTGTATCAGTGGCTACCAAAATGGATGCCTGGGTACTGCCTCCAGATTGGAGAGCCAGGCAGGATGCCTCTAAAGGCCTTTTTCAGGGATGGTGGTGGTTTTATCTTCTACTTGAAGATGCCCAGAAGCAATTTGTGGGCCACTGTATAGACAGGATGCTAGACTAGATGGGCTTGACTCAATCCAGCAGGGCTCCTCTTACCATTTCTTTATGTTTAGAGAATGAATGCAAACTTTGGTCTGCTCACAAGTCTACCACCTGCTGGCCTTTAGAGATGGTCTTCAACTGGCCTACCTAAAAGGAGTGGAATATATTTTCCCCTCCTCTGCTTCCCTGACATCTAAGATCTTTGCCACAAGGAACACCACAGTGGCTCATTCCTTCAATGAACTATTAAACAGAATTATTTCCACATCACAATGACCTGCCAGAAAGCCTTAGTATAACTTAACAAAGCTGGGTTTTGAATCCTGAGTCATTTGACCTTCAGGAGGTAATGGCAATGAAAAGGATGCTAGAAAAAATGTATTAGCCCAGTGGAGTAAGAGTTGCTTGGAGGTAAATGTGAAGATTCTCCCTTAAATTTTTTGTAATGGTTACTTACTGCAGAGAGAGACCAAACGTATGTCCAGATATTAGAATTTAGAATTGTAGCCAGACACAGAAAACTCCATTCCATTTCCATAAGGTTGATTTTCTGTTTCATTCCATTCCAGCATTATTTTAGTGGCTGAAGCATGTTAAAGTTCCTTTTGGGTACAGCATTGGGCCCTCCCCAAATGAACCTAGTCCTCAAAAGCAAACATTACTCATGTGGAGAACATAAACATAAGCCGCAGCCCATCTAGTCTAGCATCCTGTCTCACACAGTGGCCCACCAATTGCCTATGGGCATCTCAAGCAGAGACAAAGGGAAACTTTCTCCTGCCCTCGAATCCTAACAAATGGCCCTACAGGCATCCTACTTGTCCCCGCAGCCTGAAAGATGTACTTAGACATCCATTTTAGTAGTCATTGATACGCCTGCCATCCATAAATTTGTCTAACCCTTCCTTAAAGTACCAGCAACCCGTTGTCTGTTCGCTGATGAGGTTTGGATTTACAGTGGCAGTCCCCCTTTGTGGGGATATGGGACCTATTGAGATGGTCCACCTCTAGAGACATATGGAATCTGAGTGATTCCTGAATGCCCTGGGGGATTTTCCAGTTGGCATGGTTGGTGCTCCTGTTGAAGCTCTGATCTCTCTGGAATCATGAGATGAGCAAGGCTATTGACACCATTGCTCCCAAGTGCCCTTGACATGCTGGCAGAGCCCCCAAAGCTCCTTGGTATTCCATGGAGCTACGGGCCACGAAACAGGAAGGTTGATGGCTAGAGCGCAAGTGGCGTAAATCCGGCTGTGAATCTGACCAAACACGAGTTAGAGCACGCTATTGTGCTTATTCAATTTGAACCAAATCGAATACCCAAAAATCCAATCCAATTCAAATCTTTTAAATTCAAATTTAACAAGATTCGATTCGAATTTACCAAATTCAAATCTATTTGTTCATTTTTTAATTCTAATCTGCACATATGAATGTCGACAGCATTCATATGTGCACGTACACATCTTCCCCACATCCGTACACATCCATACGCATCCGTAGATGTTTGTATGCATCCCATAGTTATCCCGTATGCGACCCGTTTTTGTCCCATACGGATCTGTACAAATGCATACGGATGTGGGAAAGATGTGGATCTTCACGTACACATCGTGTACAAACCTGTACACATACGAATATCTGTATAATTCAAACGTATAGATATGAAATTCGAAATTCAATTTGAATGTTTACATTCAAATTTTGGGACATTCTATTTGAGTTTGAATGTCAAATTTGACACATTCAATCGGGTTTTGAATGCCTGTAAATATTCTGCACATCTCTACTCAGTATTATATGCATAGTTCCATCCCTCCTCACTCAAGGGTGCACTCTCTTGAACCAGATGCTGCCCAGCTCCTGTTGGCTTTCCCCCACGGACCATTTTAAAAGCTGTTCTGGAATGAAGGGTTCTAAATGTGTCTCCTATCATCTGACGGAGGAAGTTAATTCTTCTCCCCACACCAGAACATCCTGTGATGTGGGTGGGGCTGTGAGAGCTCAGACGAGAGCTGCGACTAGCCCAAGGTCACCCAACTGGCTTCATGGGGGAGTGTGGAATCGAACCCGGTATTCCCAGATAAGAGTCCGGCTCCTTAACCACTGGACCAAACTGGCTCTACCTCTGAGCTTTGACAAAGTATCAACACAGAAGGGCACTGTGCCTTTAAGAGAGAAAGTTGCATACGACTATGTACCAGCAGAGTGCTGGAAGTAAAGTTTCTTGTTTATATACTGAGAACAAGAAGGAGTTGAATGTGGGTGGACTCTGCCAACTCTGGGCCTAGGTATCTAGAATTGGATGTATTCTGGAGAGATACCAGGGGGCAGGATAGGGCTGGGCAGCGGATCACCACAACCCCTTTCACCAATTTTTGCCTAAGATTAAGTTTTTCTACAGTCACTTATGTTCCACAACAGAATCCCTTGTGGTCCTTTTCAGGGCCTCATCGGACTGCATGTCAGTGCAAAGCACAGGACAGAGCGTAATCCAGATCAGGGCAGGCAGATCTGGATTACTGGTAGTCCTCAAAATCCATATACCAGTGTAGCAGTGTACCAGCTCTGGATGGTTCACAACATGGAGGCATGCAGAAGGCAGCCCTCCATTTTACAGACTACCTGGGGGACCCACTCCAGCGATGCAGCAAAGCCCAGCACCAAAATGGTTTCTCAAGGGGTTCCAAGGGTAGGAACTTTTGTTCCTAACCTTCAAAGCTGATGTGGGATTCAGAACTGGTGGGGCGGGTTTGGAATCTTGTGGGCAATGTGTATTCACTGGCTTTGATGCTAGAAGGTTGGGAGGGGGCTGGGTTTGTGGACCCCTTCCTCCAGATCCTACAGGTGGGATTATCAGATTCCACAGCACAAACAGCCTTTATTTATGCTGCATCTTAACCTTGCCTAAGCAATGGAGGTGAAGCCCCTTCTTTGCAAAAAGCCAAGTCCTAGGGGCTTGAATGGGAAGGGCTTCAAAAGCTACAGACAGCAAATAAACCCTTTAGTAGCACGAACCTTTCTTTCCTTTTTCTTTTTTACTGCCCTCCAGCCATGCTTAATGGCTGTTGTGAGGTTTAACTGAGCCAAGGCAAGCAGAAGTCAATTAAACTTTAATCAGAGTCATGACCGGTGTCTTTATTTTCCCTGTGAAATGACATTGAAGCAGGCAGGTTGGCAAATGGCCTATGGTGATGGCTCTTTCAGCCTTCTCTGGCTGTCTTGCTCAACATCAAATTTAGCCTTTAAAAAGGGAAGGAAGGAAGGAAGGAAGGAAGGAAGGAAGGAAGGAAGGAAGGAAGGAAGGAAGGAAGGAAGGAAGGAAGGAAGGAAGGAAGGAAGGAAGGAAGGAAGGAAGGAACTCACAAACTCCCTGTTCTACTGCACGCTAGAGATGTATGCATTCCTTGGTTATTCCGTAGGCAAACCGTTTTCATCCCGTATGGATCTGTTCAAATGCGTACAGATGTGGGAAAGATGCGGATCGTCAAGTACGCATTATGTATGAACCCGTACACATATGAAATGTCCAGATAATTCAAACGAATTGATCCGGACTTCAAAATTCAATTCGAACATTTACATTTGAATTTCTGATCATTTTATTCGAGTTCGAATGTGGTTTTGGGCAGACATGTCAAAAGCTCCATGGGTTGAGGTTGGGAAACAAATACACCTCTACAAGTGTACCTTCACAAAAGGTAAGGTTTAAGAACGTGTGAAATTTCCTGCACTCTCTTAAAATGTCTAGATATTTTCTTCTGGCCTGAACTGGCATGGTGCTGGTTCAATCATTCAAGAATTTGCTATACTGTAAGTCATGAAACCTTTTTTGTGCAAAGTGGTACTTTCCTGGATTATTCATCTTAATGAAGTATATAGAAACATGCACAGTGTGGAAAAGATGGATGGACAAGCAATTCTTTTCTCTGTACACAGCATCAGAACCTGAGGGCACTCTATGAAGCTGATGGGCAGGAGGCTTGGGAGAAACAATAGGAAGTATTTTTTCATCCAGACGGTCATTGGTGTGTGGAATTTTGGACCAGAAAGGGAGGTGAGAGCAAACAGCCTAGATAACTTTATGAAAAGATGAGAGAAATTCACGGAGGACAGGTATATCAATGGATGCCTAGGTCCTGCCTCAAAGTTGGAGAGACAGTCTGGATGCCTCTAAAGTTCACTTCCAGGTAGTCAACAGCAGGTGAAGGTTTTGCCCTTGTCTCCTGCTTGAGATGCCCAGAAGCAATTGGTGGTCCACTGTGTGGGTCCGGATGCTTGACTAGATAGGGTGTGGCCTGATCCAGATGGAGTTGGCCTCTGTTAGCCTCTTTTGTGCCACTGTGGGGAAATGCCTGATTCTTTAAGAAGCTGGCATTTCTCTACAAGATTTGGAGACTTCCTTCTTCATACAGTACTGTGCCTTATGAGAAATTATACTTTAAAAGTCAACCTTGTCTGCAGACCTCGGGCAATTATGTTAGCCATATGATCTCCTCAAGTTTGCTTTTAAATGGAATTAACGCTCTGGTGCCATTTCCAAGTCGAACACTGTTCAAGAAGTAGAGTGAACATTCCATTGCAAAGGGCTTTAAAGGCATGTAGGCAATTTAGACCTGTCCAGGTGACACTTTTGCAAAAGGGCAGATGTGTTCTGTTATAACAGCTAAGGAGATGACATGGACATTGCCCCGGAATCTACTTTAGTCATCTGGTTTGATGGCTGCAAACAACTTGTCACAGTTTGTTCTGTACTAGTGGAAGAGAGCAGAGAAGGGTAAAAAAATGTCATATTAGCATAGTGGCCCACACTGTGTCACTATTAACAAAGCTAAGCTGAAAACACCTTTGGGTGGCCTCTTTTTAATAATAAAAGAAAATCACACCCGCAGGTGTGTCTGTAACAGCTGTGGGATTTGATTAGCATGTTAATCTTGCTCACAACCAATCTTTCTGGAAGTGTGTGCCAGAATCTCTCCTACATGGGTATTACTTGAAAAATTAAAATAAAATGAGGAAATTAGGTGCACTAGGCCTTATTCTGGAATATATCCTGGAATAGGGGTCTGCTGTCCTCATGTTAATGCAGACTATGGGTCTTTTCCCACTAGGGCTTAGAACCCTTCTAAGACCCCATTAGGAACCCAATTGGTACCTGGGAAGGCCCTCTCCCCACCTGGACCCCATTGAAGGCCCCTTCTGCAAGGCCGTGTCCCTGGAGGGCAGGGGAAATCTGGATTTAATGGGTCCTTCAAGCCCTTAAATCTAGATTTTCTGAGGACCTGATTAAAGATGTCTTCAAGATCCGGATCTCCAGGAGGACCCCATCTCAAAGATCCAGGTCTTGAAGACCTGCCATAGTCTGCATCAGTGTGCAAACATCAGGCTCCTATCCTGAGATATATTCCAGAAAAAGGCCATTTGTGGAAAAGGTCTTGGCTTCAGTAGGTCAACTGCCCAGTCAATTATCTGCCCAGTTGCAACTTGGTTTTAGGCTGGCCTGCGGCAAGGAGACTGCCTTGGTTGCCCTGATTGATGACCATCTCTGGAAGGAAGACAGGGGAAGTGTCACTCTAGAAGGGGGAATAAGTAGCCATTCCTAATGGTGTTATATAGAACCTTCCAGGATGGGGTCACCACATATACAGTATCTTTTGTAGCAATGGATCTTTTGTAAGTCATCCGGCTTTGTCATGAAATCTAGTTGCCCAAACCTAGGTTTGTGAAGATTCTGCAATGTTTGTTAGGCAGAGAGAAAGCGAGCCTATGGTCACACCTTACTTTAATTCTTCTTCAGTCCATCTTCAGCAGCCGCCACTAACACTTTTTCAGTGCAATCTGTTTTATTTGTGGACTTTCCTCCCCTCAATCATACTTTCTTGAGTGCTGATTTTACAGGCCCCAAGCAGTTACAAGAGTGTTAATCCATTTTCATTTTGGGGGTGTGATTGGGAAGGAGGACTAAATGGGGGCTAAATTGGACTATAGTGGGTGGATCCTGCATGAATGTGTTTTCCCTTTCACCCAGTGGGTGATGACATGTTGCTGAGTGGCAAGAACTCGTATCCTATGAGAGTGCAGTGGGTGTTGCAATGGTGGAGAGTGGGAAAGGTCTAAAAAAGTCTTGTAAAGGGTTCTCTGAACTGAGGACGATCGGAGGAATTATTATCAGGCATTGGGTGTGGTTGGAGTTAGCACAGTTTGAGTCCTGTTTCTTAATAAGATGGATTATTTCAGCAAGGTGTGACCACGGCCACTTTTTCATTTCTACCCATTTTATTTGTGGACTTTCCACCTTCCATTTGGACTTTCCTGAGTGGAAGGTCCACAAATAAAACGAAGAGAAACGCAAAGGTGAGAGCTGTCAGACCTGAAAATGGACTGAAGAAGGTTTAAAGTGAAGGTGTGACCACTTAATGCGTTGTTTACCAGAGGTGAGGTAAGGAGTGGCTTTATCATGTACAATGGGTATCAAGTCACTTTGAGCTGCTGTGTCCAGGGCACATTGATGGAGGACTGCCCTGGCGTTAGACTCTAGACTACTCGGGGTTTGTAAAGACAGGGCCGAAATGGAGGGAACCTATTTTGGAGGCACCCCAAAGTGCGCCACTAAAATGGTTCCATAGCGGCTCCGAGACAAGGAACATCTAATCAGAACCAGTGCCATCATGCTAATGCCACTGGTTTGGACCACACTTTTCAGTGTCCTAAACCAGCAAGACTGGCTGGTGCATATCTGTTGGCTTGGACCACATAGATGTGAGCACAGAAGACTCCCAGGCTTAGCGTGGCTTTTGAACCAAGTATTTCCTGTCTCTGTTCAGACTCATCTAGACAAAACTTTATCCAAGAAAGGAGTATATACCTCTGTACATAGAAGACCCAGAGCTGAAAGGAAAATGCACCAACAACTTCCACAGTGTACTTCTATGAAAACGTGGCTTTATGACTGATTCTTTGGTCTTCACTTTTGTTTGTGCCCAAAACCCAACTGAGAAAACGATTCCTAGTGATTAGGATTTCAGGCATATGTCATTAAATGGGTTAATGTACAGTATATTCTGGTGGATAAGACTACTTTTTAACCCAGGAAAATCTTCTCAAAAGTTGGGGGTCATCCTATATGCCAGGTGTCATCTTCTTATACGGCAGGTATATCCCAAACTCTGTATTTTAACTGGAAAAGTTGGGGGTCATCTTGTACACCCAGTCATCTTATATGTCGGAATTTACGGGTATGTAAAGGACCTTTGTGTATCAATCTTGTTGTGTTGCATCTCCTTATTTAAAATTAATTGCAGTACACTTCATGTAAAAATAAACAAAATCCCATCTTTACCCCGGTAGGTTGTGCTTTTAAAATCAATAATGCTTTCTTTAAAGGAAAACTATGACTGTTGCCAATTTAAATCTCATTAGCTTTTGACTTTGGATTCAGAGGTTCAGACTGAGCTGTGGTGTTCTTTGTAGTGATTTGCAGCTCCAAGCAATGTGGAAATCAATGAAACAAACTTCAGGCATGAAGCTGGATAAATATTATTTTACGGAATGGTCCTGTACAGAACTACTTGGAAATACATCCTGTTTAATTATCTGGAATTTCTTCTAGGCTGAAATTAACCCAACTGTGGCCATGTTCAGATGTTCACCCCACTTTGTGGTGGAACTGATACTTGGTAGAAGCCCCATTGGTTTGGCACATCCAAATCAACGTAAAAGGGCTACATTAGAGTGGGAGATCCTCCTCTGAGGTCAGTACTCCCTGTCTGGGGATTTACACTAAATGAAATTTAGTGATTTGGTTTGGATTTAACCAAATAACCTTGGTTTGACTTCTGTTCAAACTAGGTGTCACTGTTTCTGTACAACCAGGTGGTTGAATTCACATGTTAATCAAGTGAACCGTAGCAAATTATCAGTTGAGTGCGGTAGGTTTTAGGGGTGTTCACAAAGGCAGTTTTCAACATTCGATTCAATTTGAATTAAATATTCAAATATCTGAATTAGTACGAATAAAGAAAAACAAATGTCTGGACATTCAAACTGATACGAATACATCCATATCTATTCATACAAATATTCACTATGTATCCAATGATATGGATCTCGTATGCATCCATACGCATCCTGTTTACATCCAGTATGTATCCGTAGGGATACATATGTGATGAGTACGTATCCGTACACATACGAAGGTCTGAACTCGTATTCATACAAATACTAAAAAATGAATGTCTAGGCATTTGATTCATAGATGAATGTCTGAATTTGTCCAAATTTGTCTGAATAATGAATATTTTGAATATTGCTGCGCATCCCGAGTAGGTTTTACTCCCAGGAAAATCCAGAGGTTGTTGTGATTGGGATTGCCTGGTAGAGCAAAGGCCATACCCTGCCAGCCCTGAATACTTCTACAGGAGAGAATGAAGAGTATACAAAATGGTGTCCAGGTACTTGGCACGCCATGCTTCTCTCTACCGGAATTTCACTTCATGCCTCAAAATAACCCCACCTTAATTGCCACTTTTTATCTGCAGAACAGAGGATTGGAGATATAAGAACCCAGCAATCACATGTCTCAACTCTTCCCTCAGCAGTTGTGGGTTTACTACTTCTGGTCTCAATATCCAATGCATGCATGAATGAATAAACTTTATTGATTAGTCACTTGACCATATCAAATTTCAAACATACAAAAATAAAACCATACAAGAGTAAATTCAGGTCTGTGTATATATCATCGTTACTTATCCTCATCACCCTTACAAGGCACTCCATTAAGCTCAATGAATAATTTCCTAAGTTGGGCTGCCTTAATCAAGTACAAAGCTACTTTGTATGTTACCTGAGCATTCTCTCCCTGCAAGTGGTAAGTCACTTTATGCTCTGTATTCCAGTAAGCCATATATTGCAGAAGGGGACCCAGTGCATGAGGTCACCTGACAATCTAGTGTAAGGTTGGAGTATGTAAGGCTCTGATCAGACTGAGCAAAAAAAAGAGGACATCTCTGAGGCTCCTCAGAAGATCGCCTTGAGGGAGTATGGTTCACACACCAGTCTGCCCCTGCCCTCACTCCTAAACATTCTCTGTTAGAAAAGGTGGATTAGAGGAGGACTGAGAAATGAGAGCCACACACTGTCTCTCTGGAGCTCCTCTGAGGTGCCCATTTTGTTATGTCTGAATGCTGCCTCTGAGGCAGCTTAGAGAAGGTTTTGAGGTGAGATTGTTCATACATCAGTCTGCCCGTCCCCCTCTTCTGAACATTCAGATTTAGAAAAGGTGGATTAGAAAAGGGTTGGGGACATGAGGGCCACACAGTCTCTCTTGAGGCACACCTGAGATATGCTTTGTGTTGTATCTGAACACAACCCACGTCACCCATTTTGGAACCATACGTCTCTGTCCTGACCTTCTATGATAAAGTCTGAATGGGCCTTTGGGTTTTTAAAATGGCTGCCATGCAGTCAACATCTTTACTTTTAATTGTACTATATATCCTTAAATTAGCAAAGTATTACATTATAATAATAGGCTCTGGTGCCTTCGGGAGACAGTCCCGGAGACTGAAAATTTAGCACAGCTTCTCACAACAAAAGTTAGCTGGAAGGGAAGTTTTTGGCACCCTATTATTTGCCTTACATAAACATTAAGACACCAGGACTGCTGGTATCTTTCAATTACATGGACTCCTGTGCCTCTTTAAAAAGATTAAGATGATATTTGGGAAGGCGTAAGAGAATTCTTTAAACAGACAGCCTGACACAGCTTGATTTCAGATTAGGCAGAATCTGGTGTAAGTAATTTTGCAAAGGGAATTCTTTTCAAAGTCATCATGTTGTAGACATTTACAATGAGGACATCATAATAATGTCTTTAATATGCAAATTATCATAATTGCATTTATTATGCTGTCAAGACCAAGCTGAAATATCCATTTCTTTTCACAAGAGGTGTGGGGAAAATAAAATCAGTTGCTTTCATGTATTTTTTTTAAAAAGCAATCTCGATAAAAACTAAACACGCAAGTACATTTTAAAAATATACATATGCAGCTGTTCTGAACCTCTTCCCTCCCCCTTCTTCAATGAATTTTCACAGTGTCTAAAAAATTCAGGAAAAATATACAAAAGTTCCAATGAGAAGCCAATCTTTGTAGGTCAAGTTCCACAACAACTCTGAAGCTGTGGTCACACCTGCACTTTAGACTTTCTTCAGTCCATCTTCAGGTCTGACTGCTCACACTTTTTCACTTCAATCCATTTTATTTGTGGACTTTCCACCCTCCGTTTGGCCTTCCCTGAATGGGAAGTCCACAAATAAAACAGAACTGAGAAGGTGTGAACAGTCAGATCTGAAGATAGATTGAAGAAGATGTCAGGACATTTCCCCCAGTGAAATGTAATAATAGTATCAGAGCTTACATCACTAGGCGGGATGTAAATTCAGGCTATCCTGAGCTGAACAATAACAGGTGCTCTGTGATCTTGTATCCTGTAGCCACAAGTATAGTAATATTGTGAGAAATGAAAATTGTTATGGAAAGCAGGTCACTGTAACACCAAAGAACAGTCCCTTGCTAGGATTGGTCCAGAGTAGGGATATGCACGAATGTTCTAAACATTTGAAATTAGATAAAATTCAATTGAATGTGCACATTTGAATTCGAATAGAATGTCTTCACATTTGAATTTAAACATTCGAAGGAATTTCGAATGTTCCAAAACATTCGTTCAAATGATTAGAAGCTACAGATACATATGTATTACATACGTATCTGTACGAATCTCATATGTATCTGTTCACATTTGCGCTTATAGTACGGAACGAAAATGGGATGGATACGGGATAAAACGGGATGCAAATGAAATGTGTACAGATATGTATAGCACATAAAATGTTCTCAACATTCATATCTTCAAATTCGTATCCAACATTCGAACGAATAGATTTGAATGTACCGGATTTGAATTGGTTTTTGTTACATTCGGATTTTAAATATTCAAATCAAATTGAATGTTTTGACATTCAATTCAACTTGAATTCAAATGCAGAAAAAACATTTGTGCACATCCCTTGTTCAGAGTGCTCAAATGGAATAGATGTTTCCTATAACCACATGTTGATTCCAGTGCCTTCCCACATATCAAGGTCTATTAGTAGTAGTAGAAGAAAAAGAATTGGCTTTTATGCCTCACTTTTCTCACCCTTTAGGGGACTCAAAGCGGCTGACAAACCTTCTCTTCTTCTCCCCACAACATGCACCCTGTGAGATAGGTGGGGATGTGAGAGGTCTGAAAGAGAGCTGTGACTAGCCAAAGGCCACCCCGCTGACTTTATGGAGAAGTGTGGAATCAAACCCGGTGACTACAAGATATAAGTCCAGCACTCTAACCATAAGACCAAACTGGCTCATCCAGTGCCAGTAGACCATCATGGAGGCATTCCATTTGTGGGATCCATTTCTGTGGCATGCCTCTGTGTTCCTGACTATCAGGGGAACTATTTTTGTGGCTCATTGGTTAGAGGCTATGAAACTTGGTTTCTAGCCCTTTGAAGCTCTCAAAGTCCTGGTCATCATAAACGTGGCATTGCTCCAGAATACCCCTTGCCATGTTTCGGACTGGTGGACCTCACTGATCCAGACACACTGGGCCAGAACAAGGCAAGATAAATTAAGAAAGGCTCGGGTCCTGGTCACACCTTTCGTTTAAGATGACTTCAGGTTGTCTTCTGGTTGCATTACTCACATTACTTTTATTCAATTTGTTTTCCAAGCTTGCTTATCCCTCTGGAGTCCTCATTTTTAGAGGAGTCCTCATTTTTAGAGGATTCAGCACGTCCTGGCATTCCAGGCCATCTTCTCTTCCTCACTGTGAGTGGGGGGACAGGCTAAAGGAGGCTGAACTGTGCTGTGGTGGGCGGGGTCCAGTCTTTCCTTTCATCCAATGTCTAAGGGAGGGTGGCACATGAGGAGTTCGTGAGGCACCTCCCCTTCTCTCCTCAATTTATGTACGTGATTCCTCTATCTAGCATTTTTATGCAAATTTTTGATTATTATTATTGTAAAAATTAACCACACGGAGAAGAAAAGCGCATAAAACAAGGAAGGGGGCCATGCAGATGGGGGAGCAGTCTTAAAAAAGAACCACAAACACACTCTCTCACCTCCCTTGAGTGACAATGGCATCTAGTAAAAGAGGAGATAGATTTGAGGCAGCAGAAGGGGTGGAGAGCCAAGAGTTCCATGGAGGAAGTCAGGTCAGTCACAGAGAAAGATGTGATTGTTGCAGCCCAGAATGAGGACAGCCTGAGGACGACCTATGTGTGAACAGAACTGGTACAGCCTCATGTTCTGCTCTTTTCCTCCTAAAATATGCCTTTTTCTAAACACGCTTCTGTTTGAAAATTGCAAAGAGTTCAGAGGGGAAAAATCAGTTTCCAAGGATATTTGCTGGTTTCCCCCCATATTTGCAAATTGTGAGTGTTTGTCTTCTTGTAATGCAGGGTTTCTTTAACAGTGAATTGTGCAGTAAATTAATTACATTGTTTTGACTACATCTGCCTGGTATGTGGAGGGATTCTTTATTTCAGTTCTTGTATAAATCACCAAAGATTACCCACTTGATAGCTATATTTTACTCCACGGTACGCAGATAACATTGGTAGTTAATCAAGGATTTCTGTAAATCTTAATGAGTTGCATTGTTACAATGGTTAATTTTGCAAACTGTCTTATTTGTTTTATGGTACTTGTTTGCTGGCTATAGGCCAAAAATGTGTTCAGAACTAATCTAATCATTTATAATTGGACTTAACAAATGCCTTTCCCATTGTTACAATTCTAGAGGCTTGAGTCATTTCAGCCAGGTGGAAGAGAGCTAAGGAGAACAACTCATTTGGCAAAGGCAAAACGACTGTCTGCACTAATCCGCCTCTTCTGTATGCATGTTAGTGCAAAATAGAGAAATCCCACCCATGAAGAAGAGTTGGCTTTTCTACCCCACTTTTCTCATCCATTTAAGGGGACTCAAAGCAGCTGACAAAGCTTCTGTTTTTCTCCCCACAACAGAACACCCTGTGAGGTGGGTGGGGCTGTGAGAGCTCAGAAGAGAGCTGTGACTAGCCCAAGGTCACGCAGCTGGCTTCTTGTAGGAGGGAGGAATCAAACCCGGTATTCCCAGATAAGAGTCCAGCTCTCTAGCCACTGGACCATGAGTGGTAAGCTCCAGCCACAAAAGATGGCGTGTTATTCAGATCAGGAGGCCTCTGTTCTGGGCCCTTTCTGTGTGAAAAAGAGGGTTACCATAGATGCAAACCACATCTATCTGGTCTAAGGATGTGCACGAATAATCGTAGGCATTAGAAATCTGATCGAATGCGCCAAATTTCGACATGCAAACTTGAATAGAATGTCTCAAAATCCGAATGTCAATATTTGAATCAAATTTCAAATTTTGGATCTATGCGTTCGAATTATCTGGACATTCGTAAGTGTAAGGGTTTGTACACGATGCAGGCTTGAAGATCCACATATTTCCTGCATCCATACGCATTTGTACAGATCTGTACGGGATGAAAACAGGTTGCATACGGGATAACTACAGGATGCATACAGACGTGTACAGGTGTGTACGGATCTGAACGGACGTGGAGAAGATGTTTATGTGCACATATGAATGTTGTCGACATTCGTATGTGCAGTTTCAAATCAAAAATTCAAACAAATAGGTTCGAATCTGGTAAATTCAAATAGAATCTTGTTAAATTCGAATTTAGAAGATTTGAATCGGATTTTTGGGTTTTCGATTCAATTCAAATAGAATGTCAAAAAACAAACAAACCATTCGTGTACATCTCTAATCTGATCTATTACTAATCCGGATTAGTGAGCCCTTAGCACAGTTCTCATTCGGATCTACTCTGCTCCCATGCCAACAATGCATTCTTGGCAGCTCCTTGATTCAAACTGCTGTTCAGATGATGTTTTCCTAGCAGCTCCGTGATCTGGATTAGTAAGCAAGGGCAGAAAGGGCACTGGATTACCAGTAACCCTTGACATTAAAGGCAAGTGGGAACCAGCTCAGAGCACTCCAGATCGCAAAGGTGTGCCTCCGTTTTGGGGACCCATTTGCATCCTGCCAAAATGTGTTCTTTGGGGGCTCTGTTCCTAGTTACTGGAGCCATCATAGGCCAGACCTGAGGCTTGTAAAAGCTCGTTGCTACCCAGAGGTCAGCCAAGCCCACGAAAAGGTAACAAAGAGAAGGTGGCAGATATTGGGTTGGCTTCTGGGTAGATACAAGCGGGATTGTAATGCCTTGTCTGAGGCAGTAAGAAGGCAAGTAGGGAAGAAGAAGGAGAAGGAGAAGAAGAAAAGTTGGCTTTTCTACCCTGCTTTTCTCACCCATTTAAGGGAACTCAAAGCAGCTGACAAAGCTTCTGTTCTTCTCCCCATAACAGAACTTCCTGTGAGGTGGGTGAGGCTATGAGAGCTGAGAGACAGCTGTGACTAGCTCAAGGTCACCCAGTTGGCTTTGTGGAGGAGTGCAGAATCAAACCCTGTATTCCCAGCTAAGAGTCTGGCTCCCTAACCACAAGACCAAACTGGCTCACTGACCTTTGCATGCGAAGCTACAAAGCTTCTTCTTCGTATGAAGACTGACCTTCGCATGCAAAGCTAAAGCTTTTCTGCCTTCATTTGAAGCTTCAGAGCAGATTCGGAGTGGATTTGGGTCAGATCTGCATTAGATTTGATCAAATTCAGATCAGATTGGATTGGATTCAGATCAGATTTGGAGGTGCGCCTGGTGGTGGCAGGGACTGAAAGAGAATTTGGAGCAAATCTGAAGCCTAGCACGTTCAAAGTGAATTTCCATCCCATTCACTTTGATGTGAGGTAAACAGGACAAAAATAATTGTGCCCATCTGCATGAGCCAGTGTACGAAAAACCTCCCATCCACATGTCAGTAGTCTATTGAAGGCCTCGCTTGCCCCCTTAGGCTCTGCCCGCTTAGACTGCCCCCTGGTGGCAGGGCATCACTGAGACTGCCCCAGGCTGTGTAAGAAAGGAAGGCTGGTCCAGTATACTGACCAGGGCCTCATCCTTGAATGGTTTCGTTCAGTAATGTGGGGCTAGGAAGTTTGCAAGGTTCCAGGTCAACATCTGCCCTGAATTGAGTCCTAGAGGAAAACAACGGAGAACAGCATCTGATAAGGAAATGAGAACAGAATATATTTATCCACTCAGTTTGGGCTTGTTTCATTTTGTCTCCTGGTGTTTTAGACCTTTCCCGAACCCTCATTTGCTTATTTGTTTTCCCCCTCCTGTTAACTGCTGCCAGTCTGAGCCATGATTGACATTTGCTGGGTCACAAACCGAACACCTGATCTGCTTCCATTTTCTAAAGCTGCCTCTTTTTGGATTTGATGGTGTCTTTTCCTGGAGCAATGCCATGCATGCCCGTACTGCTTCGAAGGGAAGCCATTTGCATTCTGCAGCATGCATGCAACTAATGAATTGAAATGAGAGGGGAGATGATGAGCCTTAAGTCTCAAGAAAGGGTCGCCACCTTTTCAAGCAAAGGTCCCCTTGTCATTTCAGTGGAAATGTTAATTGGCTCGCTACAGTTGAAATTAGCTCTTCCAGCTGTTCAGACGGGATCGGAGCAAGCTCTCTCTCAGTGTTTGTGTAACTGCTCAAAGAAAAATGGCTGGCAAGAAAGAGGACAGGCTGAGGGAGACCCCCATGCCTTCTTTTAGTTTGCAAAAGTATCTTCATGTGCAGAGGATACTTAACATTAGAGGTGCTCACTAATGCAATTTCCGGGATTCAGTTCAAATCGAATAACCAAAAATTCAAATTGATGTATTCACATTTGATTCAATTCCAATACATTCGAATCTATTCTTGTGAATTTTTGATCCGTATTGGCATATATGAATGTTAACAACATTCATATGTGCCCATATACATCTGTACGCATCCCGTATTTATCCCATATGCATCTTGGTTTTGTCCAGTATGGATCCATACAAATGCTTATGGATGCTGGAAAGATCCGTACAGGCAAGTACGCATCGTGTACGTATCCATACACATACGAATGTCCAAATAATACATCTGAATGTTTAAAAAAAATGAAATTCATTTGAATGTTTAAATTTGAATTTATAAATATTAAATTCAAATTTGAATATTCATGTCTAGTTGAGATTATGCATTAACATGTATGAGGATTGCACACGGAACAGTTGGTTAAATACATTAGAGAGCAGCAGGGTGGGTACATGTAACATGGTGTCCATTCCACAGTCCTTGATTTACGCCATGCAGTGCCAGCTTTGATCCACATGTGGAATTTAGGCATCCCTTTGCAGCGTATCTTTCTCACAATGTGCCATGTTCCCTTGGTTCCTACCATGTGTCTGTGCAGATAGACTATTCCTCCTTAGGAGCATAAGAATGTAAGAGGGGCCCTGCTGGATGAGGCCATAGACCATCTAGTCCAGCATCTCATCTTACACCAGTGGCACACCAATGGCTTCTGGGCATTTTCAAGCAGCAGAAGAGAGGGAAATCTGTAGATTCTGTGCAAATGACCTTTACAGGACTTAGGAATCACTTCTAATAGTCACTGATGCGCCTGCCCTCCATGAATGTGTCTAATTCTTTCTTAAAGCTATCTAGGCTGGTTGCTCTTCTGGTAGGAAAATAGGGTTAGACAAATTTATGGATGACAGATGTATCAATGGCTACTAGAATGGATGCCTAGCTACATTTTTCAGGCTGTGGGGACAAGCAGGATACATCTAAGGCCATTTGCTGGGATTTGAGAGCAGGAGAAGGTTTGCCCAGTGTCTCTGCTTGAGATGCCCATAGGCAGTTGGTGGGAGACAGGGTGCTGGAGTAGACGGGCTGTGGCCTGATCCACCAAGGCTCCTCTTATGTTCTTATGTTCCATAAACTGGTTATCCCCTTGGGTGAAAAAAAAATACTTCCTTGGTTAGGGTTAATTGATGTTGGGTTAACTGGTGAAAGGTTGTCTCAGCAGCTTCATCACCTCCATGGTTGGATAGTTAGCTGGAAACAGTGTGAAGACCCCTCCAGGCTGTTAGGCATTGTGGTGTAGCAAAACAATCTCACCCAGAATCCTTCAGCCCTGTTAAGATTTCCATCAGGCCTAAACCCAACAAAGACTGAGATCTTTTGTGCAGCTCAGTTGCTTTTATCCTTTTGACTATACAGGGATTTCGGCGACACTAATTACAGTAAGATTTTAGCAACATTGTGTTTTGCCAGCAATTAAGCTGGAAGAAAAGTAATTAGGTTGCAGCCACATGTGTCCTCCATGGGTGCCCAGAAGCCTGAGCATCCATGCACCTTGACCTCAAGACGTTGCCTATCCCACCACATGCCACCCCAGCTCCCTACCAAAGTGGCTCACTGTTAATCTTCTTTGGAGAAATTCAATGCCACAGAGAGGGGAGGAGGCAAATTAAAGGCTTTGCTGGGGCACAGAGCAACAGAACAAAAATGGCTGAAATGGTTGATAATCGCAAACAGGCCTTCTGGTTCTGGGGTTGTGCAACCCCAGAACCAGAAGTGCTTTTCTGGCCTCCAGAAGGCCTATTTTGGCCTCTGGAGAGCGTTGGAATAGGCGTGTGATGCCACTGGATGCCTTCCACCTGCCTCCCACAAACCCCCTTACATTTTGGGATGGGTTCCATGATGTCATGCTCTATGGACACCGAAATAGGCCTCCATTACAGTGCCTGGGGGGTGGGGGGCGCCGATCCGGTAACTGTGGTTAACTGAAACCATAGTTACCGAATCAGTGGATATGGAGGCCTGACTGTAGTCCTTTCTTAAAGCTATCCAGGCTAGTTGCTATCACCACTTCTTTTGGTGAAAAAATACTTCCCCTTGTTGGTCCCACCTCTCCTGCCCATTAGCTTCATAGAGATTCAATCTCTATCTTTCAATCTCTAGGAGACTCCAGGACACAGATCTGCTGCGAAACCCCTTCGCTCCAGGATCAATCTCCAGATTTGCCAATTGTCCTCAGTCTGTCCACAGACAACTGGATTGCTGCTTTTCAGGATCATTTTTGGTTAAACATGAATGAAGCCATGGTCACACTTTCACTTTAATCCTTCTTCAGTCCATCTTCAAGTCTAATGGCTCACACTTTCCCATTTGTATTTATTTTATTTGTGAACTTTCCACCCTCCACCTGGACTTTCCTGAATGGAAATTCCACAAATAAAATAAATAGGTGTGAAAAGATGTGAGCAGTCAGACCTGAAGATGGACTGAAGAAGGTTGAAAGTGAAGGTGTGACCATGGCCAAGACACGTGAATCTGAGGTTTCTATTACAGCACCAAAACCTTTTTCAAAGACTGGAAACAACTTGTCCAGGAAAGTCCTTATATTTTTCGGGTTCTCTTACCTGTGACAGCTATTCACCAATTATCCATTGAGACTTCCACGTTTCCGAGTTCTAGTGTATGTGACCTGCTTGTCGTATTTCCTGGTGTTTCTGATTGTCATTCACATGAATAATAATGCCACTTCTCTGGATGTGAGGAACCGTCAGAGAGAAAGAGAGAATATTTTTATTGCTCGGAACGGCAGTACGATCAAAAGCTATTGTTTTCTGTCGAAATTAATATTTTATTCTGAGGCTCACAGTGCAAGATATGGAAAACACGTTCCTTGCAAATGGCAATTCTTCCGCTGGAAAGGTTCATCTGGGGCCAGCCTACATCTGGGAGCGGCTTACAGTTAAGATGTAGGAACGATTGCACAGAGGGGCCCTACCCCATGCATTCTTGTCGGAGGCAGACTTTAACCTGCCAGTTCTCATTTGCTTTTCTCTCCATCAACTCAAGCTACTTGGACACCTCTCTGATGAAAAACTGTCATCGACGCTGTCAGGTTGCTGAGCAGACATGGCAGGTTCTTCTGTTTGATAGACTCTGCCTAGTGGCAGTCATTGATGTTTCTTTGCCCTGTCTCTCCACTCCCCATTTCTTCCTGAACCTAAGTGTCTGCGTGCACAGTCACTTGGGAAGTTATTTTATATTGCGGGAGACCTGTGGCGTGTCTTGCTCTGTTTTGTGTTTCTAGTCTTGACCTTCCCCAATCCAAGGCCACAGTCTAAGTCCACTCTAAGCCAATATGGGCAGTTGGTTGGGCATAGTAGAACTTGTTTTTAGCTCCCCCCCCCCTCCACCATCACAACTCCTCCTGTGCTCCAATTGGGTAAAAGTTCTGTGACTCCACAGAATGTCATCACCCATTGGGTGAAAGAGAAGGAAGATTCATACAGGATCCACCCACTATAGTCCAGTTCAGCTTCCTTCCTTCCTTCCTTCCTTCCTTCCTTCCTTCCTTCCTTCCTTATTTATTTATTTACATTTCTATCCCACCCCATACCTGAGGGTCTCTGGGTGGGTAACAACCTTAAAACAACAGATTAAAAACAGAATATACATTAAAAGATTTTTTTTAAAAAAATTCAACAAATCTAAAACAATAGAGAACAATAGTCCTCTTCGCTGATCACACTAAAAAAAAAAAGGAAAGTGGATTAACACTCTATGATAGGGGTGTGCACACATTTCTTATATTCAGATTCGATTTGAATTGGAGGTCAAAACATTCGATTTGAACGTTTAGAATCCGAACGCAACAAAATTGGATTTGAATTGAATGCATCTGAATCCATTCGTTCGAATGTTAGATTCGAATCTGAAGATACAGATGTCGACAACATTCATATTTGAAGATACGGATGTCAACAATATTCGTATGTGTCATACTTATCTGTACTTATCTGAGACACATACAGATACATATGTGTACATTTGTATCTGTACATTTGAATGTTTTGAATCATTTGAATGAATGTTTTGGAACATTCGAAATTCATTTGAATGTTTAAATTCAAATGTGTAGACATTCTATTTGAGTTACAGTGTCCTCGTTTAATCGAATCCTGTAACAATCAGGACTCAGGAAAGTATCCTTGAAGGGAGGAAAGTCCACAGATAAAACAGATGGGACTAAAAAGGTGTGAGTGGCAGGTGCCAAAGATAGACTAAAGAAGGATTAAAGTGAAGGTGCGACCACATAGGAATAAGTTATCTTCAGCAGCACTATGCAGAAACAAGCGAGGAATGGACCATCTTCTACCTGTGTGTAGCCCTACCCCAGCAGATTTTGGGTTTGGGGCTGCAATTTTATGCATTCACCCCTGGACCCAAAGACCTAAATTGGGAGAAATCGAATAGTCAACAGCACAATATCACAGGCTGTATGACTTATTTTTAGATCCACTGGAAGAAAAAAATTGACACATTCAACAGCGCCACAATTATAAATGGCTTCAGGTGACAGTTGCTTACAAAAAGTATTTCAGGCAGCTTTGCCATGTACAGATTATTCATATGACAGCAAGCAGAAAGACAAATTACTTAGTGACTGTGTACATGCTCTCTTATAATTGCTCATAAATTATTATGGTTCATGCTAAAATGCACCCACAATCTCTAGACTGCTGGCATTATTTTAAACATGAACCATGGCAAATCATTTGATATGTGACAGAATGCAATACATGTTATACAGTTATTGCAGATAGAGAAAAATATACTGCTAACAGTGAAGTTCATTGATAATCCGTAGTCAGATTTTGGGAGCTCATTTTCATTCGCCCTCCCTCCTTTTCCCGGCACAGACGCACAATCAGTTATGTGATAAAAGAGCTTTGTTTGCAGACAACTTCAAATACTAAGTGTGCAAACTTATTACTTTGTATTACACTGTGGTTCTAAATTACCTGTGTTCTGTTGAACATGCTTTGTTTTGATCTGTGCGTCTTGTAAATTGGCTTGGGACTCAATCAAAAAACCGGTATGCAAATAAAACAAAATATGCCTATTTGGAAGTCATTGGAGCCTGCTGGCTGGTATATGTGTGTAGGATTTCATCTTATTAATGCAATCCTAAGCGTATTTCAATAAAATTTAACTGGACCTTATGTCCAGATTTGCGGTTTCCAAATTCCTGGCAAGCTCATTGGGAAATCAGCATTGCTGCTGCTAGAATGACAATTTCCTATTTTATAGAAAGGCCATCTTAAAGGCTGTATATATGAATGCCCGCTGCAATATTAATGCCAGAAATAGGAGCAAGCTTGGCTGTGTTCACACTTAAGGTTTAATGCAGCTTCAGTCCACTTTCAGAGTGAGAGAATACATCAGCAAAGTGATAAGCTGTTTTCTTTCAGAAAATTTACCTTTGGGATAGATGATGTGGAAAGAAAATTACTGGTCAATTTACTGATGTGTTCTCTTTTTCTGAAGGTGGACTGAAGCTGGATTAAACCTAAGTTGTGACCACAGGTCTGGAGTCACAAATTCACCCCCCCCCCAGGTTATCCCCTATTCTCATCCTGTTGGACCAGATTCAATAAGCAACAAACAATTTTAGTTGTCTCACATCTCAAGAAGCAAGTACTTCTAGTAGATTTACTCCTGTTACAAGCTAATGTGAGAATCCTCCCCAACAATGGCTCCATCTCTGGTATAAAGAGAGCATCCATCTCCTTTCTCTTTGTCTTTTTCAGTGTCCAGCTTTCCCAACCATATATTACCACGGAACATGTAATTTGATGCAACCGTCTTCACTGTCAATAAAATGTCCTTATCTTTCACAATCATGATACCAAGAACTCTCATCCTGTCAAGTTGCAGCCCCTGCCATGTTTAAAATGAGACTGTGGGCCATTTCCCCCCATTAAGCTCATGGCTAATATGCTCCTATGATTGGCAGATTGTTTAGAACAAGAGGAGGGAGGAATTTCTATATCTGCAGCATACGCTTTAGACAGCTTGACCTAGATTTGAGTCCATGCATGGCTACATAAAGAAGAAACGAGTTTAATGCTACTTTCAGTATAAATAAAAATGACATAGGAGGAGGGAAGAAGAGCCATCTTCTGTTTGATTAGCAGGTCTTTGACGATTATAATTTAGTCCAAACTCATTCTGAACTGCCTCCCCACTTCTCCTAAATGTCATCCAGCGTTACGTACCCTGTTATAAATAGTCTTCCGTCAGTTTCTCAGAAGACATTGCTCTTTGTAATTATCTCCTTGAAGATTGTTGGATTCTTATCCCGCCAACGGATGAGAGAGTCTCTAGCCAGGCAGAAACAATGAAGAGATACACCCCACAAATCTCCTTTTCAGTTGATGCATCCGGAGCTTTTAATTATTTCCATGGTGAACCTCTGTGTTTGGTACCAAACTGGGATAATGTCTCAATCCAGCTCAAGAAAAAGGGGAGTTTTCTCACACTGAGCATGCGTTACGTCACCATTTGGATGTGGACACATTTCACTCCACGATGCCCTTGTCACTTATCTCTGTGATATTATGCTCAGTTCATGTTCTGTTCTGCATCCACTGATCATCTGGAACAAGGATGTGCGGAGTAGGGATGCGCACGAATATTCAAATGCATACGAAATTCGATCGAATTGACCAAATTTTGACATTCGAATTCGAATTGAATGTCCTTAAGTTCGAATTTAAAGATTTGATTTGAATTTCAGAATTCAGATCTATTCATTCAGATTATTCGGGCATTCGTATATGTATGCGTCCTTGAAGATCCACATCCTTCCCGCATCTGTACACATCTGTACGGGATGAAAGCGGGTTGCATATGGGATGATGCATACAGACATATACGGATGCGTACGGACCCGGGGAAAATGTGTATGGGCATCTACGAATGTTGTTGACATTCTTAAGTGCAAATTCGAATAAAAAAATTGAACAAATTAATTCAGATGTGCTTAATTTGAATCGAATTTGGTTAAATTTGAACTTTAAACATCCAAATTGAATTGAATTTTTGAGTATTCAAATCAAATCATATCCCATAACTTGCATTCGTGCACACCCCTACTCAGTCCATGGCCTGCTCTGCACTCAGAGATCATCTGGAATAAGGAGGTGCAAAGGTCTTTTCTGCAGAGGTCTTTTCTTGCCCTCATTTGACCTCCAGTTCATGTGGATCTGGTATGCTCTGTCTGCCCTCGATAAAGTGCAGAATCAGTCGGGGCTCATGAACTGATCAGTGTTTGATTTGAACTGGGCCGTGCCTGCTTGATCCAGTCCTAGATTGAACCAAATTCACTGTGGTTTGGTTCTATTTGAACCGAACCACAAATATTTCATTTCTGCACATCTCTAGTTGTTATCTGGAGCCATTGTCTGCTGTGCTGAGCTGTAGCCTATGCCCATCCTGAGCCGAGGAGGATGTTGTGCACCTGCCCTGCCTACGTGTACAGTAGGAAGGGCTTCATGCGCCATCCCTGTTATTTGAAGCCCCTCTGTGTTCTGCCTGGCTGGAACAGATGGTTACAATCATGGCTTTTGTCCTATTCCAGCCCCAAAGCCTCAGCTTGATGAGGATTGTACAAGAAGTCGATTATCAAAACAATCAGGCTCGTGAATGGCGAAATTACATGAAAATGATGGATTATTCCTGATCTCTCATTTTGCAAGCAACATCAAGGATGCTTTCAGTGCAATGTCCTAAATGTTAAATCAAGCAGACTTTGTTTACCCAAACCGAGGCGACGCATGCTGCTCAACCAAGAATTGAGATGAATATTGGCTGCTTGTTTCCTGGTCAAAAGGGTTAGCCGTATTTGATTTTGCAGGGCAGTCTGAAGACCCACTTTTAATAAGCTGTTCAAACAAGCCGTCTCTAGGACGGAGAAAATAAATGTTCAGGCATCATTAAGGTCACTCTCAGGTCCCCTTGCCTCATGATTTGCTTTGTCTAGGTTGATTTCCTTTCTGACATTTAAGTGGGAAACTTGCAAGGTGAGTATGGGAAAGGAAGGCAGTTTCTAGCCTCCCCCAAAACGAGATCTGGTGAGATCTACTTCCGCTTGGGATCAGAAACGAGATCCTCTGCGTTCTGTCCAATTCCTGTACCACTTAATGGAGGTTGCCTCGAAAATTAGAACTGCATTTTTTAGAAAAGTTGCTGTTAACATTCAAATCTATTCGTTCGAATGTTAGATACAAATCTGAAGATACGAATGTTGACAACATTCGTACGTGTTATACATATCTGTACGCATTCCGTACGCATCTCGTTTTTGTCCCGTACTATAAGCGCAAATGTGTACAGAAACGTATGAGATTCGTACAGGTACGTATGTAATACATATGTATGTGTACTTTCGAATGTTTTGAATCATTTGAACAAATGTTTTGGGACATTCAGAATTCATTCAAATGTTTAAATTAGAATGTGTTGATATTCTATTCGAATTTGAATGCCCACATTTGATCAAATTTGATCAAATTTTGAATGTTTAGAACATTCATGCACATCCCTATTTCAGAAGGAGTATCCTATGGAGAAGCCAAATTAAGATTAATAAAGTGACAGGCTGAAAGTTCACTTCCTGTTAAACTTCAGACCTTTTCTAGCTCTGATCAGCACATTTTCCATTAAAATGGATTTTCCATTTAGCCCAGAATTTCATTAATACGTACTTCCTCTCTCCTGTTCTGTGGGAATGCAGGGCTTTAATGAGGACAAATGGATTCCCCCTGCTTTGGGTCCAATGTATTCAGAGCAAATACACAGTTAATATTCCTGCATAAACATGTAAACTGTTCACTTACCAAGGGTGCCTTCCGCTGGCGGGTCTCAGGATTGCTTCACGCTGTCCCCACCAGATGTGAGCGGCAATTGCAGGCTCCTCCCTCTGTCTGCTGGCTCCTTTCATCACTGTTCCTTTTGCAAATGCCAGGATGTAAGTCAAAGCGCCTGCCCACTTTCCTTTGCTGTTCTTTATGTGCTAGGCTGACATCCAGGTATTTACAAGAGAAACAATCATGAAAGGAGCTGCCAGATGGAGGTAAGTGATTGCTGTTATGGGAAACATGCATTGTTGCCAGATTTCCTGTAATAGAGATATTATGGGATATCACCACGATATCCTGGGACTATATTGGGAATGCCACAGTTAGGTATGGTGTTCCCAGTATAATCCAGAGAGAATCATGGCCACAGGCTGCTAATAGATCTGCTAAAACAAGTGTACCATGTCCCAATCTTGTAGCCCAGGATACTTCGACAGGGTCACACTGTCAAATGGAGGTGTGGTGGCCTACTTGAGGGTGTAGCCTCTCTTTTCTACACCAGGACGCAGAAATGACCGGTCCTGAAGCAGGCCATGTAGAAAAAGAAGAAGAGTTAGCTTTTCTACCCCACTTTTCTCACCCAAGGAAGGTTGCATAATGGCTTGATTTTTGTTCCATTTGTAACCCCCATTTCTCCAATCTGCAAGGCGATCATAAATAAAGGCTTGATTTTCAGTTTATGGCTGTAACCTGGTGGAGCAGTGGTGCGCAAAACTGCTCAAGCACCTACTGCCACTAAACCTTGTAGCGGCTTTCAGCATTTTAATTTTTTGTTAAAAGTTATTTTCATGAATGAAGCTTTATTTTTACTGGTTTCTGTGCATCCCACCCCAGTCCTGGTTGTCAGCGCTGCTAAGGTCGGGGGGAGGCGAGAGCTGATGTCAATCCAGCTGCCAATGAGGAGAGAGGAGGCGTGCCCAAACAGTGCCCAAAGTGTGCCAGACAGCTTACATGGGGGACACGGTCTAAGTGGCTCAAAAGTAGCTTAGAAGTGGTAGTGTCCATTTGCTCTTGCCTTAAAACCCTTAAGTACATTCTCTGCCTTTTGGTGTGAATTAGAGGTGCGTTGAGAACACTCATGTCCACATGCTATGATCTCTAAGACACTTTTGAGCTGCTTTTTAAAACGTCAAAGGATGCAGGTAGTGAGAACAGGAATTTGGAGCAGAGTTTGCACCAACAGAGATCTGGCTAAAGGCAGCAAGAGCCACAGATTATCACTTTTCTAATGACTAATTCTGTCATACTATATTAAGAAATACTCTTGATATAAGCTATTACAAGAAAAATCACTTATAATGTATTTTCTAGCAACGTATTATGGGTTTATATGTAGATATAGATGTTAATGGAAAACCATAATTACCGGTACTCACTTCTGTTTCTGCAACCTAGTAATACATTCTTAAATATAATAAAGCAATAGATTCATCTCAGCTCAGTTTCAGTATGACTTTTTATTCTGTATTAACTTATGTAAAATCATTTATAAAGAGTTTTCTTTTTCAGATCCAGTCGCATCTAGAATTTGTGTCATGTTCTCATCTCCAATAACTAATAACATGCTTCCATCAATTATTCATTTCAATGCCTTTTAAAGACAGCTATGCAAACATTATCAAAACTTACTTCTCAGTGGCGCCACTACAGAGCCAAACTCATGCATTTCTTTACCATTCAGATGAGTTGTAATCTCAGTGAGGAGAAGAATTTAGTGTACTCATTTCACTTTGTACATCCAAGAAGGAAGGGAGGGAGGGAAGAAGGGAGGGAGGACGGACGGACGGACGGACGGATGGATGGATGGACAACCTCCTACCCTCCCAGGGCGTCCAGTGGCATGGTTCCCATTGCCTTGCAAGCCAGCAAGGCGGTGGGAACCACGCCGCTGCGTCCAGCGGTGCAGTTCCTGTTGCCTTGCCAGTAAAGGCATTTTTTCCTTGTGGAAAGCCTCCTGCTGTTGCCACGTGGGGAAAATGCCTCTGCAGGTCGTAAAGACCTTGAGCGCTGGGAGGGTGGGAGGTCACGCTGCCGGAAAACTTCCCACCCTCCCAGGACACCCAGGGAGGGGGCGTGGTGGGGCTAAATGGTGGCCAGCAGGCCTGCTAGGCGTGACCAGAGCCATTTCTTGGGGGGGGGGGGTGACTAGGTCCAGTCCCACTGCCACCTGTCTGCAATCTGGCAGCTAGCAGCAATGAAGGGGCCATGGGGGAGGCTTGAAATGGTACCCTGGGAGCACTGTTTCTGGAGGGAGGGGCTGGGGGGGCTGGGGGGGCTGGGGGTGAGCCCAGGGACCCTAGGCCTGTTGCCAGTGGGGGGGGGGAGGGGAGTTTCCTGCAGGGAAACTAACCTTCTGTCATCATCATCCGGGGCCCTTTGGCAGCAGCAGCAGCAACCAAAGGTAACAGCCAGTGCCAACTACAAGTCAGGCTGAATGTTAGCTTTGGAGGAGGGAGGAGCATACGCTCAAATGTTGGCACCTTACTGGCTTGTTCAGCGGTCAAAGGAGGTGCTAACATTTGACAGCTCTACAAATCAAAATTGGGCAAAGTTGTAAGCCATTTCCTATTGGTTGTAACTATGCCCTAAGCTTTGTCAGCCGCTTTGAGTCTCCTGAATGGGTGAGAATGGATGATATCCAAGGGGGCGGGGTGTCCGGCAACACTTATGGGTTATACAAGCCACCGCCTTTGAATTCCTTCCTTCCTTCCTTCCTTCCTTCCTTCCTTCCTTCCTTCCTTCCTTCCTTGCTTTTGTCTCCTGCATTTGTTTTGTATAGGATAAAAATCAGGAGGGACCTGCTAGCTAGTAAAAAAAGTTTCAACCCAAATATTGATGTTATTTATACTGGAGCCATTGAAGTTGTATTCCTTGTGACATCTCATTTCTAAGCTGTGTTTGTGGACCCAAATCATTACGTGGTATTGGAAGTGATAATAAGAAAGCAATGACTTTCTCTGGGTGCTATGCTCCTTGAAACATTCAACCAAGCAGAACAGAAAGTGCAGAGCAACGCACATCTGTGGCCTAACTCCTAAGAACTGTATATGGACTGGCTCACTCCAGTTTGTCTCACGCTGTAGAAATCTCTGTCTTCCCAGCTGGCATGAAAGGTATTTGTGTGCAGCCTAGGCAAAGTTTGAGTTGTATGGATCTACCCATGGAAATGTAAAGCACACAGGTTACCACACAGACTGTTTTGACACATTTGTATGATGCTTTGTATGCTATTTGTATGCATTCATATGGGATTCATATGAGTACAAATCCTAGGGGATCTATCCAAACGAATATGAATTTTCTTGCATTCGATTTAATACGAATCAAATTCAAAAAAACTACCTGTGCACATCCCTAATGAGGATTAGAAGATGTGTTTTCATACTCCCTTGTAATCTGTGTTGTGGCTTTGCAGTTGCATACTTTTAAAATATTCAGTATATGTTTAAATCCAGAAAGGCCGAGCCTTTAGTTTGAAACACAACAAATAGCCTTGAGATTTTCAAAACCAGCATCCTTTTGGAAAACAGACACTATAATAAGCCATTTACCACTTTAATCAAGGACAGTTAATGCCTTCCTTACGCACATCTGCTTAATAAGGCAATTCAACCTTTGGAGGGATTTGTACCTTTTTGATAGAACTTAACTCTTGCGAACAGCAAAGTGTCTAAGGCTTTTCATTTTAACAGGCCGACTGTAGGGGAAAAAATAGGAAGCTGATAGGAAGCATTTTGCATTTTAACTAATATTATAGGTGGCTGCTATCTGTGCTTAGATTATGCCTGCTACTTCCTGAATGTAACCTTTCCAAGTGCCTTTATGGCGAAGGGTTTAGAAATGGAAATTTAGCTGAACTGCACAAAATACACTTGAAATAACGGTTCACTTAGCCAGTTCAAGTGACCATAGTGTAATTAAATTTGAGATGCTGTGATTTGGAAATTAGTCTTCTAAGCCTGGATTTGAAAGGATTTGGGAGAAGATTAGAGTAATAGGAAAAAATAATAATTAAGAAAGATTGAGAAGTGTTAAAGAAGACTAGCACTGTGATCCTGAACAAAGAACGTAGGAGATGGATTTGGATAGAACAATGTGCTTCTCCATTATGTTTGCTCCGATTTTCCAGTTAAGTTCGATAGGAGTAGCGCAAGATTAAGGATGTGCATGAATGTTCTAAACATTCGAAATTCAATCGAATTCAATCAAATGTGGACATTCAAATAGAATGTTTTCATATTCAAATTTAAACATTTGAACAAATTTTGAATGTTCCCGAAACATTCATTCAAATGATTTGAAACATTTGAAAGTACGGATACTTATTTATTACATATGTATCTGTATGAATCTCATATGTATCGGTATGCATTTGCGGTGATAGTACAGGATGAAAACGGGTTGCATACGAGATAAAACGGGATGTGTACGAAATGTGTACTGATACGTATAACCCATATGAATGTTGTCGACATTCGTATCTTCATATGTGAATGTTGACATTTGTATTTTCAGATTCGAATCTAACATTCGAATGAATAGATTAAAATGTATTCAATTCAAATCAGATTTTGTTGCATTTGGATATTCTATTCGTTTTGAATTTGAATGCAAAAAAAAAATTGTGCACATCCCTATATCAGATACGTATCTATTCGTATCAGATACCTATCTAATGTCCGTATGAATATGTATAAATAGATTCATATAGAATAGAGTTTTACCACATTCAAATGAGATGTATTCGTATGAGTACAGGTTTTCTAACATTTGATTTGTTTTTAATCTAATGCCAACAAAAATTCGTACACATCCCTAGTGCTGGCCACTCAGTATAACCTGGGACTGGGAAAAAGGAACAAGATCTGTCTTTAGCTTCAAAGGTATGTGTTCCCCGAAATATGGAAGAGGTGGAAATGCTTCCATCAACCACACAAGTCTAACCTGCTACTTGGCTATTAACTGCCATTTCAGGGCCTGATAAATAGTGGGAGTATAGAGCTGTGACTCATACTGGTCTGAGGAAGTAGGGGGTCCCACTGGGCTGGTTCTTGGGATTTAGTCCTATGATGGTGCAGTGCAACGAATTGGTTGCTTTGTTGTAGGGATTAGCACAAACTGAATTTTAGTGTTTTGGTTCAAATCAATCCAAACTGCCTTTGGTTTGGTTCAATACAAACTGTTGTTTTTTTTCAACAAGGCAGTTCAGTTTGGATTAAAAACAAGCAAAACATAATGAGCCACATTGGCTTTCGCTGTGGTTCATTTGGTTCATTATGACACCCCTTGGTTTGGGTTCAGTGTGAAGTGCATTTTTTGAACAAAGGGAGAGTTCAGTTCTCATTTGTTCCGTTTGAACACCACAGTGTGAACTAACTTAACCAGTTCAGTCTAACCTCCTGCTGACAACTTCTTTTGTCTTAGTTCATAGAATTAGAAACGTAGAATCTAGAGTTGGAAGATACCTCTAGGATCATTGAGTCCAAACCCCTGATCAATGCAGGATTACCTAAACCATCCCTGGCAGATGTAGGTCCAGCCTCTGCTTGAAGACCTCCAGCGAAGGAGAACCCACTACCTCCTGTGCAGCCTATTCCACTGACTGTCAGGAAGTTTTTCCTAACATCTAATCTGTATTGACTCCCTTGAAGTTTCATCCCTTGTTTCTAATCCTCCCATCTTGTATAAGCGAGAATAGGGATGATCTCTCTGCACTGTGTCAGCCCTTCAGATACTTGAAGACCACTATCATGTCTCCTCTCAGTCTTCTCTTCTGCAGGCTAAACATTCCAGATCCTTCAGTCGTTCCTCGTACAACATGCTTTCCAGACCACTAACCATTTTGGTAGCCATCTTTTGAACTTTCTCTAGTTTGTCAATGTCTTTTTTAAACTCAGGTGCCCAGAACTGGTTACGATACTCTAGATGAAGTCTAACCAAGGTAGACCTTGGAGACACTGGCCAAAATCCTGACCCTGTGGACAAACCAGGTTACTGATCCTATGAGCACTCTGAAAGTAAAGAAGAAGAAGAAGAAGAGTTGGCTTTTCTACCCCACTTTTCTTACCCATTTAAGGGGACGCAAAGCAGCTGACAAAGCTTTTCTATTCTTCTCCCCACAACAGAACACCCTGTGAGGTAGGCGGAGCTGTGAGAGGAGAGCTGTGACTAGCCCAAGGTCACCCAGCTGGCTTCATGGGGAAGGGCCGAATCGAACCCGGATTCCCAGATAAGAGGCTGGAACAAAAATAAACTTCAGGGTTGTTGCTTAATGTTCAGTAGGAAAAGCACCCACCTATCCATGGTGTCGTCCTCCCTGCCCCTTTTACCCATCAAGGAAGATTTCTGCATTGTCAATGCATCCTGCTCAGTAACCTGTGCACCTGTATGCTCTAGTGCCTCCTTGAATTGGTTGCCCTCGGTACAGTATAGCTACTGCAGCTATGAAGTGAAAATTAAGCATTGTGTGGATTTTGTCCTCGTTGCTAATCATTATTGTACATGAAATGCAGCTAATTAGAGGAGGGGAAAAGGTCAGAAGAGGAAGTGGTTTTTGATATCAGATGCCTTCCTAGGTTTTCTTCAAGCAGAAAATCGCAATCACTAAACCACTCGATAGGGTCAAGTGAAGGAGGCAAAAGTGTTGGAGTTATTAATTAAAGAAAGTAAGGAGGAAATGAAACCTAACCAGAGAACCAGACGCAACAAAAGCCATTGTTGCCTAGATATTTTTGTTTTTACATTCTATCCAAATCAAATCAAATACCTGAAAATCCAATTCTATTTAAATCTTTTACATTCAAATTTGACAAGATTAGATTCAAATTTACCAAATCCTAATTTGTTCACAGTTTTGCTTTGAATCTGCACACACAAATGTCAACAACATTCATATGTGCACGTACGCATCTTCCCCACATCCGTATGCATCCGTACGCCTTCGTACACGTCCATACACATCCGTATGTATCCCGTGGTTATCCCGTGTGCAACCTGTTTTCATCCCGTACAGATGCATACAAATACATAACAGATGTGGGAAAGATGCAGACCTTCACGTACATCTCGTGTACGAACCCATACACATATGAATGTCCAGATAATTGAAATTAATAGATCTGAAATTCAAAATTTGATTTGAATGTTTACATATGAATTTCGGGACATTCTGTTCGTTCAAATGGCAAAATTTGGCACATTTGATTGGATTTCAAATGCGTACGAATATTCAAGCAGATCCCCATTGTTGCCCTTTAAGAATTACATTCCATTGTATGTTAAAATTAGACAGGTAAGTCCTCACTTCTTAACTGGTGTCTCTTCTTATTTATGTATTTATTTATGGCATTTAAAAAAAAATAAATCGCAGCATTCCTTCAAAGAATCCCAGGCTGCCTCCAGAAACTGAAGGGAAAATGCAGGATCTTGTTTGGGTCCCGCAATTGTTCTGTGCCGGAACATTGTGAGGCAAGCACAAATATTTACCTGTCCAGATGTCTGCTTCCACAATAGTGCAGTGCACACACCTGGGTATTTCAGTGGTGCAAAATACCTGGAAGTGCACAATCACCCCTGGCCACACACATGTGCAGCGGGCATTTTCAGACTGCTTTGGCCCTGCACACGTGTGGCAGCCATTCCCAAGATGGTGCCTCCTGATAGTAAGTGTCCAGACAAGAAGAGTCCTCTTACTATAACTGTAAAACCTGGGTTTTTAGTTGATTTTCCCGTGATAGCATTATTACAGTATTTCACCCCAGTAGCTTAGGTTATGCTGGGATTGTTGTGGACACGTGTGACCGTCTCCACATGGTGCCAGTCTGGAGGCAGCCCAAAATGGTGCATAGTCTTCTCTTTCCTTTATCCTCTCCACAAGAGGTCCAGTCAGCCTTACACCCCTGCCAGCTTGTATCTGAGTGAAATTGTAGCTGCTAACTTCCTTTCATGAAGTTTACCTTTTTCTTTCAGTGGATGGTTGCATTGACTGGCTGGTGGACCTCAAGAAGTACATGGCCCTGGCAGGAGAACCCGTCCGTGTGAAATGTGCCCTTTTCTACAGCTACATCAGGACAAACTATAGTATGGCTCAGAGCACAGGCCTCCGGCTTATGTGGTACAAAAACAAAGGTGACCTGGAAGAACCCATTATCTTTTCTGAGGTGCGGATGAGCAAAGACGAAGACTCTATATGGTTTCATGCAGCGGAGGTCCAAGACAGCGGGTTCTATACCTGTGTCCTCAGGTGGGTATCCTGCTTAAATAGGAATCCAGTGCAGTCTGAGTGTAAAACTGTTATAAAGACCAAAATGTCCAGAGATAACCTGAGTGGATTTTGATGTGAGTTGCATGTCGGCAGATTTTAAAGAGCTTCATGCTGAGCATACCTGCTAGCTCAGTAGGGGTGTGTCCCCATGGCCATTTTAATCTGAATTCAATTTGAATTCAGGAAGGAGTGTCCCCATGGCTGCTGTAATTAATCTGAATTCGGCACCCAGCATCCCCATGCAATTCCTTATTCCTGGATTTTATGAGGACTGTCCTGCCCACATCCAGAGGGAAAAAAGTCCTGATGAAAACAGGACTGAGTCCTCTTTTTGGAGCCGAGTCTGCTTCCTACCCCCTACCCACACACACACAGGCACAGTACTGGGCTATTTGGGATGGAGGTCTAGCCTTCTGGCCAATGGCAGCCAGCTGTGGGTGATTTTTTACAGATGTAAAGCTCCCCCCTCCCTTGCCATGCTTGCAAAAGCTCCATATGGTACGAAAGGTAAGAAAAGAGAGAGAAGGGGCGTTTAAAGGGGTTTAAAAACATTTTTGTTGGAAAAATGCTTTTAAAAGATTTTTGCTGGGGACATGTATCTTTTGAAACATGTATCTTTGGAAAAGGACAGAAGCTTAGAAATGTTTGAATTGATACATTTATAAAAAGGAAAGTAATTCTGATAGCGTTTGAAGTCCCTTCCCTTTGTGTTTGCTTCTTTTATTGCAGGCAGGGTTTGCATGGGGGGGAATTTGCATGGGGGATTTAAAACTTCAATTTTTCTGTTTTTATTGCAGGCAGGGGGGTACATTGCCTCGCAGATGTGTATTTGCAGCTAGAATTTATTTTTAAAACTTCTGTTTTTTTCTGCTTTTATTGCAGGCAGGGTTTACATGGGGGTGGGGGGATTTAAAAGCCTTGTTTCTAAGGTTTAAAAATACTCCCCAAACCAGGACTAAAAAGCTGCATGGTGACGGCTATATTTGGATTAGTTGACAAGAACTCAATCCGGATTAAAAATAGTCCCCAAAAATAGTCCAAAAGGGACTATTCAGGACTGGAATTTGTGCATGGGGATGCAGCCTCGATCTTAAATCAACTATGTGCATGTGTAACAATAAAGAAAGACACTTGTTGCACTGGGCCTCATTCCGGATTATATCCTGGGACAGAGAATCCCTATCTGTATGCTGGTGCAGACTACAGGAGGCCCTATCCAGGGCCCCCCTTCAATCTGCACTAGCATGTGTTTGGCAGGTCCCTATTCTGAAATACGACCTGGAGCAAGGTCCAGTGCAGAAAGGGTCAAAGACTTAAATATGACTTCCTTGTTTTGAATTTTTATGAAAATTACTAACAATAAAATATAAAAAAATACACAAACTGTAAGTAAGGCCATTTCCAGACATCTCCTATTTATTTTGCCATAAAACACATCTGGAACTACCATACATTGTCTATATGTTAGTTCAACGCTCTGGGTTTTAGAAGAAGTAGAAGAGTTGGTTTTTTGCCCTGCTTTTCTCACCCATTTCAGGGGACTCGAAGCGGCTGACAAAGCTTTTCTATTCTTCTCCCCACAACAGATACCCTGTGAGGTAGCTGGGGCTGCGAGAGCTCAGAAGAGAGCTGTGACTAGCCCAAGGTCAGATAGCTGGCTTCATGGGGGAGGGCAGAGAAAAACCCAGTATTCCCAGATAAGAAACTGGCTCAGTGGAGGGAGGTTGGAGCTGTGAGATTTCTTTTTTTAACCGTCCCAGTAGTATCACATGAAGTACTTTCAGGTTGTGACAGCTTGTGCCGAAACCTGACAGTACTTCTCATTCAGTAATCTAGACAGAGCTGCAAATGCAGAATTACCAGGTTTTGTGCTATGGTTAGGGATGTGCACAGATGGCTTTTTTGCATTCAGTTCGAATAGAATGTCCAAACACTCTATTTGATTTGAATGTTTAGAATCCAAATGCAACAAAATCTGATTCGAATTGAATACATTCGAATCTATTTGTTCGAATGTTAGATTCGAATCTGAAGGTACGAATGTTGACAACATTCGTATGTGTTATATGTATCTGTACACATTTCGTACACATCCCATCTTATCCCATATGCCTCTTGAATCCTCTTTTTTGTACAACTTGTAATTGTTTGCTAGATAAGCAGCAGACGACCAGATTGTCTCTTGCTGCTCCTTACCAGGTGCAAACCACCTTCATGTCTGCCAGTCCATTTGTGCTCAAGGAAGCCAGCCAAGCGCCCACCCATTTCCTTTTGTCGTGTTCTGTGCATTTGGCTGTCTTCTGGTTGCACCAAGCAAAATCGTAAAGAAATGAGCTGGCAGGGGGCGGAAGATAAGCATGGCTATTCCGGGAAAGCCCAGTATCTTTGCAGGATTTTCTATGGTAACAGTATTACAATTTATCACTTCACTAAAAGGTGTGCACAAGTGTTCTAAACATTCAAAATTCGAACGAATTCGATCGAATGTGGACATTCAGACTTGCGTAGAATATCTACATATTCAAATTTAAACATTCAAATGAATTTCAAATGTCCCGAAACATTCGTTCGAGTGATACAAGACATTTGAATGTGGAGATTTGTATGTATTACATATGTATCTGTTTGAATCTCTGTATGCAAGCCCAATACTGTTGCAAAGGTATTTATTTTGTGTTTTAAAAGAGCAAATTAATATTGTTAATATTTCTTTATTGCATTCCATCATCATAGTTTGATGGCTACAGAAATACCCTGGAAAACTGTTTTATAATTGCACGTTCTGATATTCATTTGGAAGCATGTCATTGACACCTGTATACATTAGTCAAGCTGAAGAAATGTGATTTCCCCCCCCCCCTCGTCCGTGGAATTTGCAAATATAATTAAGGAGCAAAACATTAGCATTTCACATTTTGTCTTGTTATTCCACAGCATCTCAGATGCAGGGAGTATTTAAGTGGCGCCTGTTCACACTTTTAAGGTTTGCTGTTGACATGGCATGACAGTTGCTACAAGAAATTTGTCTGCAATTTCCCCACTGCCTTTAGGTTGAAACTCACCTTGTGAGTATGAGCCATCAGGCAACAGGTTTTTGTCCATTTGCAGCCTGTTATGACAACGCTGAAACTCTGTGAAGCTCTGGTGGGTCTCATATGGAATTCTCAAGACGATCATCTTAGGCCCAAGCTGAGAGAGTACAGGGACACATGGAGCTTGCGATCCAAGCAAATATTGGTTTATTGATAAGAAACCATGACAAGAAAGTTCAGAGAAACACAACATTCCCTCTCTATCATTTTGGCTCCCAGTACCTTGCATAAACATTCTGCGATCCGTGGAGGAATATAGGTTTCCACGGCCGGTTACAGTCTCACTTGAATTTTTCGGGTTGCTTACATTGTGTTCCATATTTCTTCTGAGCACCTGAGCTTTTGGATATGGCTACAATATCCATCTTCAGAGGATCTGACTTCAGTTGCATTTGACTCTTTCAGAAGTCAGATCTTTGGAAGATGTACGTTATAGCTATATATCTGAAAGCTCAGCTTCACAGAAGAAATATGGAGCATGGCTTGGCAAGAACAAAACTGCAACAAGTGTGATCCTGAGGTCCTCCAAAGTTTCTCAGACATTAGCCTTGAGATACCTGAACTATATAATGGCAGTTAACCACTAGAGATCTGCAGGAATCTAGAAACTGGTTTGGTTTTTAATTGATCTGGGTCAAATAGGGTTGACCTGGTTCAGTTTGAACACTGAATGTGTTCAAACCTGTTTGTTGTTAAAATTCTGTTGAAAGTGCTTTGAGCCCATTGAACTGGTGTGTGTGTGCTTTGTGACTGAGTTAAAGCCAGACAAACCAGACAATTATATTTGAACCAGTTCAAAAATAAACCATTTTGTCACATCTCCATTAATTTATACTTCAAGTCTCCCTGTACCAGGAAAAATCTGGGTCTATGATGTAATCTACGATGTTGCAGACAGAGGCTGTAGCCTAAAGTTTAATCCAGCTTCAGTCTAGCTTCAGAGCGAGAGAAGACATCAGCAAAATGGCCAGTAATTTTCTTTCCACATTATCTATCTCAAAGGTGAATTTTCTGAGGTATTTCACACTGAAAGGAAACAGCTTGTCACTTTGCGGATGTATTTTCTCACTCTGAAAGTGGACTGAAGCTGGATTAAACCTTAAGTGTGACTACAGCCAGATAATAAGATGGCTGTATGGATGCTGTCCTTATGGGAATACACTGTAAGGTTGGCATCTGCTATGCCATTTTACCCTATGCCAGCAACTGAGCCATCTCTGTTGTCTTACATCATAGACCTAGTCTTTGGGTATTTTTCCACTTAGCACTAATGGGTCCTTAATGGGTCCTTAAAGGGTACTCTAGTGCTAAGTGGAAAAACATCCTTTGCCTTTCACAGAACCGGTAGAAATTTAGACTACTCTGGTTCTCAACAACTTCTTTCTGCTAGAAAGAAGTTGGGAGTAAAGTGGTATATTTATGTAATGATCTATGTGACAGGATCTGTGAAGGCAACTGCTGAAGACTTTGCTTTGGCTTTCTCCTGCATGATCTTTTCTTGGTGAACTCTGAAATGCTGCTAAAGCTGCAAATCTCCATAACCTTGAACTTTCCTGGCCTTAGTCTGTAAATGGTGGCCTTGACATATACTTTGGTATCTCAATTAGCCTGGAGCTCACTGTGACAACATCATCATCATCCTAATGTGTGCTTTCTTGTGCTCATCTGATGGCCACCAGTGACAAAATGTCACAGAAGTGAAAACACAATTGTGTGATGTTGACCACTCACATAGAAAGCTGCCCAGAGGCTGGCAAATTAGCATCTGAAGTCAAAGTAAAATTAAAAGCAGAGGTGCAATAATCACTTTGTAGACCCTGATTTAACAGGAATATAGCTACCAAATCTAAGACCTTTTCTGGACTGGACCTTATTTCAGGATATATACAGGAATAGGGGCCTGCCATCCAGATGCCATTGTAGACTGTGGGAGGCCCTGGGAGTTTCCGTAGGATGAGGAACTCATCTTGCTTTCCCAGGGGCCTATTCTTAATTATATTTTCTCATATCCGACCATATTGGAAGGCCTTTTATTTTGTGGCATCTTCTGCGAAAGTTCTGGCAACCATAAAGACTAAATTGTTTGCATGTTTAATTTATATAGCTTCTCGATGACCAAAATTTCTCTGGGTGTTGCAAGCTCTGCTCTCGCAACCGAAATCCAGGAGCTCTGGGAAGCAGAGTGGAGTGGCAGAGAGACTGCTGCAATAGGAGCAACAGCTGGAGGGCTGCTGTGATAAGCCGGGTGTTGCGATAGTTATTGCTGGATACCTGACTGGCCCAGGTTCCGGGGATCAGCCACGTGTAATGGCCAACCCTGATCAGATTAGAAAATGGGTCAAGGGAACAAATGAAGAAGCTGGAGACAGGTTACAGGTGAAAAAAAAGCCCAGTTTAATGCTGCAAGGGGTTTTTATACAGCACAAGAAGGGGCATGGAGGAAGTGACATCAAAGCAACATCAGGGGAGGCAAATGGAGGAAAGCTGCTGTCTTCTGGGTCAGAGGTCCTTCTGATGTCACATCCTGTGGTAGCAGGAAGAGAAGAAAGCTGTACTCCTAAGACCATGTGCTTTGCGGACTCCATAATGCCTAAGAGTCACTGCAAGGAGTGTAACGAATTCAGCACCCTGGTGGCACTGAGTGTGTACTCCCTTTACTCTCGAGACTTGAGAATTAAGGTGGGGTCTGGAAGGGAAGCCAAGGAAAAACTGTGCAGCCGGGGGATTACTGCATCTGGGAAGTTTGCAGCAAACACACATAGGCTGTGGTCATACCTAAGGTTTAATCCATCTTCAGTCCACCTTCAGAGTGAGAAAACCTAGAGTGCCTAGTAATTTTATTTCCACGTTATCTATCCCAGAGGTGAATTTTCTGAGTTATTTAACACTGAAGGAAAACATACTTAGTTGATGTGTACTCTCACTCTGAAAGTGGACTGAAGCTGGATCAAACCTTAAGTGTGACCACAGCCAAGCTTACTCCTATTTCTGGCTTGGGGAGTGGGAATGCAACACACTTCTTTTTTTTTATGTCCTGTTTCACTACTGTGAAGCTTTTTCTGAAAATAAGTTAAACCTCTTTCTTGCAAGGTATACTAAAATCATCATATCTATCCTCTTGGTCTAGTGGTTAGTCAGCTGGACTCTTATCTGGGAATACCAGGTTTGATTCTGCACTCCTCCATGAAGCCAGGTGGGTGACGGCTCTCTTCTGAGCTCTCACACCCCCACCTACCTCACATGGTGTTCTGTTGAGGAGAGAAGAGCAGAAGCTTTGTCAGCTGCTTTGAGGCCTCTTAAATGGGTGAGAAAAGCATGGTAGAAAAGCCAACTTTTCTTCTTTTTGAATCAGCACGAGAGTTCCTTTAAAAATGAATAGAAAGGAGTGATTGACTCCTGTTGGTCAGGTGCTGGTGGCCATCCAGAGCCTTAGATGAGAGCACACATCTGCTTAGACAGCAAAAAAGCAGATGGAAAATTTGCTCTGTTCGTAGGAAGGAAAAACCACCATTTCAGCTAAGAACAAAGCTGATCTGCTGCTAGCCTCAGCCCCTGTGGGACTGGAAGTATTGCTTGCAGTTTGTTATAACACCACAGTTCATTGCCATTGGGTGCAGTGTCTAGGAAAAACAGCAACAATCACCTTGCTTTGTGATTCTTACACCTGGCTTACATTTGCAACCGTGGCTTTGGTAGCACAGTTGCAAATCGAATTGTCAACTTCTTTGCTAGGGCTAGTCGTGCAGTTAGATGGTAGGGGCTCTTGTCCACCAACAAGGAAGCTGTGTGGTGTTCATGCAGGAGAGCTCAAGTTGGGTCTCCTGTGCAAAGATTTCAGGTAACAAGCTTTGTCTGCATAAACGCTGATTAATAACAATATATTCAGCAATTTAAAAAAACTGAAGTATTTGCTAAACTGTTTTGCAGGCGTGATAAATTAGATAAATTCATGGAGGACAGGTGTATCAATGGCTACAAGAATGGATGCTTAAGTACTGCCTCCAATTGGAAAGACAGGCAGGATACCTCTAAGGGCCATTTGCAGGGAACTGAGAACAAGTGAAGGCTTTTGTCTTCGTCTTCTGTAGCAATAGGTCATCCGTTCACTGCTACATCATATGCACACTGCGCCTGTGCTATGAATATGTACATTGCTAACATAGATAAATGCAGTAGTCAATGCTATATACACTTGAGCATCAAACAATAAACCTAGCATCGTCAAAGCATAGTCATAAATCTTAAATACATGAGCATCAGATACCAATCAATAATCACAATATAAGCAATATGGGCAGAGAGCCAGCAAAGCAAGCAGCAAAGCAATGCAAGCATAGATATTAAACAGTCATGAAACAAGGTATAGTGATCAAAACATATGATGGTTTATTGAAGGATTGCAAGCTTTTCTTATACATAATAAACTGCTGAATCTGTGTGAACTCAATCATTCAAGCAGCCTTTCTCATACGCTTTCATGTAACACTTCTTTAGTTGCTAGTTAGAAAGGACAACAGAAAACAATAGGCTTCTGAATAAGTTTTTTTGGCGAGCACTGTGAACAGAGATAAAGCCAAGTTTTGGCAGGCATAGATACTTTTGTCAAGAACAGCTTGTTGCTTGCTTTAGCTGCAATTCAGCTTTAAGCAAAATATGAGAGACTTTCTCTCCAGCAATTCAATAATCAGTTGATTGCCTATAGAAAACTTCTATAGTCTTCTGCTCAAGATACCCAGAAGCAATTGATGGGCCACTGAATGAGGCAGGATGATGGGTCAGATGGGTTGTAGCCTGATCCAGCAGGGCTCCTATTGGGTTTTTATGCATGCCTCTGTGATCTGGACTGACCTTATATAATCAGGTCCACTGGTAATCCAGATCAAGAACCTTCTGATCTGGTTTATGCTTCCTCTGATGCAAATGGGGGGGGGAATTACTAGTGGTGTGCAGAGCCTCTCTGAAGCAGGCTGTGATGTGCTCATGTCCAGAAAGGTGCCAAGTTTCTTTGACTGTGCTTAATTCTTGCCATGATGCTGGAAGAACATGTAGTGTTTATGTTATCAGAATCTGAGCCATCTGTAACCTTTGACAGCTATGATCTACTCTTGCAGCTTGTCCTCTCTAGTAACTCCACTATTATCTGGATTTAAAAGTCTTTAATTTTTAAAGTTTAGTTGTTCTAGTACTTAAGCACCCTTCCCGTCCAATTTTTTCCTATGTTTCCTTGTCCTTTCTGTTACCTTGGTAAGAATTATATTGCTGATAAGTGAACCATGGAGATACCTCTGGGGGATTTGATGTCAAAACCAACATTCATGCTAAACTTTTGCATTTGCCAACAGTGACATTTCTCTGATTACATTTAACCCGATTGGTCAGTGGGAGATTTCCTTCACATTTGATACTGTGCATTTCAGCAGTAGAGCTAGTAATTTGCTTGTCTAGGCCCCTTCCAAAATGAACTTGCATTCTAACAACAGAAGCCCAAAAAGGTGATAGCATCATACGGCGTAATAAATGGAGATTCCAGCAATTGTTGTAGAGAAAGAATGAATAATCTTAAGCAGTTTAGGGAGGGAGGGAGGGTTTGCAAAGAATCCATTGGAAGAAAATAATTATTTTGGTGCTTGAAGAGGGCAAATGAATGCACTGGAACATCTTGATAATTGCTGGAAATAAGAGTTGTGCAATTTTTGGTTCATATTCAAAAAATTGATCAAATAGTTCACGCTTGATGCTGTTCACATTGAACCGAATATGTGGTTGCTTGAATTTCTGGAAATTCAATCAACCAAGCCGGTCACTCATACACTCAAATGATTTGATCAAACAGTTCATGTTCACCATGTTCCTAAACTAGAACAGGGCTTTTTCCAATGGAAAAAAAATTAGAATTATTTCGTTTTCAAACAAGTTCAAAACTAAATGCAAATGACTGTTTATTAGATTAAATTGTTTGCTGTTGAGATCAATAAGGCAGGTGTTTGGTTCAATTTTGAACCAAAAACATGGGGTGTTTTTCCACTGTCACTAGAAGTACCCATTAAGTATCCATTAATGGGTACAAAAATGCCATTATGTACCCATTAATGGGTACTTAATGGGTACTTTTAGTGACAGTGGAAAAACACCCATGATTTACATTTGTGCACATCTTTGGTTGGAAAGAAAGGAATGCAGGATGTTCGTTGAACAAGGTTTTGTACAAAGGAGAGGATCATATTTCTGAGATTACACATTCTAGATGATTTTATAGAAACTCTCACATTATCAATGTGAATTTCCGTTTGCATTAGCCATCACACAGACCCATTTGGCAAGAGCTCTCCAATAACCAAATGGAAATTATTTCATGTCTGTTGCTTATTTGTCTGATTTCTCATTTGCTTTCATACTAAAGAAACTGGAATTTGTGGAACAAAAGTGGAACTTGGGTCTTTCATGAAAAAGATGCTTATGTTTACGGAGGGGAAACTGAGGGATTTCAGATACTTTTGGAGCTTCATGCAAATAAGGAATGGAAAAAAGGGGTGATGAGTTTGAGTTTGCATTACACATTTGCACACATACATTACTGGTCATTAGGGATGTGCACAAATATTCATCACATTCAAAATTCATATGAATTTGTCAAAATTCAGATATTCAAATTTGAATTGAATGCCGATACATTTGAAGATTGGCATTTCAATGCTAATCAAATGTCTGTATACATTTTATACATTTGTATGAAGCTTTGAACCTGGTGAGAAATCGGCTGCCCAGTCACATCTGCAGCAGATCCAGAGCAGATTCAAAGTGGAGTCAGAGCAGATTCAAAGTGGATTCAGAGCAGATTTGATGCGTTCGTAGCAGATTCATAGGGGATTTGGAGAGAGACTGGCGGCAGGGATTTAAATCGGATTTGAATAGCATTTGAAGAACATTCATATTAAATTTGAATCTTAACATATTCAAAGGGGCTCTGTACAACAAATGTGAATTTACTGGCATTTTCTTTGATTTGAATGGAACATGAAAAAATAATTTGTTCATACCCCTACTGGTCATGCATCGTCTGCCTTCATTATCATTGCCATGGCAGTAGGAAAGACAGATATATCTGGCTACTTGAATTAATGCCTAAATGCATCTAAGGACACTTTCAGGGAACTGAGAGCTATTGAAGGTTTTGCCTTGTGCTTGAGATGCCCAGAAACAATTTGTGGGCCACTGCATGAGACAGGATACTGGACTAGATGGATTGTGGCCTCATCCAACAGGGCTTATGTTCTCATGTTCTTATGGCAAGGAATAAAGAGAGATCTGGTTCAGCAGCTTATGGAAGGACCGATCATATGAACATCCCCAGAAATGGAGATATTATTATCTTTCCAATTGCTGTACCATATTTCCTCAGGTATTTAGGCAGGGCCTAAAATATATTTCCAAAAATGAAAGTGGTTTGGATTTTTATACCCTTCTGCTTTAAGATCAGTCATGGCCCTTCTCAGACCCACTCTACTGGTCTCAATGGCCCCATTGGCAAGGAAAGAAATGCTGCTGTCAAGTTCTAATTGCCATCTTTTGAGAGTGATACACCAATTTTATTACCTGTTTGATCCTCTCAAACATCAGCCTAACCTTTTTAGATATATGAACACACCTTTTCAGTTAAGGAATATCCTTTTTGATCAGATGAATGCTGCCCTTCGGAGACTGGCACAACGGGAATTTGGAGCTTTTGGCTGCTTGACACACCGGAAGCCCTGAGCGTTGCTTCAAGAGACCAAATTGGAGGCATTTAATCTGATTCCATAATATGATTTGTTTCCTCTGCCCCCTGATGGTTTGAAGCCCCTTTCTTTTCAGAGAGAATTCAATGCTTTATATTGCTTTAGGGTCTGCCTGATTTGAGCTGTGGGTCATAAACGATTGTTTGCCTTTCAAGCAGCCTCCTTGTCAAGGTCATTTCTGAAAACCTTCACAGAGCAACACTGCGTGCAATGAAACAGGGCTGAGCATATCTACCCCCCTTTTATTTCCGCCTCCCACATAAATGAATGCATTAGCCATTGAAAGGCGGGTCTCTTTCATGCCTTTGCGTTGCCCGGTGACTAGAGAAAACCACTTCTTTCCTTGACTCCCAACACAAAACCCAATAAATGCAGTGCAAGTATAATGAAAACAAATATAAAACAATCAGTCCCCCCTCAAAACACCCCCCCCAACAGAAGATAGCCTTTTATTTAGGCAAAATGAAGGGAAAGGTTAATGCAACAAAGCTGACTGTGGCCATTCAAGGAACATATAAGAAAATCCATCATTTCCCACACTGAAAGCAGATGGAACTAGGGGAGAGAAATTAATCTGTTGTAGGGGTGTACACGAATGCAATTTTCAACATTTGATTCAATTCGAATAGAATATTCCAATGTCTGAATTCATACGAATACAGAAAAATGAATGTATTAAAATTCTGATTCGAATACATTCATATCTATTCGTATGAATATTTGATACAAATTGGATGATATGAATGTTGATAACTTTCGTATGTATCAGTACGCATCCCGTTTTCATCCCGTACATATCCCGTTTTTATATCATACGTATCTGTACGGGTATGTACAGATAAGAATAAGATGCGTACAGATACGTATGTAATGCGTATGTATCCATACACATACGAATGTCCAAATTATTCGAAGGAATGATTTGAAATATTCGTATTCATTTGAATATTAAAAAACAAATGTCTGGGCATTTGATTTGAATTCCAAATTCGGCTGAATTCAGTCAAACAATGAATAGTTCAAATTTTCTTGCACATCCCTCATCTGTTGTAGGTTGATAATTAAGCCAGGCAAAGAACGGTAGGATGACCAGACTTAATAATAATCCTACCATTCAAAGATACTTGGGTGGCAATTAAATCCCAGCCCATGTGAGGTAAGAAGTATGATTCCTAAAAATCCCTGACTATGGTTTTTGGGGGAGCAGAACTGGTTGTTCCAGAGAAGAAAAAGGAGGAGGAGAATAATTTTTAATCCCACTTTTCTCACCTTTAAGAGGACTGAAAGCAGCTGACAAACCTTCTGTTCTTCTCCCCACTACAGACACCCTGTGAGATAGATGGGGCTGTGGGAGCTCAGAATGACAGCTATGACTAGCCCAAGGTCAACCAGTTGGCCTTGTGGAAGAGTGCAGAATCTAACTGGCACTATAACCACAAGACCAAATTGACATTTATGGAAATGCTTTGAAAAACAAGAGAAAAACAGCAGGGTAAGATCACAAGGCAACTGCAGTTACTTACCTGTCTGGATGCTTGATCCTGCAATGATGTGCTGCATACCTCTGGGTATTTTGATGGTAAGCAATATCCAGAAGTGCACAACACCCCCCCCCCCCCAAATGTGCATTGCAGCTAGTTCTTACCTTCTTTTGGCTCTGTGCATGCACAATGGCCACTTTCAGGCTGAGAAAAAATCCAGATTGGTTTTCACCACATAGTGATATGGGTTTACCTAAGGTAGAAGTGTTGATTGATCCCAAGTATCAATAATGGAGGAACCCCTTGATTTTCATGGGGCTGTCTTGGGATTGCCACATCTACCAGATGCACATCACGCCGGTTTTAAAAGGGTTGCATTGGCTGCCAATTCACTACTGTGCCTAATTCAAGGTGTTAACCCTGACTTACAAGCCCCCAAATATCTAAAGAAATGCCTTCTTCCATACCATCCTGCCCGTGCCTTAAGATCAGGAGGTGAGGCCGTTCTGGTTGTCTCACCGCCTTCTGTAGTGAGTCAGGCAGGCACCCGGGAAAGGGTCTTTTTGGTAATGGCCCCCAGACTATGGAGTAGTCTCCCCCTTGAGGTGCGTCTTGCCCCTTCCTTGTATATATTCAGGAAAGCGGTGAAGACGCACCTCTTTACCCTGGCTTTTGGCTAAGGTGATTACACTTTTCCCCACACTGAAGATACTTTTATTTTAAGATTTGGGTTTTTTTTAAGTGTTGAATCTTTTCAAGTGTTTTTTATTGTTTTAATATATACTGAATTGTTAATTGCTATTTTAAAGGTTGTCACCTGCCCTGAGACCTTCCGGTATAGGGTGGGATAGAAATATAAATAATAAATAAGTAAATAAAAGGTATCCATGGCCCAGAACGATCCTCCATTTGAGGCCCTGTCTCAACGGGGCCAAATTAAAGTTCTCTAGCTTTCTGAGAGCTTGTCCACTTGCTATTTTTGTAATGTCTTCAAAAATATGTTGTGCTCTACTAATCCCTTTTTAATGTCTCACCTCCCTTCTGGCAGTGCAGACAGTATTTTGCTAATCAGACAGTCAGTTTTCTCAAGCCTGCCCACCCTTAATTGTAACTAATGAGGGAAACAGTGCATTGTTAGGTCCTTGTTCCAGTAAGCACTTTACATAGAATTTGCCATGGGCAGTGTTGAAAATATGAACTAAATAATGCAAGATTGTTAGCTGAAGAACACAGCCCTATCACCTCTCCTGAATTCTTTATTACCCTGACTTCCAAACTGTTTGACCTTTCTTCTTGTAATCAGGAAAGTTCGTAATCGTTCAGGTAAGTTAATTGTTAACAATTGCTCTGCGTGTGCTGATTATATAAATAATGGATTGTAACGCATGCAGGTTAAAAAAAATACGTGGGTATTTTTCTCCTCTTTTCTTCTGTAAAGTTCAATCTGTGTTAGTCTTTCTACTTTTTTTTTGAGCTTCTGTTCACTTTTGTGTAGGGAGGCAGATGTGTAGCCAAGATGTTCATTTGCAGAGAATATCTGAGAGAAAATAGCTGGGGTTTTTTGGTGACTTATTTTCAGATAGTCCTTTGCTAGTGATTTCCTTGTTATGTGTGGAGTGGGAGATGGATATGCGCAGCAGGGCTTTCTTAGTGATGTCCCCAGGATACAGAAATCACTTTGCCAAGTCTGAGGGGAGGTGAGCAAAATACACCAGAACAAAAACAATGAAATCTAAAACCATGGAATATATGCAGTCAGAAAAGCCATAATATTTATAACTCATACTTGCATCTAAAATGGAAAGTTAAAACATAAAATTTATAGACTGCTAAGTAAATAACTATATCAGAAGGAAGTATCCAACCATAGATGTTCTAAAAGGGATACAGTGTCGAACAGTATAAAAAACTGCGGAGATGTCAAGAAGTGTCAACACAATTGCACTGTCCCATCTTTCTCCTTCAGAGAGTGACCAGGCCTGAAACTAGACTGAAATTGGTCCATCTGATCCATGAGAGATGTGCATAAACTGTAAAACAGTTGGTCAGTTTGCATTAAATGGAACCTTAAGAGCTAAGTTTGATTTTGAACTTTTCAATAGGGCCTTCTCAGTGATGGCCCCTGGGTATGGGATAGTTTTCCCCTTAAGATGCATCAGGCACCCTCACTTTACATGTTTAGGGCTAAATGGGGGTATAGCTCCCCCTCCCTGATTTTCAGACCCTTTTATTGTGTTAATATGTTTGTTTGGTTTTAAATGTTGTATCCTACCCTGAAACAAGGCAGGATAAAAATGCAAATAATACATACATACATACATACATACATACATACATACATACATACATACATACATACATACATACATACATACATACATACATACATACATACATACATACATACATACATACATACATAGCTTTGAATTCAGTTTTGAATCTGAACCTTTTCAAACAGGTTTGGTTGAATGTTGACCCTGTTTGACCAAAAAAAGCCCTTTTCTCCTGTTAAAAAGAACTTCTAAAGGTTAAAAAACTTTGAACAAAAACTGGTTCTAGTGGATCATCTTGGCTCAGTTTGAGTGTGAACTGTGACGAATCGATCGAATTTCGACATTCGAATTCGAATCAGATGTCCTTAAATTTGAATTTAAAGATTTGATTCAAATTTTGAATTTTGGATCTATTTGTTTGAATAATCCAGACATTCGTATGTATACGGGTTCGTACACGATGCATACGTGAAGATCTGCGTCTATACGCATTTGTATGGATGCTTACGGGATGAAAACGGGTTGTATACGGGATAACTACAGGATGCATACGGATGTGTACAGATCCAGGGAAGACGTGTACAGGCATCTATGAACGTTGTTGACATTCATTAAGTGCAAATTGGAATCTATTCATTCAATTCCAATTGAATTTTGTTAAATTCAAACTTTAAACATTCAAATCGAATTACATTTTGGGGTATTTGATTCGAATCAAATTGAATCCCAAAAATTGCATTTGTGCGCACCCCTAGTGTGAACTGGTTAAACACAAACTGGTTCATGTAAAATGCATTTCATGTTTGAACAGGTTCGTCACATCTCTAGCCACCACCACTTTTCCTAGCACAGTAATTATTTTTAATATTGTTACCCATCCTGAGATCTTTGGGTACAGGGCGGGATAAAAATGCAAACTAACAAATAAAACTTCAGGATCCAGAGAGGCCCTCTTGTGCTGCAAGTAGATTATCACCTCTTTAGAAGCAAGTTGGCTTTCCCTTTCTTGTTCGCTCACTGGATCCATCCTCATCAACCCCCTTGGCTAGGATTTATTAACTATGAAAAATCAGTGGAATATGTTGTGGAAGAAACAACTGTAAACAGTTTGCCCACACTAATGATCCACAGTAATAGGACTGATTTGCATTTACAGTATCTTTCCCTAAATGCACCCTTTTAGAAAAAAGGATGTTTGGCTTTGCCTATTGATTTGCCAAGGGCACATTTGTTGATTTGCTTTTCTTAAAAGATCAAGGGCAGGATGCAACCAGTTGTGTTGGTGCAGACATTTTGTCCAGGCTTGGGCCCTAAAGCTACTCGTTTTCATGGGCTGTTTGTCGTGCCTTAAGGATAATATGGGAAGAGTGCATCCTCGTGGAAGTAGGGGAGAAAAGCAAAGATGAAGGAGGGGGGAATAATTAAAAACTTTCTCGTAGTAAGAGCAAGTGGATCTCTTGGGAAAGGAGGGAGGAGTGATATGGAAAAGCAGGACTTTCAGGAGATGAAGCAGAGAAAAGATACATGCTGTCTGACCCTTTGCACCCTCAAGTTTTTTAGGGTGCTGGGATACACACTGATTCTTGGTCAGGTTTACATTTGAATCGAATGTTGGCTATGTTCAAAGATTGACTTTCGAATGCAAAGCGAGTGCTCTTTGCATTTGTTTGATGCTTTGCTATGTTTGCAAAGGTGCGGAGGTGGCAGAATGGCTGAACAATCACATCTGCAGTAGATTCAGCATGGATTCAAAGCATTCAGAGCAGATTCAAAGAGTGCATTTGGAACAGATATGGAGGGAATTTGGAAGCGTGACTGGTAACAGGGATTCAAAGTGGATTTGAATAGCATTTGAAGAACATTCACAGCGGTCTCGAATCCCACTCTATTCACACAAATGTTAATGTTCTTCGCATTCACTTTGATGCGAGGCAAACATGAAAAAACCAGTGTACATCCCTAAAAGGGTGAGTTATTTGTAAACGAATGCCGTATCAGAGACCTATGCAATTGCAGCCTTATTTATAAAAGATCTGGAACTTGCTAAGGATTGACTGATGCCTAAGGACATCTTTCAGGCTGGGGGAACAATCAGGATGCTTCTAAGGCCATTTGCTGGGATTCAAGAGCAGGAGAAGGTTTGCCCTTGTCTCTGCTTGGGATGCCCATGGTCAACTGATGGGCCAGTGTGTGAGACAGGATGCTGGACTAGATGGGCTGTGGCCTGATCCAGCAGGGCTCCTCTTAGGTTCTTATGTTCTACTAGAACAAGTATTGGCTGCTAGACTCTTAAACTTCTTGAAATAATTTGTTTGCATCATACGCCATATTCACACATAACTAACAGGGCACTTCAGAGAGACAGTCTGTGTCCCTCATGTTCCCAACCTGTCTCTAATCTACCTTTTCTAGCACAGAAGGTTCAGGAGAGGGGGAGGGGCATACTGGTGTGTGAACAACCCCACCTCAAAGCCTTCAGAAGCCCCTCAGAGATGCTCTTTTGACCACAGCCTTAGGTTGTCCAATATTGACTGAGCAAATGTCTTTGGTTTTTGTGTTATTTTAACGTCATTCTGATCTCTGCACCTGGAGTGATGTTTAAAAAATGCACAATGTACCAATTCTGACTGTACTTGTAATAACATTTTGGTGGGGTTGTTTTCCTTGTCTCTCCACAGAAACTCAACATACTGCATGAAGGTGTCCATGTCATTGACAGTTGCCGAAAATGAGTCAGGGCTTTGTTACAACAGCACAATCCGCTATTTAGAAAAATCAGAAATAACGAGGACAAAGATAATCTCCTGCCCAGATATTGAGGATTACAAAACAGGAAGTCAAGAACCGGATGTAATTTGGTACAAGGTAATGGAGTTAACTGTCTTTGACGTCTCTTAATATTGTTTAAACCGATGGTAAAATTCCCCATTCAGTTATATTAGGAGATGTCCACTGTGCTGAAGGAACAAACAATTTACATTATTATTCAAAAATAATATGACTTTTTTTTTCATGGACGCACCTCAATCAGGAGACTATTCCATAATCTGGGAGCCATCACTGAGAAGGCCCTATCTTATTCCCTGAAAAAAATGCCCCCTCCAACAATACCAGAAATAGGGTGAGATAATTAGTATGAGGCCCCTGCTGCCCCTGCAACTGGAAACCTGGAAGAGGTGGGCATCTTCTTTCATAAGTGGAGATTAAGAGATGTGCACAAATGGGTTTTTTAAAATTTGATTTCTTATTGAATCTAATGCAAGAAAATCTGTATTTGTTCCAATAGATCCCCTTCGAATGTAGTGGGATTTGAATTTGATATGAAAGTTCAATCCCATACGAATCCCATACAAATACCATACATATCCCATATGACTCCCATACATATCCATACAAATCCCATACAAAGCTTCATACGAATGTATCGAAACATTCAATTCAAATCTGAATGTCAATCTTCAAGTGTGCCAACATTCAATTCAAATACAGATGTCCAAATTCAGCCAAATTTGTACAAATTTTGAATGTTACGAATATTCATGTGCATCCCTAGTGGAGGTGTAGCCCATATTAAAGATATATATTAGATTGATTCCTTGAATAATATAGAGTGCTCCCCTTCCCCCCTTTTGGTCTATAGGTAAGATTTAATTCTTGGTTTGCTATAGATAAAGTTTTCAGGTGAGTTGGTGCTTTTTGTTTTCCCCTTCTTTGCTTTTTTTCTATTTTTTTTTTAAAACAACTTTTGAATTCATTTCGTAAAATTACATAAAGGTTCCGTCACACATTGATTGGTTCCTTCCTTTCTAATGCACAGAAATAAAGTGGAATAATTCTACATTTGGCTCTTTCACTGAACCGACTTGTACAAATATCTTGAGACATTTGGGGGCAAGGCTGCCTTCATAGCTGACAAGATTTTTTAAAAATCTCATTTATGCTAACCCAATGTCACAGCACATGTTTTGTCAGCCCTTGTTTCAATATGTGGACCTCTTGTAAAAGGCAAAACAGACTGACAGTGCATCATTGGGTTTTCTGCTCTCTTCTGACATATCATGACTCCCTGCATGTCAACACAGTTCTAAATAAATTATTTGTGCACAAATTGAACACAGTGAGGCTGATGAATTGGAACTCCAATTGCTTCACTTTGCATTGGCAGGCTGTAGTCCAGGAAAGCATGTCGTAGCTGATGGAAACTCTATTTTTGACAGCATAGTATTGTGCCAGTCTTTAGAATTTCCAGAGATGTGACAAGCTGGTTCTATCTGAATGCAGTTTGTAGCAAATAGGGAGTGTTCAAAGTAGTGGGACAATTTTTTTTTTCAAATGTGCACAATTTTTTTTTCAAATGTTTGAAAATCTGAATTCATATGAATAGATCGCATTCGAATATGGTAAAATTCTATTCGATACAAATCTGTTCGTTCGAACATTTGATACATATCAGATACAAATGAATACGTATCTGATACATATCTGATGTTAAAGAATACATATCTGATACTTACAAACACGTTTATCTGATACAAATAGATCCGCATCTGGTACAAACAGTACGTATCTGATACAAATACGTATCTGATATGAATAGATTCATACTAGATACAAACAAACATGTATCTGATATGAACAGATACATATCTGATACGAATAAATACATATCTGATATGTATCCCCAGCTTAACAGATGTCCAAACTATTCGTATGAATGTCTGGAAACATTCGTATTCATTTGAATGTTAGCACACAAATATCGTAACATTCAGTTCGGCCAGAGTTCAAATGTTGCAAATATTCATGCACATCTCTAGTTCAAAGTGTTCATTTTTGAGCCAAGTAATCCCCTGTGTTCAACATCTAAGTATTCAGCATCTAATTAAACACTAGGGGTATTTTTCTGCTGTCAAAAAGTACCCATTTTTGCACCCATTTAGGACCCATTTGGGTGTGAGCCGGATGATCCCATTTCTACCACGGCACCCATTTGGGACCTGATTGTTTTCACTGCCGTGGGGGAAATCCGGATCTAATGGGTACATTTTGGCCTTTAATCTGGATTTTCTGTAGACCCCATTAATGGGGTCTTCTGCCAGAAAATCCAAATTAAAGGGAGCCTGTTTCCACTGGAAACAGGCAATGGGGTCCAAAGGAGGCTAGGGGGAGGGGATGCACCCATTTGGGTCCCTCTAAATCTAGGCTCTGAAGTCACTTTGAAGCCACTTCATTTCAAAGTCATTTCAAAGTCTGTGCAAAATAGCTCTGGAGTGCCTTTGAAGTCTGTGCTGATCTTTGGAGTGAACTTCAGAGTCACTCCAAAGTGACTCCAAAGTCATTTCGAAGTTCACTCCGAAGATCAGCACAGACTTCAAAGGCACTCTGGAACTATTTTGCACAGACTTTGAAATGACTTTGAAATGACTTCGAAGTCAATTTGAAGTGGCTTCGAAGACTGCACCCCCCCCCCCGCCCCCCAAAACACCTGGGGTAACAGACCGACCCCTTGGAGGTCGATCCAGATACCCCACTTGGGTGCAAAGCTGTTTCCAGAGCATGGGTGTTAGCACCCATTGCTAATGGGTTCTACACCTTCCATGGAAACACATTGCGTGCTTCCATTAATCCGGATCTACTAGAATGTACCCATTCCTTAGATCCGGATCTTCTTATATCAGGATCTAAGGGCTGCAGTGGAAAAACACCCTAGGAGTGCCTGTGTATTTTTTTAAAAGTCATATTGCTGCTCTCACTCACCAATATTTTGATAAATCTTCAACTATTGGTTTCTGTGTTGCCTTTTGCAATTGGTTGATTGAAGCCCTAAGTATCTTTCTTACTAGTAAATTTGGACCAGGAGCAACTTGCTGTCAAATGGGAAGGGAAGACACATTCCATATTTTCAAAGTTTCAAAGTGTGATTCAAGATACTTTCTTATCATCCAGTGTAGAAATAAGAGAGGAGGGGAAAAAACAAATATCCTATTACAATAATAGTAACCAGACCTGTTATCATGATCAAGATGAAGAGAAAGCACTAAGTACATCCTGTAAGGATCATCATCACACCAGGGGAACGGCGGTTGGTTTAGAAAGCAATCATGATGGCCTTTGATTCTGATGTTGCTTGGAGAATGGAAGAATGTTTTCTTTATCAAGGGAGCCTTAAACCTGCAAGAGTGCAAAATTCAGTGTTTGTGGTTGTTTGCATCAAACGCATGATGGTTTGAATATCCAGAAACTCAATAGAACCAGTCTCCTGGTTGTGAAGACAAACTATTTGATGGAACAGTTCTTGTCTGTTATGTTTTTGCCCTTGAAAAGGGCTCCTTCAATGGAAAAATAGTATTTCTTTTTTATTTGCAGAGTTTGGAATCAAATATGAACATTTATTCAATTAAACAACTACCTAGGGAACCAAAGGAATAGTGTTCAGTAGTGAATCAAACCAGAGATGCGCACAAATGTATTTTTTGAGTTCAATTTGTATTGGATGGAATGCAAGAAAATGTGTATGTTCGATACAATACATATGAATGTTCGATACAAATCTACATATCCCATACAAATCCCCTATTATCTGATACGTATCCCCTACATACCCACTCTGAACATGTCAAATCCGCCCAGAATCCACTCTCAATCCACTTCAAATCCACTCTGGATCTGTTGCAGATGTGACTGGCACAGCTGCTTTCCCACCTCCCCAGGTTCACGGATGTAGTGAAGCTTCGTATGAATGTTCCGAAGCATTCAATTCAGATTTGAATGTCGATCTTCTAATGTGCCAACATTCAATTTGAATTTGAATGTCCGAATTCAGATGAATTCAAAGGAATTTTGAATGTTTTTGAATATTCATGCTTAACCCTAAATTGAAGACCTTGATCATTGTCCTGCCAGAAGGAGTTGATCAGTAGCAGTGGTTTCTCACTCTGGGCTCACTCTGGACTCCAGCAAATACTCACCTTGTTCTCAGCTTAGTCACGTACCACTATCATGTGCCACCTCTTCAATTGTGTTCTGCTTTTATTATCAGCATGTCCCCAATAAGTTATGCCACATCTGCCTGATAGCTGACAACTAACTATTAAGCTGTCACATTGATTAAATCGAGCAGAATTGATACTGCACATCAAGAAGAGCAATGTGGCAACAAGACAATTTGGTTTTGTTTTCTTTATTTTTCCTGGGAAATAGATAGCTGCATAGGAAAGGGAGCCTGTGAGAATATTGCCTCTATCCCCTGTGTTTCATTGGGACCAAGGAAGGCTTTAATATTCTCCCCAGCGCCAGCAGTGCAGGCATTTGAAGATGATTTGCTAATAAAAATAATGGTTTTATAGAATGATTAGAAAAGGAAAACTCCTGTAACATTTTTCTACTATAATATAAATCTTGGTCACAGCTTACTCTGAAGTGGGGGTATAACTACCAGTTTGACTTTAAATGCCTTTAATGCTATTTATTTAACGCATTACCATTTTTCATTTAAAATCTCAGGGCTGCATGCCACAAAACATGGGATAAAATCAAGGCAATGAAGCCATAACAAAGGTAGTAAATCACATGTAATAAAAATATTAGGGAAGACTGCGTCATAAGAATGTAGGGCCATAAAAGGAGGCCTGCTGGATCAGGCCACAGCATGTTTGGTCCAGCATCCTGTCTCACATAGCGGCCCATCAATTGCTTAAAGGCATCTCAAGTAGGGATGTGCACGAGTATTCGAATACATTCAAAATTTGATCAAATCAACTAAATTTCGACATTCGAATTCAAAGCGAATGTCCTTAAATTTGACTTTAAAGATTCAATTTGAATTTTGAATTTCAGATCTATTCGTTCGAGTTACCCGGACATTCGTATATGTACGGGTTCATACACTATGTGTACTTGAAGATCCGCATCTTTCCTACATCTGTACACACTTGTATGGATCTGTACGGGATGAAAACAGATTGCATATGAGATAACTATGGGATGGATTCAGACGTGTACGGACACATACGGATGTGTACAGACCCAGTGAAGATGCATACGGGCATCTACAAATGTTGTCGACATTCGTAAGTGCAAATTCAAATGAAAAATTCGAACGAATAGATTCAAATTTGCTTAATTCAAATCGAATTTGGTTAAATTTGAATTTTAAACAACTGAATTGAATTTTCAGGTATTCAATTTGAATCGAATAGAATCCCAAAAATTGCATTTGTGCACACCCCTAGCCTCAACAGACCTAAATGCAAATTCAGATCTCCTTTCAGCTCCTTTCTGATGGGATCCTGTCTGTCTCTCTAACCTGGAGGCAGGACCTAGGCTTCCATTCTAGGAGCAATTGATAGACCTGTCCTGCATGAATTCATGTGATCCTTTCTTAAAGCCATACAGGCTAGTTGCTGTCATCACCTTTTCTGATGGTTCTGTTCCAGCCCACGCCTCCCCAGAGCTGCTAGTCTTGACTGTTCCTAGCCTTGGAGTCTGGGTGTGTGTCCTTTTCATGCTATGGTGTATTGCTGAAAATCATTCCCCCCCCCTTCGAGTAGTTCCTGCTCACAGAGGCATGCTGTCTGGACGATTCCCACAATCCAGAATGAGACCCCTGGTCCAGCTGTAACCTGATTAAATGGGTCTACACCAGGTCCAGATTAAAGACCCTCCTTAAGCCAGATCTGGCTCTATCTAGACCAGTGGGGTGGGGGTGGGGCCTCTTTGATCTACATTAGCATGCAGATCAGGAGGCCCATGATCCGGATTAAGAGGCTCCTCAATCTGGATCACTTAGAAAGGGCCCTAGTTCCCAGGCATGAAGGTATGATTTGTGTTTATATGTACACATTCACTCCAGGCTGAGTTTTTTTCCATCAAAACTTCCAACCTTAAGCATAGTTTAAGTTCCCTTTATTATGGAAATGTTGCTAATGAAATGCCTCTCTTTGGGATTTGCACAATTATTGCCTTTGTTACTGTTTCCATAGTACCATTAGACCTAAAGGATTGTTTTGACAACATGGTTTGAGTGCCCAAGTCAAAATATAATTGAATGAGCAAGGATTAAATAGAAAAGCTGTTTTCCTGAGGGGAATTGATACACACAGGGAGGAGGGCAGAGAAACGGTTGAAACAGCAAGTTCTGATCTGTCTTTGACCTGGATCTTCTTGAGATGAAGGCAGGCAAGGAAAATAGGAAATGAAAGAAAATTGATCCAGGTGGCAGGTGATGGACAGGCGTTTAATTAATGAGACCTTGGGGAAACGGGAGTGCTAAAGCACTTAATGTTTTTAATACCTAGGCAAATTAGAGGCTTCCACATTACTGGACTACAGGTGTATCAGGGGCTCATGTTGCTATTGGTGATGTTAGGTGCCATCAGGTTTGGTCCAGGCCCTGGGAACTAAATGGTCATATCCACGCAGCTTTCTTTGCAGGCACAAAAGTGGTTTGCCAAGACCTTCTGAGAAGGCGAAGGGGTTAAACTTATCACCCTCTGCTCTTCAGAGAGTTCCTTTCCCAGTGAATCCCGACCACTGCTTATCAAGCTGCATCTGATCAAACTTAATAACAGAGTTACATAGTTCAGTAGCTTATTTACTTTAAGTATTACAGGTTTGGGTTCAGCCCTCCAGATCTCATGTGGGGAAGAGAAAAGTCAGATAGGTGAGGAGTGCATAGATGGATTTCCGCTCCCGTCAGCCACAGCTAGCACACCCAACGGTTAAAAGCAATGGGATGTTTAGTTTCACAATGCAGTAGAGATGTGCATAAACTCTAAGGTTGTGGTCTGGTTTGAACTGAACCGGACCACATGGTGTTCAGTTCAAATCAGGATCAGGTGCAACTCGTTTGATGTGGTTCGAGTTCAGACCTTGAATAGGTTCAAACCTATTTGGCTTTAAAAAAAAAATCTTTAAAAATAAATAGGAATGAGACCTTTTTTAAGGGAAATTGTCCCTGGATTCAAAATGGTTTGAATTGATCTGGGTAGTCTGAGACACATGCATACAGACACAGAAAGACACACACACACACACAATTCAGTTTTGCTCAAACTTCTCCATTTCAAACAGGGTTTGTGTTAGGAGCTTAGCTCAATTTCACATGGGACAAACCTCCCAGTTTGATACGAGCTGGATCAAACCGAAACTGGTTCAGCTCATGTCTACAACACAGAGTCTCACTCCAGTATGCCATCGGGTCAGTTTCAGCCCCCTAACCTTCCTTGGCTTTTTTTGTTTTGTTTTGTTGCAGGAATGTAAACCCAAAATGTGGAGAAGCATTGTTGTTCAGAAAGAAAACACTCTTGTAATACAAGATGTTCAAGAAGAAGATGGTGGGAATTACACGTGTGAACTGAAGTTCGAAGGGAAGCTGATAAGACGAACAACTGAGCTCAAAGTTACAGGTAAAGAATACGTTGGAATGGAATCAGCAAAATAGATTGTGTGGAATAATTATTTTGACCTTTATTTTCAGCTGTATCTTTATCTCAGATTCCAACATGACATCAATGGAGCATCATTCAGTTTATGAGCAACCCTGCCAAAGAAGTACAAGATAATGCAGGAGCCAAGCAACGGAAGCCAAGTAGTAAATTAAACTAGACAGTCTTTCTAGATAGGGTGCATCTCATCAAAGATCTTTTGCATAAAAATTGGGCCCGGGATGCCTCATCCTTCCTGGAGAGTTTGGAAATGTTTCTGGCACTTGCTCAAAAGTTTAACACATGTTGAATCTGTCCTAACCAGATACTAGCTTATTAATACTGCAGCGTGAGCAAAGATACCACCATGTGTCACGATTTTACCCTGGCCTCAAGGATCATGACCACAATAGGGATTCTAAACATTTGAAATTCAATCAAATTTGATTGAATGTGGACATTCAAATATGAATAGAATGTCTACACATGTGAATTTAAACACGTTCAAATGTACAGATATGGATTACATAGGAATCTGTATGAATCCCATACGTATCTGTATGCATTTGCGCTGATAGTACTAGACAAAAACGGGATGCATACGGGATAAAACGGGATGCGTACGAAATGTGTACAGATACGTATAACACATAACGAATGTTGTCGATATTCATATCTTCAAATATGAATGTTTGGCAAATTCTATTTCTCACCAGTCTAAAGCTTCTAGTTTAAAGTTTAGCTGACCCTGTTACAACTGGTGGTATACATTTTAAATAAACTTGAATATTCTCACACAGGGATTTTTGTTCAAAATCTTGCCTTTTCTCAGCAATTTCCCCGTACTCTGCCACATTTTAAATATCTTTTTCACCTGTCAGAAGGATATCTCCATACTAGGGCTGTGCACGAATGCAGTTTCCGGGATTCGATTTGAATAGAAAATCTGAAGATTTGAATCAATTTGAATGTTTAAAATTTGAATGTATTCACATTTGATTTGAATTGAATACATTCAAATCTATTCATATGAATTTTCAATTCGTATTTGGAAGATACGAATGTTGACACCATTTGAATGTATCTGTAGGCATCCGTAAGCATACCGTTTTCGTCCTGGACATATCTGTACACATATGAATGTCTGAATCATTTGTATGAATGATTCAAAAGGTTCAAAAATTCATTTGGATGTTAAATTCAAATGTATAGACATTCAATTTGTTTCCACCAGTTCTAGGGAAATCCAGATTGAATAGGTCCTTCAGGACCTATAATCCGGATTTACTGTAGACCCCATTAAAGGGGTCTACAATGGGGTCTTCAGGCATCAAATCTGGATTATATGGAGCGCATTTCCACCATAATCAGGTAATGGGTCCCGGGGGGGGCTTGGGGGGCCACACCCATGGGGAGGGTGCCCCGAAACCCAAAGCTCCGAAGCCTGTGCACAATCTCTGAAGCCAGCTCTGAAACTCCATGGGGTCTTATTGGGTACCTCCCTTAATCTGGATCTACTAGATCCAGATTAGTTGAAGGACCCATTCCTTAGATCTGGATCATCTTAGACCTGGATTAAGGGAGGTCAGTGGGAAAAAATCCCCTATATACCATTATTGAGTAGAAAATAGTCCCTTCGGTTCAGCTTTCTCTCCCATTTTGCTGCAAGTGTCTCTCTTCCCTTAATGCTTCATCCTATACACTTGTTTTGAAAAGATGCTTTGGCGACAATCGTTTGCTTTGGCCATGACAAATTAATCCACTCAATTACATCGATGGAGTGCTTCTGCTTGAACGCCCATTTCCCTTAAATCCCATTAATTCTTTAATTTTCAGTTTGTTCCTGCTGTTATTACTGGAAAAGTAGCAGTGTTGGCTGTTCCAGACTGCACCCCCTTATCACTTGGAACAACCAGTCCAGGTTTCTTCTCAGCTAAAGTCAATTTTCACCACAGCAGCCATTTTAGTACCAGATGGCAAGCTAGATGCAATTTACTGGATGCGATTTTTGGGATTCGATTCAATTCAAATACTCAAAAATTCAATTCGATTTGAATCTTTTAAATTCGAATTTAACCAAATTCAATTCAAATTAAGCAAATTCGAATCTATTCGTTTGAATTTTTCATTTGAATTTGCACTTACAAATGTCGACAACATTTGTAGATGCCTGTACACATCTTCCCTGGGTCCAAACACATCCATATGCATTCCGTAGTTATCCCGTATGCAACCCATTTTCATCCCGTATGGATCTGTACAAATACGTATGGATGCGGGAAAGATGTGGATCTTCAAGTACGCATCATGTACAAACCCGTACACATACGAATGTCTGAATAATTCAAACAAATAGATCTGAAATTTGAAATTTGATTCAAACATTTACATTTGAATTTAAGGACATTTGATTAGTATTCAAATGTTGAAATTCAGTTGATTTGATCAAATTTCAAATGTATTTGAATATTCATGCACATCCCTATGGCAAACAATATCAAGTCCAGCATTTTTGCCATCTTACAGAAGCACACTTCAGGGACAGAACATATATTTTGAGCACTTTGACCTTGCTTCTGTCCAGTTTTTCAGGTCAAACAAATTGTGATTGTGCAGTTTTCTCTGTCTCAAAGATTTCATCCAGGTGGCCTCTGTGTTTTAGACAGGTCTATATGCAACTGTGTTCCTTCCTGTCAAGAGTAACCTTGCCACAGTTATTGTGTTCTGGTAACCTGCCACTTAGGGTTTGGTCAGTTTTCTTGGCAGGAATACAGAAGTAGTTTGCTATTGCCTACTTCTGAAAAGAGTGCGGGGATCCAACCAGCAGCTGTCTGCTTTTTAGGCAGTTTGCTCTACCACTGAGCTACAGCCACTCCCAGACTCCATAGGTCTCTCTGTGCAGTTTTCCTGGCAGAGATGCAGGAGTGGTTTGCCATTGCATATTTCCAGGGAGAGGCAGTGATTCACACTGGCGACCCCCTGCTTTCTAGGCACTTTGCTCTACCACTGAGCTACAGCGTCTTCCAGACTCCATGCAGTTTTCCTGGCAGAGATACAGGAGTGGTTTGCCATGGCCTGCTTCTGGGGATCATACCTGCTGCTAATTTACTTTGGGCATCTTCGCCAAGAACACACAACCTCTGACAGACAAGGACTGTTAAAAAGTGGGAGGGAGTTGGGTTCCGTGAAATACTTAGTGCTGTTTGCATTTAGATACGTTGTCGCCTGTTGTAGATGGTTTCCTTTTGCACTGTTGATGCCTGAGGCTACTTAAGGACAATGGATTGGATGCTGGGAACCTGTCATGCTGTTATCTGTCTTGTGCATTTAATTGGAAGGAAGCCATAAGTGGAAAAAAACACACCTCACTTTTGAATAAGCACGCATCCCCTTGAAATCACTGGAACAGAAATTAAGTCATGAAATGATTTTGCTGACAGACGAGCGCAATCAAAGGATAGCAAAACATGGGGAGTGGACTAGAACAATATTGATTAGCAGCCTTAATTCCTCCGGATCCTTATCTTCCATGTTTTCTTCCCACTTCCACTGGTATTGCATCCAGAACATAAGAACATATAAGAACATAAGAGGAGCCCTGCTGGATCAGGCCACAGCCCATCTGGTCCAGCATTCTGTTGCACACAGTAGCCCACCAATTGCCCATGGGCATCTCAAGCAGAGACAAGGGCAAAGCTTCTCCTGCTCTCAAATCCCAGCAAATGGCCTTAGAGGCATCCTGCTTGTCATCCCCACCACCCATTCTAATAGCCATCAATACTTCTGTAGTTGATAAACTTGTCCAACCCTTCCTTAAAGCTATCCAGGCTGGTAGCTATTACCACCTCTTCTGACAGCAAATTCCATAAACCAATGACCCTCTGGGCCAAGAAATACTCCCCCTTGTCGGATCCGACTCTCCTACCCATCAGCGTCATAGAGTGCCCCCTGGTTCTAGTGTTGTGTGACAGAGAAAATAAATTTTCTCTGTCCACCTTTTCTATACCATGCATGATTTTATCAGGTCCCCTCTTAAATGCTGTCTTTCCAGACTGAAGAGGCCTAGATGCTGCGATCTGATTTCGTAAGGGAGGTGTTCCAGCCCCTAAATCATTCTGGTTGCATCCAGGTGAGAAGAACCTACACAGTGGATGTGCCCATTGGGTTCTAGCTCAATTATGCCAGGGTTGCACATTTCTATTTCTATTTCTATTTCCATTTCCATTTTTATTTGTATACCGCCTTTCCAAAATAAAATTTTGCCCAAGGCGGTTTGCAACAACAACAAAAATTATAATACAAATACAATCATCACATCAGAGTAATACAGCAAGTAAGAAAATCAATTTCAATAACTAAAATATCAAATATATATCATAAGCAACGTACAAAACTCTAATAATAAACTATGTAATCTAAAAAACCTACAGTTCAAATAAAAAATAAACCATAAGACCAATTAACAGAAGGCAACTCAAAAATGTCAAAGGATCTCTGTGGCATAGAGATGTGCAGCAAATTTTTTGACATTCTATTTTAATCGAATCAAATACCCAAAAATCTGATTCGGTTTGAATCTTTTAATTCTAATTTAACAAGGTTTGATTCAAATGTACCATATTTGAATCTATTCGTTCAAATTTTTTATTCGAATCTGCACATACAAGTGTCGACAACATTCATATATGCACATACGCATCTTCCCCACATTGGTACCCGTCTGTACACATCCTCACACATCCCATAGTTATCCCATAGTTAACCTGTATGAAACCTATTTTCACCCCATATAGATCCGTACAGAGACATCTGGATGCGGGAAAGATGTGGATCTTCAAGTACTCATCATGTACAAACCCGTACACATAAGAACGTCTGGATAATTCAAACAAATAGATCTGAAATTCAATTCAAATGTTTACATTTGAGTTTCAGGACATTCTATTCAAGTTCAAATGTCAAAAATCAGCACATTCTATCGAACTTCAAATGCCTACAAATATCTGTGTGCGTCCTTACTGTGGCATCCTCCCAGGAGGTTATGCTGAAAAGCACCATATAGGCAGGATGGGAAATCCAACTCTGACGCTGGGTTTTCCATCATGCCTGACTGCTCACCTTATCTGCTGCTGGATCACAGCATCACTGCCCTTGTAAAAGTACCCGTATATAGGAAGTGCATTAAAACAAACTTGCAAACAAACAAAGGGAATTGGGTGGGTGCTTCCTACGTATAGGAACTACTGCAAGAAGAGTGACTCCAAAAGGAAATAACAGACAAGGTAAGAAGTGGTGACAGGTAAGAGGTGGTGATAGCAACCAGCCTAATATTAAGAAAACGTTAGATAAATTCATGGAAGACAGGTGTATCAATGGCTACTAGAATGGATGCCTAGATCTCTAGGTTTTTGGGGCAGGCAGAATGCTTAAAGGCCATTTGCAGGGATTCGAGAGCAGGTGAAGGTTTTCCCTTTGTCTTCTGCTTGAAATGCTCAGAAGCATTTGGTAGGCCATTGCGTGAGATCGGAAGCCGCACTAGATGGACTGTGGCCTGATCCAGCAGGGCTTCCCTTAATTGCACCTATGATCTCCTAGAGCTACATGGACCAGGCTGGCCTGATCTAGCAATGCTCCTCTTACATTCCTATCTTCTTAGCCCATTTTGCTCCACAATTGCCTCCTACCCTTTGGCAGTGGCAGGAAGAAGCCATTTCCGCTCACCATCTGGAGGCGCCCATCATTTGGGGAAAAGGGGAAACATCAGTGCCTTTTCATTCATGCTTTATCGCCTGTTCCGTCTTCAAAGTTACAAAAGGGGCCCAGAGGAAATTGGCATTGTAAGCAGTTGTATACGTTATTGGGTAATGATGAACAGAAAAGGAAGGATAAAAAGCGCAGTCAGCATCGCAAAGTTATTGACAACGAAATGTGTCAGTTTTTAGTATGAGTCAATAGAAAAACCGCTCCTTAATTTCCAGCGCCCCATTTGATGCAGATAAGAGATGCAGCCGTTGACCAGGAGGGAGACGTTCACATTCTTCCATTATGCGAAATGATTCCAAAAGACAAATGGAGGGAGATATAATGCTATATTTCCCTTAGAAGTACTGTAAAAGGCTCTGGGAGAAATGTAGCAATATGCTGCAGTCTATGAATTATATATCAACCATCAACTCCGAGTGCTTTGCTTTACAGCTTTTGGAGCAGACTGTCTCTCTCGTGAACATAATTAGAAAGGCAACAAACAATATCTTCTCTCTCTCTCTCTTCACATTGTGATGGGTTCTTCCATCACTTTCTTCAGAGCTGAGACACCTTTCTCCAGTCTTAAATCAGATGATGAGAAGGAAAGTACAAATCCTGCAGTATTTCCTGGGTACTTTGTGGTTTAAAGGGGAGTTTTATTGCATTTTGCTAAAGAGCAGTAATTTGGTATATTGCCATTAGGAGCATCATTGGTATACCTACAAAGCAACCCTGGTTGCATGGTGGTTAAGAGAAGCAGTCTAGAACCCCTCAGTTCAAGTCCCTGCTTTGCCAAGGAAGCTCACTGGATCTTCTAAGCCAGTGATGGCTAACCTTTTGAGCTCAGTGTGTCAAAATTCTCAAGAAAACCTAGCTTAACTCAGGTGCTGTGTCACATCTAGAAATATCCATAATTTTGTGATACTTGTAGCTCTAGTAAAAAAAAGTTGTATTTTTGATATATGTATTTTATTAAAAGCAAAAACAATTCTTTACATTAGTGACTTTTGTTGCTGAATTTCGTTTGCTAATATTCAGTTGAAAGTTGGAATTTCGTACACTTCAAAAACAAGCAAGCGCTACATGCCCAGGTGCCAGGGTTACCAGGTGTGTCACCCAAAAGGGCTTGGCGTGTCACCTGTGACACGCGTGTCATAGGTTGGCCATCGCCGTTCTAAGCTATGGGCAAAATAGGCCCTTTGCGCACTGAGCTTTATCATAGAATCATAGAATGGTAGAGTTGGAGGGGACCTCCTGGGTCATTGAGTCCAACCCCCTGCTCAAGGCAGGATCTCCTAAACCATCTCAGACAGATGGCTGTCCAGTCTCTGCTTGAAGACCTCCATCGAAGGGGAACCAACCACCTCCCGTGGCAGCCTGTTCCACTGGTTGATCACTCTTACTGTTAGAAATTTTTTCCTAACATCTAAACTAAATCTTTTCCCCTGCAGTTTCACCCCATTGTTTCTAGTCCTTCCTTGAGAGAGTGAGAACAGGGCTGATCCCTCTGCCTTGTGACAACCCTTGAGGTATTTGTAGACAGCTATCATGTCTCCTCTCAGTCTTCTTTTTGTTAGACTAAACATTCCTAGTTCCTTAAGCCGTTCCTCATAGGACATCTTGGGTTATATCCTAGAATAGGGACCTGACATCTACGTGGTTGTAAGGAGGATGGCAGGTCCTACCTGGGATATAATCTGGAATAAGGCCCATTGGAAAAAGGGGCCAAAGTCTCTCTGCCTGGTCCAGCACTGGTGCATCTAGGCCCTTTCTCCAATTATCTCATCATAATCTGGATCACTGGGTCAGGATTAGTCTGGCCCATTGATCCAGATTGCAGGACTGTGAGGGCAGGACCACCATTGTCTTCACTGATTCGGATCGTCCATGTCACGCAACTTCAGGGCTCATGTGAGCTTCAAAGCCACACCCAGAAGCCTTTGAGGACTAGAATGGAAAGTTCCTAGCTTTGGGGCCTGTAGTGTTTTGGAGTGGCATGTTAGGGGCCGCTGCTGAAAAGCAATCCGCAGTAGTGCCTACTGGATCAGGTCCAGGGGTCCACTGGTGGTACCAATTAAACTAGCAGTGATCCAGGTTAGGGCTTTCCTAATCCAGATGGAGCTGAATCAGGTAGGGGCGGGGCTTCCATTATCTGCATTAATATGTAGAAACAGAGGCCAAGATGTGTACTACATGGACCCTTAGAACTAATAAAGGGGTCCATGCAGAAATTGTAAGTCATGCAATATTCTGTGAGGACAGGAAGAAATAAGTGTTGTTTTTCTCCATCTCTCAGATGTCTCCATCCTTATTATATCCCACAAATCTAATAAATCCTGCCCTAGCTGCTTGAATTATTGATTCCATAAACTGTTTATTCCTGGCAGTTTCAGCTGGAATAAAATAGTCTTTATTTTGTACATTTAAGTACCACAGCTATAAGTACAGGTGGTTTAAAAAGCTGGGCATGGACGCTTTATCTTCTGTTCCGCTTGCCAGGCTTGTTCCCCAAACACCCTTACCATCCAAATTGACTAAAGAAGCTCCCTTAAACAAGCTGGTCGGAAACAAAGCTTTTTTCCTATGTTTCCAAAAGGACAATACTGGGTATATTCCTGAGGTAATAGAAGTGGCTGACTAGATTTTGTTAACAACTCTGTTTGGATGGATAGCAATCCAGAAACTTTTTTTTCAAAACCAAAAATAGATCATTTCTCTTGTGTACATTGAACTCTAGAAATTGATGAGTTTATTCACAGGAACTCTGAGGAACGGGAACTCTTCACAGGAACTCTTATGTTCTTATGAATGCATGAGTTAATTCACAGTGAGCCAGTTTGGTCTAGTGGTTAAGGGGCCGGACTCTTATCTGGGAGGTTTGATTCCGCACTCCTCCATGAAGCCAGCTGGGCGACCTTGGACTAGTCACAGCTCTATTTCTGAGCTCTCACAGCCCCACCCACCTCACAGGGTGTTCTGTTGTGGGGAGAAGAACAAAAGGTTTGTCAGCCGCTTTGAGTCCCCTTAAATGGATGAGAAAAGTGGAGTAGAAAAGCCAACTCTTCTTCTTCATCTTCTTCTTCTTCTTCTTCTTCTTCTTCTTCTTCTGCTGCTGCTGCTGCTGCTGCTGCTGCATGCTAGTATGCCCCATATGCAGAGAACTTTGTGGAATCCAGATCAGGAGGCCCTGATCTAGTTTGTTGGTAGTCATGGTTTACCATGAGGTTGGCCAGTCCGGATCATGGAAGTGTTCAGAAGTAGGGATGTGCACGAATATTCGTATTATTGATTATTCAGACGTTCGCATATGAATCAAATGTCTAGGCATTCATACTTCTTTAGTATTTGTATGAATATGAATATTTTGAGTTATTCGTTCGAATAAGTCAGACATTTGTATGTGTGGTAGTTAAAACATATTTAGACTATAAGCTTAGGAGTGAAAGTGAAAAATTGAACTTATGTTTAATTTTCTCAGTGTAGTATTATGAATTGTGTAGCTTTTTATATGATTGCTACAAGAACTTTGAATTATGTATTACCCTTGGGGGGAGGGGGGGAGGGGACTCAATGCAATTGTAAAAAACTTTTTTTTTTAAAAAAAAGGAGATATATGCATCACATATGGATATGTACAGAATGAAAATGGGATGCATACGGAATGAAAATGGGATGCATACAGATGTGTATGGATGCTTACAGAAGCCTTTGAGATTAATTTCATTGGATACGTATAAAATATTCATACGAATTGATACAAATGTATTTGTATCGGTTTGAATGTCCGGATATTCATTTTTCTTTATTCATATGAATTTGGATTTTTGAATATTTGATTTATTATAAATTGAATGTTGGAAATTGCATCTGTGCACACCCCTATTCAGAAGGTTTAACTCCATATTTTCGACTACCAAGGAGGCAGTTCTGGCTGACATGGACTCCTGTGTGCCCTGGGGCAGGTATGGAGACCGCTAAGCTGTGACGGCAGGGCTATGACCGAGCAAGGCTTCCCCTACCAAAAATCCCTGGTTTCAGGTTGCACATAAAACCAGGACAGATGTAGAATAATTTGGTTATTAAAATAAAAAGGCAAAATTTGAGCAAGAACACAAAATAGCAAAAAAGAAATCAAATCATAACAGTCCAGGTAAATAAAAGTAATGCATCATGCAGAATGTGGGGTTCAGGTTCTATGGTGCAGAAGTATTCAAAAAGACACAAAGTTATTCCATTGCATGAGCAAAGTAACTCAAGCCATCTGTCAGGACAAAAAATTGGGGTCAAAGATGGAGCTCAGCTTGAGAGTGAGTATGAGACTGGTAAAGCTATTAAGGGCATAACTATATCCTAAGTCATAACTCTGTAACTTACTGGCCCATCTGTCTCAAACTCAGCGTGCCCCAAGAGTTATTCTTTCCTGCCTGTGGAAAGGATAGATAATCAGAGGCTTGGGGACATAGTAAGTGTTATATTTTATTTTTCTGTCTTCCCTTGTGTCTCAAATTCATCTTGGGGGCATCCTAACCACAGGACAAAGCACATATTAGATCAGTGGTTCTCAACCTGGGGGTCGGGACCCCTTTGGGGGTCGAATTACCCTTTCAGAGGGGTCACGGTGAGTCTCCTGCCACCCTTCCCTCCTACCTCCCAGCTGCTCTGCTCCCATGGTTGGGGGTCTCCACAACATGAGGAACGCCATTAAGGGGTCGTGGCATTAGGAAGGTTGAGAACTGCTGGATTAGATAAAGAGCTCCAAAATTGTGGCTTGGTCCAATCTACTGGTAGCCCACAGTCTTGGGACCTACGAATATGCTAGGGGCTTATACTAGGGATGTGCACAAATATTTGTAGGCATTTGAAATCCGATTGAACGTGCCAAATTTTGACATTCTAACTCGAGTCGAATGTCCCAAAACTCAGGTGTAAACATTTGAAACAAATTTTGAATTTCGCATCTATTCGTTCGAATTATTCGGACATTCGTACGGGTACGGGTTCGTACACGATGCGTACTTGAAGATCCACATCTGTATGCATTTGTACTCATCCTTATGGGACAAAAACAGGTTGCATACAGGATAACTACGGGCTGCATAAGGACGTGTAGGGATGTGGGGAAGATTCAAATCAAAAATTCAAACGAATAGATTTGAATTTGGTAAATCCTGCCTTGCCTTCAAGCAAGAATCATGCTTTGTCTGTTCACCCAAAGCAGACAAGTGAGGGGGGGGGGGGGATTCCTATCAAAGTTTTGCTCTTCATTTTTCAAGGAGATAACAGTGGGTGGCCACAGTTTTCTTATGCTCCACAAAGTTCTCTTAATATTTAAAATTATGCTCCTTTCCCCAGCTTTCCAAATACCTTTGCTTTCAGTGTTCTGCAGGTATCGTAGCTGGTACAGATGTTGCTGTCACATTTAATAAAGATTTGGTGAAACTTATATATTGTTCTGTTACTGCGTGTTTGCATGCATGTGTGTCTTTTTTTTTTGGTAGTTTGTTTTCAGCAGCAGAAAAAAACCCAGTTTTGTTCATTTGATGAGGCATTTTCTCTGCTAAATCTACTGACAAGTGTGTTTTATTTTCCTCCTCCCTTGTTTTTTAGCCTAAAAATCAACTCTTAATTTATCCACCTGTGACACTGAGAGGTGAATTTTAAGATTCCCTGGTCTGTATAGCGCAATTATAAGAGCTTTGGCAGTTTGTTGTATGAAATGCTAAGCAGCTTTTCTGCATAATTCTCTTTTTTTAGCTTGAAAAAAATGTTTTGAAAGGCAACAGATATATGCTAAAAATAAACAAACAGAAAGATCCTCCCTCCCTCCTTCCTTCTTTCAATCCCTTTCTCCTTCCTTCTTTCCCTGGCCACGTTCCCACCTACAGCGAACCCAGAGCAAACCTGGATTACTCTGATCTGGAGAAATCCGGGTTCTGCTGCGGGTTAGGGTTGGAGGCCGGGAACAGCACCGAGCGCATGTCGGGCTGTTCCCAAACAGAACCCGCAGGTGCGCACAAGCACACCTGTGAGCGGTCCAGTATGGCAAGCCACTGCCACTGCCAGCCTCCTCTTCCTAATGTCCCTGAGCAGAGGAGGCTAGCCGGTGTCCGGGGCGAGTAGGCTAAGTGAGCGAGAGGGTGCACAGAGGGGAGGCCACCCCTTGGATGTGGTGGCATCAGGCATCAGGTGGGGAGGGGGAGGTAAAAGGAAGGAAGGAAGCCACACACTCCCCCCACTCGCTTGCTTGCTCACTCCCTCATCAGCTCTCATCTTTCCTGGAGGGGCAGAATAAGGAATCGCTTCCCGGGGCCCCTGCCTGCTGCCGAACGCTGCCGCATCTGAGGGGCAGCCTCCCCTCTGTGCACCCCCTCGCTCACTTACCCCAGTTGCTGGCTGTCCTCCTTTAATCCGAGTCAGCCGGAAAACCCATTTAAAGAAAAATGGCATGGGAACAAGGCTGGAAAACCCGGAGTGGATTCAGAGTACTGGGGGATTTAATGGGAACCCCCAATGCCGAATCCGAATCCACTCTGGATTTTAGCCCCTATGGGGATGCTCCCCCTGTCTCTCCCCCCCCCCCTTTCACCTTAACTCTTTGTATGTTGCCCTGGGTATATTTTTAAAACATTTGGAAAAAATGCCAGTAATAAAAAGCTGGACACCATAGACACCTGATTCTGCTGACAACTCGGCAATGAATATCCCAATCAGTATCCCAAAACTGTGTTTGGAGCCATTCACGTGCAACTTCACTGTTTTTAAATATAGACCTGACCCTGAAAGTTGAAATATAGTGCTGTTAGGTCTGCACTTTTGTGGGGTTGTGACAGATATGTGTGGCAAGTGCCCCCCTCCAATAGCTTCTCTATATCCACCCTCAAAAGCCTCAATAGCTTATTGCTGGAAAACCCAGCACTGCCTACTTTGTAGAGGAATCCTCCACCAAAACAGACTGCCGTACATGAAAGATGAGTGCGTCACTGAAACGCTCAGACAGTGCTGTCTAGCTAGCAAGTGATAATGCTGGGATTAGAGATGTGCACAAATTTTTTTTGACATTCTATTCGAATTGAATCAAATACTCCAAAATCCGATTCGATTCAAATATTTTAAATCTGTATTTAACAAGGTTCGATTCAAATTTTTTATTCGAAACTGCACATACAATTGTCGCCATTCGTATGTGCACATTTTATCTTCCCCACATCTGTACGCATCTGTACGCATCCGTACACATCAGTATGCATCCCGTAGTTATCCTGTATGCAACTCGTTTTCGTCTCGTACGGATTCGTACAAATGCGTAGAGATGCAGGTAAGATGCAGATCTTCAAGTACGCATCACGAACAAGCCTGTACACATACGAATGTCCAGATAATTCGAACAAATAGATCCGAAATTCAAAATTCGATTTGAATCCTTACATCTATGTGAGCTCAAATGTTGAAATGTGACACATTCGTTTGGATTTCGAATGCCTATGAATATTTGTGCACATCCCTAGCTGAGATGGGGGGGCGTTAAACTCTGGATTATTGCTTTCTAATGGGATATCTGACTGGCTTCTGGAGGCAGCCGTAGTTTAAAGTAGAAATGAAGGCACTGTTGTAAATACCGTTCATTGAATGAGAACTAGAATTGCCACCAGTGATGATAACATCTAAGGTGAGTTTTTAAAGGAAGAAGAAGAGTTGGCTTTTATGTGCTGCTTTTCTCACCCTTAAGGGGACTCAAAGCGACTGACAAACCTTCTATTCTTCTCTGCACCACAGACACTCTGTGAGGTAGGTGGGGCTGTGAGAGCTCAGAAGAGTGCTGTGACTAGCCCGAGGTCACACAGCTGGTTTTGTGTAGGAGCGTGGAATTGAACTGGGAAACTAGCAGAGTTTGACGTTCTCACCACAAGCCCAAACTGGCTCAGAGTTTTGTTGCTGAAAGAATGCAATAAAACTGTGGAAGCACATTTCTGCACAGCTTCCAAGCAAGTATAGAATAGGTTCACTCTTTCACTGTTTTTCTTCTACGAAATAGGGAAGTAAGAGCCCTCACCAGTTCTCCTCCTCTTGTTTAATTCATGCGTCTTCCGCTGCATTAATGGCCCGTTTGAGATAATGAAGCCTCACTCATGTGAAATGGTGTCCTGAGGATGTTTTACAATAGGGATGTGCACAATTTTTTTTTTTTTGCATTTGAATCGAATTGAATATCCAAACATTATATTCAGTTTGAATGTTTAGAATCCGAATGCAACAAAATCTGATTCGAATTGAATACATTCGAATCTGTTCATTCGAATGTTAGATATGAATCTGAAGATACAAATGTTGAGCAACATTCGTATTTTTATACGTATCTGCACACATTCCGTTTTATCCCGTATGCATCCCGTACTATCGGCGCAAATGTGTACAGATATGTATGAGATTCGTACAACGTATTTGTACTTTCGAATGTTGCGAATCATTCGAATGAATGTTTCAGAACATTCAAAATTTGTGAAATCATTCTATTTGAGTTCGAATGTCCACATTTGATAGAATTTGATTGAATTTTGAATGTTTAGAACATTCGTGCAAATCCCTATTTTACAATAATCTTGCATAATCTCCTGGCAGTCCGTTTCCAAATTCAGGCGGCTCAGCCTTCCTCCCATTCCCTGATCATCTAGTTTAGCTGCAGATGTCCCAAGCATCCCTCTTTGAGGTCTGAACTAGGGCCTACCCAAGTGTGAAGTCTTAAAATGGATCTGCTTTCGGAGTAACCAAGCATTATAAAAAGCTCTTGAAAAATTAAAGAAGTGTCGGTGGAGAATGGTTTGTTTATCATTGTATTCTCCCTCTCCTCTTAGGAAAAAAAATATCCTTGTGTGCAGGAAGAAAATAGCTATAAACAAGATGTATAATGCATCAATTTCCTGTCAAGTAATTGGTTTCTTTAAGCTTTTTACAGGGACACATCTATGACTTGGCTTCTCTCTGCCGCCTGCATGAAACTGATTTTTGTCAAAAGGTTTTGTGTGGACAGTGCTGAAGGGAGCTGTTTTATTGGCTTGTGAAGGGCCAGATCCCACATGCAAAGCATTGCCAATCGTGGGGCAGGCATTGCAGGATTAAATGTGCATTTGGGTGGCCAGATGGGAAAGAAAACAGGGCCCCTGCACCTTTAATAGTTGCACAGGTAAAGGTGGCATTTCAATAGATGTAGCTTGTCATGCAGGGAGAGACAGAGAAGGGAAGAGAGAGAGAGTGAACCTTTGCTTTCTCAGATCGATTTGATTGATTTTATAACATTTGTATCCCACCCTTCATCTGGAGGCCCCAGGGTGGGTTACAACACATAATTTTATTTTATTATTTTATTATTTGTTTATATTTCTGTCCTGCCCTATACCCCAAGGTCTCAGGGCGGGTAACAACCGTAAAATCCAGCATATCAAAAAACCTATATCAAGTTCAAGTTTATTTGTACGGTCTACAAACCCGATGTAACCAATGCTAAAAAATACAAGTATTTACAAAAGGTAAAAATGTTTAAGAACACACAATATATATAACATACAAATTAAAAGTTTAAAACTTGTGATCATAACGTAAAAACCTATATTAAAACAATAATAGCCATCACAACATTTAAAATCCAACATGTTAAAAACAATGCAACATCAGTTAAAACAGTAGCGTTTGCAGTGGGGGAAAACATAACCAACATTTAGACAAAGGCCTGAGCGAAGAGGTGCGTCTTCACCACCTTTCTGAAAATAGAGAAGGAGCCTGACACACCTCCAGGGAGAGACTATTGCACAGCCTGGGGATCATTACTGAGAAGGCCCTCTCCCGGGTGCCCACCCGCCTCACTGCTGAAGATGCTGGGACAATGAGGAGATCCTCTCCTCTAGATCTTAAGGCAGGGGCAGGTTGATATGGGAGAAGGCGTTCCTTTAGATATTTGGGGCCCAAGTCATTTAAGGCCTCGAATTGGACTCGGTCTTAAACACTAGAACAGATTTAAAATGCAGGGAAAAGACACTTCCCAGAAATACTAGAATTGCAGTATCTTGAATCTTCTCAGCAATGCTGCCCCTGGGAGAGTTGCTTCCTCTAAATTCAAGGCACTTCTGAGTTTAAGACAGAGAGGGCCTTAAAGTAAGAGTCTATACAGTTCACGGGCCAACAAAATGTATCTTGGAAGTCTGCACACGAGATGTGAAAATGACATCCTTCTTTTGTTTACTGGTTGATTCGATTCTATTAAATCATTTAAATGCATGGAAGCAACCATTAATACCGAACTAGTTTCCTGAGGATATACCAACAATATTAAAAATACAATCTATAAAGATTACAATTGGCTATAAAGGCAGCAAGCAGAGATAGAATAAATAGATTGAAGAAAGGAGATCAGCCTCTTGGAACTAATAGACACACTTCTTCCAACCAGACAGTGAAGGAGCTTTTTGGGTTTTTTGTTAGGCCCGGAAATGGCCTTGGGGCAACCACATATCTTGGTAGATGCATTGGATTAAAACTGAACTTTCGAATCCTAGGTGCAAGTTCATCTCATGGCACCAAACAGGTTACGGTGCAAGTCCTTTCAGGGAAGCTCCTACATAAGTGAAAGGTCACAGTTGAGAAGATCTTCCTTCTTTTGGTGAGGAAATCCAGCACAAAAACTTTGAATAGCATCTTAGGTTTTGGGGGTGGTGTATTCAGTAGATGTAGCCCAAAGATCTTGACACAGAGAGGGAGGAAGAGCAGGGTGGTGGTTATCCACCTGAAAAGTTCAGGCAGGTGGAGATAAACCACAACAACCATTTTGTCCCACCTCCCTCCAATCCAATATAATCTGTTCTGTGAACCATCCTTGGCCTTTCTACACTTACCTTTGGGCTGACCCACAAGATGGACTGTGGGCATCTCTTCTGCAAAATAGATTGGTCCAAGGGAGGCCCTGCCTACTGCTGGTACACTCCATCTCCATAGGACAAAGTATAATCCAGATCAAGGGACCTTTGATCTGGATCACTGGCCTGATTGAAGAGGTCAGCTGGTGGACTAGCTGGCCCCACTCTGGCACATGGAGGCATGCAAAAGGCATACCTCTGTTTTCTGGAGTATCGAGAAGGGCCCTTTTAGTAATGCACCACTGGAATGGGTTTCCTCAGAATTTTCAGTATAGGAACTTTTGTTCCTGGACGCCTGGAGTCCTTGAAGGCCACCCTGATGCTTGTGTGAGCTTCAGCCCCAATGTGGGGGCTAGGCTGGAACTGGGCTGACATGCAGATAATATTGTTCCAGACCATTGTGTGCTGTGATTTTAACCAGTGGGCCCGGCTGCTTTGGACTCACTGATCGGATCACAGCCCTTGTGTGCACGAAGGCCTCTTGCTTTTCACCAACCATATGACCCAGAGCAGACAGTAAAATGAGGTCAGATCAAAGGAACATCTGTCTGTCAGGGCCATGTAGCGTTGTGCATGGGGTTTCTTTTGCATTCGATTAGTATCGAATTGAATGCAGAAATATTCATATCCGTTCGAATAGATCCCCTTTGAATGTGGTAAGATCCATATTCGATACGAATGTTCAATTCCATATGAATCCATATGAATGGCATACAGATCCCATACGAAGCCTCATACAAATGCATCAAAACATTTGATTCAAATTCGCACGTCAGTCTTGGAATGTGCCAACTTTCGATTCGAATTTGAATGTCCGAATTTGGCCAAATTCGTATGAATTTCAAATGTTATGGATATGTTACAACCGTTCGTGCAAATCCCTAGTGTCATGTGGACTTCAGAGAAAACCTACCATTTGCTGCGCATTGGGAGGTGAAGCTCCAATCTGCACTCACTCAAGCGACCCACCCCAAACGTGACCCACTCAATTCCCTTGAATTCTCCTTACTGAAGTGTGTTAAGAAAGGCTTGTTTTGCCTGCCGCAGTGGGAGAACATAAAATGATCATAGATATCAGATTTCAACGTGTTGCAGTAAAATAGCACCATTCATTTTTATTAGAAGAGCTTATTTTCAGTGTTATGTGTATAATTTCTATAACAGAACCACACACAGCATTGACTGAAGGTGTAATTACTTTTCAGGCTTGCAAGATGTGTGCATGCGCATATATATATATATATATATATTTAAATAGTCATTTACTGACTTCTTTTCTTTGAATGCGGGACACGTTATCATCTGCTCAAAACAATTATGCCGGATTCCAGTTGATCTGACAAACGTCTTCTAGCTTTTCAGCCTATAATTAGCATGTACAACTTATCTGCCTTGCTTTTGTATGGCGGATACAAGCTATTGTCTGCTGTGGCATTTTTAGCTTTTGTTAGGTCTTCATTACAAACAGCAGGAAAAGTTAAGATGGATTAATCTAATCTAGGCTCTCTTGAAGAGAAAAAGTTAGCAGTGTTGGAAGAAGACAAAAGAAACTTGGAAGCTTAGAAGATGGGGACTTATTTTAACTCGGGTGCTGAATAATCCATGCAATATCCCACTCTATACCCAAAGTTCTCAGAGGTGGATCACAATAGAATAATAACAGATAAAAGCATATCTAAAACAGTTATGGTGTCCACATGGGGAGAAGATGTTGTTCCCTCAGCCATGGTAAAGAGATGCATCTTCATCAGTTGTCTGAGTATGTACAATGGTGGCGCACCATTTATACACGGCTTCAGCTGCTTTGAGCCTTTCCACGTTTGCTGATGGGCCAGGCCATGGTCTACTTCTGGGCCTCTTTTGCCCACCCACCTTAGAATGGACCAGAGAGCCCACCACTCCTAGTATGTTCTGTCCACATAAGGTGTAGACTGGGCCAGGACACCCAAAATGGCATCCTTATCTAGTATACTGGTAGGTCTTTCTTTTAAGATCTACTGGCATGTTAGGGCTTGGATCACACAGGCCCATGGATGGTGTGCCTCCTTGATCTGGTGTGCCACAGAGGTGTGTGTACCTCAGAGGCACTTGAATGGTATGTTTCCATGGTCTGTGGAATGACAGGCATGTGTTCCCCAGAAGCATGTGATCCCCAGAAGCAACTTCCATGGTCTGGTGTACCAAAGGGGCAAGTGGATGGCATGCCTCCATGGTCTGGTATACTACAGGATAAGGATGCGCATGAATATTCAGAACATTTGAAGTTCATACATATTTCGCCGAATTTGGACATTCGAATTCGAATAGAATGTTGGCACATTTAAAGATTGACATTCATATTCCAATAAAATGCTTTGGAACATTTGTACAAATAATTGTTATGTTTGTGATCCTGGGGAGTTGGGAAAGTGGCTGGCCCAATCACATCTGCAACGGATCCAGAATGGATTTGAAGTGGATTGAGAGTGGATTGAGAGTGGATTCATGGCAGATTTGACACATTCAGAGGGATACATATGGGACTCGTATGGGATTCGTATTGAATATTTGTATCAAATTTGTATCAGACATTTGTATGGAATCTGAGTCCTACCGCATTCCAAGGGGATCTATTTGAACGAATACAATTTTCTCGCATTAGATTCGATATGAATAAAATACAAATTTGTATCAGATTCCATACAAATGTCTGATACAAATTTGATACAAATATTCAATACGAATATATATTCCAAGGGGATCTATCTGAACGAATACAATTTTCTCGCATTAGATTCGATATGAATAAAATACAAATATATATATATATTTGTATTTTATTCATATCGAATCTAATGCGAGAAAATTGTATTCGTTCAGATAGATCCCCTTGGAATATATATGTGCACATCACTGCTACAGAACCCATTGGGCTAACCAGACAAGGCCACCACCAAATTGGGTCTCCTGGGTGCCCAGAAGCCCAGGAACATTCATTCCTAACTTGAAATCATTCGGAGACACCCCCACAGTGTGTTTCTTGTTGCTGATCTAAAATACAAATTTACAATATCAGAGGCAAATCTCGCATCTCAGTAGATGATGAAAGTAAATACACACTCAAAGACAGGGCAAGGAGGGGGGGGAGCTAAACAAATGGACCACATGACTGAGCAGCTAAGAAGAGCCATTCCTATTTTTATCTGAAACATTTGCTTTTGTATTAGCAGTAGCCGAAAAAGACTATGGCTAGCACGGCTGGGATAGTATTTCATCCTTGGTAAAGAGGAAAGAATGAAATTTGTCACAAGTTTGAGCCTTCATTCTTAAGGGAATATGTGTGTCATTATAAAGAAAGCATAAGGGGTGGGGTTTTTGGCAGTTGAGCTTGGAATATATTCCTTATTGGTCTGAAAGAATTTAGTGTGATTTGTCACTGGCTGGTATACCAGACCAACAAGGTATATACTAAGAACCTTCCTTCTCCATGCTGGTGTGGTCCAAAGGAAGCACCACCACCAGGAGGCGATCTAAGGTGGTAATGAGATCTAAGGGGTGGAGTCTAATGGGTGGGGCTCCCTTTAAACCACACCCACTGGTAAAAGGGAGCCTCCTGGTGTGTTTGCTAGTCCATTATACTGGGCAAGGCAGAATCTCCTTTAGTCTGTATGTTAATGAGAGCCCAGCTTGCATTCCTCACTCCCTAGGGAGCCATTCCTATGTTCTTCTCAATTTGCAACTTTCTTTTGGTGGTGCATACCTGTAGCCCAGGGCTACATGGGAAAATGGAAAACTCAGCTTAGACTGCTCTAATGGCTACTAGAATGGATGTCTAGGTGCCACTTCCAGGTTGGGGAGAAAGGCAGGGTGCCTCTAAAGGCTATTTGCAGGGATTCAAGAGCAAGGGGGGGGTTGCCTTTGACTTCTACATGAGAATGCCCAGAAACAGTTGGTGGGGCCCTGTGTGAATCAGGATGCTGGACTAAATGGGCTGTGGTCTGATCCAGCAAGGCTCCTCTTATGTCCTTATAATAAGCTAATGTAGAAACTTGCCTTCTTCTCCTTCAAGAGGAATCTGGTAGTTGTGGGGGGGAAAGTGGACCTGAAAGCAATAAAGTCTGCTTTCTTGAGCTCTTGGGGAAAAAAATGTACCCATAGTTACATAAAGGTGACACATTATGGATGTGAGTAGCATAGAGCACATGCCTGGAAAGCATAGATGAACTTCCTATTTTAATTGTTATTAGTCCATGTGATGCTGCCCTGAGACAGACAGACAGACAGACAGACAGACAGACAGACAGACAGACAGACAGACAGATGATGGATGCATGGATGCATGGACTACCCCTCTTCTGCATCTCAAATTGCATGTATGTATGTATGCGTGGATGGATGGATGGATGGATGGACGGACGGACGGACGGATGGATGGATGGATGGATGCCTAGGTACCATCTCTCAGGCCTTGCCCCCTCAACTCCTCCTCCGACAAAGAGCTGTCTGTCGCCAGGGACAACCAAGGTGAGCCCAGCTTCTCTGACAGTCCGGGCAAGGCAGGTGCAGCTCAGGGGCTCAATGTGAATGCTGACTTTATAGCCCAAGACGGAGACAGCTTGGAGAAAGATGCCAGGCAATGCCCTTTCCAAGTGTTCTGAGGCAAGAGTGACAACAGCTGAGATGGTCAGTGCGCCTGCAGGCCAAGCACATGCCCTGAAGAGGGCATGATTCTCCCCCTCCTACTTAAGCACGCCCCATGCCTGCAGAACTTGTTGCAGACAATATGTCTCTTTATCCTGCAACCTTGGCTCATGCACTCTTTGTGTTTCTGATCTTTGAACTGATATCTGACACTGCAGACCCTCTGGCATCTTGGAATTCTGAACATTTGACTGCTCTTTACTCTTGCTCCCTGAAAGAACTTCAAACTTTGCCTGGTTGCTACTCCTGCTAACCCTGAGTGTGTGTCCCTCTTAAGACCTGGCTGGCTTGGGAAACGACACCATCTCTGAGTTGGAAAGGCAGGCAGCTGTATCAATGGCTTTCCTAATGGATGCCTGATTAACATGCAGATCTATGAGGCGTAGATGTGTATTACCTGCATCCTTAATCCATAGTATTTGTGCAGAAGGGACTTTTTCCTCTGATAGTGAGGAATCATCACAAACCTCTTATAACAAGTTCCACTGAATCTGAAATTGAGACATTATTAACATAAAACTGTGTTATTGATTATAGTGGAATTGGGGTGTATGTGAAGATTCTTGTGGCATTTGAAAACATAATATCTCAAAATGTCATTTACTCCCTCGAGGGAAGCAAGGAAAATAATATCGTTGAATCTCTTTAACAGACAGAACACGGGTGTCATCAACATTTCAGTTTGTGAGCTTTCTTAAAGAACTAACAAGCTAGGAAAATATGTAGCAGTTTGCAGCTTTTTAAATGTTTATAGACAAGTTGGGGAGCAGAATCTAGTCACAGCCAGCACTTAAATTCATGGACTTGGAAAGAACCTCAGATGTTGTCTAGTCATGAATCTCTTTGATGCATGAATTCTATGGAAGTTTGCCATCCATGTGTTTCTGTGGAACTCATGCCTGTGGTTCTGCAGACCATGGAGACATAGGTACACAGGCCTCTGTGGTACACCAGACCATCTCCTCCTTTCTCCTCCTCTTCCGGGGCAAACTCTAGAATAAGGAGCAGAATATGGACTTTGAAAGAGCCTCAGATGTTATCTAGTCGTGACTCTCATTGGTGCATGAATTCCACTATGACACTCAGTGCACATTTTTATGTTCTGCTTCATTAACTGGAGAATTTAAAAGAGAATTCCCTCAAAGAATATTAGGATACCTGTGGAGCAAGGAAGATGCAAGGGTGACTTCAGTGTTTATATTTATTATTGTTTTTCTGCATTTCTATCCCACCCTTTACCTTACCCAAATGTCTCAGGGTAGCTAACAGAAACAAACAAATGTAAAATGAAGATACTAAACAATAACAGTGCTGGAAAGGCCAGGGTTAATAGGTGTGTCTTCACTGTTCTCCTGGCCACGTGAAGTGAAAGTGTCCGGCACACCTTGGGTGAGGGGAGACTACTCCGTAATCTGGAGGCCGTCACTAAGAAGGCCCTGTCCCATATGCCCGCCCCTTTTGTTCTGAAAGGTTCATTCAGACATCACTTACTTAATCCGTGTTATTTGGATAATTCAGAATAAAGCATGGATATTTCAGAATAAAATGTGGCTGGATGTGGATTTAGTAAGTGCTGTCCGGGTGAAGCTAGAGTAGCAAGATACCGTTTTGCTTTGATTTTGAAGTTTGTATTTTCTAACTAATGCTAACTGATTATAATAATAAATCCTTGTGCTTGCTTTTGGTCACTTTTCCATTTCAAAATGGAGGTCCCCACAGCTCCCGGAAAAGGCACCTGTCCCATTTGTGGTGACAACAGGCAGCATGAAAGCTCTGATGGTCAGGATCACCATGAAAAAGAGTGTCCTATAGTATACTATATTCATCCCTGTGGTCCTGGTATATAGGCACTGGGCCAGCTATAGACTTCCTTAAAGAACTCTACAACTATATGCCAAACTAGGACACTTATTTTCATCACCTTAGCTTCCTCCGTGCTTTGCTACTCCTTATTCTAGAGTTTGGCCCAGAAGCAGTGCAGAAAGGGCCCATGCTAGAACTGAGCTATATAATATTTGGATTCCTTAATCTTCTGGGTGGTGGAGAAGTGAGCTACTGGAGCCATCTGCCTTTTCTTCTTCCCAACTCTTCTGGGCACCTTGGCTTGTCATAGGTGGGGCCTTCTAGCTTGTGCTAAGAGTGTTAGGCTGGGGCAACTTGCCGTTTTTGCTGCAGCATAGGAGATGAGGAACATCAGCCCAAGATTTTCCACATAGATGCTGTTCACTTCATTTTGCTCTGGCCCTTGCATTCTGTTTGTGAAGCCGGCTTTTTACAACTCCCTTTCTGACATACACGGTTGTGTATGTCTCAGATGAGATAAGGGCTGTAACAAGTTTTGTTGAGAACTGCTTTATTATATGTTTACTGGTCTTTTCTGAAATAACAGATGCAGTCCTTCCATGGATGAGTGCCTTGATACTGTTATACAGGGTCCCTTTAACTTTAACTTCTTATTTGAACTTCCTATTTTAATTGTAGTTAGTCCAATCAATCAATCAATCAATCAGTCAGTCAGTCAGTCAGTCAGTCAGTCAGTCAGTCAGTCAGTCAACCAACCAACCAACCAACCAACCAACCAACCAACCAACCAACCAACCAACCAACCAACCAACCAACCAACCAACCAACCAATCCTGCTCTGCTCCATTGTAAGCTTCTTTGAGCTTTTGGGAGAGTACACAGTAAGGTCCCATTCCCATTATAAGCTTAAAACGGTTTTCCTAAACTGAAATAAAAGAAACGGATGCAAACACGAATTTCCCTGATCCCATTACTTTCAACTTTAATCGCGCTCGATCCCGATTCTGAAAGCACTTGAAAACTTCATTTGGGAAAGCGTATCTTTTTCTCCCCACCCATTGCCAGTCATGGTGCCCACCCCCTCTCTCTGATTGGGGTTCCTCCTTCCACAAAATTTTTGATGTGACAAGGGTGGGGAGTTCCTAGAGTGCTATTGGGGGAGGGAAACCATAAACACGCATTCTCATCCCACTACAGCGGTACCGTTCCCACAGTAAGAAATGTAAACCGTTTAAAATGCAAGAACAGGAGCAAGACCTGTTGAAATGAGTGTTTTATTTGCAACGCTTTGGGGCGATTTAACACATGGAAAGTGTGTTAAGCCAACCTGACGTGGGGACTCTGAGGATCAAAACCATTTCCAAACTGTTTTAAGTTTGTAATGGGAACAGGGTGTGGAAGTATCAAATGGAGTGGAACAGAAGAAGAAGAAGAATTGGCTTTTCTATCCCTCTTTTCTCTTCCATTTAAGGGGACTCAAAGTGGCTGACAAACCTTCTCCCCAGAACAGTCACTCTGTGAGGTTGGTGGGGCTGTGAGAGCTCAGAAAGAAAGCTGTGACTAAACTAAGGTCTCCCAGCTGGCTTTGTGGAGGAGAGCTGAATCAAACCCAGTATTCCCAGATAAGAGACCAGCTCCCTAACCACTAGACCAAACTGGCTCAAGGGAAAGGGAATGGAATGGAATGGAATGGTGGACTGTTCTCCTGTTATGACTTCACCAGGGGCAGATGAAACTTTTGATGCTGAAAAGCAAAATCCGAAATTTGCATAATACTATCACATTGTGCAACCAGTTCACATTCTCAAGCCGTCTGCGATTTGGTATAATATCTACTTTAGAAGGATTTATCCTAAGCCTCAGCTTGTTGTCTCTCCCCCCGAATGCTCATTGCATGTAAAATTCTGCAGAGGGTAACTTTCATGGGAGGCCTGCTGTTGGAGCAACTCCCCTTATGAAGGCATGGAGGAAGCAAAGGCAATGATACCTTGCAATAGCACAAGCCAAGAACTGAATTGAATTTATTTATATGGTCACCAACCAGAATCAAAATTTATCAAAGTACATTAAAAATTTTCTTGCCATATTTAAAATCACCATATACAAATATCTTAAAAAGAAAATTATACCATACAATTAAAAAAAAAGTAATTTAAAATTTACAGTTTATCAGCATTCCTAGCTTTTCTAGAATCCTGAGCATTAGATGTTGTTGCTCTTGTTTAGGGGTGTGCATGAATGTTATTTTTGCATTCAGTTCGAGTCAAATCAAATGTCAAAACATTCGATTTGATACGAATGTTTAAAATCCTAATGCTAAAAAACCCAATTCGAATCCATTACATTCGAATGTTTGAAGATAAGAATGTCATCAACATTTGTATTTAAAGATACGAATGTCGACAACATTCGTATGTGTTATACATATCTGTATTCATTTCGTATGCATCCCATTTTCTCCTGTATGCATCCCATTTTCATCCCGTATTATAAGTGCAAAAGCGTACTGATACGTATAATATTTGTACACTTAGGTATGTAATACATATGTATCTGTACATTCGAATGGTTAGAATAATTCAAATGGAATGTTTTGGAACATTCGAAATCCATGTTTCAATGTCCACATTCGAATGAATTCGATCAGATTTCAAATGATTAGAATATTTGCGCACATTCCTACTTAAATTTAATTCCTGTTAAACAAAACTTAGATATGTTCAAAATGTTCCGGTTGTCATCTAATATTCTTCTCCATTGACTAGGATTTGGGCCAGAATGGGGGTAATACGTTAGGTACTAAGAAAGACAGAAATGTAGATATTTTCCCGTTCTGCAGCCGATGATCTTTAATCACCAGCAGAAGCTCCCTTTCCTTGGTAGAAATCTCAATTGCCTTTAATAAGAAACTAATTGCTGAAAGATTAGAGCCTGTTTTATGTAACAACCTACAAAGCAAATCAGGACAAGACGATAACAAGATGTAATCAAGAGGTATTAAAGACAACAAAATAGCAGTGAGCGTCTGGGAGAGAGCTGCGGTAAGCAAAATGAAATAAAAATGAAAAAAAAAACCCTCTCCTGACACCATATCCATGCACATCAGATTGCCACAAGGGATCGGAACACTCCCCCTAATTAAGGACTTATTTCACATTCTGGAACATCCATCAAAAGCAGGATGGGAGGAAGATTAAAAGCACAGAAGATCTTACAGTTAAATTCTGTGATACGATGTGCATTAGGCTTTCCACATGATTATAAGCCCTAGCTTGATTCTCTTGGCTCCATTTGTTTTGCTCTTCTGCTTAAGAGATCCTCAGACAGGATGATGTAACTGGCATATCTTGGGCTTTCTTGCTTGGAATTCCCCAGGATGTAATGCAGGGAAGCTGTTGGGGGTCATTCTGGGTGTTTTTCCACTGTCAGAAAGTACCCATTTTTGCACCCATTAAGGACCCATTTGGGTGTGAGCCGAATGACCTCATTTCCACCACGGCACCCGTTTGGGACCCGATTGTTTCCACTGCCACTGGGGAAATCTGGATCATATGGGTACTTTTTGGGCTTTCATCTGGATTTTCTGTAGACCTGTCCCACACCTCTCACATGAGGAAGTGGAAGCCGGACTGGAATTCCAGGCCAGCCTTAGTCTGTGTCAGTGCTGTTTAAAGGGGACTGCATTTTAGGATGGACTAATGGCTCCAGGCCGTCCTGCAATTCGTGTTAGCTTAAAATCATGTGAATCACACCTCCTGCCAGATGACTCAGGTCATCCTAAAACTCGCATGTGACACCTAGAAGCTTGAATGAGGCTCTGGAAGCTTAACAGAGGATTTAATCAATTAGAACACACCTGATTCTTCTGTTAAGATTTCTTTAGTCAGGAGACAGTGCTTCTTATGAAAACAAAGGAAATCACATCTTCAGGAAGTAAATGAGGGAGTTATTTTGCCAAGGTTACCTCACTGGAGATTTTGGGTGCGTCCCCATGCATGTTTGGTCCCAATCTGAAATCGGGTTCAGCAAGGGGAGTCCCCATACATTTTAGATTTGGTCCGATTTCCACGGACCAAATCACCCAAACCCGTGCCAGGCCAGGACTAAATTTGGCACCCCCAAAAAGAAGTCTGGGCACAGTTTGGGGTCCCAGCTCCCGGAAAGGGAGCAAGCCAGCCTGTCATCCAGGATTGTGGGCTTTGCTTTTACTCCCGTTACCAGAAAAGCAAGCCTTCCTTAAAGCTATCCATGCTGGTTGTTGCCACCACCTCTTCTGGTAGTGAATTCCACAGACTGATTCAAAGGTGGATCTTTGTAATTGAAAGCTTGAGTTAGTGTCAGCAGTGTGGACTTCTCCTTGTACATATGGTCCTACTGATCCATGACACCTAGGAGTGCTGAAACTATCTGATCCTAAACCTATTCACCCTATCTGGAGCCAGCTGGTACCAAACTTGTTTCTGCCAAGAGAGAGGTATGAGCAATTTAAAGCCTCCCCCCCCCCCATCACCTTTATTTTTGCAGCATCCCCCATGGTTAGGGTGAGGAATGTTTTGTAAATACCACCTCTCACCATTCCAGGAAAGAACACCTATTTGTATATGCAATGCAACTCTGAAATGCAGTCAGTGTAATTTGCAAAAATGCTATCATGTCGCTGTGTGCTCAGCTCAGTGGTACAACCTTACCCTTGAATTGTGCAGAGTTCTTTAGAATGGCTTCAGGCCAATTTCTCTAACAATACTAATCAAAACTGAAATGCAAAATCCCGACCTGTGCATAAATTGCCTAATACTGGCTTGCCAAGACTGAGAACATGAGACTGGGCTGGTTGACTGCCGAAGATCAGATCGGTCTAGTCTCTGCCTCTCTGCAGTAACTTACTGGGTGAATTGGTTAAAAATCAGTCTAAGAAATTTTGGAATGCATGAGCAATTTGCTACAGATGTCCAAAGTTAAGATGGAGCACAGGGGAAATTTAACAAAGGATAGAGTAATATGATTAAAGCTGGGAGGAAAAACAAGCTTCTGTGTGTATTCCTTATTTAGTTAGTTATTCAACCCCCCCCTCTTTATCCTCCTTTTTCTGCCAAAAAAAAAAAAAACCTCCCCAAGTGTCATGCAAATTAATTAAAAACAAAACAAATACTCCTGCTTTCAGTTCTACAGTCCCTAAGCCAGGACATAAAAGGAAAAAGAAATATTGGCAATTGATTTTATTTAATTATCACTCCTTCCTTCTCCTTTCCGTTCACCGATGCATTAGGTCAGCGATGGTAGATTTATCAAGGCAAGATGTGCTGCCCCTGGATTGTAAGCACAATAATTTTCATGTATCCTGTGGTTATATTCGCACTTAATATCTCTGTAGTCTTTCAGGCATTGTCATAGTAACAACTCTTCTAAGCCCCAGTCAGCATGGCCAATGGTTATGGATGACAGGAGCCCAAGTTCAATAACACCTGCAAGACTACATTAGATTCCTTTCCTATCTTATGAACGGGCCCTAAATTCAATATTGCTTTCATTATATGGCAGCGAAGAATCTTCTCATGTAGCCACGTTTCTTAATTTGGGAGCAAACAGCTCTCTAGCACTTCTCCAAAGTTTTTCATTTGTGAGTGTTAAGGATAAATGCAAGTGAACCTTTAGGCTGTAAGTACCTTTCTGAACATAATTAAACTTAAAGCCCCTAGATTTCTGGTGTGTGTGTGTGTGTGTGTGTGTGTGTTGCATATCACATTGTGGGAAGAAAGGCTTGTGTTATTCAAATTGGCTGATATCTCCAAGGGACAGTGTTAAATCTCCTTGAAGGTGTCTTGACAGATGGGTTTGGGATGTCCTCAGGCCACAAGAAATGGTCTGCTGAAGAAGACCTGTGGCCTGCCTCATCCAGCAGTCTGTTCTCGCAGTGCCAACATCAAAATGCAGATGGGAGGCCTGTAGTTAGGGATGTGCATGAATGAGTTTCGGGGCATTTGGTCGTAAGGAATTGAATGCTAGTAAATTCGTATTTGTTTGAATAGATCCCCTACAAATGTGGTAGGTTTCTATTTGATACAAATGTATTTGTATGTATTAGTACAAATATCCGATACGAATGCATACGTATCAGATATGTATCCTGGATACATATCCTATAGAAATGCATACATAATGGATATCGATCCCCCTCTTGTCTTATACACACACACACACACACACCTCGCCTCTCTCTGTTTGACCAATCAGGCTTCTCCCTCTGTTTCCCCCCCAGTTTAAAGAATATCCACATTATTCATAAGAATGTTCCGAAACATTCATATTCATATTCATGCAAATGTTAATGTATGAATGTTGTGACATTCAATTAGTGTACAAATGTCCAAATTCGTTGGATAACAAATGTTATGAATATTCATGCACATGCCTATCTGTGATCCGGATTGAAGGGCTCCTTAATCCAGATCACCGGTCAGTGCAGAAAGGGCCTAATCATTGCCATTTCCCCGTCAACTGGTTCTGTGCAGAAGCGTAGTTTAATGGGTGCTGAATCCATCCCCTGGGCTTCCAGCACTGACGCCATTGGCCCAGTCCTGCAAATGTCACATGTGGATGGCCCTTGACATTCACTCAAGCCGAACAGCTCTTTACACCATTTGTCAACAGCATGCCAATACCTCAGGTCACCCAGTCTGTGCCCTTAATCTTTTTACAAGAGAGGGTGAACAGCAGGGACTTTCTTCAGGTCTGAACTGCTGAAACGGTCACTGTGCAAATGTCAGCCAGGCCACAGCTAGAAGATCTGGGGTCAACTGTAGGGCACAAATACTCCGACATAAAGGACTGCCTTTCCCCCCGTCCAAAAAAGGATAATTTTGCAATCATGAATAGTGCTCACATATGAAAAGTCTCTTGGATGATTGTGCTCTCGTACTGTACACAACAGAGCTGCTTAAGAGGCAACAGTGCCCATCTGTATGTGCCAGAAATATTCAGAACCGCAGCACGAACTTATGGGCAGAGGCAAAGTATGCCAAAGTTTATATAGCTCCTTAACTGGATAACAGCTTTAGAAAACTGGCATTAACTGCGGAATCAGCAGGTCGAAGGCGGTGAAGTCTCCCATAGAATGAAAAATGTTGGATCAGTAAATGAAATCTTTTAAGAAGGAACAAAAACATACATTATCTACCATCAGATTGGATTTTCTTCCACCTCTGTGTTTATAACTAGTTCTTCAGTTGCATTCAGGATTAGATTCTTTTGTCCGAGAGGATTTGGCTGAGCAGAAAATACTTACAAGTAGATGTTTAATTCTGATAAATGGTTTGGTTCAAGATGATAGATCAGCCCCTCCGGATCGGTTTTCCCGTCATGTCAGATAGAAACAAGAATATGTTATCCTATTTGGGATAAATGTAAAGATAGTTTTACATCTTCTAGGTGGCTCCATCCAGAATTTCTTCTCCAGTTTCTTTCCTGCAATGTGGTATCTTCCCAAAGTATGAAAAATCTGGAGGTTATTTCAGGGAATTAGTGGCATGTACCACAACCGGCACTATGATGCTGGTCCAGACCCACATTGGCTCTGAAGCTCTCACGAGCTTCAAGGTTGCCTTCTGAGGGCCCTGAGGGCCTAGGAATGAAAGTTACTAACCTCGGAGCCCCTGGGAGACCTTTGTCAGCTGTGACCAGTTAACCATAATGGGTTCCCCAGCAGTCAACCAAAATGCATCCCACAGTAGTACGGAAAATGGAGAAGTTGTGGATCAGAGTTCACTGCTCCACCAGTAGGCATGTTTAATAAAATTTACTAGAGATCCAGATGAAGGGATCCCTCTTGGATTAAACTTGGTTTTACACAGATGGAGCGTACCAGTGGTGGGCAAGATCTCCCTTGGACTAGTATATGATGCAGCAGGGATGCCAATAGTCTGCATCATAGTCCAGCCCGAGAGCAGATGCAGAAACAGCCAATGATAGGGTCATTACAGGTTATTTACTACTGATGACCAGTATCGAGGCCATGCTGCTGAGGACACAGTTGTGCTGGGCAGGACATGTCTCTAGGCTGAAAGATCATGAGCTCACCACTGGCTGCTGAAACAGAGGATCCCCAAGGAGGAGATACAAGGATTCCCTGAAGGAATCCCTCAGCCTTGGCCATATTAATCACAATCAGTGGTCCACTCTGGCCTCAAACCGAGAGGCATGGAGATGCACCACCCATAGCACTGCTACTTCCTTTGAGAGTGCTCATAGAACCAGTCTTGAGGAGAAAAGACAACGCAGAAAGAATGGTGCCATCACAGTACTGCCAAGGAGACCTTTCTCTGTACCTTCTGCAACCAGACTTGCCTATCCCACATTGGCCTTTTTAGCCACCAGCGTACATGCAGCAAGCGTGGGTTGAGCCCTTCCTAAATCTTTGTTTGTGAAGCCAAGCCATGATGATGATGACGATGACGACTATGTGACTTCAGGAAAGTGATGATGACGATGTGACTTGCATTTCAATTTTGGTTAGCTTTGGACATCTGTAGCAAACTGCAAATGCAATGAAAAATTTCTTAGACTGATTCTTAACCAGTTCATCCAGTAAGTTACTTCAGAGAGGCAGAGACTAGACCAATCGGATCTTCAGCAGTCAACCAGCCTGTTCTCATGTTCTCAACCTTGGCAAGCCAGTATTAGGCAATTTATGCACAGGCCAGGATTTTGCATTTCAGTTTTGATTAGCAGAAGGCCCAACTATGGGAGATCTGTAAAGAAGGCAGGGGTGTATTCATGTACTGCTTGTAGGCATCCATATTCAATGTGTTTGGCCACTGTTTATCCCAACCTACTAGTCCTAACGGGTACCAGATGCCACTGCTTGAGTACCCACTGAACAATCAAGCCTATAGATGTCGGTGTCTTTTAGAAATGTGCTATTTCCTCTTCTAAAAGGAATTAATGCCATTTCTCCATAGCTATTTCTCAGATGGGTGTATATTCCCATAAGTAATTTGCCATCCAGGAGGAGGAGGAAAAGGAAGAGGAAGACTTGGCTTTTATATCCCATTTTTCTCACCCTTAAGGAGAATCAAAGTGGCTGACAAACCTTCTGTTCTTCTCCCCACAAGAGAGACCCCATGAGGTAGGTGGGGTTGTGAAAGCTCAGAAAGAGAGCTGTGGCTAAGCCAAGGCCAGCCAGCTGGCTTTCTGGAGGAATGCAGAACTGAACCAGGAGACTATCAGAAAAGAGTCCGGCCCTCTATCCACAAGGGAGAGGCACTCAGGAGCAGACCATGGATTTGGACTGTGAGATTATGGAGGTAGGACAACAGTGTGATGGGAGGGCTTGGCCATTGCCCTTCAGAACTCGAAACAGGTGAGCAGGGCTTCAGGAGTACATCTGAGCAGACAAAAGTGAAGGCTTCAGCCCCAGAACTTCACCCTGGACCACCGCTTGGCATTCAACATAATTTGTAATCCCTATGGGTATAATCCCTATTAGGTATATCTCATTCTTAAGCTTCTGGCTGACAAATCATATTGTAATACAAGAGACAAGCAATATTCCACCCCCCACCCCCCAGCAGCCTTCATTTTGAAGTTTTGGTTTTATTTCATTTCTCTCCCCAGCCTTCTCTTCTCCAGATATACACTGGTAGCAAAAAAAAAGAAAGAAAGAAAGAAAGAAAAAGGTTAATTTCTTTTCTGTTCCTGGACCTGATGATGGATTGTTGCAGACTGTGCTAGGAACAAGTTTCTGTTCAAAATAGTTGGCCCGGCAGTTCCCAAGCATGGGCAATGTGCTCTTTGTTATCTCTCACAAGGGACATGAAATTAATGAAGAAGTCAACAGAGGTGTTGTTTTGCTCTAGTTCCACCAAGGTGCTCTGGAGCCGGTTAGAATATCATCTGTTTTCTGCACCCCTTTTGTATAACATTGTCATTTTATGTCTGGCTTTATGTGAGTGATTCCCTGCAGGTCTCTAAGAATCCTGGTTCTTGAATTGTGACTAGGGTTCCAGACTTAAAGTGAAAATAATGATTTTGGTAGACGGAAGTACTTCTGGTTAGTTGCACCTTGCGTCTTTGCCAATTCAGTTGCCACCTGTTTTTCTTCCCTGGATGATGGCTGAGCAGCAATTAATTGTGTTTGCTTATTTACTGTTAATTTGAAGCTTTTGTAACCCATTTTAATCCAGACTCCTTTAAACTTTCTTCATGGTAGTTGGAAGAAGGAAGGTTGCCATGTTTGGCTTACGTCCTTATGATTGAATGGACAGATGCATGCAGTTTTCTTGGCCACAATACATACGTGGTTTGCCAGTGTCTTCTTCCAAAATGTTCTCTTAGCTTAACCGATCAAGTCTACAGCTCCTCGTATTTCTAGATGATCTTCTGTTTGGGTAATAATCCGACATGTTCTTCAAGCTCAGCAGTACTGAGAATTGTCCAGCTCAGATTTTTTTTAGACCATATCACCATTTCTTTATTTGCATTTATATCCTGGCCCCATACCTGAAGGTCTCAGGGTGGGTCACAACATTAAAAACCAAATATAAAACAAGCATACTAAAAGTACAACTGTGTCTGAAAGTGAGGAGGAGAAGCTTTCTCTTTATTTAGCCCAAGGACCAGGCCGAGATGTGCATCCTCACAGTGCTCCTGAACATGTAATTTTAAGGTCCCCGGTGAACGTTGGGGAGTGACTATTCCATAATCTGGGAGCCACCACTGAGAAGGCCCAATTGGTATCCACTTACTGGTTCCAAGTACCTCCACAGGGTGATGAAGGTGCATGCTGCCATGCTGTCTCCACTTCTGGCAGCACACAGCTATCTCATACCATGGTCACACCTTCACTTTAAACCTTCTTCATTCCATCTTTGGGCCTGACCGCTCTCATCTTCTCATTTCTTTCCATTTTCTTTGTGAATTTTCCATCCAGGAAAGTCCAAATGGAAGGTGGAAAGTCCACAAATAAAGTGAAAAGGTGTGAGCAGTCAGAACTGAAGACGGACTGAAGGTGGTTTAAAGTGAAGGTGTGACCACAGCCCCAGATTCTTAAGGTTTCTTGGCTCTACTCCTTCCCCTGACCACTGACAATCTTGCAGAGGGTTGATATATGATGGACTCTGGCAAAGCCTGATGCCCCATTCATCCCAAAAGCCTGCTGCAGGATCACTGCAGTTTTAAAGACAGCAAACAGTAGTCTTGTAACTGGATCGCAGAACAAAAGCAGTTGGATCTCCTGGTCCTATTCCAATATATGCTATCTCTTCATAATATTTTAAGAACCTAAGAGGAGCCCTGCTGGATCAGGCCACAGCCTATCTAGTCCAGTGTCCTGTTGCACATTGTAGCTCACCAAATGCTCATGGGCATCTCAAACAGAGACAAGGGCAAACCTTTTCCTGTTCTCAAATCCCAGCAAATAGCCTTAGAAGCATCCTGCTTGTCCCCTCCAGCCTGGAAGATGTACCTAGGCACTCATTCTAGTAGCCATTGATACATCTGTCGTCCATAAATTTGTCTAACCCTACCTTAAAGCCATCTAGGCTGGTAGATTTTGTTTCCGTTTCCGTGTGTGCCTGCAGAAGAGAGATTTGCTGTTTCTTTTCTTTCCTTTTTTTTTCATGCCTTGCATTGTACCCGATGCTTTTAGGTATTCCATAAATAAAAGAGGAGAAAGACAACAGCCAGACTAGAATGGACCTCTCTCAATTCTCTCTTGGCACTCTTCTGGGCACAGACTGTGGCCAGGCTGTTGATGAGATCAGAAAACACCAAGGGCAGGCTGTAGCCTTGATTGCATCTTCAAAGGAGAGCTCAGTGGTTGCCATTGCTGAAAGAGAACAGGACTATATGGTCTGAGGCACCTAGGGAGATGAAGAACGTCTTTAAAATGAACAGACTAGTGTACTGGCAGGGACTGAAATCTGGGTTATAATTAATTACTTCAATGCTTATCCAAGCAGAGACGATTGTATTTCATGCTTCAGGACCCAAGCTGGTTGCCTGTGAGACACTGGGGGAACAAGGAGGGAGAGGATTTTGCCCACCTTTTCTTGCTGAACAGGTACAGGGACGTTAGAGAATCGTTCTCGTCGCCCTACACACTTCTGAGGTTGGCTAGTTCCACTTTGAGGCATGCAGGCATGACGGGTTGTATGGATCAGTGAACCTGTTCTTGGCAAATTAGCATTACTTAACAAACATTTGCCTTCCCTGCTCCATCCATGACTTTGCTAAATGAGGCTCTTTTAATCTAACCACTGGGGGCAGAATAATCCTGCCTCCTCCACTTGAAGTTGACATACACAGAAATCCCAGTGCCAAGTAATTTATCCCAGGGCTGGAGGCCTCATGCTGTTTTGACTCTCTTTTCCAGGCCGAAGTGTTGAATTTCTCAGGTATGGCTCCATACTGATTGCAACAATCTTCAAGCAGTAGGTAGGGAAAAACATGCACAGACTTAAGATGAGCAGAAGACTGTTCTCAGGTTCTGAGTCTGAAAATAAAAATTTTAACACAGGGGACTGAGGATGTGCAGGAATGAAATTCACATGTTTGGCTGTGGATTGCCCCTCACTTTAATCTGTCTTCAGTCCATCTTTGTGCACCATTGCTCACACCTTTATAATACAATCTGTTTTATATGTGGACTTTCCTCCCTTCAACTGTAGTTTCAAGAGTCCTGATTTTTACAGGTCTCAAGCCATTATAGTGTTATTTAGGGATGTGTACGAATGTTTGTTTTTTTGGCATTCAATTCAATTCAAATCAAATGTTTGAAAATCTATTTGTACGAATAGATCACATTCGAATGTGGTAAAATTCCATTCGATAGGAATCTATTTGTATATATTTGTATGAACATTCGATACATACCGGATATGAATGAATACATATCCAATACATATCTGATACAAATGAATACATATCTGATACGAATGAATACATATCCAATATGTATCCGTAACATATCTGTAAACATTCGTAAAGAATTGAATGTTAGAAAATCCGTATTTGTAGAAATAGATGCCTTTTCAATGTGGTAGGATTCTGTTTGATACAAATGTATTCATTTGAATATCCAATAAGAACGAATACGTTACTTATCCAGCATGAACTCATACTTATCTGATACGTATCTGATATGTATCCTGTAACAAATCTGCTCTCGATCCATGTCGACAGCAATCTGGATCTGTTGCAGATGGACCTGGTGCAGCCACTTTCCCGCCGAACTATCTGTACAAATGTCCGGAAACATTTGTATTCATACCAATGTCAACGTACGAATATTGTAGCATTCAATTTGTGTACACATGGCCGAATTTGTATGAATAACGAACATTTACAAATATTCATGCGCATCCCTAAAAAAAGAGACATTCCATGCCACGACAGGTGATAGAAGGGGTCCTATTTCTTTTTCTACTGCTGTTTAAATTGCACGTTGAGTGAATTGGATTTGGTCAATGATGGAGTTTGAAAATTGCAGCTCACCAGCAAAAAGGAGGAGGGGGAGGAGATTTTAGCCACATTAGTGGTAGGAGACTTAGACCTAACAGCATATAATCCATCAGATGCGAAACTGCAACTTCGGGTTGTAAGTTGAGATTCCCAGTTTGCTGAAATCGTCCTACAAAAGCTTTTCCATTTCCATTTGATTTGGAAGGACTGAGTCCCCCAGGGCTGTGGGATGAAATGGTATACGGTAATCAAAAGCAAGGGTGCAGCGGACCAGCAGTAAAGGCTTATACTCAGTAGTAGGCCTGGCTTTCACACTTCTTCTTGTAGGGTCAGGCACTGATCCATCCATTTACCTCTACAGCTTGAACCTGCACCATGCTTCCTTCCATGCATCCATCCATGCATCCATCTGTCCATCCATCCATCCATCCGTCCGTCCGTTCATCCACCCACCCACCCACCCACTTCTAGTTAAGTATGCACATCTAGCAGATGTTATATTTTAAATAAGACTCCAGTTTGGGCCTGAAACTAATATTAAATATAAATAGAGAACTTCATTTTTTGGACTGCAACACTGAAGATGCTTGCTTAGAATGGTCACATCAGTGTCTCAGTGCCTCATCCAACGTCACTTCAGGATTTTTAAAGGGAGGCCAACTAGTATCATAGAACTTGTAAATACCTGTTGAGTATTTCTTAATGCTCCGGTCTCATCCTGAGATACCACCTGAGGTCCAGTTATAGAGGCGTAGCAGTGGCTTGCCAGTTGAGGTTATTTACTTTTGATCACGAAGGGCTCTTGGCGAATCTCCTTTTACAGGCAGGGCATAATAATGTAGTCTGATTTCTCCCTACTTCCGATCTTGCTATAAAAGAAACCAAATTCCTACTGGGGAAAAAAGAATTCTGTGCCTTGTTTAGGAGGGCAGAGTTGTCTGATTCCTATTGAGAAGCAGATTAGAGAGGAGCATGTGAAGATATCACACAGCTGTAACTTGAAGAAACCAACAAAGCCTGCAAGCAGATTTCTTTGAACAGAAACTTGGAGCTTGGTAGCTTTTTATTAAAATAGTTCTGAGGCTGCATTGTTGGCATGATACAAAAGCAATCATGCTGAAACTTCCAACAGCCCTGCTCCAAGGTGAAATGTGAGGGGCAGTTCTTGGGGTCCGCTTCAAGCTGGGGCAGTGGGGAGTCTTATCTGCCCACCCTTTTGAAATAAACACATCACACTTCTTGACCTAATACATGGAGAAGAAAGCCGTTGTCCTTCAAAGCCCAGCCTTCTCTTCTTTCTGTGATATCATTCTTAGCTTGAAGGAAAAGCACCAAAATGTACATTGAAAAAAAAAAAATCACACCAAAATGTTTTTTAGAGTCTCCAGTAGGAATGTGCACAAATATTCTAAGGTATTCGAAATTCGATCAGATTCGTCCAAATTTTGACATTCGAATTTGAATTGAATGCTCATAAATTCAAATTTAAACTTTTGAATTTCAGATCTATTCATTCGAATTATCCAGACATCCATATGTGTGCGGGTTCATACACAATTTGTACCTGCACATATGCATTTGTACAGATCTGTAAGGGATGAAAACTGGTTGCATATGGGATAACTACAGGATGCATATGGACATGTATGCATGTGTACGCATGTGCATATGAATGTTGTCAACATCCTAAAGTGCAAATTTGAATTGAGAATTTGCACAAATAGATTCAAATTTGCTTAATTCGAATCAAATTTGGTTAAATTTGAATTTTAAAGATTCAAATCGGATCGAATTTTAAGATATTCAATCCAAATTGGACCCCAAAAATTGCATTCATGTGCACCTTTAGTTTGAAACTAAACCAAACACCCGTTTGTTCGGCTCAGTGGCAAACCCATCAAGCAAATAAACTTCTTTGAAAGCAAAGAATACCCTTTTTTTTCCCATTGAAAAAAAGCCACTTTCAAGGGCAAAACGACAATGAACGCAAACTGTGGCATTGGCTCGCTCATATTCATGAGCAGGGACTGGTTCATTTTGATAAGACTTTCCGGATATTCAAACCACTGCATGTTTGCTTTGACACAAACAGCTTTTAGCACAAACTGTTCAGTTTTTGAACACAAACTGAACTTTGCCCGTCTCTATGCACTAGTAAGCAGGATAGATTCTGGCCTCAATGCAGATTCTATTTTTGAACACGATCCACCCCAGCATCCAGCCCAGATCCCTGCACTCACGCTAGACATGGGGCCTTTCTGCACTTGACCTTATTCTGGAATATATCCCAGAATAGGGACCTGCGATCTGCAAGCTAGTGCAGACTATGGAAGGCCCCAGGTAAGGCATGCCATAGTCTGCATTAGCTTGTGGCCAGCAGACCGCTATCTCAAGATATATTCCAGAATAAGGCCATGTGCAGAAAGGGCCATGTACTCCAGGGATTCTGGAATTTCAGTGCCTCTTCCTGGATTCCTATGAGAGTAACTTGCCTTCTCACCGTCTTGAGCAGGGGTTTCCCTAGCAGTTAGGGTCTTTGTTTAGACTTCTGCCTCTGTTTCTAGGCTTGACCTTGGATGACAGTGATAAGGCCCCTTTTAGACCGTAGCATAGTATAAGCTATTGTCTTTGACTATAGGAATAAGGATGCACACAGATTATTATTATTATTTTTTTTGGCATTCAATTCATAATAAACCGAATGTTAGAAAATTTGTATTCATTGGAATAGTTCCCCTTTGAATATGGTAAGATTCTGTTTGATACGAATGTATTTGTGTGAATTTGTACGAATATCCAATACAAGTGCATAGGGATCCTGCATAGGGATCCTGCATATGGATCCTATACAAAGACATATGTATCAGATACATATCCTATACGAATGCAAGTATGTATCAATACATACCCCATATGTATCCCAGTTTAACTAATGTATCAACTATTCATATGAATGTTCCAAAACATTCATATTCATACTAATGTCAATGTACAAATGTCATAACATTCAGTTGGTATACGAATGTCCAAATGTCCGAATTCATACATATTCGTACGCATAATGAATGTTACAAGGAAGACTTCTCTGTTATACTTCTGTGTGATTTCTATGGGTGGGGAAATCCTGACAATTGCACAGGGGGTAAAAGGACCCTGGAGTGGCGAAAAGATGTTCCCTTTCTGGTCCTCCTTTTTCAATAAAAGGCATTTCCTTTTGGTTGTTGCTTTGTTTCCTTGTTTTAACAGAGCATTAATGTGCTAAGAGAAAAGTGGTGTGTTTATTTAACATTTGTTCTGAAAGAAAATTATGGATTTTCTTGCTTCACTGGCAGGTCCTGTCCTCCCCCCGTTCCTCCCCCCCCCCCGATAACTGTTCCTGGTTTGAAGGGTGCAAAGTATTACTTTTGGAAGACTTAAATCTGGGTGAAAAGTCTGCTGAAGTGCCTGTGGGGGTGTTTAATCTCAGTTTCACTGGGGATTTAGAAAGTGGATTTCCTGCTGTTTTGGCTAAGTTGAGCAGCGCTCATCCACAAATCCATGGCGGAGGTGATATAGTTTATCAAGTGTGTCACACGCAACTTTGTTTTCCCACCCTGACTTCATGTGCCTGCAGAAATTATGGGTTATATATCAACTTGAGATGTAGAATGAGATTTGCATTTATTTAAATCTGCCTCTAGGAGACCCCAAACGGTTGAGTAATTGACACAATGGATAACTGAGATTGCTGTTTACACCTGGGCTTGTGTCAGATTTTAGCATAGCTGAGCAATGCTGAGGGCCTGCAGCAAAGTGGATGGGGGATAGAAAGCCTAGAATGTTCATTCCTCAGATGCAGTTTTTTAATTTTATATATAAAAAGAATACAATAATAAGTGAATGTTTACAAAAAGAAAGTGACCTCTGCCTCACTTCCATTTCCAAAATGAGCAGGTCAGTCTCAGACGCAGGTGTTTTAGAATTTCAGCATGCATGGAAGACGTATGTGAATTCTCCGGGCATGGTTTGCGCCTTCATCTCTTCTGCAATGGCTGCAAAAAGCGGAGGGAAATCTCTTAACATTAGGTTTCTCTCCAACCATTATGACACTGTTGGGTACTCAGAAAGCTACAGTTTTTCTTAAAGAACGCACCTGGAATATAGAACTGTAGACAGGTAATGTTTGAATGCAGACATGGGGTGTTTTTCCACTGTCAATTGTACCCATTTTTGTACCCATTTTTGTATATTTTGGCTGTGAGCCAGATGATCCCATTTCCACTACGGCACCCATTTTGAACTCGATTGTTTCCACTGCCGTGGGGGAAATCCGGATCTTTTTGGCCTTTAATCTGGATTTTCTGTAGACCCCATTAATGGGGTCTACAATGGGGTCTTCAGGCAGAAAACCCGGATTAAAGGGAGCCTGTTTCCACTGGAAACAGGCAATGGGGTCCAAAGGAAGCTAGGGGGAGGGGATGCACCTTTGACCCCACCCCAACATTGGCTTATTATAGGTCCTGAAGGACCCACATGATCCTGGTTTCCCTAGCTGTGGTGGAAACAGATGTGTCAGCTTCCAGTTCCAAAGTGCTAATAATTTTGATGACTATATGAATTATTCCCCCATGACCGGTCTTATTGGTCATTGATTGTCGTTCGTAGCAGGGTACTTATTTGTGTGGCCACATCCTGGCATAAATGATAACTTTAATTTTTCATCTCAAAAATTCTGCTAGTCCCTTTGGGGTGGATGATGATCTTCCACATCACCTGTCAACTACTTTGTTACTTTAAAAATACAAGATAAAAATTTTAATGTTAAATTTTAATGTTTTTTTATGGTTGTAGCCCACTCTGAGACCTTCAAGCATAGAGTGGGATATAAGTCAACAAACTAACAGCAACAACAACTGTCAGTCTAGGGACATCCACAGTGGAGCTTATTTCATTTATTTGCTTTGTTATTTCTCCAAATAGTCTCAGCAAGCTGCCCCTCCACCCTGAAAAAACTGGGGAGACTGAAAGTTTAATGCGCAGTTAGTGAGATGTGCTAAAACAGGAAATCTAACGCTGGCAGTCAAAATGCTCTCTGGCTGTTGCAGACGAATGATGGATTTCCTCCTTGAATAAATAATTTCAAATCGAAGAGAACTTTGTCACAGGATAATGATGCCTCCCCTGCTCCCCGCTGAATGCTGAGACATTTTATGGAAAATAAGTGTGAGATGTTTATTTTCAAAGCCAGAGACATTTATCCTTTGACAGCATCATGTTATAGGGACTTGATTCCCGCTATATCAAATGACGGATGCAGGCAGAGGCATTTTGTCAGGTAGGTACTGCTGTGTTCGTACCTCCAGAATGCCAATTTCTTCCAGATTAGTGGAAATAGTTAGTGCAGCATTTGGGGCACGGGGGGGTCGGGGGGGGAGAGGAAATGAGGGGCTGATGAACTGCTGAGGCTCACAATCTTTTAATGTTTCATTCACACAGCTGAGACTTAAGGCTGTGTTCAGACATAATCAGGGAGACAGCGTGTGGCCCTTGTATTCCCAAGCCTTCTCTTCTTTGGTCTAGGGGTTAGGAAGTCAGACTCTTATCTGGGAATCACCAGGTTTGATTCCACACTCCTCCATGAAGCCAGCTGGGTGACCTTGGGCTAGTCACAGCTCTTTTTCCGAGCTCTCACAGCCCCACCCACCTCATAAGGTGTCTGTTGTGCAAAGAAGAACAGAAGGTTTGTCAGCTGCCTTGAGTCCCCTTGAATGGGTGAGAAAAGCAGGGTATAAAAGCCAATTCCTCCTCCTCCTCTTCTTTTCTAGTACAGAAAGTTCAGGAGAGACAGGAAGGGCAGACTGGTGTGAACAGGTGTGTGATGACCCCTAGGCAAGGTAGAGGGTAAGGTTATTTTTAGTTATAAGTTAGCTATCATTTAGTTATAGGTTAGCTATCATTAAAAGCTGCAGGGGGCGTGACTTCCTGAATCCAGTTGGAAGTGGGAGAACTAGCCCAGAGAGGCAACCAATGGGGAACCGAAGACATGAGAAGAGAGACTATAAAAGGACTTGAGAGGAGGAAGAAAGGGTTCTTGATCTGACAATCTCAGTGGTGGGGAGGGTGCATGGGTAGGATAAGAACTGGGTCCGATTAGTGCCAATGAGGGAGACAGGTTAGGATCCTGAGAGCTAGAAAAATGATGAAATAGATGAAACGTTGTATGCTGAAGATATTTTAGCTCATTGCCTGTTTACCAAAGAAGTTGTAACAATAAAGCGCGAGTTTGTTTGTTACTGTTGAACAGCATCTGACTGAGAGTGTGTCTAAAGAAACGACAGTGTGGCAATGAGCACAAATAAGAGCACTTTAGCTTTAAGAGGCGAGAGTGAAGCCTGTTGAGCACCACAAGCGGTGGCAAAGAAAAAGTTTATTTGTTTAATGTCCTTAATCTAAGCAGAGAGAGTGTGTGTATGTTGCAGTGGGGTGTTGGCCGTCACAGAATGGGGCTTTTGTGCAGTTAAAAGTTAGATTAGCCAAGGAGTGAGTATGAAGTGCCAGACAAGGCAGAGATGAAACCCCAGCTGTGACAAGGCCCAACTCAGAGGGAGAGATGTGCATGAATATTCATAGGCATTCAAAATTTGATCAAATGTGCTGAATTTTGACATTTGAACTGGAATCAAATGTTCCAAAATTTGAATGTAAACATTTGAATTGAATTTTGGATCTATTTGTTTGAATTACTCAGACATTTGTATGTGTACAGGCTTGGACACGATGCGTACTTAAAGATCTGCATCTTACTGGCAGCCCCTTTCTCCGGGTTGGGGGGGGGGTCCTTCTGTAGAGCTTGTTTGGGCAGCTATTCTAGCACATTAGGGTTGGCACAGATAGGCTCCCTTCTAAACTCCCACTGCATGGCTTCTGAGGCAAAATCAATAACTCATAGCAGTAGCAACTTCAGGCAGGAACTCAAGGTAACTCCTGGGCCCATAACCTGTGGAAGTATGTTAGCTTAGCAGAGCTTGCTTCCAGAAAATGCACAGCACATAGCGTGTGTATGGAGTTCATAACCAAAAACAAAGTCACTGGGCCTTTTTCCACTACGGCTTAGAACCCTTCTAAGACCCCATTAGGAACCTGATTAGCACCTGATAGGTACCAATCGGGAAGACCCTGTCCCCATCAGGACCCCATTGAGAGCCCCATCTGCAAGGCCCTGTCCCCACAAGGGCAGGGGAAATCCAGATTTAATGGGTCATTCAGACCCTTAAATCTGAATTTCATGTGGACCTGATTTCATGGGATTTTCAGGCATCTTCAAGATCCAGATTTCTAGGAGGACCCCATCTCAAAGATCTGGATCTTTGACTGTGTGTGGAAAAAGGGGGACTATTTCATTCCAACTGGAAGGTTTATCGCTTGATGGATACAGAATATATGCATGTAGGAATATATATGGTGAATAAATCCATGGATATATGAAAATAATAAAAGGTATACAACTTAAATGCTATCACATAAATGCATGCTATGACACTACATTGCTACTGAGATATGGAGAAACAAGTGAATCGACATATGATTATAGAAAGACATTCTGTCCCATGTGGACACTTTAGACCAGTCCTAGCAGACATCTGTTCTCCAGTGTCACAACGACCTGCTTAAAACAATATTCGTTTCTCACAACATTACAATACTGTTACGTCTACACACTCCTGGGAAACAGGTTACAAGATTACACCACACCTGCTGTTATTCAGCTCATGATGGCCTTGTGGCCTAATGATGTGCACTCAGACCAACACATTCTACGGGGGGAAATGTCTTGATAGCCCCTGCCCCAATTGGATGGTAGAAAGGGCTAGGGTCTAAAGGAAAAGGGTCTTCTTTAGACTGCATTGGTGTGTGGAAGGGTGATTCCTAGTATGCTGCCAGTGCAGGATCACCTTGATCTACCCAATAAAAATAAGAGTGAAATAATAATTGGGAAAAAAATATTCTCAGGATTGGTAGTAGAGAATGGCAAGAAATTTGTGTTTTTATCTGCTACTAATCAGCAGGCTAGAGGCCACCCAAAGATGGAGGAATTCTTTTCTTTCAATTTTATTCATTGATGTCTTTGACCCAAATAAACAGGGGATACAAAATCCATTTTTTAAAAAAACCTGATTAAAACTGTTTGCTAACAAACTTTGCCAATGAGTGGAGAATTTATACCTCAGTCTTTTTGATCCAAAGTATCTAATCTTCACAGTATGGCCAGCTGCATCCAGACGTTGCTCACTTATTCCATTATATTTGTATATTCTGGAATAAAGCTTGGTTATTCCAAAATGTCCATGCTTTATTCCAGAGCTGTCAGAGGCTCTAAAAGAAGTTGTGATATTCTTCCACCTTAAGAGGCCCCTGTGACAAAAGAGGCCCCTTCTGATAGGGACCCCCCCGCTCAAAATAGGGTCCCCTGCCTGACTGTAGTAACCACAAAAGCTGCACAGCTTTTCCACTGGCTTCCTTTTCTTCAGCCTTCCATTTCTCAAGCCTTAGAGTAAAAGGAGCAACTATTTTTCTGTACCATAACCTTGTAGTACATACTCAGCATCACCAAGGTGCTGAATTCTTTCCACTCCATGCACTGGCCTTTGGGCACTATGGCATCTGCAAAGCACATGGCTTTAAAAGGACAACTCTTCTTTTCCTGTTTGAGGATTTTCCCCACCTCTGGCCACAGGATATGACATCAGAAGGACCTCTGATGCAGAAGACAGCAGCTTTTCCTCCAATCACCTCCCCTAATGTTGCATTGATGTCACTTCCTCCACGCCCCCTTTTAAGATGCATACAGATACGTATGTAATGAGTACGTATCTATACACATATGAATGTCTGAATAATTTCAAAATAATTCAAAACATTCAAATTCATTCAAATGTCAAAAACCGAAAGTATAGACATTCAATTTGAATTTGAATGTCCAAATTCGAATGAATTTGATACAATTTTGGATGTTTTGAATATTCTTGCACATCCCTGCTCTGTAAAGATGATGGGAACAGATAAATTAATGCACCACTCTTCCTAGTTAGCCAGTCGCTCCTGAATATGGGTGCGACTGCAAAAAAAAAGCTCCGCTTTAGCTGTTTGCCACATATTGTGCCAGAGCAAAAAACATTTCTGTGAATGTAATAAAAATGGTTCCACCCCCCCCCCCCCAATTTTGTTGATCCTCTTTGGTGGAAAAGCAAATGGAGAACGTGGTCAACAAGGAAATGACTTGTATAAAAGCAATCAGCTTGTTTAGTCTGGTTGCCTAGGCGTCACAGGAAGAGGCTGCTTTCCAAGTTCAGTACAACTATTCCTATCTGCACAGTCAAACGGCACAAAACTGTTGGCTAAGTTTGTCAAAGGTGTACAGTCTGGCAAGAACAAGTGATTTCAGGAAGACTGAGTCAGTGTGTTCACATGGGAGTGAGCTGGTTTGCTTCTTGACCAATCGGGCTGTGACAAAGCTCTGCCAGTAAAAGAGCAATTTAAATAATAATTCTAAAAAGACACGCTGATATTCTTAAGTTTTGCTGTGACGTAAGTATTTGAAACTCTTGCGATGTGAACAGATTTTCAGTGTAGCAGCAACATTAAAGAGGCCTTTTATTCAATGGGGTTTGACAGTTTTGGCTGATATTTATTTATTTAATTTATTTAGACATACATACATACATACATACATACATACATACATACATACATACATACATACATACATACATACATACTTTCAAGAACAAAAAACAGGTTGCATACGGAATAATGGATGCATACAGATGTTTACTGATGTGGGGAAGATGTGTGTGTGCACATACAAATGTTGTCAACATCTGTAGGTGCAGATTTGAATAAAAAATCTGAACGAATAGATTTGAATTTGGTAAATATGAATTGAATCTTGTTAAATTCGAATTTACAAGATTTGAATCGAATGGGATTTTGGGGTATTAAGTTTGATTCAAATAGAATGTCAAAAAAAACACCTTTCGTGCACATCTCTAGAAGAGACACTGTAACAAAAAATGTAAGTGAATCAGAAATACCATCATGGTCTGACAAACTAGATATGGACTCCCCTCAAACTTTGTGTGTCTTTGAGCTGGGTAGACATTAACTTAGAATTAGCTTCAGAAATGAATTAATTACAGTGAAGTGTTCTGGCATCCTGTGATTTTGCCCATGAGGATGCTATTCATACATACAAGATCTGCTGTCAAATGGATGCCAGAATCTCGGAAAACTTGCTGGAGAAGCCTTCTGCTGATAAATGGGGAGGCTGAGCCAAAGCTTTCCATGGGAGGAAGGAAACTGGCATCTCTTTGTACCATGGCAGGAAATTAAACATTTTCTCTTCTTCCCCCTTCCCTTCCCTCCCCTCTCCTTACCCCAAATCATATGCTCAGCTATCTATCCTCATGAATTTTGATTTTTTTTCTCTCTGTAAAGCCCAGCTGGAATCTCAATAGCAAAATCATAATCTATGATGCCTACCTACAGATGTCTGTTATTTATCACACCTTATTATTATTTGCACACAGTCTGGGAGATATTTATGACTGGTTTGGAAGTCTGACAATTGGATCCTTCCGAATGTTGGAGGATAATCAGAGGTTTTGGCTCAGAATGCATGTCGTTCCCAGTGGAAGTGCTTCTCACAACTGAGTGAGAGAAAGTCACTTTATAAAGGTGTCCAAGGTGTTAGGATGTTGCTTCAGCTATTTTGGAAGGGCATCAAAGGCAACTATGTGTGCCACCACTCCCTTCCTTTGCTATGGGACCTTTCTGCACTTCTTGGTATTCCTTACCAGGATATGGCCTACCACATAAGAACATAAGAGGAACCCTGCTGGATCAGGCCATAGCCCACCTAGTCCAGCACTCAGCATCCTGTCTCACAGATTGGCTCACCAGTTGCTTAAGGACATCTCAAGCATCAGAGGAGGGCAAACCTTCACCTGCTTTCAGAACCCAGGAAATGGCCTTAGAGGCATCCTGCTTCTCCCCACAGCCAGAAAGATGTACTTAGGCATCCATTCTAGGAGACATTGATACATCTGTCATCCATAAATTTGACTAACCCTTCATTAAAGTCATCTAGCCTGGTTGCTGCCACCACCTCTTCCGGCAGCACATTCCATAAGCCAATGACCCTCTGGGTGGAGAAATAGTTCCCCTTATCTCATCTGACTCTCCTACCCATCAGCTTCATAGATGCCCCCTGGTTCTAGTGTTGTTTGACAGAGAAATGAATTTTTCTCTATCCCTTTTTCTATACCATACAAGATTTTATATACTTTAGTTCCCCTTTTAAACACAATTTTTCCGGGCTGGAGACGCCTAGACGTTGCAGGCTAATTCCATAAGGGAGATGTTCCAGCCCCTTAAACATTCTGGTTGCCCCTTTTTTTTTTTTTTTGGCACCTTTTCTACAGTATTATTTTTGAAATGTGGTGACTAGAACTGTACACAATATTCCAAAGGTGGCCTCAACCTAGATACATACAGAGCTTCCATGTTCCGGACTAGGACTACCAGGAAGCTCATTTCCCCATGTTCAGTATAGTTGTCATAAAAGGAATACCATATGAACATAAGAGAAGCCCTGCTAGATCAGGCTGCAGCCCATCTACTCCAGCATGCTGTGCCACATAGTGGCCCACCAATTGTTTCTGGCATCTCAAGCAGAAGACAAGAGTGAAACTTTCACTTGCTCTTGAATTCCAGCAAATGGCCTTAGAGGCATCCTGCCTTAGAGGTACCCAGCCTGGAGGATGCATCTAGGCATCGATTCTTATAGCCATATAGAAAAATACAAAGATGTATCCATGTTAATCTGAATCAGTAAACAACAGTCTTGTAGTACTTTAGAGACTAACAGAGAAAATGAAAGAAGTTGGTAGCATAAGCTTTTATTTATTTATTTATTTATTTATTTATTTATTTATATTTATATTTATATTTATATTTATATTTATATTTATATTTATATTTATATTTATATTTATATTTATATTTATATTTATATTTATATTTAAATCCCGCCCCATACCCTAGGGTCTCTGGGCGGCTTACAACATTTAAAATACACACATATCAAGACTGTATAAAACAATGCTAACAACAATGCAAAACTTTTTTTAAAAAAACCAGCATAATAATAATATTGGGGGGAAAAAAACAGTTTAAAAACAGTAGAGTGTGCAATGGGGGAAGCGGAGGGGGCATTTAGCCAAAGGCCTGGGTGAAAAGGTACGTCTTCACTGCCTTCCTGAATATAGACAGAGAAGGGGCCTGACGTACCTCCAAGGGGAGACCATTCCACAATCTGGGGGCCACTACCGAGAAGGCCCTCTCCTGGGTGCCCACCCACCTAGCTGCTGAAGGCGGGGGGATAACCAGAAGGGCCTCCCCTCCAGATCTTAGAACACGGGCAGGTCGATATGGGAGAAGGCGCTCCTTTAGATATCTGGGGCCCAAGTCATTTAGGGCCTTATAAGTCAAGGTTAGCACCTTGAATTGGGCTCGGTAGTGAATTGGCAGCCAGTGCAGTTCTTTTAGAACCGGCGTGATATGTGTCCGGCTAGATGTTCCTGTCAGCACTCTGGCGGCTGCATTTTGCACCAGCTGCAACTTCCGAACCGTCTTCAAGGGCAGCCCCATGTAGAGCGCGTTGAAATAGTCCAACCTGGAGGTTACCAGAGCGTGGATAACTGTGGCCAGGTCATCTCTGTCCAAAAAAGGTTTCAGTTGACGCACTAGCCGTAGTTGGGAGTAGGCACTCCTGGCCACGGCCTCCACCTGAGCTTCAAGTGTTAGCGCAGAGTCCAAGGGTACCCCCAGATTTCGCACCTGTCCCTTCCCGGATATTGCAACCCCGTCAAGGGCAGGGTATCTCCCAACTACTTGGACCCGAGAGCCTGTAACACACAGCACCTCTGTCTTGTCTGGATTCAGTTTCAATTTATTGGCCCTCATCCAGCCCATTACTGCCTCCAAGCACCTGTCAAGCACTTCAACCACCTCTCCTGATTCAGATGGCACAGAGAGATAGAGCTGGGTATCATCTGCATATTGATGACACCTCACTCCAAATCTCCTGATGAACCCTCCCAGCGGCTTCATGTAGATATTAAATAACATGGGAGATAAGATTGACCCCTGGGGAACCCCACAAGTAAGTTCCCAGGGTGTCGACTCCGTCTCTCCCATCACCACTATCTGAGATCGGCTCTGGAGATAGGAGCGGAACCAATGCCAGGCACTGCCTCCAACTCCTAAACTCCGTAGCCTCTCCAGAAGGATACCTTGGTCAGTGGTATCAAAAGCTGCTGAGAGGTCCAGGAGAACCAGCAGGGTAGCATTCCCCCTGTCTTTCTCCCGGAGAAGATCATCAACCAGGGCGACCAAGGTGGTTTCCGTGCCATGACCGGGCCTGAAGTCAGATTGAAATGGGTCTAGATAATCAGCTTCTTCCAAGCATGCCTGCAGCTGAAAAGTGACAACCCTCTCTAGAACCTTGCCTAGAAAAGGTATGTTGGCCACCGGGCGATAGTTGTTTAAGTCTTCTGGATCCAGGGAGGCCCTCTTCAGGAGGGGGTGCACCACAGCCTGTTTAAGGGCCAACGGAACCACCCCCTCAGAGAGGCATTTACCACTTCCTGGATCCACCCGGTCATACCTTGCGGGCTAGCTTTAATCAGCCAGGAAGTACAGGGATCCAGGGAGCATGTTGTTGGCCGCACCCCTGCAAGCAGCTTGTCCACATCCCCAGGCCGCAATAATTGAAACTGATCCAAAATAATTGGACCAGACAGTTCTCTGGACGCCTCCTGTGGACTAAGTCCAGTTGTGACATCTAATCCTCTACGAATCTGAGCAATTTTGTCCTCAAAGTGCCTTGCAAAACGGTCACAGCAGATATTAGATGGCTGAGGCTCACGCTTCATCGAGCCAGGTTTTATAAGGCCATTTACTACTCTAAAGAGCTCTGCTGGACGGCTACTTGAGGACGCAATGGCAGTGGAGAAAAAACTACTTTTGGCCGCTGTCACCACCACGTGGTAGGCACAATAGTGTGCTCTAACTCGTGTTCGGTCAGATTCACAGCCAGATTTGCGCCACTTGCGCTCTAGCCGTCGACCTTCCTGTTTCATGGCCCGTAGCTCCATGGAGTACCAAGGAGCTTTCTGGGCTCTACAAGCAGGCCAAGGGCACTTGGGAGCGATCGTGTTAGAGATTAAGCCCACTTCATCAGAGGTATAAATTGCCTAGGGACAAATCTATATAGGCAAGTTGCCTGGAGAATGATGCTGTTGTGACATGTTCAGTATAACAATGGCATTAAGGCTTTATGTGTGAATAGAGGTGCAAACTTGTCAGAGTGTTGCAAGGTAGAGTGATGCTGGCTGGGAACCAGAAAGGAAATCTTACCTTTCTTGTAGGGGTAGCCAAGCAGGGACTTAGACTTGTCAAGATTTCTCATGTTCCAAACAACATATAGATCACTGTAAACAGAAGATGCCCCCTTTGTTCCTTAAATGACAAAGCGGATAGAATCTGTGGGCATTTTAAACATGTCTTCCCAGTGTCTGATCTTGCATTCCAGGCCTATAATGTACCACAGTTAGAAAACATGTTTCTCTTCTGCCTAATATTTTCATTTACATCTTCCTGGCTCTGCTGTATCATTATCTTGCCAACTGAGAAAGCTTGACATTTTTGGCAAATGTTCACAACTAATATATTTGTGGAGCCAGGAAGGTTGGCAGTTGGCAGAATTTTTTTAAAATATTTATTTAGGTTTTCATTTTAATGTCTGGCAGGATTTTTCTTTTAAATACTTCTCCTGTTGGACATTTCACATGAGAGCTTAAAATATAAATAAATTTAAGATGATAGAGGATTTGTTTGCTTTAAAAAGGGAAATGAATTATATTATATAATAGTCTCTTTCATAAGAACATAAGAACCTAAGGGTGTGTCCCCATGCACGTCTGGTCTGGTACCGAAGGTGGTCTCAGCAAGGAGCATCCCCCTGCGTTTTAGATTTGGTCCAGGTTGCCCCCCTGGAAAAGAGAGAAATCTAAAGCCTCTGAACCCCCTCTTTCCGATCTGCTGTCAGAAAGAGGCTTGGCTTTACTGCCAAAGTGATCCTTTACTTTGGCAGTAAATCCAAGCCTTTTTCTGTCAGAAGATTGGAAAGAGGGGGTGCAGAGGCTTCAGATTTCTCTGTTTCCAGGGGGGCAATGATTGCCTCCCTGGAAAAGAGAGAAAACTCAAGCCTCTGCACCCCCTTACTCCCTTGCTTTTACTCCCCTTTCGAGGCAAGCAAGTGGCTTGCCTAGAGAAGGGAACGAAATCATGATCCCTGCACAGTTTGCTTTAAGGCCTGCGTTAAGGCGAATGGCATGGGGACACCCGAGATTGGATCTCGGTCCTGCACCCAGTCCCATGCAAACCCAATTGGCACCCAAACAGTGCCAATTGGCTTGCATGGGGACATGGCCTAAGAGGAGCCCTGCTGGATCAGGCCACAGCCCATCTAGTTCAGCATCCTGTCTCCCACAGTGGCCCACCAATTGCTGATGGGCATCTCAAGCAGAGACAAAGGCAAACCTCCTGCTCTCAAATCCCAGCAAATGGCCTTAGAAGTGTCCTGCTCCCTGCCCCCTGCCAGCCTGAAAGATGTACTTAGGCATCCATTCTAGTAGCCACTGATACATCTGTCATCCATAAATTTGTCTAGCCCTTCCTTAAAGCCATCTAGGCTAGGAGCTGTTACCACCTCTTCTGGCAGCAAATTCCATAGACTGACACTCTGAGTGAAGAAATACTTCCCCTTGTCTGATCTGACTCTCCTACCCATCAGCTTCATAGATGCCCCTTGGTTCTAGTGTTGTGTGATAGAGAAAAGAAATGTTCTCTATCCATCTTTTCTATACCATGCATAATTTTATATACTTCAATCCGGTCCCCTCTTAAATGCTGTCTCTCCATACTGAAGAGGCCTAGACGTTGCAGCCTGGTTTCATAAGGGAGGTGTACCAGACCCTTAATCATTCTCGTTGCCCTTCTCTGTTCCTTCTCTAGTTCCACAATATCCTTTTTGAGGTGTGGTGACCAGAATTGTACACAATATTCCAAATGTGGCCTCAACCACCATAGATTTATAAAGAGGCAAAATGACACTTGCTGACTTGTTTTCTATTTCCTTCCTAATTATTCCCAGCATTGAATTAGTTTTTTTTTTCACTGCTGCTGCACACTGGGTTGACACCTTCATTGAACTGTCCACCAAAACCCTGAGATCCCTTTCCTGGTGTGTTGCAGAAAGTTCAGCTCCCATCAGTTTACAGACATAGTTTGGATTTTTGCCCCAATTCACTTGAAACTATTATATTTTGCACAATCTTGCTTTATAGAAGGTGGCCTTGTTCCCTCAGACATTTAGTAGCATTGAGGAGATACAGATGGATTAAAATGGTTTATCCTGTTTTTATTAGTCCATTTTCTTTTGTTGATTGAAAATGGATGACATTAAGATAATCTAAAAATTTTCCTAGATGCAAAATGGAGCAACTTAAAGTAGACTAGCAGCCAGTGAGATCCCGTGTGTTGGAAACAATTAGACAACAAAAATACTCCAGAGAAGTATGGAGAGAGGGATAGAGAGAGGTTTAGAGCACAGAGCAGCTCTAATAAATAAATAGAAGAGTAAATTGTAGAAGTGGTTATACCTCAGTGGTAGAGCAAACTACCTGGAAAGCAGGGAGTTCTGCTTGGAAGAAGACAATGGCAAACTACTTCTGTATTGCTGCCAAGAAAACTGAAAACACGTTCCCATGGAGTCTGGGAGTGACTGTAGCTCAGTGTTAGAGTAAACTGCCTGGAAAGCAGAGGGTTGCTGGTTCAATACCCAGCCTCCCCCTGGAAATAAGCAATGGCTTTTTTTATTAATTTTTTTTATTTTTATTACCTTTTACAATAAAATTTTTACATAATTATGCACTTATACATTCTTCCCTTTTCCCCCCCTCCCCACCCCCTCCCACCCCTAAATAATGAATATTCAATAACATTTATGAGCTAAGGGTTACATTTGGAATACAATTCTTAACTGTAATTTAACTAATTCACTTCTGACACTCGCTTCCAGGTAATTCTTAACCTCCCTCCATTTGTTTTTACACCTTCTTATTTTTACTAAATCATTTTCAAAATTTTCCCGACATTCTCGAACCTCTACTGCAATCAAGGCTATTATATATTCATACAGTTTCTGTATTTCCCATTTAGTTGCATCCTTCCATCCATTTACTACTACCAATTGAGCCGTCCTAAGTATGGAACAAACTACTTCCCTAGTCTCTTTTGGCCTTATATTCTCCAAATCCAATTGAAATATTACTATCCTTTCATTTAAATTAATATTAAGTGCATATATATTATTAATCATGTTTTCTACTTCCTTCCAAAACACCTGAACTCTCTGACAATGCCAAATCATATGTAAAAATATTCCTCTTTCTTGACATCCATGCCAGCATTCTTCGGTTACATTTGGAAAGAAGTGCGACAATTGTATTGGTGTTCTGTACCATTTATGTATTATTTTCATTCTTGTTTCCCATATTCATCCATATTTTATTTTTTCCATTCTCTGTATTTCCTTTTTGACTTCTTCTCTGTTTATTCTTATATCATCGTTCCATATTCCTCTTATTTCTTCATATATTTCCTCTCCCACTGTCATTAACCCCTTATATATAATTCCTGCAATACCTTTTTCACTCTTCCTCACTTTTCTTATTATTTTATCAAATACTTCATCTTCCTTATTAACTATCTCTCTAATTCTTACTTGATCTATATAAGTCTTTATTCCCCTCGCTTGCAGCCAGCTTCCTCCCAATAGTTGTTCTAATTCCCTTAAATTTTTGGGATTACGTCCCGTATCATATAAATCTTCAATTACTTTTATTCCTCTCCTATATAATCTATTTAATGCCCATTGTAAACCATCCTCAGCTCCCACATTTATTTTCCAGATTGTAGCTAATTTCCCTTCCTCCTGTGCAATTTTTCTTTTCCTTTTACTCCATATTTTCATTGTGCCCAAAAAATTTTTACTCCAATTCCTTTGTTCTCTTGGTAACCAATTTCTATATATTAATTCCTTTCCTTCTATATTGTTTATTTTTTTCTAATTTAGCCCATTTAGACTCTCCATATTGTAATTCTAATAATCTTTGTATCTGAAAAGCATCATGGTAGCCCTCTATACTAGGTATTCCCCATCCACCTTCCTGCTTTATTGTCGTCAACCACTTATATCTCAATCTCGGTCTTTTCTCATCTGCCACCCATACTTTAATTCTTCTATCCCAATTTTTTAACATCTTCTCTGATACTACTATAGGGAGTGTCTGAAACAAATAAAATAACTTGGGCATTATAAATATCTTTAACACTCTTATTTTATCTAACCTGCTCAAAAATTTTACATTCCATTTTTTCAATAATTTTTCAATCTGTTTCCAAATTCTTTTATAATTTCCTTCCATTATTTTACAGGGGTCCCTATATATCCATACCCCTAAATACTTTATTTTTTTAACTCCTAGCTTCAATCCGGTCCTTTTCCTTATTTCCAATTGCTCTCTCGGTGGTGTATTCCAAAATAATATTTCTGATTTCTGTATATTCACAAACAGCCCCGACTGCCTCCTGAAGTTCTCCAATGTCGGTATTATCACTTCTATCATTTTCTGAGGTTCTTCAGTTATAATCATTGCATCATCTGCAAACAAATTCAACTTTACTTCTTCCCTTCCTATCCTAAATCCTTTCCATTGCACATTATCTCTAATATTGTTTGCCAATACTTCTATTGCCAAACCAAATAACCCAGGAGAGAGTGGACATCCCTGCTTAGTTCCATTTTTTATACTTAATCTTTCTGTTTTTTCTCCATTCACCCTTACATATGCTATACATTCCTTATATATTTCCTGCAGCATATCACAAAATCTTGGACCCATATTTAATTCTCTACATAACCGAAATAAATATTTATGAGAAACTTTGTCAAAGGCTTTATATACATCGAGTTTCAAAATACAAGCCTTCCTCCTCTCCCTTCTAGCAGTCTCAACCACATTTATCACCGTTTTTATTGGATCTCCAATTTTCCTCCCCTTCACAAATCCGTATTGATCCTCTCCAATGATTTTAGGTAAGATTTCCCTTAACCTATTTGCTAGTATTTTTGCAAATATTTTATAATCTTGGTTACACAAACTTATAGGATGATATGATCCTGGTAGCTCCAAATCTCTCTGTGGTTTTGGAATTACCACGATCTCCGCTTCTTTCCATGTTTTAGGTATATCTTTTTCTATATATACCCTATTAAATAATTTTTCCAAATGTGGCAATAAAATTGCCTTATATATCTTATAATATTCCCCTGTGAAGCCATCTGGCCCCGGGGACCTAGCATTTTTGAGATCATTAATAACCCCTTCAATTTCCTCCCTAGTGATTCTTGCATTTAATAAATTTTTATCCTGCTCACTCAATTTATTTTTTATATTCAAGGCTAACTCCTCTACTCCACTATCACTATATAATTCTTCATAAAATTCTTTCATTATTTTCTTTTTCTTTTCCTTTTCTTTACATAGAAGATTATTTTTATCTCTCAATGCTTCTATCCATCTTTTTTCCTTCTTCCTTTTCAAATATCTCGTTAGCCTTTTCATTGAATTTATATTCCAACCTTGTCTCTCACTTTTAATATATAAGTATTTATTCCACATTCTCTGTTCTTCCCACGCTTCCAATTCTTTTTTCTTTTGGTTATATTCTCTTAATTGTCTTACTCCTTTTGTTCTATTATATTCTCCCTGTTTCCTTTGCAAATCTTGTAACAATATTTCTCTCTGTCTATTCCATTCCCTTTTTTGGGAAATTTCTAAACTAATAAATTTCCCTCTCATATATGCTTTTTTTGCCTCCCACACATATGAATTATAATTTTGCCCATTGTCATTAAATCTAAAATATTCCTGTATTTCTCTTCCAAGTTGTATTCTTTCTTGTTCTCCCTTACATACCATTGGATTGAACCTCCACTGTTTTTGCTTAGTTTCATTACTAAGTCTTATCTTTACCTTCAAGGGAGCATGGTCAGAGATCCATATAGGCAGTGTTTGTGCTTCTATCACTTTTAATGTGTTTGTAACCTTTTCCAATATATAGTCAATTCTACTAAAAGACCTATAACGGGGGCTAAAGCAAGTAATTCTTTTACTTGGATCTTCATCTCCATGTAAATCCCTGTACCCCGTTTTTCCCAAATTGTATTTTCTCCTATCATTCTGTCCTCTATGCACCAACTCAATATTAAAATCTCCTGCTACAATAATTTGTCCCTGTGCAAATCCCTCCAATTGTCTTAAAAAGCCTTTTAGAAAGTTTCTTTGATTTGTATTGGGTCCATAATAACTAGCTAGGGTTACTCTTTCATCGTTTAATATTCCTTTAACCATAATCCATCTACCTTGCCTATCTCTTCTTTGTTCACAACATTTAAATTGTATAGAATCTCTAAGCATTATTGCCACTCCTCTGGAGTTATTTGATCCCTTTGATTCATATATCTTATTCCAACAACCAGGAATGGAGGTTTTCCCCTCTTTCTTTGTATGTGTCTCCTGTAAGAACAATATTCCCACCTTATGTTGCCTAGTCAATTGCCCCACCCGGTACCTTTTCCCTGGATTTGAGAGTCCATTAACATTTAAAGACAAAAGATTAATATCAGTCATTATCAATATTTCCCAACCGTCCCTTTCCCCATGTCCTCCTTAGCCATATTCTCTTATTATTTATTACCATCCCCCCTTCCCCCTCCCTCTTCCCCTCCCTCAGCCCTGGTCCTTCCCAAATCTCCCAAGGAGGCTGGACTCCGAAGATAGTCTCAACAAGTCCTAGCCAGGGCATAATTATGGAATGTGCGCTGCCCTCCTCCCTTCCATGAAAGCGAAAGTTAATTCTCTTTTGTTCAACTCCATTTTGACTTCTTGGGGAAAAATCACCCCATCTCAATTCTTCTCTTTTTTCAGTTTTTGTTTTTTCTGTTTTTGAACTCTAACTCGTTTTGCCAAGTCAGTTAATTGATCCACACTGAGGTCTTCCAAACTGTCTCTGCCAGACGAGACGGAGCTAAGTTGACTTGCTTGGCTGTCTGGGCGGGGGGGAGGGGTCTCCCCCCCCTTCCGCTCCTTCCACTCCTTCTGCGAAATAAGCAATGGCTAACCACTTCTGTCCCTCCGCCACAAAAGGTTCATAGAGATGCCCATTCAGGAGTCAGTCACTGCCCAGTGGTACCTAACAACAACAAAGGACAAGATGACATAAGCAGTTCTCTGCAAACTCACACAAAAATTGCCTAAATTGAATATAATGGATTATTCACACTTTGCTTTAGGTGGTCAAGCCTCAGCCCCTCAGCCCCTCCTTCTCCACCAAAGAGCTGTCTGTCACCAGGGACAACCAAGGTGAGCCCAGCTTCCCTGACAGTCAGGGCGAGGGAGGTGTGGCTCAAGGGCTCAGTGTGAATACTGACTCTATAGCCCAAAATGGAGACAACTCAGATGAAGACACAGGGCAACACCCTTCCCCAAGCATTCTGAGGCAAGAGCGACAACAGATGAGACAGTCAGTGCATCTGCAGGCCAAGCACATGCACCGAAGAGGGCGTGATTCTCCCTCGCCTACTTATACATGCCCACAGAACTTGTTGCACACAGTACGTCTCTTTATCCTGCAACCTCAGCTCATGTGCTCTTTGTATTTCTGATCCTTGGACTGATATCTGACACCACAGACCCTCTGGCATCTTGGAACTCAGAACATTTGACTACACTTTATTCTTGCTTCCTGAAAGAACTTTGAACTTTGGCTCGTTGCTACTACTGCTAACCCTGAGTGTGCGTCCCTGTGTTTGCTCTCTAAGACCTGACTGGCTTTGAACATGAAATAGAGATGAATATTAAAGCCACCATGCTGGGCTGTCGGAGTTCCCTGAGCTAAGTTTGCCATTTGTATTGGGTAACACCTTCCATACTTGTAGATGGCGATGGAGCTTAAGCTCCTTGTGTGTGTTTGACCATCATGGAGATGAAGTTACTCAATAAACAGAAAAAAAAAATAGTCCAGCTTGTTCTTTGATGAGGTGCTTTACTAATCCTTTCTGTTTATGGAGTACCTCCTTACCTGCATGAGTGTTTAATGGTTGTCAGATTAGGAGTTGTGCCAAACTAATCCTCTCATTGTTTGGTTTCTAGCTAATCTCTTTATTTGGCTTCAGGTTTTTTCCTGAGTTAGGCTTAAAGTTGTTTCTTTTGAGTGTTCCAGAGAGGGAATATGGTGAGGTCTCTACACTGAAGATGTTGTCTATCTGGGTAGTATACAGGAGACCCAGAGATACACATGTAATAGTCAACCCTGAACTGAAACATTTGTGAAGAAGAAAGAAATTGCCCACTTTGCATTGGAGAAACATTCCAAGCTCCATCTGGCTTTGTTCCCCCACTGTTCCCTGGGTGAGGTTCCTCCAACCTGCCTTCTTGGAGGTAAGAATGCAGCATGAATAGTGCTTCCTTCTCCTAATCCCTTTTAGCCAATTTTGCCCAGAAAGCGAGGAGAAGAGGAGAGCAGAACATCTTTTCTCTTTTCCTCTTTCTCACCCACTGGTTTGGTCTTGTGGTTAGAGTGTTGGATTCTTATCTCCTAGTCTCGTGGTTCTGTTCCACACTCCAACATGAAGCCAGGGGGTCTCTTGTGCAGAGAAGAACAGAAGGTTTGTCAGCCACTTTGAGTCCCTTTAAGGGTGAGAAAAGTGGGGTATAAAAGCCTACTACTACTACTCTTCGAAATAGTTCAAGATCTTCTTCTCAAGGGCAGCTAGAAGCCATCCTTGTCTGGAAGCACACAAAAAGGCCTAGAGACTTTGTGCACTACTGCAGGTATCCCTTCCTCATGTTAGCATGGAAAACAGAAGGCTCCACCCACTGCTAGTACATTCCATTTACACAGGAAGGATTGTGATCCAGATCCAGATCTGGAACACTGGTAGATCTTGATATCCAGGTCTCCTGGTATACTAGCGGGCCCTGGTCCAGAATATGGTGGTGTGCAGAAGGCATGCCTCTCTGTGTTCCAGACTTTAAGGAGGCTTCTTTTGGCAGCACATCTTTCGTGTCCAGTCCTGATGAGGAATTCTAGACAGATACACCATTAGACGTTGTACCCACACCTGTGGAAGCAGCCTAGGACCCACAGTTGGAGCCTGCTCCATCCAGCACAGGCGAGATGGACACTGGGCCTGCTCCAGAACAAGCAGGCCTGGCTGCCAGTAGACCAGGGGTGTGTCAGCTCCATCTGGAAAAGGCACAGCTGTGCCAATCTTCATGCCTTCACGAGAAACACCTGCAAAGGAGGGACAATGCAGTGATAGCCCATAGAAGCAGCCCTAACCCATTTCCTGTTCTTGCAAACAATAGACCTCTCCTGGTAACCCCTTGAATTCCCACTTGTGATTCCTTCATGATTTATGACCTTTGGACTGACTGAATCTTGCAACCTGATCTCTTCTCCCAGTAAACTGACTTCCCTGACTAGTGTTCAGAACTTTGATGTTGTTGAAGCCTCTGGCATGCACATGTGCCTGTGTTTCCACAGTGCTGCTCGCTCCAGACAGGACAACATCAAAGCATGATGGCAAAATGGATTCCCTGGGATCTCCAAGTCTATGAACCTTCATCCATAACCCTTCAAAGCTCCCAGAAACTCATGAGACCTTTGGGCCTTGTCCAGAAGATGGTTTGGACCAACCCTGATGTCATGGTCAGCCATGAGGAGGACTCAGAAGATGAGAAAGACTCACTTCCTCAGGTGCAGGAGGAACCTGAGGGTGGTGTCAGGGCCCAGTTCTGACCTCCCAGCCCCAGTAGAACCTGGGGTTCAGCAGCCCAGCCTTACCTCAGCAGAAGTGCAAGATGAGGGAGTCTTGGAACAGCAGGGCACAGAGATCCCTAGCTTTAAGCAGAGGAGAGCGGAGAAGGAAGGGTTAAGAAGATCGAAGAGACTTGCAGAGAAACATGCTGATAGCCTGCAGCTGGGACTGTAGATAAAACACTGGGCAGACGCCCAGGCCTTTTGTCAGAAACTATTGGTTTTCCTTTAGAGAAGGCTGCCGTATCTGACCCCCTCGACCTTGAATACTTGGCTACCTTGACTTCAGACCGGACTGTGGCATTGCTCTCTGAAACCCTGGACTCGGACTGTTTATTGACCTTTCCTCTCTGGACTACGTTGCTCTGCTGCTGAATGAACTGCCTTTGCAAGTAAGCTGTCTCTTACCAGCTGTGTGTTTGTATGTGAGCTGGCAGCTTTCCCGGACACCTCCCTTATAAACAGTGCTGTTCCAGGTCACACCTTGCCATGGTCCAAACCAGTGGTCCTTACTGGTCTAGACTAGGAATGTGCACTAATGCAATTTTTGGGATTCGATTCAATTTGAATATCTGAAAGTTCAATTCGAATCTTTAAAATTCTAATTTAACAAAACTCAATTTGAGTTAAGCAAATTCAAATCTACATACAAATTTTCAATTCAAATTTGTACTCATGAATGTCAACAACATTTCTATGTGTCTGTATGCATGGTTACACATCCCGTATGCATCCGTACGCGTCTATATGCATCCCGTAGTCATCCCATAAGCAACCCATTTTTGTCCCATACAGATCCGTACAAATGCGTACAGATGTGGGACAGATGTGTATGTGCAAGTACGTGTTGTGTACGAACCTGTACATATGCAAATGTCTAGATAATTCGAACAAATAGATCCAAAATTCAAAATCCATTTGAATTTTTAAATTCAAATTTATGGACATTCGATTCGAATTCAAATTTCAAAAATTCGGATGAATTCGATCGAATTTCGAATATCTTCAAATATTCGTGCAAACCCCTAGTCTAGACCTTTAGTGCAGAAAGGTCCATAATGCAAACAAATTAGAGTAAGGAGGGAAGAGAGGGGGAATGTCTGCTAATCTTCCTGGGCACTACTGGATCTTAAATAAAAACAATGTTCTGTATTGCTTTGTCAAGATAGTTCCATTTCCTCTCTGCTTTTTTCCACCTGGAATACTGCCTTGCAGTTCTTTTACTAGGCCCAGATTTACTGAAGCTTGTTGAGCACACCAGAGGGACAGGCGAAACCAACTGCCATTCATCTGTGGTACCAATACAGATAATAGTACCTCCACAGTTCCTTTTTAGTGCTACCTAATGAGTGTTATTTCCTCCTTTAAGTTCTCCTGGGCCCCATAAATGGATGCTTATTTAATGATAGGAGTTATGTTCATTGTATGCTTAATTGGCTTCCATAACGCGCATGTAGGGAAAGGGTCTTCTTCTTTGGAAAAAAAAAGAAATATCCAGGGAAATGCAATATAATACCTTTTGGCTTATTAAAGACTAACTTCCTTCATTAATAGTACCAGCTTAGGGCTTCCCCTCTCAATAGTCGAGAAAAATGGGGCCAGTATCTTCTATAAAGTTCTGCAGAGAATAACAGAAATTGCTGTTGGATATTCCTCTTAAATAATACATGTTTCTTAAGAGGGCAGAAAAAGTGCCAGGTAGGATGTTTTCACTTTCTGCTTTCAAAAAAGCACAACCGGTTACTGTTTCACACAATAACAAGATATCTACAGACTGTGCCTAAGACTTCATAAAAACTGCTGCTCACCAAATTGAGATCCCGTGGAATTTTGCTAGATTTATATCTGGATTGACTGTTGGGTATTAGAGAGTAAATGGAGCATAATTTAGAAGTCATCATCCAAGACTGCGATCACACTTTCACTTTGATCCTTCTTCAGCCTATCTTCAGCTCACACCATTTTGGTCCAATCCATTTTATTTGTGGACTTTCCTCCCTTCAATTGTATTTTTCTGAGTCCTGATTTTTACAGGTCTCAAGCTATGATAGAGTGTTAATTCATTTTCATTTTTCAGGTGTGATCAGGGAAGAGGACTAAAGGGGGCTGAACTGTGCTATAGTGGGTGGATGCCGCATGAATTTGGCTTCCCTTTTACTCAATGTCCCTGTGCGCTTTTTAGTGCGAATAGAATATGAATTCGGGAAGGACCGTCCCCATGCAAAATCTCCTTACTGGACTTTATACGGACCAAATCGCCCATATCCATACCAAAAATACTACCCGAGAAAATAGTTCTTGGCACAGTTTGGGAGCCGAGTTTGCATTATTTTTGTGCCTATGGGGATGGTCCTGGACTATTTGGGGAGGAGATTGACTCTGGCATCATTAGGGGGTGGGGTTTCTGGTGATAGAACAGAAACAATAAGGGGATCACATGGCCTTTGTTGTCCCAAGAGTCTCTTTCCATGACCATTATTCCACCCCGCTTCCCCAATTGCCAAGCTAAGCATGATAATGGCTTGATTCCAGGGTGATTTTGCACACCTCCACATGACAACCTTGCCGTGTATGCTTATGGTGACACGGAGGTGCGCATCACCACTGAACTACCACCAAACCTTGTAGTGGCTTTGGTTAATGAGCTAGCTTTTTCTTTTATTATTATTACCTTTCAACCCTAGTTTTTCTATGCCACGAGGGGTGGGATGTGGCGTTTGGTGGTGTCTCCCTGTAATCACTACAGCGGGCGGCACGGGTTGGGCGCATCAACCCAGCTTCCTATCAGAAGAGAGGGGGTGGAGAGGAAAATATGATGTTTCTTCATGCAGGGATTTAGCATGGTTTGTTTGGGGACGGCCATATTTGAATAGAGCCCACGTTATTGGCAATCACTTGGGGATGGGCACAATGCGAACTCAGCCCTGCATCCGGGCTAAAAATAGTCCTATTCAGATTAAACTACTCACATGGGGACACGCCCACTATTCAGTCACAGAACTTTTATCCTATAGAGCACAGGGGGTGTTGTGATGGTGTAGAGGGGTGGTGTAATACCCATAAAGGTGTCTCAGGATGGGACCAGGAAAGTGTGAGCACAGCAACCCAAACTGAGGACAATCTGAGGAAGGATGATCATGTATTGGGTGTGGTCAGAGTTAGAGTGCTTTGAGTCCAGGTTCTTAATAAGACAAACTATTTCAGCAAGGTGTGACCCTGGCCAAAGTTCATGAGAATTAAGTCCTCCAAAAATTGTTTAAAGCCCATCTTGGATGGGGGTATCCTATGGAAATGAGGCTAAAGCTCCTATAGCTTTAATAGTTATCTGGGAGATGAATATTCAACAGCAGGGGCCCACCTACACTTAAATCTTGGTCTAGTTTCAGTCCACATTAAGAATGAAGGAACATATCAGCAAAGTGATTTGTCATTTTCTTCCCACATCTGCTCACCCAAATGTGGATTTTTGGAGTTAGGTAATACTGAAAGAAAATAGCTCATCACTTAGTGGACATGTTCTCTCACTCTGAAATTAGAATGAAGCTGGAATTAAAATGTAGGTGTAGATGGGACCATAGGATGCAATGCAAGTAATGCCTTCTGTAAATCCACTTCTCAGCAACTATGAGAGGTAAATAAGAGATTTCCCCTCTTTTTCGTATAGCAATCCCATAACCTCCACACAAAAACATTACCTGTTTTAAATCTAGCTGTTTAAATCCAGCAATTCATCTTGGCAGGCAGCAATTTTTGCCCAGCGGGTCATCCGTCTGTGGAATTTACTGTCAGAAGAGGCAGTGACAACAACTAGCCTAGATAGCTTTAAGAAAGGGCTAGGGAAATTCGTGGATGACAGGTGTTTCCATGGCTGCCAGAATAGATGCCTAGTAACGCCTCCAGGCATGATGCCTCCAAAGGCCATTTGGAGTAAGTAGAGAGCAGGTGAAGGTTTTGCCTTTGTCTTCCGCTTGGGCTGCCCAGAAGCAATTGGTGGGCCACTGTAAAATAACAGATGCTGGGATAGATGGTCTGTGGCCTGATCCAGCAGGGTTTCTCTTAGTTCATGGCGGACAAGTATTTCACTGGCTGCTAGAATGGATGTCTAAGTATCACGTCCAAGAAGAAGAAGAAGAGTTGGTTTTTCTATCCTGTTTTTCTCACCCATTTAAGGGGACTCAAAGTGGCTGACAAAGCTTTCTGCTCTTCTCCCCACAACAGACACCCTGTGAGGTAGGTGGGGCTGTGAGAGCTCAGAAGAGAGCTGTGACTAGTCCAAGGTCACCCAGCTGGCTTCATGGGGGAGGGCGGAATCGAACCCAGGATTCCCAGATAAGAGTCCAGCTTCCTATCCACTAGACCAGTGGTTCTCAACCTTCCTAATGCCGCGACCCCTTAATGGAGTTCCTCATGTTGTGGAGACCCCCAACCACGGGGGCGGAGAAGCTGGGAGGTGGGAGGGAAGGGTGGGGGGAGACTTGTCGCGATCCCCCTGAAAGGGTAGTTCGACCCCCAAAGTGGTCCTGACCCCCAGGTTGAGAACCACTGCACTAGACCATTAGCTGAAGAGACAAGGCAGAATGCCTCTGAAGGCTATTTGAGGGAGAGAAGGAGCAAGAGAAGATGAAGCCTTCATCTTCTGCTTGAGAATTCCCAGAAGCAGTTAGTGGGTCACTGTGTGAGGAAGGATGCTGGACTAGATGGTCTGTGTGACCTCATCTAGCAGGGCTCTTCTTGTGTTCTTAAAGACAGTGGATGCAAGGGTACAACATTCATGTTGAAGAGACAAGCAGGATGCTTCTAAAGGCCATTTGCTAGAATTCGAGAGCAGGTGAAGGTTTTGCTTTTGCTATCTGCTTGGGATGCCCAGAATCAACCGGTGGGCCACTGTGAAAGAGTGGATGCTGGGCTAGATGGGCTGTGGCCTGATCCAGCAGGCCTCTTCTCAGGTTCTTATGACTCAGAGTTAGCTCACTGGTGTGATGATTCACATGGCCTTCTCTCTTCTCATGGTCATTCTAGGCTGCAAATGGTGGGATAGGAATGGGATGAGAACACAGGTTCCACATACTACCATATCTAAGACATTTAAGTATTTTGTTTTTTTTTAAGTTCAATTTGAGTCCAAATTTTGATATTTGAGAAAGTCTTCTAGATGAATATATTAAAAACATACAGTGGTCCTTTGGGTTCCTTACTTTCATGTAACCATCATATCCTTTCCACCTTGTTCCCTCCAACCATTAACAGAAAAGAAAAAAGATAATATAAAATTGGCAGACAGGAGCAGTGTTATCAGAAATCGCCTTGGGCAATAAGGCATTTTCCCCCCAGCTGCGAGTAAGGAAAATAAATACATATACAATCATTAGGGTTAGCTGATGTCAGGGAACAGAGGATTTCTCCGAAAAATTTGCTGTAAATAAAATGACTTGATATTAGGTTATACATCAATTTATGTACTTCTGGTTCAGTAGCTGTTGACTTCTTTCCCCCCTCACCACAGCTTATTATTTATTGACAAAGTTTTGAGGAATGTTTGAGAAAGCAGAATTCAAACAAATGTCAAGTGAAATGTGTGCACACACAGTCTCTCTCTCTCTCTCTTACACACACACACACACACACACACACACACACACACACACACACACACACACGCCTTGGTTTATCCTCTGCAGTAAGAAACAGTACAGTACTTTTTGAAAACATGAAACCTGCATGTTCAGGCAAGCTAACCCAGTCTCTCTTTTTAAAATCTATTAGCAGGCGGTAGTATGAAACCCTGTCTTGTTATCGACTGATAAACAACAGCTTGTTTTAACAAAGGTTTCATATATATCTGGACTTGACGGTTTTTGTACTTTGCTCTCCCATTTCATCTGAAAGCATCTAAGGCTGAGTGTTGGAAAGTAGGCCATCCTTAATTTGCTCATTTGCAACAAAATGTTATGAAGTGTTTGTCAGGTTGTGTAGCGGATTTGGACTGGAGTCGGATCACTTGTCAATCTCAGAGAGTAGCTGGACAGTCATTTAGTCAAGTAAATCCAGAGACAAAGTATTTGTTTTCTCAGTGGAAGGTTTAGCAGCTTTATTTCAGAATCCTTTCTGACTGAAACCTCTCTTTTAAACAAGAAGCCAAAGACAAAACTTTTACAACACAGAACTACTTATATAGCCCACAATTTGCAAGTCATCATGAGGTTTTAGAATGTCATCTAATTACTGCAACAGCATGAGACTTTGAATCATAAGACTCTGAGTCATGAGTTGCTGACTCATTGTGACTCTTTAATTCCTGACTAACAATTAGAACTCTAAACTGTTTGACAGTATTTATTTATTTATTTGGATTTTTATGCTGCCCTATACCTAAAAGCCTCAGGACAGGTTACTGCATTGAAAGCCAAATATAAAATGAATAATCTAAAACCATAACAGTGCTGGAAAGTGGCGAGGGTTTCCTTGTTTAGTCAAAGGCTGACGCAAAGAGGTGGGTGTTCACAGGTCTCCTGAACATGTAAAGAGTGACACAGTCCAGATAGCTATGATAAATAGTAGATGCACCATCAACTCCACAAGTCTAGCCATTTGTATTGCAGACATTCTTATTTTTCTCCATTTTGTCTGTCGTTCCCCCCCCCCCCCGCATTTTCCATGTCACTTCTCATTTCTCTCTCTCTCTTCCAGCCTTAGTCACCAAGAGACCTCCTCAGCCATTGTACCCTATGGAGAACCAGACCAGTATTCTAGATGTCCAGCTGGGTAAGTTCTTTTGGAGCATCCCAGACCAAACAGAATAAAGTGGGGGGGAAAGTCTATTGCCAGGGCTGCTGCGTGCAAATCCGTTTGCCAAGTTCTCGTTTATTAAGGACGGAATTTATTGCAGCAACAGTTGAAGGGAATGAGGTTGTACAGCACCAAGAAGCATCACTAATTGGCCATTCAGTATGATGGAGCTGTAGTTCATGCTGGAAGATGATCAATTGAATGGTGGGTGCTTAAAAGCCAGGTTTTTTAACCACGCACAGGGCAGAGATGCTTGCTGTAAATGGCTGGGTGAGGCATTCTTATATGTATTGAAGAGCAATCGTGCAGCTGATATGTGATCTAGAGAAAGTGGACAGACAAGGGGCATTTTTGAACTTACCATACCAGACAGGTAAGGTAGTAACACTGTGCTTTTGCTACAGGCAATAGCAATTTGCAAATTATGGCTGAAGTGCAAAGCTGGTTGTATAAAGAACCAAAAAACCCCAAAAAACCCTCAGCTCTTCCATAAACCCAACTATTTATCTGACCTAATTGCAGGCTTCAAGCTTTAGTTAATTCCCAAAATTAGCTTTGTTCTTCCTAAGCAGCACTTTTCTCTCATCCCTTTGTAAAACCACACAAGATCAGAACAATCCTGTCACAGCGAGACAGAGGCTGAGCGATGGAGCCGGAGTTTGCTTCTTTCTCTCTCTCTCCCAGTCCCTAGCAGTAGAAATGCAGAACAGAATTCTCATGCAAGGATGAGAAGAGGAAAGTTCCCGCTCCAAATCATTTTAATTTCCTGTTTTCAAGTCAAAACTGGCAACCACTATTTAATCCATGGGTTGGAGGAAAGCAACAATCTCGTATTCATAAGCTGTGGCTCAGTTTATTTTTAAAAACAGATGCATTAGAACGGATTCCTTTTTGTTCATGGGGGAGATGGACGAACATTTGGAGCATGAATATTAGGGCGTCCAATCATTTTTGTCTCAATTGGTGTAATGATAGATAAATGTTACTTATTGCTGGACAGGCTGGGGGGAAGGTCAACCAGTAGCATCACTGAGGGATTAGAAGGGTTATAGCAGCTTGGGCCCTTTTCTGCTGTTGCCTTAGTTTGGTACCATTCCCAAGCCTTCTCTCATCCACCTTTTCTAGCACAGAATGTTTAGGAGTGGCAGACTGGTGTGTGAACAATCCCACTTGGAAGACTTCCCTAAGCTGCCTCTGGCACCTCAGAGTTAGTGTTCAGACATAACAATGGTGGACCTCAGAGGCACTTGGGGAGACAGTGTGTGGCCCTCCTGTTCCCAATCCTTCTCTAATCCACCTTTTCTAATAGAGAATGTTTAGGAGAATGGGTATGGAGCAGACTGATGTGCAAACCATCCCACCCCAGAGCCTTCTTCAGGGCTTCATCAGTCTACATGTTAAGGTGGATCCATGAGGACCTGTCCACTGTCCATGCCCCATGCGATCGATCACTCACCTGTGATTGATCCAGGGCCCTGTCCTCTTCTGGGCACCACCACCTTGACTGTGGCGCCCTCTGTGACCGCATGCGCATCGGTGCCATCACTATGATGACACTGATGCTCTGCCCAGTCGCAGTCATGTTAGGAAGTCAGCAGAGCTGCCAGTGTGCTTGTGTGGAAGCTCCATTGACCTCCCCATTTAGCAGAGGTGCAGATGGTCACCGCTGGACACTTCAGGTAAGTTTTCGGTAAAGGTTGCTAAGCTTGTGGTCCACAGTTTCATCCTGCACAGCTAGTTGATAATTAGACAATTTCTGGGCAGTCAAGAAACATTTCTATACTGTAAACGCCTCCTGACAGTACAGATGCAGCTGCCCAGATGTTGCCTAATTATCAACTACGGACTGAAGTGTGAATTGGCCCCTGGACATTATCATTTTGCCTGCTCTGGATAAGCATTGTGGATGTTCCGTAAAACATGGACCATTGGTTTTCCTGCGCATCTAGTCTTCTTCCAGGAGGGGTTGTCTCAAATGACAAGCTGCGAATTTGTGAATTCAAAGCTCATGAATCTTGACTCTGGTCCCATCGTGAGAGTCACATTTCACCCCCTGTCAATCTGTAGTCAAGGAGAAAATAAGGCAAAGCAAAAGGTGTCCAACAAAACAGGGCAGTTCTGAGGAAGGGAAGAGCAGAAATGACATTCCCACTTCTCTGTGAGGTAGGAAAGTACCATGGGTGGAGATTTGTGGCTCTCTAGATGCCTCAGAGCAGAATAGCGGCCTCCATTCATTATCTTCTAACATTAGAACATCTTCTGAAATGCACCATCTTTCCGCCTGTTTGCTCAAGGTTTTTGGGATATCTTTTGCCTCCCTTACAGGCAAGATTTGCCTGCTTTCATTTTTGTTCAAGTAGATGACCTCCGTAGAAGCTGTACTCAGACTGGGTCATCTGCCATATGTCAGTGTATGCTGTGTTCAGGCATAACAAAAGGGCACCTCAGAAAGATCATAGTGCGTGGCCCTCATGTTCCGAATCTACCTTTTCTAGCACAGAATGTTCAGAAACCTGCCTCAGAGGTGCTTTGAGGTTTTGAACTGGTGTCTAAGACAGTGTTTAGACAAAACACAGAACAGGTACACCTCAGAGGCACCCCAAGAGAGACAGTATGCAGCCCTCATCCTTCTCTAATCCACCTTTTCTAATAGAAAATGTTTAGGAGAATGGGGATGGAACAGACTGGTGTGTGTGAACCATCCCACCTCAGAGGTGCTTTATTTCGCTGTGTCCAATCACAGCCATAAACTAGAATGCATATGAGCAGATTTAGGGTGTTTTTCCACTGTCACTAAAAGTACCCATTAAGTACAAATAAATGGGTACGTAATGGCATTTTTGTACCCATTAATGGGTACTTAATGGGTATTTCTAGTGACAGTGGAAAAACACCCTTAATCAGATGCCATTTATATTTCCCTGACATCTGTTGTTAGGTTTCATCCATCCTTGTTGTTTTTTTTTAACTAAAAGTTGAATGAAAATGAGAAATGAGAAGAACAACAGAGAAATGTGTTCCTGTTTTGTTTGTTTGTTTATAATATTTATACGGCGTCCTTCATTTGGAAATCCCAGGGCAGCTCATGCATGTGATAAAACAAACACTGAAACATAGTTAAAATAGAGCCTTCCGTCATGGGCCCTGTCAGCTACCTTGGGTTTGAGGTTGACAGATGGTGGGGAGAAATATCTGAAGACCCTGCCCTGAGAATCAGCCTCAGTTACCTTTGGGGCAACCGTCACATTAGGGATGCACACAAATGTTCTAAACGTTCAAAATTCGATCGAATTCGATCAGATGTGGACATTCAAACTCAAATAGAATGTCTACACATTCGAATTTAAACATTCAAACAAATTTCTAATGTTCCAAAACATTTGTTCGAGTAATTAGAAACATTTGAATGTACAGATAGGTATGTACAGATACATACGTACAGATACAAGTGTACCCATGTGTACCAGTATGCATCTCATACACATCTGTATGCTTTTGCATATGAAATGTGTGTGACACATATGAATGCTGTCAACATCCATATTTTCAAATACGAAAGTTGTCGACATTCGTATCTTCAGATTTGAATCTAACATTTGAACAAATAGATTCGAATCTATTCAATTCAAATGGGATTTTGTTGGATTTGGATTCTAAACTTCGAATCGAATTAAATGTTTTGACATTTTATTCGAATCAAATTCAACTACAAAAAGTGCATCCGTACTTCACATACATGGAGGCACAATCTAAGAAAAAAATAACCCCATTTCTGACTGAGTTCATTTAAAAGCAGCACATGTGAGCCCCTGGGAAGACACATAAGCTTGATCTGAATATTTTTGTGGAATGGACCGCAAAATGTTTAAGTGATTTCTCCTTAAAATTGCAGCAGATTTTCTGTTTTACATTATTGAGTATTTGTCATTCAACCTATTTCCACCAAAGAAAAGAAAAAAGGAAATGATGCTGGCTGGAAAGCCTTTCTTACATGTGTTTGTATTTTTAGAACTTGCTGGAGATGCATTTTCATTTTAAAAATGCTAGAGAAAAAAAGGAGTGGCTCTGTTAACATGTGTTAGAGAATAATGAAGATTAAAAGTGGGCTGAATTCACAGTCATTTTTGATCCTTATTTTTTAAAAAGGAGGAAGAGGAGGAGGAGGTTAGCTTTTGAAATGCATTCATCCTGCCTTTTTACAGTCCTTTTGCTAGGCTTCTGTGAGCATGAGTTATCTGAATGTGAACAGCTCGTACATTCTGTAAATTATATGATAGTAGCATTCTGCCTTGCTATTTTGACCTTTTCAGCATTCCGCCATTTGTTAAGCATTGCCATTCAGTGTTTCTTCTTGTTTACAGCTTTGTTAAATGGGTCAGAAGTGGGGGAATGGGATGACAATGAAAATATACAAGATTGCAAAAGGTCAAGTTAATGCATTGTGCTGGGTTTTTTTTCTTTCTTATATTGGTCTGTTGAATATTAGGGCATCTCATTTAGTTAAATAGGCTTATGTGAAGAGTGGACGCAAAAGGAAAAAGAACAAGATTTTTCTGGTTGCTTTTACAGTGGCAAGCCTTTCATTAAAATTCCACCCCTGTTAACGATTGCATTTTGGCCGCTGTAGGCAAAATAGTCAACACCATTACAACATGGAAGTTGCTGTGTTGCCATCTCTGCAGAATGGATACTTTTGTCAACCAGAACCAATGCAGGGGATCTGAGTTCTTGCTAGGGATGTGTACAAATGTTTTTTGGCATTCAATGTGGTAAAATTCTATTCGATATGAATCTATTCATATGTATTCATATGAACATTCAGTATGTATGTGATACACACAGATACATATCTGATATGAGTAGATATGTATCTGATACAAATAGATACATGTCTGACAAAGAGATAGATATGTATCTGATACTAATAGATATGTATCTGATATGAACAGATACATATCTGACACAATAGATACGTATATGATACTAATAGATATGTATCTGATATGAACAGATACGAATCTGATATGAAGAGATATGTATCTGATACAAACAGATAAGTATCTGATATAAGTACTTATCTGATACATTTCCCCAGCTTAACAACAGATAAGTATCTGATATAAGTAGATATGTATCTGATACGAACAGATACGAATCTGATACGAAGAGATATGTATCTGGTACAAACAGATAAGTATCTGATATAAGTAGATATGTATCTGATACGAACAGATACGAATCTGATACGAAGAGATATGTATCTGGTACAAACAGATAAGTATCTGATATGAGTAGATACATATCTGATACATTTCCCCAGCTTAACAAATTTCTGAACTATTCATGCGAATGTCCAGAAACATTCATATTTGTTTGAATGTTAGCATATGAGTATCATAACATTTGGTTCGGCTTTGAATGCCTGAATTTGGCCAGATTTCGAATGTTATATTCATGCACCTCTCTAGTTCTTGCATCTTGGGAAAGTCTGGTTTGGTCCTGAACATCAAATGGGGCTGTCTCCACGTTTACCTCCCTTGCAGCGATTTAACTCATCTGCTCCAGCCTGGCTTGGTTTAAGCCCAGCAGGTGCCATCCATCCACACTGAAAGGCCAAATACCAGCTGCAATGCAGATGTGTCTTCCCTGTCATGGCCCAGGTGGAGCATGCTACTGCTACAAGCACTGCCCACCCTTCCCTACAATTGGTCCATAGCCCTGTCACTCTAACAGATGGTGCATGAACGCGGGGTCAAATTACCTCTGTATCCATGCTTCAAAGGCTGTATAAGGAACGGAAAACTCTGCAGCAGCATCTTCAACATTTATGCACTGGCTTCAGCCACTGGACAGAGCCACTGGCCTCTGTGGTTGTGTTCACACCTAAGATCTGATCCAGCTTCAAGTCCACTTTCAGAGTGAGAGAACGCATCAGCAAACTGGGAAGCTGTTTTCCTTTGGCATTGTCTAACTCAGAAAATCCATGTTTGGGATAGATAATGAGAAAAGAAAATGACTGGTTACTTTGCTGTTGCATTATTCCATTCAGAAAGTGGATTGAAGCTGGATTAAATCTTAGGTGCGAATGCAGCCTGTCTTAGTGTCGCACCAGGCCAGCTGGAAACTCCTGCCTTCCTGTCCCTTGATCCTTTGTTTCTGCAAGGAATTTGATTTTTGTGTCTTGCCACTTTCTTACCCAAGGAGAAATTTAAGAACAGTGGGAGCTCCTGTGGTCAGACCTTGGGCTGGAGGTGTTAGGGGTAAATGAGGGGAAGGAAAGAATGCTCATTTTGTCAGACTTGCCTCGGGCCCTTATTCACATCTGGGGGAATAGAAATTCAACCCTATAATTCCCAGCTGACTCCAAGCACCTGTAGATAAGGAAGAGATCACTCAAGAGTGACTAATTTGGACGGATAGATAGAATTGTGAGCACATCTAGGTTGGATTCCTTTAGGGGTTGTTTAATTTCCAATCTAATCTTTATTTCTGGGCAGGATGAGAAGTTGTGGCTAGGCAAAAATTGTAGGCCACTCAGCCCTTTGAGTCTGGGGGAAAGTAAGGGACAGGATGAAGCCACAGTCTGTAGCTATATTCTTTTATCTTCTCTGCCTCCCCTGCCTCCTATTTCTTGACTCATTTAGGAGACGTGTGGCAATTTAAGGTTGATTCAGACAATATGTCTCATTTCCTTGCAGTGCTCTAGCGTGGAAAGCAAATCATCTTTTCATTGCACTTTTCTGTCGCCAAAATAAAAAGGGGGAGGTTGAATCAGATGAGGACTGCGCTAGGGACAAAAAAGCTACAACACCTTTTAAAAAATCCTTTCATGTATTTTCATTGCATCAGGACCAAGAATATTATTGAGAGGGCTCAGGCTGTATTCAGATGTTGCTTCCTGGTTGAAGTATATAAAATTGTGCATGGTATAGAAAAGATGGATAGAGAAAATTTATTTTCTCTATCACAAAGTACTAGAACCAGGGGGCACTCTATGAAGCTGATGGGTAGGAGAGTCAGATCCAACAAAGGGAAGTATTTCTTCACCCAGAGGGTCATCGGCTCATGGAATGTGCTGCCAGAAGAGGTGGTGACAGCTAACAGTCTAGATGGCTTTAAGGTAGGGTTAGACAAATTTATGGACAACAGATGTATCAATGGCTACTAGAATGAATGCCTAGGTAAATCTTTCAGGCTTGGGGGGAAGCAGGATGCTTCTAAGACCAATTGCTGGGATTCAAAAGCAGGAAAAGGTTTGCCCTTGTCTCTGCTTGAGATGCCCATGAGCATTTGGTGGGCCACTGTGTGTGACGGGACGCTGGACTAGATGGGCTGTGGCCTGATAGAGCAGGGCTTCCCTTATGTTCTTACTCCACTATATTTGGATATTCCAAAATAAAATCATATTTTGGATTATCCAAATACAGTAGAATAAGGGATTGAAGTCAGGATGCAGCCCCAAGGCTGTGTTCACACCTACATTTTAATTCAGCTTTAGTCCACTTTCAGCGTGAGATAACACATTGGCAATGTGAAAAATCTATTTGGTTTCGGTTTTATCTAACTCAGAAAATAAACTTTTGAGTTAGATAACATGGACGGAAAATGACAGGTCATTTTGCTGCTCTGTTCTTCCACTCTGAAAGGGGACTGAAGCAGGATTAAAATGTAGGTATCAACTCAGCCCCAGTTCTTTCAGATGTCTGCCTGTTGAGTTTGGGGCTCGTTTAGCATCAGGGCTAGAAGAGAAGTGCAGAATGATCAGGGGGCTGCAACATCTAGACCAGAATCCAAATGCGGAGAATATAGTGCCATTACAGTGCCACTATAGAGGGGTTGCCTCCCATACCTGAGGTTCTGTTCCAGTTCCATTCCACTTCTGGACTGAGAGAACACACCACTAGGGATTCCTCACATGAAATTCATATGAGTTCATCTGAATTTGGACTAGGGATATGCACGAATGCAATTTTTGGGATTTGATTCGACTTGAATATCCAAAAATTTGATTTGATTTGAATCTTTAAAGTTTGAATTTAACAAGATTCAATTCAAATTAAGCAAATTTGAAACTATTTGTTTGAATTTTCAATTCGAATTTGCACTTACAAATGTCAGCAACATTCATATGTTCCCTTATGCATTGTTACGCATCCCGTATGCATCGTCTATATGCATCCCGTAGTTATCCCGTATGCAACCTGCTTTTGTCCCATACGGATCTGTACAAATGCATATGGATGTGCAAAAGGTGCATATCTGCAAGTACGCATCGTGTATGAACCCGTACACATACGAATGTCCAGATAATTTGAACAAATAGATCTGAAATTTGAAATTCTTTCAGATCTTTAAATTTGAATTTGTAGATGTTCGATCCAAATTCGAATATTGAAATTTGATTAGATTCTATCAAATTTTGAATACCTTCAAATATTTGTGCACACCTCTAATTTGGACATTTGTATTTGAATCTAATGTTGGTGCATTTGAAGATTGACAGTTGAATATGAATTGAATGTTTCTATACATTTGTATGAAGCTTCATTACATTCATGAACCTGGGGAGGTAGGAAAGCGGCTGCCCCAGTCACATCTGCAATGGATCCAGAGTGGGTTCAAAGTGGATTGAGAGCAGATTTGATACATTTAGAGGGGATTCGTAGGCGGTTCGTAGCAGGGATTCAAACAGAATTTGCACTGAACATTCGTATCGCATTTGAATCCTACCACATTCAAAGGGGATCTATTTGACTGTGGAATAGTCTCCCCCTCAAAGTGTGTCTGGTTTCTTCACTGTATATGTCCAGGAAGGCAGTGAAGACGCACCTCTTTGCTCCAGCCTTTTGCTAAATTTGGTATAGTTTCCTCCCACCTCAGACATTACTGTTTTATACTGTTTTACATATATGGCTCTATTTTAACATGTCTGTTTTCAAATGCTGTTACCCGCCCTGAGACCTTAGGATATAGGGCGGGATAGTAATGTAAATATAAATAAATAAAATACAACCAAGAGTCCCCCCCACCTTGCAAATCTTAAGGCATATGCAGGTCAGTATGGGGGAAGGTGTTCCCGTAGATCAGTGGTTCTCAACCTGTGGGTCGCGACCCCTTTAGGCAGCAGTTCTCAACCTTCCTAATGCTGCGACCCCTTAATGGAGTTCCTCATGTTGTGGGGACCCCCAACCATGGGGGCAGAGCAGCTGGGAGGTGGGAGGAAAGGGCGGTGGGAGGCTCATCGCGACCCCTCTGAAAGGGTCATTCGACCCCCAAAGGGGTCCCAACCCCCAAGTTGAGAAGCACTGCCGTAGATGTTCCACTTTGAACCCACTATAGGTTAAAGTCACGCTTTGAATTGGGCTTGGTAACAAATGCATCATGGGCTTCAAATGCACCGCTGTGTGGTGAGGGGGGGGGGAAGCTTCCAGTGGACTCATCTGCTCATGCCAGGGAGGAGTCTGGGAATTCTACATTCTCCGTGCAAAGTGTGTTGGGCATTTCACGTCTCTCAGAAATCCCTGCAATTACAAGCTTTCATTTTTCCTGCCTCTCCGTCCTATTGCATCGAGAGGACGTTTGGCTGGTGTGCAAATAAATGTCAGCTTAACTTAAGCAGCCTCATGGTTTACTGCAAGGGACTCCAATTACGGAGCCCACAAATGGTGCCGCACGCTGAACTGCCCGAGCTTCCTCTGATTCCTCTGGTAACTCAAAGCATTTTCCACCCTTCACTGCCGAAGCAGAATAGTTTATGGGTACGGAATTTACATATATTACCGCCATCCTCGATTAAGCTACAAATTATAGTTCACTGATCCAGAGACAATGACTAGAGCTGAGTGAATAATTAATTAACCACAGGTAATTTATTCAGTGCATTTTAGCCGCCGCCTCTGTTCATGCACTGGACATGCACAGGCGGCGGAATGATCTCCTCCAATCCATTCGGATCATTTTGGTCAATAACCCTTTCCCTCTTCAGCTCAGCCTCCGGCTGCCCCTTGCTGCTGCTCTAGAGATGTGCGGGAACTTAAACTGACCAAACCATCTTGCCCCAAATGCTGCCTCCTGCCCACTGTGGATGCCTGGGCTCCAAAATCCAACCAAGCCTCCAATCTACCCATTCTTCCAACTCAATGTCAGGCCCAGGCCCTGGCCAGACAAGTCCAAGACAGGTCAGCCTATAAATGGGTTTGAATTGAGATCGTACCAGTGCTGGTCAGACGTGGATCGATATCGGCCATCCTGAGGCTGTTGCCACCTTGGGCCGCCTTGGTCACACATTTTTGCAGAGATCAGCCTGGGGTTCCTCCATGGAGCTCTTCTCTCTCCACCCCTTTTGCACTTACAAATATCGTCAACATTCATAGATGCCTGTACGCATCTTCCACAGGACCATACATGTCCATATGCATCCCGTAGTTATCCCATAGGCAACCCATTTTCATCCCATATGGATCCGTACAAATGTGAACGCATGCAAATGTCTGAATAATTCAAATAAATAGATCCGAAATTCAAAATTTGAATCGAATCTTTAAATTCAAATTTAAGGACATTTGATTCAAATCTGAATGTCGAAATTCGGTCAGTTTGATCGAATTTAAAGTATTTGTGGACCTCTCTACAGAAGATGAGTGCAAAACCTTCACATACTCTGGATTCCCTGCAAATGACCTTTAGAGGTATCTTGCCTGAGCAGTATTTGGTCCATAACTTCAAAGAGTCATCCAGATTTTACTGCCATCCTCAGTAAGTGGCAGTTTTGGAAAAGAGATTCATAACAGCCCTTCCTACTTCATCACTGAAATATGGGTGAAATACCTGGGGGAGGGGTGGAGAGAGAGAGAAGAGAGACTTTTCCTGTTTACCTCCAGCACAAACACTTATTGTGAAATGTTAATAAGAACATAAGAGAGGCCCTGCTGGATCAGGCCACAGCCCATCTAGTCCAGCATCCTGTCGCACACAGTGGCCCGCCAAGTGATCATGGGCATCTCAGAGACAAGGACAAACCTTTTCCTGCTCTCAAATCCCAGCAAATGGCATTAGAAGTGTCTTGCTTCTGCCCCCACCCCCAGCCTAAAAGATATACCTAGGCATTCATTCTAGTAGCCATTGATACATCTGTCATCCATAAATTTCTCTAACCCTACCTTGAAGCGATCTGGACTGTTAGCTGTCACCACCTCTTCCGGCAGCAAATTCCATAAACCGATGACCCTCTGGGTGAAGAAATCCTTCCCCTTGTCAGATCTGACTCTCCTACCCATCAGCTTCATAGAGTGCCCCCTGGTTCTAGTGTTGTGCGATAGAGAAAAGAAGTTTTCTCTATCCACCTTTTCTATACCATGCATAGATGTGGCCAGTTTATGTCTAAACCCTCTCTAGGAGTTCTTTTCTTTTTTTATATAATAAAAGTCAATGGCATCTCTGACATCTCTGCAGACAATAATGGATGATTATGAGATTTTTAAAAAGGGAGAAACAGAGCAGCTGGCTAAGTCGGATCGCTATTTATTTATTTCCCACTACACTCTTGATTGAAATCACTGGTTTTTCACACTAATGCTGATTATGTCAAACCGTGTTTAGAAGAGACCAAGGATAACTGTAAATAGATGTCCCCTATGGCTTTAGCAACCCAGAAGAGAATGTCTCTGTCAATAAAAGGATGGGGCTTCTGTGCAAAATGTCCAGTTGCCAATGCTTTCCACCCCACACCACCCCCAATCCATCAGAATTTGCATCTGGCTAACTCCTGGCTTACTATTAAGAAGTAATATTCATCAGCCTTATAAACAATCATGACTGCAAGTGAGCATCGATCATTCTGAACTGACTTGGCGCGATAAGAGGGAACATGGTGTAGCTTTCTTGGCTTCTTTTCATCCAGTAGTTTCCTGCCCAGGATAACTTTAAGTGACTTTTGGAAGCACTGCAGTGAGCTGTGAATGATGGATGAAATGAAAAATCTTGCTCAGTGTGCAGACAGGGGAGACGGCGCTGGCCAAATCCCTCCTCTGCTTGTGACACTTATTATCTAGACACTTGATGTGTGTCTTGGTGCAAGTTCCATCCAGGAGAAAAAGAAAAGAAAACCAGTGAGTCCTACTTTCAAAAGCAAAATGGAAAGAGGAGGGAGGGAGGGAGGGAAGGAGGGATAGAGGGAGGAAGAGAGGAAGGGATGGAGGGACAGCGGGAGGGAGGAAATGCAACATTCCAGTTCTCCCTTCCCTGACACCTCTGCACCATTTATTAATGTGATTTTTCCACTATTATGTCTGATGAAGCTCATGGCCTTGTATCCCACTGATGTATTATGAATGCAAATCCCAGACTGCAAACCAGAAAGAGTTTGCTTTTAAAACAGATTAGCAGTGCTCGAAAGTAAACAAGCATGCACTGATGGGTTTTCATATCAATTCAGATATCCGTGAACATCAGGACCAAAGTGATTTGCAGTTAACAGCAGCCAGGAATAGATAGTGATGCATTACATGTATTTCTTTCCCTCCCATTGGCTCACCCCATTTATTCTGTGTGTGTGGGATCGGTTTACCTGCCCAATGGGCTCAGAGTGCCCCAGGTCTTAGGAATCCCTATAAATGAGATTTTTTGGTGGGGGGTGGGAAGATTGTCCAAATGTGATGGATGTTTGATGCTTTCCATAGGATGCATTCTAGCAACCTACAGATTAGAAATCAAGGAGCAGTCTCCACTTGGAGAGTTATTTTGATACAGGCCCAAATGTGGTTCAGCATAGGGATGGGCAAGAATCTTTCATATATTGATTATTCAATTGAATTTGGCCGAATTCGAGCATTCAAATTCAAATCGAATGTCCAGACATTCATTTTTTAATATCTGAATGAATACAAATATTTTTGAATCATTCATATGAATCATTCAAACATTCATATGTGTACGGATATGTACACATTACACACATATCCGTACACATCTTATTCATATCTGTATGCATCTGTACAGATATGTACAGGATGAAAGTGGGATGCATACAGGATAAAAACAGGATGTGTACGGATGCGTATGGATACATACAAATGTTGACATTCGTATCATTAAATATGTTTTGAATATTTGTAGGAATAGATACAAATGTATTCAAATCAGTTTGAATTTTAATGCATTCATTTTTTTCTCTATTTGTACGAATTCAGTCATTCATATATTCAATTTGTTGAAAATTGCATTCGTGCATACCTTTAGTTCAGCATGATTAAATGGAGCCTTCCAACCACACCTTTGCTCATCACTGAATACTGTTTATGCTCTGTCTTTCCCATAATGGCTTTGTGCACAAATACTACTTCTGAAATGCGGATGGCCTCGACACTCCAATTCCACTGACATTTCCACACCTTCCAACCTTCTGACTCTAACAGTCAGAAAACAGATGGGAGTAAAAACAAACACCTAAGTCAGGGATGTCAAAGATACGGCCCGCGGGCCGGATGCGGCCTGCGGGCTGTATGAATACGGCCCGCCGCTGCCGCTGCCGCCGCTGTCCTCCTTGGGCGCAAAGGAGGCGAGGTGAGGCGAGGCGAGGGCGAGCGAGTGCGCGGCGGGACCCTCCACTGCCCGAGTGCGCGGGTGCCGCCATGGACAGCCAGCCCCTCCTTGGTGCCCTAGCCACGCCCTGGCCATGCCCCCAGCCCCTCCTTAGTGCCCTGGTCATGCCCCCGGTCATGCCCCCTGGCCCTGACAGTATTTTTTTTTTTCATCGGCCCTCAGCAAAATTGAGTTTGACACCTCTGACCTAAGTCAATAGTTTTTGAGAGACTGGAAAACGCAAATGGTAAAGAGTACTCTAGGATTTTCCCTTTTAACTCCTCCACGCCTTGAGGAGCGATGCCAGGTGTGGAGAAGAGACACAATAGACCCTCCTAGAGCAGACTTTATGGGAGCTCGTGGCATTATGCTCAGATTTTGGGATCTTGCCTTTGCCTTCTTCCCTGGGAAGGGAACCTTTTTCATGCCAAGTGGATGCACTACCCCTGAGCTATTTATAATTCCCATATCAAGATGGCAGCAAAATGAAGCAGACATGTGCAGGTATATTTGGGGAAACTCCTTGCACGGGAGTGGAAAATGGTACAGGGCATGAAGGGAGATTCTGTAAATGCCATTTGCTTATTCTGGGAACTTATTATCCCTGGGAGCAAGCATGTGTCTGTGCATGCACATCCACATTTGTGTATGCGCACAGAGGGTGATTTGCCCTGGCTGGTTTACCCGACCAACAAGTGAAGTAGAAACCTTGCTTCTGCACTCTGGTGCAGTCTAAAGGAGGCACCACCCCTTTAGGCCCTGCCCCTTTAGACCACTTCCATGGGGCGGAACCACCACCCCTTTAGGCCCTGCCCCTTTAGACCACTTCCATGGGGCGGAACCACCACCCCTTTAGGCCCTGCCCCTTTAGACCACTTCCATGGGGCGGAACCACCACCCCTTTAGGCCCTGCCCCTTTAGACCACTTCCATGGGGCGGAACCACCACCCCTTTAGGCCCTGCCCCTTTAGACCACTTCCATGGGGCGGAACCACCACCCCTTTAGGCCCTGCCCCTTTAGACCACTTCCATGGGGCGGAACCACCACCCCTTTAGGCCCTGCCCCTTTAGACCACTTCCATGGGGCGGAACCACCACCCCTTTAGGCCCTGCCCCTTTAGACCACTTCCATGGGGCGGAACCACCACCCCTTTAGGCCCTGCCCCTTTAGACCACTTCCATGTTTGACCACATCAGTGTGTGAAAGGGAGGCTCTTAATGCACTTGCTGGTCTGGTATACCAGACAGAACAGAACTGCCCAGAGAAAGAGAGAAAAGGAAGGGGAACTGATATGCATAAGCAACTTTTAACTATGATATTTCCTACAGTTGATATTATACATCTGATTAATTCTGTTTCAGTAAGGAAAGTTGCTCCTGGGGATCCACACTTTTTGACAGGGACCAGATGTTTGGAACTGATTCCCCTGCTAGCTTTTTCATCATCCTGTAGTGTAGATTAATCTTCACTGAATTACCTTCAAAGCAACAGAAATTCAGGGCCGGAACTCATAAAGAGTTCAAGAATAAATAACAGATCCATCCATCCATCCTTGTCTATCTCTATCCATCAGTGTACCTACCTACTTATCTACTGCAACCTGTCTGTCTGTCCGCCCATCCATCCATCTACCTATCCTTCTGTCCATCTATATCCGTCAGTGTATCCACCTATTTATCTATTGCACCTGTCTGTCCATCTGTCCGTCTGTCCATCCGTCCATCCATCCATCTACCTATCCTTCTGTCTATCTATCTCTGTCCATCAGTGTACCTACCAACCTATCTATTGTACCTGTCAGTTTGTCCATCCATCTCTATCTGTCATTCTATCATTTAAAATCAGCTTGGAGAATAAATAAATACTTTTTTCTCTCTCCGATTTTAAGGTTCAAGAAAGTATCATGCAAGTAGCCTGGGGAAAAAAAATCTGTTAAACCTTTGTTCACCCCAAACCTTCAGTTTAGAGGCATGTGTATTTAATTCTGTGGATAAAGTGCAGGACTTTCAAGAGATCGTAAACTTGTTCTGGTAGAATTAACATAATGGAGATTTTTTTAAAAAAAGTTTATCCCAAGAACCTTCAAAATTGCCTTTTTGAAGGTATCAATCAAGTTAATGAGGCTGATGGAATCTGGAGGGTGGCCAGATTTGCAAAATAAAAAATAGGGAGCTTTTAGGAGGGTCTCAAAAAAGCATGATAAAAACGTAAAAAAAGAAGAAGAAGCCAAAACTCTGTGCTGTTGAAAAAGTTACCGGTACGTTGACTTTTTTGTGTGGGGAAAATTTCCACCCCAGGGTAAATTAACCCCCACCCTCTCACACATACACACAAGGGCTGTGGTTACACCTTATGATTTTAATCCTCTTCAGGAAGGCAGTTGTATCCAAGCCATGTTTTTTACCTGCTGGGATTCGAGAGCAGGAGAAGCTTTGCCTTTGTCTCTGCTTGAGATGCCCATGGGCAATTGGTGGGCCACTGCGTGTGACAGGACGCTGGACTAGTAGGGCTGTGGCCTGATCCTGCAGGGCTCCTCTTAGGTTCTTAATCCTATGCCACCAGAGCCTCAACACTGAAACACATGACACCTATCCGGACCATGACAAACTATCAGGATGCTGCAGTTGTTTGATCCAAATGAGTGAGGCGAGTATTAGTAACGCATCTCACCTAACTATGTTGCAGCTTCCTTGGGCAGAACCGAAGGGTTTTCTTGTCGTAGACTTTGCCGCTATTAAAAATGCATATTAATGATTATCGTCCAAGTTCAGCAGTATACTTACTCAGCATGAGCCTCAGGTTTGGATTACACAAATATAAACACCTTCTCACTGGAAAAAGAAAATCCAAGCAAGTGTATTAGGCAGATAAAGTTTCCTAAAATGAGTCCTGGTCATGCCTCTTCTTAATTCTCATTTCCACATACTGTCCTGCTAAATAAAAGGGAACCACAAACTTCTTAAAGCTTTGCTCACATGCTATGTAAGCTCTAAGTTAGTGGTTTTCCCCCTCAGATTGTTTGTTAGAAGCTCTGCAGGCATCCCTACTATCTCTCCTGAAAGATTCATAGCTACCTGTGAATATAAGCAAAGCATCAGTTTCTGCTTCCTCACTACACGGTTCATTAATTCCTTTTGCAAGAGACAGTTTTAATTCCGTTTCTTTTACCTAGACAAATGGCTAACCACTTTTTTCTTTCTTTTCTTTCTTTCTTTCTTTCTTTTTTTTTTTCTGAGGAAAATCCTTCTCTTAAAATTTCCTGTTTGCAGGGGGGATTTTCTAGAAACTTTTCTACAAGTGCTGTCAAGAAGTAATAGGGATATGCATGAATGTTCTAAACATTCAAAATTCGATCGGATGTGGACATTCGAATTTGAATAGAATCTCTACACATTTGAATTTAAACATTCAAATGAATTTTGAATGTTCTGAAGCATTGGTTCAAATTATGCAAAACATTTGAAAGTACAGATATGTATGTATTACATAAGTATCTGTACGAATCTCATACATATCTGTACTTATTTGTGTTGATAGTATGGGACGCAAACGGGATGCATACGGGATGCTTACAAAATGTGCACAGATATGTATAACACAAATGTTGCCGACATTCATATCTTCAAATATAAATGTCAACATTCATATCTTCAGATTCAAATCGAACATTGGAACGAATAATTTCAAATGTATTCTATTTGAGTTGGATTTTTTTGCATTTGGATTCTAAACATTCAAATCGAATAGAATATTTGGATATTCTGTTTGACTCGAATTCAAATGCAAAAAAAAAAAAAAAAAAATTCATGCACATCCCTAGTCTAGAGGTAAACATATTTATTTTCTGTACTGTCTGCTTTAGCAATGTGCAAAGTGCTATTCTGAAGGTTTTGTAAAACATTTGAAACAGCCTTGTGTCTTTAAGTGGGGGCAAAAATGTCCGTATCGGGCAGACATGTGCACAGCCAAGGGTATGGAGCAGGTTTCGTGCTTGCTTCTGCAGTATTGCGGATAGCACAGCAGTTGGAAACCACTTCTGGATCCAAGGCCTTTTCTGCACACACACTTCTGTAGTCGGAATCAATGGGTCTGGAACAGCCAGGCCTGCTGGTTGCAATCATGAAAAGGTTGCAATCTGTTCCAGTGCAGTCCATACTGTGTGAAGTTCATACAAGATTTGAAGCCAGCGTCCTCTGCCTCCAAGGGCTAGGAACCAAAGTTCCTTGCTTCAGGGTCTCTGGGGAATGCACTTCAGTGGTGCATTATGGATCACCACTTAAATGCATCCACCAGTGATCCAGAAGGTGGGAGGCGTGCCTTCTATGTACCACCCATGTTTTAGATTAAGGTCCTGTGGTATGCCAGTAGACTCAATTAGACTGTTTGACTGATGTTCCTAAACAGGGCCTTCGTAATCTGGATAACTCTCCGTCTAATGCAGATGGAATGGACCAGCCACAGTAGGGCCTCGCATGGGACCCAGACCAGTACTACAGAGCATTTATTATTTTGAAGGCAACATGTGACATTCAGAATTGGGGTGGTGGCAGTGGTAGGTAAAAGGGACCCAGAAGTCACGTGTTTTGGAAGAAGCCTCTCTAGAAATGCCACTTTGGGTGTTTTTCCACTGTCACTAGGAGTACCCATTAAGTACCCATTAATGGGTACAAAAATGCCATTACATACCCATTCATGGGTACTTAATAGGTACTTTTAGTGACAGTGGAAAAACACCCCAAGACTAACTTCTAGGGCTGTGCATGAATGCAATTTTTGACATTCAATCCATAAGAAATCGAATATTCAAAAATCCAAATTTGTTACAAATAAAGAAAAACAAACATCTGGACATTCAAATCAATACGAATACATTCATATCTATTCGTATGAATATTTGATACGTATCCAATGGTAGGAATCTCATTTTCATATGAACGCACCCCCTTTTATCCCATATGTGTCCCATTTTCATCCCGTACGGATGTGTACAGATACGAACAAGATGCGTACATATCCATACACATGCAAATGTCCAAATTATTCATGCAAATAATTCAAAATGTTTGTGTTTGTATGAATACTAAAAAAATAAGTGTCTGGACATTTGATTCGTATATGAATGTACAAATTTGTCAGAATAATGAATACTTTGAATATTCATGCACATTCCTGCTCACCTTTATGCCATGAAGCTGTTTCCAATAAAGTAAGAAAGGATTTTCCTAGAGTGTCCCTTTGCGAAGCAAATTTCCTCAATGCCCATATCAAGGCTTGTAGGAAATGACAGGCAGAGCATCCTAAATGCGGACCCAGCTGTGTGTTCTGGGCAAGGATGCACAAGAATATTCGAATGCATTCAAAATTTGATCGAGTTGACTGAATTTTGACATTCAAATTCTAATTGGATGTCCTTAAATTCGAATTTAAAGCTTCAATTCGAATTTCAAATTTTGGATCTATTTGTTCGTATTATTTGGACATTCATATGTGTACGGGTTCATATACAATGCATACTTGAAGTTCCTCATCTTTCCCACATCCATACGCATTTGTACGGATCTGTACAGGATGAAAATGGGTTGCATACGGGATAACTACAGGATGCATATGGATGTGTACGGATGCATACTGATGTGTACGGACCCGGGGAAGATGCATATGGGCATCTACGAATGTTGTTGACATTTGTAAGTGCAAGTTTGATTACAAAACTCAAAACTAATAGATTGGAATTTGCTTAACTCGAATCAAATTTGGTTAAATTCAAACTTTAAACATTCAAGTTGAATTGAATTTTCAGGTATGCGATTCTAATTGAATCAAATCCTGAGAAGTGCATTTGTGTACACCCCAAGTTCTGGGCATGTTGGCCATTTTAGGGAAAGTAGCCTGAAGCCCTGTAACATTGGGCAACAGGCATGAAACCCAACAAATTTTGCCTTGACCTTGCACCCTGCTTCAAAGCAACGGCGCAAAGGTGGAAATGCTGCCTTTGAACATCTACCAATGAAGAAGGAAATAATGAACTCTGAAGAAATGCCAATGCTTAGCAAGTAATGAAGGGTTAACCAGGGATCTCCATTAGGCAGATATAGACTCCATGCTCTGTTGGGGCATGAAGTCACAAAACAGGGGTTGCCCTACATGTATGAGCAAAGCTAAGGGATATGGTATTTTTCTTCTTCCTGCTGAACCAAAATATACCAGCCCCTGAGAGAGCTCATTTGACATGAACAGATTTTTTCCCCACCCTCACAGAGGAAGAAAAACAGATAATTCCACAGTGTGTGGTTTGAATAGCCAAACTTTGGGCAAGTTAATGCATTAAACACCTATGACAATAGAGGAAGTGGGTTCAACAGTTGTCAGGAATTTCCCCCCAGCCCCCTTTCTTTAATTCCAGGGTGGAGAGTGAAGCAGCGTGCTTTGGATTCAAAGGCAGATCTGGTTGTCTTTGATATCCTAGATAAATGCTTGGATAGTTACTTTTTAATTGCTTTATTGCCAGAAGTTTCCAATGAAGCCATAAAAAGAGAGAAAGAGGAGGGAGATCGGCCTAATTGCCTCAAGATGGATATGTAATGCATAAATTTCTTGTTTAATGGAACTGGTAATAGACCACCTGTTTCAGTTGCCATTTTCCATTCTGTGCATGGATTAATACTTCTTTTTGTATGCGCGCTGAGTGAAATTGCAATTGCACACTTGAAAATTCACTCTCTCTCTTTTTTTTTTTTGCTCTGTTCACTTACAGATATTCAGTCTTATTCTGTAAGTTGCTGCAAGCTCATCGTATTTGCATTGCCACTTGGCCTTATTTGGGTGCTACAACAACACCTCCCCCAAAAAGAACATGCATAGGAGAGCATCAGCATAGTTTATCAGTGTCTTTATCACCCAGGGGGTCAGGGTTCTGTGGAATTTACTTCCAGAAGAGATGGTGACTTGGGATGTGCATGAATATTCATCACATTTGAAATAGATACAAATTTGTTTGAATTTGGACACTTGAATTCGGATCGAATGTTGGTGCATTCGAAGATTGACATAATGCAAATCGAAGGGAAAGCGGCTGCCCAGTCACATATGCAATGGATCCAGAGTGGATTCAGAGCACATTCAGAGTGGGTTCAGAATGGATTTGATGTGCTCAGGGCAGATTTATAGGGGATTCGTAGGCGTGACTGGTAGCAGGGATTCTAATCAGATTCATATTGAACATCTGTATCAAATTCAAATCCTACCATGTTCAAAGGAGATCTATTTGAGCAAATGCAAATTTTCTTGCATTCAATTCGGTTAGAATCAATCGTAAAAAAACATTCATGCACATCCCTAGTGGTGACAGCAACAAGGCTGGGTAAAATTAAGAAAGGATTAGACAAATATGTGGAGAACAGGAATATCAGGGTTTTTCTAAAAGTCATTTGCAGGGGATCAAAAGCAGGTCAAGATTTTGCCTTGGCGTTCTTCTTGAGATGCCCAGAAGCACTTGGTGGACCACTGTACAAGATGGGGTGCTGGACTAGATGGGCCGTGGTCTGAGCTAGCAGACCCCCTCCTGTGTTCTTGAGAGACAGAACATCTTCCCTCCAAAAAACTCAAGGGGGCTACGTTGTTCTCCTTTGTGTTTTCTGTTCACACTATCCTTGTGAACTGGGTGAGTCTGAAAGTTAGAGGCTGGCCCTAGTCAACCAGTGTTCCTGACCTTCTGGCAAATGCCAGGTTTGCCTTAATGGTCATTACACTACTGGATAGGTCTCAGAAAGCTCCCCACTTTAGAAAGGAAAATAAACCCAGATATGTGCAATACAATTGGCTATTTCCAGCACTTGGGAATAGGGATATGCACAAATGGTTTTTTTGGCATTCCATCTGTAACAAATTGAATGTTAGAAAATTCATATTTGTCCGAGCAGATCCCCTTTGAATGTGGTAGGATTCTATTTGATATGAATGTGTTTGTATGTATCCTATACAAACACATACGTATTGGATACGAATCCTATACCAATGCATACATATCAGATACATATCCTATACAAAAGCATAAGTATTGCTAAGTATCTAATACTTATTCCCAGTTTAAAGAATGCCTGAACTATTTGTATGAATGTCCCAAAACATTCTTATCCTTACAAATGTTCATGTACAAATGTCATAACATTCAGTGCGTGTACGAATGTCCGAATTCGGGTGAATTCAGACGAATAATGATTGTTACGAATATTTGTGCACAACCGTACTTGGGACAGATTGCAAGAGCAGAGAGCTCAAAGTCCACCCACTTGAACTCCATTGGGAAAGGCACAACGCGCTTTGAAAGAGCTCCTACCTGGATCGTTCTAGCCGAATATGCAAAGTTATTTAAAAGGTGTCCGCCTCTTCTAGTGCGGACAGCGCATATAGGAAGGGGAGAGATGACCATTGGAAGGGTGAACCTTTCCCGGCATCGTACTGAGGCACAAACTCAAATATGGATCCTGAAAATACCTTATTCATTCCAGTTAAGTATATTTCCATGAGAAGGTGTTGAGAAAAAAAATTACTCTGTATTGTACTGCACTTTATACCCATGTTGAATTCTAAGCATCTTTGGTACTGAGAATTTGGGAAGTGAGTGGACAAACGCATGGTGAGCAGGGGTGTGCATGAATGCAATTTTCCAATCTGATTTGTAACTTATCAAATATTCGATATTCTGAAGTGTATCCAAATAACGAAAGATGGATATCTGGACATTTGATTCGATATGAATACATTTGTATGTATTCGTGCGAATTATTCAGACATTCATATCTCTATGGGTGCATATACATCTCGTGCGTACTCATACACATCCTGTACACATCCGTATACATCCCAGGTGCATCCCGTTTTCAACCCATGCATATCCATACGGATGTGTACCAATACACACAAGATACATATGGATATGTATGTATCTGGACCCATACGTATCCGGACCCATACAAATATCCAAATTCTTCATACAAATAACTCAAAATATTGATATTCATTCATATCTGAAAATTCGAATGTCCGGACATTTGATTCATATACGAATACTGGAATTCGTTGGAATTCATACGAGTAATGAATATTTCAAATACTCATGCATATCCCTAATGCTGAGTCTGTATTAAGGCCTTTGTATATACATGAATGGTGCCATTGCACCAAATACCGACTTGTTTGGCTCAGTGGAGGGGTGGGCAAAAAATGTTCATCACCTTCTTATTCGATATTATAAATGTTCATCACCTTCATATTCGATCAAATATTAGCTATATTTAAAGACTGACTTTTGCACATGAAGCAAAAGATTTTGTGCCTTCATTCAAAGCTTCAGAGCTGGTTCAGAGCAGATGTAGAGTAGATTCAGATTGTATTTGGTAGCATGACTGGTAGTGGCAGGGGTTCAAAGTGGATTCAATTTGTACAAATGCAAAGTTCCATACCATTTGCTTTGATGCAAAGCGAAAGGGGGGGGGAATTGTATGCATTCCTAGCTCAGTGGTAAACCATTACATTGAACAAATGGCTCTTTGCATTCAATACTGAACTCATTAAAAACAAACAAACATTTTTTCCCATTCTTTCCCATTTTTCCCCATTCTTTTCAAATATCAAAGCATAGTGAACACAAACTGTTTGATCAAATAGTTTGTGTTTTGGAGTGGGAGGCTGGTTCGGTTTAATCAAGTTTCTGGCTAGGCAGACATCCTGAATACGAACTGTTTGACTGAATTTTCAAATGCAAACTGAACTTTGCATACATCCAGCAGATACTCGTTTTAACTTACATGTGCATTTCTATGCACATGAAGGTGAACGTGCCTGGCACAAATGGTACCCATAAAGGTTTTGGTATCGTTTGATTATATAACTCTCTCTTTATAATGAGTGCTGATCATCTTTAATCCGTCAGCTTTTCACTGTGCAGCATTATGGTTGATGATCATTTACAAAGTTGAACATATGGTCCTAAAAGAGTTCTAAATGATTTTTATATTTTGGGTTTTATGATGATCCATTTGATACTTAGAAGCCAGAAGCATAAGGCACTTAATTCTCTTCTCGGCTCCCTTGTGAACAATATTAAAACAATTCAAAGCAGGGTATATTTCAACTGCCTCTTAAGGATGAGTTATTGCTAGGGTTGCCTCATCAGGAGGGAATTCGAGCAGATTTCAAAACTAAATACTTTGTCTATCTGTGCTCTGGGATTTTGAAAATATGTGTATATATAGTTAAGATTATAAGAGCTTTAGATACATCTCTCACATACCATTTGTTTAAGCTGAAAATGCATCTTTAATTACCGGATCAGTAACGGATCAGTGGTGAAGGAGGAATTATTGCAGGATCTGGGGTGAACAGGAGGGCTAGAAAAGGGGCCAGGAAAGGGATATTGACCAGATGCAAATGGCAACAAGGGGATTTTCACTTGGTGCACTTCTGAAGGAGAGGAAACTTCAAGATCACACTCCCAACTAGGGAGGTGCATGGATGTTTTTTGGTTTTTTGCATTTGAATTCGAGTCAATTTTAATATCCAAACATTCAATTCGATTTGAATGTTTAGCATCCAAATGCAACAAAATCCAATTCGAATTGAATATATTCAAATCTATTTGTTCAAATGTTGGATTTGAATCTGAAGATACATAAGAACATAAGAGAAGCCTTGCTGGATCAGGCCACAGCCCATCTAGTCCAGCATCCTGTCGCACACAGTGGCCCAACAAATACTCATTGGCGTCTCAAGCAGAGACAAGGACAAACCTCCTGCTGTCGAGTCCCAGCAGATGGCCTTAGAAGCGCCCCGGTTCCTACCCCAGCCTGAAAGATGCACCTAGGCATTCGTTCTAGTAGCCATTGATACATCCGTCATTCATGAATTTGTCTAACCTTACCTTAAAGCCATCTAGACTGGTAGCTGTCACCACCTCTTCTGGCAGCACATTCCATAAGCCGATGACCCTCTGGGTGAAGAAATACTTCCCCCTATGAGACCTGACTCTCCTACCCATCAGCTTCATAGATGCCCACTGGTTCTAGTTTTGTGTGATAGAGAAAAGAAATTTTATCTATCCACCTTTTCTATACCATGCATAATTTTGCATACTTCAGTCAGGTCCCCTCTTAAACGTCGTCTCTCCAGACTGAAGAGGCCTAGACGTTGCAGCCTGGTTTCGTAAGGGAGGTGTTCCAGACCCTTAATCATTCTGGTTGCCCTTCTCTGCACCTTCTCTAGTTCCACAATATCCTTTTTGAGGTGTGGTGACCAGAACTGTACACAATATTCCAAATGTGGCCTCACCATAGATTTATAAAAGGGCAAAATGACACTTGCTGTCTTATTTTCTATTCCTTCCTAATTATTCCCAGCATTGAATTAGCTTTTTTTGCTGCTGCTGCGCACTGGGTTGACACCTTCATTGAACTCTCCACCAGAACCCCGAGATCCCTTTCCTGGTGTGTTGCAGAAAGCTCAGACCCCATCAATTGATAGACATACAAATGTTGACAACTGTATGCATTTCGTACACTTCCCGTTTTATCCCCATATGCATCCTGTTTTCGTCCCAGACTATAAGCGTAAATGTGTACAGATACGCATGAGATTCATACAGATACATAGGTAATACATGCGTATGTGTATATTCAAATGTTTTGAATCATTTGAACGAATGTTTCGGAACATTCAAAATTCATTTGAATGTTTAAATTCAAATGCGTAGACATTCTATTCAAATTCAAATCTCCACATTCGATCGAATTTGATTTGAATTTTGAATGTTTAGAACATTTGTGCACATCAGTCGTGACAAAGGTGAACCTCACGAGTCAAACACAAACAATGATCTTGTTTCCCAAGTTGGAGACAGCTCGAGTGAAGACGCTGAGCCACACCCTTTGCAGAACTTTCTCCAGCAACAGCGAGAACACCTGACGTGCACTGAGCATCTGCAAGTCAAGAGGCAGCTGCACCAAAAGGGGCATGCCTCTCACAGCTCAGACTGACAAAACACTCGTAAATCTGCAGCTCCTGGACCTTGTGACCCTTGCTTCTTGAATTAATATTGACACCTTCAACCCCTGGCTTTCCCTGACGTTGCTTAACTCTTTAACCCCCAACGGACTTTGGAACTTGACTGGTTGCTACTGCTTGCCCTGAGCACACGTGTGTGTGTTTTCTCCTTGTACGTTGCTGGCCCGGGACCCGACAATTAATAAGAACATAAGAAGAGCCCTGCTAGATGAAGTCACAGCTTGTCTAGTCCTATCCTATAAGAGGGTCAACTGGTAAACATACACGACCCTGTCTGATTGTGATAGCCCCATGTGTTGCTGTATTGTCTCCTTACACTAGGAGCAAACTTTCTATGTTTATTTCCTCGCTGCTAGGAAGAAGGCAAGGCAAATGGTTATTGTTACTTAATTCCTTTGAACAGATTCCAAAAATGAATTTACTTGCAAGGTGGGTACATTTCTTCTGCAAGCAATCGGAATATGAAAGGAATCTAGATTGATAAATACTTTAAAATCTAAATAGTATATTCAGATTGAATAATTAGATTCACAAGAACATAAGTACATAAGAGGATCCCTGCTGGATCAGGCCACAGCCTATCTAGCCCAGCAACAAGTCTCACACTGTGGGCTACAGATTGCTTTTGGATTTCAAGCAGAAGTCAAAGGCAAAACCTTCTCCAGTTCTTGAATTCTGACAAATAGCCTTTAGAGGCAACCTATCTGTCTCTCCAACCTGTAGATGTTACGTAGACATCCATTCTAGCAGCCATTGCTTCATCAAATCATATATTTCCTTGGTTTGGGTGTATAATAAAGACTGAGGTAGATGGAACAGCATTAGGTTTTGTTAAAAAAAAAAAAAGACATTGTTACATATATCTGAATTTTTGAAGTTTTCCTATTTAATTGATATCCTTTTTTTAATCCCAAACTAGAGATGTGCATGAATATTTGTAGGCATTCGAAATTTGATCAAATGTGCCAAATTTTGACATTTGAACTCGAATAGAATGCCCCAAAATTCGAATGGAAACATTTGAATCAAATTTCAAATGTTCAATCTATTTGTTCAAATTCATATGTGTACAGGTTCGTACACGATGTGTACTTGAAGATCTGCATCTTTCCCGCATCCATACACCTTTGTACGAATCTGTACAGGATGAAAACAGGTTCCATATGGTATAACTATGGGATGCATATGGATGTGTAGGGATGTGGGCAAGATGCGTACATGCACATACAGATGTTGTTGACATTTGTATGTGCTGATTTGAATAAAAAATTTGAATGAATAGATTCAAATTTGGTAAAAATGAATCAAATCTTGTTAAATTCTAATTTAGTAGATTTGAATCGAATTGAATTTTTGAGTAATTGATTTGAATAAAATGTAAAAAAAAAAATCTTTCACATCCCTAGTCCCAAACCATTGTCTTTATTTAATCATTCAGTCATTGCTGATGGTTTGTGACCCGTGGACCATAGAATACCAAGGCTGCCCATCATACATTCTTTCCCAGAGTCTTTTCAAGCTCATGTTCACGCCATACCAATGTACCATCCATGAAAGGATGCAGTTTCCATAATTTTGAACCCTTAGGCCCCGAAATGTCAGCAGGGACATGCTTCCTTTTCTTGCCAAATTTCCCCTTCACAGTCAAATACAGCATTGCTCAATTCATATTGTACAGATGGCGGATTTTGCATTATAAGAACATAAGGGAGCCCTGCTGGATCAGGCCACAGCCCCTCTAGTCCATAAGAACCAAAGAGGAGCCCTGCTGGATCAGGCCACAGCCCATCTAGTTCAGCATCCCGTCACACAAGGTGGCCCACCAAATACTCATGGGCATTTCCAGCAGAGACAAGGACAAACCTGTTCCTGCTCTCAAATCCCAGCAAATGGTCTTAGAAGCGTCCTGCTCCCCCCCCCAGCCTGAAAGATGTACCTAGGCATTCATTCTAGTAGCCATTTGCACATTATGTGCTGCACATGAACATTAAATGTGAAGTTCTATTTGAATGTAAATCCCAATGATGCCAATTTTGTATAACTTGCCAACATTGTTTAACTGCAATTTCCATTAGAATACTAATGACCTTCAAATATGGATTCTGTCTGCTGGAACAGATGGAAATCCATCCAAAAATTGGTGGTGGGGGTCCGTCTCACATTTCTTGTTCATTACACCAAACAAAAATCTGGGTATCCTTTGAAATACACAAAAAGCCATCTGCCATAAGCTGAACTACATCTCCATCCCCTGTGTTTCTCTCCAGGAGACTTACCATGTCTTCTTCATCCATCATGACTATTTTTTGTCCTTGGATTGGACAGGAAGATTCTGAGTTACAACTCAGGCAGCGGCTGCTAGATAGGATTGTTAGAATTTGAAATGGAGAATGTCTTCACTTCAGATGAAGTGATTGTTCTCAGACTATCAAGTTGCTATCTTGACATTCCATTCAGATGCGTACTAAAAGTCCCTATAAAGGAAAAACTAAGCCAACAGATTGACAGCAAATGTTCTCTTGCATACGCACACATGAAGTTGTGAAAAAGCTGCTGAGCTCCATCTGTCTTTTTTTTCCCCCCTTTTCCTTGGTCCGTTCTCTGTTTTAAGCTGCAGAATGAACCAGGAAATGCAACAATTTGGTCCTATTCAAAAGTCAGTTTTCAGTTCACATCACTTCCTTTAAGCAATCTTACCAAGTATTGCTTAAATAGAAGTTACAAATAAGGTTATACTGCTTCTTCGATCAAAGACAATGTTACCCGTTACGTTAATTTCTTAGGAGCATTATAAAATCTTCATAAGTGCTGTTATAAACTGCAAAGGATACTACATAACTGTGCAAATTGTGCTAAATAAGTGATAAAAATAAATAAATGCAGAGTAAAATTGAGTACGGGAAAGCTGGATGCAATCAATATGTAAATCTATTTAATTTGAGATTTCAGCTGCTACAGCAGACAGGTTCAAATTCACCTGGAAGTCTCTACTTGTTATATATGGCTTCTCAACAGCAGCGCATCCTAACAAAGGGCGTTGTAGACAAAAGGGCCACTTTGCAATTACGTCCAGGTTTGGCTTGTTGCCATGTTAATTGGTCTATTGCTATCATAGTTTTACGTATCATATAAAAGTCTGGAGAATCTGGTTTTCATCCTTTTCTCCTGAAATGTGATTTTTCATTTTTTTTTCTCTGTAATTGTCTTGCTAAAATATTTACTTCTGCCTCTTGTGAGTCTAGTAATTCTAGTATCTTTTTTACTTCCTCTGTCTGTTTCTTTAAAGTGGTCTTCCAAGTGGTCTCTAGCTGTCCATCATGCAAAAGGCTGTTGTGGCCCAGACAGCCCCACACCATTTTGACAGGTTCTGGAAACAGGCCACTTTGGGCAAGCCACCAAGATGCCCCAAGCCTGCATCTTTGGATGGTGGCCTCCAAAGTAGGGATTTGCACAAATATTTGAATGCATTCAAAATTCAATCAAATGTGCTAGATTTTGACATTCAAACTCAAATCGAATGTCCTTAAATTTGAATTTAAAGATTCGATTAGAATTTTGAATTTTGGATCTATTCGTTTGAATTATTTGCACATTCATACATGTACAGGTTCGTACATGATGCATATTTGAAGATCCTCATCTCTCCCGCTTCTGTACACATTGGTACAGTTCCGTACGGGATGAAAACAGGTTGCATACGGAATAACTACGTGATGCATACGGACGTGTACAAGAAGTGTACGGACCTAGGGAAGATGCGTATGGGAATCTACAAATGTTGTCGACATTTGTAAGCACGAATTCAAATGAAAAACTCAGACGATTAGATTTGAATTTGCTTAATTCAAATCAAATTTGGTTAAATCTGAACTTTAAACATTTGAATCGAATTGGATTTTCAGGTACTCGATTCAAATTGAATCCCAAAAATTGCATTCATGCACACTGCTACTCCAAAGAAGTCCGAGACCGGGCTCCAGTAAGACTGGGATTCCACAACACATGACATCCAGGTCCTTGGGTCTCTTGATCAGCTCCCAACGCAAACCAAGAATACATTCTAACACACAGTTCCTTCAAGGCCATGCATTAGAGGAAAACTTTAGAAGGGAAGTCATCCACCTTTTGAGGAAGCAAGTGTAAAAGATGGGCTGTTTGAGGTCCAGTCTGCTTCTACTTATCAGCCTTTAAAGAAAGAGATTGTATCATTTTTGGAGGTAGTAAAAAAGCTCGTGTCATAAGGAAATATTGCCTTATGTTTAATATTTAGCTTGTCATTTGTTCCCAACTACATTCAGGAGCAACGGACAAGCTACTTGCTTCATCACAAATGGATTGCTGAAACATTGCACTTTAATCATCTTTGTAGGATAAATATACACAGCTTACTCCTTGTAAGATGAGGTCTCAGGGCCCTCATCTTTGAAAATCTAGGCTACCTTCATATGTAGCAAAATAGCATCATATGGTCCTTCTCTTCTCTTTCTATCTCTAATCCACCTTTTCTAGCCTAGAATGTCCATGGTACGGATCCGCACAAATATTCAAAACATTTGAAATTCGATTGAATGTCTATATACGTTCAAATTTAACATTCAAATGAATTTTTGAATCTTTCAAATCATTCATATGAATTATTTGGACATTCATATGTGTACAGATACATACGCATTATATACATATCCAGATGCATCTTAGTCGTCTACATACATATTTGTACGGATAGATAACAGAATGAAACGGGATGCATACGGGATTAAAACAGGATGTGTACAAATGCATATGGATGTGAATGGTGCATACGGACATATTCAAATGTTGTCGACATTTGTATCTTCAAATACAAATCGAAAATTCATACAAATAGATTTGAATGTATTTGATTCGAAGCTAATGTGAATACATTCAAATTTTAAACATTCAAATCAATTTGAATCTTTGGGTATTCGATTCAAATCGAACTGAATCCTGAAAATTGCATTCATGCACAACCCTAGTCCATGACAAGACTGGCACATGAACAATCCCATCTGCAAACCATCTCTAAGTCACCTCTAATAAGGCTGTGTTAACGCATAGCAGAAAAAAAAGTCTCATTATACTGGCTGGTAGAGTTTCATCCTATGCCAAGGTAAATTAAACGTATTTGGTAATTCAGTGGTATTTTCAGAGACAGTTGTTTAAAATGAAATGAAACTAAGTTTGGCTATAAATCAGTTTAGCTGAAACTGGTTTCCTAAGGTGCCTCCAGACACAAATTAAAAATGCAAAGTTGACTTACTGTGAAGTAAAAGAGCTCCGCAGGGAGAACGGAACATCCCCACATTCTCCCAATACTTCAAAGCAGCAGGGAGGGCTCTCCAACCTTGCTCTCTGAGAGGCCTCCTGTTTCCCAAGTGAGGGCAAACTCTCATGAAATCTCACCCAAACATCCAGGAAAATAGGGAGGGAAGGGGATCTCCACAGCTGATGCTAATTTTTTTACTTCGTAGTATCAAGCTTTAAGCTGATTAATCAGCAGCTTTTTACTTCGGGAGGGGGAATGCTCCATAGGTTCTGCAGGAGACTGAAGCAGTGATCTCCCATCAAACACTTTGATGTGTCTGGAGACACCGTTACTTCACAGGGACTATGAAGCAATATGAAATCTTTTTGGCACTTCGACAACTGCTCTGTAGTCCCCGTGAAGTATTCCTCCTTTCTGAACACAGCCCTAGATTTGGTGCCTTCTGTCTTCAGAAACATTTTCCTTCATTCTCCTCCTGAAGTCCAGGCCTACTTTCCCCCTTTATCTAGTTTTCTGGTGTTTTGCCAGTAACGATTTGGCTTCCATTAATAGTTCCTGTCCTCAGCCGATATTTGTTAGGGATGTACACAAATTGCTTTAAACCCCAATTTGTGTACATCCCTAACCCTATTAAAAATTAAAAAAAAAAGGATGTACACAAGTGTTCTAAACATTCAAAATTTGATGGAATTTGATGGGATGTGGACATTAGAATTTGAATAGAATGTCTTCACATTCAAATTTAAACATTCAAACAAATTTTGAATGTTCCAAAACATTCATTTGAATCATTCAAAAGTACAGATACATATGTATTACATATTGCGTATCTGTATGCATTGGCGCAGAAAGTACGGGGCAAAAACGGGATGCCTACAAAATGTGTACAGATAGGTATAACACATACAAATGTTGCCAACACTCATATCTTCAGATTCAAATCTAACATTCGAACAAATAGTTTTGAATGTATTCAATTTGAATTGGATTTTGTTGCATTTGGATATTAAACATTCAAATTGAATTGAATGTTTTCACATTCAATTCGACTCGAATTCAAATGGGAAAAAAATTGTGCACATCCCTAATGTTTGATATTCTTCAAAGAGGCTGAGCAAAAAAATGTTTCTAGTTCAAATAGAATTGTATATCCATAGACACTTTTCCTTCCTTCCTTCCTTCCTTCCCTCCCTCCCTCTCCCAGCCACAGTCAAATATAAGAAAGTTTGTGACTCATTTCGCTGGTAGCGCAGAAACTGAGCCTCCCTTTGGCGGAATTCTGCCTGAGTGCCTCTTGTCTGAAACAGAAAGGACTTCAAGAATCTAATTGCTGTAGAACATCAGTCTAAGTGAGATCACAGAGGATGATTTGAGAAAATTATGGGACAAGATGGCTACGCCCCATAAAAAGTGACAGTGAAAGAAAAATGCTAATATTAGAATGACCTTATACAAATTGATAGAGTCAGGCCAAAGATAATGGTTGGTAGCAAAATGGGATGTTTGAGTAGTTTGAATTAGGGATATGCACATTTTTTATATATATTCTATTCGAATCGAATTCCTGAAAATTCAATTCAATTCGAATCTGTTAAATTCAAATTTAACAAGATTCAATTCGTTTTTGCAAATTCAAATCTATTTGTTTCGATTTTTTATTCAAATCTGCAAATACGAATGTTGGCAACATTCATTTGTGCCCATACGCATCTTCCCCACATATGTACACATCCATACACGTCCGTATACATCCCATAACTATCCCGTATGCAACCCATTTTGGTCCCTTACAGATCCGTACAAATGCGTACAGATGTGGGAAAGATGCAGATCTTCAAGTATGCGTCATGTACGAACCTATACACATACGAATGTCTGGATAATTCAAACAAATTGATCCGAAATTCAAAATTTGATTTGAATGTTTACATTTGAATTTTGGGACATTCTATTCGAGTTGGAATATCAAAATTCGGTACATTTGACCAAATTTCGAATGCCTACGAACATTCGTGCACATCCCTAGTTTGTCTGCAAACTAAACCACCTTGATGTTCAAAAACTATTTTATTCTAGAATGTCCAAATGTACTGTAATAAATAACTGATGTCTGGATGAAGCCAATGTTGCCTGGGTTCGGAGTAAACGTAGGGCATGTGGAAGCCTAAATGGGACCAATGGCTGTGTCATAATAATCAGAAGGCTTCTGAAAAGCTAAATGGGTTTTCTGCCATATTCTTGTAGGTGCATCCTACAAGAACTAGCCAAATTCTCGTGAAAAAGCCAGGTATAGCTCAGGAATGAGAGAATGCCAAGAATCGCCATGCAGGCAACCATTAGCTTTGCAATCTTAGCACAATCTGAAAAAGAAAAAGCCAGGAAGTGACAAATCTCATCTCATTACTGTTTTATTATTACGGTCAGGAGGGGAAACCCCTTAGCAGTCAAAAACATTTGCTTTTGCACAGATTTTCCTGGGTAAGACTTTGAGACTGACCCCCCACCTCTACCGCCTATATGCCTGCCACAACCCTAATTGGATAAAAGACCATGCCATCTAACCCTGTTATCCAGCACAAAAGAAGCTAGAGCTTCCCTCTAAAAGCCCAGCCTCGCAACATTCCACATTCTAAGCCGTTTAGAAAGTGGAGCCATATTATCAAATATGAATAGAAGTAAATAATGTGGAAGGGAAGGAAATCTAATGCTTGCTCACTTGGAGGCAAAATGTAATGCAGGCATTGTATTTCACTGTAAAATGGTGACAACAGTTTAGCTGCCTTGCCTCTGCTGTTTCACCCTCCTTCCTTCCCTCCCATTTTACTCCCTCCCTCCCTCCCTCCTTCCCTCCCCTTCTTCCTCCCTCACTACCTTCCCTCCTTCCTTCCTCATTTTCTTCCATTTTCTTCTTTCTTTCTTTCTTTCTTTCTTTCTTTCTTTCTTTCTTTCTTTCTTTCTTTCTTTCTTTCTTTCTTTCTTTCTTTCTTTCTTTCCTTCCTCCCTCCCTCATTCCCTCCCTCTCTCTCTCATTTCCTCCCTCCCTCATTTTCTTCCTTCCCTTCTCCCTCCCTCCCTTTCCTTCCTTGTGAGCCAATTTGGTCTAGTGGTTAGGGAGGTGGACTCTTATCTATTCCACCCTCCCCCATGAAGCCAGCTGGGTGACCTTGGGCTAGTTACAGCTCTCTTCTGAGCTCTCACAGCCCTACCCACCTCACAGGGTGTCTGTTGTGGGGAGAAGAACAGAAGCTTTGTCAGCCACTTTGAGGCCCCTTAAATGGGTGAGAAAAGTGCAATAGAAAAGCCAACTTCTTCTTCTTCTTCTTCTTCTTCTTCTTCTTCTTCTTCTTCTTCTTCTTCTTCTTCTACCCTAGTTATATCTGAAGCATAGATTTGGGGCAGAACTAAAGAACACAGTAACATCCCCAAAATTGCAACAAAGGAGATGAAAACCAGCTATGGAAACCTCCATTTTCCCACCTTCATGCTGCTTTGTTCATCCATTTAGTCAGTCTCCAAGAGGAGTCCTTGTAATTATCTGGAATCGCATAAGCCCAGGATAAAATCTCCAGACACTTCCTGATTGTAGAGGGAGGGAGAAAAACCATTTCCCTTTAAACTTGTCTGCCTCCTCTAGAGCAGGCAAATGCAAGTAGCAGAGGGTCTGACAGGTGAGGTTGAAATAGTGGTTGGGAAGGGGGATCAGCCATAGAACCGCTGTCCTGCTCCCAAATCCCCATGTGACCCACTGCTTACCTAAACTTGCTTGAAACAGAGTCGACAGGCGAGGCGTCCAGTGACTCCGCCGATGTAGTCATACTGGATCAGTTCCAGTCTGTGAGTACTGATGACGTGGACAAGCTGCTTGGTAAGGTGAGGAAGACAACTTGCCCTCTTGACCCTTGCCCATCATGGCTGGCCGTCCGGGGGGGGGGGGAATGCATTGATGAGATTCCTCACGGATATCATCGGTGCATCCTTCAGGGAAGGATATGTTCCATCTTGTTTAAAGGAAGCAGCGGTTAGGCCGCTCCTGAAAAAACCTTCCCTAGACCCCCTGGATATGAGGAATTATAGGCCAGTGTCATTGCTGCCATTCTTGAGCAAGGTGATCGAGAGGGCGGTTGCCCTTCAGCTCCAAGCTGTCTTGGATGAAACCGATTATCTAGACCCATTTCAAACCGGCTTTAGGACAGGCTTTGGGGTGAGACCGCCATGGTTGCCTTGACCGACGATCTGCGTCTGAGCATTGACAGGGGGAGTGTGACCCTGTTGGTGCTTTTAGACCTCTCAGTGGCTTTTGACACTATAGATCACGGCATCCTCTTGGACCGCCTGAAGGGGTTAGGTATCGGGGGCACTGCTTTGCAGTGGTTCCGGTCTTTCCTCTCGGGCAGGTCTCAGAGGGTGCTGCTCGGGGACTGTAGCTCCAGTAAGAGGTACCTCACTTGTGGGGTTCCTCAGGGGGCTATTTTGTCCCCGATGTTATTTAACATCTATATGAAGCCGCTGGGTGAGATAATACGGAGTCATGGTGCTGGGTGTTATCAGTACGCTGATGACACCCAAATCTATTTCTCCGTGTCTCGTTCGTCGACCTCGAATTCCGATGGCATCTCTTCTCTCAATGAATGTCTTCAGGCGGTAATGGGCTGGATGAGGAAAAACAGACTGAAACTGAATCCAGACAAGACGGAGGTGCTCATGGTAGCGGCCCTGAAACCAAGAATTGGGTTGCAACCTCCAGTCCTGGATGGGGTCACACTCTCCTCCAGTGACTGTGTTCGCAGTCTGGGGGTCCTCCTTGACTCGTCGCTCCTGATGACAAATCAGGTAAATGCGACGGTCAGGAGTGCCTGTTATCAGCTTCGGCTGATACGCCAGCTGCGCCCTTTTCTGGAAGTAAGGGATCTCGAGACTGTTGTGCACGCGCTGGTAACCTCACGCCTTGACTTCTGTAATGCACTCTACATGGGGCTACCCCTGAGCTTGACTCGGAAATTACAGCTGGTTCAAAATATGGCAGCCAGGCTTGTCTCAGGAACATCTAGGAGGGACCACATCACTCCCGTTTTGAGGTCCCTCCACTGGCTGCCTTATCAGCTTCCGGGCCCAGTACAAGGTGTTGGTTATCACCTTTAAAGCCTTAAATGGCTTGGGTCCAAGCTATCTCAGGGACCGCCTCCTCCCGTACAATCCTCCCCGCACTCTCCGGTCCTCTGGGAGGAACTTACTGCAACCTCTAAAATCTAGGCTTGCGACGACCTCCCAGAGGGCGTTCTCTGCTGTCGCCCCCAAACTCTGGAACAACCTGCCGGATGAGATCCGTCAGATAACATCATTAGACAGCTTTAAAAAGGCGGTCAAGACGGATCTCTTCCGGCAGGCCTTTCCAGATTAACCATTCCGGCCCAGATTCCCTGATTCCTCCCGTGGCCCCATCTTAGTGATGGTTGAGGGTTTTTAGTTTTTAAATTATTGTTTATGCATTGATATTGTGTTTTAATATGTTATACTGTTTAATACTGTCTTAAGGGGGGGAGGGATAAGGTGTTTTTAATTGTTATATTTTACATTTTACTGTTGTTAACCGCCTGGATTGGTTTGCTATAGGGCGGTATACAAATAAATATTATTATATTATTATTATCTACAGAATGCAGATAAAATTAAAGGGGCCTTTTAATGTCACAGAATATCGCTTAGAAGCATCTGCCTTTATGGCTGTGGTCACCCCTTCCAGTTTGGACTTTCCTGAATGGGAAGTCCACAAATAAAATGGATAGAAATGAAAAGGTGTGAGCAGTCAGACCTGAAGATGGACTGAAGGACATTTAAAGTGAAGGTGTGACCATGGCCTATATGTTCCTCCACCAATTATCCATTTCACCCATAATTTAGAAATTCAGGTTCCAGGCCAAAAGTGTATTTGCTGTCCTTTGTTAGAGCCAGTTAATATGCAAGCCACAGTTCTCAATCAAAGTTTTCTTCCCAGAATTAAAGTTTGTTACCCCGCTACCGCCACCAGTGACCAAACAATACCTTTCTGTCCTAACACGCTGGTTCAGGAATACCTGCTTCTGCTCGTTTTTAAATTTTGATTTCCAGCTTTGCTTTCAGGACAGACTGGTTTCATTTAATTGATGTCTTTTGTGCTGCTTCCTTTTTTTTCCTGTTTATTTTTATAGATGTATTTTATGATCTCTTATGGGGTACCTTGCAGACAGGAAGGCAATATTTAAGGTTGTAGGGATTTTGTACGCCCATATAGTATGTTTTTAACTGAATTGCAACCCCCTCTGGGACTATAAGACAAAGGACAAGTTGAAAAGTGTTATATAACAAGACTATTTTCCATAGTGATTTTCAAACTGCCTTCTGAAGTAGATGGAGCATTTCTTGATTAAGTGTTTCTCTAGAAGGCATTTTGCTCTTGATTAAAATGCACAGCTGCTCAAGGGAATGTTGTGGTCTTTGGGGTGTTCCCTCAATTCATTTAGAGCAATGGTGTATCTGAAAATCTGATCTGAAAATCCCACATTCAAATTTGGATCAGATTTTTGAAAATCTGGATTTTGGACTTGGATTCAAGTATGGATTTTCGAGAATCCAATATGGATTTTTGAATGATTCGGCTGAATTTGTCTCTGTATGTCACATCCAAATATCAGGTCTATTTGCGCTTATAATACGGGATGCAAACAAAATGCAAACGCAAAAAAACAGGATGTGGACAGATTTGAAAATCTGATATGAATGTTCTCGACATTCGTGTCATTCGATTTGAATCGGATTTTCAAAAATACGCGTCCTGATAATCTGGATTTGAATTGGATTTTCAAAAATACGGATTTTTGAATTTCAATTCAAATTGAATATTTGAATATTTGATTTGAATCAGATTCGAATGCAAAGAATGCATTTGTGCACCTTCTCAAGTGACAGTGGGCATGTCCATTTGCAAATGTAGATTTAGGGTCACAGAATTTGAAAATCCCTTTTAGGAAGACAAAAACCAAACAGACTCACTTGATCCTTTTTTGCCACTTAGTCACGACGCAGTCAAAGGATCTAATTAAACAGTTTAAATGCCCTTCAGGTTAACTTAGGGTGTGGTCATACATGCTTAAAGAGGTGTCCTCTGGGCAAATTTGAATCTGAAATGCCAAACCTTTTTCCCTGCATTCACCTTACCCCCATCTCAAAGCCTCAGAAAGGTCACCTTTTCATCATTTGGGACGTCACGGCTCTGAAGGTGTCTCTTTCTTTAAGTTGGGTTAGGCAGGATCAGGGATGTGCACAAATATTCAAAGATATTTGAAATTCGAACAAATTTGTCCAAATTTCACCATTTGAATTTGAATTGAATGCCCATAAATTCAAATTTAAACATTCAAAAGAATTTTGAATTTTCAAATCTATTTGTTTTAATTATTCAGACATTCGTATGTGTACGGGTCCTTACATGAGGCATACTTGCACGTATGCATCTTTCCTGCATCTGTACACATTTGTACAGATGCATGTGGGATGAAGATGGGTTGCATACGGGATAACTATGAGATGCGAACAGATGTGTACAGATACAGGATGCGTAACGATGCGTACGATTAGATACGATTATTGTCGACATTCATAAGTGCAAATTCACATTGAAAATTCAAACGAATAGATTCAAATTTGGGTAAATTTGATTTGAATTAAATTTTCAGGTATTCGATTCAAATTGAATCCCAAAAATTGCATCTGTGTACACCCCTAGGCAGGATACCACATATGCAAAGAATGGTCAAAATATCCTGCCAAGCAGCCAAAATATATATTTAAAAAAAACTGTAGAGTTTTGGAAAAAGCTTCAGACATCTATATGAAGTGAATGACTGTTCCATTGCTTGGCTGACAGCTATGGCCCTGTTACCTACTGGATGCCTCACCGTGTATCTCTTTTTGGGGTTTTTACCAACTTCTCTAAAGCTCCCAAGGTGCGTTAGGCATTGCACGTAGGTGTTTCCGACCGTCTTCCCACCTAATGCAACGCAGCTCTCTAGGAGGAGAATTATTATTTAGTGGAGTTCAGTTTTCCTCAGTGATCCAGAAACAGCCAAATATCAAATTGCTGCACTTAAATGCGTTATGTTTTATTCATTGCCTTCAAACTCCCCATATTTCTACCCACTCATTTACTTAGCTAGCATGAATAGAGAAGCCATTTTGCAACTAGAATTATCTGTTTAAAAAGTGTGTGGGGGGGAGGAATTTGAACCCCGTTTCTGGCTTGATTTAACAGCTCCCTGTCTCCCAAATAGAAGGTCGTTTGCATCTCTGTGGGCTTTGACAAATGCAGTAACTAAAACAGGAGCCTATTAGAGCTTTCCTGGGGTTCTGTCTGCTGCTCAGCTGCATCGTTTAGACTAAACTGCAGAATGATTTGCTCTTTTCTTGAGAAGAGTCTGAGCTGAGATTAGTATGCATATAATAAATTTGGTTAGCCTTAGGGATGTGCATGGATATTCAAAAATTCAATTCAAATCTGTTGAATATCAACATTTGAATTCGAATTGGGTTTTCAAAAACCCGAATGTAAACATTCAATCAAATTTTGGATTTTTGAAACTCCAAAGGCGCTTGTGAGTAGAAACTTATATTTGCAGTTATAATACAGGATGCAAACGGGATGCATGCAAATTCAAAAATTTGAATGTTGTCAACATTTGTATTTTTGAGTTCAAATCAAATTTTTGAAAGTAAGGTTTCGGATTAGCCGGATTCGAGCCGGATTTTTGAAAATCCAGATTTTTGAATTTCAAATTGAATCAAATATTTGAATATTCAAATTGGCTCGAATTTGAATCCAAAAAAATGCATCTGTGCACACCGGTAGTTAGCCTCGCCCTAGAGAGTACAGGTGTGGACGAATGTACTTTTTGCATTCAAATTTGAGTCAAATTGAATATTTGAAAATTCAATTTGATTTGAATTTCAAAAGTCCAGATTTTTGAAAATCTGATTCGGATCTGGATTATCTAGATCCAGATAATCTGATTTGTATGTGAATATATGAATGTCAATAAGATTCGTATCCGATATATGAATTTGCACAAATCCATATTTATCCCATACCCATCCTGTTTTCATCCCGCATTATATGTGCAAATACGTATAATTTTTGCACACATTTATATAAGACAGATAAGCATCTACTCATTTGAATTATTTGAAAACCTGTATTGGATTTTCAAAACTCTAAAATTCATCCAAATGTGTAAATTTGGATTTTGAATATACGATTTGAATTCGAATATCAACATTTGATGGACTCGAATTGGATTTCCAGTTTTTGAGTATCTGTGCTCATCCCTATTAGAGAGCTGGCAAAGGATGTATACAGCTTTCTTGATGGAATCTAGGTGTAGCCAACTCTTGGTGATCTTATAGATTGAGTTCCTCCAGATCAATTTCCTGTAATCTTTTCTTAGGTCCGCAAGGGAGGTTTCCATCAATTACTGTTGTAACTGAGTCTATCTTTTAGCTGGCCTGCCTGTTCCTCTCCCTTCTAATTTCCCAAGCATCACTGTCTTTTCTGGGGTCTCTTCATTATGTGGGATGTGCATGAATATTTGTAACATTCTTTATTTGGACGAATTCAGACATTCGTACACAAATGTTATGATGTTCATATACTAACATTCATACAAATACAAATTTTCTGGATATTTGTACAATTAATTCGGACATTCATTAGATTGGGTGTGTGGAAAAACAAAGCACCAGTCACATCCACAGTGGATCCAGATTGCATTTGACATGGATCGACAGTGGATTATAAGAGGATCCAGGTCAGACTTGATGTTTATGGAGTTCAGAAATGTTACAGATACGTATTGGATACATATTCATTTGTATCAGATACGTATTCATTCATATATGATACGTATCAAATATTCATACAAATACGTATGAATAGATTCGTATTGAATAGAATTTTACCACAGTCAAATGTGATCTATTCCTATGAATATGGATTTTCAAACATTCGATGTCAAATATGCATTTGTGTACACCCCTATTATGTCCCCACATGTGTGTGTGCATGTAATGTGTGTGTGCGCGTGTGCACTTGTGGCATTCTTTGGCTAAAAGAGAAGTAAAAGACAAGATAGGTAAGTAAGATTAATAGGGATGTGCGTGAATATTCCCTGTATTTGAAATTTGATCGAATTTGTTCAAATCTATACATTCAAATTCAAGTCCAATGTTGGTTGCATTCCAAGATTGGCATTCAGATGCAAAGTGAATGCTTCTATACATTCATTCAAAGATTTGTTATATTTATGAATGTGGGCGGTGGAAAGCAGCTGCCCAGTCATGCCTGCAGTAGACCCAAAGTGGATCTAGAGTGGATTCAGACTGGATCCATAGGGCATTGGTAGGGGATTAGTAGGCATAATTGGCATCAGGTATTCGAATCAGATTCATATAGCATTCAAAGGATATTCAAATTCAAATCCTACCACATGTGAAGGGGCTTTATTCAAACACCTGCAAAAAAAAATCATGTATGTTCCTAATGATTAATAGTCAGAGAAAATATTGGAATGAAATTCCAGTAGAAGTACAATCTATTCTCTTACATTACGTGAATGTGTCCATTACATATACTTGTAAAAAAAAAGAAAAGAGGGATCTTACAATATTCTTGAATATTTTATGGAAAAAAAAGAGCAGAGGCTAACTCTGAACATGAATTATTGCCTCCAAATAATTTATACGTAGCTCATGAATTTCAGAGGGAAACACTGTCCAGAAGAAAGGTGCCAACACAGAGAAGGCCCAGCAGTAGGCAACTATAAGATGATATTCTGATGTTTCTGTGGCAGTTGTTGACACCCAAGACACACCAGAAGGGCTGAATGGTAATTTCCCACCTGACTTTGATGCAGAAGAGATTACATAAAAGGAGCCCTGCTTAATAGGACCAATGACTCACAGAACTTTGGGTCTCCACTCTGAGAGCTCCAAAGTGGTGGAACAAATGTTTTTAGTCTTAGAACACCAGGAAACCCATTTCAGGGCACACTTTGGTGTGCTGCCAAAATGAGTCCCCCAGTAGTCTGGGACACAGAGGCATATCCAGTCTAGGTCATACTGGAGCAGACCTTGATATCAAGGACTACTGGTCATTTAGATCAAGGGATCCTTGATCTGGATTTTGCTCCATCTTGTGTGGACTGAACTAAGCCCATAACCTCCATCAGGAACAGAACTAAAGGAAGTTGTCAATGTCTGAATGCTAGTTATGCAAAACTGTGTGGTCGCCTCATCAATTATCCATTGTGGACATGAACATTTCCAAATACAAATAGTGAAATTTTTGAATATTGCAAAGAAACTTTGAATTTTTCATATTTTTGCAGGGTCCATCTCTTGTATGAATGTACAACTAGGGAACCAAGAATAAGATCTGCTGTTTGATAAAGTCTCCAGGTAGCACAGAACCTGGAGAATTTCTTCCAGAATAAAGGATTTTTAACACACTGGACCAATAGTAAGACATGAAAGGCAGCAATCTAGGATTCCTAACCTTGCTTCACTGTCTTCCAGTGGCCCCTCCAAAGGCGGCAAGGTCCAAAGTCAAACTTCCACAGATCACCTCTTTTACTGGGCCTTCGAATGGCTTCATTTGTTCAACTTTAATGAAACTCATAAAAGTCTCACTAGTCCCTTCTATACAACTATGACAGCTCCAACGAAGCTTCACTTTATCATCCTAATAAATGAAATGCTGAACTTTAATTAATGTGATCTGAAGAAGTACCCTAGTGGATTATGCACCTGATTATATGCCCTAAATGCTGCAAACCTAAGTGGCGAAGGGTTTTATCCAGGGACCTAGATTTCCCATCCCATCTAGTACAAAAAAGGTCCTTGAACAAAAAGGTCAAGTATTTGGTATTATGCCACTGGGGGTCATTGACTCTCGGGGTGGTTGGATCACCTTCTGTATTTAGCTGCCATTTAAGCTAATGGGAGAGTGATTTCTCTGAAATTGAAATACGGAATTATTTTGACCCATCTTAATCTTTGCAAGCAAAGGCATAATTTGTCAGTAATGGCAGATACAATGGTGTTGTGTTCTAATCTTCAAAGAATAATTCCCTGCATTAGAGAGCATTTGTGCTGTATCTCTGATTCTATACGTGACATGGAAGAGCAGGTGAAGAAAGAAACTATCAATGGTTTGGAATTTAAATTTAGTCAGTACACAGACAGGAAGTTCAGCAACACATCACAATTTTCGGTATTCGGTTCTATTCAAATCAAATAATCAAAGATTCGAATTAATTTGAATGTTTAAAATTCAAATGTATCCACCTTCAATTTGGCTCAGATACATTCAAATCTATTTTTACCAATTTCTGAATAGTACTTGAAGATACTAATGTCAACAACATTCGAATGTGTCCATATGCACCTGTACACATCCATAAGCAACCGTTCGCTTCTTGCTTTTATCCCGTATGCATCCTGTTTTTGTCCTGTACGTATCCATACAAATACGTACAAACGAATTCAATTGAAGTTCAAATGTTCTGAATATTCATATGCATCCCTAGTTTGCAGCAGCATATGAATGGCAAGTCCGTATTCCGGGATAAAATCTAGAATAAGGCCCAGTGCAGAAAGTGTCTTAAGTATCATGGCTTGTGCACAATTTCTGTGAAGAGGATGAGGGTGAGGTGTTCTGTCATCCCCCCACTCTCTGTGTTTGGATCTGCAGTGAACCAAAAACAAGATCCAGGCTATCAAACGAAATAGGGCTTGCAGTTTGATGAGGTAAAAAGAACAAACTGAAAATACAGCATCCTTTGCTGCCATTGTCTGGTGGTGACTTGTCCCTTTTGATGTGTGTGCAATTTAGAAATCCTGTGTGTTGTTCTAAGCTCCGAGAGATCTGCATGGCAGGGCTAACTTACCTTTCTGCACTTACCTTGACTGGAATGCACCAGTGAGACCAGATCACCCCGGAGTGATTTGGACAGCTGTTTCAGGACCCCCTCAGCATGAGCTTTGGAGATGGCTTCCCAAAACTTCAGTGTCCAGGAGTGAAGGTTTCTGGCCTCGATGCCCCTAGGGGACCCTCTGTTGCACCACTGAATGCCTTTGACATTTCCTCGTGATCTGGTTTAACAGCCACCAGACCACTGCTAGAGCTTTTAACAAGATCTACTGGTACACTGGAGTAGGAGGCCACTTATAGCCTCCTAATCCAGTCTAAACTCTAACCATTGCGGAACTGGTTGGCGGGCATGGCTTTCCTTAAACCATACTAATATGGGGAAGGAAGGCCCCTGGCCCCCTTGCTAAACCAGGCTACAGATGTGTGCAAAAAGGTGGAACTGAACAGCCGTTCATTATTACTGGCTCTGTTTGTATATATGGGTGTTTATGCACTTACCACTTGTAATCCGGATATCTAAAATCCGTCCCTGGGAAGATCCATCCAAACTAGGGATGGATCTGCATGGGGCCTAATGCATCCGCACTTGTGTGGGAAAAACAGATAGTGAGGAACGCATCATGTGCTTGCTGTGCGGATGCCAGAGCACCAATATCCAGAAAGAACAGGACTCTCTGCGGCCCTGCCGCCCAAGGTGCCACGTGATTGGAGCACTCAGCCGTCAGTCACCACTTGTTTCCACCATGTGTGGGCATGTCAGGGACAGACTGCCCACCAATCAGCGACATGCCTGAGATCCTGTGGCTGCCCGGTTTCATAGCCTGCTTTTGTGAATGGAAACCCCTGTGCAGAAACGTCGTCCTTTAATCAGGATGTTGCAGGCAGGAACGGTTTGAAGACCTAATTTTTCAGGTCTTCCTGAAAACTGGATTCGGCGGCCTCTAGACCCCATTAGAGATGGATCTCATGTGAGGCCGAGCAGAAGCGGTGTCCTCAAAGTGGCCCTAATCTGTCCCACTGTGTGTGGAAGGTAACTTGCGGGATGTGTACTATATCCTTATTGGGTGTTTAATAGGGTCTTAAAAGCCTGTGCAGAAACACCCTATGACTCTGTGCTAACTCATCAAAGGAGTTGACATAAGCAGAGAGGTCAATCTACATTTCACAAAGGTGGAAATGTCCAGGTAAGCTTTTCAAGTGGGTTTTGATCCTGGCTGGAATTTAATCAGCCACGGCTTTCCTCATGTCAAAAATCCATGCTGTGTTCTAAGCCTCTTGGAAACTTGTCATTTTACCTGAGATGTTTTGCAGCCTACTAAACTCTTAAGCTTGAGATTACAGGCTGACCCTGAAGGACAAGATAACGCATCAAAGAACAATGGTTCTTTATAGTTATCTAGCAGCATCCCTCAGTCTGAGTGGCACCTCGGTTTCATTTGAAAAAGGTTGTCAGATGTCAAGCAAAAAAGTAAGAACATGGGTAAAGACTGCAGAGGTATTGAAAGGGGCAATATTTGTTTGATTGCTAGAATGCACCAGTCTCCAAGCTATCTCTTTACATTCCTGCTTTATTTTACCACTATTCCCAAATGCACACAAAGATATTTATGACACAACTCTTTCCAGCCTGCTCAGCTCTGATGCTTAGGGACTGGCAAATCTGGCTCATTTTGTTTTGTTCGGTTTGACACTATTTGATTCAAAATCTACCGCCCCAGTTCAATTTGAACCAAACCTTGGGTTCTTGATCAAACAAAATTCAGCCAAACAGTTCAATCCAAACTGTTCTAAAATGTCTCTTTCTGGTCCTTTTGTTGCAACCAAGTCTAGTAGATCCGGATTAAGGAAAGTACCCAATGCGTTTCCAAGGGTGGTCTAGCACCCAACAGCAATGGGTGCTAGCTTGCTCGCAGTGGAAACACTGGAGCACCCTTGTGATGAATCCAGATTTATGGATTCACCTGTCACCCCAGGTGTTTTGGGAGGCAGGGGGTGCAATCTCCGTAGACACTCTGGAGATTCTTTGAAGATTCTTCAGAGCAGCTCTGGAGAATCTCTGGAGCGATCTGCCACAAACTTCAAAGATTCTCCGGAGCTTTTGACAAAGGCATTGCTCTTGCATGGAGTCCTCTTCGGAACCTGTGCTAATCTTTGAAGGCGAATTCAGAGGGACTTCAGAAAATGTGCACCCCCCCATAGGTGCCCCCCCCCGAGGCTCCCCTAGACCCCATTGCCCAATAGTGGTGGAAACAGGCTCTGTATAATCCGGATTTGATGGCTGAAGACCCCATTGTAGACCCCTTTAATGGGGTCTACACGAAATCCGGATTATAGGTCCTGAAAGACCCATATGATCTGAATTTCCCTAGAACTGGTGGAAACAAATGTGGATCTAATGGGGTCTGTAGTGGAAATGGGGTCTTCCTGCTCTGAGCCAAATGGGTCCTTAATGGGTCCTTAGTGCTAGTGGAAAAACACTCCTAGAATGCCCAGTAGACTAGAGATATGCACAAATGTTTTTTTGACATTCTATTCAAATTGAATAAAATACCCCCAAATCCGATTTGATTCGAATCTTTTAAATTTGAATTTAACAAGATTCAGTTCATGTTTACCAAGTTCGAATCTATTTGTTTGAATTTTTTATTCGAATCTGCACATACCAATGTTGACAACATTCGTATGTGCCTGTACGCATCTTCCCCACATCCATACACATCCATACACGGCTGTATGCATCCTGTAGTTATCCTGTATGCAACCCGTTTTCGTCCCATAGGAATTCTTACAAATGCGTATGGATCCGGAAAAGATGCGAATCTTCAAGTGCGCAACGTGTACAAACCCACACACATATGAATGTCCAGATAATTCAAACGAGTAGATCCAAAGTTCAAAATTTGATTCAAATGTTTACATTTGAATTTTGGGACATTCAATTCCCGTTCAAATGTTGAAATTCAGCACATTCTATTGGATTTTGAATGCCTACGAATATTTGTGCACATCCCTACACTAGACTACTTTTATTACGTTCCAAGGCCCAGCACCCTGATTTTGCAGGGAATGGTCTATATGCATCTGGTCACATTCCTCAAATGGACACACTTGGAGGATCAGATCACACCACGTGCAAGTGGTGTTTTCATGTGGCTTGGATCAGGTGTGAAGAAGGACTAATTGACCATTGAATTGATTTTGAAAGCCAGATTGCTTTGCTCAAGAACATAATAGGGCTTGCAGTTCGATAGGGTAACAAGGACAAATTGGAAACACACCATCCTTTGCCACCATTGTCCGGTGGTGAATCGTCCCTTTTGATGTGTGTAATTTAGAAGTGTGTTGTTGCAAGGCAATTGTTGCAAGAAATGACTGCCTTTTAATCATACAATTTTCTCCGTCGCTTTTCAGGGCTTGCTCGTAATTCATTGCAATTTACACTTGGCACAGTGCTCCAGAGCTGTGTTTCTAAATTGGAAAGAGCTTTGAAATCCGCCCTCAGCCTATTTGTCTATTTGATCTGCATCATTAGATTTGTTTGTGTTAACATTTGGGCTAAATTCTCCCCTCTGATCAATGAATGCATGTCTCAGATAAGGAGCAGGACTGAAAGATTCTCGCGGCTACACCATGTGTACAGATTCTCTCGCCTCTAAGCAGGGATTCGAGAATGAATGAATTAATAATTGCAAAATTCTGTGGAGATGGCTTAAAGAATTGCATATCTGTGGCTTATGAACCGTAGCAGATTTCCAGAGAGAGTTACGCACTTAGGATAGCATTCCAGCTTTTCTGAACTATTTGAGGTTTCATGTCTCAAGAAACATGTTCCAAAGAGTTATTTAGAAGGAAGGAAATACATGTCCTTCCATAGAAATCTTCCACCTGGTTCACCTGGCCAGTTTAGTCTAGTGATTAGGGAGCCGAACTGTTATCTGGGGATACTGGGTTCAATTCCCCCCTTCTCCATGAAGCCAGCTGGGTGACCTTGGGCTAGTCACAGTGCTCTTCTGAGCTCTCACAGCCCCACCTACTTCACAGGGTGTCTGTTCTGGGTAGAAGAATAGAAAGCTTTGTCAGCTGCTTTGAGTCCCCTTAAATGGGTGAGAAAAGCAGGGTGAGAAAAGCCAACTCCTCCTCCTCCTCCTCCTTCTTCAACTGCTCCTCACAGTTTGGTGTTACCTGCAGGAAACTCCTTGGTCCTTTGAATCAGCCACCTCTCAGTAGATTATTCCCTAAAGACCTCTTAGCCCTAATACATCACAAAACAGAATGGAGACATCTCTGTTCTTTCATCAGAGATCATTGTCCAAAGACCTTACACAGGGGTAGCAACCATGCCTTGTATTCTTGACTGAGGGAAAAGACACTGTCCAGAAGGAATTGGCGGGCCACTGGGTGAGAGAGGATGTTGGACTAGGTGGGCTGTGGACTGATCCAGCAGGGCTTCTCTTAATTCATGGAGGACAAGTGTACCAATGGCTACTAGAATGGATGCCTAGGTACTGCCTCTGGGTTGGAGAGACAGGCAGGATGTCTCTAAGCCCATTTGCAGGAATCAAGAGGGTTTTGCCTTCATCTTCTGCTTGAGATGGCTGGAAGCAATTGATGGACCACTGTGTGAGAGAGGATGCTGGACTAGGTAGGCTATGGACTGATCCAGCAGGACTTCTCTTAATTCCTGGAGGACAGGTGTATCACTGGCTGCTAGAATTGATGCCTGGGTACCATCTCCAGGTTGGAGAGGCAGGCAGGTGAGAACAAATGAGGATTTGGTGTTTTGACTTCTGCTTCACATACCCAGAAGCAGTTGGTGGGCCACTGTGTGAGACAGGATGCTGGACTAGGTGGGCTGTGACTCCTCTTTATGGTCTCATGTTCTTATGAAATGCAGGGGAAAGGGAGAAAGGGGAAAGTTCTCAGGAGGCACTTTCAGGGAGAAGACCCGTGTCTGTACTATGAATAACAACCGATATGAACAAGCAAGCAGTATAGATGAGCCCCACTTTCTAGACATAGCAGCCACTTCCCCATTGCCACAACCCTAGTCACAATAATACATGCTATTTTTCAGAAAGTAGTTTAGACATTTGGCAGTTTGGAAACAGAATGTTTTGAACCCCACATTTCAGGGCAAGAAACCAAGGCATCCAGACGCATGAACTGCGCACACTGGCATGCGCAGTCACTGTGGGGTGTTACACGCTACAATTGACAGATTTTACTGGCGATGCATTATACCCTCATAACTGCAAATTCACCTTAATGCGGGTAAGAGAACACTCCCTCCACAGTATAAGGTAAATTTGAATCTTCCCACCAGTCTGGACGGAATGATTAAAAGAGCCAATGAGAGCAGGAAGGGCAGCTCAACTCACATCTTGCTGAAATGCAGTCCCCCATCACCTCTTACAGGTTAACTGGAGCCAATGGGAGCTGCAACTCAGCAATATTCCTTGGTATGGGGCAAGAGAACCAACAGATTGTAATGTTTAGCCATAGGCTGTGTTCCCATTGGCCATTTAGTCCAGCTTGAATTTGGCTCAAGCCCCTGGCTTCCCAACACTTTTGAAGGGATTCCCCATTTCTGCGGGCTAAAGGTCCCAAAATCCAGGGAAATCCCTATTTGGATTATAACAGGGCTCGCTGCAGAATCCTGGAATAATCTGGATATTTATCAATGGGAGCACCACCACCACACCAATCTCCTCCACCGTCACCCACTTTCTGCCTCTCCTGCTCCATTCCTCCATCTTTCATCGTCTCCCGCTGTTTGCCCTCTCCCCCACCTCATTCCTCCGTCTTTCGTCATCTCCCACCATTTGCCATCTCCCGCACCCTGTTCCTCCATCTGGTAGGAAAGGCAAAGACAGAGGAACCGGGCAGAGGGGAAGGCAAATGGCGGAAGACAACAACTGATGGAAGAAGAGGTCAGGGGAGCAGATCGGGATGTCTATTTCACCGTGGAGAGTGACAACGACGACACTTCCCTGCTACCCCAAAGCAGTCAGGATGGCTGCAAGGAGCCCTTGGTGCTGGTTAAAGAAATCTGTGTTAAAACCCGGACTTTTTTGACCAGTCAGAACTTGGCCATAAAGTGTACCGTTCTTTATCATTCCATACCTGTGTTTACTCAGAACTGAAGAAAATCAGCGTTTTCTATTTCCAGGTTGTGTTCATATGGAAAAACAATCCCTTATTAACTTCTTTTCTCCCTACCTTGTGGAAACTATGGCGTCCATGACCTTGTTATAATTAGCTTGTTAATGAGCTATTGGTTGCTCATCTGTAAAATTCCTCTGACAGGCAGGCAGCCCAAGAAATTAACAAAATTTGACCAATATCTCAGCCTCACTGGTGAATCTTTTTCCTGCTTCTGACAGAAATATCACGATCTTTGCCTTTGATTAATGTAACCCATTGTACCTGCAAGAGCCTCCTTTACAGAGCTGAAATGCAATTCCCTCATTTTATTATTCTTTTGTGTGAAGATGGTCTCGCTACCTTCTCCACCTTTCACTTTATATTATAACGTTAGTAAATTTGCCCTCCATTTTGCCAGAGCCAAGTATATTCAAACTTCCCCTAGGTGACTTGACTACAGATTTATTTATGTGTTCATTCATTTAAAACATTTATACACCGCTTGATAGTTTTTTAAAAAAAATCCAAAGCCATTTTAAAAATAAGCATTAGAAGCAAGAATAAAAAGACTTGAAATGGGATAATGGGTTTTAAAAACTGGGATCTTAATGCTTGTCAGCTGTGCAGTGGGCATCTGCAGTTTTCTGGTCTACACTGGGACCACTCACGACAGTAAGAGGAAGACGACACATGCAACTAGCACATGTATCCCCATAGGATGAAGGGCAGATAGAGCTCTTAAGGAAGAGCACCTCCGCTTATGCACCATTAGGGTTTCATTGATGCTTAAAAGAAGGCCATGCCTCCATTTCATGCTGTGAGTAGCAATGTGCATGAACTAAATGTCGCTCTTCAGTTCAAGTCAAACCCAACACTTTGGTTTCGAATTCTTACTTTTTTCTTTTTGATTCAAATACCTTCACTCACCTTCAAACGTCAGATCAAACGGGGTGTGTGTGTGTTCAATAGGATTGTTAGAACACAGCTTTGTTTGAACCTTTTGAACACCCTGTTTGAACCAAACAGCTTTGGATCCCCAACTAGCTCAGCACATCCTTAGTCTTTGGCGCTTTGTATCCATTTTTGGCAGCATGAAGTGTCTATGGCTCCTGGACCACACAAAATGGCAGACACTTTGGCCGCTGTTTTGTCATGCAGTGATGCGGACTCACAGTGATGCAATGAAGGGGATGTTTCCATAGAGGCACCTGGTGCCACCCAACACCCCCTGCCATGGAGACACAGTTCAATCCTAACCCTGAGCCTGAGCCTGAGCCTAAACCTAAACCCAAACCCAAACCCAAACCCAAACCCAAACCCAAACCCAAACCCAAACCCAAACCTTCTCATTAAAGCTACAAGGAACAAACTGATTTAGTTCATTCCCTGTAAATGCAGGGAATTTCAAAAGCTTTCATTTTTCCAAATCAACATGCAAAGTATCTTCAGAAATTCACACATCTCAAAATTTGGCAACACCATTTCTCCGACAAAAATCTGCTTACAGAAAGTCCTGTTTTATGGAAGGATGAAATGTTTAAATTCGTTTGAATGTTTAAATTTGAATTTAAGGACATTCAGTTCCAATTCGAATGTCAAAATTCAGACAAATTCAATTGAATTTCGAATGTCTTTGAATGTTTGTGCAGATACCTAAGACAGACTATTTCAGGAAGGTATAACCACACCCAAGGAGAAGTATTTTTTCACCCAGAGAGCAAGAGTTTGGCATGAGCTCCCAGAACCAGGAAAAACTTCACATGCTACTGCTGGGGAGAGTTAGGTTACATGGAAAGGGAATTTTACAGCTGCTGCAGAATTGCTAAAGTGTGGAATATCGATTCAATGTCTAGACAATGCATGGTAGCTACAGATGTGCATTAAATCACTAAATCGATCAACTGCAGAATAACTAAGTGGTATCTGGAGGCAGCCAAACATTTAAGAGATGTGTTCCATGTAGCACCTTCAGAAGCAGAAAGGAGACCAATGTGAGGAAGTGACGTTAGGCACATAACAGCTGTCAGATGGCGGCCTGAGCAGCAGGAGACAATATCCCTGCTGGAAGTAGTTTGTCTTCACCCATTTAGATGTTGAATATTTTAAGCAACATGCAGGTTTCTTTGAATGCGAGACGCTGATATTCCGTTGCCGGAGCAAGGTAGGGGCAACAAACGTGAATGCGCTAATGGCTTCCAGTAGGTAAACTACATTTTCCTAATGCAATTATACGATCCGGCTCTAGTGTGGAATAAATGAACTTGCCTCTCTCCCTGGTGGGGACAGCATGATGAATGGGAGGTTCACTCCAGATGGCCGCTGGAATCCAAAGTGCACCTCTTGGATAAATATGCCATTAATCTTAGTGCAAACTACTTTTCAGCTGGATATATCAGTATCTAGAGAAGCTGTGAAACACGGAACTGTGAGAAGTCTAGGAGATGAGTGCGCTCCAGATGGATGCCTCCCATTCACCTTTGCCACTTTTCAGTTAACTGATCGTTCTGGCAAGGTGTGTGAAGGGAGAAAAAACAAAATCTCATAGCTGGTTGCCATCTCTGCTTAAATTGAACTGGCAGCTCCAAACTCTTTTGAGTATAGCGGTATCTCATAATCTCTGAAGGAACAAGACCACCTTCCAGGAGTTACACAGAGATGGGTCTGTACAGCAATACAGGAGAGGTTTACCATCTTCTGGAGGAGGAGGAAGAGAAGGAGAAGAGTTGGCATTTCTACCTCACTTCTCTCACCCATTTAAGTGGACTCAAAGTGACTGACAAAGCTTTTCTATCCTTCTCCCCACAACAGAACACCCTGTGAGGTAGGTGGGGCTGTGAGAGCTCAGAAAGAGAGCTGTGACTAGCCCAAGGTCACCTAGCTGGCTTAATGGAGGAAGAAGAGGAGTTGGTTTTGATACCCTGCTTTCCTCACCCATTTAAGGGGATGCAAAGCGGCTGACAAACGTTATGTTCTTCTCCCCACCACAGAATGTGATTCCACAATCCTCCATGAAGCCAGCTGGGTGGCCTTGGGCTAGTCACAGCTCCCTTCTGAGCTCTCACAGCCCTACCTACCTCACAGGGAGTCTGTTGTGGGCAGAAGAATAGAAAAGCTTTGTTAGCCACATTGAGTCCCCTTGAGTGGGTGAGAAAAGTGGGGTAGAAAAGCCAACTCTTCTCCTTCTTCATACGAATGTACCAAAACATTCATATCTGTACAAATGTCAGTATACAAATGTTGTAAAATTTGATTCGTATACAGATGTCTGAATTCGTATTAATTTGTGTGAATAATGAACCTTATGAATATTCATAAAGATCCCGTGTGTGCATGTGTGTGCGTGCGTGTGTGTCTGTGAGAATCACTGGCCTTGAAAACTCACTTATTGAATTGCATTGCATTTTATGAAATAGAAGGATTGGGTGTCATGGGGGCTTTGTTGATTGTTAACACAAAACAGTGCACATTGGCTGGTGTCTGTTCAAATGAAGGTGAAAGAAGGCTTTTAAAAGACATTAATGAGTTGGAAGCTGGCTTGCAGTGCATTTCTGGCTCATTGAGACACTCTCCTGGTCAGGAATAATTGCCAATGTGACTTGCTATAATGGTCACTGTGTCCTTTCATGAACTGGGGAATTGTGGATGAGTCACGGAATTGTTGTGAATGGGCATGGAGGAGAGAGTGCCCAGATTTATCTCTGCAATTATAGATGAAGATTAAAAGGCAGCCCTGATTTGTGCTGCTGTTCTCCCTTTGCATAATGCAAGATCTTTCGTTTTAAGTGTGGTTTCCGTTCTGCAATTTATCGTTCTGAAATTCATCCTCGCCCTGATTCTGTTATAGATTTTGTGGTGGAGGAGGAGGTGGTTGCAACGATCATAAAGTGTTGTTGTTCTTTATTGTGGTATTGACAGAAACACAACAATACAACACAACACCAGATCATATGACAGCTTTCATATTTCATAATGCATCAGGATCCCCCCAAGTTTCTATGGTGGTGTTATATATCAGTGGTTAATGCGTGCAGAGCCCAGCAGGGTGGCCTTTCACAATTATTTTAATTTTAATTTTTAAAGAGCAATACCAAAAAGTAATCTGTGTCGCATCCCTACTGGACAGAGATGCTTTGGCCACAGTTATCCCTGCCCTGGTAACTTCCAGACTGGACTACTGTAATACACTCTACACGGGGCTGCCCTTGAAGATGATTTGGAAGCTGCAGCTGGTGCAGAATGCAGCTGCAATTTGGCACATTCGATCGGATTTCAAATGTCTATGAATATTTGTGCAGATCCCTATTCTAACCAAAGATTTAGGAAGGAATGACCTTGCTTGGAAGAATTTGGACCATTTCACACAACGTTGCTGTTTTGCAGCTATAGAATTGTTATTCTAGAAGCAACCAGATGGGGGGCAAAAAGAAGTGTGATTCTGGTGTGGCTATGTTGGGATTAGCACATGTATTGTGGCAGCTCCAACATAGTCCCACTATATAGGGGCAACATTGTGTTGTTGTTTTCTACTCCAAGAAAACCTAATGCACTACACAAGTTTCCCTGGGATAGCATGCAACCCTACCTGTCTGGAAAATCTGAAGCACAATATTTTCTGAATAAAAGGGCTCCCACCCACATAAGCATAGCTGAATCTAAGGTGAAAATGACCCCCCACCCCACCCCGGAGCCAGCTTGGTCTAGTGGTTAAGGAGCTGGGACCTCATCTGGGAAAACTGGGTTTCATTCTGCACTCCTCCACGAAGCCAGCTTGGGCTAGCCACAGCTCTCTTCTGAGCTCTCACAGCCCCACCCACCTCACAGGGTGTTCTGTCGCGGGGAGAAGAACAGAAGGTTTGTCAGCTACTTTGAGTCCCCTTAAATGGGTGAGAAAAGCAGGGCAGAAAAGCCAACCCTCTTCTTCCTCCTCTGTCTTCTATTGTATGTCATCAAAACAGCTGGATGTGTACATGATGCCAACACGAAAAAGGTGTTTTCCCCACACTGTTGTCCAGTTGTCTGGACAATAAATGATCATTTCAGAGGACCTTTACTCCAGAATAACACCAAGAAGTGATTTTTTCCAGAGACGTCTGGGGGCACCCTTCATCTATTCTGATCTCCCCCGCCAGTGTGCCCTTAAATACTGGAACTCCTGTTGTGTTTTTCTTCCAAATGTGGTGAATTTCAATTTGCAGGTCACTCTGCAGCTCTTCGATTCTGCTGTCCTCTTGCTAGCCACATCTCTTATTGTGACTTCCTTTCTTCTCATTTGCAGCAATATCAGGCCCATTACGATCCAGCTGTTTCCCAATTTTTAAAATCCCACATTAATTTAAATGGACTCTTTTCATCTAGCTGATTTTTGCCACTGGTTTTTGTATGTGCTGACTCTGAACGTGCGTTAATGGCAAAAGGGAAGGTGGACCCCAGCTCTGACCCTAAAGGGTGGGGAGGGGTTGCAGGATTCGCCCTTTCAGGTGCCCCCCTAAGGGAAATAAAAGAATCAAACTATTTCAGGCTGCAGCTATGTTAGATTGCTTGGAACGTGGTCCAGAAGTTTCTCTCTCACTTTTGCTTCACAGAGAAGAAAGCTTTCTGGTCAAGCTGTAGGATTTCTTTATTTTCCCTCTCTGGGAGACAAGGCAGATAGAGAGAAAATTCTGTGGCTGGAATCCGTTGCTCAAAAGATTAGGAAAGATCAGCGATAGCACTTTTCTCAAAATATGCACAGCAAACATCTCTTCCCCCCCCCCTTCTATTTTTGGATGCTTTTGTTGAAGCTTTCTTTGTCCTCGTTTCCTCCAAGATTGTCTGCCAATGGAAATTTCAGATATTCTGGACCTATATTGTTGGGGCTCATAAAGTCAATGGGACGTTAAAAGAATTAAGAAGTGGAGAGAAGTGTCATAGGTTGTGGTCACACCTAAGTTTTAATCCAACTTCAGTCTGCCTTCAGAGCGTGAGAACACATCAGCAAAGTGACCAGGAACTGTTCCAAAGCTGGATTTTCTGAGTTATTTAACACTGAAAGGAACAGCTTCTCACTTTATTGATGTGTTCTCTTACTCTGAAAGTGGACTGAAGCCGGATTAAATCTTAAGTGTGACCACAGCCATAGATATCATCATTTATGAAGATGATTAGACGCCATCAATGATATCTTTAAAGTTTAAGTTGTACCTTTTGTTAGTTTAGATGTTTTTTTGTGTGTGTTTGAGAATGTTTTATGTGTAATAAAATTAAAAAGAAAACACAAGGAATTAATGGAAACTGGATTCACTTAAGCTGCCTTTACTACGTAATGGAGATGCAGCCAGAATTGTGTGCAAAGCTGCAGAAATAGATTTTATTCATCTTCTGTCTGTTCTGGGGAGAAGTGGAAAATGAACTCTATAGAAACAAAATAGTTTATGCCTAGAAAACCTTATCCTCAAATATTAGCCCAGAATGGTTCAGGAATTATCCTTCTACTGATAGGGACTCCCTGCCCAAAATTAAATAGGGTCCCCTGCCCAGACAGGATTGCCTGAATTCATTTGTGCCTTGCTATAAGAATTGTTCCTAAAGTTCCTGGACATAACTTTACCAAGATAACAGATGTAACTCTACCAAGAATGGTGTATAAAGTTCATGGAAGGAAACCTAATCTATAGATTGACCAGCTGCGTTAGAAGGGTCACAATAATGCATATTAACAGAATGCAGTTATAATAGATATTAGAGGTGTGCACAGATGCAATTTTTAGGATTCAATTTGAATTGAATAGCTGAAGATTCAAATCAATTTGAATGTTTAAAATTCTAATGTATTCACATTCAATTCGGATAAAATACATTCGAATCTATTCGTTTGAATTTTTTATTCATATTTGAAGATACAAATGTTGGCAACATTCAGATGTGTCTGTACGCATCTGTACGCATCCTGATTTTATCCTGTATGTATCTCGTTTTCATCCCGTACGTATCTGTACAAAAGTGTACAGATACAAATAAGATCCGTACAGATACGTACGTAACGTGTATGGATTTATATGTAATGCATACATACACATATGAATGTTGGAATAATTTGTTTGAAAATTCATTCAAATGTTAAATTTGAACATTTCGAATATTCATGCACATCCCAACAGACGTGTTATAGAATTATGCCGCATTCACACAAATGTAGACAATCATATTGTTTGTAAACTATGCCTATGTGTGTTATTGCTAGCAATGAAGCGAGTTGCGCCTCCTACGTAAGAACATAAGAGGAGCCCTGTTGGATCTGGCCACAGCCCATCTAGTCCAGTGTCCCCTCACACACAGTGGACCACCAATTGCCCATGGGCATCTCAAGCAGAGACAAGGGAAAACCTTCTCCTACTCTCGAATCCCAGCAAATGGCCTTAGAAGCCTCCTGCTTGTCCCCCCATCCTGAAAGATGTACTTAGGCATCCATTCTAGTAGCCATTGATACATCTGTCATCCAAGATGCCTTTCTTAACGCCATCTAGGCTGGTAGCTGTTACCACTTCTTCTGGCAGCAAATTCCATAAATCAATGACCCTCTGGGTGAAGAAATACTTCCGCTTGTCTACCTTGGTGTGTCCTTTTGGCATAGCAGGCCGAGCACAAACCCAGAAACCAGACTGGGACATAACACTGCCCACCTTTGCCTGCACATGTGGCTTCCAAGAGGGACACTGTTGTGCCAAAGAACTCCCCTCCTTACTGCCTGAAGATTTCTGGTGCCTCCTTCACCCCAAGAGACGTTCGTACAGAGCTTTTGCACATCTAACCACTGAGAAACATCAGAGAAACATAAAACCAAGCAAAGTTAACTTTCCCAGCATGGGTTGCAGCAGATCAGCAAGATTCTTGTCTGCTGTATCCCCCAGGTGCTTATTATGCTTTCTGCTTCTGTGGCAAATAGGACCAACGGAAGTTTCTTCTCTGGGAATCTCTTCCATACCCTGTGATGTGCTTTTCTTCAAGCAGATCAGAAACACCAAGGTGCAGGAGGCTTAGCAGAGTACAACAAAAGGCACCCATAGGCTCCAAACAAAGATCTCACCAATACCGACACAGGGGCCTGGGCTATTATTAGACAGGTCTTCAGGGTCTTTGAAATGCGGGAAGAACAAGGATGGCAGGACCAGTGGTCGCCACATGAAAAGGGAAGGCAGTCTGAAGTAGCCCCACATTGTCCACATATGTGGTTTAGTTGCACATAGGAAAAGTAAAGAAAAATACCTCTGGGGTGGCTCAGAGATGGTTTGCAAGTAGGATCGGGTAGGATGCCTGATATGTGCACCTAATTAGTATGAGGAAGGAGCAAACCTCAGTGGTAGAACTGCCAGGAAAGTGGATAGGTGCAGAGCCAATTCCCAGAATTAGGAAAATTGCTATGCTATTAGCTTTCTTCCATCCATGTGGGTCTGAGTAAACCAACAAGCTAGAGACAAAAGATTTATTTTGTCTATATTGCAATGCAGGAAACTTGCCTTCCAGGCATTCCATCAGGACAAGTTCAAACTCTCTCACATTACAGCCTGACTTTTTATGCCTGTCCCAGCCAGAACTTTACACTCTTCCTGATAACACCTCTTCACGCCCCCCCCAAGTTAATTTGCATCTAATTTATTCACAATAAGGAGGATAAGTACATATAAAATTTCTCTTTTGGCATGCACAGATAAGGCAAAGTAAGAACAGTTCAAGCAAAGTTCACGCTGGCCAGCTCAGACCGGTCCCTCCTTTGAAGCTGCAAAATCTGCAGAAATTTTTATCAGTCTTTGCAAACTCATTGGCCTCTCTAATTCCTTACACTAGCATCTCCTCAGAAGAGAGTAATGGCAAATCACTTCTGTATCCATGCCAGGAAAACTGCTTTGATGTGGATATCTTGACCTTTTTTGAAACTTTCATTTGCTTGACATGTGAAATGTTCTGTGTGAGAATGGGTGCCCAGGTTCTGCCTCCAGGTTGGAGAGACAAGCAGAGCAGGTGAAGGTTTTGCCTTTGTCTTCTCCTTGAGATGCCCAGAAGCAATTCCTGAGCCACTGTGTGAGACAGGATGCTGGATTAGGGATGTACACAATTTTTTTTTTGACATTCTATTTGAATCAAATACCCAAAAATCCGATTCAATTAAAATCTTTTAAATTCAAATTTAACAAGATTCTATTCGTATTTACCTGATTCAAATCTATTCGTTCAAATTTTTTATTCACAACATTCGTATGTGCATGCACGCACCTACCGCACATCCGTACACATCTGTACATGTCAGTATGCATCCTGTAGTTATCCCATATGCATCCCGTTTTTGTCCCGTACGGATCCGTACAAATACGTACGGATGTGGGAAAGATGCAGATCTTCAAGTACGCATTGTGTACAAACTCGTACACATACGAATGTCCAGGTAATTTGAACGAATAGATTGGAAGTTCAAAATTCAATTTGAATGTTTACATTTGAATTTTGGGACATTCTATTCAAGTTTGAATGTCCAAATTAAGCACATTCGATCAAATTTCAAATGCCTACAAATATTTGTGCACACCCCTACTGTGGCCTGATCCAGCAGGCCTCCCCTTAGGTTCTTATCAACATGTTAGTGCCTTCTCCTGGATATTGCTCTTGATTTCTAGACGCCAGGTTTACTGCATTGTTCTTTCAACACCCGAACCATCTTTTCAAACTTTTCCTCTCTTGGCATGGAGATTTTATCAGAGACAAGGTTTTCAAGCTTCTCGCTGCTCGAAACAGCATGAAGAAAACCTCTAAAAAAACAGTGGTTGGCACTGGAAGGAAAGGTTGCTTGCCACATAGGGTGCGTGGTGCATCCAATCAAGTGGGTGTTTCTACTGAGTCACGCTGGTGTTGCCTCTAAAGCTACAATGTGCATTTCAGAAGGAGCACAGGAAAGGCTGTTCACGTTCTGTGAATAAACAAAAGCCGAGAAGCTATCCTGCAATGTGAAGGAATTGTATATTACCTACATTTCTGGGAATCTTTCCAAAAGCCTTTTGTTAGTGCACAGATGTCTCTGTGCGCGATGTTCTGTCAGAAGTCAGCGATACAGATTCCAGTTCAAAAAGCAAACCAAATATGGAATGGCCTCTTTACAACCAGCACAAGAACAATACACAGTGTTGGGCTCCAAAGGGTTAGGAATGGAAGTTCCTACTCTTGGAGCCCCTGGGGAACCCATTTTGGTGGTGCTCTTTGTTGCGCCACTGAAGTGGGTCCCTCTAGTGGTCCAGAAAATGGAGGCATGACTTCTATGGGCCTCAGTGCCCTAGATTGACCCAAGCTGGTACACCGCTAGTCCAGATTGCTCATCATCTTCAGATGGAGTGTTCCAGCAGGGCGGGACCTCTCTGATCCACACTAACCTACAGACCAACAAGGACCTGAAGAGGACCAGAAGAGCTTCTTATACTTACTAGAGGTTAGTACAGAAAGGCCCTATGAAAGACTTGTCTTGAATCACACAAGCCAACGTTCTTCTTTTCGTCTTCATGGCATCTGTCACTCCAATGTAAAAGCCTAAGAGGAGTCCTTCTGGAGCCCATCTAAACTAGCATCCTGCCTCACAAGGTGGCCCACCAATTGCTTCTGGACATCTCAAGCAGGAGAGGAAAGGAAAACCTTTACCTGCTCTTGACTCCCTGCAAATGGCCTTGAGAGGCATCCTTCCTGTCTCTCCAACCTGGAGGAAGTACCTAAGTGTCCATTCCAGTAGTCATTGATCCACCTGTCCTCCATGAATTCATCTAACCCCTTCTGAAAGCTACCCAGGCTGATGGCTGTAAGGCTGAAGTATTTTGGTTAAGTTTTAGGTAGCCCACCTGGCTTTCATTTGACTGGGAGGAGAGAGAACCTGAGGGCATGGTTTCTTTAGGGATCTGCACGAATTTTTTTTTGACATTTTATATGAATCCAATACCTGAAAATCCAATTCGATTTGACTCTTTTAAATCTGAATTTAACAAGATTCAATTCATATTTACCAAATTCAAATCTATTCATCTGAGTTTTTTATTCGAATCTGCACATATGAATGTTGACAACATTCATATGTGCAGGTACGTATCTTCCCCACATCCGTATGCATCCTGTAGTTATCCCGTATGGAACCCGTTTTTGTCCCATACAGATCCGTACAAATGCATACAGATGTCTGTATAATTTGAATGAACAGATCTGAAGTTCAAAATTCAATTTGAATGTTTACATTTGAATTTTGAGACAATCAATTCGAGTCTGAATGTCAAAATTTGACACATTCGATCAGATCGTGAATGACTACGAATATTCATGCACATCCCTAGTATGCTTCACCTAAAACATCAGAATGTTTTGGGTCAGCAAAATGCCACCACCTCTTCAGCTACTTTGTTCTTGCAGTGATGTGTCTATTGATCTTCCCTTCATTGCCCGGAAGATTTGTCTGAGGTACAGCAAGGAAAAAGCACCTTAAACAAGAAAGTATATATAACAAACTGGAAGAAGAAGAGTTGGCTTTTCTACCCCGCTTTTCTCACTCATTTAAGGGGACTCAAAGTGGCTGACAAACCTTCTATTCTCCCCACACCAGACACCCTGTGAGGTGGGTGGGGCTGTGAGAGCTCAGAAGAGAGCTATGACTAGCCCAAGGTCACTCAGCTGGCTTCATGGGGGAGGGCGGAATCGACCCTGGTATTCCCAAATAAGAGTCCAGCTCCCTAACCACTGGATCAAACTGGCTCACCTCCCCCCCCCCGCTTTAATACTATTGATTGATGCATTTACATAGACCAAAAAACCAAAGCTGCTCACAAGTTAAAACATGAAATAGTTTACCACAATTCCACAGCACAGTGATGACTAAGATGAATGTTGAGGAGAGACGTAGAGCAGATTCTCTGTAACAAAATTGATCACAATGAACAAAAGGAGCCTAATAAAGTTCAAAACAATCACTTAGGTTGGACAGATTGTCTTTGTCTCGTATAGTGAGTTAATTTAATTATATTTGCCATTTCCCATATTTTTTCGAAGCCATCCATCTATCAGGGAAATCAATGGACCTCACTGATGTCTGACAATATTTTGTTTTGCCATAATAATTAAATTAATCAGGAACGGGGATTTGTTTCGAGGTGATGGAGCACATGTGGCAAGTGTATCATAAACTATAAAAATGGGTCTCACTTTGTGGCTCTTTGGTGAAGATCACATTTAGTATGAACATTGCACTTAAAGCCAAAAAGGGAATGTTCCAGATGACTAATTGATATGGCACGGTGGCATCTTGCTGTTACTTCTTGCTACTTTGATGGTGCAGAAAAGGTGGCTAGAGAAAAATTGTTTTCTGTATCTCACAATACTAGAACCAGGCTAAGAAGCTGATGGAAAGGAGAGTTAGAAGTGAGAAGAGGAGGCGTTTGTTCACCCAGAGGCTCTTCTGTCCATGGGATTTATGACCAAAAGAGGTGGTGACAGCAACCAGACTGGACTAGTGGTTTGCACGAATGCAATTTTCAGGATTCAATATGATTTGAATCTTTAAAATTCTAATTTACCCGAATTCGATTCGAATCAAGCAAATTCAAATCTATTCGTTCAAATTTTCAATTCGAATTTGTACTTATAGGCGTCGGCATGTAATTAGGCATCCTATATGCATCCGTACATGTCCCTCTGCATGGAGGAATGCAGAATCAAACCCACTATTCCCAGATAAGAGTCCGGCTCCTTAACCACATGCTCAGTTGATCAGTTACTGACCGTTGACAAAAGAGTCAAAAAGAGGGAAAACTGATAACTGGAGGTGGAATTATCCTTAATGCTTTACTGGTTGCTAATACAACATTGCACAAAGTCATTGTCCGGATAGCTCCGGTTTAGCCCTTACAGTTTATTCATGGATTAGATTTTAAATTTTAGCTTCCTAAAAAAAAAAAAAACCTTTATTTTCTCAAACAAAAACAAAAAACCTTTATTAAAAAAATCCTTGAATAAAAGTTGAGCCTGGTATCTGAGACTAGCATTCATCCTTTGCACTGGTTTCCCCCACCCCCCATCGCCTCTTGTGCCTGCTTTTTTCTTTTCTTTTTTCCTTTCCAAGTAAGCTTTAAAGAGGCAAACATTATGTACTGGGATTTTGAAAAGTGATTTTTTTTCCCCCTGAAAGAAGGGGGAGGGCAAGAGTCATGATGCATGCATTGCAAGCATTTTGTGGAATATAATCCATAGAGAAAAAGAAACTGAATGCTAGCCAGTTTGGTCTAGTGGTCAAGGAGCTGGACCCTTATCTGGGAATACTGGGTTTGATTCCGCCCTCCTCCACAAACCCAGCTGGGTGACCTTGGGCTAGTCGCAGCTCTCTTCGGGGCTCTCGCAGCCCCACCTCCCTCACAGGGTGTCTGTTGTGGGGAGAGGAACATATTTTCATATTTTCATTGGCAAGTATAGTGGGAAGAGGTGGGTGCAATAGGCATTTCTGCATTTATTTTTTTCCAGAGGCCTCGTCTTTCTGCTTTTCTACCATGTCTTATATAGCAGCTAAGAAAATCTCAGCAACAGGAACAACTTGCTACAAAACCTTTGCAGTCAGTGAAAAGTATGAGGACATGCCTCTGAGGAGAAATCAGAATAAGGCGATCAATTACTTTTTCACAGGGGTTTCATTCCGTTCCATATGTATGTATATATACATATGTAGACTGTGTGTATCTATGTATCTTGCTGTTCACCTGGAGACCCCAGTATAGGTCACCACATATCATAAAACAAACTTCAAAAACATATTTACAATATAAGCCATCCAATAGTTCCTCTCGCTATTTCCAGAGGAACCTAAAGATCAAAGGCTTGGTTGAAGAGATCCATTTTAACCTGGCATTGAAAACCATATAGAGTCGGACCCCCATATTCGCTGGGGATATGTTCCGGCTCCTACCCTGGTTACCTGAAACTGTGGATAATTGTGAACAGGCCTTCCAGTTCTGGGGTCATGCAACCCCAGAACCGAAAGTGCTTTTCTGGCTTCCGGAAGGCCTATTTTGGCCTCCGGAGAGCATTGCAATAGACATAAGATGCCTCCCACCTGCCTCCCATGCGCCCACTTACATTCTGGGACAGGCTTCGGTGGTATCACACACCTATTCCAATGCTCTATGGAGGCCAAAATAGGCCTCCTGGAGGGCAAAATAGACCTTCTGGTTCTGGGTGCTTTTCTCTTATGGCGTCCACAGGGGATGGGGCAATTGATACAGTAATTGTGATTAACTGAAACCATGGTTACCAAATCAGTGGATATGGGGGTCCTACTGTAAATAATAATAACAGCAAGAAGAAGAACAAGTTTATTGATTAGCCAATATGGCATATCAAATGCAGTATTTAAAACCAAATACTGTATAAAAACAGCATCCTATCTGGCTTATTGAACGCAGCCTGAATCTTCCTTGCCTTCAGGTTAAACAATGCCACTTTTAGGGTAAGGAATTTCTGTCCCCTAAGCAGTCTGTGCTGATTCACTTTGTTTTCAAGAGGTAGATGATGAAAACCATGTAAAGTTGGCACCTGGTAGTGCTCTGTGCATAGACAGAAAGGTTCGTTGTGGTTTCTGCAGCATTCACAAGGGTAATGAAGCTATTTACCCACAGCTTGGAAAAGCCAGTGAACTTTAATGGCAGAATGAGGATTGAAATATGCTCCTGGGTAGACTTGCGCACAAATGATGTTGTTTTTTACATTCTGTTTGAATCTAAGACCTGAATACCCGATTCAATTTGAATCTTTTACATTCAAATTTGGCAAGATTCAATTCGAATTTACCAGATTTGAATCTATCCGTTTGAATTTTTTATTCAAATCTGCACGTACAAATGTCAACACCATTTGTATGTGCATGTATTCATCTTCCCCGCATCCGTACACATCCGTACACATCAGTATGCATCCCGTAGTTATCCTCTATGCAACCCGCTTTTGTCTTGAATGGATCCATACAAATGTGTATGGATGCGGGAAAGATGAGGATCTTCAAGTATGCATCATGTTCTAACTCGCACACGTACGGATGTCCGGATAATTCAGACGAATAGATCCAAAATTTGAAATTCAGTTCAAATATTTACATTCAAATTTTCGGACATTCTACTTGAGTTCAAATGTTGAAATTCAGCACATTTAATTGGATTTGAATGTCTATGAATATTCATCCACATTCCCACTCCTGGGTTCTAGCCTCATGCTCTTAGCCACAGAGCCCTTGGCTTACTTTTGAGTGCTGTTTTTGTTGGACTGGTTTTATTTTTTTATTACTGAAGGTCTGTGTATGCTAGCTTCTTCTGCTCCATGTGTGCGACCATCAGATGCCACACCAGTACAAATAAGATATTTAATGAAGGGTGGTATTAAGACATTTAAATGTTAAATTTGTGGTTTTCTTTCTTTTTTTTTAATGCAAACTGACAGTTAAACTGGGCAAAACAACATTTATATTAGAAAGATGAGAAATTTCCTAGAAATTGACCATTTCATTTGTCCCCTTCTCCAGATATTACTAGGTATCACCACCCTTGGCCAGGAGTCCAGCAACCTTGATTAGGATTCCAGCAACTTTGATCAGGAGTCCAACACCTTTGATTAGGAGTCCAGCATCCTTGATTAAGAGTCCAACAACCTTGATCAGGAGACCAACACCCTTGATTAGGACTCTGACACTCTTGGCCAGGAGTCCAACAACCTTGATTAGGACTCCAGCAACTTTGATCAGGAGTCTTAACACCTTTGATTAGGAGTCCAGCATCCTTGACTAAGAGTCCAACAACCTTGATCAGGAGTCCAACACCCATGATTAGGGGTTCTGAGAAATATCTACCAATACCTAAAAGACATAAGTGCCGGCTTCCTCTGAACTAGAAAATACCAAGTTACATAGGTCAGCAAGCCAACTCGGTATCTTACGCTCATCTATCTGTTTCTACCAGAATTTACTGCCCAATTTTATGTATGGCAGCAACATTTCTTCTCTTTCTATCACTGCTTTCAGGCAACATGGGAGATATTATTGCCCTCACCTGCTTTCAAAGCAAAAGTTCCGTATCTTCCTAAAGCCACTTAAGAGCTTCATTCTGTCTCTGTTTCATGTTTTCTTGATGTGTTTTAAGCTTGTGGATGTTGTGCTAACATTAGCATCCTTCCTCAACTCTCACTCTCCCCCCCCCCCCCCCAAGAAGTCTTTACAAACAGCCCTTTTGCTTCCTTGAAACTACAGTACGGAATGCTTTATGTTTGTAAAACATAGGCATATTGGTTTAGACAAAGTTACCAGGTGGAACTTCTGCATTAATATATGAAATAGCTTGCTGAAATGGAGCTGAGGGTTCACAGAGAGCTCTCTGTAACAGGAAGGGAATTATTGCTTTTTCTCTTTGCTTTTTCTTTGTTTCTGCTTCTTGCTTCCCTTCAGACTCTTATCTCCCTTGGGTTGAAATCTGAGTTTCCCTTTCTAGCACTTCATGCTGCAATAAAGGCCAAAGCTCACGTGGAAAGCCAACCTGGCTTGTGTCCTGGGGGATGGTTTGTTTATCTGACCACAGTTGGGTATTTGCAACTACCCACTTTTCTCTGCTCCCTAAAAGGAAGCCTTTGTCGTGAGTGGAATGTGTGCCAAACTCAGGAGGATGCCCTGATCTAGATTGCCAACTGTTCTCTTTATTTACAAACTCTACAGTTAGTCCTGCATAGGGCCTTTGCATGCTTGGAAGATTGGAACAGCCACAGGTTCTTGACACAGTGCATTGGTGTGCCATAGAGCCGCTTCTGTCCATGGAGCTGCTTCCGAGAGCCAGTCGAGAGTCAGAAGCACAAGTTAAAGTCACGAGGTATAGTCACGGTTTGCATTTCAGTTGCTGGCAACACAGTTCCGATTCGGTGATGTACTTTTATTCGCCATTGCCACTTGCTGAATCATAGCCATGTGCCATTCAACCTCCTGTTCCTGAGCCCGTCTGACTTCTCTTGTCTTTGCTGACTCATCAGGGGTCTCTGAGTCAAAAGTGAAGACCCAGGTTGAGGGGAACCTTCAGAATCAACATCATCTTGTCCTATCTCGATTATAGTCTCAGCCTCATCAGTACTTTCTTCCTCTGAGTCTGTTAGGAACATGAGTGGAGGGCTAGACTTGTCAGTCAATTGCTTACCTTTAGAATGCTGACCGATTGGTGGAACTTAAACTACTGTTCATTTAGCTTTGCTGAAATGTTAAAGACTATCGAAGAGAAGAAGTTGTGGCATGGATATGGATTTAGTGGCCACAGGATACCAATTTTTACACACCAGCTGCTACTTCTGGTTGCCACTGGGATAGAGAGAATTTTGCTCTGCCCACAAAGTTCAACTTTTGTACTATAAGTCCCATAATCCTTAGGCAGAGAGCTAAACATGCATCCTTCTCTTCCCCCTATTATGACTATTAAATTTGTGGCCATGGACATTGGCTGGCACATTCCTTCTACAATGCTTTTGACAGATCATCACATTGGGGATTTTGCACTGGAAGGTCCCACCCAAAGGAGATGCCAGATATCAGTACTGTAATCTGTGCCAACTGGTATGCCCCCTGTTGTCAGTGCCCCTTCCTCTGAGGACAAAGGGGCAGTTGCGGTGCCCAGCCAAGCTCAGGCAGGCTACCTGGCTGGACAAAATGAGGAATGCCTGACGCACGCATCCAGTGAGCCTGTAACTCACGATGACAGCAGTTCAGAGTCGGAAGACACTGGGCGACACCCTTTGCCAACCGGTCTAAGACATGAGCGGGCACAGCTTTGCAGATCAGAAAGAATCTGCCGCCGCTACCTGCGGTGAGGGAGGTGTGACTCTGATTAGCCTAAATTAAGACAGCACATTCTGATAAGCTTTGTTGCAGACAAATGTTTGTAAAGCTGCAGCTCCAGCATTCGTGACCTTGCTTCTTGATTTACTACTGAACGCTCTTGCCTTTGACCCTAGAACTCTATTGACCATGCATTTAACTCTCGAGCCCCCTTTGTTGTTGCTGACTGTTGCTTCTGCTACTCCTCTGTGTGCATGTGTGTGTTTGTTCTCTGCACCTTGCAGGCTGGAGACCCGACAGCAACTACACAAGGGCTGTGGTCCAAATCGAGGGTGGGAAGTCCACAGAAAAACAGAGATAAGAAGGTGTGAGCAGTCAGATCTGAAGATGGACTGAAGAGGTTTGAAAGGGAAGGTGGGACCATGGCCAAGGACTATTAAAGGATTTGTTTTCTTGGAAAGAAAATATTCATCCTCAGTATGTCATCAGCAACTGAAGGTGGGCATGACATTTTCTGCTCACTCTGGCTAATAAACAACCCATGTTGTTCTTCTGTTTGGAAAAGTGCTAGAAACGTGTTCTATGTCTCCCAAGGCTCAATGATCAAGCCCTCTTCTATATCCAAGAGCAGGGGCATCATGCTGAACTTTGCTAAGCTGGCAAGTGGCAAAGCCAGCAGCTAGAATGTCCCGTCCTGCCAATGCTGCTTCCCAGTGATCTGTGGCTGACTAACAAACCAGTGCAGTCTGAGTAGTTGTGCTGGCTTAGGCTGGAAAAACCGCTGAACTATGTCAAAGGGGAGAGTGCAGATGGACAGTAAAGATCTCTTCCGATGTTTGTCAAACAACAGCTGTGCTTTAAGGCTCTGGAAGTGCAGCTTACGCTACGTCAGCCTTTTGATGACCCCCTTCTTAAAGCATCCTTGGACTGCTTACTTTCCTAGAGAAGAAGAAGAAGAAGAGGAAGAAGAAGAAGAAGGGTAGGAGTAGGTGGGGCTGTGAGAGCTCAGAAAGATTGCTGTGACCAGCCCAAGGTCACCCAACTGGCTTCATGGAGGATTACAGAATCTAACCTGGTATTCCCAGATAAAAGTCCAGCTCCCTAACCACTAGACTAAACTGGCATTATACACAGTATAAACTCCCACACATTATATACAGTGGTGGATTGCAGGTGGCAAAAACTGGGAAGGCTATTTCCTGCAACGCTGCTTTTAATGCATAGATGACTTCAGAGGCTGGTTCTGCATTTACCTTACTGGTCCAGTCTAGAAGGACTGGTCCAGCCTGGAGCCATTCCCATGTCAGGAACAGTTCCAAAGGATGAACATGAGCCAGTTTTGTCTCGTCATTAGAGTGCCAGACTCTTTCCTAGATGTGCACAGATATTCAAAACACTCGAAATCCATTCAAATTCGATCAAATTTGGACATTGAAACTCAAATCGAATGTCTCTAAATTCATATTTAACATTTGAATGAATTTTTGAATCTTTTGAATCATTTGTACAAATTTTTCAGACATTTTTATGTATGCGGATACATGCGCATTGCATACATATCCGTACGTATCTTATTCATATCCATATGCATTTGTACTGATACGTACAGGACAAAAACGGGATGCATATGGGATAAAAACAGGATCTGTATGGATGCATGTGGACACATTCGAATGTTGTTGACATTCATATCTTCAAATACGAATTGAAAATTCATACAAATAGATTTGAAGGTATTTGATTTGATTTGAATGAGAATACATTCGAATTTTAAACATTCGAATCGATTTGAATCTTGGGTATATTCAGTTCAAATCCAATCCTGAAAATTGCATTTGGGCACATCCCTATTATCTAGTAATCTGCCAGTTCAGATCCGCCCTCCTACATGAAGCCAGCTGGGTGACCTTGGGTTAGTCGCAGCTCTCTTCTGATATCTCACAGCGCCACCCACCTCACAGGGGAGAAGAACAGAAGGTTTGTCAGCTACTTTGAGTCCCCTCAAGGGTGAGAAAAGTGGGGTATAAAAGCCAACTCTTCTTCTACATTTGAAATGATGTCCCGGTATGGCTCCCCATAGTGGATTCAGAGATCTGAAGTTGGTTACCCCCGGAGATGCATTTCCACAGCTCAAATTTCTGCTATATACCTGTCTGGCAGGTTGAAAGTTGCTCCACAGTCCCTGTGAAGCTTTAATCCTGTCTGGAATGACACTTAGGCCGTGGTCACACCTTCACTTTAAGCCTTCTGCAGTCCATCTTCAGGTCTGGCTGCTCACACCATTTTACCTGTGGGCTGTCTATCCTCCATTTGGACTTTCCTGAATTCGAAGTCCACAGCCATAAGTGGGGTAGATTTGAGCCAATTCAGACTGCGCAACTCAGGTTCTCAAGAGATATTAGCCAGAGCTTTCCAAAAGCTTCCCACCCTTCCACTCCAACCCACCCTCTGCTCACAACGTACCTGGTGCCCCTAAGACACAAAACTATTCAGGTCAACAGGTGTGTAAATTGGCTTTTCCCCCCTGCATTTCTCTTGCCAAATGGAGCTGTTTGAAAATGTGTGCAAGTTCATAAGTTAACTCACATCTTATTAAGGGTGTGCACAAATGCAATTTTTGGGATTTGATTTGATTTGAATAGAATATCCAAAAATTCAAATTGATTCAAATGTTTAAAATTCGAATGTATTAGGTGTGTGCATGAATATTTGTAGGCATTCAAAAACCGATCGAATGTGCCAAATTTCGACATTCGAACTCGAATGGAATGTCCCAAGATTTGAATGTAAACATTCTAATCAAATTTTGAACTTTGGATCTATTCATTCAAATTATTCAGACATTCTTATGCGTACAGGTCTGTACACGATGCGTACTTGAAGATCTGCATCTTTCCTGCATCCGTACGCATTAGTATGGATCCGTATGGAATGCAAACGGGTTGCATACGGGATAGCTAGGGAACGCATATGGGTGTGTATGGATGTATGGATGGGGGGGGAAGATGGGTGCGTGTACATATGAATGTTGTCGAGCTTCGTGTGTGCAGATTCAAATAAAAAATTTGTATGAATAGATTCGAATTTGGTAAATACGAATCAAATCTTGTTAAATTTGAATTTAAAAGATTCAAATCAAATCAGATTTTTAGGTATTCAATTCGATTTGGATAGAACGTCAAAGAAAACATTCATGCACATCTCTAGTATGTATTCATATGCGATTCAATTAGAATACATTTGAATCAGTTCGTGCAAATTGTCGATCTGTAGTTGCAAATACGAATGTCGACAACATTTGTACATGCTTGCACGCATCCCTACGCATCCTGCACACATCCACACACATCTCGTGTGCATCCCAGTTTTGTGATCTGTACAAATGCGTACAGATGTGGGATATATGTGTATGGGCAGGTATGTCTCCGTACGCAGACAAATGTACGAATAATCTGTACAAATGATTCAAAAACTCAAAATTTATTTGAATGTTTAAATTCGAATGTATAGACATTTGATTTGAATTTGAACCAATTCAATTGAATTTTGAATGTTTCAAATACTCGTGGCCCATCCCTACACCTTATATTGCCAGACTCCAGTTCACTTTTGTCTGCCAGAAATACCAGTCCAAGGAACGACCCCCTATGATGGTTAAAATGGGGAGCCAATGTTTGCTGGCTGCATTTAGAATCCTGCTTGGCTGAGCTTTGGAGCGAGAAGCTGCAATGGGGGTGGGGGCAGTTGGAGAAAGCACCCCCACTACTGAGTATCTATCTCTGAGAAATATTCTGAGATGTTGCTGAAGTGATTTAACAAGGCCAGAAGGGAGAGGAGGCAGGCTGCTGCTTCATACGGAGAGAGCGAGGGAGCGCTGTGCGTGCATGCAGACAGAATTCCTGGGCCGCAGAGCCAGTCTCTGTGATCAATTTGCATGGAAATTGTAGGAGATGAATAATCTTTGGGTCAGGGGTTGAGTCCAACCTGAGGGCATCAAGTTCTGTGTGGCGGAGAAATGTTAGGGAGCAGGTAACTTCAGTTCAAATCTTGCTCCAGAGCTCAGTGAGTAAGGAGGGAGGGAGGGAGAAATTGGAAGGAGGGGGAGCAAAGAGAGGGAGGGAGGAGGGAGGGAGTATAGAAGGAAGGGAAGGAGGAGGAGGAGGGAGGGAGGAGAGAAAGGAGGGAGGGAGGAGAGAAAGGAGGGAGGGAGGAGAGAAGGAAGGGAAGGAGAAGAAGAAGGGAGGGAGGAGAGAAAGGAGGGAAGGAGGAGGAAGGAGGAGGGAGAGAGTATAGAAGGAAGGGAGGGAGGAGGAGGAGGGAGGGAGGAGAGAAAGTAGGGAGGGAGAAGGAAGGAGGAGGGAGGGAGTATAGAAGGAAGGGAAGGAGAAGAAGGAGGGAGGGAGGAGAGAAAGGAGGGGGAGAAGGAAGGAGGAGGGAGGGAGTATAGAAGGAAGGGAAGGAGAAGAAGGAGAGAGGGAGGAGAGAAAGGAGGAAAGGAGAAGAAGAAGGGAGGGAGGAGTAAGGAAAGGATTAAAAAGGGAGGAGGGAGATGGGAAAGAGAGAAGGGAGGTTGAGTATAAAAGGAATAGAGAAGAGAAAAAGGATAGAGGGAGGAAAGACGGGAAGGAGGGAGAGGGAGGGAGGAAGAGAGTAGGAAAAGAAAGGAAACAATGTTGCCATCAATCCACAAAAATTTAAACAAATCATTGACCCCTCCCCCCAAAATACCTTGTGGTTAATTGACATAACTTGCACCAAGAATTCACTTATTCCTCCTGCTAGTGTTTTATTCTGGAATATCCAAAAATAGAGGAATAAGTCAGTGACGTTTGGATGCATCTACAGATTGCTTCCGCTCGATTACAGCTCTAACAAGACTTAGATGTTATAGCAATGAGCGTTGCTAGTTTCTGTGATTCTGCGTGGTCAAATAGCTTCTATGTTGCCGAATAATGCCTGTCTAGGGCAGGTGGCCGTTTGGAGCCAACGATTAGGGAGGCCCGTCTCTTCTACAAACTTTCGTTCAGTATGTTGGATTAGTGTTTTGTTCTTGGATTACAAGGGTGCCCTCTAGTGTTAAGCATCTGCTATAGTTTGACATTAAGAACTCGGGAGCTCTCGTTTCCTGGAAGAGAATAATGCTGTGCCTGTAAGACTGTGCCATGATAATATCCTCAGTGACTTGATTTTATTTTTGCACCTCTTTTTTTTTAAAGAAGAAGAAGAAGGCCCAGTTTTTTTATCCTCCACTTTTCTCACCCTTTTAAGGGGACTCAAAGTGGCTTCTGAAGTTTTGCCAGCTAAACAGCTAACCAAAGCCACTACATTGTTTAGAGGCAGTTTAGCAGAGTAGTGCTTCTCTACTAAACTGCTTCTAACTTCAGAAGCTGCTTGCCAGCGATTGGGGAGCAGGGGTGGAATAAGGGTTGAGGGAAGAGGCTCGTGGGACAGCAAGAGCCAGATGACCCCACTCATCGTTGCATCTTTACCTTTCAAACTGGGGCCATCAGTTCTTTTATGTTTGCCTGGCAACTGGATCACAGAGAGAAGAGGCTTGTTTCTGTTTGATCACTGTTTAAAAATGGCCAGCAGTTGCGATTGGAGGAGGAGCACTGGGTGGCATTTCCTTGCCCTCGCTACAGTGGGTGGCACAGGAGTCAGTGACGTCAACCTGGCTCCTATCAGGAGAAAGGAGGCAAAGAGAAAATGATGCTGTTTCCCTGAGCAGGGGTTTAGCATGATTTGCATGGGGACAGGCGTATTTGAATTGTGCCCACACTTTCATCAATCGCATGGTGACGGCTCAATTTGGACTCAGCTCTGTATTTGGACTAAATATTGTCCAGTTCAGACTAAATGGAGTGCATGGGGATGCAGCCTATGGGATATGAGTCCAGCGCTCTAATAAGAAGGCTTAACTGGCCCTTGTCAAAGTTTTATTTCCAAAAGATTGATTGCATTGCCCTTTGGTGCACCTTAGATCATGCTTTTCTTATGTTCTTAGGGAAGGCACCATTGGGAAGGAGCATTTCCAGGTCACCACTTTGCCTGGAGAGGAGAGCATTTAAAGAGGATGTGGCAAGCTTTAAGAAATAGTTGGATAAATTCATGGAGGCCAGGTGTGCCCAAAGGTTCTAGGACAGGTCACAACAATAAAAAGAACCTAAGAACCCAACAGGAGCCCTGCTGGATCAGGCCACAGCCCATCTAGTCCAGCATTCTGTTGCACACAGTGGCCCACCAGTGGCCCATGGGCATCACAAGCAGAGACTAGGAGCCTTTTCGCACAGGGGTTTTTCGAATGCATGGAGGGCACGTCGGAACGCAGCATTCGCTCTTGCGGGCGGCGGGATCCATTCCAGGCCGCCCGCAAGCGTCCCGACCTGCCCTCCATGCGTTGGAGTTTCAGAGCACTAAAAAGTGCTCTGAAACCGTCTCTGCGCGTTCCGACCCGTCCCAGAGAGAAAGCGTTCGCACGCTCTCTCCCTGTGACAGCTCGGCCCCTCCCCCGGGCTGCTCCCATTGGCTCCTATGGAGCGAGGGTGGGCAGCCGGCTGCCTTCTGCACATGCTCAGATGGGCAATAGAAGCCAGGCGGGTGCCCAGCCAATGAGGGGCCGCCCCCTCGAGCGTGCTCAGAACGGCCCGGCCTTTCCACACAGAATGGAGCCTGCAGGAAAAGGTAAGACCCTTTGGATGGGTAGGGGGCTTTTGGCTGGCGTTCCTGCCCACCCCTGGAGCCCGATCTGGGGTTCGGGAGTGAGCAGGAACCCAGGGACAGAAGGCAGCCGGCTGCCCACCCTCGCTCCATAGGAGCCAATGGGAGCAGCCCGGGGGAGGCTCTTCCCCCCGAACGGGTTGAGAACACTTTCCCGTTCGCACTGGCAGGTGAGGGAACTGCTCTCAAAGCGTTCCTTACCTGCCCTTGTGTGAACGGGAAAGTGTTCTCAACCCGTTCGGGGGGAAGCGTTCCGAGGCGTCTTCGCCTTAGTGCGAAAACGCCTTAAGGCAAACCTTCTCCTGCTCTCAAATCCCAGCAAATGGCCTTAAAAGCATCCTGCCTCTTCCCCTAGATAAAATAGCGCAGCATTCAGAGGGAACTAAACCTCGAAGGCCTTGGTGAAGAGGTATGTTTGAACCAGATGCTGAAAACCTTATAATGTAGGCACCTGGAGGACCTCCAGAGGGAGTTTGCTCCACAGTCTGGAGGCCACCCCAGAAAGGGACCAAAAAAGACTTCTAAAAAGTTGTTGATGGAACCTCAAGGGATATTTCCACCTGCTGGGATAGAATGGGTTGCTCCTGGTCTGTATCAATGATGGTGTTTTAATATTTCCTGATAAGGCTTGTCAAAACAGTAATAATAAAATACATGCTCTGGATGTACATCCTTGTATTGCTCTTCCCCTTCCTCATGAGTGATTTCAGTTAGCAGTTGCTTATCTACAAATGTGAGAAGTATAATATTTATAAAAGCATCTCAAATTCTGCCTCAAACCTGCGCCAAGACACCCTCCAGAATCAATGCCTGGTGGTCTTCTTCTTCTTTCTCCTCACTCCATTCCAAGGTGGTTCCAACTTTCACCACCACACACCCTTTCTCTTCACTTCTTATGCAACAAATTGGCACATGCCGTCAAACTGTCCCCCATTCTCCAGCAAGGTTGTTAGTAGTACTTGGAGACTGGAGTATATAAAATCTACGTCTACTTCTCCACGTAGGCACTTTTATTTTGCGTCTACATTTTGTGGGCAGAAGCACCTCCCCTAGTGTGAGCCTAATATAACGGAGCTCTCGGAATGCTACCCAGTTTGCCAGTTACAGAGTCGCGATCTTATCAGTGGGGAGTTTGCAACAAACAGATCTGATTGACAGAAGAGAGGAAGAAACCCAAAGACGGCCGACAGAGTTTGAAACAAGGGGGCTTTCATGTACCAAGGTGACCCCACTTTAATGTGAAGAATTAATGATGTTCCAACATTCTGTACAGCCCTCCTTTTGCCACCTGAAATATCCTATTAAATGTTAATTTGTCAGGAATACAGAAGCTCTGGTCTCGTCTTGCTACCAATGCATCTTTAAACTATTGGGCTAAAATTGTGGTGGCCAAAAGGGACGTTGATCTCAAACAAAGATGCCAAACGCATTCTGTAGGCCTTTGATGTTTAATTAGATAAACCAAGGGAAATATTGAAAGGGAAAAGTAATTAAAAGCAGCACACTTCAGAGTACTTTTTCTAATACACAATGCAATTAAACTACATATGAAACCTTGGTTCATTGCCACCCAAGAGGCCGGGCAGATAATCTCTCTTGGATGCTAAATTTGCCACCTTTGAAATTGCTCCGAAGGGCTAGTTCCCCCAAAAGGTATCTGTTATTTCCCTGCTGTCTTTTGCCTCTGTCTCTGCAGAAGTCACAGGCTGAGATTTCCATTAAGAAAAAATGTATGTTTGGCTTCCCATTGAACCAAAACACCCATTTGTTTGGATTTTCAACAAACCATATAAGCGAATAAATGGTTGGTTGTTTTCAAGCATTGAGCAGGGGGTTGGACTTGATGACCCCAGAGGTCCCTTTCAACTCTATGATTCTATGAAATCTGAACTTGCTCACAAAGAAAAAAAATAGGATTTTTTCTGTTGGAAATCCTCTTTCCAAGGGCAAAAAGCCAGCGAACACCAACTGTCTGATCAAATTGTTTCACAAGCAGGAATGGTTTGGTTCTACTGAATTTCTGGATACTCGAAACACCATGTGTTCCATTTGATGTGAGCATCCGCAAACACAAACTGATCAAAATTTTTTAATGTGAATGAAAGTTTTGCACATCTGTAAGCAGAGGTATGGGCTCCTCTGAAAACAAAGCTCCACCCACAACCAACGATCTTCATCTGCTCCTTTGGAAATCCAAATCCAAGGTGGCCAGTTTCAGAACCCACATCCCATAGGGGTGTGTGAAACATTGTTCCAAAATTATTCATAACAAGCACTCCAAGTACATTTCACAACCAACAAAGATCAGAATTGTTGAAGCAATTCTCCTTCCTGAGGTAATGTACGGTTATGAGAGTTGTAGAGTGAGAAAGAAAAATGTCAGACAACTTCAAATTATGGTTCTGCAGATAGTTACCAAGAAACAGAAAGAAGAACCAGTTCATCAGTCTAGAGTCACTCCAGACAAAGCCTGATGGACTCTTGAGGCAAAGAGGAGCATGGCTGTGGGAAAGCAGAAGAAGGGAGAGACAAAAATGGAAAAGGTGGATATCCAGGATCAAAATATATCTATACTAAGGCTGCATCCAGGCATCGATTATTTATTCTACTATATTTGGAGTGGAGTCAAAATGGATAGAGTGAGACTTCCTTCATCTTGAATTCAGCAACTTTTATTGTCAGTTCAAGGGAAATACTTTAGAGTTCTCTATTTCCATGTTTGCCTGAAAATAACTATTTCTGCCCTTTGGTTTTAACGTTATCATTTTATTGATATAAGGTTTTCGCTATTTCTTCCAACAGTATAAATCCCTTCAGGAAACTTGCTCAGCCTTTGTAGAAAGTAGATGTCTCTCTGGAATATTTTCATATTCCTTCTCCTGAATGATGTTTCATTGGTTAAGAAATCTTGTTAGGTGGGTGTATAAGAATTAAACAGGCCAAGTTCTTTGACCACTATTACCTGCCAGCATGATACATGACATAATAAAGGGCAGATGGTGTCAATATTGATTGAACAGAGTCTCCTCTTGCCTCCTTTACCACATTGCTGTATCTTTTCCCAATAAAGACAGAGACATAAAGTTGCAAATAAAGGCTTGCTGAAATATTGTTGTTTTTTAAGATATGTGGTACAGTTCTATACAGAAGCAAGTCCCATAAGAACATAAGAGGAGCCCTGCTGGATGAGGCCACAGCCTATCTAGTCCAGCATCCTTTCTCACACAGTGGCCCACCAACTGGATCTGGGCATCTCAAGCAGAAGATGAAGGGAAAATCTTCATGTGCTCTAAACTACTTGCCTGTCTCTCCAACACAGGGGCATCCATTCTAGTAGCCATTGATAGGCCTGTCCTTCGTGAATGCATCTAATCCCTTCTTAAAAGCCACCCAGGCTGTCACTGCCTCTTCTGGTAGTAAATTCCATAGACTGATGACCTTCTGGGTGAAGAAAGCCTTCTCCTTCTCTGATCCGACTCTCCTGCCCATCAGCTTCCTAGAGTGCCCCCAGGTTCTAGTGTTGCACGAAAAAGAAAGGCATTTTTCCCTATCCACCTTTTCCACATCATGCAAGATTTTATATACTTCAGTCAAGTCCCCTGTTAAACCCTGTCTTTCAAGGCCAAAGAGGTCTAGATGCTGCAACCTGATTTCATAAGGAAGGTGTCCCAGCCCCTTGGCCACTCTGGTTGTACTTTCAAATATTAATTAGTGTCGAATGATTCAGTACCATGGACAGGGAAAACTGAAAGTTTCACTTGTATCCAAGTTGGTACCCAGGAACCTTTTAGTCCTGAAAAGGCCCTTCATCTTTATCTTCATCATCATCATCACCATTCCTCCACTATTCCACGATTCTAATGGCCTCTTTATTCCTAGAAGAAACCTTGACGCTGGCTAAAGGGTCAAAATTAGGAGCCACAAACCCTTTGTATGCCATGAGTCACTGTTTTTTCAGCAGTGATCTCTCAGAGTTGCCATGGTTATCCTGTTCAGGGCTAAAGTAAAAAATGTGCAACCTGAGCCAAGGATGGAAGGATGGCTGCTGTTTCTCTCTTTCTGATCCTGCTTTTCTGTTCTAATTCCTAACCTTTGTGCTCCTTTCAGGTCAGCCACTAACTGTTGCTTGCAAAGCCTTCTTTGGATTCAGTGGCGAGTCTGGCCCTATGATCTACTGGACACGAGGAGAGAGATTTATTGAAGAACTTGAAAACCACATTAAAGAAGGAGAAATCAGGTATGTTCTAAGTTATCCACCTCCTCACATTGGACAACAAAGCAAAGGCCATTGTGTCTTTAACGAGCACCATCTCAGTATAAGCCCCATGCACTGGGGGAATGCAGCACCATTATGGCACCACTATGTAGGGATGTGCATGAATATTTGAAACGTTCAAAATTTGATCGAATTTGGGCATTCAAATTCGAATCAAATGTCTATAAATTCGAACTTAAACACTCAAACAAATTTCACATTTTTGAAGCATTTGTACGAATTATTCAGACATTTGTATGTGTACGGATAGGCACATGATGCGTACTTGCCCATACACATCTTTCCCACATCCGCACATATTTGTATCGATCCGCACAGGATGAAAACGGCGCGCATACGGGGTAAATATGGGATGTGTACAGATGCGTACGGGCACATATGAATATTGTTGGCATTCGTAATTGCAAATATGGATCAAAAATTTGCTGGGATAGATTTGAATCAAATCGACTGAATACATTTGAATTTAAATTCTAATAAATTCAAATTTTAAACATTCAAATTGATTCTGGCTATTCCCATTTGATTAACAAGAATGCAGGCTCAATTTGAATATTGGCATTCCCACTTACAGCACAAATCCCCAGCATGAAGAAACAGGATCTTCTCATCTCTGCCCCTGCCCCCCATGCTCATGCACACTTCTGCTGCACCACACCACAATTATGGGGCCCATTTGGTGCAAGTTATCTACTAGCCCTATGGCATAGCCTATCAGGGCGATGTGGGGGGGGGAGGGGTTGGCCCTTCTTTCTAGGGATATGCACAAATTTTTTTAAATTCAAATTTGACTCAAATAGAATATCCAAACATCCGATTCAATTTGAATATTTTAGAATCCAAATGCAACAAAATCCAATTTGAATCGAATACATTCCAATCTATGTGTTTGAATGTTAGATTCAAATCTGAAGGTACAAATGTCAACAACATTCGTATGTGTGATATGTATCTGTACACATTTTGTACGCATCACGTTTTATCCCATATGCATCCCGTTTTCATCCCATACTATCTGCGCAAATGCGTACAGATGCGTATGAGATTCATACAGATATGTATGTAAGACATTCATATCTGTACTTTCAAATGATTAATTCGAGTCGTTCAAATGAATGTTTTGGAACATTCAAATTTTGTTTGAATGTTTAAATTTGAATGTATAGACAATTCAATTTGAATTCAAATGTCCACATTCAATCAAATTTGACTGAATTTTGAATGTTTAGAACATTCGTGCACATTCCTACTCCCTTTTCTCTTTTCCATTTCCCTGCTTCTTCCTTTTCAATCCTTTCTTTACTCGATCTTCTCCCCAAATAGTCCGGAACCATTCCCAAAGGCAAAAATTATTGTGGGCTGGGCCCCCAAACCATGCCGAGTACAGTATTTTCCAGTACTTTTTTCCCCACTGATTTCTGTGATATGGTCCGCATAAAGTCCGGGAATGAAATTTTTAACGGGAACAGCCGATGCTGAACCCGGATTCTTTTCAGACCTAATCTTGTGTGGGAACGCAGCCTCTGTCTCATGCACACCCTTGCACACATTGTATGCTTTTTTCCTGCCCTTAATGTCGCATGAAAACCAGTAGCCTTTGCGACTTGGCTGCTTTTTCAAAAGGACAGCTTTCTTTAGATTCTCACTCTTCAGGAAGGTATGGGATAATTATCAAGCTTTGCCTAAAATAAAGCAGGCTCCAGATCTTTCTTTCTTTTCTTTCTGAAGACAGATGGGGAAGAGTTGGAGCTCAGCAGAAAGAATAAATAATTCCTTGCCAGGTGGATTTTTAAGAGCTGTAATAAAAACATTGTGTAAATCGAACTGGTCCTCTTGAACAAGAAATAATAGTCTTTAAGTCCGCCTGGAGGGCTGTGAATTGTGTCTGATTGGGAAAAGAAGCTGCAGCGAATTTCAATGCCCGTTTCTTGCTGTAGTAGAGGAAAATATTCAGTTTGGGGGTTTACTGTGTAGAAATTGCCCAGTGAGTTGCTGTCTCCACACACACACACACACACACACAGAGAGAGAGAGAGAGATACAGACTTTTCCTTTAGTTCAGGCTGTAAAAAAATTGCACAAATCTCTCAAAAGCTTTCCCTGAAAAAGTGCTGCTAACTTGCCTGCCAGCCCCTCTCTCTGCACACCACGTCGTCTATTTATTATTTTTAAGATAAGGAAAATGTGATCCCTATCAGATGCATGAAGGGTGAGGATAGAGACACTTTAAATTAAATGCTGTTTTTCCTCCCCATCTTGATTAATTTACAGTCTCTGTACTCTCCCACATAAGATAATTGGAGGATAACTGAAATTCCCAACAGCGTGAGGAATTATTGCAAGAAGCAAAGCCAGGAAGTAAAAGAAGAGATGGAGACGCACGCACGGCTGCTCTACAGATGATATATTTATTTCTGCGAAGGAGCAGATTTTCTATTTGAGATCTGAAGATGCGAGGAGAAGTTCTCACTACTCACTCACAAAGGGTTGTCGAGGCAGAGGGTCTAATTCAAGGGATAACATCTAAAATGTAACACACGGGGAACCTAGCACAGGGCTGGCTATAGCACCAAGATTATGCTATCTGCTTTGCATGCAAAAGGGTGCTGGTCCAGTCCTCAGCAACTCACCAGGAGAAATCTAGGGATGTGCACAATGCAATTTTCAGCATTAGAGTCATAACGAGTTGAACTGTATTTGTACGAATATGCACTTTTGAATGTCCGGACATTCGATTCGATACGTGCGTATTCATTTGAATACTGGATACATAGGCATATTCAATTATACGCATCCAGTATGTATCCCGTATTCATCTCTTATGTATCCATATGGATACAGGATGTGTATATATCCGCACTGCTTACCTATTCACTACTGAGCCCATTTCAAGGTGTTGACACCTTGGGACCTGGGTATCTGAAGGAGGACTTTCTCCCATATAGACCTGCCTGGGCACTGAGATCTCAGGGAGAGGGTCTTCTTGTAGTTGCTTCTCTTTCAGAGGTATGAGGCATAGGAACTTGCAAGGGGACCTTTTCTGTTGTGGCCCCTTGTGGCATTAGTAGCAGGTTTCCCAGAAATAGCACTTTATAGCAACAGACTTACCCTTCTGGGTGGAGCAGCAAGTGGAGCTCCATCCAGCACATCTCCATGGAGGCCTAACAGCCAACCGTCCTTGTGTGGAGATCTGGGAACTCAACAGCAGCCGAATTACTAAGATTGCATGTGACCAAACCCCTCAAAGACAGCACTGGGGCCATCACTTGAAGCTATAATCGTGAGGGAGAGCTATCCTACATTATTGCTTTCTATAGTATACAGTCGGACCTCCGTATCCGCAGGGGATACGTTCCAGGCCCTACTGTGGTTATCGCAAAACTGCAGATATTTCAAACACAGGGAAATTGCATTCAGGAATCATGGGAAATTTCACTTGAGAAGCTTCAGGAAGGCTAATGAAACTGGTGCGGTGGGGAGGGGAGGCTGTTCCGGTCACCGCAGAAAAGTGAAACTGCGGTTACCAGATCAGCAAATACGGAGATCCAACTGCGTCAGGCTGTCATCTGGAAACAGCTTCGCACTCAGTTTTCCTACTTCGTCTCCTCCAGATTTCCAGTTCAGAAAAGACAAACTCCACTCTCCTTTGACAAAGTGGTGGTTCCTTTGGGTAAGAGTCAAAGGAGTTGTCCGTAAATCATCTCCCAATGAAACCCATGCAAAGGCAGTGATCCTGTGAACAGACCCATTCCTCCTTCACTTTTCAGCCTATTGGGAGCCTGACAAGCATTCATGTTCTAATTGCTCTCCCTTGTAGACTTCTCAAAGAGCATCTTGGAGAAAAAATAGTGGAGCTCACCTTGATCTTTGACATCGTGAAGGAACCTGACTTGGCCAATTACACATGCCATGTAGAGAACAGAAATGGGCGGAAACACGCAAGCGTCATTCTACGCAAAAAAGGTATACATTTTTCCACTTTATTGGGTGAGACTTTGCTGTTTTCTTAGCTGGCACAGAATGCTGGGAAATAACCAATAATGGACCTCCCTGCTGTTTCTCCTGGACTTGGATTGGCAAAGAATTTGATTCATTACATTTATTTACCTGTTTTCATGCTAGAGTCCCAGAATGATGCAACAGCAGCATATTAGAGGAGGCGGGGGAGAAGTTGGCTTTTGTAACCTGCTTTTCTCACCCTTAAGGGGACTCAAAGCAGCTGACAGACCTTCTGTTCTTCTCCCCACAACAGACACCCTGTGAAGCGGGTGGGATGTGCTAGCTCAGAAAGAGAGCTGTGGCTAGCCCAAGGCCACCCAGCTGGCTTCATGGAGGAGGGTGGAATTGAACTGGGAGACTAGTAGTTAAGAGTCTGACACTCTAACCACAAGACCAAACTGGTTTGCTGGCTCACTGGACACAAATTCACTGTCTGCCAGGCATAGAGGTTAGGGGAGATCACTTCAGGAAGAGGGGTGGATGGAGGACCTCCCCAGCTTCCCCTCCCTTCAGGCATGGAGAATCTTCTGGTGGCAACTGTTATGACCTGATGGAGGAACTTCCCAACCTGTTCTCTTTAAAGGAAAAGAACATACCAGTTTAATTTCTACCCTTGACCCGTATCTTCTGGTTTTCTGAGGAATTACAGCTCCTCTTCCATTGTCGTTTCCTTCTGATGACCAGAGTTGTCATCAACGTTGACCACTAGCTGAGGAACTGACTGCAGGTAACAGTGGGGCATTTCAGGTTTCCCCACTGTTCCCTGTGGCCAGAATACTTGTAGCATTTCAAGTTCTGCCCTTTCAGAACAGCTCTTTCATTCATAATTCCGACGAAGCATTTTTCAGCCGCTCGAGTTTTGTGGCAAGCTCAGAACAAAATGCAAAAACTCTCTTTTTTACATTTCTCGTCCAAGGGCCTGTGGTCATAGTAAGATGCAGGGATGAATTGTACATGGTGCATGGTTCATTACATGGCACGTTTCCTCTTTGGAATACTTTGAAGATCAAGTTCTTAACGTGATTTTCTAAACAGTCTTCAGCCCTGTGCAAAATATAGAAGAAAAATAGGCCTATGAGCTGAAATGTTCCATGTAAACACGCTGCTGATTAGAAATGTGCACAGATATTCGTAGGCATTCAAAATCTGATTGAATGTGCCAAATTTTGACATTCAAACTCAAATAGAATGTCCCAAAATTCAAATGAAATGTTTGAATCAAATGTCAAATTTTGGATCTATTCATTTGAATTATCCGGACATTCGTATGTGTATGGGTTCATACACAATGCACACTTGAAGATTCACGTCTTTCCCACATCCGTACACATTTGTATGGATCCATACAGGACGAAAACAGGTTGACTACAGGATAACTACGGGATGCATACAAATGTGTGCTGGATGTGTGCAGATGTTACAGATGTGGGGAAGTTGGGTACGTGCACATTCCAATGGTGTCAACATTCGTATGTGCAGATTTGAATCAATAATTCAAACGGATATGTTCGAATTTGGTAATTTCGAAAAAATATATTCAAACTTGGTAAATTTGAATTGAATCTTGTTAAATTTGAATTTAAAAGATACAAATCGAATCGGATTTTTCGGTATTCAAATCGATTTGAATAGAATATAAAAAAAAACATTCCTGTATATCTCTTGAACGCCATGTTTAACAAACTGAGAACCTTTAGAGAAGAGAATTAGGTTGTGTTTACATGCAGTAAAAATAAAAAATAATTCTGAAGTGGCTTAAAGATGGCTGGTTCACACGTGAGGATCATTCACAGTAGTTTGCAGTTGGGCTCATTTACACATAGACATTGTACGCTAGAGAAGGTGGGCCACACGTGGCTAACCTCAAGGCACCTCTGAGGCACTTTTAACGCTACATGTGAATGGAGTCTTATCTCGGGAAAAGAAGAAATGGAAAAGAAAGGAAAGTTTCTTAAACCTTTCTTTCCTAACTTTTTCCTCTGTCCTTTTTATGTATCAGGAGTTTATTTCTTCTCCTCTGTTCTCCAGAAGGTTTCAAAATTGGCTCATCTTTAAGACACATCCCTTCTATGAGATACATTAAGATACATTCCCTTCTCTATATTGCAGGCATCAAATGATTTAAAAAAAAAAAAAAGAGCTCCAACTACTATGTAATCCAGGTCTGCTCTGATTGTGTCCCTCCAGATGTTCTAGAACCAAACCCCTTTGTTTCCTGTGCCAGCTGGGTGATGTAGTCCTGGAACATCTGGGAGGCTGCTCCGTGTAAATGAAGAATCTTCCAGAGGGAACATCTTGTCTTTTTGCTCAAGAGTGTAGTCTGATTTGTTCCCCGCAGCTCTTGACAAGTTACACTTCACAGACTGGAAGGAAATAAGACATCAGTGTCAGCTTAATGCTCTTGTGTGAGAGAGAATGCTTACTCCATGCAAGGCAGGAATGAAGCTTTGGGGGTTGGTGTTGCAGAGCTTGCTCCATTTCTTGCATTCTCCAATTCTTCTGTATCTTTTGCAGAATCTCTCATTGTCTCTTCCCTTTCCAGCTGACCCTTCGCAGTCTTCAGTGTTATTTAATCACCAGGTCCCTCAAATCAACTCATGTTCCTTCTTTACCTTGTTTCCATCCATTTTTATCCTTTTATCTCTTATTGTGCCAAATATAAACAGCTCCCTTACATAATCTTTCCATCTCTCCCTTGTCCCTTTTCCTTTTACTGTTTCGAATAATGTGTTTCCTGGGAGTCTACTTTCAAATAAGTATATAAATCAGGACATGGAATCTATTTACACCTCTGCCCTGGAGTATTGTGAGCTTGTGTAAGTCCATGGCAAGGATTTATAGCTAGCAGCGGCTCGTAGCTCTTTTCTATATAAGCGACAGGCAAGGTTGCTTTGATTTTTCCAAAGCACATTTTAGTCAACTGAAGACCGAAAGCAGTTGCTTTAGGATCTCTGGAGCACCAGAACCACTGGCAAGCATCTCTCCCTTCCTGGTATACACCTAGTAAGTGGCAGGAGAAGCCCTTGCATTCAGCAGTAGGGGTGCACACAAATGCAGTCTGGGCATTCGATTCAATCCAAATTGAATATTCAAATGTTCAAATTTGAATGAATAGAGAAAAAATGAACATATTCAAATTCGAATCTTTATCCATAGCTTCAGGTATACATGTCTAGTATGAATTTATTTATTTGACTAGTTATCTGACCATTTCAAAGTAGAATACAATACTATACAAATAAAATAAAACAGAAGAAGGCAAAGGAGAGCAATCGACCATCTGTTTACAATCAAGGTCTTAATTGCCCAATTTATCTTCCAGATAATGTGCTCCAAATTCAAATCAGATTTGAATACATTCATATCTGTTTGTACAAATATTAGATTCGTATTTGAAGATACAAATGTCGACAACATTCATATGTGTCCGTACGCACCTGTATGCATTAGGGATGTGGACAAATATTAGAAAATTCAAAAATCCAATTTGAATCCGACGAATGTTTACATTCAAATTCGAAACGGATTTCTTAACATTCAAATCTGTACATTCAAACAGATTTCGGACGTTCCAAAACATTCATTTGAATGATTCGAAACATTTGAATGTACAGATATGTGTGTGTTACATACGTATCTGTACAAATATTATACATATCTGTACACATTTGTGCTTATAATATGGGATGAAAATGGGATGCATATGGGATAAAACAGGATGCATACGAAATGTGTACAGATATGTATAATGCATACAAATGTTGTCAACATTTGTATCTTTAAATACAAATCTAACATTCGAACAAACAGATTCGAATGTTATGGATTCAAATCAGATTTTTTAACATCCGGATTTTAAACATTCAGACTGAATTGAACGTTTTGACGTTTGATTTGACTCGAATTTGAATGCAAAAAAAATTTGTGTACGTCCCTAGTATGCATCTATATGCATTTGTACACATCCTGTTTTTATCCGGTATGCATCCCGTTTTCATCCCGTACATATCCATACAAATGCGGATATGAATATGAATATAAATACAAATACAAATAAAATGTGTACGGATATGTATGTAATGCGTACATATCCGTACACATAGAAATGTCTGAGTAATTTGAACAAATGATCCAAAACATTCAAAATTCATTTGAATGTTAAAATACAAATGTATAGACATTCTATTTGAATTCAAATTTACGAATTTGAATAAATTTGATTTAATTTTGAATATTCTTGCACTTCCCCAGGAGCAGCTTTGTAGGGGCAAAAGGGGAAAGGTTACCACTTTCCTCTGAGCCAAGATCATCCTACAGGCAGTGAGACTCCAAAACCACAGGAAACCCTGACCAAGTTCCCACTGGGACTTTTTTGTATGTTGAGAACATTTTCAAAACGTTTTCGAATATGGCTGTATTCCATGAAACCAGTTTTGTCCACAAGAAACAGTTAATTTTGTGGGTGGGGAGAGAACTGCCATCTCTTCGCTGTGTTAGTTCAGTAAGAAACTGGCAAACAGCTGCAAAATGTGAACTGCTGCCTTGTACCGTCAGCTTCAAGGCAATGCTGATAGCACAGAAACTCGTTGCATCCACCTTCGTCTTTCAGCGCCTGGGGAATCCTTCCCCACTTCTTAACTCTGCCCGCCCTCTATGCCTCCCTCAATTCTGGTTTATCATCACAGTAAATATCTATACCGACATAGGGTATAAATTAATACATTTTCCCGAAGTGACTCTCATTGTATTAGATTGGTGCCTTGTGATTTTTTTAATGGATGGATGAACTGGAAAACAAGGTTAAGGAGGTTCAGGTTCTTGTGTTGTATTTGAAACAGCATTTCAGGACATTAATGAGCGTCTCCCAGTCCTGTTGAGTTACGGTTATAATGAATCACGTTGACTTCCGACAGCTGGCATTTGGAACCAGAGCGAGGGACGGCTTTTGCGAATGTCTTTCATGGCTGCCTCCTCTCTTGCATTTCACCCTTTGTGGATTTCAAGGTGCAAAAGGGTTATTTACTTAATTATTTATTTTGTGTCGAAAGCATGCCGTTCTAATGACGCAAGCCATAAAATAGACAGCATAAAAATATAAACAAATGTAAAGCAACAACTTTCTGATCAATAAAGGACGTTGAAGATTGTATAAAGCATTGCTAAAAAGAAAAGGAGGAAGAGGACAGATACAAGTTAAACAAAATACTGTTTGGCCAAAGTTCTTCCATGGTACATGATACAGGACATTGTGGGCAGGTATACAAATGTTATGTTGTTTGTAAAGCCCCACATTCCCCCTCGAAGTGGAAGAGCCTTCTAGGTAATTCCATTTAATGAGACTGTCTTTCATTTTACCAACACAACATCTGAGCCTTCTTAGGGGTTTGCCTTCATATTCTAGGTTTGCACCAGGTGACAGTGCCTCACCGGGAACCATTTGCTTTGGATTATGGGATTTTTGTTGCATCTTACTCTAGGGGTGTGTCCTCATGGGCACTTTAATCTGAATTCAATTCAGATTCGGGAAGGAGTGTCCCCATGGCCACTGTAATTAATCCGAATCAATCCAAATTCGGCACCCAGTGTCCCCATGGAATTCCTTATTCCTGAATTTTATGAGGACTATCCTGCCTAAATCCAGAGAAAAAAAAGTCCTGATGAAAACAGGACTGAGTCCCCTTTTTGGAGCTGAGTCTGCTCCCACACACACACACACACGGGCACAATGCTGGGCTATTTGGGGTGGAGGTCTAGCATTCTAATGGCAGCCAGCTGTGGGTGGGTTTTGACAGATGTAAAGCTCCCCCCTCCCTTGCCATGCTTGCAAAAGCTCCATACAGTACGTAAAAGGCAAGTAAGGGAGGAGAAGGGGCTTTTCTTTTTCTTTTATTTATTTCGCTGGAAAAAAATGCTTTAAAAAGATTTTTGCTGGAAACATGTATCTTTTCAAAAGGACAGAAGCTTAGAAACACTTGAATTGATACATTTGTAATCGCAAAAGGGACAGGTGTGAAAAAGGCAAGTAATTCCATTCACATTTGAAGTCCCTTCCCTTCACGTTTGCTTGCTTTATTGCAGGCAGGGTTTGCGGGGGGGTGGGAGGCAACTTTCTTTCTTTTTTTTTTTTTTTTGCTTTTATTCAAATTGTTTTTTGTGGCATTTGGATTTTAAACATTTGAATTGAATCGAATGTTTTGACATTCGATTCGACTCAAATTTGAATGCAAAAAAAAAAAATCTGTGCACACCCCAACTGCCATGTTCTCTTTTACTTTTTTAGTTTTATAACATTCTTTTTGGGAATAGAAACAAGTTACGTCTAGATTGGAATTTACATGTAATTTGGCATTTCAAATAGATTTTAGTATGGCATGCAGAAGTTGTTGCCATTGTACACCTCTGAGGAGAGGCTGGGAATCAAACCTGCGCCTCTCTGCCTTCCGGGCAGTCCCTCCCAGACTCTATGGGAAGTTTTTTTTGGCAGAGATGCAGAAGTGCTTTCCCATCAATTATTTCCACGGTGAGGCTGTGGGTCGAACTGGCAACCTTCTATTTCCAGGCAGTTTGCTTTACTACTGAACTACAGCAACTCCCAGACTCCGTGGCCACCTCTATGCAGTTTTCTTGGTAAAGAAACAGCAATGGTTTGCCATTGCCTACTTCCAGGAGGAGACAGGGGATCCCCATTCCAAGGCGTAGGGACCCAATAAGCCAACCGCCAAACTGAAACTACATCTCCTGTATTAAACCTCTTTGAGGAAAGGGTAATTCTACATGCAATTACAACTAATTATAATAACCTTCCACAATCTAGCCTATCCATCTTTTCTGTTTTTATTCCAGATCTGATTTCCAAAATCGAACTTGCTGGAGGTCTGGGAGCTATCCTACTCCTGCTAGTTTTGCTGGTAACTATCTACAAATGCTACAACATTGAGTTGATGCTTTGTTACAGACAGATGTTTGGAGGTGACGAATCCACAGACGGTAAGCAAGTTTCTAAACAGTTTCTGTAAAAGGCCCAGGCCACTGAATAACCACTGTCACTGACTGTCAGATATGGGTATATTTTGAAATGTGACGTAGACCTTGCAGTATTCTATATAGAGATCTCAAGTCCTACGTTCTAGCCAACATTCCTGGATTGAACCATGATTGACTCTTGGTTGAACCATGGACACCTCTACATAGTTTTATTGGCAGAGATATAGAAGTGGTTTGCCATTCTCTGCTTCTAGGGAGAGGCTGGGGATTGAACCAGAAACTCTCTGCTTTCCTTAGCTGCAGACTAGGGATGTGCATGAATATTCAAAATGCATACAAAATTCAATTGAATTGACCGAATTTTGAGGTCCGAATTCGAATCAAATGTCCTTAAATTCAAATTTAAAGATTAGATTCAAATTTCAAATTTTGGGTCTATTTGTTCGAATTATTCGGACATTTGTATGGGTACGGGTTCATACACCATGTGTACTTGAAGACCCGCATCTTTTCGGCATCCATATGCATTTGCACGGATCCATACGTAATGAAAACAGGTTGCATATGGGATAACTACGGGATGCGTATGGACATGTACAGCTGTGTACGAATGTGTACACACCCAGGAAGGATGTGTACGGGCATCTGCTAATGTTGTCAACATTCGTTAAGTGCAAATTCAAATCAAAAATTCAAGTGAATGGATTCGAATTTGCTTAATTTGAATTGAATTTGCTTAAATCCAAACTTGAAACATTCAAATCAAATTGTATTTCAAGTATTCAATTGAAATCTAATCGAATCCCGAAAATTTCAATTGTGCAAACTCTACTACAGACACTCCCTCCTGAATTGGTGGGCACAAGTTTAGGATGGAAAGCTTATTTCGTATTAGTGGGGAATGGGTGAGAACTGGTTTGTCCTGGGCTAAGATTAAAATCTAAGATAGGGGAGAGTTTGGGATCTGGGTGACCAAGTTGGCACATCTGTAGAGCTTTTTTGGCATCACTGTGAAAGTGGTGAGAGCAACCAGCCTGGAAAGGGTTAGACAAATCCATGGAGTCCAGGTGTGTCAATGGCTACTAGGGCAGATGCCTTGGTAAAGTCTACAGGTTGGGGAAATAGGCAGGATGTCTCCAAAGGCCATTGCAGGGAATAGAGAGCAGGTGAAGGTTTTGCCTTTGTCTTCTGCTTAAGGATGCCCAGAAAAATTGCTAGACCACTATGAGAGACAGGATGATGGACTAGATGGGCTGCAGCCAGATCCAGCAGGGCTTCTCTTAATTCATCGAGGACAGATATATCGATAAGCTACAAGAATGGGTGCCTAGGTTGTACCTCCGGGTTGGAAAGGCAGACAGGATGCCTCTCTAGGCCATTTGCAGGGAGTTGAGAGCAGGGGGAGATTTTGCCTTTGTCTTCTGCATGAGATGCCAGGAAGCAACTGATGGGCCACCATGTGACACAGGATACTGGGCTAGATGGGCTGTGGCCCAATCCAGCAGAGCTCCTCTTAAGTAGCTTGCTGTTCCCTTTTTTCAAGGAGTCGAATCCAGGACTTTCTGCGTATAAAGTAGACGGTCTGTCCCTTAGCTTGTAGTCATCATGTTTACCTTAGAATTCATAGTGCACACGACAGATGACCTTACTCTACTGAACAGAAAAGGGGGCTTCCAGTGGGATGTGTGTGGCCAGTCTGTCTCTGTGTAATCTACCTAATTGAGTGGAAGTGGGCCTATTTGTTTTACTTTAATCTGAAATTGCCATCGTCTCTGTGCCACGTTGGAGTTTTTAGAAAGGCCAAAGAGTCATTTGTTCCTTGGGGGGTTAAAAAACTGATTTCCTTCTGCTAACCGAACCGAAACAGGATCTAGCCTTGCTCCATCCATCATGTTTCATTGCTCTCTGAAATATACCACCCTCTGTTGGAACCAGTAACAGCTCACTGGAACACCTTGTTTTCTTCAGTAAGAAGGGGAGGGAAATTAATTCCCCAGGTGAGAAAATGAGTGCCCACACTAGGGATGCGCACAGATATTCGAAAATCCAATTCAAATCTGTCAAATGTCGACATTCGAATTCGAATCGGATTTTCAAAAATCAGATACGAATTTTCAGATAATTTGAATGTGTAGATTTGTATCTATCGCATATGAATGTGCATGAAAATTATACGTATTTGCACAAATAATGCAGGATAAAAAGAGGAAAAACATGGATGAATACGTAATAAATACATATTCCTGCAAATGTGAATCTCGGATATGAATCTTACCAACATTCGTATACCCAGATATGAATCGGATTTTCGAATGTATGGACTTGGATAATCCGGATCAGAATTGGATTTTCAAAAATCCGGATTTTGGAAATTCAGATCGTATCAAATATTTGAATATTCTATTTGATTTGAATTCAGATGCCAAAAATACATTAGTGCACATCCCTACTTTGAGTCCCCCACCACCCCCAAATAGGACACGGATGGATCCATGAGAAGAAAATTAGATAAATTCCCATAACTTGTAGAGCACAAATCTGGGGGAGGAATCAGGTTCTGTTTAGCTATTTAGCCTCCCTCGAGTCCAAGAGATTGATTATTTTAAATGTGACGTTGGTAATTTCTTACCCCTCTCCAACCTGTTTGTAGAAAATGGGCCCTTTATAAGCCTCCCATGCTTTAGTCTTCAATGCATTAACCATCCGATTTTTCATTTTCTGTAAATAATAGTAGCTTGCAAAAACACCATCAGAGCTACCTATTAGAGCCTTATCTTTTCCCTGGTGGACCCACAATTCTAACAAAAGATATAAAAGTTTGTGCCTGCGCAGTTAAAAATTGGCCTCTGATTAATGAACGCTTTAAAGTCTATGTTAAAGCTTTTGGGTGAATATACTATGTAATCATGCGGTAATATAAGCAATAGAAACATTAATGCCTGCAGGTTAATAGCTTTTTACTGTTTGCTCGGCATTTTTACAAAGGACAGGATCCTAATGCCTCTGTTGCTTATGCACCAAAGTAAAAATATATAAATATTTATAAAAATATATATTTATAAAATATTTATAAAATATATAAATATATATAAATCAGAACAGTTTGTTCTGTGATAAATGAGTTTCCTTCCCCAAAGGGAAGAATCCAAACAGCCAGATACATGGAGGTACAAAGGGTGGACTCTGTGCCTTGCTCAGTATAGTCCAGCTCCTTATTTGGCAGTCTCCTTTTAAGAAGATCTCCATTAGCATGTTCCCCAAAGGGGACTAGGCCAGCCATTAGTGTCTTGCAGCCAGAGTGTTGCCTCCAGGGTCTATCACCATAGCCTCCATCAGCACGTGCACAGCTGGTGTCTGTTCCTCGATATAATGTGGAATAAGGCCTAGTGGAGAAAGGGGCTATGAAGAGCTTTGTCCAAAAGGACCATGCAGAAGCTGCTGTTTGGGGATGTGCATGAATATTCGTAACTTTTGACATTTGTAGTATTCGAAATTCCAATGAATTCGGACAATGAAATTCAAATCAAATGTTGGCACATTTGAAGATTGGCATTCGAATTCGAACTGAATGCTTTGGAACATTCGTACAAAGCTGTGTTGCAATCATGAACCTGGGAGGTGGGAAAGCGGCTGCCCCAATCACATCTGCAATGGATCCCGAGTGGATTGAGAGTGGATTCGAAGTGGATTCAGGGCAGATCTGACACATTCAAAGCAAATATATAGGAGATACGAATGGGATATGTAAGGGTTTCGTATGGGATAAATAAGGGGTTCATATGCGATCCGTATTGAACATTTATATTGAATTCGCATCAAACACTGGTGTCGAATTTGAATCCTACCACATTAGAAGGGGATCTGTTGAACAAATATGAATTTCTTGCATTCAATTTGATACGAATTGAACCAAAAAAAAAAAAAACCATTTATGTACATCCCTACTGCTGTTGTGTCTTAGGTAGTGTTTGTACCACTTCCCATTGAGTGATGGATTAATTGATTTAAATATATTATGCACTTCTCATAAGAGCATTTGAGAGTAAGGATGTGTGCAAATGTTCTAAACATTCAAATCTGGATGTTCAAATTCAAATAGAATGTCTTCACATTCAAATTTGAACAGTCGAATGAATTTTGGATGTTCCAAAACATTCATTCGAATGACTCAAAACATTTGAATGTACAGATATGTACAGATATGTACATACATATCTGTATTACATACAGATCTGTACGAATATCATACATATCTGTAAACATTTGCGCTGGTAGTGCGGGATGAAAGTGGGATGCATACAGGATAAAACGGGATGCGTACAAAATCCATACCAATATGTATAACACGGATGTTGTCGACATTCATATCTTCAGATTTGAATCTAACTTTCGAACAAGTAGATCTGAATGTATTCAATTCGAATCGGATTTTGTTGCATTCAGATTTGAAGTATTTGAATCAAATTGAATGTTTGGATATTTGATTTGAATTCAAGTGCAAAAAAACATTTGTGAATGGTTTATGGGCCAATGTAGAAACAAGGCTAAGAATGGGTGTTTTTCCACTGTCACTAGAAGTACCCATTAAGTACCCATTAATGGGTACAAAAATGCCATTACATACCCATTAATGGGTACTTAATGGATACTTTTAGTGGCACTGGGAAAACACCCAATGTGTGCTTTAAAACAATCTGAAAAAAGGGTTAGAAATAGGGATGTGCACGAATTTTTTGGGACATTCGGTTCAAAACGAATTGCATGTTTGAAAATCCATATTTGTACAAATAGATCACATTCAAATGTAAAATTCTACAAATCTATTTGTATGAATTTGTACAAACAATCGATACTATCTGATATGAATGAATACATATCCGTACATATCTGATATGAACAAATATGTATCTGATACAAATAGATACGTATCTGATACAAATGGATACATATCAGATACAAATAAATATGTATCCAAGACTTTTCCCCAGTTTAGCAAATGTCCAAACTATCCATACGAAAGTCTGGAAACATTCATATTCATTTGAATGTTGGCAAATGAATATCGTAACATTTGATTCGAGTTCGAACGGCCAAATTTGCCTGAATTTCTTTTGTTACAAATAGCTGGAAACAGTGGACAACATAAGGCAATCAGAACAGAGAGACCAGTTATTCATCCAGGGAAGCCCGAGTTTTCAATCGGTGCCTCTAAGGCTGCAGTTTTAGACATCTCTTTGAATGTCAGAAAGGAGAGCATTCCAGAGGAAAAGCACCACCACACAGAAGGCCCTGCTGTGAACAACTCCAAGATGACTTTTAATAATTTGCAGCACCTGAAGCAGAAGTTTCCATTATGATCTTAAAGAATGTCAAGGTTAACAAGGAAAGACAGTGTGGTAGGGACTCTAGCCCAAATTTAGCTGATTTTACTACACCCTCCTAGTCCTGATGGGTATCAGCCACCACTAGGTCACACTTACAAATAGGTGCAAGGAAGGGGTAGCATACGAGAGGCACTCGTCTTGCATCTCCAGATCTGCCTGCAATGAGTTCATCTCCCGTTCTAGAATGGAATATTTTGTTTTTGTTACAGACAGCAAGGAGTACGATGCCTATCTTTCTTATACCAAAGTGGATCCCGACGCCCTTGACTGTGACCATAGCGAAGAGGAACAATTTGCTTTGGAAATTTTGCCAGATGTTCTGGAGAAGCACTATGGATACAAACTCTTCATTCCAGATAGAGACCTGATCCCAACCGGGAGTAAGTATTCGGGGACCTGGGGGTTGAGATTACCTGCATTATAGCTAATGCTAAGGCTGCATTCACACATAGCACAACAAACAAAGAAATGAAAAAGCACCTCAGAAGCATCTTGGAAAAAGTTGTGTGTGCCCTGGTGTCCTCATCCCATCTCCAGTCCACCTTTTCCAGCCTAGAACATGAGAGGGGGAGGGGGAGATTGGCTCCTAAACTGTCTCGCTTCCAAATCATCTCGAAGCCATCTTTATGGCTGTGTTCACACACAGAAAACAAAAAGCAGCTCAAAAGCACCTTAGGGTCTTTCTGAAGTTACTTGTGTGCTACATTAGCATCCTTCATGGTTTTCTTCAGGGCCTCATCAGTCCACATATTACTGTGGACCTATGATCTGTGAGGCCTCACCCACTGCTCAAATGCTCCATCGACACTGGAATGAGCATAATCCAGTTCAAGGAGAACTTGATCCAGATCACCAGTAGACCTCAGTATTGAGGCTTAACAGTGTATTGACGTGGCCTTGTAGCCATTGAGAACCCACACTGAGGGTGTTTTTCCACTTAGCACTAAAGGACCCATTAAAGGTCCTGAATGGGTACTCTAGTGCTAGTGGAAAAACACCCTGAGGCTCTTTAATCCACATTTAGGTAGCACACTCCACCAAAATGGATCCCCCAGTAGCCCCAAGGCTAGGAACATTCTCTCCTAGCCCTTTGGGAGCCCTCAGAGGTCAACCCCAAAGTCCATATGACCAACATGATTGTGGAGACAGCGCTGTTCCAGACCACACTTTGCCATATTCCGCCTCACTGGCCCTTGGTACACCTGTCCTCTGTGGGTTGGCCCATAAGAATCTAAAGAGGAGCCCTGTTGGATCAGGCCATCAGGCTATCTAGTCCTGCATCCCGTACCACCAATTACTTCTGGGCATCTCAAGCAAAAGACAAAGGCAAAATGTCCACCTGCTCAGTTCCCAGCAAATGGCCTTAGAGGGCTCTGCCTGTCCCTCCAATCTAGAGATGGTACATAGTAGGGGTGTGCATGAATGCAGTTTTTGGCATTTGATTTGTAACGAAACAAATATTCAAAAATCCGAATTCATACAAATAAAGAAAAATAAATCAATGGACATTCGAACCAATATGAATACATTTGTATCTATTCGAATATTCTATATGTATCCAATGATGCGAATCTTTTACACATCTATATGCACCCATACACATCCCGTATGGATCCGTACGGATATGCACAAGATGTGCATTGATATGTATGCGTATGAATGTCTGAATTATTGTACGAATAACTGGAAATATTCATATTTGTACAATTACTAAAGTATGAATGTCCAGACATTTGATTTATATACGAATGTCTGAATTCGTAAGGATTTGTACGAATAATGAATATTTCAAATATCCATGCACATCCCTAGTAACTAGGCATCCATTGTAGCAGCTACTGAAAATATTAGTATGGAAGAAGGGATGGAAGAAAAAGCAACGTCATTGCTTGCCTCACCATATTCTGGCAACTGGGAGCATTGCATCTGCGGCAGGCGAGTGATAGAACTACAAGAGAAGGAAAATGTTAAGTAAATAATATAAAGAATTAACAACCAGAGAAATCGACCATACATGTTTGTTAGCATCACAGGATTGGTTCTAACAACTTGGCCAAGGTTTTTGGTGCTTAATGATTTGCTATTAACCCTTCTCTAAATTTTATTGGCTAGGTTAGTTGCATCATGTTGGTATGATAGCTGTTCCTAATTAACCTCCAGCAAATAAGAATTCTGTCTGTTCTTTTGTCTCCAGAAGTTTGCAATTAACAGTTTTGCCACAGGCAGCCTACAGAAAACAGGCTGCCTTTCTTCCTTTTGTTTAGCATTCAAATAAGCCAATAAAACAAATTTAGGAAGAGAGAGGAAAGAGAATTGTTAAAGCATATGATTGTATTGTCCAAATGAACGTCAGCGTATAAGCAGGGAAAAGGGAATACTTGCAAATTGTTTGGGGGTTTTTTTAAGAGAGAAAAATGAAGCATATTCAGCTATCAAATCAGTTATGACAGGATTATTAAATTATAACCTGAAAGTTTTGTGCATGAGCTTACCTGCTAAAAACAGAGGACAGGGTGGGGACGGTTTCCTATTTTAATTTCAAAGAATGCATAGAAAGTGTCGGGCTCCGGACCACTCCTGTGATCCTTGGCAAAGTACATCAGCCAGGGATCCTCAGCTAAGTTGGGGAAGAGATTCCATCAAATGGTTTACTCACAGCTGACATAACCTTTAGCACTATCTGCTTTCCAGCTGGAAACAGAACCTTTCCCTGGGAGATGCCAGCATTCTAGAAGATAAATAAGAACATACTTATTCTTTAGAGGCTTGGAAGGAAGGAAGGAAGGAAGGAAGGAAGGAAGGAAGGAAGGATGGCATTTGTATCCCACCTTGAGGTTCTCGGGCAGGTCACAAGATATGATTAAACAAACGCTAAAACATATTTAAAATATACCCCATCCCCAGGATTATATTAAAAGGAACTAGGAATCAAAGACACATTTTAACAACTTTCATTTCTATTTTTATTAGTATACCACCTTTCCAAAGGAAAATTTTGCCCAAGGCGGTTTATAACAAACAGAAAGAAATACAATGCAGACACAGTTATCACATCAGAGAAATACAGCAAGTAAAGAAATCAATTTCAATAACTAAAACATCAAATATATATCATAAACAATGTACAAAATTCTAATAATAAGCTAAGTAATCTAGAAAATAATAATAATGTTTTTTATAATGCCCTTTCCACCAAAGGGCAGAACAAGAAACCTATAATTGACAACTTAAAGATTTTTTTTTGCCCAAGACAGAAAAAAATACAGCATCAAATAATGCATCCCATGTTATAATAACTAATACATTATGGAATCACAAATAATAATAAAGAAACATATAAAGCGGATGGGACAGCCAACCCCCAAGCTGATCTCCCCTCGTCCATGCCGGTGTTGGGGCTGGGTGCCGCTGGGGCTTTGTGCTCCTACAGCAGGTGGGGCGGCCAGATGCCAAGCTTCCTTTCCACTAGCATATTTCCACTGGAAGGCTATTCCAAATCCAGAGGTCACCACAGAAAAGGCCCTCTTGTGTACCACAGCCCCTTGCACCGCCAAGGCCAGGAGGGGCACGGCAAAAGAAAGGTGAGCTAAAGTAAAGTACTAGGACTTCCACCTAGCAAACTCTGGTTCCTCATATAGAGGACCAATATTAGCTGTGTCTCCATTACTCAGTAAAGGCACCGTCTCCATAGGGTATAATGGAAACTGGTCTCATTTAACGTGTCTCTGCTGCAGAGAAGTCCAATTTATTTCTGGGCCCAACCCAAGGATCTTACTCTGACTTTTAAGGGACTTTTCTGGCAAGGTGCATGGGACATTAGCTTGCTGGGAAGTTCCAGGAACTCACTGCATGCACACACGCACACACACATACCTTTTCTTTGTTTTGTTTCATGCTTGGCAAGTTCCCATTAAGCTAATGCCTCTTGGATCTCATCAGACCTGCAGGTAAATGAAACTATTCCGGGAAACTCGATGCTGCTGGTGGTTTATCTGGAATAGCGTGACCATTTCCATGGTCCCAGAACCAGCATTGTATTGGGAAGACTATGAGGATCCCAACACAATCCTGGTAGGATTTCACTTCAGCCTGAAGCTTCCGGGAAAGCCCTAACTATACACTGCACAAATGCCAAGGGGAGATCAACTTTTGTATTTCAAGCACAGCAGCTTGTTCTCAGCCCCCTGCCTTAATTTAAACTTTCAGAAAAGAAAGAGGAAGATCAAAGTATTTTAGGTCGCTCGAAACCAAATTATGCATCCATCCTGATGAGGAGAACAAATGTTTTAAATGAAACCGCTCCTCTGCAGGTGCCGCGATAGAGAGGGTGGTATTTTTCCTTTTGTCCACCTGCCATCCAGACACCCCAGCAAACGTTCATCAGCATAATTTCAGAGAGTCATTAGCCTTCATCACTAACTGCATTTCACTACCTGAGGACGTCAGCTGCCGTGACTGAGCACTGAGCAATATCCTGTTTTCTTTCGTCCATTGCAACAGCAACCATTCAATATTTTGAAAGGGTTTTGATTCTTTCATGCAGAACGGAAGGAATGCATAATCACTAACAAATGATGAGAACGCAGAACATAGATGTGGAAGCAGGGTGTGTGTGTTTTTTAAATCCCTGGGGTTTGCATTAAATAGAATCCATGTTATCAGTAAAGAACTTGTGGCTTCCAGATTCTCCAAAGACACCCATGTACTATTTCTGAATTTCAGACAATGAAGGCTATGCGTAGAGTCAGATGCTGCAAATTACAGTACCTGTAACGATCTGTTGCATATTTGCAAAGGGCTTGATAGCACTATTTATGCACCATTAAGAGCCAAGTTGACCATAGCAAAATCTTGGAAGGAAGTCAAAGCAATAAAGTTAGTGATATACCTGTTTAGGAGAACTGCAATTGCAAAAGATACAGCATTGCCGCTGAGAAGCACGGGAGCATCCACTGAATAATGCTCTCAGCAAACCTGGGGGCCATCAGCAACACTAATTGTGTTATGCTGATTGTCTAAAACAAGTGTGGCCAATGGAGAAATGAGGCTTTTTCTGGACATTCAATGGCTTAACAGATGTCTGTGTGGGAGATCAGAAATCCCTTAATGAAACATTATCGGGAAGGAGGGAGGGAGGGACGGAGGAGTTCACAGATCAGGCAGTACAAGTGCTTTTGTGTGCTTTAAACCCCTTTAAGTTAAAATGTAGGTTTTTTTTAAAAAAAATCCTTAACTCCCTTTTTGACATCACTCATTGCACTTGATGAAATAAAACATTTAAAAATGAACCGGTCTATGAATGTAATAAAGGGCCTTTCTGTACAGCCTCTAAAAACAGATTTAGAGCCAGATGCGGGAAGGATTAGGACGTGGCTTCCGCACAGGGACCGGAATTAGGGTCCCTTTGAGGATGCCGCGTCCTCACATCGGCACGCAAAACTGGTTGCTTAAACCAGTTTGCTGCCAAAATCCGACCCAGATGTAAGACCTGAAAAATCAGGTGTTGCATCTGGCTTTTCCCCTTAAACCGGTTCGCGCCTGTGGGGGGAAAGCTGGATTGCCAGCACATGCCCAGCTGTCAAAGAGGCAGAGTGCATGCCCTGCCACCATGACACGTGGGCGAGTCCAGCGGCCGGCTTCCCTGCCTTCTCTCTGGAAGAAAAGGGGCAATCACCCCTTCTCTGGCCAGGGGAAGGCGAGTCATACCCCCACCCCGCCGAGGGTCCCGCACTTGCACCAGCCGCCTTACCTCGTCGCTGCCGGCTCAATTCTGGGGCCAGCAGGCTGGCGTCGATCGCGGCTGCACGCGCCCCGGACTACAGTTCCCAGCAGCCCTGCGCTCTGCCTCTGTGGCAGCTGGGCATGTGCTGGCAGGGCTGGTTTGGGATTGCTGCTGGTGATTTCCCCATCCGCCCCTGCCGCCGCTGACCTACATGTCTGAGGACGCGCTGGGCCTCAGAAAATCTGACCATATTTTAAAACGTTCCGCCTGAAAACAGATCTTATAGATCCGGTGGCTCGTGAAGAAAGGCCTAAAGATACAACTACATTTCTTTTTTAAAAAAAATTAAAAATTGCTGGATGACAGTTATAGCACTATTATTAACATGGAGATTTCTTTCCACACACCATTCCCTGTGGTCAGTTTCAATCACCAGTCTTTGAAATTGACACTGCTGCTACATTGCCATGACGGGTCTTATGGTGGCCCAGGAGGGAACGAGCACCATGTCTATTCAGATGCTGCTTTGAATACTTAACAAGGGCAATATCATGGAGACATTCATAGCAGAAGAAGAAGAAGAAGAAGAAGAAGAGTTGGCTTTTATACCCATTTTTTCTCGTCCTTAAGAGGACTCAAAGCAGCTGGCAAATCTCCTGTTCTTCTCCCCACAAGAAACACCCTGTGATGTAGGTGGGTCTGTGAAAGCTCAGAAGAGAGCTGTGACTAGCCCACGGCTTCCTAGATGGCTTCGTGGCTTTCTACCCCACTTTTCTCACCTATTTAAGGGGACTCAAAGTGGCTGACAAACCTTCTGTGAGGTAGATAGGGCTGTGAGAACTCAGAAAGAGAGCTGTGACTAGCCCAAGGCCACCCAGCTAGCTCCATGAAGGAGTGTGGACTCAAATTGGGAGACCTCCAGATAAAAGTTTAACATTCTAACCACAAGGCTCAAAGCACCACACAGGCACACTGCAAAAAATGCTGGCCTCATCATCATCTTGTGATCATGATAGCAAGAATGCTAACACACCACTATTCCCACTTCCGCCATTAAAATTTTGAGAAAAAACATCCCTGCTGCATTTGCTTGCCAGGGGAAAACTGACACACTGGCCCTTTCTCCAGACTGCTTGCAGAGAAAGGACTTTCTCACCCCAGAATTCTGATTTCTTTATCTGAAAGGAAAGGTTAGGCTTCTCAGAATGTAGCTGTAGGTCTGCCTTTACAGTGAGCCAGTATGGTCTAGTGGTTAGGGAGCCAGACTCTTATCTGGGAATACTGGGTTCAATTCCACCCTCTTCCATGAAAGCCAGCTGGGTGACCTTGGGCTAGTCACAGCTCTCTTCTGAGCTCTCTCAGCCCCACCTACCTCACAAGGTGTTCTGTGGTGGGGAGAAGAACAGAAGTTTTATCAGCCACTTTGAGTCCTCTTAAATGGGTGAGAAAAGCAGGGTAGAAAAGCCAACTCTTCTTCTCCTCCTCCTCCTCCTTCTCCTCCTCCTCCTCCTCCTTCTTCTTCCAAGCCAGTGAGAGTTCACCCTTTTATTTTATTGCTGATCACTCTAGAGAACATGACAAGATACCGGACATTTTTTCCCACCCAATACCTTCATGCAGACACCCAGCAAGAAGAAGAAAACCAGTTTTCAAATGAACCTGTCAATTCCAGCTGCAGTGCCAAGAAATTGCACACAACCTCAGGAAAATTCCTGCTGTGCCAAAGCCTTTAATACCTGAGTTGTCACAGTATCCAGTCAAGCAATTTCTGTCTGCCTCTGTCAATACATGGTAGAAGCCGGGGGTTAATCTGGGAACTGCACAGCATCCATTACACAGGATGCCATCTTGATTTTCAGAATGTAAACGAGGCCAGTTCTGGCCCTCAGGACAATTTGAAAGGGCCCTGATGAATATGTTTCACAATATCACAGGTTTGCCCATACTTTCATTACAGGCAAGATCACTACTTTTATGCGTCTTCTTTTTCTATATTCTCCATTTCTCAGAACTGAGGCTGCCCTCACTGGAGGTGCACATTGCCTGCTTGGTTCACCATCAAACTGAATGTCCATTTGTTCAGTTCGAAAGCAAACCAGTTAATTGGGCAAACGGTTGTTCGCATTCGATTTTGAACTGGTTAAAAAAGAAAAGATGCCACACAGTGGCCCACCAATTGCTTCTTGGCATCTCAGGCAGAAGACAAATGCAAAGCCCTTAACTGCCCTTGAATCCCAGCAAATGCCCATTTCTCCAACCCAGTGAGGGTACCTGGGTAACCATTCTAGTAGCCATTAATACACCTGTGCTCCACAAATTTATCCAATCTTTTCTTAAAGCTATCCAGGCTGGTTGTTGTCACCACCTCTTTGGCTTCTACCCCCATCTTAGAGATGGGAAATGAAAGTCAAGACATCCTTCCCTAGATAGAATCCACCCAGCGAACTGTGGTTCCATAATCCTCTGTTTTGCACCCAAGCCGTATCACAGATGAGTCTGGGGTTGCCCTCTGTTCAAGGCCCACCCAGTCGACATGTGTTCAACCATGATATGGATTTATTGCAATCCATGCATATGAATGAGACACACATGTGATCGTTTTGTGTTGGGGATTGTTTTCTTTGCATGGTGATTCATATTGAAACTCTACTGCACATCCTAAGGAAATGGTATGAGCCCCACAATAGGATATCCGTGCAAGAGTATCCACGCTTTAAGCTTCCACATCAAGAGGGATTTCTGTGACAGGTTTCAGCTCTCCTGGGAGGAAATGCAAAGCAGATGGTCCTAAATCTATATGGGCAAGTGGTATCCTGTCCCCTTTCACAAAGGAAAAAGAGGACTGAATCTGTAAGCACCTGTATCTAATTGACTGGCAGTCCTCAAATAGTTAAATCATTCCCTCCCTCTCCAGCTATGATTCTAAAATTCATTGCAATAATAATCTTGCCAGCCGTCCTTGTTCTCCACATTAGTCAAATTAAAATGACCCAATGAATCAAGATGGTAGCAAATGCCATGAGTGTCTGTCCTAATAACTGGCAACATCTGAATGTGGTGCATATAGATAAAGGATGAGGAAGCCGTGGCCTCCAGGTGTTACATACATAAGAATATGGACACTTCATAAATGCTTTGTTGGCTTGAGCTAATGGCCCATCTGGCCCAGTATCCTGTTCTCACAACGGCTGACCATTTCCCAATGGAAGCCAAAAAGAAAGGAGTAAACCCAATACAGTCTTCCTCTTTCTCTGTACCAAATGGGTTCCATAACATTGATCTACAAAAGCAATTATTCCATTACGTTCAATGGGAAAAAGTCTATTCATAGAATCATGGAATCATAGAGTTGGAAGTGGCCTCTAGGGTCATTGAGTCCAATCCCATGCTCAATGCAGGGTTTCCTAAACCATCCCAGAGAGATGTAGGTCCAGCCTCTGCTTGAAGACCTCCGGTGAAGGAGAGCTCACCACCTCCCATGGCAACCTATTCCATTGACCGATCGCCCTCACTGTCATGAAGTTTTTCCTAATATCTAATCTGTACTGACTGCCTTGAAGTTTCATCCCGTTGTTTCTAGTCCTCCCATCTTGAGAATAGGGACATCCTCTGCACTGTGACAGCCCTTCAGAGACTTCCTATTGGTCCCTAAAGCAACCAGAGTCAAAGCCCTCCCAGCCTCATTGTTTTTAAGATCCCTGTTTATGATTAGCCTGAAGGGCTAATCCAACAACATCTAGAGGTTCATAGGTTCCCCAGTCTTATCATAAAGTTCTTCTAGTCCATACCAGCCATACACAACCATACTTTTGTCCATTCACATCACCCTTCTGCATGTGGGAACATCTAGGGTGCATCCCCAGAAGACTTATTTGCCTCTCTCATCTCCCTCTACTGTCACTCTATTCAAGCGGACTTTAAAAGCGCCCTGCACTTCCGGAATAAGTGTCCGCATGAGGCTCAGAAAATGCGCATTTAAAACGCACCTTCCGTCCCCAAGGAAGCGTGTTTTCTTTCCCTGCATCTTTTTTTCCCTGCCCCCTCTCTTGTTCAAAGGGAAAATAGCCATCGGTTCTGTTTGTCTCCCAGATCTCTGTCCCCCGAAAAGGTTTCTCGCACGGGCTGCAGCCATCCGCCGGGCGATGGTTTGCTCATTCCCTCTTAGGACTTTCAAACACTGTCTAAATCCACCCGGTAGAGCAGCGGTGACTTTAAGTACACCCACTTCATAACAATGTTGCAATCCATCCACTTCACACCTGATAAGACTTCACCCCTGATAACAATGTTGCAAATCTTTGCAATTCTGGCTCTTTGAAGTTCTGTGCTTTAGGGAAGGAGGGAAACTAATGCTTTCTGGCTTTCTGGCTGGCTTTCTGGCAGGCAGCAATCCCTGCCCCTTTTGCCATGGAGCATCCCCAAGGTAAATGCTGCAAGGCAAACCCGCGACTTCCAAAAAGAGCGATGAAACTCTTCTTTAAAAGGCAGGTATTTTGTCGCGGGTTTTCTTGCTTTTGTAGCGCTGGAAGCTCGTTAAAAACTCTGGCATGGGGGCACTCAGAGGCAAAAGAAGAGTTTTAGCACACTTTAAATTGCTTGGGAATGCACCGCTAGAGGTTCATAAGTTCCCCCATAAAGTTTTCTGGTCATTCCTTGGTAGAAGAAGAAGAAGCGTTCTGTCCTCCTTTTCCTACCCGTTTAAGGGGACTCAAAGCAGCTGACAAAGCTTTCTTTTCTTCTCCCCACAACAGACTCCTTGTGAGGTAGGTGGGGCTGTGAGAACTCAGAAAGAGAGCTGTGACCACCCCAAGGTCACCCAGCTGGCTTCATGGAAGAGTGTGGAATCAAACCTGGTATTCCCAGATAAGAGTCTGGCTCCTTAACCACAAGACCAAACTGGCTCACCAGTTTACTGATTACTTGCAGTGACAGTTGGAATCCAACCTCATCAAGAGGGCCATAGGTTCCCCTTATCATAAAGTTCTTCTGGTTCACACCAGCCATACACAACCATACTTTTGTCCATTCACATCACCCTTCTGCATGTGGGATGAGTTCCACCTGGAACAACCCCTTCCATCTGCTCTTTCATCTGCAGGCTCTTCTTCCAACTGGTGTCCCTATCTTCCAATGGAAGGAGAGCTTAAAGAAGTAAGTAGAGGAGGACTTTAGCTAGTCCTCCTCTCCATCAAGGGCTGTGAATGAAATGGGGAGGGGGCTGTCTGCCTGGCTCTTCTTGTCTGCCTTTTCCCAGTTTTCCAGATCTCTCTGAGAACAACAATTCACCCGTCTGGGATAGAGGAGGGTGAAAAATGCCCTTCCGTTTAGGAGTTAATTTTTATTCACTTGTAGATCACAAATCAAATCAAATCAGCAACTCCAAGCTGGTCCAGTTTGGTGGTTGTTAGAATATCTTCCCAGTATGCTTCCAAGAGAAGTCTAACTGGTACTGAACTACAATTCCCATCATCCCTTGCCACTGACCAGACTAACTGGGGTCCATAGTGTGGCCAGTTCAGATGTTTGCAGATCTATCAGAGGACAAAAATGAGCCTAGGCAACAGCTGGCTGTGCTCTCACCATCACCTGATTTTATGTGCTCCTTTCTGTTGTTCCTGTGGCTTGTATGGAAACCTACCTTTGATCCCTAGATACCCTTGCTTGGCCAATAGTGCATTTTACAGGATTTGAAAACACAGTTAGGGTTTACTTTTAGGCAGATCAAGACTAGAACTTCCTCTAGGAGTTACCAGTGTCCCCGCCCAACTACAAGGCTTCTTCCAAACATTCCATTGATGTGGTAACGCTCTTTTGAGATCATGACCATCCAGACCATTGCAGCCTGGAGTAGCCATTTGCATGTAGGGTGGGTGAACCCCCTCCCCTTCCAAGACATGCTCAGACTGGTACCAAGTTCTAGACACTTGCCCAGAGATATTTCCTCTGAGAAGGCATGTCAAGAATGTTGTTTCTCACCTTTCTGGCAGTGCAATGTCTTGGGGCAAGAATGGACATGACAGATGCATTTCTGCTTGCCTGTTCTGCCCTTCAGGTGACCAAATATCATTCCACCTATCCCATTTGGATACGGCCCAATTCTTTGTAGTTGTTTAGGACAGCTGGAAATGGTTTCAGGCAATTGTTACCTTTGGGTGACATCCAGCATTCCACAGCAAGCAAACCTCAGGTCACCACCTTTGATTGTTCATGAGAATGAAATTAGGAGGCAAAGGAAGAAGTTAAAGATTGGCATGGTTAAGAACTAAGAAGGGCCTTGCTGGATCGGGCCACAGCCCATCTAGTCTGGCATCCTGTCTCACCCAGTGGCCCACCGATTGCTTCTGAGCATCTCAAGCAGAAGACAAAGGCAAAAGCTTCATCTGCAAATGGCCTTTAGCCATCCTGCATGTCCCTTCTCTTCCCCTTCTATCTTTTAAGCCATATTAACTGAAGTCTTGGTGAACAGGGGATGGAGAGAGGCAACAGGGAATCTTCTTGTTCCTGGATTAGGCCAGACCATGGGAAGACTAGACTTTGATGGACTCATAGGGCCTTTCTGCACTTACTGGCATCCCAGTATGCTGTGAGACCTAGAGCACCTCTGGACCTCTCTCTTCCACACTCTGGTGTGGAACAGAGTGGCCACTACCACCACCACCCATCTAGCATGTTCCATCTGCACTGGATGGAGCATAGCCCAGTTTAGGCAGGCCAAAACAGCCACCTAGACTAGGACAGTGCTGAACCTTTTTGAAAAGGTCTACCATGATCTATTCATGAGTAAACCAGCCCAGGGAAGCATGTAGAAGAGCACACACCTCCATAGGTTGGTTTAACAGGGGGACCCATTTTGGGAGCACCCCAAACTGGACCACTGAAATTGGTTCTCCTGGGGCTCCAAGGCCAGGAACATTGATTCCTGTCTGTTGCAGCCCTCACAACAGGCTACAAAGCTTGTGCAAGCTTTGGAGTGGCATGAGAGCTGCCCCAGAATGAGCCATCCAAGTGTGGACAGCCTTGTTCCAGGACAGTTGGACCACCCCAGCTGATAGCCATTCCAGTAGACATGGGACCACGTTAAGACACAGGACACGTGACCACCAGTGATGCTCCACATGGTGCGATGGTCCAGATCCATGGCTTCAAGGCTTTTGGCAGCTTAACAGTCTGTGTTGACTGACAATATGTTGTTAGCTGCATCCAACCTGCAACAGACATCAGTGCATGCCGCTTCCATTGCATGCAGTGCGCAACTCATGATAGAGCATCATTTGCCCATTGTTTGTGGTTGTCTGTGTATAATGAGTCAACAGAAACATGTATTCTCAGACGGTTGAATTGCAGGAAACCGTGGGGGCTTTCTGGGCTTTCAAGTTGGCGGATTTCCTCTCTCTTGCTCCCTAATAGCTTTTTACTGTCATTTGATAAGGCTTAAAGCTGGGATGAAAGGCATGCCTGCGGCCTATCCCCTCATACTGCAAAGCCGGATGAATTAAATGCTTCCAGATGTTGCTGAAGTTCAACTCCCATAGGTACCATCCAATCTAGAATATGGCAAGGAACGCGGGGGTTGTTGTTCAGTAGCATTTGTAAGGCCATAGCCTAACCAGACCTGTCATAGTGTACAGGAACATCCTAGGAAGTTGTCATTGCTGAAGGCTCACAAGTCCATCTTTGGTACCTGCTTACAGGTGGGCATTTACCATTTATACTTAAGAGGCTTGGGCAACAAATACCCAATAGTTAAATGGCATCTGTATAACCAGAGGCCCGTGTGTTGTCCACAGAAGGCTCCTGAACCAGGCCTAAAAATCACATCAAAGGAAGAACTCCCAGTGTTCAGTTTTCTCTGATTCTCTGTTTTTCCCCTTTACAGCCTACCTTGAAGATCTTGCCCGGGGCCTCGAGCAAAGCCGAAGACTCCTTATTGTCCTAACCCCAGATTACGTTATCAGGAGAGGTTGGAGCATTTTTGAGATGGAAAACAGGCTGCACAACCTACTCATCGGCGGGGAGGTCAAAGTGATCTTCATCGAATGCCCCGAATTGAGAAGCAAAGTGAATTACCAGGAAGTGGAATCCTTAAAGCACACCATGAAACTATTCTCTGTCGTGAAGTGGAAGGGACCCAAGAGCAGCAAGCTAAACTCCAAGTTCTGGAAGCACCTTCTCTACGAGATGCCTGCCAAGAAAAAGGAGATTTTGTCTCGGCGTCAGGTTCTGGATTCTGCTGAGCAAGGTCTCTTTGGGGACCTTCAGACGGTGCCTTCCATTGCAGTGACGGATACTTCTGCCACTCTGGTTTCATCTCAGGCAGATTTGGGCAATTACCAGCAAGCAGATTCAGCACAAACAAGACATTATTGCAGGGGGTATGAATATGATGTGCAGTCTGCCACGCTGCCATTAGCTATCAGTAGTAACCACCACACGTATTGTAACATACCCTTGACGCTGCTCAATGGGCAGTTACCTCTTAATAGCAGCATGAAAGATGCTCAAGAATTTCACAGAAACAACCCTTTGCTGCCGTTATCGACGAGGGAGCTGAGCTTCACCAGTGATATATGGTAGCAAAGACCCACGCATTCTGACACATTTCAGAGCATCAGTGAGACAGAATCTTCAAGGACCCTAAATTCATAACTCCTGGTGCCAAAATATTTTGCCAAGTCACAAGATTCTCACTTTTATACTTGAACTTCTTTGTTTACATTTAAATAATAATAATAATACTTGCTAGAAAGGGGCAAAACCTACTTTTGTAGCTCACAAATCGGTTCATATCTTTTAATGTACAGTTTTGCTGCTTTTTTAAAAAATCAAAACAGAAACAGTCTATAACGAGATCGGAAGAGAGTTCTGAAGCAGGGTTTCCCATCTGATGATGGACTGACATTCAGTGCTATATAGGATGGTAGTAAGACTCCGTATTTATATATTAGTAGTACAGAAATTTGAACAAATTTCCTTCTTCCTTTTCCTTTTTTCTTTCTTAGAAAGAGCGTTAAATAGAAGCAACCACACACTTTGCAAATCTGCAGCGAAAGGAAATATTGCCATTTCAGGCCAACCTTGGAGGATGTATTCCCATAAGAGAACTATTTTTGGAGATCTTTCCGATATGATTTTCACCAATACAATTTGTTTTTCTTTGGGGGGGGGGGTTAAATAGGGCAGGCGAACGTCTGCCAGTGACAGCGCCGGCTTCCATGGAGCGAGTTCTGGATTTGGAAAACGTAGCAGCCACCTAACATTCACTATCATTTTGCTTCCAGACGTTTCTTAATCCTGTTTGATAGCTGCCTTTCTTGTTCTTAAATTCTTAGAAAGTTGGAAACCATTTAGACTCTATATGTTTTGAGGTTGTTGTTTTTTACAAAAAAAAATGTTTGTTTAGACTGTTTTTCAGGTTTCTAAGAACTTTTCCTTTACCTACCAGCAGGATCGTCTTGTTAACTGGCCACTGATTTGAACATGTCTTAGACTTGGTATTCATGGTAATGTAAACTTTACACAGGGTTCCTTTTACTTCTGCTTTCCAGACTGAACGGTGTTAGAATATACACCTCGACATGGAACATGCAATGTCATCAATAGGGGGAAGAAAACACAGCAATACTCACAAAAATAACTGCTGACTCATTCGGATTACCAGGGGAATGACTTCAGTTGCATTGATAATCACCTAAACAGCAGAGTGAATCTATAACCTGTAGGTACTTTGTAGTAAAAGGTAAATTGTGAGCAAGCCCCGTTGTCCTATTTCAAGTGGACATACTTAGGGGCAGTCCTTAGTTTGTACGCACCACACAGTTTCTTCTCCAGCACAGCCTCATTGTGTGTCCATACTGAAGGAGTCCTTTTACGTGGAAAGAGCACAAAAATTCGCTGCATCTTGCTGCACTAGTCCAACTTACCACCTAGGGGCAAGGCACATTGATATCATAAATGTGCATGCTGTTGAGCATTTCCACATTACTCTGTGCCAACCAGATGGCACAGGACACTGAAATCAAATAAACTCCCAAGAGCGGATAACTGCCCTCAACTATCATCAGTCGTACTTTGCATGGAGTGGTGTTACCATCGGTGTCACCAAGGTGACAAGATCCAACCAAGATCCTTCCCCCTCAATACATATTTATTTTTAATCTTACAAAGTTCTCACCTCTGCTTTGCCCCTGTGTTTTTCATTCCTGGTTTGCTTGTTTTGCCTTTTGAACATGTATAAGTCACAAATGCCATTCTTCTGTAAGGTCAAAAATTATCCAGTAGTTCAGAATAAGAGGCAACATTGGTAACTACATCTTGACTCTCGTGAACATGTGCGTAACTATGTGCCAAAGTGTATAAATGCGTGAGGTTGGATTTGGCCCCTTCCAACTTCACAGTTCTGTGATTTTATTATTTTGAATGGTTGATATAAAATATTATAGAGTAATTAGGATTTTCCAGTTTACCTTAAACCTAACATATACGATCTTCAATTTTAATTAGGGTTGGGAGGTAGATAAAAAGTAAACTAGTTCTTTGGCATGTATTTTCCAAAGACCTAATAAAGGGAGAAAGGAAAGCTTAAGAACCAAGAAAATCAGAAAACATTGAATGGTATTCCTTGAGGGTTCAGTCAATCTTGGGTTGTCTTGGTAGCCAATTACCATCTCCTTTCTCAGGGGTGAGTGGGTATTGCAGGCTAGCCAACACGCCCAAATTAAATGGCATGGCTCACACTTGAGACTGCCAAATTGACTCCATCTTCATTCAGGTAGACCATGAATGGGATGTTCTAGGCACACACATTTATCATCTACTCTGTGCCTTGGAGGTAGCTTCCTGACATAGAGTTAAAATAGATATCTTTTTCAGGAATTTGTGAGCTCTCTAAAGTCAGGCATCCATCCATCCATCCATCCATCCATCCATCTCTGCTTGGAGTCTGAATTTCAGGTCTTGAGAGGTATGTTTTGGCATCTTCTCCTGTGCATACTAAGTCAATCTGGTACCATGGAGAGCTCTCATGTAGTCTCCATGTACAGGTCATCCAAACCCCTGTTCTCATGTTGCTCCCATGCCAGAAGATGTGCGAGCATTCTCATTCATTCTGTGCAAGGCAGGGATGGCCAAGTGAATATGTAAATCCTCATGTGCGTGTCTCTCCCAAACCACAAAAGTGTCACCCAACAGGGGCACATGGATTACTTCTGAAAGAGCAGCAGGCTTAGGAAAAGACTCCAAAGCTTCCCTTTCATCTCACCAAGCTACATTTTTGGAGAGGAGAATTTTCTTTCATCTGTTTTAAGCATGGTGACTTACAAGCAGTTCTGCATTTCCATTCTAATGCATTCCAGTCATATGCTGTAGGCTTTGTTTCTATGGAGAACTGCTTATACTTGTTTAAAAGAACAGCCATAAAACAAGACTCATTAGAAAGGGGCAATCTGAGCAATCTGAATTCTCTTTTTCTCCCTCTAATCTTAACTTCAGTTTCCTCTGTTTCCACATCAACTTATGATTTTTATAATGTTTGTGCACATATATATGCAATGCAAGTAAGATGCACTTTTTGCAAGCAATAAAGTGCTTGTAGTAATGCTATTTTTCACAAATATCCCTCCATTTGTACATATTTTCCCCTGCTGTTTTTGTAGGTGTTTTGTTGCTGTTTTTGGCAAATGGCAGGACAGAAGTCTGCAAATCAAGTGAACTCAAAAAGATGCTGATTTGGGCACCGTGATGTTCTTCCCTTCCCTGTGAGAAGTCCAATGTTGATTTACCATTTCCAAAGGAAGAAAAAAGAAGAAACTCCCTTTTGAGTTTGGAGCATTCCTCTTTTCACACCAAGGATAGCTGAAAGTATTTTCTCCATGCATCTATTATTTTACTGTTCTGTGGTGGGGGTGGGGGTGGTAGGGGTTCCTCACATGCATGGAATTTATTGATTCTGCAAGCAGTCTGTCTTATGGTAGGTGAAGACACAGAAGATCTGTCTGTCTGGGAAAGAACTTACAATCAATAGCTGCCAACAGGCATCTAGGATAGAATCACATACATTTATGTGTATGTGTGATATCCCACAGTGCAATTTCCTAGGATATTTGGGGAGAATCCAAAGTCTACTGGGGCCTTCTCCCACTTTGGGATTCTCTCTGAATATGTTACTGGGAGACAATGGCAGCTGGGGTGATTATGATGATTAAGCAATAGAGAAAGCTCCTAAACCTGCAGTGCACATGAGCTGGATGAAAGGTAGATTTCCAGGCACAACAACATGCTTCAAACAAAACCAACTGAGCACCAGCTCAGCAGGAAAGGAGGCTACTTTGCCCTCCACTTGCACTGACAAATATAAGAACCTAAGAAGAGCTCTGGTTGGTCAGGCCACAGCCCATCTAGTCCAGCATCCTGACTCCCATGGTGGCCCACCAGTTGTTTCTGGGCATCTCAAGCAGAAGACAAGGGCAAGCCTTCACCTACTTTTAGATCTCAGAAAATGGCCTTTAGATGCCTCCTGTCTCTGTCTTCAACCTGGAGGTGGTACCCTGTCATCCATTTAGTAGGCATTGATACACCTGTCCTCTGTGACTGAAGAGGAGCCCTGCTGGATGAGGCCACAGCTCATTAAGTCCAGCATCCCATCTCACACAGTGACCCACCAATTGCTTCTGGGCATCTCAACCAGAAGACAAGGGCAAAATCTTCACCTGCTCTTGACTCATGAATGCCACGATGTTGCACCGAGTCTGAAGTGCCCTCATTTTTTTTCTTCTAGGCCAGATGTGGAATTGCTCTGGATCTCTTCAATCAGGTCTACTTGTAAACTGGGATAGGGGCTTCTTGTGACAGTTCTGGACTGGGATTGCATTGTCCAGTGCAAACAACTTGGTCCGGTCTCCTGACCAAGTGCTGAAGGGGCCTAGTCTTTGATCTCGCAGCATTCCTCTTGTACTCCACTTTCTTTGCAAGCAAGTTTCTATTCAGGAAAATAACAGGGATATAGTTACCTTTCCGAGAGTTTTTCAGGAGAAATGCACTTGTCAGAAGAACTTTAGCACGGTTGTTCTATGACGGTAATACTGGTGGGAAACAAAAGTACACTCAGTTAAAGAACAGAAGGAGGGGGCAATTAAAAGCCATTTTCCATTTTCATTAACTAATTATTCAGTCCATTTTGTTTCTAAGAGTTTCATTTCATTTTGTTCCCATTCCATTCCAATGTACAACATGCTCCTAGTAGAAATATATAGTTGCAGATGTCCATTCACTACCAATGTAACACATATTATGATCCATTGCGCATCAGTTTGGTGCACCTGAAAACATTATACATCTATGGCTAAATGTGTATAATTGATGTAAATGTATGCAAAGAATACAGAGAGAGAGAGAGTCAGTTGGATTGCTTGCAAACTAGGGGTGTTTTTCCACTGTCACTAGAAGTACCCATTAAGTACCCATTAATGGGTACAAAAATGCCATCATGTACCCATTAATGGGTACTTAATTGGTACTTTTAGTGACAGTGGAAAAACACCCTAGTAAAAAGGCTTTTAAATGTAGGCACCTTCACCTGAGAAGTAGGGATGTGCACGAATGTTTTTTTGACATTCTATTTGAATCGAATTGAATACCCAAAAATCCGATTCAATTCAAATCTTTTAAATTTAAATTTAACAAGATTCAATTCTTGTTTACCAAATTCAAATCTTTTCATTTGAATTTTTTATTTGAATCTGCACATACACCTCCTCCCCATATCTGTACACATCCATACGTGTCCGTATGCATCCCGTAGTTATCCCGTATGCAACCCATTTTTGTCCCGTACAGATTTGTATGAATGTGTACAGATGCGGGAAAGATGCAGAGAACTGGATCCGACAAGGGGAAGTATTTCTTCACCCAGAGGGTCATCGGTTTATGGAATGTGCTGCTGGAAGAGGTGGTGACAGCTACCAGTCTAGATCGCTTCAAGGTAGGGTTAGACAAATTTATGGAAGACAGATGTATCAATGGCTACTAGAATGAATGCCTAGGTGCATCCTTCAGGCTGTGGGGTGGGGGAACAGGACACTTCTAATGTCATTTGCTGGGATTCAAGATCAGGAAAAGGTTTGTCCTTGTCTCTGCTTGAGATGCCCATGAGCATTTGGTGGGCCACTGTGTGCGACAGGATGCTGGACTAGGTGGGCTGTGGCCTGAACCAGCAGGGCCGCTCTTATGTTCTTATGTTCAAGTACCCATCCTGTATGAATCCATACTCGTGCGAATCTCCGGATAATTCAAATGAATAGATCCAAAGTTTGAAATTCGATTCAAATGTTTACATTCAAATTTTGGGGCATTCTAAATTGAGTTTGAATGTCAAAATTTGGCACATTTGATCGGATTCCGAATGCCTATGAATATCCGTGGACGTCCCTACTGAGAAGTGTTTCCAACCTCATCAGAGCACAAACCCTACTACTCAAATCTTCAAAATTCAGTGAGAGTGAATTTTTGACCATTCCTAGATGATAGCTATGTAAATTCAAAAGGAGGTGTTTCTACGATCCCCAGTGCCCACCTATTCTGCCCCCCCCCATGCAAGCCTCCTCCTACCTGCTTTGGAGGGGGCAGGTAAGTTAAAACAAGATGGATTTTTTTTTTGTCCTGATTTCTTTTATTTTCCGGATTTTCTGGAAAGTATACAAATTGCACATGGTACAGAAAGTAATAGGTAGGAATTAGACTCATTACAGTAATGAAAATTTGTAGTGGTAGTCCGGCACATACTTGAGTATAGATGAATTCAAATGTGCATGAATATTCTAAACACTCAAAATTCAATCAAATTCAATTGAATGTGGACATTCAAATTTGAATAGAATGCCTTCACATTCGAATTTAAACATTTGAACGAATTTTGAATGTTCCAAAACATTCATTCAAATGATTCGAATCTTTGAACGTCCAGATACATGTGTGTTACATACTTATCTGTATGAATATCATATGTATCTATATGGATTTGTGCTTATAATACGGGATGAAAACAGGATGCATACGGGAAAAAACGGGATGCATAAGAAATGCACACAGATACATATAACGCATAGGAATGTTGTCGACATTCATATCTGTAAATACGACATTTGTATCTTCAAATTCGTATCTAATTCGTATCGGATTCGAATTGGTTTTTCTTGCATTTGGATTTTAAACATTTGAATTGAATGTTTTGACATTCAAATTGACTTGAATTTGAATGCAAAAATAATTTGTGCACATCCCTAGACTGCATTGCCATTTGATGATCCGTGGTGCCCACAATGGTTAAGGATCATGGGAGTTTTAGGTTTTGTTTTGTTTTTAAAGAGCTTTTCCAAAGACATCCTGCTGGAACCTTCGAGAGATGATGGAGCTGTCTGGACGATACTTAGTTAGACCAACAGGCTGTGCTGTTGTATATAGATGTCTGCATTTACAAGAAGTGGAAAGGAGGAGAACAGATCTTTCAGAATATGGTGGCCAGTATTTCTGCTGAAATTCTCTCTTCAACATATTTATTAAAAGAAGAGCAGCCCTGGGTCTTTTCTGGTGCTGATCTGGATTAGTGGGTCCCACTGATCTGGATTTTGTTATGGTGTGGGCTGGATCAACACCCTCCACGCTGATGGCACTGATCTGGCCCATGCTTCTGCACAGCTGCAAAGGTAACAACCACCACACACACAGACCCCTCTGAAGACTAGCAATGACAGTTCCTAGCCTTAGGACCCCCAGTAGTTCCAGAACATAGAAATGTGCTGTCTGCACACTTCTTGTAATCCAGAACAGGGACCTTTGTCTGCTTGTAAATTAAATGAGTCTGCAACAGATCCAGATGAAGGGCCTCCTTAATCCAGATCTAACTCAATCCAGCGCATTAACGTGCAGATCAAGAGGTCTGTGATCTGGATTAAAAGGCTCCTTAATCTGGATCAGTAGAGAGTGCGGAAAGGGCCCTAGTCTCTCCTAGGGGTCTGCATGAAAGCAATTGTCAGGATTCGATATGATTCGAATCAAATATCAAAAAAAATTCTATTCAACTCTAATCTTTAAAATTTGAATTTGACCAAATTCAGTTTGAATTAAGCAAATTTGAATCTATTCATTTGACTTTTTGATTGAAATTTGCACTTACAAATGTCAACAACATTCTTATGTGCCCATATGGATCGCTATGCATCCCATACGCGTCCGTACGCGTCTGTATGCATCCTGTAGTTATCATGTATGCACCCGTTTTCATCCCGTACAGATTCATACACATACATACGGATGCAGGAAAGATGCTTATCTGCAAGTACGCGTCATGTACGAACCCATACGCATAACGTCTGGATAATTTGAACAAATAGATCCAAAATCGTAAATTCATTCAAATCTTGAAATTCAGACATTCAATTTGAATTCAAATGTCAAAATTCAGACAGATTCAGTCAATTGTCGAATACCCTTAAATATTCATATACACTCTTAGGGTGTTTTTCCACTGTCACTAAAAGTATCCATTAAGTACCCATTAATGGGTACGTAATGGCATTTTTGTACCCATTAATGGGTACTTAATGGGTACTTAATGGGTACTTTTAGTAACAGTGGAAAAACACCCTTAGTCTCTCCCTTGAATTCATGTGAATACCAGGAACATGTTTATCGCTGTGCAAGCAGCACTAAGAAACTGTGTGTGTTGTGCTGTCTTTGCTTCTAGATGTTTACGTGATGCACAGAAGAAGACACCAAAGTGTTGAAAAAGAGCCAAAATACTGTGGCTTTTTTGAAACTAGCTTCCAAGGGGCTTTGAGACTGCTCTGAGCAGTAGAGGCAGCATCAAAGTACCAGTCACTCTAAAAGAGTGCTTGATGCCATGTAGTGAATCGGGCATCTTCACCCATTGGAGGTACCCAGTGATAATACTTTTCAGTTCTCTCTCATGGCCTGCCCCATTGGGTAGGGAGGGGTGGTTACTCCAAATTTCCAAGCAGTGAGGAAGGGGATCTGTGTTTCTGCTGCAACTGGCATAAGAAACCTACTTGGGCAACAAAGAGGAAGTCAAGAACTTTCACTTCCACAATCCTCGATCCAGTTCCTCAGCTCAACCTGCAGACAAACTCCAACATAGAATTGTTTGACTGAAACCTACTCCATTTTAGAGGAGGGACCTCTTTCAGGTTATGGGGTACCATAGAGTTGTGACCAACTCTTGGTTGACCGCATGGGCACCTTTATGCGGTGTTTTGTTGTTTTTTTGGCAAAGATACAGAAGAGATACGGGCAAAGGCAGAGGATCAAACCAATGACCTCTGTTTTTCAGGCTGTGCGCTCTACTGGGCTTCAGCTACGCCTACCTTATTCAGGACCCCGTGCCAATCCAGCCTAATTTAGAAGTCACTGCCTGAGGACAAAATGCTGTTGGAAGCTGACTCCACATTTTTGCAAGTGGCTGTTCTATCCAGACAATCGCTAAACTACTCTCAATTAATGCCACTGGAAAACACGATGAGTCAATAAGTTGATAAGGTACAAAAGAACAAAGTGTTAAGAAATGCAATAATTCACACATCATCTATGCTTGTTTGACAGTACAGTAGTGGTTTTAGTATTTGCAATAGTAGCCTTTTACGACCTCTTCCCCCCATTGCTAATCAGTTATCCTTGGCCCAAGATATTCCTTCCACCATGTTTCTGCCCTTTGCACAATACTTTAATTTTCCAACAATGCAAGACAAGAGGTGACCAAGCCCAGAAAGGCATGGCTTTTAATTCATCCGGCCAAATCCTCAAGACACATAGGCTCCATAATTTATTTTTCTACAAAAAGATTTTTAATTCCCTTGAAAATATAAATCAATGTTCTAACTATTGTCTCAAAAGGAAAAAAAAAAGGAAAGAATTTTGCACTTTAAAAGAAAAACATTCCCAGCAATTGTATTTACACTGGTTCTTTAAATAAGAAAACACGTAATCTAATTTCTGGAAAATGTGTGGGAGGGGCATTGCATGAAGATATGATTACATGAAAAGCTGTACATTTAATTCTTTTTTTTTCAAGGCTGTTCTTATATCTAGTTCATTAACATGTCAAGTAGATTCCTATATTGAGCATGCAAATAGATTCAGGATTTTTCTGCTTGCTTTGATTTCTTTACTTCGCAGCAATTGGACCACGGGCATCAAAGTCAGGTGGTAAAGACACCGTCCACCCCAGGTTGTCACTTCTAAACTTCAAAGTATAGTTTGCTGCTGTACAGGGATCACCAGAAAAGGACAATTTTTTCCATTTCCTCCAAGGACTCCAGCCATTTTCTTTTGTGTCTCTGTATCTCTATCGTTTAGATCTAGCTAACAAGTCACAAAGCAGCTTTCTATGGAAGACTTCAAACTGTGTCTACCATGTACTTCTACAATATATACATAAAAAGGAACCTCGGTGTGAGTCTTCTTTTGGGGTGGGATGTGGAAGGAACATCTTATATCTCGTAATCACTGGGGTTGATTCTGCACTCCTCCACAAAGCCAGCTGGGTGACCTTGGGCTGGTCACGGCTCTCTTTCTGAGCTCTCCAACCCCACCTTCCTCACAGGGTGTCTGTGGTGGGGAGAAGAACAGATGGTTTGTCAGCCACTTTGAGTCCCCTTAAGTGGGTGAGAAAAGCGGGGTAGAAAAGCTAGATAAAAGCTAGATAGTAGAGATGTGCATGAATGGGGTTTTCGGCATTTGATTTGTAATCAATTGAATGTTAGAAAATTTGTATTTGTTTGAATAGATCCCCTTCTAATGTGGTAGGATTCTATTAGATATGAATGTATTTGTACAAATTCATACGAATATCCGATACAAATGAATACGTATACAATATGTATCCGACATGAATGCATACATATTCCGATATATGTCTGATACTTATCCGATGTGTATCCCATAACATATCCACTCTGAAAGGTTCAAATCTGACCTGAATCCACTTTTAATCCACTCTCATTCCATGTTGAATGCAATCTGGATCCGTTGCAGATGTGACTGGTGCAACCACTTTCCTCTCTCCCCAGTTTAACTGATTTCCGAACTATTGATCCGAATGTTAATCTACGAATGTCGTAACATTTGATTCATGCACAAATGTCCACATTCAAATGAATTCAGACAAATAACAAACACTACAAATATTTGTACACATCCCTACTAAATAGTGGTAACTAGACAGAAGCCTGGGGAATTTGGTGGAATTAAACATTAGTTGTGATATGCAAAATTCGCTTTGAATTCATACATTTGATCAAAACTTTTGTATTTGCAGATATTCACATCAAAACAAAGGTTTTGTGTATCCAAAAGTTTGCTTGTAACAAACTAGTCTGCCACTTGCAGAAATAAATAATTCAATCAAATATTTGTGTTCAGGAACCTCTGGATGCCAGGATGAGAAACTGAATATTGGCTTTTAAAATAATGAATTAGGGATGTGCCAAACTGGTTCAGATTCAAAGCGGTTTGAGTCAAATAGGGGTGTTTGAAAAATTTGAATTCAAACTGAACAAAGAAGTATTCTAATGAACCTGGCTAACACACCCTGTTCAATCGTGGTTCAAATTGAACCAAACTCACTATTCCTTTGTGGTGGTGGTGGTGGTGGGGAGTTCAAACTTGAAACCAAACCAAACCACACACAGACAGACACACAGTTGTGCACATCTCAATCATTAATTGAAATTCTTGTCATTTTAAAACCTTTCTCCCCATCAGCGAAGGTTTTCTGCTTCTGCCAATATGTGCTGTTTGCGATCCACGTGATAAGTTTTAGTTCCAGATAACTTCGGTCACTAGAGAAATCATTCATTCTCCGTACTTCTAATTTGAATCCTAAAATAAACCAAAGAAATGATAAGATGCAGAAAGCCAGCTTTTGAAGAAAAAATGACAGTACTTCAGTCATTCCAGAACAGCTATACCTTTCCACCACTTTCCTAATTCATGCAATAAGAAAAAAAATGGATTTAATATACACCATATCCCTGAATGCCTTGGAAATATTAGTTTCTGTAGATACACAAGTATGACATTGCCTAAACTCTTTATGATTGTTCTCTGCCAATCATTCAAATGAGCAGGGAAGATACAGGACTTCTGAATATTTTATAGGCAACAGAGAAAATTGCATAATACATTACAGAAACTAGAACAATAGGAGAAAGGAGGGAGCAATTCATTGTGTTTGTAACAACATATGCAGGACGTTGATTTATTTTTGTGGATTGTTGAGGAATATTTAACCTTCCTCTTTAGACTATGGAACTGTCACGTCCATGTGACTAAAGTGGGGAAAATATGCAAACTGGGCACATAATTTGAAGAGCAGAAGGTTTAATCTTCACATTCACTAATTTAACCCACACAAGGCAATTAATACACAGTTTAATAGGACAACTTTGAAGGGAAAACTTAAAACGTACAACAGATATAAAGCTTCCCTCCTTTTCTCTCATCCCCTTGTCTCTCTTTTTCTCTCCTTTCCCCATTTATAATTTAAATTGTAAAGTGGGAAGCCTGCCAATAGAAACAGATGACAAGCTGTCAGCATTTTTATTGCATTGCAATATAACCAAGCTGGAATATAAATAAGTGTTTTAGAGAGGCAGCAGGGTCAGCAGATAAACAGATTATGAAACTCACTAGACAGTAAGGGTGCCATGATTTAAAACTGGCCCAGAATCTGTGCCTTCAAACACACATTGACTCCTATATATTAGTAAGCAAAGCTCTCTCTAACGAATAAGCTGACCAGAAAAGTGTGCAATGCTTAAAGTCGAAAGTGTCAGACTGCAGTAAAGGCAAAACAGAACCAATCTAATAAGGGCAGGGTGAAATTCTTCTAATCAACTTTAAAAAGAAGGAAGGAAAAACCCCTTCTTGTTTCTGAAATACGCACTCTAGGAGCACCCATTTTGACCCTGTGCCAGACAACCATGGACACTTTAAGATCATGTTTTTCATGAATTCTTGGTTTGCTGTCCAAATACAGGAAACCATTTCAAATTCAGGCCCATCTGTGTGATTTAGGCTCTTAGGCAAGTCTGCCTTTGTTCCCCCTTCAAGCAGAGTTTCATTATTGACACCAAGTCTGTGTAAAGATATATCAAAAGGGGTAGGGGTGTGTGTGAAGCCATTTTTCCACGTTCTATTCAAGTTGAGGGGGCCACAAGGGGAGTTTTGGGGGGAGGGTGGCTGGGGAGTGGCTGGGGTGGAGAAGCTCCGGACCTTCTAGGATCCTTAGAAGCTTCTACCCAAGCTTCTACGGATTTCGATTCGTGGACGGACAACAGTTGCATGTGCACGTACGCCTCTTTTCCATATCTGTACACATCAGTATGGGTCCGTATGCATCCCGTAGTTATCCTATACAAAACCCGTTTTCATCCTGTATGGATCTGTACAAATGTGTACTGATGCGGGAAAGATGTAGATCTTCATGTACTCATCGTGTACGAACCTGTGCACATACAAATGTCCAGATAATCTGAACAAATAGATCTGAAATTCGAAATTTGATTCAAATGTTTACATTTGACTTTTGGGACATTCTATTCAAGTTTGAATGTTGAAATTTGGCACATTCTATTGGATTTCAAATGCCTAACCCTAACCGTAACCCTAGTTCACACAATTATAACGGAAGTCTGGATTGAATGGGTTCCTCAGGCCCTTAAATCCAGACTCCTTTAAAGCAGTCTTCAATCTGGTCTTCAGCTTTGAAGGCACCCGTTCACACTGCAATTGGGGCAATGGGGTCCAGGAGTGGGCGTTAATGGTTGGCCACGGTGACCAATCATGCTGCCCGACCTTCACGGCTTCTGCTTCAGGTGAAACAGATACTCTGGAAGGGTGCTCCGGTATTCTCACTATGATCCTGTCTAGCACCCATTGTCATCGGGTGCTAGACTGCCAGTGGAGACGCATTGGGTCCTTGCAAAGATTTGGATCTTCAAGGACTGGATTTGTTGACGACCCCATTTCAAAAATCTGGATCTTCCAAGATCCGGATTAAGGGAGGTAAGTGCGGAAAAAACCTTTGAAATACAGCATGTGGCCCTCATGTTCCCAAGCCTTCTCTAATCTGCCTTTTTTTAGCACCGAATGTTAATGAGAGCATGATGGGACATACTGGTGTGTGAACAATCCCACCTCAAAGCCTAAGACACCCCAGAAATGCTTTTATTTCATGTGTCTGATCACAGCCCAAGATTACCTTAAGCCAGCACTGCAAGATTGCTGCTAGAAGAGCCAATGCAATTCTAGGCTGCAATTAAAAGGCAGGATCCACACAGCACCAAAAGGTACCATGGATCGGAGTGTTCAAAGGTTGTGAGCAATCATACTGTCCCAGAGGGGAGGAGAGCATTGTCAGAGGTCCTGAAAGCATGGGCCTATTTTGGAAGCTATTGCCTGGGGATTCCAAAATGGTCCTGAGCAGAAACATTAATGCCGGGGAATGTTCCTGCCACTGATATGTGATGTCCATAATCTAATTTATTCTGTACTGGTGAAGGCTCCCCTGGAATTCTCTGCTCACTTCTGGGCAGGTACCACATTTCCCTGAGAATGTTGGCAGTTTGGAGCAGGTTCAGAGAATGTTCAGAGAACAAAGATGATACAAAGGGCGCGATTAAACAGGTGTTTTGGGACACTCCAGAGTGAATTTGAGAGCAATGGGACAAACATAAAATATATATTTAAAAAACCCTTTGCCTCATTCTGAAGTGTCTCCTTGTGCACCCCTTTTGCAAATGCACAATAATGACTCTGAGGGCAACTTCCAGTTTAGGACAGATGGGGTGGGAAGTCCTGTAGCCAATAGCAGCCTACTCCCACTGTCAACCAATCCAGTCCATGGAAAATCAGCTGATGAGGCACGGAAGCTGTCAATGGGAGGTAAGGGCTTAATTGTTTTTAAAATGTTTATTTTTAGTGTGTCTGCAGATGGGGCGCTCCTTGATCAAAGAATGCCCCAAAACTGCTCTTGTGTGATTAAACCCAGAGACTTGGGAACTGAGGGAAGTCGATTGTTCCGGCTATAAAAGGGTGCAATGAGCAAGCGTTTTAATGTATGCCCCATGGCTGTCTTGGCTCAAAGACAGTTGGCAACTTTGTGGGATAATACCAAACACATACAAACTGCATTTCCCCCCTGGATTGTGAGTTTCCATAACTAGCAATTCCAAATTGCCTTTCACTGGAAGTATTGGGCGTGGGGAGATGGTGTTGGGAAAGAGACAGCCAAACTGTGATCCAAACAAAACCTTTTGCATTGTCACTAATTATTTCAATGTTATTTAATGTTTAATTGCCACCCTTGGCAGCCAACACATTCTGCTATTCTTTGGAAATCTGATGTGCTAAGTTTGCAGGAGATGTTTCCAAGACACAAAATAGCAGCTGCTTCTCTCTCTGGCTCTCTCTTTGCTTCTGCATATTCTGTTTAATATAAAAGAGGGATTCATCTCATGGCTAAAGGAAAAGAAGAGGTACTGAAAGCAGCCGTGAGGATTTAGTGGTCTATTATTATTCAAGAAACTCCTGTGGCTGCGAAATACCTTCAGCAATGAACTATTGGACTGAAAAGGTGAGGGGAAAAGCAAAATTGTTGCAACAGGGTCTCCCGACATATAAACTTGGCACAGACCGTAATGTAATGGTGCAAAATGGGCGTGGGAACATGACCAAATCTGCAGAAATCAGCAGTATGAAGCAGCAGAATGTTAACTGTTGCAGAGACCAGTTCTTTCAACCTTTGGGCCCATTTCTTATTTTCCTGCTGGGTAGTCAAAAGTGCAGCCTGAGGAGAAATAAAACTGCATCCTTTCAAACTCCCAAAAGCCAGAGAAATCAATGTCCATTTTACTTTCCAAGTTACAGATGCTGAAGGGAACCTGGAATGTGTCTCTTCTGAGAGAAAGGAAAGAACAGAAATTGGCCAAATGGGTCACCTGGAGTAATTATAACCCTGACAGACATTTTATGACTGGACATGCAGGGAGGAATGCAAAGTGCCTTGGTGTGGAGGAACGGGATAGAGATGGGTGAAAGAAACTCTGGAAAGCCCTAGGTAAAAAGGTAAGTCTTCAGTTGGTGCCTAAAAACCAGAATTGTAGGCACCTCATGAACATCAGAGAGGAGACTGTTCTCTCCACAGAGAAGACCTGACCATAGCTATTTATTTATTTTATTTGTTTACATTTCTATCCCACCCCATACCCGGAGGTCTCTGGGCGGGTGGCCACAGATTAACCAACAGATTAAAAACAAGATACACATTAAAACAAGATGCAGATTAAAAACACTTTAAAAATTCAACAAATTTAAAACAGTATGCTCCATATTGCATTAATAATGACTGTAACTGTGGCAGGGGGAAGAATATAATCAACTCATCCAAAGGCCAGGCCAAAGAGGTGTGTCTTTACTGCCTTGCTAAATATATATAAGGAAGGGGCATGACGTGCCTCGAGGGGGAGACTATTCCATAGTCTGGGGGCCATCACCGGGAAGGCCCTCTCCCAGGTGCCCACCAGCCTCACTACTAGTCACAAGATGACATTCAGTAATTTGTGGTACTTGCAGGAGGACCTCCCCTGAAGATCTTAATGGTCCCATAGGTCTGTTGAGGAGGTTGTTAAAGGCTTTGCATGCCAAAGACAAAATCTTGAACCTGTTCTGATAGCTAATTGGCAACCAGGGCAAGGGCTTAAGCTCAGGTGTGAAGTGTATACAGCAAAGTGCCCCATTTCAACAACCTGGCTGCTGTATATTGATGAATCCATAGGGTTATAAAGAAATATAGAGCATGGTAGCAAATAAGGTTTTATTTAGGACTTGGATTTTTCAAAGATGCTGTTTAATGAATTGGTGGGGGTGGGGGAGCCCAGTTATATTTTTCATTTTATGTCATGTCGCATAGGAAACCAAGGATTTCTGGTTATTCTTAACTGCACATCATGTATATCTTATGTTTATTCCTTTTTTGCTTTCTTTCCTGTGTTCCTTGCTTCATTTTAGTAAACAAGAGGTAGAGATAGAGATGATAGTAGTAGTGACAGAGGTAGGGGTAGAGGTAGAGATGGAGATAACGGAGGTAGTGATAGAAGCAGAGGCAGGGGCAGAGGCAGAGGCAGGGGTAGAGGTAGAGGTAGAGATGAAGGTGGGCAAGATAGGAGGTGGGGATGGTGGAGATCATGGTAGAGGAAGAGGCAGGGGTGAGGTGGAGGTTATAAAGTAAAGGGAAAAAGGGAGATGATAGAGGGAGTCGTAGAGGCAGGGGTAGGGGTAGAGATAGAGATGGAGATGGAGATGATAAAGATAGAGATAGAGATAGAGATAGAGATAGAGATAGAGATAGAGATAGAGATAGAGTTGATAGATAGAGATAGAGATGATAGATAGAGATAGAGATAGAGATAGAGATAGAGAGTAGAGGTGTTAGAGGAAGAGGCAGAGGTAGGTGGAGGTGGAGGTTATAGAAGTAAAGGGAAAGAGGGAGATGATAGAGGGAGGGGTAGGGGTAGAGATGGAGATGATAGAGATAGGAGTAGAGGTGTTAGAGGAAGAGGAAGAGGTAGGTGGAGGTTATAGAAGTAAAGGGAAAGAGGGAGATGATAGAGGGAGGGGTAGGGGTAGGGGTAGGGGTAGAGATGGAGATGATAGAGATAGGAGTAGAGGTGTTAGAGGAAGAGGAAGAGGTAGGTGGAGGTTATAGAAGTAAAGGGAAAGAGGGAGATGATAGAGGGAGGGGTAGGGGTAGGGGTAGAGATGGAGATGATAGAGATAGGAGTAGAGGTGCTAGAGGAAGAGGTAGGTGGAGGTTATAGAAGTAAAGGGAAAGAGGGAGATGATAGAGGTAGGGGTAGGGGTAGGGGTAGGGGTAGGGGTAGGGGTAGGGGTAGGGGTAGGGGTAGGGGTAGGGGTAGGGGTAGGGGTAGGGGTAGGGGTAGGGGTAGGGGTAGGGGTAGGGGTAGGGGTGGAGATGATAAGAGTTAGGAGTAGAGGTGTCAGCGGTATAGGTAGAGAGATATAAAGATAAAATGCAAAATGGAATTGGTATAAAAAGCAGATGATTGACCATCACGGGTCCTTTCCAATTCCCATTTTTTTCCATGCTATCTTGACCTTTGAATTCAGTTGCCCATGCCAGATATTTGAAGCTTAAATTGCTTGAACTAAGCAGTGATACAGATCCAAATCAGCTGGAGTTGTTCTTCTGGAGGAGGCCTCACTGTTGGTTCAGTTTTGAAAGCAAAAGGGATTTGTAACAAATTGTGATAGGAAACATCAACCAGAGTGATCCAGGAAAGAGGTCAGAGAGGACTCCAGCAGCCCAGCCTCCCAGGGGTTTAGCAACAAGTTAACAAAATCCATTTCATTAAATCTGTCCAGTGGAAGCTTGGCTCAAGTTAGTCCTAATAGGATTTGGGGTGGGAGGATGGCCTTTGCCTCCGTATCAGAGGTTTCTTCTATCCTGCCAAGTGAAACAGTGGGATGAGAGCCTAAAGTAATTAGGATCTAATGGTTGGGGGTGGAATGGGGAAGAGTTGATGGTCTCAAGCTGGTCTTTGCAGGAAAGTGCTTGAATTGTATTTGGAACCAGTTCCACAAAGTTTGCCAAAGATTTGTGGCTGCACCTGTGTTCTGGGAGACATGCTGGTCGCATGAATGCAGCAACTGAAATGCACTCTGGGACAAAATGTATGCCGGGGAATGTGCCAAAGTAAGAGCAGTTGTGATGCCCTCAGGCCATGGGGCAGCGCATTCACTAGTTCTTATGTCAGTATGCAATTTCCCTCTGAAAATATGCCTTTGTTAGACAGTTGCAATACAAAATTCATAAAAATGCAAATTCTTAGGTTGCTCTTAGTTTGATTTACAGAAGACTACTATGGTGCAAAAGAGCAAAAGTCATTCAGCCCAATGAATGTGGTTGCTGCCTCTTAGGAAAGAACATAGAGTCTCCTTGCTTATTTGTTGAAGATGGAGTACCTGTCTACTGCACTGAGCAGAGAGCTGGCTCACTGTGACATTCCTTCAATTCTTTCTTTCTTTCTTTCTTCCCTCCCTTCCTTCGTATCTGTCTGCCTATCCATCTATCTATGCAATAATCTTTAGCTTCAATATGTACTTTCATAATTTGCTTAGACAGAACGAAGGCAGATTGGGCATCTAATTAAAAGAAACTCTCATTGGAGTCACCAGACACAAATACACAGAGGCCAATGCACCAGTTGGTAACCTTGCAACCACCCTCCAATTAATTTTTCATTCTACAGGAGGAAAAAGCCTGAGTGGACACCGGATGCTCATTCATTCGGCACCAACTTACAGAGGGGCACACTGCCCATCTCATCCAGCCATTCAGAAACTGCAAAGAGAGGAAGTTAGTCATTCATCAACCTCTCAGGGAAATCCTGTGGATCGTTATAACAAGGATCTGGGAAAAGAGAGGAAGGAAAAAATACTTCTTCTACTAGTATTATTATTACTACTGCTACTACTATTACTACTACTTCTCCTCCTCCTTTCCTTTTCTCTCTTCCTCTCATTCCTCTTCCTTCCTGTGCTCCTTCTTCTCTTCCTCTTTCTCTTCTTACTCTTACTCCTCCATCTTCTTCCTCCATCTTCCTATACTCCTTCTCTTCCTCTTCCTCCTTCACCACCACTCTTTCTCTTTGTCATCCTGCTCCTCTTACTCATAGGCTGCGTCCCCATGCTGGCCACCTGGCACACTATGGGTACTGTTTGGGCACGCATGGGCCGGGCACAGGACCGAGAACACATTTCAGGTGTCCCATGAGATTCCTGGCAATGCGGGACAGGTACGGGTTGGACAAGGATGTAGGCGTCCCCATGAGAACCGTGCCAAACCCTGGTACGGCAGAGCAGTGCCACCTCCTCTCCACCCCCTCTCTCCTCATTGGCAGCCGGATTGTCATCAGCCCACCCCTGTGCCACATCCCCCCCGCCTTAGTGGCACTGACAGCCAGGACTGGGGTGGGAGGCATGGAAACAAATTAAAATAAGGCTTCGTTCATAAAAAATGACTTTTTAAAAAAATTTAAAAGTCAAAAGCTGCTACAAGGTTTAGCAGCAGTGGGTGCTTAAGCAATTGTGCGCACCTTCACTCCACTGGGGATGGCCAGAACGGCCATGAACTGAAAATCAAGCCTTTATTTATTAGCACCTTGCAGATCGTTGAAACGGGGGTTGCAAATGGAACAGAAATCAAGCCATTACACAGCCTGCCTTGGCATTCTTGAAACGGGGTTGGAATTACCTCCATGGAAATAGCAGAAAATTAAAAAATCAAGCCGTTTTCCAGCCTGCCTTTGCGATCTGCATTTTAAAAAGTCAGCGGCCATGATCTTCAATGGACAGGGCAGGGACAGCAAGAACACCCCACCTCCCAATGACGTGAGCGCAAATCTCCTCCCCATTAGCCCACTAGTATCCCCATGTGCATTCCCGGCTTGCTGAGCAATGTGTGCTGGTCCCCCAAAGCCTGCTGAGACTTCTTTTTTTCAAGTATCAAATTTGACACCCTTCTGGCATGATTTGGGAGGGGTTGGCACGCTTTTTGCAGGCCAAATCCAAAACCCATGAGGACAGACAGCGCCAATCCCATGCTCGGAACCATACCAAACTTGCATGGGGACAGGGCCTTACTCTTTCTCCTTCTTCTTCTTCTCCTCTTCCTCCTCCTCCTCCTTGTCCTTCTCCTCTCCTCCATTTTCCTCTGCTCCTCCTCCTCCTCCTCTTACTCTTTCTACTATTATTTCTCTTCAATCTTCCTCTGCTCTTCCTCCTCTTCCTCCTTCATCTTCCTCTACTCCCTCTCCTCTTCCTCTTCCTCCTCCTCCACCACCACCTTCCTCTTCTCCTCCTCTTACTCCTTTTCATCCTCCCCCTCCTTTTACTCTCTCTCCTTCTCCTCCTCTTTCCTATGCTCCTTTTCCAACTCCTGCTGCTGCTTCTCTTTCTCCTTCCTGTGCTCCTCCTCCCACTTTTCTTCTCCCCCTCTCTCCTCCCCTCCCCTCCTCCTCCCCCTTCCAAAATATGCTTTGAACCTCAGGACATTCCAGAATCACATGCTGTTTTTAAACTTTTGAAACAGTCAGTACTGCATTTGCCCACATGCATCGGCCCGTGAAGACAAAATATTATTTTTTTAAGCTGCGACCCTTTAAAACTAGGGAATCTACGAGGAGAGTTTTGCTTGTAGCAGGCCCCACAGGTCTCTGACGCATGCAAGTATGTGACATTATGCAGTGACTACTTCAGGACCGACTGCTACAGCAACCCCCATTCCTTGAGCAAAGATGACATTTCCTCTGCTGAAAGAAGAGGAATTCCTCCTCTGACTTCCCTTTTCCACACAAACATCCTTTGTCGGTAACGATTATTTTGTCATCTTTTGTGAAACGGGGGCAGCAACCAGTCTATTTTCAGCTCGCTCGCTCTTCCCCCCATGTGAGTGATTCAGCATGGATTTTGCATAAGGTTGCCAACTTGCTTTGATCCCTCCTGCTCCTGGGCATTTCACAGCAGGATAAGAATCAGATACCCAGTGCACAGAGGTTTATCAGTTTCTTGACAGATTAGTGCTTCATCTTCCTAAAATGCTGGGTATTTTCTGAGCCAATCTCCAGAATAATAGTGATGTTGGCTGTGGTCACACCTAAGGTATAATCCGGCTTCTGTCCACCTTCAGAGCAAGAGAACACATCAGCAAAGTGACCACTGATTTTCTTTACACGTTATCTATCCCAAAGGTGAATTTTCTGAGTTATTTAAGACTGAAAAAAAACTTGTCATTTTGCTGATGTATTCTTTCACTCTGAAAGAGGACCAAAGCTGGATTAAACCTTAGGTGTGGCCACAGAAAGATGTGAAGCTTGGGGCAATGGTGGCATCAGGATTCTACCACATTAGATATTTGGGAAGTGGGACTCTGAGTAGTTCAGTTGCATTTTTAGCTGTTGTTTACATCATTTGCATTTTCTCGCCCTTCCTATACTTAAGGTTTCAGGAGACATTACAGCAACTGAAACGTATAAATTTAGAGCATTAAAAAAAAGAAAAGACTTTGCAGTTTCAAAGTAAAGATGTCCAGAATAAAAGTTGCAATGGAGTACCCAGATAGGAAAAGCTGAGGGGTTCTTCAGCCAAAGGCAAAGACGTGGCTATCTTTGGGAGAGGAAGTTCCCTGACCCTGCAGAATTACCAACAACTTGTCAGCATCACAGCTGGTCTGCCAGATAACTCCAAGACCATATCAGGTCTACTGGAATCCTGATTTTGGCACCCTAGCCAGGTCCACTCTTCACCCAATGGGGACGAAACATGGCAGATGGAGGGTCTTGGCCTGGTCTACATTTGTTTGTGGGTATGCTGCCTCTTATTCCAGAATTTGTTCCAGAATAAGGGACGTTGCAGAAAGGGCCCATGTGAACAGACTGCTGGACTAGGTGGGCCATGAATCCAAGCCAGTAGGACACTTCTTATGTTCTTACAGCAGTCGGTCTTCTGGTTAGACTGTCGGATCATGATTTGGTCGTCTCCTTTCGATTCTGCCCTCCCCCATGAAGCCAGCTAGGTGGCCTTGGGCTAGTCACATCTCTCTTTCTGAGCTCTCACAGCCACACCTACCTAACAGGGTGTTCTGTTGTGGGGAGAAGAAGGTTTGTCAGCTGCTTTGAGTCTCCTTAAAATGATGGACAAAGCGAAGTATAAAAGCCAACTCTTCTGCTGCTGCTGCTCAGCTGCTTGAAACTATGGGCAAGGCAAACTGTGTCTCATGTCCTGTTGTTGGGCTTTCCTGTGCACCTGGTTGGCCATTGTGGAAACAGGGTGCTAGGCTAGAAGATCCAGGGGTCTGATTCAGCAGAGCATTCTGTTATTTCAAGGAGACATATGTAGGAGGCCTCTGAAGACCTTAATGAGAAAGCACAGTGTGCATTGGTGCCCCGCTCACAGCTGGTCGGCCACTGTGAGACAGAGTGATAGACTAGATGGGGCACTAGCTTTTCTCCAAACAGAAAAATCCATGTGCTGTTTTCTGGTTTCTTGTCATTCCTCTGTGTTGCTGTAACAAGAACAAAGAGGGTAATATTTGAAGAAGAATCCTACCCAGCAGTGACTCTCTTAAGCTGAAAGGGCAACCATGTTTACTTTGAAGTCCAGCATCAGACCTTGGGGACTTCTTTAAGGAAACTGCCAGATGATGTACTGCAGCATCCTGTCCCCCAGCTGTTGGATCCACAGCCACCAACATCTGCTAGCAGACTGCTGAATAGCTCTGTGAATCAAGCTCATGGGTGCACTTTGGTAATCTTCGGTGTGGGGGTTTTCTCAGGGGAAACTTTCCCACCCAATCTCCATCCTGATACTACCATTGAGGAGGCCTGACTGTTTGACAAGGGGGTTCCCTTTCAAGCATTTGCCTGGCTTGGTCTTTATTCTTATATTTGTTACATGCTTTGGTCTCATTCTCTTTCTGTGCTGGGAACATAGCAGCATAAGTTTCAACATCTACTAGAATGGATCCCTCAGTGCCATTTTCAGGTTGGAGAGATGAACATGATGCTTCTCAAGGACATTTGCAGGGATCCAAGAGCAGGTCAAGGTTTTGCCTTTGTCTTCTGCTTGAGATGCCCGTTGGTGGGTCACTGTGTGAGGTGGAATGCTGGACTAGAAGGGCTGTGGCCTGACCCAGCAGGGCTCTTCTTAACCCAATATTGGAACCAAATATAGTGCAAGGGTTGAACTGCAACTCCCATAATTCCTTGCTCTTAAAATACAGTGGGTGGCCACCCTGGAGCTCATGGAAGATGTAGTCCGGCAACAGAGGAAGGGTGATGGCTTGGCTTTCTCTTCCTTAGGAAGGTATATCAATGCCCAGGTACTTCTTCCAGGTTGGAGAGACAGGCAGGATGCCTCTCAAGGCCCTTTGCTGGGGTTTGAGAGCAGGTGAAGTTTTTGCCCTTGTCTTCTGCTTGAGATACTGAGAAGCATTTGGTGGACCGCTGTGTGAGATGGGATGCTGTGGCCTGATCCAACTGGGCTTTTCTTACATTCTTCATCTAGGAAACATCTTGCTGTACACATTGTCTTCTTACTAGCCCACTTGCATCAGTACAACAGCCCTGCAAGGCGAGTGAGGAAACCCATATAGATTTACCAGGAGGAAAAAAATGGTTGCTAGAACCTCACCCACCACCCCCTCATACACAAGAAACTTGGTCACATCCACTGTGCAAAGAAAGTATTATACAATCTGTGTGTAATGGAAGAAGATTGTTGGGTGCAAATTGTGCAACCCAAGTCACTGAGGCTGAACACAGCCTCAGGCTAGGCGAGAAATTATACGTTCTGGAGACTTCCTTGGCTAAACTTCAAAACAGTGTCTCCTTTACTCCAGGACAAACCACAAAACATTCTTGAGATGGGGGAGAAGAAAACTGCTGGGGGAAAGTTTGCCATCCTTGGGGCTCCTTAGTTTGAAAGGAAGTCCGAAGGGAAGATTGGAACTTGATGGAGCCGGTTCAGTGCAGATTTGGAATTCAGAAGATAAAAGGAAGGGTTTTTTTAGAAGCAGCAGGCAATGTAACAGGGGAATCCAAAGATGTAGTGATAACCACTAGGAATGTGGACAAATGTTCTAAACATTCAAAATTCAATCGGATTTGATCGAATGCTATTTATTAGGACTCAGAATCTCAAAAGCAGGAAGAGACTTCACTGACTCTAGGCAAGCCATTTTTCTTGCATTCTTTGTAGCTGTTTTGTGCACTCTGCACACACTCAGGGGAAAGCTTTTGCAAGCTGCACAGTGGAATCTTGGCCCTGAAATCAAATCACCAAGGTCTGAGCAGATTTTCCTGCAAACTGAACTCTGCAGAATCCTCAAGCTTGCAGACTTTTGAAAAGGATGGGGCAAATGTACTCTTTTAAAAATCAGTGCAATGCACTAAAGCCAAGGGGGTAGGGAATTAACATGTGTTTATTTATCCCAGGCATTAGAATCCCACCTGCCTGCCTGCCTGCCTGCCCCTTAAGCATTATTTTTTTCTTCCTTTGGTGGCATGTTAGCTTGTAATTATATTGGATTTTAGATCCAGTTTGACGAAAAGCGATGGAGTTGCTCTTGAAGATGGGAAGGAAGGAAAAGTGGACAGCAAGTTACCAGGCAGCCCTGAGTGTTTGCTGCTTAAAGTGGTCCAAAATAAAACAAAAGGGACCTTGGATGCTGCTAGTCCTCAGTAAAGCTCTTGCCCCTGACCAATCTGGCCCTACTGTGCTGGAAGAGGCCTGTGGTGATGGAAGAAGATGGTTCTTCTCTGGTTCCCTCCAATGGACCCTCAGACATCAGGTGGCTCTTACCTGTGGCTACCAATAATCCCCCTCCGCGCTGTGCCCCCTCCCCAAACTCCTCGTCCCTTGCACGGTCGCTCCCCTTCTGCACCTCCTCCTCTCCGGTCCGGACTGGTCCAGCCCAGCCCAGCCCATCTCATCCTACCTCACGTCACTTCCTTGCAAACTTCGCCGAGGATCTGTCTGAGTGTGTGTGCAAAAAAAAAGAAAGAAAGAAAGAGAAAAAAAAGTTGTTTTTCTTCAAAGAAGCGAAGTTGCTGGCTGGGCTGTTTCCTCGCCCTTTGACTCCGGGGTGGGGGTGGGGGCAGAGAGACTTCCACCCACCCCCTCTTTTATTATTATTTTTTCTGTCACTTCTTTCTCTCTCGCCCTTTCCGGCTTTGCATGTCAGGTTTCCTGTATTTGTCACCGCCAGACAAGAAATGGCACCCGTGGATCGGCTCCCGGGCAAGGGCTGAGCCCACCCCGGGGACCGTTAGCTGTGCCAAGCGCAGGAGACCCCCCGAGGGAAAGCGATCCTGCCCCCTCGCCAGCCGGCCAGACTTCGAGGGTGGAGGGGCGCCGCCGCCGCCGCCACCACCTCCTGCCCCTTCGCTCCTGTAGCCCCGCTGCTGCCTGCGCCGGCCGGAGCGCAGCGAGGCGGTGCCCGGCGCTGTACGTCCAGCCATGGCAGGGCACTGCGCGGCTCGCAGCCTAGACAGCATCGACCTGGCCGCTCTCAGGGTAAGTGGGAAGAAGGTCCAGCCCAGGAAGAGGATGCTGAAGATGGTTTGTTGAAAGGGGGAAAGCGCCGTTCCAAAGTCTGGCTCCGAAGGTGTTGGGGACCCAGGCAGGCGCGGCAGGAGGGTTTAGGTGTTGGGCTTGCCCGAAGTTGGCACACCCTCCTCCGGGGCTGCCATCTGGAGCAAAGCACAGGGCGCCTGCACGCTGAAGAGCTGGGCAGGGAAGGCGAAGCTCGGGTCAGGGCTCACCAGGTGGAGAGTTCAGAAGAGGCAGCTCCGGCTATCTTGCAACTCCAGCCTCGGTGAGGGAGGTTTGGCCCGGCCCGGCCCGGCTCGCCGAAGAACGAAGCCTCCCCTCTTTGAATCGCCTTAGGCAAGGCGTTTCACGAGGGCGCACGACCCCGGAGCCCCGCGCCTGTGGCTGCTAGGTTTCAGGGTCGTGGGTGAAGCCGGTTTGCATCTCTCGCGGCTGAGCAGGAGAGGCGGGTTCGTCGGTGATCCACGTGGAACGGAGACAGGGCTTCACACGCGCGGGGGATTTTAGCAGGGATTGCCTGCGTGGCTGTTCGGTACCATCTGAGTCGGTAGCAACTCCTGTGGACTGAATAAACTCATGCACCTGATTTGCATGGAGGATGCTGAAAGAGGTTGGACAGTGGCCTGTAGCTCAGCGGTAGAGCAAAGTGCCTGGAAAGCAGATGGTTGCCAAGTGGACCCCCCTCCCCGCCCCTGCTTCAATAAGCAACAGCAAACCACTGCTATATCCCTGCCAAGAAAGCTGCATTGAGGTGCCCATGGAGTTTGGGAGTGGCTGTAGCTCAGTGGTAGAGCAAAATGCCTGGAAAGCAGACGGTTGCCAAGTAGACCCGCACTTCCCTCCCCTGCTTCAATAGGCAATAGCAAACCCCTGCTATATCCCTGCCTAGAGGTGCGCCGTGGTGTTTGGGAGTGGCTGTAGCTCAGTGTTAAAGCAAGCTGCCTGGCAAGCAGAGCTGCTGGCTCAAATACCAGCATCTCTGCAGAAGTAAGCAGTGGGAAACCACTCCTGAACCTCTGCCAAGAAAACTGCATAGAAAGGGCCACGGACTTTGGGAATGCCATGCAGCCCATGCAGTCACCCAGGAGTTGGCAACAATTTGGTACCACCAAATTGCAACAACAGAAGGAGAGTTGCCCTTTGTCTTTCTTCAGAGAAATGGCAAGGACTGAGTCTGCAACCCCCTGCTTTCTAGCCAGTTCCTCTGCTACTGAACCACAGCTCCTCCCATTATCAGCCCACCCAGCTAAGATGCCCAGTTTCACACAGCCATCGGGGATAATAGAACCCTAGGCCTCATTTTCATGTGGCAACCCAGGGTGTGGCTTTAAGTGGCAAAGCTTCCAAGGATGCCCACACTTTCTTTCTTTCTTTCTTTTTCTTTTTTCTTCTTCTTTTTTTTTTTTTGGCAGTGGCTTGTTTTTAAAGGTGTTTTAATTAGTTCTTGTTTGCTGCCTCGAGTCATTAGAAACTGGGCAGAATACAAGGGAATAAATAAATAAATAAATAAATAAATGGCATCAGACATTTTATGGACCTTGTGGAAGTCAATGGACTTTGTACAGAGGCTTTCTGCATTGCCTAGATAGGTTTGCATCCTGCTGACGGCATCATATTTCTGTAATTGAGATCTGGTGAGGCTGTTTGAATGTATACTGGCTCATCTCTCCCATAATTCCTTCTCTGATTTCATGCTCACATCAACCCCAGGAGGTAGGAGAGGCTTGGCAGTAGCAACTGTACCATGATAACCCAGTGAGTGAGTGAGCCACTTTGGTCTTGGGGTTAGAATGTTAGACTATTATTCTGCGCTCCATGAAGCCAGCTGGGCTAGTCGCCGCTCTCACAGCCTCACCTACCTAACAGGATGCCTGTTGTGGGGAGAAGAACAGAAGGTTTGTCAGCTGCTTTAACACCGTTGAGCCAGTTTCATCTTGTGGTTAGAGTGCTGGACTCTTATTGGAGGCCTCCCAGTTCAATTCAGCACTCCTCCACGAAGCCAGCTGTGTGGCCTTGGCCTAGTCACAGCTCACTTTCTGAGCTCTCACAGCCCCACCTACCTCACAGGGTGTTCTGTTGTGGGGAGAAGAACAGAAGGTTTGTCAGCTGTTTTGAGTCCCCTTAAGGATGAGAAAAGTGGGGTATAAAAACCAACACTGCTGCTGCTTCTTTTGAACTTATAACAACACACCCACAGAAATAAACTGTTTCAGCAATTCAGAAAATTGCAAGGTAACAATTTGGCTGCCAAAAGTTTGTCAAGTCTGATAATATGTAACATAAATTTTGATACAAGGAAGCACAAGAAACATTGAAATAAAGTTTTAGATGTATCCAAAAAAATTATGTTGTTACTGCCCAGACACCCAGTGAGGCAGATCCAGGGTAACAGAGTAATCTCTTCCTAAGGCCTTCACAAGAAGTGCTTGCCAAACAGTATAGTGTGAGCAAGTTTGGGGGCTTTTCCTGGTGTCTAATGATTATGATACTGATATGAAATATAGGCTGTGATCAGACCAAGCCTTCCAAAAAGCATCTCCAAGATGCCTCTGAAGCACCTCCAAGATGGGATTCTTCACACACCAGTCTGCCCCTCCCCCCTCTTCTGAACGTTCTGTGCTGGAAAAGGTGGATTGGAGAAGGGTTGGGCACATGAGGGCTACACACTGTCTCTCTGAGGCGCTCATTTCATTATATCTGAATACAGCCCATGAAGCAGCTTAGATAAGGCTTTGAGTTGGGATTGTTCACACACCCATCTGCCCCTCCCCCTCTCCTGAACAATCTGTGCTAGAAAAAGTGGATTAGAGAAGGTTTGGGAACATGAGGGCCACACACTGTCTCTTTGAGGTGCCTATTTCATTATGTCCAATCACAACCTGTAAGGCAGCTTAGATAAGGCTTTGAGTTGGGATTGTTCACACACCCATCTGCCCCCACCCCGATTCTGAACATTATGTGCTGGAAAAGGTGGATTAGAGAAGGTTTGGGAACATGAGGGCCACACACTGTCTCTTTGAGGTGCCCATTTCATTATGTCTTGAACACAGCCTCTGAGGCAACATAGAGAAGGCTTTGAATTGGGATTATTCACACATCTCCCCACTCTCCTGAACATTCTATGCTAGAAAAGGTGGATTAAAGAAGGTTTGGGAACATGAGGGCCACACACTGTCTCTCTGAGGTGCCTCTGAGGTGCATCTTTTACCTTGTCTGAACACAGCCTGAGGCACCCATTCAAAACCTTGGGGTCTTCTCTGAGGGGCAAAACAAAAACAAAACCCCTTTGTGGCAGCTTTCTGAACATTCTGTGCTAGAAAGGTAGATTTATTTATTTATTTATTTATTTATTTATTTATTTATTTATTTATTTATTTATTTATTTATTTATTTATTTATTTATTTATTTATTTATTTATTTATTTATTTAATATTTCTATCCCACCCTACACCCGAAGGACTTGGGGCAGGTAACAACCATTAAAACAACAGATTATAAACCAGCATATCTTAAAAAGAGAAATATACATAAAAACACTAAAAGATTTGACATATTTAGAACAATATCCTAAATATTAAAATAATAGTCTCCGCAGTAGGGAGAAAATATGATCACATTAGCCAAAGGCCAGGGCAAAGAGGTGCGTCTAGAGAAGGCTTGGGAACACGAGTGTCCCCATGCACATTTGGTCCAGTACTGAACGCAGTCTCTGCAAGGGTTGTCCCCATGCATTTTAGAGTTGGTCTGTGGGAAGCGGACCAAATCACCCCAAACTGTGCCAGACCAGGACCATATTTGGTACCTGAAAAAACAAGTCTTGGCACGGTCTGGGGTCCTGGCACACATTGCCATGTGAGCCAAGACTGTGCATAGGGATGGTGCTGACAGGAAAGAGGTCTGAGTTTTAAAGCCAAGCCTCTGTCCTGTCAGCCAAGATTGTGAACAAGGGTTGCAGAGGCTTGAGATTTCTCACTTTTTGCCCCCCTAGAAAAGTGAGGAATCCCAATCCTCTGAACCCCCTCTTTCTGATCTGCTGACAGAAGGAGGCTTGGTTTTACTGCCGAAGTGATCCTTTGAGGCGCCCATTTCATTATGTCTGTAGGCAACCTCTGAGCCGCCTCTGAGGGAGCTTAGATAAGGCTTTGAAGTGGGATTGTTCACACACCAGTCTGCCCCTGCCCCTCCCCCTGAACATTCTATGCTGGAAAAGGTGGATTAGGGAAGGTTTGGAACCCAAGGGACACACAGGATGGTCTCTCTGAGATACCCCTTTTATCGTGTCTGAACCCAGCCATAATAGTGCGAGTAACATTTTAAAATAGTTGTTACGCATTCTTCCATCCTGGCCTCCCAGAAGCTAGCCTGACATTTTAGCTACTTCACTTTGTTCTGGAGCTGTAAAGGCTTGTTCACACTGCAGGCGGTAGCCTCAGTGACCAGGTTCCTGCCATAAAGCCTGAACTGGATGTCTTGCAAATGTTGTTGATCAGACAATTTCTGCCGCTGACATGCAAATCCTGGTTCAAAACTGCTGAGGGAGGCAGGACTCTCGGGAGGGAAATTCAGTTTGCTTTTGGGTTGCCAGCAAGCAAAAGTGTGGCAGCGTTTTTAAGGGCTGACTTAACTTTGGCTAAGGATTTCCAGGATTTGGGTGGGCAGAAGCTTGCAACAGGAGTTATAAGAGGACTCAGACACCAAGCCTGAGCTCAGATCAGGTCTTCTATGCAGTGTGGCACTGCTGGCCAACCAGCAGGGTTACATTCATTAGTATTAATTTTTTTTAAAAAAAAAAAGAAAAATAATAAAAATCACACAGTTTGATGGCTTTTCCTACAAGGAAGAGAGACTTGCTGCGAGACACATCTGTGTTAAGCTCTGTTCAGATTTATGTATCCACCACAACCACTCCCAAATTAACTCAGAGTTCTGGCTATGCAGTTTATTATTCTTGCTAATTTCTTTTCAAGGATCTCCCGTGAAAGAGGATTAATTTTGTAGATCGATTTTTCCAATCTCTCTCCCTCCTGCCTCCACTTTGTGGCTGGTAATTTTGCAGTTTGTTCTGTGTGATTCATTAAAGCGTGAACCATTTGCCTGGGCATGCTCCCATTTTTCCCATAATGTTGTTATGTTTATTAAACACTTTTTTCAATTCCTCCCCCCCCCAAAAAAAAAGCCAAGACTATTTGTAGTTCTAAAACAGCTTCATTAGTGAGGTTGGCCAGCAATAGAAGTGTGCAAATAAAAGGGGCTTTTCACTTGCATTCACTTGTGACAGATGCCTCTGTTCATAAGATGAACCTTGGGGTCTTTCTGCTCTTACTTTTATTCTGGAACATGATCTTCTTCTGGGCCTCTTTTGTACCCAAGCTGGGCTGTGTTCACACCTAAATCTTAATTCAGCTTCAGTCCACTTTCAGAATGGAAGAACACATCAGTAAAGTAACAAGCTGTTTTCTTTTGGCATTATATTACTCAGAAAATCCACCTTAGGGTTAGATAATGTGGAAAGAAAGTGAGTGGTCAGTTTGCTGCCGTGTTATCTCATTCTGAAAGTGGATTAAAGCTTAGGTGTGAATGCAGCCCCAGTGTGGACTCAAGAGTCCCCAACTCCTCTGGAGTGTATTCTGGATCAGGAGGCCCCAGATGGCCTCCAGGTCTACTTCTGGATTGAAATACCTTAAATTAAATTAAATACCTTGCTTAAATTAACCCAAGAGTACTCTCAGGTCTTGGGGAATCGATTATGCTACCAAAATGTTGTGCCACAAAAATGGGTCCCCCTCCTCCAGGACCCCAAAGCCAGGCATGTTTGTTCCTGGCTATTAAGGCTGGTTCAGGGGCTGGATGGGACCAGCATCTGCCTGATCCAGACCCACAGTTCCAGATCTGCACAGGTAGGTGCAAAAACACCCTGAAACACTACTAGAGCAGTATTTCTAACCTCATATGGGCAAAAGAAAAGAGTGTCATCAGTTTAATCCTCATCAATACAGATGAAAAATTACATGATTTGTAAATGGGATTTGTGTCAAATCATGGACCACATAAATTTGGACCACAGTCACTTGATGCCTATTTGCACGGGGGCTGGAGGAATGCCTGTAGGATGCCCTGGGAAACAGCATTTGCTTTGCTGGGCTGACAGTTCCGTTTGGAACTGCCCCAGACCATCCCTGGGTGCCCACGTGTATTCTGGGTGTACAGCATGAAATCGTGCTCTACATCCAGCCCAGTGCGTTTGTGGCCATATACGGCTGTCCCGCAGCTGGTCAGGAGAGAGCGCATTTGCACACTCCCTCCCTGACAGCGGAAGCCCCGCCTCCGACTGCCCCAATTGGGCAGGCCAGTCGTGTTCCTTCCCTGGGTTCCTGCAGGTTCTAGGTGAACAGATTGGGTCCCCTAGGGCCCACAGGAACCTCCCCCCCCCGGGGCACCTTCCCCGGGCACGGGCCTACACGGGGTTGTGGCTGCATGTGGGGCACTTACCTCATGCTTGCCAGGTTCTGAAGTGGCGAGTGTGGCCAGCGGCACTGGGCATGCCAGAAACCTGGGGAAGGAACACAACAAGCTTGACCACCCCTGGGTTGAATTTGACCCAATGGGGGGCAGGCCTGGGAGTTGTGTTGCGCCCCTGCTCCAGCCTTTTTGGGCTAGGCCAGTGGTCAGCAAACTCATTAGTCAAAAAAGCCAAATATCAAACAGTCCAATGATTAAAATTTCTTTTGAGAACCAAATTTTTAAAACTTAAACTATATAGTAGATACATTGCTATTAACTTAATTAGGGTACTCCTAATCTGGAAGAGCCACACTCATGGGGCCAAAGAGCCGCATGTGGCACCCGAGCCGTGGTTTGCCTACCCCTGAGCTAGGCCACATGGGGATGGATTCCCCCTTCACACGTAGGCAGGTAGGAACGTGTGCCCATGCCTTCCCTACCTGCCTAGGTGTGAATGGGGGAAGCATCCCCAAGTGGCCTAACATTACTGCCCTACAGCCTTTCAGCTCTAGTACAAAAAGGCCTCAGGTCTAGTGGTTAGGGAGCTGGACTCCTATCTTGGAATACCGGGTTCGATTCCACCATCGCCTATGAAGCCAGCTGGGTGACCTTCGGCTAGTCATAGCTCTCTTCTGAGCTCTCACAGCCCCACCTACCTCACAGGGTATTCTGTTGTGGGGAGCAGAACGAAAGGTTGGTCAGCCGCTTTGCGTCCCCTTAAAGGGGTGAGAAAAGTGGGCCAGAAAAGCCAACTCCTCTTCTTCTTAGTTACCCCACTTGTAGCAATCAAGGTTTAAAAATGTTGTGTTCAGAGTCGTACTGCAGTTTGCCTGCTTCCACACTTCCAGGCATGTTGACCTTTGAAGAAAATTTTACTGTGTCAAAATGTACCTTTTCATGGAGAAATTGTTGTTGTTGTTATCATCACTGTCATAATTATCAACATGTCATCACTATTATTATTAGTAATAATATTAGATTAATAATGTTTATTAAAATATACAAAGAATACACATATATCAAAATCATCATGCATCACTATTAAACATTTATTTAAAATATATAGAGAAGGCACCTATATATACCAACATATAATAATTAGACTTCAATTGAAAGCATCCACCAGAATTAGTTTCACTGTCTAGTTAGACTTAGGCCCCTAGACTTTGTCCGGGGCTTCTGTTTATATTTTAATATCGAAACAAAGATCTTTGGAAAGACAGGACTGCCTCTTAAAAGAGATTAGTCCATAATCTTCAGCAACAACCTCTGGGATTCTGAAACATGGAGCAAGTTAAGCTCTGTCCAATTAATGTTCTCACCATGGCTACAGCAGTAAGGGCTATCCAATGCAGGACTTCTAAGGGTGTTGGCACCCTGAGAAAAGAGGAGAAATGCCAAATGTCCTTGCTGGATAAAGCAAAGGAGCCTTTCTTTTAGAAAGATTCTGCTCACATTGGTTTTTTTTTAAAAAAAGCTGAGTCAAGTGGTGGTGTGTGAGGAACACTTCCATTCTGCAATGACTCAGCTTTGGGTGTCCAGCCGAGTGGGCAAGTCCGAGCAAATTTCCCTGCTCACACGGATAAAACAGGGAGAAGTTTCCATTTTTCTTGCAAATGCATTGTGAGGACTGCTTCTGTAGTTAATATATCTTCAAATACAAGATGTAGGCCATGTCCACACGTAACTTCCCTGCAGTGGTTTAATTAGTCTGTTCCAGCCTGTCTCACTCTGAGCTCAGTAGCTACCATCTGCATTGTGAGGGCTGGAATGCCCCTGTCCCTTTTCAATGCCGGTAGCAGCGTGGACACACCTTCCCTGTTCTGGTCCAGGGGAAGCATCCTACTGCCACAATCACCATCCACCCTTCACTGCGATTGGCTCACGGCCCTGTCACTCCAAAGTCACGCCTGGTGCATGAGGGCAGGTCCAAAGTATCTCCATAAAGTATCTGAGATGATCTTCAAAGCTTCCACAAGGAACAACTGAAAACACCATAGCCTCATTGCCTAAGCTTAGGCTGGAGGGTTTTCCTTCTTCCGGTCCAGATGATCTGGAACAATTGTGGATCTCTACAAACAGGTCCACTGCTATATCCGGGGCATATCTGCACTTGGCCTTATTCTGGAATATGTCTCAGGATAGGGATCTGTTGTCCACATGCTAATGCCGACTATGGCAGGCCTTGCCTGGGGTCTTTCATAGAATGGACTAGCATGCAGACAGCAGGCCCCTATTCCAGGATATATTCCAGAATAAGGCTAAGTGCAGGAGGGCTCAGGGGATAAGGAGCCCTTCAGAGGGTTCTGGACCAAACCACCAGAGGGAGCATAGTGAAGAGAAGCTCTACAACCTAAAAACCATTGGCATTGACAAAATATCCATCTGCCAGCTACAAAAAGCCACTTTACTGGGGTCTGCTTGCATAATTTGCCGATACATCACACAGTCCTAGGTGCTTGGGAAGTGCCCGACTAGTGATATAATACAAAATCCAGCATAGTGATCTTCTTTGCTGTGTGTAACTGCTGTTTTTACATAATAATAGTAATAACTGGGTGCCATCCCAAAAGACCTTGGTTGACACTTGAAGCATATCATTGTTGGCAAAATTCCTGCTGGCCAAGTGCACAAAGCCACACTGCTTGGCTCTGCATGCACTGTACCTCAATATATCACAACACTCTAAGTTTTTAGGAAGAACTTGATGTGCGCTGAAGATCAGTTCCAGCTAGTGATCTGGTGGTTGTGTTATAATGCTGTTTTGTGTGCTGTATTGTTGTTGTTGCTGCTGCTGCTGCTGCTGTTGCTGTTGTTGACATGAAACAACAGTAACACACAGCAAACAAGATATTTATGCTGGTTTTGGTCATTGTTATCACTAGTCAGGCCCTTCACAAGCACCTAGGACTGAGCGAATGATATGAGCAGATCCCAGCAAAGTGGCTTTCTGGTAGCTGAAAGACATATATTTTATCAATGCCAGTGCTGTACAGTTATTATTATTATTTACAAAATAATTACAAAATACAAAGACTTAAAGATCGAAGTTCAAAGACTCTGGCACAAGCCTGCAGTGGTGGTCCCAGTGGTGATCAACACACTGGGGCTGCGTCTTCACGGCATGCGTTATTTCGGTTTAAATAATTCAAAATAACTGAACCGGAACAAAGCTGTCTACACGACTTGCAAATTGATCCGGTTCCGAGGGCATTCCAATTGCAGTCTTAACGCAGAATCAATACTCGGAGTCCACATGGCAGCATTGTCCTCCCGCCCATTGCCCACCCTCTCTCTGTGATTGGTTTTCCCTCCCAGGATCCCACCCTCCCTTCCCTGTGCGTCATGCATGCCTTTTTTGCCTCTTTGTTCTGATCAGCTGTCATTGGGACGCCCCCTGCCCGAGTCCCTCTGGCGCACTCAGCTCCGCCGGGGACCCCCTGCCCGAGGCCTGCTCGCCTCCTCTCTTCCTTCCTTCCTTCCCTCCTTCCTTCTTTCCTCGGGGGCTCCACTCAGGGCTCGCGCCACGCCAGGTCTGGATTGGTGCCGGCGGCCTGGGAGCGCTCCATGGCTCCGGAGGAGAAGGCAAGCCAGCGAGCAATGTGTCTGCGCTGCTGCCGACTAGATCTCTCTGCCAGCAGGAAAGAGAGGGGGAGAGAGAGAGAGGGAAGAAGGGAGGGAGGGAAGGAGGGAAGGAGGGAGAGCCAGCCAGCAGTGCTCTGGGGAATTTTTTCTTTCTTTCTTTTTTCTCCCCCCCCCCAAAAAAAAATTAAATTAAAAAAATCCTGGGATGGTCCGGTGGGGTGGATGGGGCTGTGAGAGCTCAGCAGAGAGCTGTGACCTGCCATTTAAGGGGGCTCAAAGTGGCTGAAAAACCTTCTGTAATCAGCCATTTAAGGGGGCTCAAAGTTGCTGACAAACCTTCTGCACTCACCCTTAAGGGGACTGAAAGCAGCTGACAAAGAAAATGAACGGTCACTTTGCTGATGCGTTCTCCCGCTCTGAAAGTGGACTGAAGCTGGATTCAACCTGAGGTGTGACCATGGCCAGAGAGAAAGATGCCCCAGAGGTCAGAGATTTTTGGTGGATCATGCTCCTAATGGGGTTGGAGTGCTGTTCAGGACATAGAGAAAGTTGCCTGGCAGGGAGGGACCGATCTGCCTCCAGGCTGCAAAAGCTTTGGATTGTGTTTTTCCAGCCCTGCATCCTTCAGAGCGGGGACTCCAGGGCTTTCCTTTCCTTTCCCTTTTTAAAGTTCAGAATTTGTGCAAAACTGCAACATTGTTATTAAGCTACATCGCTACAGTGTAGCTTTGGAGGTAGTGGCTGTTTCGAGGCTGGATTCTTTCAATGAAATCACTCTTTGGAAGCAAGCTATTGGGGGAGGGAATCCTAAACATGTGTGAGGGTGTCTGATTTTATAGCTGTCATGAAAGCCTGCCTGTGTGTGTGTGTGTGTGTACCGGCTCGCTCCCTCCCCAGGAGGGGAAGACTAGCTAGGCTTTCTATGGCCGGGCTCCCTCAGCCAAATTCTTCTTGCCCACCCCAGGGGAATCCAAAATGCTGATAGCCTCCTCCTGCCCAATCCTCTCCTCTCCATCTCTCCCGCCCCCAACTCTCCGCACGCACTCCGGAGCTGTAGCGCTGCTGTGTGAAGGCTGCTCCAAGAAGTTCAGGCTTGCAAGAGAAGAAGTGATCCGAAAAAAGTTTTTGCTTCAGATCAGGCAGGGAAACATCCCCACCCCCCCAATGACGTCTGCAGAATACGGACAGCCATTGGGTAGATTGCGATTGGAGGAGGGAAACCCTGAACATGGATTCTCTTCCCTTAACACGGTACTGTCCACACAGTTAAAAAGGAAACACGTATCGACGCACGATCCGGAGTGAGACCTGTTGAAATCAGGATTTATTTCAAAATGGTTTAACGTGGTTTAACACGGAAGAAGCGTGTTAAGCCGAACTGCCGTCTGAACTGGGAGGACTCAAAACATTTTGAATTCGAGATAACGATGCCGTGAAGACGCGGGGTGGGTGCCATTCCAGAAGACCTTGGATGGCATTTAAAACAGCTTAACATTGACAAGGTTACCATCTGACAATTGCAAAAGGCCACCATGCTTGGTTCTGCACGCATCATATGCCGATACATCATGCAGTCCTAGGTGCTTGGGAAGCACTCAACATGTGATTTAACACAAAAGCCAGAATAGTGATCTTGTTTGCTGTATATTACTGTTGTTGCTGCTGCTGCTGCTGCTGCTGATGATGATGATGATGATGATGATGGCAGGAAGAGGAGAAGTACCATTTTCCCCCAGTTCACCTGTAGTTCACTTCCAAACCAAACCTGGAAGAGAAGAAAAAGTTTTGTTTGTTTTTTAATTAAGCGTCTGTTGGTCATCTGACAGCAGCAGCAGATTCTCCCTGCACTTTGGTCCTTGCTCTGTCCTTGTTCCCTTTGGAACCCTCGGTGGCCAGTTTCGGCTTCAGCTTCCGATTGGGCACACAGGTTCTTAATTATCTCGGAGCTGGACACATCTTTGATTTGCTGCTTCCTCGCTCCTAGCGTGTGCTGCTTCCAAAAGCCTGCATAGCCCCTGCCAAATTTGCTACATTTCCTTTGACAAATGCCAAAATCCTGACCCAGGCATTTATCACTTTGAGGTTAATTACTATAATGCACTGTACCATATGTTCCTCTTCTCTCACTTTGCCTTTATCATGAGAGGAGAGATCCAAGATACAGAAGCAAGATAGCCAGACTGGGTGCCAGCTAGCTAGCAGAATATATGTGTTTGCGATGCTTTGTAAGACTATGAGAAAGAAAGCTGTACAGGAAACACAGCACGGAGCACTGTCTTTATATTTAACTCAAGGGGAGGTCAAGATCTTGCTGCCATTCTTATATTATTTTCTGCATTGTGGGGGGAAGGGGAGGGAGCAGCAAAAGGAAGCTTCGTTTTTGGATTTTCTGACTTATGCACAAATGCAGCAGGACAGCTTGCAATGAAATACGTGCAAACAAAATGCAGAAGAAAGGAACTCACCTTCTTCATTTGCAAAGCTTATCCTCCATCTCTCGCAAAGAAACCTGGACTAGTTAATTTCCAGTGTTCAGGAAGTTATTGTTTCTTGGAGTAAAAAGCCTAGGCTCCCCTTTCTCTCCCTCCCCAATTACTCTTTATAATGGAGAGGCTAATTGTTTCAAAAATCTTTCCCCACACCGGTTTCTTATCTAGAAAAGAAAGAATGGAAATTCAAGGAAGGGGAGTTTTTATTCTTGTTTTGTTTAAGCACAATTTGGATCACAGGCATTCAAGCATTTTCAGCTATGCGCCTCATCAGCTTCATCCAGACAGGGCCTAAAATGTTGAATTATCTCAGGGCTATATTGGGATTGCCACACATATTAGAATGGATGACTGGGTACTTGGAGAGACAGGTAAGGTGCCTCTAAAGATCACTTTCAGGGAGTTGAGAGCAGCTGAAAGTTATGCCTTCACCTGAGACACCGAGAAGCAATTGGTGGGCCACTGTGTGAGACAGGATGCTGGACTAGATGGGTTGTGACCTAATTCAGTGAGGTTCCTCTTATGTTCTTATGTTCAACACAGCCCTGGGATGTAAAGGGAAATACTGTGGTAGAAGAAGAAGAGTTGTCTTTTCTACCCCGCTTTTCTCATCCATTTAATGGGACTCAAAATGGCTGACAAAGCTTTTCTGTTCTTCTCTCCACAACAGACCACCTGTGAGGTAGGTGGGGCTGTAACTGCCGAGAAGAAAGCTGTGACTAGCCCAAGACCACCCAGCTTGCTTCATGGGGGAGAGTGGAATTGAACCTGGTATTCCCAGATAAGAGTCGGTTCCCTAACCACTAGACCAAACTGGCTCACTGGTATCGCTATTCCAGGAAAAAGAACTCCCAACCCGGTCCTCTTTGGAGACTCACTTCTGGGAGCCACCATCTTGAAAATGGCCACTGTGCAAGTAAAGGGTCAAAACCAGGGCCAAAATGGCCAGTGCACATGGACAAAGGCCAACGATTAAGCACTTCTGGGTATTCCACACTATCAAAATACTCAGAAGTCCACGCCACGCCCTGGTATAGACAGCAAGGGGCACTAGTGGGAATGCAACAAGATCCCTTTATTTTCCTCTCTCACCCTGAAGGCAGCCATAAACAGAAGTCCACATGTGGCTGTTGCATGTGGTGGTCTGACAGTTAACGAAATCTTAGATGTCAAATCAGAAAATTCAAGTAAAAATCAATGGAGACTCACAGCTGAGAAACCCCTAGGCTGCATTCCCATCACAAGCTTATACGGTTTCCCTAAACTGAAATAATAGAACCGGATGCAAACACAAATTTGCCTGATCCCATTACTTTCAACTTAATCGTGTTCGATCTGGATTCTGAGGATCGTACATGGCGTACGTGACTCAATGGGGGACTCAAGTGGCTACTTTTTAAAAGCCGCTTTTCGGGGCTGCCCTGCCCTCATCCTCCTGGCGTGAACGTGCAACCCATAAGGGACCCCTTCATGGAGCCTAGCTGGATGGCTGGGTGGCTGCCGCTTGCCTGGATGGAGGAAAAATGGCATCGGGCAGCCAGTGATTCTTTCCCCTCCTCTCCCCATTGCCCAGGGCACAAAGCAGCAGTGGCAACTCAAGCCCCCTTTACCCGCTCACCGCCACAGCCTTAAAAATATTCACACATCTCCCAGAACCTGCAGCTGCTTTCCTTTCTTTTCCCTTTCTAAATGTCAGAACTTTCAGAACTGCGCAAAATTGCAACATTGTTATCAGGTGTGAAGTGGTTGGATTGCTAGAGTGTAGTGGCTGCTGTAAGGGGTGGATTTTTACAGTGAAATTACTAACTTTGGAAGCAAGCTATTGGGGGAGGGAAACCCTAAACATGCATTCTCATCCCACTAAAACTGTACCGTTCCCACAGTAGGAAATGTAAAACATTTCAAATGCACGAACCGGAGTGAGACGCTTTGGGGCGATTTAACATGCGGAAAGCGTGTTAAGCCAAACTGATGTGGGGACTGCAAGGATCAAAACCATTTCAAAACCGTTTTAAGCTTGTAATGGGAATTCACCCCTAGATTAGATAAACAGCGAAACCTTTTATCTCTCTGAGGCGGTGCTCACACCATGTTAAACTATCTCCAGTCCATCTTCTGATCACAACAGAGTCAATAAAGTTTGTTTTTTTAAAAAAAGATGGAGGCTAGGGATGTGCACAAATGTTCTAAACATTCAAAATTCAGTCAAATTTGATCAAACATGGACATTTGAATTTGAGTAGAATGTCTACACATTTGAATTTAAACATTTGAACCAATTTTGAATGTCCCAAAACATTTGTTCGAACGATTTGAAACATTCAAAAGTACAAATACGTAAGTATCTGTACGAATCTCATACGTATCTGTATTCATTTGTGCTGATAGTACGGGATGAAAATGGGATGCATACGGGATAAAACGGGATGCGTACAAAATGCATACAGATACGTATAACACATACAAATGTTGTCGACATTCGTATCTTCAGATTTGAATCTAACATTCAAATGAATAGATTTGAATGTATTCGATTTGAATCAGATTTTGTGGCATTCATGTTCCTAATATTCTAATTGAATTTTTGGATATCCGATTCGACTCGAATTTGAATGCATAAAAACAAATTAGTGCACATGCCTGATAGAGGGCACTAGAAGTGGGCGCAGGACTTCCCTTAAACCACATCTGCGCCAGCGGCAGGGTGCAGAAAAATCCTTAATTTGCTTTCACACAGTTGCAGCTTCCATAATGGCTTCCTCTCTCCGCGTGGAGTGAATTCTCAGTCCTCTGAACTTGCCTAGTTCTGAGGAATGAAGGCAGTGCTAGCCAGGAAATGCTTTTTCTGGTCCCCCTATTCTGGCGAGCATGGAATGGGCAAGTGGAGATGACCTTTGGATTCAAGGAAAAAGAAAAGAAAATCAACGAACCTTTTGGCACCCTCAGATGAAGCAAATGCTGCTGGTTACGTGGTTATGGGCTACTGCTGGAGATCTTGGAGTTTTCATACTGCAGTATTTCTGGCTGTAGTGCTCTATGATTTTGGACAGCTTTCCCCCACCCAAACTATTTATAGAAAATTAGGTTGCCTGCCTTTGCCTTGGGTGAGGTTGGGCACAGTTTAATTTTCTGTTCTGACTATGCTTTACAAGAATAGCTGTGGCTTCCTTGCATTTCTACGTTCCAGGAGGACTTTGCACCACATGGCTTTGGAGGCAACAGTGCCAGAAACTCTTTATGAATAGGAAAGGCTTCCTTCCCGCTGGCAAAATCCACTTTCTTTCCCCAAACGTGACATTAATTAGATGCTGATGTCGAAGCTCCTATCATCCCTGCCAATGGAGAGAAAAGTGTGTCCCCATTTAGCCAAAGGCCAGGGCAAAGAGGTGCATCTTCACTGCCTTCCTAAATGTGCACAATGAAGTTGATGCACCTCAAGGGGGAGACTATTCCATAGCCTAGGGGCCATCACTGAAAAGGCCCTCTCCCGGGTGCCCACCCCTTTTGCTGTTGAGGGTGGTGGGGCAACCAGGAGGGCCTCCCCTCCAGATCTTAAGGCACCGACAGGTTGATCTTGGGGTATATGTTCCTTCAGATATTTGGGGCCCAAGTCAGCTGACCTGATGAGAAATGAAGTGCTTTGGTGAATGGCAACTGAGGCTGCATCCGGACACACAAAAAGTGCTTCAAAGGCAACTTAGAGGTGGTAGTGTCCACATGACCTCCAAAATGGCAGAAAATAGGCTTCCAAAGTGTGATCTCTGCCCTTCGTTTGTTATTGCCCCAGGATGAGTTACAACATTAAAAACCAAATGTTAAAGGAGCATGCTAAAACAATAACAGTCCTTTAAAGTAGGGAAGAGAAGCTGTTTTCCTAGCCAAAAGTCAGGGCAAAGAGATCGTTCTTCACTGTTTTCCTGAACATGTGCAACACAGATGCCAAATACACCTTGGGACGGGGAGACTATTCCATAATCTGGGGGCCATGCCTGAGAAGGCCCTATCCCAGCTGCCCATCCCCTTTGCTACTAAGGGTGGTGGTACAGCCTGCAGTTCTTAAGGCACAGGTTGATCTATATGGATATTTGGGGGGGGGTGTATTTTAATTGAGGGAGCTTATAAATTGAGGTTAATGCCTTGAATTGGGGCCTGCATTCTACCACACATTTTTAATGTGGGCAAATGCAAGTTGAAGGGTTCTTTTTTCATACCGCTCAAAAGACTGATCTCCTGATAACAAGATTCATATGCTTTCTCTTTCTGTTCTCCTCTTCAGGATCCAGCTGGGATATTTGAACTTGTGCAAGTTGTTGGAAATGGGACCTATGGACAAGTCTATAAGGTATGATATATTTTCAAAACAAGCCCAAGTTGGAAAGCCCGGAACAGAACTTTGCTGGGTCTTTGTGGTTCATGTGGAAAGACGTTTGCACTTGCATGGAAGGGAGAAGCCTCCAGCTGGAATGACTGCCTAGGTGCTGCCTTCAGGTAGGAGAGTCAGGGAGGATACCTCTAAAGGTCAGCTGCAGGAAATCAAGAGCAAGTGAAGGTTTTGCCTTCATCTTCTGCTTGAGATGTCCAAAAGCAATTGGACTGGATGGACCATGGCCTGATCCAGCCGAGCTGGTCCAGCAGGGTTCCTCTTATGTTCTTATGTTTTCATCCTACCAGACATCTAGGGTGCGTCCCTATGCAAGCCGGTTGCTTCTCCTTGGATGCATGTCATAAAAATCCATGCTGTAACTCACAATAAAGCATCTTCGTGTGGTTTGGGGCAACACGGATTCAAATCATACGTGCCTGTCCCCATGCAAGCCGCAGCATGAACCCGCATCTTTTTCTTCCCACTTACCCTCTCCCCTGATAGGAAGCTAGGTTGACGTCACCATAACCCGTACCGCCCGCTGGAGTGATGACAGGCAAACACCTCAGTTGCACCTCCACGAACACAAAGATCATTCCTTTCCTTGGCCACCACAGTGAAAAGCATAACCAAAAGTTAGTTAAAAGCATAACTAAAAGCAGATCATTCCTTTTCCTTGGGGTTAGCGGAGTGCTCACATCTGCATAACAGCAAGCATGACAGTGGGCACACCCCACTCGCAACTGTCTCATAACTGCAATAACTGTAGCCATTTATTTAAAGAAATCCCCAGGCAGCTGCTGATTGCAGCATGCACAGCAGGAACAGGGAGCAGAAGCGAAACCCTGCCTGCTATTACTGGGGCCACCAAGCTCCGCCCTAAATAACCTGGGAGCATCCACATGACCCCAGGACAATACGTGTTAGCCCCCTATTTTGGAAGGGAGTACACTTGCTAAGTGGGGGGGTTTTTTGACATGAATTGTCTCACATGTAGCCCATATTGGAGCTCTGCATGGAGACACTCCCAAGGCGGCCTCAGAATAATTTTGGAATATTTTCAGCAAGGAAATGGGCCCATAGTGAGGTTCCTCCAGCATTGGATCAGCAGCAACTTCCAGGGCCTCGGTGCACATCTACTACGCCTGGAAGTTGCTACCAACCAACAATGGAAGAAGCTTGACAGATATTCAGTAAGTTAAAAACCAGGCATATACATTCAAATTAAATGGCTGGTAGACCACCAGAATCCAGGCAATAGAGCAGTGTGGGGGTCTACCTGCAATGCCAGCAACCTACCAATGTTTTCCCCATGTCTCTCTACATCCCATTTCTCCGCTCTTACGTTTCATGCAATTCTCCTTCTAGGCTTTTGCAGATGGGAGCTACACTCAGTGATGAGGTATATTGAGAGAAGAATGTGAAGTTCTGAAGGCTTATGTCTTTTTTTCCCCTGACAAAGCATTCTTTCCCCCCAGACATTAAAAAAAACCCAAGCAATTTTAAATGAATTGCAATTAAACTGCATACAGAACATCATCCTAATTAGGGCTCTTTTACTTCTCATTGAGGGAAAAAACCAAAACAAAATGGTGATTTCTAGCCCATCATACGATCCAGAAATGGTCAGAGCTGCCTAATTCTTTCCAGCCTGTGTACTACCAGCCTTCATTCTGTCTTTGTTTTGGGTTAATTTGCCTTTATATTTACGTCTTTTCCTTATGCAGTGAAGAACTTGCATGCAATATTATGTGTTTCCTCATTTGGGAAACATACATATTGCAAGAAAACTTGCAAGATAACTTTTCCAATGTGTTGTTAATTTCTTTTATTCAACAGCTGTGGCTTTGAAACTGCATAACTGCTTCACTGAAATAAGTAATATGCTTAAGCTGTTAATGTCTTCTGTTATGTTAGCATTTGAAAGTAGGGATGTGCATGAATATTTGTAACATTCAATATTCGGATGAATTCGGATATTCATATATAAATAGAATGGGTGGATGGGTGGCTGGGTGGCTGGGTAGATCGATAGATAGATAATTTATATCCTGCCTTTTTCCCCAAAGGGACACAAAGCAGCGCACAAGAGTTCACAATCAAATACAATGAAACACACAATTCAAAAGGTCACATTGTTATAGAAACATCAAATAACAAATAACAAGTGATATAAAACATATAAAAACCATATAAAACAAACTATCGGGAATATAGATAATTTCATTTAAACTATAAGGACGCCAACCAAATGAGTTAAGAGTAAGATTGCAAAGCCTCCTGAAATAGCAAGGTTTTTACTTGACTATAGAAGGATGCCAGAGATGGGGCCAGCCCAACTTCTCTGGCGAGCGCATTCCAGAGCTTAGGTGCAGCTACCGAAAAGGCCCTAACCCTAGTTTCTTCCAATATGACTAAATAAATTGAAGGGACAGAGAGAAGGACCTCATTAATGGATCTCATAACAGGTGAATCAGTCTTTTAAATATTGCGCTCCTAAATCATTTAGGACTTTATAAGTCAAAACAGCCAGTTTAAATCAAGCCCTTGCAGGGATTGGTAGCCAATTGAGATCTTTTAGCAAGGGGGTAGTTTGGTCTCTATAACCAGCTCCGGTTAACAGCCTAGCTGCTAATCTTTGGACCAGCATGAGTTTCTACATACTTTTTGTTGGTAATCCCATGTGCAGAGGCTTCATCCCCATGCAAGAAACTTAGTCCTGAAATAGTCCCTTTTGGACCATTTTTGGAGACTATTTTTAATCTGGATTGAGTGTCCATCAATTAATCCAAATTAGCCATCCCCATGCAGCTTTTCAGTCCTGGTTTTGGGACTATTTTTAAATGTTAAAAACAAGGCTTTTAGATCCCCCTCTTCCTCCTCCTCCCCCCATGTGTAAACCCTGCCTGCAAGAAAAGAAGCAAAATCAGAAGTTTTAAAAATAAATTCTAGCTGTACACCCCACTTTCTTTCTCACACTCCTCACCCCTTTTGAGATTACTGGCTAAAAGTGTGTTCATGCAGATATGTGAGGCAATATAATCCCCTGCCCCCGGGAAACCCTGCCTGCAATTAAACAAGCAAACACGATCCCAATTTCTTTCCCCTTTTCATAACTTTCCCTTTTGTGATTACAATGTATCACTTCAAGTGTTTCTAAGCTTCTGTCCTTTGCAAAAGATACATGTTTCAAAAGATACATGCAAGAGATACATGTTTCAAGATACATGTTCCCAGCAAAAATCTTTTAAAAGCATTTTTGCAGCGAAAATGTTAAAGCCCCTTTAAATAAGAATTCTCCGCCCTTTCTGCCTTTTTCCTGACATATGGAGCTTTCATTGCAAGCATGGCAAGGGAGGAGGGAGCTTTACATTGTAAAACACCACCCACAGCTGGCTGCCATTGGCCAGAATGCTAGACCTCCACCCCAAATAGCCCAGTATTGTCCCCAAGTGTGTGGCGGGGAGTGGACTCAGCTCCAAAAAGGGGACTCGGCCCTGTTTTGGATTAATTACAGTGGCCATGGGGACACTCTTTCCCTAATTTGGATTAAAATGGCTGTGGGGACGCAACCAGAGAGTTATAATAATCCAGCCGGGAAGTCACCAATGACTGAATCACAGTAGCCATATCTGGCCTTTCATCATACGAACTTAGTTGACGGACCACTTAGTTAACTGTGCAAAAGCACTCCTGGTTGAGAGTGGATTCAAAGTAGATTCAGGGTGGATTTGATGCTTTCAGAGCAGATATATTATGGGATATGTATCGGATATGTATCATATACATGTTGGATACTTTACGGATACGTACACGTTCATATAGGATATTCTTAACGAATTCATACAAATGCATTCCTACCGAATAGAATCCTACCGCATTCAAAGGGGATCAATTCAAACTAACACGAATTTTCTTTCATTCCATACACTAGAGTGGACAGATGAGCTTTTAAAAGCTGCACTTTTTCTGAGTGGAGCCGGAACACTGCCATCGCAGTAAATCCACTCTGTGGGTCCTGAAAATTTCAGTGAGAATGGAGAGGCAGAAACCAAATTCCTGGCAACTCCTTAGCTTCACAGGTGGTGATATTTGCAGAATTATAGTTGGCCGCAGCAAGGGGTGTTCATCAAGAGAAAGACCCACCTGCTCTGAGTTTTGGTTTTGGAAAGCACTTTATTGCACACACACTTCCCATAGTTCTTGGTTAAGATAAACACTACCAAGTAAGAGTGAAGACCGACCTTTCTTGAGGGCAGAGAAAGAACAGCGTAGAAGATGAGCTTTATTTATGTTTTGGGAGGAGAAGGGGGAAGATGGGAGAGGAGCGGAATGCCTCGTGTGTCCTTGTTAAATTATGAAATGTGGAAAGACTTACGTGCCATGCAGAGAGCCCGAGCAAATGGGAGCGCCTTAGGCAATCACTTGGAGGCTGAACCCAAGAAATGTGTATTGCAAAGAGCAGGAATATTTAATGAAAGATTTTAGGGGCGAACAAATTCCATGGCCTTCGGCCTTACATCTTTTCGGTGGTTGCCTTGGATAGAGTTGGCAACTTACACACACACATATAAAACAAGCGATGAGTTGAAAAGTAGCTTTTGGCAGAACCTAACCCTCATGAAGACTGGAGAATGTCATTGTCAAATGGTTATGGTTATGCTACAAAATCCTTATTTTAGAGATGTGCACGAATGTTTCCTTGACATTCTATTCGAATTGAATCGAATACCCGAAAATCCGATTCAATTTGAATCTTTTAAATTCGAATTTAACAAGATTCAATTCAAATTTACTAAATTTGAATCTGTTTGAATTTTTGATTTGAATCTGCACATATGAACATGTCTGTACGCATCCTGTAGTTATCCTGTATGCAACACATCTGTCCTGTACAGATCCGTACAAATGCAGGTGAACGCAGGAAAGATGCGGATCTTCAAGTACACATTGCGTACAAACCTGTACACATAGGAACGTCCGGATAATTTGAACAAATAGATCCGAAATTCAAAATTCAATTTCAGGGCATTCTATTCGAGTTTGCGTGTTGAAATTCAGCACATTCAATTGAGTATCAAATGCCACAAATATTCATGCACATCCCTACCTTATTTTACATTATGGCCATGGATGAGCTTTCCAAACATGTTCGGAGCTTAAAATGCAGCAGGTCTTGTTCTTATAAGCAGCATTTAAAGACATTGCAAGACTTTCTTGGGTTCTTTTCTTCCTCTTCTCCTTTTCCTTTTTTCCTCTTTCCCAGCAATGTCTGGGATCAGCAAACAGAAGGAGCGGAGAGAAAACACCACGCAGGAAATCAGCTTTGTTGGTTCAGTGGAGTTGTTTCCTGTTCCACCCCTTCTACAAACACAACAAGACCTGCACTTAAGAATGTAAGAAATGTTCTGCTGGATCAGGCCAGTGGCCCACCTATTGTGGTATCCCCAGTGGTGAAACAGTCACAAATGGAAACACGCAAACAGCCTATAAGCAAAAGCAATGCTTCTCATTCAGTTTTTCAACAGTTAAGAACAAATGAACCTAAGAGAAGCTCTGCTGGATCAGGCCACCACTGATCTAGTCCAGCATCCTCTCTCACACAGTGGCCCACCAATTGCTTCTGGGCATCTCAAGCAGAAGACAAGGGCAAAATCTTCACCTACTCTCAATTCCCTGCAAACGTCCTTTTAGAGCAATTCTGTCTGTCCCTCCAGCCTGGAGGATGTACCTAGGCATCAATTCTAGCAGTCCATCAATTTGTCTCTTTCTTAAAGCTATCCAGGCTGGTTGCTATCCCCTATTCTGAAGGCAACCTCACTTCTAACAAGCCTAGCATCCATTGATAGCTTGGGCTATTTCCACACTTACCTGACCGCCTTAGACTACTACAACTGGTCTGTTCTTATTGGAATGGTTCCCAGTTGGAGCAGCCCAGCTGTCCCGGAATGAGGCTGTCCAAGGACAACATCTGCCCTGCTTCAAGGACTACCACAGCAAATTTGGGGCACTGATGAAATGCTCAGCCCCCTTTGCTAAACTCACCCACAGAGGCTTGCACCCCTCTGAACACCTCTACGGAACCTTTTACGCAGGAGTAGGTCTACCGTTATATTGGACTAAAGAGCCTCTTGGGGTCATCTACAGTTTACGCTCCATCAAATGGGTTCTGCCCTTCTATTCTCTCTCATTCTCCCACTCACTCACTCCCTTTCTCTCCCTCCCTCTCCCTCCCTCTCTTTTTTTAACTTAAGCATCCATGTAGCATGACATCATATACAGTGGTACCTTGACATACGAGTTTAATTCATTCCGTAACCTTGCTCTTATGTCAAATCGCTCGTATCTCAAAGCAATTTTCCCATTAATCCATTCCAGCTCCCAAAACACCACCTCAGTTGTTTTTGTTATGTACTGTACTGTATTTACATACTCGTATCTCAAATCTTGCTCTCATCTCAAAGCAAAATATCACTCGCTCGGCGGCTTGTATCTCAAAACACTTGTATGTCAGGGCACTTGTATGTCGAGGTACCACTGTACTACATTTTGGGTAACAGTGGCTTAAGTCATTGAGTTCTGTTTACTTTGTTAGAGCGTAAAACAATGGTTTGTTCAGAATTAGAACTCATTATTCTGTTGTTTTTAGTTTTAAGAACTTACTACTAATATTAATTAGGATCTTGATTTAGTCCTTACAGAAGTATCTTGTATAGCACTTAAGTCATTTAAGAGAGAAAATCTTACTTGGAAAATGGACACGATAAAATACTTCGTCTCCAATTCCTTTTCTTCCCCTCTTTTTATGCATTCTTTTGAAGCCCAAAAAAGTTTCTACATCTATTCAGCAGGCTCTATTCCATATATTCTTTTTAAAAAAAAACTTGGGATTTTAAAAGGAAAATAAAAGGAGAATAAACAATTTACAAATCATTTTTGCTACTTGCATTTGCAACTTTGCATCTGAGAACTCTCCTGCAAAACAGAAAGAGGAAGAGTCCATGAAATAAACATAACACCAAATTTAGATAATGGATTGAATTATTTATTTATATGCCTCTGTAATTTGCAGTGGACCCGAGGAATAAAAATAATAATAATCTTTTTTAAGTATGTTGACGGAGAAATAAAATTTCTTTAATATTTGACTTTTTTTTACCTCAGTACAAAAAGATGGGGTGTTTTTCCACTTAGCACTAAACGGGTCCTTAATGAGTCCTTAATGGGTATTCTAGTGCTAAGTGGAAAAACACCCATGACGTCTCCTCAGGAAATTTATTTACAATGGCATTAAATTGCTTCTGCAAGAAGATGATCACAAAGATGATCACAAGTATCCTATTGCTATCCAGTGAGGCAGAGAGTCAATCAAATTAAGGATGTGCACAAAATTTTTTGCATTCAAAGTCAAGTTGAATCGAATACCCAAACATTCTATTCAATTTGAATGTTTAGAATCTGAATGCAAGAAAATCTGATTCGAATCTAAGACGTTCGAATCTATTCATTCGAGTGTTAGATTCGAATGTGAAGATAACAAATGTCAACAACATTCGTATGTTATATGCACCTGTATGCATCCCGTTTTATCCTGCGTGCATCCTGTTTTCATCCCACACTATCAGCACAAATGCGTAAAGATATGTATGAGATTCATACAGATATGTATGTAATACATACAAATCTGCACATTTGAATGTTTTGAATCATTCGAATGAATGTTTTGGAACATTCAAAATTCGTTCAGATGTTTAAATTCGAATGTATAGACTTTCTATTTGAATTCAAATGTCCACATTCGATCAAATTTTGAATGTTTAGAACATTTGTGCACATTCCTAAATCAAATGCCAAGGCAAGAAAGAGGATGGGAGACGCCAAAAATCTGTCATTTCTCAGTTCAGTAACCAAGAGCGATTCTGCAAGGGCCACTATATCAGATCAGCAAATGTTCCAGGAGCCTCCCTTCCATATGCTGTTGTGGTCTAAGGGAGGCCCTGTCCCAGGGGTCAGTCCAAGGAGAGGTCTCTAAGGGGGGGACCTTCCTTAGACCACACCCATATATGGAAAGGACATGCCTGGTACACGTCTCTGGTAGTGCAGAATCGCCCCCAAACTCCAAGCTATGGTGCTAAGTTCATCCTCTTGTATTTCAAAAGCTACAGAAGTCATTTGGTAGCTTGCTTTGGAAAGCACACACTCCAGCATTGTGATTTATTGTCTTGAGAAAGGTTGTGTGCTTGGTTTGTATTCCTTAAATGCTGCCAGTATGACTTCTCCCTCTTTCTGCAATATACATTAGATGGTGCAGGTTTCTTGGAAATATTCAGTAAGCTGTACTGGCTGCTTTTCCCATTAGATGGAATGAGTTGGCCGCTTGTGGGAGCAAAGGGTGATGTGTTGAGAGCAATCTTCAGCAGAGTGCCTCAGCAAAGGCTACATTCGGGGTTTATGGAATTTGCTGCCGGAAGAGGTGGTAACAGCTACCAGCCTAGATGGCTTCACTGAAGGGTTAGACAAGTTTATGGAGGACAGATGTGTCAATGGCTACTAGAATGGATGCCTGAGTACATCTTTCAGGCTGGGGGGTGGGGGTGGGGGACAAGCAGGATGCCTCTAAGGCCATTTGCTGGGATTCGAGAGCAGGAGAAGGTTTGCCCTTGTCTCTGCTTGAGATGGTGATGGGAAATTGGTGGGCCACTGTGTGAGACAGAATGCTGGACTAGATGGCCATTCTGCCCTTCCCTTTGTTCTGAAAGAGGGTACATCGTGTGTCTCTCCAGGGCTTCGTTGGTCTGCACGTTAGTACAAATCATGAGAACCTACCTCCTGGTGACTCTTATCTGCAGTGGTGGACACTTATCTGCAGGTCTCCTGGTTTGATTCTGCATTCCTTCAGGAAGCCATCTAGGTGACCTTGGGCTAATAGCGTTCTTTGTGAGCTCTCATAGCCCCACCTACCTCACAGGGTGCCTGTTGTGGGGAGAAGAACAGAAGGTTTGTCAGCCATTTTGAGCCCCTTAAATGGGTGAGAAAAGCAGGGTAAAAAAGCCAACTCTTCTTCTTCATCCATGAAGCCAGCTGGGTGACTTTGGGTTAGTCACAGCTCCCTTTGTGAGGCCTCACAGTCCCACCAATCTCACAGGGTGTTTGTTGTGGGAAGAACGGAAGTGAAATCCAACTCCTCCTCCTCCTCCTCCTCTTCCTCTTCTATTGTAATGCTTTGTCCACACAGGACAGAGGGTCTACCCAATCATGGGACTACCAATGTACCAGCATGTAAAAGTGAGAGTCCAGAAGACAGCTAGCTCCTATGCTAGACCAGACTTTAAGCTTTCTCCTGACCATCTTCAGGTCTGGCTGCTCAGCTGTCCCAGGAAAGCCTAAATTAATATGTGAAATGACTTGGAGTTGCCTTCCTGATGCACTCCTGGTCCAGGCAAACTGCATGGAGAAAAGTGAGAAAGACATGCAGACAGGTGGCCACAATGGGGATGTACAAATTACATCTTAAGTGGAAATTTGCAAGTGCTAAATTAGGAAAGGAAAAAATAGGAAGGACCTGCCACTGGGAATTTATAACACCGGCCAGTCTCCCATAGCCCTTCTTAGAAAGTGATTAAAACAGAAAGGATGGACCTTCATGAGAACTATATGAGCCCATCAAGGACTCGTCTGGATTCTTTAGGGTGAGAGATCCCTGCTAATTAACTGCCAAAGGATGATGGATTCTTCCAATGCAGCTGTCACTTTAGGTAATGTAATTCGTTTGCTCAGGTTTAAAATAGTGTAATCCTTGAGAAATTGATCATTTGCTGCAGTTGAAGCTTGGCTCTTTTTCCAGAATTTCAAGGTTCCCCTTTCCTTCTTTCTTCTGCCTGTAATGACGCCCAAAGCTCTCAGCTACTCAGGACTCATTTCTCTGTAACTCTTCAGCTGTGTCCACACTTACATTTTAATGCAGCTTCAGTCCACCTTCAGAGTTAGATAACACATTGGCAAAGTGAAAGTCTGTTTGCTTTTGGCTTTATCTAACCCAGAAAATCCATCTTATGGTTAGATAATGTGGAAAGAAAATGACAGGTCACTTTGCTGATGTGCTCTTCTACCCTTGAAGTGGACAAGCCTTCCTGTTGGTTTTGCTAACTTGTCTGCTACACAACAGGGTTTTTGGCTTGTTTAAATGCAAGTGAACTTCCTGAAGGGGCAAGATTGTTGGGTACTGTCAAGTTGTGGCTGATTTCTGATTGACTGCATAGGTATCTCCATGAGCATTTCTATGCAGTTTTCTCAGCAGAGATGCAGAAATGGTTGGCCATTGCCTACTTCTGGACAACTCTCTGCTTTCCATGCTACTTCCACCGCCCCTGAGCCACAGGGACTCCCAGACTCTATGGATATCTCTATGCAGTTTTCTTGGCAGATGTACAAAAGTGGTTTGCTATTGGCTAGTTTTGGGGAGAGGCGGGGAATCAAACCAGTAACTAGGAATGTGAAAATGCAATTTTCAGGATTTGATTCAAATCAAATACCCAAAAATTTGATTCAATTTGAATATTTGAAATTTAACCAAATTCAATTTGAATTAGCAAATTTGAATCTATTTGTTTGAATTTTCGATTCAAATTTGCATTTATGGATTACAACACTCGTATGCATCATTACGCATCCCGTATGCATCTGTACATGTCCGTAGGCATCCCATAGTTATCCTGCATGCAACCCATTTTCGTCCCATATGGATCCATTCAAATGCATACAGATGCAGGAAAGATGCCTATGTGCAAGTACACGTCATGTATGAACCCGTACCCATGCAAATGTCCAGATAATTTGAACAAATAGATTCAAAATTCAAAATCTGTTCAAATCTTTAAATTCAAATTTATGGACATTCAGTTCAAATTTGTAGTTTTGGGCAGATTTGATCAAATTTTGAATACCTTCGAATATCCGTGCACAACCCTACCAGCAACTCTCTGCTTTCCAGCCTGCCTGCCTGCATTACCACGAGGTACCACCTTTCCCAGAGGGAAGATTAGTGATGTTTAAAAGCTCAGAGCACTGCAGTTCAGCCTCCCGATAGTGTTTCAAATTAGAGTCCCAGATTGTCAGAAGAGTTTCAAGTTATTCTGTGAGGCTTTCAATGCCTGGAAGCATTTGCAAACAATGGCTTCCCACAAAGGAACCAAGAACTGTTTGAGGAAACAAAAGCTGAGGTAAGCAGTGTCAGTTGGATGCGAACCAAAAGCAAACTTCTTCCTGGGATAGCAGCGCTCATTTCTGCAAGATCTGCATTTAACAAACTTGCTGTATATTGGTGTATTAGGAAACAGTCATCCTTTGCCATTGTGGGGGTTTCGTTCCACCAAAATAATGCATGGAACATGGAAACTTGCATGGAACATGATAACTAGGTGTAGGAATGTGCATAAATGAATCCATGTTTGAAAATTTGATAGGATGTTTTAATTTCCAAATTTTCACATCAAAACAAAAGGACAGTCAAACGTCTGGACTTTTGAATGAAACAAACAACACTCCTGGGAGGCAAATAAGAAAATTTGATTGAATTTTTGGACCTTCACAGTTTTATACCAATGAAAATAGGCTTTTGAATGGGGGAAAAAGCCACAGACATGCTCAGTCCCACATGCAAACGTTTGAATGTTTGAATCAACAATTTGATGAAGAAACAAATTTTCAGATGTTCGCTCCGAATGCAAAACGGATGTGAATTTTTTTTGTTTGCCCACAACCCTCATCTGGTGTTTTCCAAAAACCTCTGCTTGGAGAATAGGGGAGTGGAGAAATCTTTTTGCCAGTGCAGAACTGTGAACCAGTGGGGTTTTATGTGTCTCTTCCCACCACACACAAGTCCAGTTTTTGGGAGGTGCCATAAAGGTTCCCTCCCAAACCCATGAAATCTGCTAAGAGCAATGAGACACTCTGAATCACAGGAAAATGAGTTCAGGGGAGCTGAAAAGCAGGCCTGCCAAACCTCCCAGAATGCCAAGCAATCTCCAGGAATTCATCTTTATCTTCAGGAACACGCTGAGGACAACCTGGGAGGATCAGGACAAGAGAAGGTCCCTTTTCAGGCATTCTCTGCCATTCTTTTAATTAGCTCAGTTTGTTTTTTAAAATGAAATAAACACATAAAGGCCAAGTTCTGACAAACTAGGATAGTCCAAATTCTCAGGAAATGGGCACTGAGAATGATTTTGGATCGTTCCCACCTATTACCTTAAAACAAGATGGACCGGCTCATTCCCATTGTTGATTCCTCCATGCTCAGCATGGGAGAATCTCCCTCTTTCTTCCCCTCCCCTCCCCTCCCCTCACTAAACCCCCTCCCCCTGCAGCCACCAATTGGACACTGTCTGCATGTCATACCATTACTTCATTGGGGTGGGAAATCCAAACCCCATCCTCTATATAAACCTGCCCTGCATCAGACCATGCCGCCCTTTGGCTACAGTTTTCATTCACTACTTGTGTCCCCCATCTTCCATCTTGCATCCACTGTGGCTCAACTTTTTACCCCATGTTAACCATGCAGTAGAGTATTAAGAATCACTCTCCCTTTTTTCTTTTAATGGTGGGTTTGTGCTAGACCATGACAGCAGAGCAGCGCGAAATGACAGGGAATGCAGCAAAAGGGGGGAAAGAGTGAAGCAGAGGAGGGAGGAAGGTGAATGAAAGAAGAAGCAATCATGGAAGGGAGGAAGGAAGGAAGGAACAAACAAACAAAGGAAGGAAGGGGGGAGGGAGCAAGCAGGCAGTTATTAAAATCAGGAGTTTTCACTTGCTCTCTGCAGCAAGCCCCTCTTCCTCTCTAACTATGCTTATTAAAATCAGACAGTTCTATGCTGGTTACATTGTCTGATCTCTTGTTACAGTGTTCATTCTTAGGGATGTGCATGAATATTCACAGGCATTCAAAATCCGATCGAATGTGCAGAATTTTGACATTTGAACTTGAATAGAATGTCCCAAAATTCGAATGTAAACATTCAAATTGAATTTCAAACTTCGGATCTATTTGTTCCAATTATCTGGGCATTTGTATGTGTACAGGTTCGTACATGATGAGTACCTGAAGATCTGCATCTTTCACACATCTGCACACATTTGTACAGATTTGTACGGGACGAAAACGGGTTGCATACGGGATAACTACAGGATCCATATGGATGTGTACGGATGCTTACGGATGTGTACGGACGTGGGGAAGATGCGTACGTGCACATATGAATGTTGTCGACATTTGTATGTGCAGATTCAAATAAAAAATTCAAATGAATAGATTCAAATTTGGTAAATATGAATCGAACCTTGTTAAATTTGTATTTAAAATATTCAAATTGAGTCGGTTTTTTTGGGTAGTCGATTCAAATAGAATGTCAAAAAAACATTCATGCACATCCTTATTCATTCTTACTCCTTCCCCTCCCCTTTCAGCCAGCCCTTAGCACGAAATGGTGGAGAGCACGGGAAAGAAAGGGGATGCCGAAATCACAGCTTATTATTGGATCAGAGGAAATGAAGAGAACACCCCTTTTAAGTATGGATCCCTCCCTAAAAAGCCCGATCTTGCCGTTCCCATTCTACAAAATTAAAATGAAATTTCCTGGATATAGCAGCAAGACCCCTTTTAATCCGAATACAGATGCTCCGTGTTTCAGGAACTTTAATCCACAGAAATGGCGGATTCCTTGCAAACTGTTGGAATGTGGAAAACTTGAGCCAACTTCAAGGCTGACTATATCCTGTGTCGGAACACGCCCCTAAAGAGCATGCTGCTTCCTGAAAAATGTGCCATATGCCCTTCCTCTCTGCTCTTGGTGGAGGAGCTATCTTGCCTTCTTTTCTTACTCCCTCGTGAGATTAGAGCTCAAAACCAGAATCTTATTGCTCACATCCATCTTGTTTGGATTGAGTTATGAAGAATTACACAGGCTGAAACTTAATAATATTACCTGATTGCTCTGTTCATTTTTACAAGCTTGCATAAAAATATGGCTCCTTAATGGTTGCATGGAAGATGTAGGTGGTTGGCACCACATGAACAGGAGAAGGAAGGGCATTCCAAAGGAAAGGTGCCACCATCGAGAAAGACATGGGACTAGGGATATATATACAGCCTGATTTCACTGCTTCCTTCTGGGAAGAGGCTGGGGATTGAACCAGTGTCCCTCTGCATTCCAAGGAGTTTGCTCTACAACTGAGCTATTGGCACTCCAAGTGTCCATAGAAAACTATAGAAAAGCTATGTAGTTTTCTTGGCAGACGTGCCAAATAAGTTTGTCGCTGCCTGTTTCTGAGGAGAGGCTGGGGATCAAACCAGTGACCCTCTGCTTTCCAGGCAGTTTGCTCTACCACTGAGCTATAGCCCCTCCCTCCCATGCAAAATCATTTGCTGCAGATACCCAAGACTGAGCCTGCTGCCCACAAAGCAATTCTCTGTAGCTGAGCTACAAAGCCTAAACCAAAATATGAGCTTAACAGAGCCTATTTTCACCCTTAGAACCGATCAACAATTCAAGGGCTGGCAAAACAGCATTTTTGTTCAGAATATTGTTCACAGGGCAAGATGGGAGCAGATGGAAATTGGGGAGGGTGTCCATATCCCCGGTATCTGCTCGCCACATCGCTCTGAATTTCACCCTTGTGGTTTCTCACTGATTTGCCATCAGATGCTGGACAGACCATTCTTATTAACCGAGCAGCTTTAAAAACTCCACTCATGGCGTTGTCTGTCGAAATTACGGATTCAACTCAGTAGCTTGCACAGGCCATTAGCCTGCATAATGATGGCTGCATTGTGTATGCATTTTACCTACACTGTGTTCTCCTCACCTTCTCAGGGTCGCCATGTGAAGACCGGGCAGCTTGCGGCAATCAAGGTCATGAATGTGACAGAGGTGAGCACTTTGGAAACGATTTTGCTTTGCCAAAGGGAAGAAAACCTCCGATGCCTCCCTGAAAAGAAGCCATTCCAATAGGGATGTGCACAAATGCTTTTTGGGCATTCGATTAGAAACTAATCATATGTTCAGAGATCCATATTAGTACGAATAGATCGCATTCAAATGTAAAATTCTATTTGATATGAATCTATTCATACATATTCATATGAACATTCAACACATATTAGATACGAACAGATAGGTATCTGTTATGAATAGATACATATCTGATACATATTTGTTATGAATAGATATGTATCTGATATGAACAGATACGTGATACGAATAGATAGGTATCTAATACAAACAGATACATATCTGATAGAAATATATACATATCTGATACAAACAGATATGTATCTGATAGGAATAGATATGTATCTCATATGAACAGACATGTATCTGGTACGAATAGATATTGTACATATTTGATAGGAACAGATACGTATCTGATATGAATAGATACGTATTTTATATGTTTCCCCAGCTTAACAAATGTCTGAACTATTTGTTCAAATGACCAGAAACATTCATATTTGTCTGAATGTTGTCATACGAATATCGTAACATTCGATTTGAGTTCAAATGTCTGAATTTGGCCGAATTTGGCTGGATTTTGAGTGCTACAAATATTCATGCACATTCCTACATTCCAAACTTTCTGCTGGAGGCCAGTCCTACGATATGAGTATATCAGCCTGGAATAGGGCAGAGAAGCAGAATAACACTTGCCCACTTGCATGCATACCATTCTAAGTCACCAGGCCCAGGAATGCACTTTTCTGCCTTCGGCACAGGTCATTTTGAACCAGGAAGTGTTTCCTGCCTGCTGCATGGGCTGCTAGGAAGGGCCTCAAGAATTGTGTGAAGCCACCTAGGAAGAGGTTAAGTACATAAGGACGCAGGAGAAGCCCAGCTGGATCAGGCCACAGCCCATCGAGTCCAGCATCTTCTCTCACCCACACAATGGTCCACCAATTGCTTCTGGGCCTTCTCAAACAGAAGACATCCTGCCTGTCTTTCCAGCCTGGAGGCAGCACCTAGACATCCATGCTAATAGACATTGATAAAACCTTCACCTGCTCTTGATTCTCTGCAAATGGCCTTTAGAGGCATCCTGTCTGTCTCTCTAACCTGGGGTTGGCACCTAGGTGTCCATTCTACAGCCATTGATACACCTGCCCTTTAAGAAGCACTCCATCAAGCCATGAGCGTGGTATATATAAAGAGATGGAGATACAGCCTGTCTCCATCCCACACCTGGGGGGACATCCTACAGTAGGGTTGGGTAGAAACCCCCTCCCCAAAGAACAAAGGGATAGCGCTTCTGCTTAGAAGCTCCTAACACTGCTTTCAGAAAAATTCTATTTGCAGCTGGGTGGAAATAAAAAAGCAGGGTTTCCCCTTTGCCAGTGCCCAGGGCTCTGTGGTCAGATCCAGCAGCAACAGCGTAGCTGCAGATGGCTCCATACTGAAAGCAGAAATAGGCACACAACTAGGAAGTTGCAAGATTTACAGGGGCTTGGGGGGGGGATTATGCCCATCACGCTGTGCTCCTTGTGAGACAAAACCTTAGGGAGAGAGCTGTGTGTCAGCTTCCTCACCAGCGAGGCCTAGTCAATAAACAGAACTGGCAGTTTGTCACTTAATGACGCTATAAGTTACAGTGGGGACGTATGAAACATCTAGCCTGGAGTGTTACAAATTATGGCTTATTTATAGAACAAAATGATTTGCTTTACACATTACACTCACTTTTCCAAAAGAACCAAGGAAGGTTGCATATCTAGCCACCTGACTTCCATCCCTCTCGTACAACTGGGACACAGCAATTGAAGAGGCTTGCTGTATATATTTTGCTGCTGGTCTATAATAATGAATCAATGAGGCCTCTTCCTGCTTATTTCAAGGAGATTATCTGTTTCCATCACAGATACCCTGCTGTGTTTTCAACACATCCCTGCCCCTCCACTAACAGCCCTTGGTCCTGGGAAATCTAGGCCACTGGCATGAGTTGGCAGCCATTTGCAGTATAGACAGAGTGAATCTAAGATGTAAATGGTTCTCTATTTCTCTTCTAATTTTTTTAAAAGAAAGTTTACAGGGTTTGGGTTTTTGATTTTTTTTTTAATGTTGATTTTTCCTAATGGCAGATGCCCTGCTTGCAATATGGTTTTGCATTCTTATGGAGGGGACTGGAGAAAGCCAGCCCACATCCATGCCCATGTGGATGGGCAAAAATTGACCTCAATGTCTTTCTTTCTGATGCATCGGAATAACAGAGATCCCTTCTGCACTGGGACTTATTCTGGTTTATATTTGGCACTAGGGACCTGCCATCCTCCTGCTGGCAGTAAACACTAGTATATGGAGGGCAGGCTATGAAAAAGGATGCTCCTCTAGATTGCAGAGACTGGCAGGATGCCTCTATAGTCTGTTTGCACGGAGTCAAGAGCAGGTGAAGGTTTTTATCTTTGTATTCAGCTTGAGATGCCCAGAAGCAATTGGTGGGCCACTGTGTGAGATGGGATGCTGGACTAGATGGGCTGTGGCCTGATGCAGCAGGGCTTCTTCTAATTCATGAATGACAGGTGTATCAATGTCTATTATCTTAGAATGCATGACTAGGTACCACCTCCAGGGTGGAAAGACAGGCAGGATGCCTCTAAAGGCCATTTGCAGGAAGGTGAGCGCAAGTGAAGGTTTTGGCCTCGTCTTCTGCTAGGGAAGGCCCAGAAGCAATTGGTGGACTATTGTGTGAGTGAGAAAGGATGCCCTGGACTGTGGCCTGATCCAGCTGAGCTCCTCCTGGGTCCTTATGTTCTTAAGCTCTTCCATACCATGACTGGAGAGACGCTGGACTAGACGGGCTACGGCCTGATTCAGCTGAGCATCTCTTACATTCCTAAAAAGTTTCAAGCTGGCTGGAAAGGGCAGTTTGAGGGCTTCTTGTTTGGAAGTTGCCTTGGCCACCTCATTTCCTGGGTTCCTTGCTGATTTGGCTTCCACACACTGGCAAAAGTATCTCTGCGTGTCACTGAAGGAAAACAAAAAACTTCTTTGCCACACCTGTGGCCACAGAGCACATTTGTTTCATTCCTAGATCTCTTGCATTAAGTTGTTCTGGTAGTTCCCAGCTCCTCTGTATCTTAGGCTTTGAACTTAACCTGCCATTTTGTGAATTGCTGAAGTAGCCTGGTGGGGTGGGGTGAGATGCGGGGCTGGACTAGATGGGCTATGGCCTGGTCAAGTGTCAGGGCTGGGTCGTGTGCCCTTCTGTCAGGAAGAGGAGGTGCTTCTAGTGGCATGTTTCTGAGAAGCACATGTGATACTAGCGCTGAGAGTCGATGTGGTTGTCATGAAGGTTCCTACACACACACACACTTCACCAGCCCTACTTCCTGTTATCTCATAAAGCAACATAGGCAGGGCGCTTTCGGCCAGATCAAAGCGTCGCTGCGTTCCTTTTTAGGGAAGGGAAACAGCCTGGTCTGTCTCAGCTTCCTTTGTGTGTTTTTCCCCTTTCTTTTATTCTTTAAGTGCTTAGTTCTGCTGGCTGGTTAAAGATATTTTGCAATCAGTTCAGAGCTTTGTGGTGACATTCCTGACCTCCGTTGAGGCAACTGTGTAGATTTCAGGTCTTATCAGCCCTTTACCGTGATCTTGATGCAATAGATAACAGGGCCATACTGAGAGCATAAGCCACAACAGAATCCACATTTTCTAAGCAAATGTCCCAGCCGAAGCCGTTGTCAAAAAGGGTTGTGAACTAGCTCCATTGGAATGGCTGGAGCAGGGGCCTTGAACATGGTGCCTGTAAAAACATATTTGCTCCCAAAGGCCTCCTCTTCTTCCTACAGGGCTGTGGTCACTCTTAAGCTTTAATCCAACTTCAGTCCACTTTCAGAGCAAGAGAACACATCAGCAAAATGAGAAACAGTTTTCTTTCTGTATTTAATAACTCATAAACTTCACCTTTGGGATAGATAATGTGGAAAGTAAATTACTGGCCACTTTCCTGATGTGTTTTCTCACTCTGAAGGTGGACTGAAGCTGGATTAAACCTTAGGTGTGAATGCAACCCAAGATGACCTTTACCCTGAAACACAGGGCCTTTCCACACAGGCTCTAAAAATGGATTTAGAGCCAGTTTGGGGAGGGATTAAGACGTGGCTTCCGCAAAGGGAAAAGAATTAGGTTCCCTTTGAGGATGCCGCATCTGCACGTTGGTGCGCAAAACCGGTTTTGCTGCCGAAATCTGACCCAGATGTAAGACCTGAAAAATTAGGTCTTACATCTAGCTTTTCCCCTGAAACCGTTTTGGAAGGAAATGCTTCCACAGCGGCAGGGGAAAGAGCCGGATTGCCGGTGCACGCCCAGCTGTCAAACAGAGAGAGCACATGCTTGATCACTGGGCCTGCCCACTGGCCTGTGCCATTGGCTCCTTTGGAGCCTGCATGACGCGGCCAGCAGCTGGCTTCCCCTGGTCCCCCTTTGCCCGAGAAGGGGCAATCGCCCCTTCTCTTGTGAGGGGAAGCCGTGGCCTACCCCACCCCCCACCCCCCCGGGGGTCCCACGCTTGTGCTCGCTGCCTTACCTGATCGCTGCCAGATGGCTTCTGGCAACGGGAGGTCCGGCGTCCATCGCGCATGCATGCATGCATCGAGGCCTCCATTGCCCAGCTGCCCTCATGAGGGTGGCTGGCAAATGGGAGGCTGTGGCGCACAGTTGCCAATTTAAGCCCCTTTCTGCACTGGGCTTTAGTCCAGATTATATTCTGGAGCAGAAACCTGCCAACTGCATGCTGGTGAAGACTATAATGGGCCCTGCTATATGCCTTCTAAAATGCACTAAAAACTTGCTGGAAAATCCTGTGCCGGTGGCAGGTTTTCCAGCCATAGCACTTTTTTTATTACCTTGGAGACAGAACAACCGTTGTAGCCCTGTCCAACACGTATGCATGTAGGTTGAAACAGATGGGCGTGCATGCACAGTTGTAGGGATTTGTGCTTTCAGGTATTCAGTACCAGCTGAATACCCAGATGTGCATGTCATAATAATGCACAAAGACAGTGCCCGCCTAGGAAGTGATAATGCCAGGGAGACAATACCCTGGAATGTCACTTCCTAGTAGGACATCCGGCCACCCTCTGGAGGTGTCCTTAGCTTGATGATGATGAAGAAGACAATTGGCTTTTCTACCCCACTTTTCTCTCCCATTTAAGGGGACTCAAAGCAGCTGACAAACCTTCTGTTCTTCTCCCCACAACAGTCACCCTGTGAGGTAGGTGGGGCTGTGAGAGTTCAGAAAAGAGCTGTGACTAGCCCAAGGTCACCCAGCTGCTTTGTGGAGGAAGACAGATTCAAACCCAGTGTCCCCAGATAAGAGCCCATCTCCCTAACCATTAGACCAAACTGGCTCTTCTTGGGATGAAAGGCTGTCCAAGATCCCTACATGATCTATAGCTCTCAAAACTAGATATTTATCTCCTCCCTTCTATGTTCTGAGCATTTCCTCTATTTCTGTGCTAAGACCTTCAGCAACTTCCTCTCCATTGGCTTTTTAGTATTGCACAGTAATGTGTTTCATGGTATTGTGCCATTTATGTGTCCTGCAACAAATAACAGCTGAGCATCTGATCACAGTTAGTCACATCTACTGTTGAACTGTTGGCACTGTGGTATATATTAATGTGTTTCTTTACAAAGGTCAGTGTTCACATCGTGTTGTCTACATAGGCGCCTGGTTTGCACACAAAGGTGACCTGGCTTACACTGTTGGTTTTAGCAACTGTCTGGAAGGCAGGGTAAAAACCGGTAAGAGGAGTTAGCTCTGTGTTTTGCTTCCTCTAAAATCTGGTTCTGGATACATCTACTGAATGAGCACGTGGCTGAACCAAATAATTGGTTTTGCTGTCTCAACCGCCTTAGTCAAAACTGAAGGAAACGCTGTAGTGCCTTGAAGCCAGGGCTACAGGAAGTAAGTCAATTGTAGTCAGAGCATCTTTCCTTTGAGGTTAAGGGCGTGTACTTCACACATTAATGTGAGGCGTTGATCAAAATAACCTTCACTGAACCCATAAATAATGAATTGAAAAGAGATACCCTACTTCCCCAGAAGAGCAGTTTGCCTGTGCACACTGTCTCTGACACTCCGTAAGCAAATCTGGAGGTCAACCATGTGAAGAAGAAGAAGAAGAAGAAGAAGAAGAAGAAGAAGAAGAAGAAGAAGAAGAAGAAGAAGAAGAAGAAGAAGAAGAAGAAGAAGAAGAAGAAGAAGAAGAAGAAGAAGAAGAAGAAGAAGAAGAAGAAGAAGAAGAAGAAGAAGAAGAAGAAGAAGAAGAAGAAGAAGAAGAAGAAGAAGAAGAAGAAGAAGAAGAAGAAGACTTGGCTTTTCTACCCCGCTTTTCTCAGCCATTTAAGGGGACTCAAAGCAGCTGACAATGGGTGGGGCTGTGAGAGCTCAGGAGAGAGCTGTGACTAGCCCACGGTCACCCAGCTGGCTTCATGGAGAGGTGTGGAATCAAACTGGTATTCCCAGATAAGAGTCCAGCTCCCTAACAACTAGACCAAACTGGCTCAGTGAAGACTCTCTGTTGGACCAGGGGAAATGGTTTTTGATTAACCTAAAACTGCAGGCCTGGTTCTATAAACAGGTTCAGCAGATCATGAACCGGTTTGTCAAACCCTCTAATGGATCCTGTATTCCAGACCAATTAAATGGTGCTACCAGTGATCTAGATTAGGACTATGCCAGATCAGACTCCACCAAATGCAGACAATTCCAGATCAGTGGTTGTGGGACTTCCAGGATCTGCACTAATGTGTGAATATGGAGGCCCGGGTGTGTACTACACAGACCCTTAATATACCTTAAGGGTGCATGTAGAGAGGATATTGTCCTATCAGAATCTTGCATCTCCACCTGCTTCCCTGAGTTGGAACACTGTGGGCTGCAGCTACTTATACCGCATTCCCACTTGACATTTTAAATCCAGATTGGGCTTTTAAAATCCGGATTCAGGACCAAGTGTGCAATCCGGCTGTCCCCATTTGTTTGAGGAAAACACAGGCTGAATTTGAATACTGCCATACCCACTCAAACTGCAGAAATCCCCAGCATGGAGAAACAGGATCTTTGGGCTTATCCCCCTCTTCAATATACTCCAAAGCGAACCTGAGTTCTCCTTGGAGCATCCCCATACAAAGGATCTAATCTGGGCTACATGCAGGACAAATCGCACAAATCGGTGGCAAAAAAAACCCTTTCAAACTGTTCTCGCTGTGAATTAGGAGGCAAGCACGGATTATCTTGGAGGCATGGGGACGTTCCCGGGTTATTGGGGGAGGAGACTGGTGCTCGCATCATTAGTGGGTGGGGTTTCTCCTGTGCTCACCGTTCCTGTTCTGTGCTTTGGGGATCACAACTGCTGGCCATTTTTAAAGATCAAACAGTGTAAAAGAACTGATTGCCCCAGTTTGACAGGTAAAGATGCAGCGATGGGGGGGGGGGGGTGTCATCTGGCCCTTGTTGTCCCACAAGCCTCTTCCTGCAACCCTTATTTCACTTCTGCTCCCTGATTGCCGGCAAGCAGCTTCTAAAGTTAGAGGCAGTTTATCAGAGAAGCAGAAAAGCGCTAATCTGGTAAACTGCCTCTAAACATAGTAGCAGCTTTTGTTAGCAATGTTGGAATAAGGGTTGCAGGAAGAGGTTTGTCGGACAGCAAGGGCCAGATGCCCCCCCCCCCCATCGCTGCATCTTCCTGAGGCTCATTTCTGTTTGATCACTGTTTAATGCCCAGCAGTTGCTATTGGGGAAGGGGCATTGGGTGGGATTTCCCTGCCCTCACTTCTATCAGGAGAGAGGGGGTGGAGAGAAAAAGATGTGGTTTCCCAGTGCTGGGGTTTAGCATGGTTTGCATGGGTAAAGGTGTATTCGACTTGAGCCCACACTTTCGTCAATCACATGGGGATGGGTCAATTCAAACTAGAATCTGTATTAGGAATATCCTGAATCCAACCCAAAGTAAACGGAGTGAATGGGGACAAACGATTTTAATCTCCACCTCTTATGCAAACCCTCAGCAAGGCAGCAGACATAGGGCAAAGCATTTACTCTCCCTTTCAAATCAGACACTCCCTCCCTCCATTCATGTTACCACAAAGGCAACAGACACATGGCAAAGCATTCACTCTCCCTTTCAAATCGGACTCTCCCTCCCTCCATTCATGTTACTGTGAAGGCAACAGTTTTGTGCTGAAGCAGCAGAGCGAGAGAACAGGCAGTGCAAGCGATCTCTCCCTTTGAAATTGGAGGGACTAAAAGGGAACTACTGCAAGGAAAGGGCTTCAACTTGCTTTGAAAATGGAGGGAGAGTTTGGGGGGAAGGCAATAACTTAAATCAGCTTTCTCCTGAGGAAAAACTGGAGGGGTGCTGTGATCTATAGGTACAGTGTTGCTTTTTAATGTAACTCTCTTAGTCACAGCAGCATTCAGGGAAAATCCAAACCTTTTTAGCTAGCATTTGTAGGCATGGCAAGGGGAGGAGGGAGAACAGATGTGAAATTCCACCTATAGACGTCAGGCATTGGCCAAAAGTATATGGGGAAGGGCTGTCCAAAAGGCTGAGCTCCTCCTGGGATAGTCCGGTAGTGTTCTCAAAGGGAAGGGAAGCAGACTGGGCTCCGAAATGGGACCGAGAACTGTTTTCCTGAGGACTTTTTTTCTGCGGATTCTAGCAAAATAGTCCCTGTTAAGTCTGGGAATAAATAAAATAATGGGATCAGAGGATCCTGAAAATGGATTTGATTCGGATTTAATCTTGTATGGGAACACACTTTAGAGAAACTGGAAGGAGGAGTTACTTTCTTCTGATACTTTCTATTCTGGCTCTTCACAATTCTACATAAAAGAACCAGTATCTAGGATCCATATGGGACTTTATGAATGAAGCAGGGTTCTCCGCTATGCCAACCCTGTGCCCAAGTTGCTTGGGGTGAACGTGGGCTGGCTGAACAGAAAAACTCATTTTCTTCAACTCAAGGTGGAGTAAAAAGTTATGTCGTCTCTTCATGGTGATATCTGTGATCTTACCCTCCTCCTCCTCCTCTCCTCCCTCCTTCCTATCTTTCTTTCTTTGCCACAGGATGAAGAGGAAGAAATCAAACTGGAAATAAACATGTTGAAGAAATATTCCCATCATCGGAATATTGCAACATACTATGGTGCATTTGTAAGGAAAAGTCCTGCAGGCCAAGATGATCAGCTCTGGGTAAGTTGCCCTTTCCTGGTTGGCTATTTAGACATCTCTAGAAGATAAGAACATAAATTACCATACTGGATGAGAAAACCCTTGGTGCACCTAGCGGTCTGCTCACACAGTGGCCAACCAGATGCACAGAGACTCCTACCAGCAGGAGACAATCCCACAGTTTATCCTGCTCTTAGTCTTTCAGCAGCTGATCTTTGGAGGCAGGCTACCTTCTGCTGCCATGAGGGCTAATAGCTGTTGATAACCCTGGTCTTCATGAATGTAAGAACATAGGAAGTACTCCACTGAATTAGGCTCATGCCATGGCTTATCTAATCTATCAGTCTGTTCTCCCAGTGGACAACAAGCTGCACAAGAAAGTCCACTAGCAGAACTCGAGCACACACCTTTCCTGGCTTGGAGTATCTTAGCAGCTGGTCTTCAGAGGCATCTTGTGGTTAGAGTGCTGGACTTGTGGATAGACTGCTGGATTCTTAAATTGAGGCCCCCCTGGTTCAATTCCACACTCCTACACAAAGTCAGCTGGGTGATCTTGGGCTAGTCACAGCTCTCTTCCTGAGTTCTCACAGCCCCACCTACCTCACAGGGTGTCTGTTGGGTGGAGAAGAACAGAAGATTTGTCAGCAGCTTTGAGCCCCCTTAAGAGTGAGAAAAGTGGAATATAAAAGCCAACTCTTCTTCTTCTTCTTCTTCTTCTTGAGTTAGTCATAACTCTCTAAGCTCTCACAGCCCCATCTGCCTCCCAGGGGAGAAGAACAGAAAGCTTGTCAGCTGCCCTGAGTCCCCTTTAGGGTCACAATAGTGGAATATCAAAGCCAGCTCTTCTTCTTCCTTCTCTATGAAGCCAGCTGGGTGGCCTTAGACTAGTCACAGCTCTCTCAGCCCCACCTACTGCACAAGGTGTTTGTTATGAGAAGAACAGAAAAGGCTTTGTCAGCTTCCTTGACTCCCCATAAGGGCAAGAAAAGCAGGGTAGAAAAGCCAACTCTTCTTCTTCCTCCACGAAGGCAGCTGGCTGACCTTGGGCTAGTCATAGCTCTCTACTGAACACTCACAGCTCCATTTACCTCACAGGGTGTTCTGTTGTGGAGAGAAGAACAGAAAGCTTTGTCAGCCACTTTGAGTCCCCATAAGGGTGAGAAAAACGGGTAGAAAAGCCAACTCTTCTTCTTCTGCCATCAGGTCTAATGGCCATTGTTATCCTTGACTTCCATGAACTGGTCCAAAGTTCCATCTCTGCTTCTGTGAAACTACACCTAGGCCCTGTCCCCAAGGAATTTAAAGTCTGCTAAAAATCTTCTTTTGCCTCTGAGCGCCCCCATGGCAGGGTTTTTAAAGAGCTTCCAGCGCTACAAAACGAGGAAAACCTGCAACAAAAAAAATGCCCTTTAAATAAGACTTTCTGTGCTCTTTTTGGAAATTTCGGGTTTTCCTCGCACCTTTTACCTTGGGGACGCTCCGTGGCAAAAGGGGCAGGGATTGCCACCTACACACACAGCAATAACACAAGCAGCTTCCCTTTCTAAAGCTCAGAACTAAAGAGCCAGAATCGTGCAGAATTGCAACATTGTTGCAGTCGCTGTGGATGGATTATTGCTACTGTATGGGGGTGGATTTTGACAGCGATAACAGGGGAAAGTGGTGAGAGTGAATGAGCAATTGCGCGGCCACTAGCTGCAGCCACTGCCTTTGCCGGCACGAGAAGCCATTTCGGGGGGTGGAAGATCTGGGAGATTAACAGAGAACCGATGGCTATTTTTCCTTTGGACTTGTCAGGGATTGTCTTCCTGGTTGTGGCCGCACCGAGCACAGTCCCTCCCCATTCCCGCTGGCACCCTATCAACAAGAGCAGGGGCAGGGAGAAAAAGATGCGCGCAAAGAAAACACAGCTCCCATGGGGACGGAAGGTGCATTAAAAACATGCATTTTGCTGAGCCTCATGCGGATGCTTATTCCTGATTTGCATGGGTCTTTTAAAGTCCACTTGAATAGAGTGACAGTAGAGGGACAGTAGAGAGGCAAATAAGTCTTTTGGGGACACAGCCCTAGGCATGTTTTAAAAGGCGTCTCAAAAGCAACCTAGAGGTGGTACCCATGACTCCTAATGTTCTTATGTTATCTTTAGTCAACATTAAAGGCCAGAAAATTCACTTTGGAAGTGCACTTTCTGGCCTCCAGTGGGGATTAGAAGGGGGATGGGAACATTTGTGTGTGGCAGTGACCACCTCAAAGTTGCCTTTCAGCCATTTTTTTTAACTGCACATCGATGCATCTTTTTATTTATGGATAGAAGGATCTCCCCAATACTGCTGCCCCACAAATGCTACATAGCGATGCTGGCAGTTAAACAGAGGGATCTAGGTTAGTCAACAGCATAGGAGGTAGGGGTGGAGCAGGGAATTCTAGCAGACCTTGAAAGCTACAAAAGCAAGGCAGCTTTAGCTTATTCCAGAAATAACCAAGATGAGTAAATGATCTCGGTTAGAGCGGAAGATTTGCTGGTCCTTCTCTTCCCTTGCAAAGTTCATCGGCACAAAAGACCAGGACATCCTCAGGTGATCCACGGAATGGTATCTGAAAAATATAGTCAAAGACATTATTGTCGAGGATCATATGTAAGTGCAAAACATTGAGCTCAGGGGCCTTCAGGTCTTCTCCAGGCCTATAATTTTGTGGCTGCATTGAGCGATCAGTCATGGTTATCGGCCATCTGGAAGCCGGCTGGTGGCAGCTGTAATTGGCCTTTTGCACAGTTGTCCATGAAATTAGCAGTTGTGACCAGAGTGGCTGAATGAAATGGAAGCAAATGCTGCCTGCAGCATGAAAAGGTGTGTTAGTTATATTAAGGAAAAAGTGATTATAGGAGGAGAATGAGCACAGGTGCAGCTAGGGCAGGGTATGTGTGCAGGTGTCCATTTCTAATGGCATCGCCCAATGACCATTTGCTTCAGGTTGAGCAGAGGAACCTTCCCATTCCAATGTCCTTGCTGACACACGACCCCTTTCTCTTCCCATGGCTGAATTTTCCCCATTCCAGATGGCTGTTATCAGAATTTTAAGAGCTGAGGGCCCTGGAATTGCTCGGCTGAATATTCATTAAAAGAATTCTTTAAAAAGAAAAGAAAAAACCTTCAGTTGCTACCTAAAAAACATAATGCCCAGGGAAAGGAGATTTGGAGGAAGGGAGGCATTATTTTTAATTCCCAGATCTGTTATATCAAGCACTTGAAACAGACCTCAAAGGAAGCAGGTGCCAGAGCTGATCCTTCGGTGAGACAAGGGGTTTCATTTGCCTGCTTTCGCCTTAACGCAGCTCCCCAAAAGATCTGTCTTTCAACAGCAAAAACTGATGGCCTGTTCAAATGCCTCTGTGAAATGGGAATGGAAGCTTGGCCATAACCTAACATGCCAATTGGAAGTTTATTTTTAAATTTGACTCAAGAAGGAGAAGGAGAACTGGGTTTTGTACCCTGCTTTTCTCACCCATTTAAGGAGACTCAAAGTAGCTGACAAACCTTCTGTTCTTCTCCCCACCACAGACATCCAGTGAGGCAGGTGGGGCTGTGAGAGCTCAGAAAGAGAGCTGTGACTAGCCCAAGGTCACCCAGCTGGCTTTGTGGAGGAGTGCAGAATCAAACCCGGTGATTACAAGACATGAGCCCAACATTCTAACCACAAGACCAAATCCTACAGGCAGGGGGGAAATGCTATAAGTGTAGCCCCTTCCCCCTCAGAACAGTACTAATCTGAATGTAGATGGTCACTATCCACATACCACCACTGCCTCCACTTGCAGTCAAGATCAAAACCAGTCTTCGATTCTGAGAGCCAAAGTGATCTTCAAGCACAGGGACCGTGGGCCATTTCCTGCATTTAATGATGCACAACACCAAGGAAATGGTCAAGTCTCCTTGAACAGTAGGGGAGGGGGCCACATCCTGCAGACCATCATGGTGCATTCACAGTGACTTAATGGCGTCATGCAAATTCAGCCCCTTCTCTGGGAATCAGCTGGTGACTGGGACATGTGCATAGAGGAAGGAGTGGGTTGGCAATTGACACCCCCAATCAAATCAAATCAAATCCCATAGTTGCAGAGGTTCCATGTTGCAGACTCCTGGAAAAGAGCATTAAAGAAACCAAGAGAGATACGTTGAGAGTTTGACAAATCATTCTGTCTCAGTTCAGTAATCTTATTGCCTAACTCTCTAAATTTTGCAATATGTCTGTGTGCGCTTTTTCCCAGCTGGTAATGGAATATTGTGGAGCTGGATCTGTAACAGATTTGGTGAAGAAGACAAAAGGAAATTGTCTCAAAGAAGACTGGATTGCATATATATGCAGAGAAGTTCTCAGGGTAAGGACCATCAGAATGAAAGACACGAATGTAAACCTTAATTTTATGTTGGGCTTGAAGTATGGAGCATCATGGGGCCCTCCTGGCATTGATGGACTGTAGCAACCATCACCCCTTGCCATTGGCCAGGCTGACAGAGGTTCATGGGAGCAGTAGTTTGGCAACTAAATGTTCACCTACCTGCCACCCATTGTTGAGGTGTTCACCCATGAAATCTCTCATCTAATGGAGCCTTTCTCATGGTGTGGGCCATCCTGTACATTGCTAGCCTGAATTGCACATCCTTGCCCACAATGTGCTGGGCTACCACTGGCCCACACCAAGGGCTTTCTGCTTATGCGGCCCAGTTCCAGAAGCCAGGAGCAAAAGGGCTAGTTTGGCCAGGTGCCCAGAAGAAATGCACTTCCAGGATCGCTTTCAAGCATCCAGCGATGTCAAGCTCTTGGCTTTGGTCTACTGGACCAGCAGCTCATGTATGGTGTGGATTGTTTTTTGTGCCATAGTGTGGTCCAGTGCTGATAGGATGGTTTACCAGGTGGCATGACCTCCTGGTAGGCCTGTCTGTATGCAGATGAGACATTCCAGGTGGGCCTCTGGGCCAGTCTACTGTCCTAGATCAGTCTCCACAGTCCCCGGTACTAGGTCACAGTGGCTGTATATTGTCACAGTGGACTTAAAGTTTAAAAAAAGTGAAAGAAGAGATTCTTGAGCTGTTCAGAAGAATAGAACATAGAGAGATGCATGTACATGAAAATGGTATTTCAGTGTGAAGTGAAACCAGCTCAGCTGGTTTGATTGAATGCCAAACAGGTTCAACCTGGTTCTAATCATATAAATGCATTAAAAAAAACTTTAAAGGGGGCAAATCCTAATGAACTCAAACTAGTTTGAATCAAACTGCATGGTGCAAACTGATTATACTGAAACCACCTGGATCACTTTGAATTTGAACTGACATACACACAGACACACAACCTGAGGTGATTCAGCTCAAATTTGAACCACTCGACCCACCTGGTTCAGTTCAAACTGGTTTGCATTTGAATCAGTTTGGCACATCTCTGATAAGAAAAGGCTTTGCGAGGTAAAAAGGGAAGGGAAAGTCAATCTCATCCTTTAAGACAGATCGTATTATATTTTTACTTAAGATATGAATTGCTTCTAGTCTAAAGAGAAGCAGAAAAGAGCAAGAGAATCAGGACAGTGCCATTTATCTCCTAGGGATTGTCACACTTACACCTCCATCATGTTATCCATCGAGATATTAAAGGGCAGAACGTGCTGTTGACAGAAAATGCCGAGGTGAAACTAGGTATGTAATTGTTGCATATTTTGCAAGCAACGTTTCATGTTACTGAACGCTCTTCAGGTATTTTGATGTACGAGGTATGACCTGTGCTAGGAGACTCTTTAAATTAGCAATAGGATTGTGAACAGAGAACAGGATTCCTGTGAATGTTAATGTGAGCTGATGTCATGTTTACCTTCTTGACTAATGCACTGATTAAAATATAATTATCCATCAAAACCCATACATCTCTTGGCTGCGCAATTCAATATGCTTCTTTGCTCAACAAAGAAAAGCAAAATAAAATGTGTTTTGATGTAGATTTTAGGGTAAAAATGTGCTTATACATGTGTACATTGAAATAAAAGATTAATTTATTTGTGGAAAAGAAACTAGGAGAAACAGTGAACTTGGGTGTTTCCTCACCCCTCACTCTTATGCCTTGGAGGAGAAGTTTGAAGTACCTGTTGTTGGGGCATGTTCCCACTTGATTTTTTAAATCTGGGTTGGACTTTTAAAATCTGGATTCAGGACCTAGTGCACATTCTGCGTGTTCCCATTTCCTTGAGGATAACATGGGCTGAATGTGAATACCAACATTCCCATTCAAACTGAAAAAAAACAGCACAGAGAAACAGAGCCTTTTAATTTCTGCCCCTGTCCAATCCCTGTTAAGCCTGCCCGCACAATCAGCTGAGCGAAAGAACAAAGCAATCATCCCTTTCACACTCTCCTTTTCAAATTGGAAGCTCCCTCCCTGCCAGGAAGGCAGAACTTTTGGGCTTAAACAGGAGAACCGACAGCGCAAATTCCCTTTCAAAATGAAGGCTAAGAAAGCTTGCACAAAGAGGGGAGAGAGAAGCTATTACTCTTCCTTTCAGTTTTCCTCTGTAAAATGGAGGCTGGGCTTAGTTTCCCCATGCTGTGCTAGCCTTGCAACAATGTAACTCTTTTGGCTTATGTTTTTAAAAGTTTTCCTGCTGTGCTAGTATCTCTCCAAATTGGAGTGTGTTCAGAGCAGGCATGGCCTTCTCACTCAATTCCCCTTTCTCTAGCATCCCTCCCTCCTGCAACCATATGGAAAAGGCCTCAATTTTAATCTAACCACCATCCATTCCTTGTGACCTCTTGCACAACTGTGACTTGCTTTAACAAGGACTTCCTACCTCCAGAGATTTGTATCCCAAGAATCATGCAAAGTCGTACATGGTGTTCTCTTGCCCTCACTTCAACCACGTATGATGAAAGGCCACGTATCTTCTGGCTGCATGCGTGAGGATCTATCCAGACATCAATTACTTATTTATTTATATATATTTGGCACTATTTGGATATTCCAGAAGAAAGCATGGATGTTCTGAAATATCCATGCCTTATTCCAGAATTTCCAAATATAGCAGGATAGGCTAGCAATGTCTTGATGCATCCTGAATCTCAGTCTTGCCCCCAACTTGCCTTGTGAGTTGTCCCACTTGTCTTCATCACCACTTTAGCCATCTAATTCTCCTCTCTCCCTCACTGCTTTGGGGCTACTTGAATTCTCCAGTGGACTTTGGTGTGAGCGCCCAGCTTGACAGGACCATTGGCAGAAGGAACACGTTCATCGGGACCCCCTACTGGATGGCACCTGAGGTCATTGCTTGTGATGAAAACCCAGAATCAACCTACGACTACAGAGTAAGTTTTGCGGAAGCTGCATGTAATTTTGCACACTCCCCCTTCACCCCTCCACCAATAGGTCAATAGCTCCCGCTTCTTGCTTGCCTCAGTAGAAGCAACGGTGTAGGGGCCGAGCTCATCTGCTGTGGTTCACAGCACCATAAACCACCTGGGTCAATGGGTGCTTTTCTGCACATTGTTGAACATCTCAGGCAATCAGCAAATTGCCTTTCACCCTGCCCAGTCTGTTCCTGGCTGCTCCTGGTGACCTGCGTTCAACTTGGTGGGTTGTGACTGCCACTAGCAGCTTCCCTGCTCTCACTCTTTGCTTTCTCCACCGATCTTTTTCCTTTCAGAGTGACTTGTGGTCACTAGGAATCACCGCTATAGAGATGGCTGAAGGAGCACCTCGTAAGTTCATTGTGTCTTGCTGTTTGTTAGACGTGCAGGCTTACCGCTTCTGCTATTGCCGAGTGCAAACCATGGGTTGAACTTTTGTGCTTGAAAGTAATCCCAGCCTCCAGTTGCTAAAGACAATAACCGCTTGGCCGCAGAAGCATTCACAAGGAATTATTTGCTATTAGTATATTAATCAGTAATGAGGGAGGCATGTTTACTGCAGCTCTTCTTCCAACTCCTCCACTTTCCACCAAAGAACTTTGCAAGAACACATAATGCTCATCAGCTGGGAGGGAAATCCCTTAACACAAGAATTACTAATGTATTTGTGGAAACCAAATACAGATATTGCATTGCAAGGATGAAATGTGGTCCACACATGACTATTCATCCCCAGACACCCATGACATAAAGAGGGAAGATTTGCAGGATACATTGGTTCCTTCAGACAAATCTTTCCCAACACCCTCTTGTAAACTCACCACAAGATGAACATATCCCTCCACCCTTATGCCGTCCAAGCAATGCTGTGCAGAAACATTATGCATGTTTGAAGCAGGAGAAAGGAGAAAAGAGAAAGAATCTACCTTAACTTCTGCATGTTATTTTTCTTGCAGCATTGTGTGACATGCATCCAATGAGAGCTTTGTTTCTCATTCCACGGAATCCTCCCCCAAAATTGAAATCCAGGAAATGGTAAGGTATTTTGAAAGGAAAAGGGGGGAGGGACCAGGCAATTTGGCTTAGAGCACAGACATAAGAACATCAGAGGAGCCCTGCTGGGTCAGCCCACAGCCCACCTAGCCCAGCACCTTATCTCACACAGTGGCACATTCCCTGTTTAAAAACTTAAGCAAACCTTACGGAAACGTTCATTTTGAGCAGCGGCAAGAGGGAAGTGCAAAGTAACATAAGATTTTCATTAATGCTTTTTTTTCTTCTTTTTCTTCCCTCCCTCCCTCCCTCCCTTCCTTCCTTCCTTCCTTCCTTCCTTTCTTTCTTCCTTGTCTTCAAATCTATGTAGGTCAAAAAAATTTCTGAACTTTGTTGACACTTGCTTAGTTAAGAATTACATGCACCGGCCTGCAACAGAAACCTTGCTCAAGCATTCCTTTATCAGAGATATGCAGAATGAACGACACATCCGGATCTTGCTGAAGGACCACCTGGACAGGACCAGAAAGAAGAAGGGAGAGAAAGGTAAAACCTAACCTGGTTTCCAATCTTGCCACTCTTGTACAGACAAGACCCATTCCTGGGCCATTTGGAAACCACCCCAGATTACAACCTTAAGCTGGGAAACTTTATTCCTTGGGGAATGTGCACGAACAGAAAAATTCACCTGATCTGCAGACAAAATGAATATCTGAAGATTCACTTGTTCATCAAATCACTCATTCAAATATTCGAATGTTCACATTTGTGGCTGAACATTTTCACAGCTTTCCTTATCATTGAAAAAGCCTATTTTCATCAGTAAAATACTGCAAAAGTGCAAAAATCTGATTGGATTTTCATATTCACAAGCTAGGAGCATTGCTCAATTCATTCAAAAGTCCAGACGTTCAAATGTCAGTACTTTTGAGTCAGTGCAAAAAGATTGCAAATTCAAACATTCAATTGAATTTTCTAATGCAAATTCATTCCTGCATATCCCTATTACTCTTTGACTTTAGAGGTAGGGCAGCCATTCGGAGAGTAATGAGATGCTACATTCCTGTCCCAGCAGTATCCATGATGGGCACTACCAGCTAAAACTTCAAAATGAATCATAATCAATTTGCATCTCCCATGATTCCTTGACACTTATCAGTCTCGTTAGATTGATGGAATCTGTAGTTCAGTAATATCTGTAAAGCCACCAGTGAGCCACGCATGTTTACAACTTTTGTCATAATGTGCATAAAGAATTGTGATAATTAGTGCAATCACTAATTGGTTTCCTTTTGGGGGAAAAAACAGATGAAACTGAGTATGAATACAGCGGAAGTGAAGAGGAAGGGGATGAGCTGAATGAAGATGAAGGAGAGCCGAGGTAAGACTGGACTATTGTAATGTGCTTTACATGGGGCTGCCCTTGAAGACGGTTCAGAAGTTGCAGTCGGTGCAGAATGCAGCTGCTAGACTGCTGGCTAGGACAGCTGGCCAATGGCATATCACACTCATTTTACTTTACATTGACTGCCAATTCACTACCAATCCCAGTTCAAAGTGTTAACCTTGATTTATAAGGCTCTAAATGACTTGGGCCTCAAATATCTAAAGGAATGCCGCTTTCCATATAGACCTGCCCATGCCTTAAGATCAGAGGGGAGGCCCTCCTGGTTGTACCACCACCTTCTGTAGTAAAAGGGGTGGGCACCTAGAAGAGGGCCTTCTCAGTGATGGCCCCTAGGCTATGGAATAGTCTCCCCCTTGACATGTGTCAGGCCCCCTCATTTATATGTTAAGAAAGGCAGTGAAGATGCCCCTCTTTGCCCTGGCCTTTGGTTAAATGGGAATATACTGTCGCTTCCCACTTTACAGATACTGTTACTGTTTTAATACATGTCTGATTTTAAATGTTGTACCCACCCTGAGATGTATGGATGGATGGATGGATTGTCTCTGAAGCATCTCTTTTAAATTCGAATTTAATCAGATTTTGATTCGTATTTACCAAATGTGCATCTATTCATTAGAATTTTTGATTTGGTCTGTACATACGAATGTCAACAACATTTGAATGTGCACGTACAAATCTTCCCCACATCCATACGCATCCCGCGTGCAACCCATTTTTGTCCCGTACGGATCTGTACAAATATGTACAGACGCTGAAAGATGCATATCATCAAGTATGCATCATGTACAAACCCGTTCACATACGAATGTCCGGATAATTCGAATGAATATTATCCGAAGTTCAAAATTGGATTTGAATGTTTGCGTTCAAATCTGGGGACAATCTGTTCAAGTTCAAGTTTCTAAATTTGGCACATTCAATCAGGTTTTGAATGCCTACGAATATTCGTGCACATCCCTACCATGAAGCTACCAATATATAAGGCAAATGGAATTAAACTTTGAAAAATCTTCTTGGTGCTTTTCCTTCCTCCCTCCCTCCCTCCCTCCCTCCTTCTTGCCTGCCTGCCTCTGGCACAAAGACCCCATCTATACTGACTTAAAATCTATCTGAATCTTCTTTTGTTGCCTTTTTGAGCACTTGCTGTTGAATATAAAGTGTGAACAGATGATAAAATTTGGTTTGAGGAGGCAACAGTGAAGTAAAATCTCCAGCGAGTAAACAGATAATCAGCTTAAGTCTGGTTTCTTGAAGTGCTGTTAAAACAAAAACATTGTAAACACAGAGTTGGCCTGGGGGTGGGGGGAGCAGGGTAGGGGAGCGAGGGTGGAGTGGGGGGGGGCAGCTAGAAATCCTGTGATTTTTCTGGAACATTCTAATGCTGCAAGCCAGGACAGCAAAGCTTCCCCCATGGCGATTTGTGCATGCTGTGTTGTTTTGATATAGTTAGTCAAACAGAGATCTTTTCTTTCTTTCTTTCTTCCTTTCCTTTTTCAAATTAAGCTCCATCGTTAATCTCCCTGGCGAATCCACCCTCCGCCGCGAATTCCTGAGACTCCAGCAAGAGAACAAAAGCCATTTGGATCCTCATTGCCGGCCACAGATGCAACCGCAGCAACCGAAAGATCAGGAAAAGTACCAAAAACAGCTCTCGGAAGAGAGGCAGAGACGGATCGTGGAGCAAAAACTGCAGAGGAAAAAGTTGGAGGATGTAGGATTTGGTCTTTGCCTTTTTCTTTTTTCCTGCTTTTGAGGAGTATGTTAAAAATACCAAACTGGGAAGGGAGCCAAGCATAACATAGCTTGTAGATCTCCCAAAGAATATGGTTTACGTGACGTTAAAAAAATGAAGATTGACATTTATTTTAAGTGTGGCAGATTTTTGTGTCCTATTTGCAGAAGTTTGGGAGGATTAGTGTATTGCAGGGTCAGTTCAGGGATTGGGGAAAGTGAAAGTACAGAGAGGGGAGGTCCTGCTTGAAGCCCCCCTTTGGACCCATCAAACCTTGGGTGTTTTCCACTTAGCACTAGAGTACCCTTTAAGGACCTTAGTGGGTCCTTTAGTGCTAAGTGGAAAAACACCCCTTGTTACAATCTGGAGAGGATGAACACACTCTTTGAGTTGGGGGCAGAAGGAGGAAAGGAAGCAAGATTTTTATTACCTACTCTTATTCTGGTTGTTTGTACATTTATGCAGAACAGTTCAGACAGAGGTTGGATGGGTCCTTATATCCTCTGACACTATGGGACCCACTGTAGTCGACACTAGCATGTGGACTGAAGGGCCCTATCTCTATTTATCTGATCAAGACTGATATATAGATATAACTATCCTGGAATATGACCCACTGTGGAAAGGGCTGATAGGATATTTTCAAATAACCTTTCACTGGAACCAGGCTGCTATGGTTACTGACTCCCAAACGAGCCTAAGGTTCCATCCAGACATTACTTTCTTATTCCAAAATAGCCAAATATAGCAGAATAGGTAAGCAATGTCTAGATGCAGCCTAAATTATCTGAAGTTATTTCAAACGATCAGTTATGCATTGTAGCTTACTCTGAAGCTATTAAGAACATAAGAGGAGCCCTGCTGGATCAAGCCACAGTCCATCTAGTCCAACATCTTGTATGCACACAGTGGCCCACATATTGTCCATGGGCGTCCCAAGCAGAGACAAAGGCAAACCTTCTCCTGCTCTCGGATCCCAGCAAATGGCCTTAGAAGCATCCTGCTTGTCTCCCCAGCCTGAAAGATGTACTTGGGCATCCATTCTAGCAGCTATTGATATGTCTGTCTTCCATAAATTTGTCTAACCCTTCCTTAAAGCCAGACAGGCTGGTAGCTGTTACCACCTCTTCTAGCAGCACATTCCATAAACTGATGATCCTCTGGGTGAAGAAATACTTCCCCTTGTCTGATCTGACTCTCCGACCCATCAGCTTCATAGAATGTCCCATGGTTTGAGTTTCCCAGCTCAGAGGAAACAGGAAATGATTAATGAAGATATTTTGGTTTCCTTGCACCTAGTAAAAGAGAAAGAGGATCCCTGCCTAGACAAGAGGTCTATCCATTTCTCAACATAGTCTGAGCTATGGGTTTGTGGGGAAACCAAAGCAAGCCTAAAACCATTTACAAATGATGTATCAACAAGGACAAAACTAATAAAGATGGAAAGTTACTTTGATGGACCATTGGCTAACTACTGCAGATTCCAGAAGTCTCAGTGTTCAAAACCAGGTTTGCACGAAATTTGTCACTGCAGCAGTGCGACGTTTGCAGCTGTGCCTTTTATGAGTGGCCTCCCGATGCTGATGAAATGAAAGCTGTGTTATTTCCTGCCATGTGTTTAGCACCAGAAGAGAGAAGAGCTCCGAAAGCATCTGGAATTCGATAGAAGATGCCCAGAGATCAAGGCAGCTCACAGCAAAGCTGAGAAGGATAAAGGACTCCAGAAAAGAAACGAGGATGAGCCCAGCAAAGGGGAGGAAATCAAGAGACTGGAAAACCAGCAGGTGTGGATGTAAAAGAAAAATGATGTCCTTTGTCTTTCTGTAACCAAAGTCCTTAGTTGATTAGGATGGTGAGCTTCTGGGAAGCACCTTTTGCTTCATCTCAGGCATGGTGGGGGTGGAAAGTAGGCACTTGCTACCTGTTGTCATGGCTAGTATCCATTGGGAATGTTGGAGCAGAAAGCCTGGCTAAGAGGGAGTGATACAGGGGTCAGAGGCTTTAAGGCTGCATCCATACATCGTAGGGAGAGAAGAAGAGTCAGCTTTTCTACTCCACTTTTCTCAAGCATTTAAGGGGACTCAAAGTGGCTGATAAACCTTCTGTTCTTCTCCACACAACAGAACACCCTGTGAGGTAGGTGGGACTGTGAAAGCTCAGAAAGAGCTGTGACTCACCCAAGGTCACCAAGCTGGCTTCGTGGAGGGGTGAGGAATCAAACCCAGTCTTCCCAGATAAGAGTCCAGCTCTCTAACCACTAGACAAAACTAACCGATGTCTCATTAAACCCAGTAGCCCGGAATTTGTGCTCACTTTCCTTTCATCCTTTGCCTTTGTTTTAATTCCGGGTTGACTGAAGTGCGTTCAAGGCAGCCAGTTTTCATTTGAGTTTTTACCAGGGATGGCTCATAGCTTTAAGCACAGGTGTTTACAGGTGTGAAGCAGGAGACCACTGGCCATGGGGGCATGTCTTTTTCCTCAATGGGATGCTGTAAAACCCACCCAGGAGATAGAACCTGTTCTCACAGCCAGTGATCACCCAGCCTATACCTGCAGACACCCTGACTTAAAACTATGAGCCTCCCCTTTGGCCTGTGGTACCACTTCCTTCCACCTAGCTACCACTGGTTGGAAGCTAAGTTGTACCAAAGCAGGGGATTCCCCACCTGTGAGAGCCCCAAACCCATTAGGAGACTGATGGGCTTATTTTCTGCTCCCCATTTCCAGCATAGTCACTGTGGTCTCCATTGCCTCTGTACTACGGGGGTGCACGAATCCAATTTTTGGGACTCAGTTTGATTCAAATCAAATATCCAAAAATTAGATGTGATTTGAATATTTAAAATTTAAATTTAACCAAATTTGATTCGGATTCAGCAATGTTGAAATTTGGACGAATTCGATCGAATTTCGAATACCTTCGAATATTCGTGCCCACCCCTACTCTGCACATGGTTTCAACATTCACCGAACACTGTATGTAGCTTTTCACGACCAGTTTCAGTCTTATTTGTAGCAGTTTGGGAGCTGTTATTCTTCTGAGCCAAATCCTCAGAAGATAGACATGGCAGAAATATCAAAAAACCTAGGTTCTCAGAAGAAACCTGTAACAGAGCATAAGAGCCCAAAACTGCTTCAAATAAGATCAAGAGACACCCTTTTCATCCGACTGTTGTGTTCCTTCCTGTCACAATCCCCAGTGTTCCGGTCAGTACCTGCCCTCTCTAGGAGTAGCTGGGCCCTGTTAGGATGCTGAGTTCGTGCAACGGCCGAGTGAATACTACAGTGTAGACACAAAACACGGGTAGCAAGTGGTTTGAACAGTAAACTAAAACAAGTTTATTATAACACACAAGCAATACTAGAAAGATAATAAGATTCAGGTAGTTGTTGGCTTAAATCAGTAAGTCTCTTAAGGTTAGGAGCTACCCCTTTCCCTAAACGAAAATAGTTCCCCTTTTTAAAGACAAACCTCCCTACGTTCCACCCTCCTGGCTAGCTCTGCCTCAGTCTAGCCAGTGTACCAGAACGTGGCTCTTGATGATCACAAGGCCCAGCCCGCCCTTGCTTGACCGATCATCCAGTCTTGGTCAGTTGCTAGCGAAGTCTCCCTCAGAGCCACAATCCTCCACGATTGTCTCCTTCAGAAATCGCTAAGCCAAAAGACCCCTGGTCAGCTACTGGTCCGGCTCCCTCAGGTTCAGCTCTCTTCTGTTCCTTTCAGCTCCAGTCCCAGCACGAAGACATAGTCTGCTGTAATCTGTGTTCCTTTATACCTTTTTTCCCTTGGCCCTGATTGGCTGTCACCTCCTGGGGAAAGCTGCTGAAATAAAATGCTGCTGGAGACTCCTGAGAGAAGCTCCTGTCCCTCACGCCTGATTGGTGGAAACTCCTCCTCTAGCCCCTCCAGCTCTAAGATCCCCGGACAGCTTTTCTCTCCAAAATATCAGCTGTAGCCAATCTTTGCACTCGGGCCTGCACAGGATTTCCCGCCCTTTTTGCATCCTCTAACCAGAGATTGCAAAAAGGCTTGCAAACAGGTTTGCAAGGGCTTTGCATGGGCTGCAAGCCATGCATCCTGCAAAGAGGCTTGCAAGGGACAAAGAAACCTTACTGCCCATTGCAGCCTGACCCCTGAAACCGTCATACTTCCCATGATTTGTGGTGGCCATTTTGTTTCCACCCCCCATGAGATTTCCTCAGGATTCTACACTGCTTGAAAGAGGCTGAAATAGTAGGCAGGAGAACTTGACATGCCAACAGTTTCTTGTTGAGTCCCTCTAGGAAATAAATTATCATGTCCTTATTTGTCCTGCAGTAGCCACAAATTGGCCACAGCCCCAATGAAGTGGCCAAAGGCACCTGTGGGCACATTCGTCCATTCTCACAGGCTTGCCACATCTGGTCAACACACCTCCCCAGCTCCAATGCCTACTGGCCAAGCCACATTTAAAAACAGCTGCACCTGGGTATGAAGACAATGGGCATTTTTCCATTGTCACTAAAAGTACCTTTAAGTACCCATGGTACTTAATGGGTACTTCTAGTGACAGTGGAAAAACACCCAACCTTGGCCTCCGTGCAAAGAATCAGCAGCGCTTGAGTTGCTGTGGCCTATGTTGAAGGGTCATATCCTGATGATGGACAGCCAGCAGCTTCATGACCTTTGGGTGCCTTCACCAGACCCTGAGGTTGCTACCTTTTGTCAGATGCTTCCATGGGGAGAGGCTCAGAGGGTGCCCAGAAGTAGCACTTTCAGAGTCTAGTGGAGATGCAGCCATTAAGTGGAAAGGGTATCTCCAAATACCTGAATCTGGCTCTCAACAACTGGACATCCTTTGATGGAAAAGAGAGGTGAGCAAGGAAGCAGCAGATCCTGAAGTCATAGTCTTCTTTTTTCTCATGTCATGATGCTTAATAATTATTATTTTTTGCCTGCCCTAGAAGAAGATTGAAGAAGTGCATCATGGGAAGAAGTTTCACCGGACTCTTCCCAAAGATCAGACCCAACTGCTTTCTCTCCAGCACGATCACCGGCAAAGGACTAAAGATCCTCCCCATATCCTCGGCCCCCAAGAACACCCCCCATCAAACAATGCAACCAAAGAGGTATGTAATGGTAGTATGAAGGCTTTGTGGCCTGTTACAATCTCACTTGTTGCAGTTTTGGGGCTGTTGGGAATGAAGCATAACAACCCAAAAACTGCAACAAGAAAGAGTTACACACATGCCAACTTACTAGGGATAGACTTTTGTCTGAATTAGTAGACAGAAATTGTTCATCACTGTGGAAACAGTCTTACGTGCAGACTGAAGATATAAATATAGATATAGATATATATCCTTTACTTATAAGGCCCTAAATGACTTGGGCCCCAATTATCTAGAGGAACGCTTCTTCCCATATCGACCTGCCTGTGCCTTAAGATCTGGAGGGGAGGTCTTCCTGGTTGTCCCACCACCCTCAGCAGAAAAATGGGTGGGCACCCAGGAGAGGGCCTTCTCTGTGATGGCACCCAGGCTATGGAATAGTCTCCCCCCTTGAGGTGCGCCAGGCTCCCTCACTGTATATGTTCAGGAGGATGGTGAAGACACACCTCTTTACTTTGGCCTTCAGTTAAATGGGGACACTCTCTCCCTTCCCAATTGCAGACACTGTTGTTTTAATATATGCTTTTATTGTTTTAATATATTTGATTTTAAATGTTGTTACGTGCCCTGAGACCTTTGAATATAGGGCGAGATAGATAGATAGATAGAACTTCAGTCATAAAACTGAACCTCATATAATAAAATTTAACCTAAGCTGTGTTCACACTTAGGTTTTAATCCAATTCAGTCCACTTTCAGAGTAAGGCTGCATTCACACCTAAGGTTTAACCCAGCTTCAGTCCACTTTCAGAGTGAGAGAAGACATCAGCAAGTAATTTTCTTTCCACATTATCTATCCTCTTGATGTGTGGATATTTGGGTGATTCCCCACTTGCCAGAAGACTGGACCATCTGGTCTATGGGCTTTCCATCTGTACGCTCATGTGGTTTAAGGGAACCCACCCCTCCAAAACGGTGCCCTTGTCCAGTCTACCAATTCCTGGTTGACTGTATGGGTACTTCCACTGGCACCTTTATGCGGTTTTCTTGGCAGAAACACAGTTGTGGATTGCCATTGCCTATTTCCAGGGGAAAACTGGGGATTGAACCAGCAATCCTCTGCTTTCCAGGCAGTTTCCTCTATCACTACAGCCCCCTCCAGACTCCATGGGCACTTCTATGCAGTTTTCTTGGCAGAGATACAGAAGTGGTTTGCCCTTGCCTACATCTGGGGGAGAGGCTAGGTATTGAACCAGCAGCCACCTGCTTTCCAGGCAGCTTGCATATTAGGAGGTGGCATACCAGTTCCCAGGGAGGTGGAAGCAATATGCCTCCAGGGTCCAGAACAACACAATGGTCCAGATCCCATTTTGGTTGCGCAACCAGGCTAGAGATAGAAGCTTGAGCAGTGATGGCAAGCTTATGACACGCATGTCACCGGTGACACACCAAGTCCTTTTGGGTGACACAGTGTCATCCCACCACCTGGGCACATTGTTGTCGTTTGGTATTGTTAGGAAAATTTTGCAGCCTACAAGATAACAGAAGCACAGACACATTGTCTGTGCCCAGCATAGGAGGCACAATGGAGTCACGGCATCGTGCCGCTGGGTCACACACAGTGTGTCTGTGTTCCTGACAGCTAGAGGACTGAAGGCCTGTGTGCGGCAGCAATGGCTTTACTCACAATTTCTCCCTCTACGTACTTTTGTGAGCCCTTACGCTCAGCGTTAAATAATATTAAAATCAATAAAAGAAAACGACTGAGAGATGCAGTTAGTAGCGCTTGCCTGGGCTGGAAGTGAATGAAATACCAACCTTCTATTGAAGATTTAGCAAACAAAATTCATTATCAAGTCACTAATGTAAAGAATTATTTGTTTTTGCTTTCGATAAATACATATATCAAAAATATAACTTTTTTTTACTAGAGCTACGGATATCACAAAATTATGTATATTTCTAGATGTGACACGACATCCAAGTTAAGCTAGGTTTTTTTTGTGAAGTTTGACACACCGAGCTCAAAAAGTTTGCCAATCACTGAACTAGAGGCTGCTGGGAAATGAAGTTGGCTTAGAAATGCCAAAGTGACTGGCAAGATGGCTTTCCAGAGTTCTATGCATCACCTCCCCTGCCCAAATGTACTCCCCCCCCATCACCTCCTCCCCCCAAAAAACAGAATCACTGGTGTTTCTTCATTCTGGAGATTCCAAAATCCCGGATCCTTCCCTGTGCAAGCTCTCCTGGAAGAATAAATATAAATCATTTAAGAAAAGTTTAATTGGGTAGTTGCTCTATTTCTAAGCTTCAGGGGACAGAGAATGAACGCTTGTTTCATTGCTTTGCCTTCTTCCATAAAATGGAAAAGAAAAAAAAAACATATAGTGTGCCTAAGGGGGAAAAACACATCTCAGAAATGTCAGATCCAATCTTCATCCATGTCTCTGGCATGTATTCCATAAATGACCTCTTTGTAGCAGGGGAGAAAAAAATGCATTGTAAAATTTTGTCTGTGCCATTACCGTTAAATTTCAATCCAAATCTACTGCTGTGGATTTCTGACATTAGCAGCTGTAAGATTGCAGTGACTGAGTTTCTTTGAATATGAGCGGCACTAACAGGAAACAAATTGGGACTGACATAAATCTGCAATTTATTCCGCATGTTCCAAGTGGGTCTTCTGCTTTGTTAACACTGCACCACTGCTGTTATGGTACTGCAAACTCTTGTTTCCTTAATTCCATTGGCATCCTGTCAGTTTTCAGGGAGATTGGGATGGATGGTGTGGAAGAGGTGGGTAGAGAAAATAATTTTTCTCCTTTGCACAACACTAGATCCGGGAGGTACTCTTACGATGCTGAGCAGGAGAATTGGGACCAAGAAGGGGAAGTGTTTTTTGTGTTTACACCTAGCTTTTAGTCCAGCTTCAGTCCACTTTCAGAGTTAGAGAACACACCAGCAAAATGGCAAGTTGATTCTTTTCAGCATTTTTCTAACTCAGAAAATCCATCTTTGGGTGAAATAATGTGGAAAGAAAATGGCTGTTCATTTTGCTGAAGTCTTTTTCTGCTCTAAAAGTGAACTGAAGATGGATTAAAAGTGAGGTGTGAACACAGTTACAGGGTTGTGGGTGTATAGAATTTACTACCAGAAGAGATAGTGATGGCAACCAGCCTGGATAGCTTTAAGAAAGGATTAGACAAATTCATTGAGGACAGATGTATCAATGGCTCATAGAAGTGATGCCTAGGTACTGCCTCCAGGTTGGAGAGACAAGCAGAGAATGGGTGAAGGTTTTGCTCTTGTCTTCTGCTTGAGATGCCCAGAAGCAATTGGTGGGCTACTGTGTGAGACGGGATGCTTGACTTAGATGGCCTGTGGTCTGATCCAGTATATATTCTCTTACGTTCTATTAACTCAAACTGGCAGGTTACCGTATATTCCAAAAGAGAGTCAGGATCCAAACAGCACCTTTCTAGCACTTTGAATGTGCATCAGTTTGCAAGAAGAGTGCTGAGACTGCAAATACAGTCAGCATAGAGTAAAACAAAAGCAAAAACAGAACCAGAGATGGCCTTGTTCTCTCAACCTTGGCCCATAGCTCTTAAATGTGTCTGGGGAAAGTATGTGACAGAAGCATTAGATATTTTTATGAGCTCTTGCCAAACCGATGTGTAGAGTACACTAGAATTTGCTTAGCGACAAAGGAAAAAGGTTGCAATTCTATATGCAGACTGAAAAACAGTTTAAGAGTTATGTGTCTCTGGCCCTGGTCACACCTATATGAGACAGGACATCCTATTAATCATTCAAATTGAGGTCGTACCAGTTCTGTTCACACCTAGATAGTTATAGGTCATCCTCAGGCCATCCTCGCTTTGGGCTGCATCGCTCACACCTTTCTCTGCAATTGACCTGAGCCTCCTCCACGAAACTCTTGGTTCTCCACCCCTTTTGCTGCAACAAATCTACTTTCTTATTGGGTGCTGTCGTGTCACTCAAGGGAGGTGAGGGTGTTTGTGGTTCTTTTTTAAGTCTGCTCTCCCACCTCCATGCCCCCCTTCCTTTTTTATGTGCTTTTCTTCTCCATGGGATTAATTTTTGTAATAATAATAATAAATTTGTGTAAAAAAGCTAGATAGAGGAATCATACACAAAAACTGAGGCGAGAAGGGGAGGTGCCTCATGAACTCCACGCCTGCCACCTTTCCCTAGACATTGGGCAAAAGGGAAGACTGGACCCCACCCACCACAGCACAGTTCAGTCTCCTTTAGCCAGTCCCCCGACTCACAGTGAGGAAGAGAAGATGGCCTGGAATGCCAGGACGTGCTGAATCCTCTAAAAATGAGGACTCCAGTTAAAACAATCTGAGAGGGATAAGCCAGCTTGGAAAACGAATTGAATAAAAGTAATGTGAGTAACGCAACCAGAAGACAACCTGAAGTCATCTTAAACTAAAGGTGTGACCATGGTCTTTGTGTCTCCAGAGGCCACTATATGCACAATATGGGGGCAATTTAATAACCTGACCCCTAGTTTTTTTCTCCTGTGAAAATCAGGCTCCTTTTTGAGTGGCACCTTTTGATACCCTGAGTTTAGATCATCTTTTGCTCTTTCAGTTATATTCTCCTGTTTCTCCAGTTATCCAGGAGAAAGAAACAATTTGTTCCACAGCAGTCTATAAAACTTCAGAAATCCCAACAGCGACTAAAGGAATAAAATATCTTGGTATTTACATTCCTAAAATTATTGATAAAATATTTAATTTGAATTATTTGAAAGTCTGGAATAAGGCAAAGAAAGATATGGCAAGGTGGGAAAAGAAAAACTTGGCAATAACAAACAGAATTATAGCAATTAAAATGATGATAATCTCTAGACTCTCATATTATTTTCGCACGATCCCAGATATTGTATCTCCAAAAATTTTGAACGCTTGGAACAACCATATTCTCAAATTTGTGTTGGCAGGCAAACGTCATAAAATACCAAAAAAGATTATCTATAAACATCAATCCAAGGGAAGTTGGGGCCTAACAAATTTAACATTATATTATGATGCCTTCAAACTAAAACATCTTTTTCACACCCTATATGCAGAAAGAAAATGGTGGACACAAATTGAATTAAATAAACTAAATTTTACCAAAATTCACCCTCTATTTACAGACACAAAATATTTACTAAAACACATTCCCAATTCTTACTTAAGAAGTTCATTAGTAGTTTGGGACTAATGGAGAGCAAAACTCCATCCATATTTATCCCAAGAAATGCCATTACGCTATGTAACAGAACTAGCAGATACAATACCCTCCTATAACTGGGATAAATTACAAGGACTATACAAAATAAAAGATTTTTATATAAATCAAACCACAACAGTAAAAGAAGACATTTTAAACACATTAACACCTAAAGAGAGCTCTTGGTTTCAAGCCAGAGCGATAATACATACACTGGAATCTCCAATCATAAAGAGAAATGTAAATAAGCCAATTACAGACTTTGAAAATTTATTTGATATCCTTAAAAACATCGGAAAAGGAGGTGCGGCAACAATTTACAAAATATTAGTAGAATTAGAATATGGTGATGTTACTCATGTGCCGAATCAATGGTCAGCAGATCTTAATATCCAAATTACAGAAAAACATTGGTCCACAATTTGGAATAAAAAGCACCCGTGCTTTGGATATATGTATACAAGGGAACCATATCAAAAAGTATTCTCACGATGGTATTCAACACCGGTCTGGCTCTCATATATGACTTTGCAATATTCAAAATTGTGTTGGCATGGGTGTGGAAAAGTAGGTACGTATGCCCACCTTTGGTGGGACTGCCCTACCATTAATAATTTTTGGCTCAAAATAGAAAAAGAGATTAAAAACATCATAAACGTACAATTTAATATGACAGCAGGAATGGCTCTCCTGCAAATAATAGACTCAACTGAAATTACATCTCACAATAAAATACTACTACATTTTATGCTTATTGCAGCCAAAAAAATCATTGCAAAACATTGGAAAGCCCATGATACATTAAATATACTGGAGTGGTACCTTAAATTGGCAGAATTGGCAGTAAATGAATTAATTACATCGCAGTATAGAAACTTAAAAGATCTCAAACCCTTATATGGATACAAAGCAGTATGGTCCCCATTTATAACAAAACTTAATGACCTGAATGGAAACAAAATGATTCCACTCCATATTGCCAAATTCTACCTTGATTAAAGTATTATACTGTTTTTTGTATTGTACCTTGCCTCAAAACTAGAGACAAATGATTGAAATGATATGACATGGTATTGCTGCCGTTGTGTAAATAGTTCATGTTTGTTTGTAGTTATGTATGTTGTTTGAATATGTTTTTATGAGAGAAAATTGTTAAAAAAAAGAAAAAGCAAAAGACTGAAGCTGCGCTCCATGACAGAGGATAGCTGGAAAGAATTATTAAACTATTTGATGAGACCTCAAACTCCAGAAATTTTGAGAGACAAAATATTAAGACTACTGCTTTGGTCCAACTAAAAGCATATCAAGAGGTAAAGGAGAAAAACAATATAATGTTATCAACTGAGCGCACGCAGGGAAGGTGAAAGGACCTATGTGTATATATATATTCACAATGTTATTGTTCTTTTTGTGTTGATGTTATTATATAAATAAAACTTTAAAAATTAAAAAAAATGAAAAGAAAGTTCAGAAAAAAAAAGAAACAATTTGTTCCACTTTCAGAGCTGAGTAATCTGAATTTAGGCACTTGCTCAAGTTAGCATTCCATATGGCATTAAACCACTGTGGAGGAACTACAAATTGCACTAATTGCTCTGGTAAAGCTACAAAAATGCACAAGTTATGTTAATAATGGTGCTGCTCATGCAAATAATATCACAAAATTGCATGTAAATTAGACATGAACTGAGACAAATCCAGAAATGGAAGTTTGGGTACATTCCATACATTTGTCACTAGATGTCATAGAATTGTGTTCATATCTTAGCAATTATATGGGCAAACACTCGCCATTTTGGTTTGTCCCTTATAATACTTTCAGCTCTTCCAAGGAGATCTCTTTGATTCTGTCTTTCCATCTTTTCTGTTGTCTTCTCTTGCTTTCCTCAGCTTTGCTATGCATATTACTTTTAATCAGGTTTTATTTGATCCACAACTGATCAGTCTGTTCTTCCTCAGATTCTTAGGGTGCTTCCGCACTGGCCCTTTAACACCCATTAAGCACACATCTGGCGCGGTGAAACCGCACACGCGTTGCTGTTTTGGACACATCCGGTGAGGTGTGTCCGCACAGCAACACACATTAGTAACACTTTCCCAGTGGCGCGTCCGCATTTGCGGGTCCATTTAGCACACTTCCGGTTAGGTGCATCCGCACCTATCTGTCACTAAAGTGTGCTAAACGGGTGTTACTTGCACACCACATATTATGTGTGCTTAATGGGTCTTGCGTTGTGAAAACGCATCCATTTAGGATGCGTCCGCACAACGCAAGTGTGCCTACTGGGGGCCCTCCCCCGGCCCGCCATGCTTGGCTCCTCAGAGCCAAGCATGGCGAGCCGGGGGGCTCCTACCTTTCGGCTAGCCCTCGCCCCCAGAAGCGGCGGATCACCGCTTCTGAAGCCAGGGCGAGCTTCCCTAAAGTCCACCCTAGCCCACCCGGGGGTGAGCTGGCAGAATCCCCTCGTTACCTGTTTGGCGTCACCCCGATTCTGAGAGGAGGAACCCAGGATGCAGCGCACCTGCGTCCTGCCGCCTCCTGAGTGGCCGAGGCTGCTGCTGGCAGCCCTTGCCCTCAGGAGGCGTTCTGCGCAGGCATGCCATCTGCACGCTGGCCTCACATCTTTCTGTCACTAAGGCAACTGCAAAGGGTGAAGTGGGTCTGCATACTTCTTACACAATCAATACTGAATTTTGCTCTGTTGGATTTTCTATCCCCCCCACCCCCGCCCCCGCCAGATGGAGAACCAAAGCAAGAATGATGGTGCCCAAACCGATCTCAGCTGGGTGGCTCTTCTTCGGCACGAGACCAATCCGCACTGCAGGCTGGGCTCCGGAAGTAGCTCCAGTCCCTGTACCCCAGCGTTGCAGAGAGCAGCCGCTGCTCAGGTAGGAATGTCCAGTCTTGCAATGGGAAAAGGCTGCAGTTGCAACACAGTGGTGGCAAGCACTAGCCCACTTCCCCCTATGAGTTCAATGACTAAGGCTGTGTCCCATAGGTGTTTAAATCCGAATCGAATCCGAATTCGGTATCCAGCGTTCCCATTTTGGGCATTTGGGCAGCATGCTCCTGGGGCCTTTTAGGATGCTTGCTGCCACAGGCATGTGGATACATAGAATAGGGATGCGCATGAATGTCCTAAACATTTGAAATCCAATCAAATTTGATTGAATGTGGTCATTTGAATTCGAATAGAATGTCTACACGTTTGAATTGAAACATTTGAACGAATACAAATCTCATACGTATCTGTATGCATTTGGACTTATAATACGGGACAAAAACAGGATGCATATGGGATAAAACAGAATGCGCATGAAATGCATACAGCTACATATAACACAAACAAATGTTGTCGACATTCATATCTTCAAATACTAATGTTGTCGACATTCGTATCTTCGGATTCAAATCTAACATTCAAACAAATAGTTTCAAATGTATTCAATTTGAATCTGATTTGAATGCAAAAAATAATTCCACTCTGCGGAGGCCAAAATAGGCCTTCCGGTTCTGGGTGCTTTCCCATTATGGTGCTCGGGGTGGGTGGGAGGGGCTAATCCAGTAACCATAGTTAACTGAAACCATGGTTACCGAATCAGTGCATACGGAGGTCCGACTGTACTCAGAACTGCTGTATGTTCATGTTTGTGAGCGCAACATTGTACCCTAGGACATTTGTACTCTGAGGTAGATTTTTGCTCCTTAACAGGCGAAACAGCTTTCTTGCAAGTGGATTTTGAAATCTACTATTATAACAATTAAGAAGAAGTGTTGGCTTTTCTACCACACTTTCCTCACCCCTTTAAGAGGACTCAAAGCGGCTGACAAACCTTCTGTTCTTCTCCCCATAACAGATAGGTGGGGCTGTGAGAACTCAAAAAGAGAGCTGTGGCCAGCCCAAGGTCGCCCAGCTGGCTTTGCAGAGAAGTGCAAACCAGTGACCACAAATCTTGCACTCTAACCACAAGACATTGGTCCTTCTGTTTGGAAGGGACCATAACTCAGTGGAAAAGCATATGATATTTCCAGGAAAACCCCAAGCTTTTTTCATGACATTTCAGCTTAACAAGGCCAGGTAGTTGTTCATGAGGAAGACATTGTCCTATATGAGATTCTGGGCAAGAACGGATTAGACGAGAATGCAGACAGATGATAAAACAGCAACCTACCCTCCCTTCGCTCTCTCTCCCTCTCTCTCTCTGAATGCTGAAGCAACCAAAATGTGCTGGAATTTTTTTTAAAGCCCTGTTCTGTGCAGTGCAGTTTAATTTTTTCCACCTCTTACATTTTCTGGTCTCCAGCAATTGGAGTAAAGTACGCAGCATCCTTTCTGCAGATACGGCTAGGCTCCCTTGCTGTTCATCCAACCTCCGTGTTGCCCAACCAATGAGAAGCAGGCTGTGTGCTTCCATCTCCCCGCAGTTGTGGCCAAACAAGAGTCAGACCAGAAACATTAAGGGCTGGATTGGACTGTAATAACCAAACGTGTGTTGATCCTGGCATTTCCTACTGTGCAGTACGCCAGTTGCAAGCTAGGCTTTGCAAGGTCTGCTTAGCTGACTGTTATTTGCTGTGACGTTAATGCCTATTGCGCTGATGCTAAGATCTTAGACTTGCATGTTTCACAAAAAGCCCTGGACCCACCACAGACAGTAGTATTTCCACTGGAAACATTTGGCGGTGCATAATTCATAAACATATCTTACGTTTGGCGGAGCAAGAGAGAAGGCAAAGCTTCACCCCTAGAGGGACAGACTCTAGTGGTCACTGAAGAGGAATGGCGGTGGGTGGGTGGGTGGGTGGGTGGTGTGGGTGGGGGGACATGTCCCTCTGTCATATCGGGCTGTCATTGTTTTTAGGTCAGAACCAGCTCCTGTGGTTCATTTGGGTGGGGAGAAAAGCAGAAACAAAAACTGCACGCAGCAAGGAAGAAAGGAGCCTTGTTAGTCCGGTAAGCATTCCAACTTGGCTGTCAGATCAAATCAGATGAGTGTATTTTGATCAGAGATCCCTCTACTAACAGAAGGACGGGAGCAACAAATTGCCCACAAAGCATACATGTTTGGATTATCCCATGGAGCCGCCAGATAACAGTTTAAGAGATTTAACAGCTCCCACGCAAGAATTCTGTGAGCCAGTGGTTAGGGAGCCAGACTCTTATCTGGGAATACTGGGTTCGATTCCGCACTCCTCCATGAAGCCAGCTGGGTGACCTTGGGCTAGTCACAGCTCTCCTTCTGAGCTCTCACAGCCCCACCTACCTCACAGGGTTTCTGTGGTGGTGAGAAGAACAGAAAGCTTTGTCAGCTTTGAACTCTTATCTGGGAATACAGGGTTCGATTCTGCACTCCTCCATGAAGCCAGTTGGGCAACCTTGGGCTAGTCACAGTTCTCCTTGAGCTCTCACGGCTCCACCTACCTCACAGGGTACCTGTTGTGTGGAGAAGAACAGAAAGCTTTGTCAGCCGCTTTGAGTCCCCTTAAATGGGTGAGAAAAGTGGGGTAAAAAAAGCCAACTCTTCTTCTTTTTCTTCCGTTTCTTATCTGCTAAGTAGAAGTTGGCATAGAATTTGTCGGGGTGGCCTGGGAAGCGGATTAATAAGAGAAGAATCAGAAATTGTCTGGACCCTGTTTAAATGCTGGGATCTTGCCAGTAGATAGACCCAGTGCAAGTATTCAGCTGGAAGAGTAAACTGAAGGTAGGTCTGGAGTTTCCACACTATCTTAAGGGTTTTGGCATGCCCCTGGATATTCTTGCCACCTTCTGTGAGTGCAACAATGGCTCACTCATTTGAGAATTCACCACTGATGTGAGAAAAAAACCAAAGAGTCCAGACCAAGGGGTCTGGAGATGATTTATTTAGTGATATTCCAGAAGAAAGTAGGCCGTCTAAGTCACTATGTAATTCCATGTGTCTGCACAGTGGCTGTGCAAGCATCTGAGGACAACAAGCCTCCTCAGGCTGTGTCCCCATAGGCATTTAAATCCTAATTGAATCTGAATTCAGTATTCAGAGCCCCCATTTACTTATTCAATAAATCCGAATTCAGTATCCAGCATCCCCATTCAGTTTCCTATTCCAGGATTTTATGAGGACTATCCTGCAGAAATTCAGAGGAAAAAAAGTACTGATGAAAAGTACTTTCCCCCCCCCCTTTCTGAGCTGAGTCCACTCTCCCCGCAAATGGGAACAGTACTGGGCTATTTGGAGCAGAGGTCTAGTCTTCTGACTAATGCCAAACAGCTGTGGGTGGGATTTCACAGATGCAAAGCTCCCATGCCCGCAGTGCTAGAGCTACAATCAAAATGGCAAAAAGGGGGGAGAGTTGCTTTTTGCTTTTAAAACCTTTTTCCTGTATCTTATCTGTGTCTTATCTGTATCTTTTCTGATGATTGTTAGCAGGTACTAAAAATGTAGCTAGTGGCTGATAACAATCATGAGAAAGATACATTGTGGGCCTGTCCCCAAGGAATAAAAAGTCTGCCAAGACTCTCCTTTTGCCTCTGAGCGCCCCCAAGCCAGAGTTTTTAACGAGGTTCCAGTGCTACATAACGTGGAAAACGCGCGACAAAATACATGCACTTTAAACAACACTTCCAGCGCTCTTTCTGGAAGTCGCGGGTTTTCCTTGCTACATTTACCTTGGGGACGCTCCTTGGCAAAAGGGACGGGGATTGCCGCCTGCACACACAGCAGTAACACAAGCAGCTTCACTTTCTAAAGCTCAGAACTAAAGAGCCAGAATCACACAGAATTGCAACATTGTTGCAATCGCTGTGAGGTGTGAAATGGGTGGATTATTGCTAGGGGTGGATTTTAAAACGATAACAGGGAAAGTGATGAGTGAATGAGCGATCGTGCGCTGGACAGGGTGGATTTTTGACAGCAATAACAGGGAAAGTGGTGAGAGTGAATGTTTTCCAGCACGAGAAGCCATTTCGGGGGGGGGGGGGAGATCTGGGAAACAGAGAACCGATCGCTGTTTTTCCTTTGGACTTGTCAGGGATTGTCATCGCTCGTGCACTGGACAGGGTGGATTTTTGAAAGCAATAACAGGGAAAGTGGTGAGAGTGAATGTTTTCCAGCACGAGAAGCCATTTCGGGCGGGGGGGGGGCAGATCTGGGAGATGAACAGAGAACCGATCGCTGTTTTTCCTTTGGACTTGTCAGGGATTGTTTTCCTGGTTGTGGCCGCGCCGAGCGCAGTCCCTCCCCATTCCCACTGGCACCCTATCAACAAGAGCAGGGGTGGGGAGAAAAAGATGCGTGCAAAGAAAACAGGGATCCTATGGGGACAGAAGGTGCATTAAAAACACGCATTTTCCTGAGCCTCATGCGGACGCTTATTCCTGATTTGCATGGCACTTTTAAAGTCCACTTCAATAGAGTGACAGTAGAGTAACAGTAGAGAAGTAAATAAGTCTTTTGGGGACTCAGCCATAAGCAAAAAGGCTTTGAAGCAAAAAGCAGCTCACCTCTGATTGTGTTGTGCTTGCTCCTTCGCTGATCTGCTTGAGCGCACAGTTCCCAGTAACGTCAAAAGGGAGGGCGTGAAAAGGAGAAAGTAAAAGTGGCTGCTTTGAATGGAGGCAGGGTTTGCACTGGGGGGGGATTTAAAAGTCCTTGTTTTTTCTGCTGGGGTGGTGGGAACAGCTATATTCAGATTTTCTCTTGTGAGTTGGAATGGCTATATCCAGATTAATCTTCAGGTACTCTGTTTCGGATTAAAAATAGTCTAAATGGAACTAAAACAACAGTCCAAACAGGATTAAAACAGGACTAAAAAAGCTAAGTGGGAATGTGTCCTCAGAGTTCTTTATCCCACTGTATAGCAAGGGGGCTACAGAGGCATTTAATGTTTCTCCAGCACCCTTGTCTGGGAACAGTGGTCAGGGATGCCTTTGGCATTTGCACACCATGCTCCTTATCCTCTTTAAGGCACTGCAGCCAAATGTGTGAATGCTCCGTGTATATTGGTAAAAGAGTTATCTCATAAATTGCTCTAGGTTAGTGGTTATGCAAACTGCCTGGAGAGAAGAGGGTTGCCGGTTTAATTCACCAGCCTTTTTGCAGAAGTAGTGAATGGTAAACCACTTCTGTATCACTGCCAAGAAAGCTGCATAGGTGTGCCCATAGAGTCTGGGCATAGTTCTAGGTTAGTGGTAGAGCAAACTGCCTGGAGAGAAGAGGGTTGCTAGTTCAGTTCCCAGCCTTTCTGCAGAAGTAGTGAATGGTAAACCACTTCTGTATCACTGCCAAGAAAGCTGCATAGATGTGCCCATGCAATCAACTCAGCAGTACCCAACAACAATAATCACTGCCTGAAAATGTGACTATAACATAGTGGGGAGGCGTGGAATCAAGCTGTAACTTTGCAGGTCATAGAATTACTGTGTTCTGGATGGCTCCTCAGCTATTCTCTGCTTGTCCATTCAGGTCGCCCAGGCAGCATCTGGCAGCATTCATTTTCCTGTGCCCCAGTAGCTCATTTTGCTGATCCTCTGGAATGGTCTGAGCCTTGGAAGACGCATTAAGCGTTTTGCTGAATCAGGCTCAGAGGAAATGATAGGCAGCCAGCATTTTGATAACAGCCTTGGCAAAGCCTTCCCCATCTTATCAGGGCTAGCTGCTTTCGCAAACAGCATGGTATAACCAACCCAGCCTTGTTAAATAAATACTATCATTAGCATCAGTCATATTGGACAAGGGAAGAGGAAAAACAAGGCTTTTAAGAAACATGTTATTAGATGTCATACCTGCTGAAGAAGGTAAATATTGGCCAAGAACTGAAATAAAATGGCTAAACCCTTGGTGGGTGAAAGAAAGGAGGGCAGAAAGAGAAGTTTTGCATGGACAAGTGTTTTAGGGACATGCATGAATGTTCTAAACATTTGAAATTCGATCAAATTCAATCGAATGTGCACGTTAGAATTCAAATAGAATGTCTACACATTCAAATTTTAAAATTCGAACGAATTTCAAATGTTCCAAAACATTCGTTCAAATGGTTTGAAACATTCAAATGTACAGATAGGTATTGCATATGTATCTGTACAAATTTCATATGTATCGGTACACATTTGTGCTGATAGTACGGGATGAAAATGGGATGCATACGAAATGTGTACAGATATGTATAATACGTACGAATGTTGTCAACATCCATATCTTCAGATTCAGATCTAACATTCGAATGAATAGATTCAAATGTATTCGATTCGAATCAGATTTTGTTGCATTCGGATTCTAAACATTCGAATCAAATGTTTGGATGTTCAATTTGACTTGAATTCGAATGCAAAAAGGAAAAGAAAAGAAAATCATGCACATCCCTAGCCTGAACCTGTGCCTTTGGTCATTGGCTGGGCCAGAAATCTCCATCAGCAGGATTCCTTCAACTGTCCTGTCCATAATCTTTGTCTCTCACTGTTTACCAAATGGCAGCTGTCTCCCATTTCCAAACTGCTTTACAAGAAGTAACCATGTAAATTGCTCAGGTGTCAAATTTCTGTGCAGAAGAGTACAGGTTCCGTGCTTAGCATCTCTCAGAGGAAGGGAAGGGCAAACCACCTATCTAGGGTTGCCAATAGAACTGCATTGATACATCTTTGCAGTTATCAAGAGCCAATCTCAGTCTAAGGAGACATTTGAGGTTTGAAGATAGGTCTCCTGTTCAGTCCCCACTGTTTACTCAGAAGAAGGCATGGAAAAGTGCTGTCATATTGTTGCTCACATGCGTGCTTTTAGTCACAAGGAGTTGATATCAACATTCATGCATGTATGTATACATTGGAATGGAAGCAAATCTAGCTCAACAATCCAGTATTTTTCTGCCTGCATCAGCTTGCATGTTCCATTATCATATCTCTGGAGGAAGGCATGGCAAATCGCTTCCATATTGTTGCCATGAAAACTGCATGAATGCATGTTTCCATGGAGTCTGCTGGAGTTTCACTGAGCCCTGGTGTCACCATCCATAAATGGATACACCTCTTTTCCCCAGCAAGTAGGCGTACAGCCGCAGCAGGTGATGGAATCTCAACAAATATTCAACACCCAGAAAAAGGGTTAAGAAACCTTTCCTACCTATGGTGAGACCTGCCACCCATCATCATCCCAACTCTTCCTGTGAACACATCATGTGTGCCTTGTTTGTGCTTTTAAAAAAGCATCTTCCAACTTAGATGGCCCTCTAAAGTCAATTCTTCCTGAAGCCAGAGGGACTTGCCCCAAATTAAGTATGTGTAGCATTCTGGAATCCCTGGCTTGTTCGCTTGTTTTTAAATTTCTTCACCTTTGCGATCCTTTGCAAGGCTATCTTGGGAGGGTGGAGGAAAATTACTGCATAATGAAACTGATGTAGCTGAAGTATGCTTAAGACGACTTTAGGTTGACTAGAAATATTCACACAGTTTTAAAAAACCGAGAAGGGTTTTTTTCCCCTCTGTCTCTCTTTCCCTCTCCACCCTCTTATGAAAAGGGGCACCATCATGCTTTTAAAACCTATTTATATTTGGAGAATTCTCCAGGGTGTTCTTAAGAGATGCAGGGAAATTGAGGAACAAAGAAGAGTTGTTCTTGTCGCTAGATAATTCTTGCCTATGAAAAAAGAGTAAGCTTGAAGTGTTGTGGTTCTGTGTGTCCCCAAACCAGTGCGCCCCCCCCCAATCAGTTGTGGCACGAACGCTAGGGCTGTCTCCTAATGAATAAAGAGTAGCCCTTCCGGGAGGCCTGTCCTTACTCAGCATGTGAGATCTGAGAGAATAGCAGAACAAGATGGTCTAGCTGCAAGTATTCCTCTAGTATTTCATCCAGGGCCGTGCCAGGATATAGCAGCTGAATCAGCTGGACATGGCAGCATCTGTGGAAGGCAGTAAATGAGGATGATGAAAACAGACCTGTTTTAGAAGGAAACATAGGCCGCATAGGTTACACCTTTGCTTTAATCCTCCTTCAGCCCAAATTTCAGCCCATTGGTTACAGTTTTAAAAGCTTAGCCATTTTCCCCTGGTTTTCCTCCCTCTATTCAGGTTTTCCTAAATAAAGCATTCAGCTTTGAATCCCTTTCCAGGTGGCCAACCTTCCCGGCTCCCTAGCTGCCCAGAAAATGATACCTTGGCTCTGATTCTTGCCACTCCCCCTCCCTCTTGCCCTGACTTCTTTCTCTGTCCTGGTGTCCACAGTCTCCCTCTCCATGCCCCCTCCCTCTTGCGCTTTCCTTTGTCCCATTGCTGCTGCCTGCCCCGATCTTCCCCCTCCTGCCTCCACCTGTCATCTCACCCCCCTTACCCTCTCAGAATGCCTCCCTCTCAAGTAGACCATTTCCTCCACCCACTCACTAGCTGAATATTACCCAATGGCAGCTGCAGGAAGGTGTGACCAAGCCATTCCAGACCAAAAACGGATCAGATTCAGCTGCCATGCTGATGCAGATTAAAATGGTAAGATATAACCATGGCCATAGGAACGAAAGCAAAAGGGCCATGAGGATTCAGAGCTGGACTGCCCTTGTTCCAGCTTCACAATATTCATCCCAAGATGTCTTTCAATCCTTGTGTCATAATCTTCCTTTTCAGCTGGGTCCATCTGATGTCACTGCTTATTTTGCCTTTCTATCCATTCTGTTCTTCGTTGTATCAAAAGTTCTCTTGTAAGCTGGTGATTTGCAGAGACTTGCCCTTTTTCCTGAAATGTGTACACTAACAGCTTAGGTATTACAAACTACAAGTAACCAGACAAAATGCTTTGTTTGCTTGAAGAATGAAAACCTGCAGAGCAGTCGAGATATGTGTCATAGCAGTTCCTTGTCGGATGTGGCTATAACGCCGCTAACACCCAGCCAAGATGATGTCTTCTGGAATGCAGGTCAAATGGATGAACAACCGCCGAAGGTAATGGAAATTTCTTTGTAATACCAGATTTAGTAGGAAGGAGGGGCAGAGGGAAGAAGCTTATGTATGCAGATTTATTGAGAAACTTGTCCATGGGTTACATAGCCAGCTGCATACTTAGACAAATAATCCAAAAGAGAAAATAAGAACATAAGAGGAGCCCTGCTGGATCAGGCTACAGCCCATCTAGTCCAACGTTCCACCTCACACAGTGGCCCACTAATGGCTTCTGGCCATCTCAAGCACCAGACAAAGGCAAAACCTTCACCTGCTCCTGTAAAGGACCTTTAGAGGCAACCTGCCCTTCTCTCCAATCTGGAGATGGTACCTAGGAGATCCTTCATAATATGATACTGTGTTACAGAACAAATAATATACATGAAATATATAAATAGAACTATATAGAGTAAACGTAGATCACATACAAGTTACCAAATATTAGTTTCATAATATAGTATCACGTTGGGGTGCTACAAATCTTGTTCCCAAGTAAAATGTCTCCCCCAGTAGTCCAGAAAATGGAAGTGTGTCTCCTGTGTGCCTCTATGATCTTTACTGGCTGGAACTGAGATGCTCATAGTCCAGGAAAATAAAATAAAATTGTATAGAAAAGGCTGTCCAAACTCTTCTTGAAAATCTCAAGAGATGGAGAACCCACAACTTCCATAAGTAAATTTTTCCACTATTGTATAGATCGTATATAGTTAGGAGATTTTTCACGGTGTTCCACCAGAACTTAGGAAGGTACAATACCTGTGCCTGTTATTTCTCGTTCAAGTATCTATGGTTCTGGAAGACAGTCCCTGAGCATCTTCCCTGTGGCATCCTTTTATGTACCTGAATACTGGTATCAGACTGGCTCCAAGCTGTGAGTTCCCCATCTCTTGAGGTTCTCCAGACAAAACATCTCCACGTCCCTCCGTCTGTCTTCATAGGGCATATTCTTGCTAAAGAACAAATGCTCATATGGAGGATGAAATCCGATGAAATGCACTTAGAAGTGCTTATTCTATGCAGATTATTATTTCCATACAAGAGGACCTCTGAATCTTCACTCAGCACTCACTAAAATATTGCTCACTTACCTCCCAACCTGGGTGATTAGGTTCTTGCCATTAAAAAAAAGAAAAGTAGGAAGCTGAGATTCTGAGGAACACTGAAATCTGTGGCTGGCATATGTGGAGGAGGAAACAGAGCAGTTAGAATCTCTTGTGAAATCAGTTGTATATTTGATGGTGATGTAGCTAGATTGACATCTACTGGATAACTTTTGTGTTTTTAGACAGTGAATTACAGCACAATCCACTACTCATTGATCTGTTTAATGCAACCTACTGCCTAGCAAAATTATTTTCAGTTGTATCCTTTGGTTCCTGCCCTGAGTCACATATCTGGAAGCAACTCCCACTGATTATAGAAGAACTAAGTGTTAAGTCAACAAGTCTAGAATGCACACTTTCTCTCATACATTTATATAAATGGGGGGCTTCATGAATGGGCAAAAGACTGCAAAACAGAATGTCTTCTTGCTTACTTCCTTTGGGGGGGGGTGAGTCACAAAAATGAATGCAGTGGTCTTTTAGGGCCTTCTTGCATGTACTGTAAACCCAGAACAAGAAGGGATCTAGCAGTCTCCCTTCTACAGACCAGTGTGAGGTAATGGAGATCCTATCATCCTCCACCCACTGAAGATGGAATGTAGGCCTATGCTAGGGCACCCATTGATTCCATGTGCCTCCATGGTATGGTGTACCATCCCCTAGTATGCTAGTAGATGTTGACATCAGGGTTTGTTGGTAAGCTGGCCTAGGCCACCCTTAATGGTCTGGTATGCTACAAGAGACTCGTTTCATTAGTGCAACGAAGCACTACTTCTGTTCCTGGCCCTTGGGGTATTTGAAGACCCCCACACATTAGTTCTGCAGCTGGCACACATTTCAGAGCCAGTACAGGGGGGCTGGCACAAAAAAGACCATCCTAATGCAGACAGCATTGTTCTGCACCATGAATGTCTTTTTGACATTCTATATGAATCAAATCGAATACCCAAAAATCCAATTTGATTCAAATCTTTTAAATTCTAATTTAACAAGATTCGATTTGTATTTACCAAACTCGAATCTATTCAGTTGAATTTTTTATTCAAATCTTCACATACAAATGTCAACAACATTCATATGTGCACATGCGCATCTTCCCCGGGTCCATACACATCTGTATGCATACCATAGTTATCCCATATGCAACCCATTTTTGACCCATACAGATCTGAACAAATGCGTAGAGATGCGGCAAAGATGCGGATCTTCAAGTACGAATCATGTACGAATCCATACACATACGAATGTTCAGATAATTCAAATGAATAGATCCGAAATGCAAAATTCGATTCAAATGTTTACATTCAAATTTTGGGACATTCTATTCCAGTTCAAATGTCAAAATTCGGCACATTCGATCGGATTTCGGATGCCTATGAATATTCATGCACACCCCTAGCACAGATAAGTGTGAAAAGTGGGATGAACTCCTCTTGTATATTCTATCTCAAATCGGGGTTTGCTGTCCCGTATGTATGTATGTACGTATGTACGTTTTTATCCCACCCTCTACCTGGAGGTCTCCGGGCAGGTAACAACATGTAGAATCAAACATCATTAAACCTCATTATGAGTCAGTTTAATAGTTCTTCTGCATGTATGTTTGCAAAAGCAATGAACCAAAGCATTTGCTTGAATCTTTAAGGTTCCTGAAAGAACCACATCAAAATTCTACACCAAAGATCATCTTGGTCACCAGAGGTAAGTGCATGATAATTCCTCATTAAATTTAAATTGACATGTGTCCTGTATGGTGTTGGGAGGTGGTGACAGGTGACAGGGCCTTCTTTGCTGAGCTACTTCAGACAGCTTCAGCATGGTCACTGGGGACCATCCTAGCTGCTTTCAAAGACCCAGTGTCCTCAGGCTGGTGTGGTCCTCAGAAGGTCAAGTCTTCCAGGGAGCACTTTGTTTCTGTGATACTGGAATGCTTTCTGAAGTGACTTTGATGTGGTGATGTTTTTAGAAGTGGCTTTGAATTCCTGGATCAGAATATGCAGTAGAAGTATATGATATTCCTCTCTTCTGCTGTCCCCCCCCCTTTCTTTTTCTGGCTTTGTCCTCCACAGTGCACAACAGTCATCCCAGGGGGTGGGTGCAACAAAACCCAATAGCAGGTCCAGCTACAACCAGAAGTCGTCAGCATCTCATCAGAACAACCGATCAGCTTCAGGTGATTCTCAGGTCGCGCTTTTATCGGTCCACACAAGCAATTACTGTGCTCCTTCCATTCCCAGTGGAAGGGATAGTGAAGCGAGCTTTATGCTCATGTGCCTGCTCCATTAACACAACAGCTTTTGCTTTATTCTCTCTCTTTTGTTCACAAATGTAGTTTTCCAGACTGTATTGCAAACTTAACTCTGTAGAGGAAGGTAGCTTAAATGATGGTCCTATGGATGTTTTCGCACTGCAGTTCTCATAATCTCTTGCCACTGCTCGGACTAGGGGTTTGCATGAATGCAATTTTCAGGATTCAATTCGAATTGAATACTTGAAAATTTGATTCAATTTGAATCTGTTAAATTCAAATTTAACCAAATTCAATTTGAATTAAGCAAATTCAAATCTATTTGAATTTTTCATTCAAATTTGCAGTTACGAATGTTGAGAACATTAATAGATCCCTGTACACATCTTCCCCGGGTCCATACACATCCGTACACATCTGTACACGTCTATATGCATCCTGTAGTTATCCCATATGCAACCCGTTTTCATCCCATAAGGATCCATACAAATGCGTATGGATGTGGGAAAGATGTGGATCTCAAGTACACATCGTGTACGAACCCATATACATGTGAATGTCCGAATAATTCAAATGAACAGATCCAAAATTTGAAATTCAAATCAAAACTTTAAATTCTAATTTAAGAACATTTGATTCAAATTTGAATGTTGAAATTTGGTTGATTCAATTGAATTTCAAATGCACTGGAATATTCATGCACATCCCTAGCTCAGACTGATTGGCCACAGGGAAGATGTAGTTTAGCAACATCCGAAAGGTCGTAGTTTGATACACACACACCCCGATACTGTGGGAGTCATCTGTTTCTCAATGAGCAGGTTTCAGTTACCTTAACCAAGTCTTATTGATTTCATGATAACACGAAAGGTCTATATCATCTACAGTTACTTGACCATGGTTTTCTGTAGGTGACCTTGGGCCAATTCTGCTCTTCAACTTGACATTCCTAAAAAGGACAACATTAGTAAGAGTCTGAAATAGCTTAGGATCTCTCTTCCCAAATGACTTTGATCAGCTGGGCTTCCTTCTCATAGAAATCCATTTCAAGTGAAATTAATAATAGAAGGATGGAGAAAAAGCACCGTCAAGAATTTTCTTTTCCAGTAGATGGTGCTATAAGCAGGTACTTTGGTTAGTGGTCTGGAAAGCAAGTCCTACGAGGAACAGTTGAAGGATCTAGGAATGTTTCGCCTACAGAAGAGAAGACTTAGAGGAGACATGAACACAGTCTTCAAGTATCCGAAGGGCTGTCACAGTGGAGAGGGATCATCCCTATTCTCACTTGCACAAGATTGGAGGACTAGAAACAACGGTATGAAACTTCAAGGCAATCAGTACAGATTAGATATTAGGAAAATCTTCCTGACAGTGAGGGCAATCAGTCAGTGCAATAGGTAGAGGGGATGTAGTGGGTTCTCCTCCACTAGAGGTCTTCAAGCAGATGTTGGACCTACATCTGTCTGGAATGGTTTAGGAAATCCTGCATTGAGCAGTGGGTTGGACCTAGAGATCCCTTCCAACTCTATGATTCTAATCAGGATCTGAACTGACTCAGCAACCAGAAGCAATCCTTCATTGTTAGTTGTGCTTTTAATAGGTTTCCATAAGAGGAAAACCCGGCTGAACAAGTACTGTATATTTGGGAAAGGGAGCTCTAAAAATTGCAAATCCCTGGTTGTTAGGATAAAAATGGGTGGAAAGAGGTTTGTGTTTGTTTTTCAGCTCCTTGGAGGATGACTGGAATACACGTTTAATAAATAATGTTGCTGACTCCACAGCGCTACTTCAAGTTATATATCTGCTTTTTTAAAGTCACTCCTTTTGTTTGTACTAACCATGCCCAGCTCAGGACTATTGAGATAACAAAAGCTTCTGACTTTGTTTCCAAACTCAGGTAAATAATTTAATAAGTAATAAGTAAGATCTTTTTTATATTGGATAGTTAAAATGGAAGATCAGAACATTATTCTTTCTGTCTTGGCTGTTTATTAGTTATGGATATTTGTACCCTATTCTCTAAGCACCTTTTTCAGGGAAAGTCATCCATGTTATTTTTTGAATTTGATGGACTAATGCACCTCTGTGAAATTATTTTTTTTCCGGGACATACAGGCCATTCCAGACTAAAAAGCCATCCACAGGGCCATAAGAAACCTGAAAGTACTGCTCAACAATGTCGCATTTCGGTAGGGATGTTTTATTCTTGCAGCTTTTATCCTCATCCTCCTCTTCCTTTTGTATGTAGATAATTATGGATTATTATATGGATAATCCATATAGGTGTATAGATAATGCATAGAGACTGCAAACAGCACAAAGAAGCATAGAAGAATATGTGCTTGGGAGAACTAGGGGAAAAAACCAGGAAATGAAATCAGTGCATCAGAAAGACATCAAGAGTTACAGACCCAATTTCCAAAATAAAAAGTCTGATGGGGCAATGAACTGGTCGTGTTACAAGCAGAAAAAAAAATCAGTGGTCAGTAGAAATGGTCAATGTGTTTAGTATTGCTTCTTGGATGTGCCCTGCTTTTGAAGCATCTCTTTCAACAAGGTAGCATTACCAAGTTCTCCTCTTCGGCTGAAATAATTCTAGACAGAGAATATGCCTTTGCTTACCTAGGGGAGAAACCAAGGAAAAAAGTCTAAGGCCACCTCCAAATGGCACCTAAATATAACACTATTTAGTCATATTTAGGTAGAAAGCACTTCCAGATGGCTAGGCAACCTTGTTGAGCAAAAGAAAGAACTTACCTGGTTTGGATTCTTCCTCCCATGATACTGGAATACTTCTGGGCATTTAATATCCATATGTATGTATGTGATCACCACCCTGTGTGCATGCATGCCCACCATTTTAGGTCTGATTTGGTCCAGCACATGTGCAGTGGCCATTTTCAAAATGGCGGATCCCAGAAGCAAGCATCCAGACTAGGTAAGTCCTTCTGCTATGTCTGTGAAACCCAAGTTGGGAGTCACTTTTCCCACAATAACGTTATTGCAGAATATCACTCCAGTACCTCAGGGCACAGTTGGGATTTCCAGGAACACATGTGGCAATCCCAACATAGCCCTTGGATAATCCCAAGTTTTACATCCAGCATAAGCTGCCCCATCTCCGCACAGGGCAGTAAGAGGTGCCTCATAGTGAGCACTCCACCACATTTTCAGGTGCGATCATCACCTTTTTGGACTTGAGTTCCTTTGCCAGAGGCACCTTGAAGTGCCAGAGGAGATGTGGTGGTATCTTTCAGAGAAGTGGTTATGGTGCTTTCCCCCAGTAGTTGGCCACCAGTGAAGTAGAAATGCAGCCTGAGAGCTACAGTGATTGCAGTTATCACAGGCAAAACTGTTGATGGATTTTTTTTTTGTCTCCTACATATGAACAACTAACTTGAGTTCCTTTCTTTGTTTAGAGTCCAGCCATCTTGAACAAGGGAAAAACTGGTGACAACATGCTCCGAAAATCATCTGACTATTCATCTTCCAGTGATGAAGTGTGCAGCAGCGACGAGGACAATGAATCTTCCCATGATCTCAGAAGGTTGATTTCACTGCCCTGCTTCTCCTCCACAGTAGGCTTTGGCTACATCTGCACACATTAAGAAAAGCAACTCAAAATTGGAGGTGGTAGCATGTGAATGCTAGCGTCCCTATTCCACCTCAAGTCCACATTAAAGCCAGAGAAATGCATTAAAGCAGTTTTGGAAATGCATTCTCTGACCTTCAGTGTGGATTAAGGTACTAACATGTGGGCACTACCACCTCTAAATTGATTTTGAGCCACTTTTTAAAAAAATTGTGGGTGGATGCAAGCTTAGTAGAAAATGAAGAGAAAATGAGTTGGCCACTGGGTGTGCATCCCCATGCTGAAAATAGTCCAAGGCGATTGTGAGGTTGCCTCAGAAGTGTCTCCATGCAAAGCCCTAATACAGGCTACCTGTGAGACTATACGTGTCAAAAAAACCCTTAGCAAGTGTTCTCATTCCAAAACAGGGAGCTAGCATGTATTGTCCTGTGGTCATGGGGATGCTCCCTCCTGGGTTATTTGGGGTGGAGCTTGGCAGCCACAGTATTAGTGGGCAGGGTTTCCCCTCTGCTCCCTGTTCCTGCCCTGCGCGCTGTGATCAGCAGCCACTTGGGGATTTCTTTAAATAAATAGCTACATTTATTCCCCCCCTTCCCTGATAGCAAGCCATGCGTGAGCAATTTTAAGCTGGTTGCAAGTGGGGGGTGCCACTGTCATGCCCGCTGTCATGTGGATTTGCACACCCCTGCTAACCTGTGGCGGCCATGGAAAGGAATGATCTGCTTTTAGTTATGCTTTTAACTATGTGTTATAACTTTTGGTTATGCTTTTAACTGTGGCAGCCAAGCAAAGGAATGATCTTAGTGTGTTGTGTTTGTGCAACTGAGGTGTTTGCCTGTCATCACTGCAGCTGTTTGTCTGTCATTGCTGCAGCGGGCAGGACAGGTTATGGTGACGTCAACCCAGCTTCCTATCGGGAGAGGGTCGGTGGGGAGAAAAAGATGTGGGTTCACACTGAGGCTTGCATGGGGACAGGCAGGTATGATTTGAATCTGTGTTGGCCCAAACCACATGGGGACGCTTTATTGTGAGTTACAATGTGGATTTTTATGATACGCATCATAAGCGAAGCAACCGGCTTGTATAGGGACACCGGCTGTGAGTTATTTCACGTAGCAAATTTTAAAAAGAACCACCACCACCCCAGACAGTGAATTGACCAAAACATCTTGCTCAATTCAGTTATCTCAACCCTCTTCCAAGAAATCTGGTTGCCTCGGATGCAGAAAATCGGATGGATGGATGGATGGATGGATGGATGGATGGATGGATGGATGGATGGATGGATGGATGGATGGATGGATGGATGGATGGATGGGTGGATGGGTGGGTGGGTGGATGGGTGGGTGGGTGGATGGGTGGATGGGTGGGTGGGTGTAGATAAAGAGAGAGAGAGATGATGGACAGACCGATGGACTGGTGGGACTGCATGAGACTGGATGAGCCCAGGTGTGGATGTAAAAGAAAAATGATATCCTTTGTCCTTCTGTAACGAAAGTTCTTAGTTGGCTGATTAGGATGGTGAGCTTCTGGGAAACACCTTTCCCTTCATCTCAGGCATGGTGGGAGGTGGGAAGTAGGCACTTGCTGGACAACCTGTAGTCATGACTAGTATCCATTGGGAATGTTGGAGCAGAAAGCATGGCTAGGAGGGTGTTCTGGCTGCATCCATACACCTAGGGAGAGAAGAAGAAGCGTTGGCTTTTCTACCCCACTTTTCGCACCTTTAAAGGGCATTCAAAGCGGCTCACAAACCTTCTGTTCTTCTCCCCCCAGTAGACATCCTGTCAGGCCAGTGGGGCTTAGAGAGCTCAGAAGGAGAGCTGTGACAAGTCCGAGGTCACCCAGCTAGGTCAAGAACATTTAGCAGGCTGCAGTTGACAACTCCTGTCATGACCGATTCCTGGTTGACTGCATAGGCAACTCCATGAGCACCTCTAGGCAGCCTTCTTGGCAGAGATACAGAAGTGGTTCGCCATTGAATACTTCTAGGGTGTGGCTGGGAACCAAATCAGCAACCATCTGCTTTCCTGGCAGTTTGCTCTACTACTGAGCTCCAGCCACTTCCAGACGCTATTGGGCCCTCCATGCAGTTTTCTTGGCAGAGATACAGAAGTGGTTTGTCACCCCTGCCTACTTCCAGGGAGATGCTGTGGCTCAGACCTGTGACCCTCTGCATTCCAGGCAGTTTGCTCTATGTGAATATTTAGTTTTGTTAGAAAGGGGAAAGAAAACTACGATGTTTGCGACTATTTGGTGATTTTTTTTTCCAACTTAGATCATATGTTAATTGGTGTTTGTTACCAGGCAACCGCTCAGCAATGGCGTGATAGAGTTTTCAAGAGGGAGAGTTGCAAACGGCATTGAACTGAAGCCTCAAAGTGCTGCTGCAGATCATAAGGTAAGCCCAGGTGGTGTCAAAAGGGACAGACCCCAGGGCACACGGCCCCGGACATCTACTTGCTGGCTTGCTGGGCATGATGTGACTCCACAATTCATGTCTGCAGTGGATGCCCTGACACAGGAATAACAGTTGAAGCTGCAGCAGGTCTGGCCAGCAGCATCCAGCTGTCATTTATGACTGGTTTTATACTCTGGGAATCGTGACATTCCCAAGGACCTAGAACAGCCAGAGGTATTCTGCAGAATGTTCCCATAGGGCTGCTCCTTGTTTCTGATGGAAGAGCTGCAGGGAGGTGTGTGCTGGAACAGTGCCATGAGTGCAGATGGTGGAGATCTGGCCGATGCCTCCATGCCATCTGGTTCAGTGGGCCTGGTCATTCTGGACCTACTGATCTGGATCTGCCCAAGAGAAGTGCGGAAAGGGTCTTGGTTTGAGCCCATCTTTTCTCTATTTACTCCCCATCTCATACACATGTGGACACACAGCATTCTTTATTCACAGCCAACAAATAGCAAGAACAGCATTCTTTCTCCCTCCCCTCCCCCTTTCTTTTCCTCCCTCCCTTTCTTTCCTTCTTTCCTTTCCCTCCCTCTTTCTTTCTCTCCTTCCCTCCCTCTCCCTCCCTCCCTTTCCTTCTTTCCCTCTCTCATTCCCTCTTTTTTCTTTCCTTCTTTTTCCTTTCTCTGTTTCTCCTTTCTTTCCCTCCTTTCTTCCTTCCTTTCTCTCCCTCCCTCCCGCCCTCTTTCTTTCCTTTTCTTTCCTCCCTCTTTCTTTCTTTCTTTCCCTCCCTCCCCCTTCTTTCCTTCCTTCCTTCCTTTCTTTTTTTCTTTCTCCCTTTGTCATAATCTAGGAACATCCTTCAGCTCTCAGCTTTTCCCAGACTTCCTTTTGATAGCCTGGTCCAGCCCTTTCATTAGTTTGATTGATTGATGTCTCTTCCATATCCTTTCAACCAACCAACCAACCAGCATCCCTGGCTACAATGTTATAGTATGGTTCTGTATCCCTACATTGTTTTTCAGGTTGTAGGGCACCTGGGATCCTATGAAACTGTTTGTAGAGGACCATAAAAAGATTATCTTTCCTATCCTGCCATGCACATTAAAAATAATACTATTTAGAGAAGTTAGATTTGTGGTGCTGACTCTGAGGTGTTTGATATAAGATGCTGCATATGTTAAGTTTTTGATTGAGGAACGTGGGCCCAGTAGGAATCTGAAAGGGCAAAGGTTGAAAAACATGAGGCTGGAAAGCACAAACTGGTGCAAGGAATAAAAAAATTACTAGGAAATCGGCTTCTGTCACATGCCAGCGTCTGCCAGCTTTACAGGCCTTCTGCTTGTCAGACTGTTAATATGTTAGATTTCAATCCTAGTTAATCACATTTGGGAAGAGGCATACTAAATCTCTATATTAGCCACATTTGATCCCTTCTGCTTATGAAAATTAGAGTAAGCAGATCATGGGAAGAATTATGAAAGGTTATGAAGCCAGATTAAGTATCTATCATATCAATGTTCCATTTATAGCAATCCTGCATAGCAAAACATTATGAATTTAAACCTCAGCTTTAGCATAGGAAGAAGAAGAAGAAGATTTGGCTTCTCTGCCCTGCTTTTCTCACCCATTTAAGGGGACTCAAAGCGGCTGACAAAGCTTCTATTCTTCTCCCCACAACAGGCACCCTGTGAGATCGGTGGGGCTATGAGAGCTCAGAAGAGAGCTGTGACTAGCCCAAGGTCACCCAGCTGGCTTCATGGGGAAGGGTAGAATCGAACCCGGTATTCCCAGATAAGAGTCCAGCTCCCTAACCACTAGACCACTAGGGAGGGAGGGAGAGGGAGAGAGAGAGAGAGAAAAGGCATCTGTTTCATCTGAGCATCTTTATCTTTGTTTCTAGCTGCCAGGGCTTGGTGACCTTTATATAAAACTCTTATCGGGATAAGGTGTTATTGATGGTTAAATCAGTGTGTGAAAACCACTGAATTAAATTTCAATTTCCATTGCAAAGTCAACTTGAGGCTGCAAGACGATTCAATGAACTGCAGTAGAGCTGAGACCTTAAATGATGGGGCTGGGAGTAGAAAAGGAAACCACTTTTTCTGGGGGGAGGTTAAATGTTATTTTTTTTCTGGAAAACAAGTGCATATAAATATCTAAGCAATAAATAATGGGTAAGTGGACTTAGGCTGCCTCCAAATAGTAAAAGGAAAATGTGAGACCTTTCTCTTCCACTCAACAGAGCCCCCTCCCCATGCAGCCAGCAACTGGACACCATCACACCCTGACTTCATTGGAGTGGGCAGTTCAAATCCCACCCACTATATAAACCTGCTCCCAGAGATCATGGAGCTTTTGTTCAACACACACACACACACACAGTAGCATAGCCTCTTCCTCATGTTAAAAAGGCTGTAGAAGATTAAAGATCACGTTCCCTTTGTTTTGCACAAGACCACTAGATCAGAACAGCACGAAACGGCAGGGGGTGAGGCAAAAGGGGGTGATTGAAGAGGTGATGCTGGAAGGGAGAGATCAGCCAGGCTTTTACACAAGAGCCAACAGCTTTGCATCTTTCACGACCGCTGATCTCTTTGTTAAATCAGACACTTCACCCAACACATCTGATCCTCCAATACATTTATCTCTTGTTTCATCTCACTTTTGGATGCATGTATCTCTTGTTAGCTGCTGCAGGCTGTTCATTCTCCACCTCCTCCACCCCACCTCTCTTTCAGCCAGCCCAATCCGATCCCCTTGGCATGTAATGGTGGACAGCACAGGGAAGAGGGGATGAGGGCAGGGGAAATCACAACTTCTGATTGGGTCAGAGGAAACTGAGGAGAACGCCCCCTAAAACATGGTTCCCTCCCCAAAAAACTTGCTTGCATTCCCATTGCTAAATAGTGCAGATTATTTCTAAATCCAGCAGTGAGACCCCTTTTAATCTGAATAGGAATTCTCTGCATTTTGGGACCTTTAATCCACAGAAATGGGAGATCCCTTGCAAACTGTCAGGACAGGGGAAACTCAAGCCGACTTCAAGCCTGACTAAATCCTGTGTTGGAACGGTGCCTATGTCTTGCAAACAAATTGAATGTCTGAAAATTTGGTTCATCATCAAATCATTTGCTTGCATCCACATTCATGGCTGAACATTTTTAGCTGCTTTTTTCCATTGAAAAAGCCTATTTTCATCACTAAAATATTGCAAAGGTGTGAAAGTGCTTGTTTCATTCTAATGTCCAAATGTTCTAATGTCCATATATTTGTTTAAATGTGAAAATTTGCAAATTTGAATATTGGATTGAATTTTCAAATACGAATGTGTCCATGTGCCTCCTTAGCCCTAAGACAAGTTTGGCTACCCATGGTAAAATGTACGGTAATAGGTAGTGAAACTAGTAAAGATTCCAAAATTCTAACCCTTGCCAGGAAGGTATATATGATTCATGTAACTTTGAACCCAAGGAATGAATCCGTAATAGCACTAATGAAACTCAAGAAAAAGAAAGAAAGAAAGAAAGAAAGAAAGAAAGAAAGGCATTAAATTTCATGCTTTGTTTCTCCAGCTTTTTAATGTCAAGGAGGAGGGAGATGCTTTCTGATCTTCTTCTCATTTCCACATTTTCCAATTAACTATTTGGCTTTTGGAACATCAAATTATTTCTACTCCAGATTCACAGTTTGCCTGCAAACATATTGGCTGGCATTTGCTCCAGTTTCTTGTTTATCTCTTGTAGCAAACCACCCAGAAGATGCTCTGGGGATGCGAGCTATGAAACACCTCTGTGGGATTTTGCTTCATTGAAGCTTAGAGGGTACATGTCTGTGTCCCCTGATCACATCCGTCTTGGGCCTTAATAGGAGAGTCCCTCCTTTTAGGAAGGAAAGGCCAGAATTTGCTGCATCCCAAGGGACCGAGAGTATCGTAGCTGTCACAAAACACAGCTGTTAATAATCGGTCCCAGTTTGGGGAGATATAATGGTGAAGGCTCGGCAAGATGTTGCAAATATACAAGAAGCGGTTGGCTATTTCCTACTTCTGGGGAGAGGCTGGGGAATCAAACCAGTCACCCTCTTCTCTCCAGGCTGTTTGCTCCACCACTGAGGCGCAGCCACTCTCAGGCTCCATGGACCCCTCCATGCAGCTTTCTTGGCAGAGCGAGAGGAGTCGGCCATTCCCTAATTCCAGGGAAGAGGCTGGGAATCGAACCGGCAGCCCTCTGCTTTCCAAGCAGATTGGTAGCTGCATAATAATAGTACATAAGAACATAAGAACATAAGAGAAGGCCTGCTGGATCAGGCCACAGCCCATCTAGTCCAGTGTCCCATCACATACAGTGGCCCACCAAATGCTCATGGGCATCTCAAGCAGAGACAAGGACAAACCTTTGCCTGCTCTTGAATCCCAGCAAATGGCCTTAGGGGTGTCCTGCTTTCCCTCCCGAGCCTGAAAGATTTACCTAGGCATTCATTCTAGTAGCCATTGATACATCTGTCATCCATAAAATTGTCTAACCCTTCCTTAAAGCCATCTAGGCTGGTAGCTGTCACCACCTCTTCCAGCAGCAAATTCCATAAACCGATGACCCTCTGGGTGGAGAAATACTTCCCCTTGTTGGATCCGACTCTTCTACCCATCAGCTTCATAGATGCCCCCTGGTTCTAGTGTTGTGTGATAGAGAAAAGAAATTTTCTCTATCCACCTTTTCTATACCATGCGTGGGATAGTATGAGATAGAATCCAGTGGAGGGTCCCTAGATCTTTAACAGGGGTAGAGACGAGAGCCTTTCAGCATGCATATCTTGTGAAGTAAGCAGAACATGCTGCAGCTCCTTATTTCACAGAATTATTAAAGATATAAGAGCCCTGACATGGATTCCATATGGCAATCCTGCTGGGTAATCAGTCTCTTCCTTGTTCATATTCTCACATACACAAGGTGGGAAGACTAGAAACAACGGGATGAAACTTCAAGGGAGTTACTCAATACAGATTAAATACAGTATTAGAAAAAACTTCCTGACAGCACAGGCGATCAGTCAGTGGAATAGGTTGCCATGGGAGGTAGTGGCTTCTCCTTCACTGGCGGTCTTCAAGCAGAGGCTGGACCTACATCTTTCTGGGATGGTTTAGGAAATCCTGCATTGAGCAGGGGGTTGGACTCAATGACCCTAGAGGTCCCTTCCAACGCTATAATTCTACTATTCTGTTCTCTGATAGAAAGTAAAATAGGTTGTCTATCTACTCCAAATCAGCTGGTAGAACATCCCTCTCTCTGTGTGTGAATTACATCTTGCAGTCCTTGTTGTTCAAGGTATCTTCAAAATGGAATAAAATCTTTAGAAACAATAACAGGAAATAAGGCCAGCTGCAGACGAAATTCAGTTTAGCCATTGTGATGGAATTCCTTTATTTCTTTCCCAGACCCCAATAACAATAAGTGAGACATCTGTTTTGTTGTTTTCTGCAGACTAACCAAGACAGGGGACTTTGCAGAGTTCATTCCAAAGTTCTGAGTCTAGTTCTCCCCAGATTTTGCTTTCCCCATCCATCCTTCTAGAAGAAAAGTTTAGGAAGAAGCCTTCACCTGTGTAGCAGGGAACAATTGTTGTGAGTGTGAGATTCATGCAAGACGAGGCAGTTGTGTTTTTTAGCAGTGTGTTGCCAAAATTGGGTCTTTGCATACTGAAGTTCAAGGAAGCAGACAGCAGGTTGCAGTGCTTTGCAAGCATGTTCCTTGAAGAGTTTTCCTGGTGCAGCTCCAGATTTGTACATTGAAATGGCAGCATCAGCAAATTAGTGGAACCAGCAGATACCAGCCCAACATTGTGCATAGGCAGCTGGTAGAAGGACAATAAGGCTGCGGTTCCACTCACATTATAAAACAATTTGAAAACGATTTGAATTTTCTTTGTCCCCATTACAATCTGGGTTCCCGTGTTTTCCAAGGAGCAAATAGCTAAAAACTGCAATAAAAATAACACCTGAAAATACAGGTGTTTTTCCCTGTTTTTGCTGCTAAAACACTTTATTCCTTTGGGAACAGTACCACAGTATTGGAGGCAAATGCATCATGAAACAGGTGGCGTTTCACCCTGCAACACAGCCCCCTTCCAGGTTTAAAGTGCTTAAGGCTTTTTTCCTAAGCAGACCACTTCATGGTTTCATTTTCAGCCACTTCACACTAATAACAAGTAACAATTCACCCACTCCACTTCACACTGAAAACAAAATTTCATTTCCCACCCACGCTTCCCCTCACTTTCTCCTTTTTCACCTGGGCTGGCTCTTTCCTGCGTAGGTGGGCAGAAAAAAGGTGTGGTAAAGGAGAAAGTGAGGGGAAGGCTTAGGGAGGTGATTTTGTGCAACATCATAAAATGGGGTAGGGACATTGGAGGAAGGATGGGGGGGTTCTGGAAGCGATCCCCATGGTCATGCTTGCTGGAAGGTTTGGCTTTGCTATGGAGAAGCAAGCGGCAGAAGCAAAGGGCAGCAGCAAAAAGCAGGAGGGGAGGGGGAGCTGGGATTCCCCACCCTTGGCCACATCATTGTGGGATCAAACTCAGTTGGGAGAAAGGGGTGGGCACCCCAGCTGGCAAAGGGCGGGGAGGAAAAAATTTGCTTCCCCAATGCATTTTGGAAGTGTTTTCTTTGGGAACAGCAGAATCAGGGGTTGATTTAAAGTCAATGAGGTAGGATCAGCCAGAATGCATGTCTGCATCAGGCTTTCTTGTTTCGTTTTCAAAAGCTCAGGTGGGAACACGGTTATGTCACAGGACTTCTCCAAGCTGGATCTTTCACCACAAGGCTAGGTAGCATCATCAGGTCAAAGCATCTGATGATACATTTTGCAACGTTGGTAATGGTGGAAACTTTGCACTGCTGATTCTACTGAGCCTGTTAACAAAGTGTCTGCAGCAGCACGATTCAGTTCAGAATGCTCCTACAATGCAATATTCTAAACTTGAGATATTTTCAGTTGTAGCAAGGACTATCTGATGCAGGCTATATTATCTTCAAAGTTGCAAAATCTCTGGTTGGGTTTATGTCTAATCCATTGATGCTCACATATCCCATGATCTACTGTATTTTATAATCTTTGGGGAAACGGTGTGTTGATGATCTTATTATTATAAGTGTGGTTCCTGACAAAAATAAGCATTCATTTATCCTTGTGTTTCAGGACTACATTGCAGGAAAATCTGGCTGCAGTTCCCATGAAGGATTCTGGGGCATGAGCAACCAAAATTACCTTCTGCCAGACCTCTTGCAACAAAGCCAGATTTCAGACTGCTCAGCAAACCAGAGAAAAGCTGCTGAGAAGAGTCAAGAGAGCAAGCCCTCTCCCAACAAAGTAAATATGGAATCTTTTGTATTAATGGCTGAAATGCATGTAGATTAGAGTTTGGCCGTGGTCAGACAGGCAGATGGAATTGGCCACCACCAGAGCAAGAGGCCCCTCCTGGGTTCTATCACAGTGGATGGTCACTACTTCAGTAATGGAGTATGTCATGTGGCGACACTCTTTGTGGCTGCAAATAAAGCCAATCATTCATTGCTGAACCAGGAAAAGGTGTCCCATGGACAGTGGAACCAGTGCAGGAGGGAGAAAGTCTTGGAAAATTGCACAATGGGTGTGAAATCCTGCACTCTCCCCTCCTGTGTCTTTCTGCGTTTCCACAGCAGAGCATAGATGAGGCTATATGATGCACATGTCATGAGAACATACACCTGCCAGCTTATTAAGTTCATCTGATCACAGTCTTTGACAATCCAAGGTTCTTCCTCAACAGGTCAGTACACCAGCCACGGTCTGTGACATGGTGCAGAATAGCAGAGTCTCTGTCCCCAGTAGTATGCTACCTCCACACAGTATGGAGCGGTCCACGGTTCTAAAATGGCACCATATTGCACCCTAACCCAACTACTGATGGTATATAGGCCCATTGGCCTCAAACTTTGGAAGCTGGGAAACGTTTGCTTCTGGCCATCAAATCTGTGTGCCGTGGATGTAGGTGTTTGCATAGTTCCTTGATTTCTTCTTCTCCCTCTCTTAATTTCAGGCACCAAGCAATGACAGTACACCATCAAAAAATATTTCCTCATCTACTTCATCATTTACATCATTCATAGATCCAAGGCTTCTGCAGATCTCACCTCCTTCCAGCCCAGTTGGATCAAACTGTGGTAACTGTGAGTAGGAAAGTTCTTACAAACATCCCTGCTGTCCTGTTTTGATCCATCTAGTTCAGTATTGTCTCTACACAAGTGGTTCTCAAACTGTGATCTTCCAGATGATTGCAAACAACATCTCCCAGCCTTCCACTCCAGGGCCATGGTCACATCTTCACTTTAAACCTTCATTCTATCTTCTGATCACAATGCTCACACCTTTTTATTTCTGTTTTATTTGTGGAATAAATTGGAGAATAGAATGGATAGAAATTAAAAGGTGTGATCATTGTGTTCAGAAGATGGACTAAAGAAGGTTTAAAGTGAATATGTGATCACAGGCCAGTTGGAACAGGATCCTGCTGGTGGAATACTGGGAGTCATTTAAGAATATGTGAAGGACGACAGTTTCAGAACAACTGGTCTATACTGTTTGGCAGCTGTTCTCCAGCTGTTCACCTTGAACAAGAGTTTTTCCAACTCTACCTGGACCTTCTGCATGCAAATCTGTTACTCTTTCACAACTCTGTACTGTTGTGGTTGGTGCCTCCCTTTTGGTTGTTTCAACACATGCTTTCCATCACAACTTAAGCCTGCTCCACTGTGAGAGCCACTATGTGGGAATGATCTTGGCTAGGAAAGATCTGCCATCTGATGACCTGTTTGCACTTTCCTTACTAGAACAGTATTATTATTCCATTCTGGAAAATAATCTGGAAAAATTGCTGCCGCGCTGTGGTAAGTTTGGGAAGTAAGTCCTCTGTTTTTTGGAAAGAGTTTGGGGGACTTGCTGTGGTGTCAGTTCAGATAAAATCGATCAGTTTGGGGGGCTTGCTGTGGTAGCTAATTCAGGTTACTCTAGGTCAGGTTACTCTAGTTCAATTTCTGGGAAACCACATTTCCTTGTTTACATTTCCTTGTTTATATTATTTACAGCTTGCTGCTCAGGCAAGGAATAATAAAGGGACAAAGAAACGATTAGCATAGGCCATTATATGATTAGCTATTCCTATAAGAGGTCTAGGCCTCTTCAGTCTGGAGAGACAGCGTTTAAGAGGGGACTTGATTGGAGTATATAAAACCATGCACAGTATAGAAAAGGTGGATAGTTTTTTTGTCTTAGTATCCAGTTATTAAATCAGTTGACTAAAGAGGCAATATTCATCATACCTGGTTTGCCATGAGTATGCTGACATTTTCTTGCCTACAGTGCAATTGTCCTGCCCAGGGTAAGGTCTGGCCTGCTGACAGAACCAACTCAGCCTGTTTTTTGTTTTGTTTCTTTCACATTACCCCATCATTAATCCACACCTTAACAGCAACTCTGCTGCGTGCCATCAACAGGTACAAAATGCCACATCTGGATCTCTTCTATCTTGGGCATCACAGCCAGTGGCCACCCTCAGGTGCCACATCATGGATGCATATATTTATTATTTTTCTGGTCCTTTGGAGATCTTCATGGGGTGTAAAGGTTGCTCTCCAAGGGCTCTGCAAGAAGCAGGTGATGAAGTTATAGGATTCACCTTGTGCATTTCAGTCAAGTATCCATTGCATCCGTTCTTCTACTTTTCTTCTCAGTGTCCAGTGCAAAGTCAGAGGCCACCAGCAGACAGAATGCAAGGAAAGGTTCCGTTGTCAACGTAAACCCCACAAACATCCGGCCCCAAAGTGACAGCCCAGAAATCCGCAAATACAAAAAGAAGTTCAATTCGGAGATTTTGTGTGCAGCGCTATGGGGTAATTATTTATCTGTTTCCTCCATTTATGGGTCACCTTCATCAGCTAAGTCAGTAGAGCGATTCACATCATGCCAGGAAATAACAGAATAGATATAATATTAATGATTTTTTTTTTTTTAAAAGATGTGTCTCTGGTAACAAAAACCACGACTAAGATGGATCCAGGTTGCCTCAGAGGCTTGATATGAGTTTCTAAGAAATGAACATTCTATATTTATTTATTTATTTATTTATTTATTTATTTATTTATTTATTTATTTCCTGCCCTATACCCAAAGGTTTCAGGGCAGATAACAACCTTTAAAATCCAGCATATCAAAAAACTATATCAAAACAATAATAACCATCAGTCAGGGCAACGCGCCTGCGCAGAACGCCTCCTGAGGGCAAGGGCTGCCAGTAGCAGCCCCAGCGCAGGCGTGCTGCATCCTGGGCGCCGACCCTCAGAATCGGGGCGACACTGACGAGGTAAGGAGGGGATTAGCCGCGCTGCCCCCAGGATGGGCTAGGGTGGGCTTTAGGGAAGCTCGCCCTGGCTCCAGAAGCGGCGATCCACCACTTCTGAGACGAGGGCAAGCCGCGGCAGCAAGGCCCCCCGGCTCGCCATGCTTGGCTCAGGTGAGCCAATCATGGCGGGCCGAGGGAGGGCCCAGGGGAACGGATGGGAGGCGGGTGCCGTGTGTCCGCACAGCACCCGTCTCCAATCCGGATCTATGCCGCGTGTGCGGCGGCATGGGGCAAGGGGTAGATGTGGATCTACCCCCTAAATCTGGATCTACCGGGGATCCGGATTTGGTGAAACCGGTTCCCCTGGGATCCAGTTTTACTAAATCCGGGTGCAGTAGACCCGGATTAATTAGCTCCTGTGCAGAAGCGCCCTTTGGCTCTACCACTGAGCTACAGTCACTCCCATAGTTCTATGTTAACTATAATTTTTGCAAACCTCCCTGACAACCCACACGAAGGAGAATCATTGAAATAAAATAATCCTGGAAGATACAGACGTGATTTGCCATTATGGTTCGGAAGCTGCAGCTGTTGCAGAATGCAGCTGCTAGACTGCTGACTGGGACAGCGGGCTGGATGCACATCACACCGGTCTTAAAACAGTTGCACTGGCTGCTGATTCGCTACCGAGCCCAATTTGAGGTGTTAACTTTGACTTATTAGGCCCTGAATGACTTGGGCCCCAAATATCTAAAGGAATGAAACTGCAGGGGTGAAACTGCAGGGGAAAAGATTTAGTTTAGATGTTAGGAAAAAATTTCTAACAGTAAGAGTGATCAACCAGTGGAACAGGCTGCCACGGGAGGTGGTTGGTTCCCCTTCGATGGAGGTCTTCAAGCAGAGACTGGACAGCCATCTGTCTGAGATGGTTTAGGAGATCCTGCCTTGAGCAGGGGGTTGGACTCGATGACCCAGGAGGTCCCCTCCAACTCTATGATTCTATGATTCTATGATTCTATAATACCTTCTCCCGTATCGACATGCCTGTGCCCTAAGATACGGAGGGGAGTCCCACCACCCACAGCAGCAAAAGAGGTGGGCACCTGGGAGAAGGCCTTCTCAGTGATGGCCCCTAGGCTATGGAATAGTCTCGCCCTTGAGGTGCAGCAGGCTCCTTCACTGTATGTTTAGGAAGGCAGTGAAGATGCACCTCTTTGCCCTGGCCTTTGGTTAAATGGGAATATAGTGTCTCTTCCCACTTTACAGACACTGTTGTTGTTTAATATATGTTATAAATACAAATAATAAATAAATAGATGCTGGGGACTAACTTTGTGAGTCCCTGCTTTCCAGTCACTGAGCTGGATTCTGTCCTATTAATACTGGCCTCTAAGGACCACCTTTATATATTTCAATACAATGTACATCAAACACTGAACTACACCACCTGTCTGTTTGGGCTTCATCCACCTTACTGATGCTTTAGTTCCCTATAAGTTTTCCTTTCCCATCTTACCCAATGACTAGCTCCGTGAAACTGGCTCAGATACCTTACCCACACCCTCTTGCCTCGATGGGAGTCATAAATGAGAGGCAAAAATGAATGAATGAAATGCAGAGAAGAAATTAACCCGGGAAATGTAGATTTCCAGTTTACAGCTCTGTGAGTTTCATTTTTGATGTATGTTCGGTGGAGGCCAGGATTTTAAATTAAGGACAGAACAGCATAGCAAAGCTGGTAATGATGTGTGTGCTGAATTGGAGAACGCAGTGATCTTACCGGCCCATTGATAGTTGGTCCTTCCTAGCCTTTCTGCGCTTTGCAATGTCTTATCCCATCACATTATTTCCACCAGGACGCTGTGCTTTTTAAAAAAAAGTTATCAAAAGTGACAACCAATAGATGGCTCAGATGTTGAATATCAACTCAGATCTGCATTCTGTTCCACTTCCACTGACTCATAAGCACTTCACTTCACTGGGCTATTCAGAAGATGACTGTTTACCTAAGGCATGGAGGGTCCGAACCTGAGGAGTTCCGAAGTAGCCATTGAAGCACAAGGTGTCTTTTCACACTACAGCCGGATGGCTGTAGTGCAATAAGGCTGAGACACCCAGGGACGGATCCCCCGTTCACACTTTGGCCAGTAAGGGCCAATTTCGTGCTCCACGCTCTGGATGCTGTTGGGCCACCCTGGGACAGGACAGGACGGTTCCGGACGGAACCGCCTGGCCCACAGAGCAAATGCTCTGTCCCAGGGCTGTCCTAATTGCTCGCCAGAGGCCCAAGCGTGAATAGGTCTCTGCCCTCCATGAATTTGCCTGCCACGGGCTGCTGCCGTTGGGCCGTATCGGCCCACTGGCTGGCAGTCTGGTTCCAGCCAATCGGGTCAATGGGAGCCTGCAGGGGCCTCCTGGGTGCTCACCCCCACCCAGGGGTCCGCACCGCCAGCTCTCTGCACATGACCCACCTGTTCTGATGCTTGGCTTGAACTGGTAGGCCCCAGGGGGTGGGCCTTGCAAGCTCAAACTGCAGCGTTGTGCACAGCCTGCGAGTGGGCCGCGGTGCACACCTGCACAGACCATGTGGTTCAATCCATGGGGTGGGGATTGGGGGGCGTGAGCCTGTGGGACCCCAGGACGGGCCCGGCCTGGTCTTGCCGCACCCCTGAAAGGGGCTGCCATCCACTGGGCCCAATAAGGCCCAACAGTGGCACCCTAGGGCTGGGCTCCAGAGCTGTCTGGCAGAGAGAGTGCAAATGCTCTCCCTGCTGGACAGTTCTGGGACAGCTTGGGACGGCTGAGGAGCACAATTTCGTGCTCCACGCTCTGGATGCCGTTGGGCCACCCTGGGACAGGACAGGACGGTTCCGGACGGAACCGCCCGGCCCACAGAGCAAATGCTCTGTCCCAGGGCTGTCCTAATTGCTCGCCAGAGGCCCAAGCGTGAATAGGTCTCTGCCCTCCATGAATTTGCCTAGCCCTTTTTAAGAGTTTCCCAGAAGAAGGGAAACAGAGCCTCTCAGAAAAGGCACGGTTGGCAGGAACCCCAGGCTAGAGTCCATCACAGCCATGGCTTTGTTTGCTTAAAGGCTTTCTATACCACTTTCTATATTCTCCTTTACAGGAGTGAATTTACTCGTGGGCACCGAGAATGGACTGTGGCTCCTAGACAGAAGTGGCCAAGGAAGAGTTTACTCACTGATCACCAGAAGGAGGTTTCAACAGATGGATGTGCTAGAAGGACTCAACGTCCTAATTACCATCTCAGGTTTGTTTGGTGTGTGATGCCGATCTGACCTTAATGTGTGGACCAGAAGCAATTACACGAGAAGATTAGCCTGGGAATTGGGTTGTAAAAACGTGTCTCTTTCTAATGTTTATATCCTTGCTGCTGTGGCAAATGTGATTCAGGGTGTTTCACTGCCTGCTTGCTATGTAAAGTGGCTTCCAAGATTTATGGAGTATACTAGATCCTTAAAGCTGGCTTAAAGCAGGCTTATGATGCCTGAAAGCATCAATCAGGCGTGTTTGTTTCTTTAATGGGAGCAGTCTCCCTGCTCTGGAAACTGATATCAGAATCAAACAGGCATTAAATGATTTCTCCCCAAGTGCAGGTGAAGGAAAGAGAACTTGTTTGATGTTAGAATCCTGAATTGTACATTGGGACATACTAGGATATCAAAGCAATCCTGAGAGCAAATAGGAGAATAATAACATGGCTTGGGAAGAACCCCAACAGATGCAAGTTTCATAGGCTACATTCCAAATGGTCAAAAAAGTCTGGGTTTTAACCTGGATTTTTTTTTTACCGGTGCTGAGGGCTCCTTGCCGCCATCCCGACTGCATTTGGGATGCCCCTTCCCCACCTTGTTCTTCCATCTTCCATCGTCATCCCACTCCTTCCCTTTCCCACCGTTCCCCAACAGATGGAGGAATGGGGCAGGCAGGAAGAGGCAGGAGACAATGAAAGATGGAGGAACGGGGCAGGGGGGAAATGGTGGGAAACAAAGAAAGATGGAGGAATGGGGCAAGGGGTGGGAGAAAACGAAAGAGGCGGGGGGAAGGGGTGGGAGGTGACGAAAGACAGGGAAACAGGGCAGGGGGGAATGGTGGGAGACTGACAGATGGTGGAATGGGTGGGGTGGGGTAGGCAAACAGTGGGGAACAACAACAGAATGGGGTGGGGGAAGCTAGTGGTGGAGGAGACCAGCATGGTGGTGTTCCCATTACATAAATATTAGGATTTTTACAGGATTCCACAGTGAGTCCTGTTAAAATCCGAACAGGGACTCCCCAGATTTTTGGACACTTAGGGTGCTTCTGCACAGGGGCTTTAACACCCATTAGTCACACATTCCAATGTGCGCCTCCGCACATGGGTCACTGTTTAGGACACATCCGGTGAGGGGTGTCCGCACAGCGAGTCCGTCTTTAATGCGGATTCCGGGGGCAAAACCGGTTTGCCGCCGGTGCGTCCGCAAGAGCGGGGCCAAAGAAGCACACATCCAGTGGGTGCGTCCGCACCTAACCAGACTTAATGCGTGACTAATGGGTGTTACTTACACACCACATTTCAAGTGGTGTTGCGCCGTGAAAACGCATCCACTTAGGATGCGTCCGCACGGTGCAAGTGTAACAACCCATGTCCCTCCCCCGGCTCGCCACGATTGGCTCACTGGAGCCAAGCATGGCGAGCCGGGGGCTCCTACCTCTTGGCTCGCCCTCGCCCCAGAAGCGGCGGATCGCCACTTCTGGAGCCAGGGCAAGCTTGCCTAAAGCCCACCCTGGGGGGAGCGCGGCCGATCCCCTCCTTACCTCGTCGGCGTCGGCTGGTTTCTGAGGGTCGGCACCCAGGATGCAGCACGCCTGTGTCCTGCGCGCCTCCTGAGTGGCCGGGGCTGCTACAGGTAGCCCTTGCCCTCAGGAGTGTTCTGAGGAGGCGCCCTGGCTCCAATCGTGGCGGGCCGGAGGAGGGCCCTCCGTCCCGGATCGGAGCCGGGTGCCGTGCCTCCGCACAGCACCCGCCTCCGATCCGGATCGGAGCCGGGTGTGCAGAGGCAGGGGTGTGGGGTAGAACCGCATATCCCGTTAAACTGGATCTACCAGTGATCTGGAGTTATTAAAACTGGTTCCCCCGGGAGCCGGTTTTAATAAATCCTGGTGCCGGAGATCTGGTTTAATTAGCCCCTGTGCAGAAGCAGCCTTAGTCCGCAGAAACAGGCAATCTTATCCAAAGTGTCGAGACGGTGGGCCCTCGACAGGGGTGTGCACAGAGCCAATTTCCACATTCTATTTGAGATTAATAGAATGTGGAAACATTCGGCTCTGGCCGAATACTCCCTCACACAGATGTGGGGGTATTCATAGAATATCTGTGCGCAGAACGAATAAAACCCACACCCACCCCTCCACTCCCCACTTAGCTGACCTCAACGACGACGATGACAATAACACCCGGAGCCCAGGTTGCAACCGGAGCGCCCCCAAAGGTAAAGAGGCGCCGGGGATGTGGGCGGGGGTGCTTGGGTGGCACCCCGGGCCTGTTTCCCAGCCTTCCAGAACACCAGCCAGGCTTTCTGGAAGCTGGAGACAGGACATTCCGGGACCCAAGAATTGCTGGGGATATCTACAGAGTGTGAACGAGTGAACATGGAAACACCAGCATCGCTTTCTGTATACGTTTAACTAAGCTGCCAAATCTCCAGTGTAGATGGAGGCAGCTGTTTTTACAAATATCTCCAAGAGTTACTGAGCAGTGTTAATCTAGGGTACAGATGACCCTTGATTTGCTGCTGTCTGGCATCTCCTCTTTAAAAATTACTAAACAGATGCGTACCTGAGACCTTGAGGAAAAAGCTGCCAATCAAGGTAGAATGCATTTACTTGCTAACTGGCAGCTTGCCAGCCTTCTATCAATTTAAGAACTAAATTGGATGAGAGAAAATCCTATTCCACCCCATTTGCATGTCATTGGCATTCAGCACCTTCTCAGTTGCACCATGCTGTGTTTTTTTAAAAAAATGCCAGCCTGCTTTAAAGGGATAATGTACTGCCAGTTTGCTGCTCAGCCCCAGGGCAAAGGTTCTAACATGGACCCATCAATCCCTAAACAAATTGGGACCTAAATATCTAAAGGAGTGCTACTGTCCGTACACACATGCCTGTGTGTTCAGATCCACTGGAGACAGCCTCCAGGCACCACCCATACAGGCAGGGCCTTCTTTGTGATAGCCCCCGAGCTGCAGAATGGCTTGAGATGCATCAAGCACCATCCTTCTGTATAGAACATTCAGACAGGTGGTGAAGATGCTATCTTTTTACCCATCCCTTCCCCTTCTCATCCTCCAGGTAAATAAATAAATATTTACTGACTTTCTTATTTATCTTAGGATTTATACAGCTCTTTGTGACTGCCTTTTACACAAAGGTCCCAGGACTGTTCCCAACAATAAAAATATAAAAACAATAAGCAATCTTCAACATACTTAAACTATAACCTTCCTCATTCCCTCCCTGGCAGGGACAACCCTCAGAGGGATTTAAGCATCAAATAATAGTGTTTAATTCTTATTTATTGTAACCCACTCTGATACCTCAGGGAATAGAGCACAGTAATCCATGCTCTGGTAACCTCTAGATTGGACTACTGTAATGCACTCTACATGGGGCTGCCCTTGAAGATGATTCAGAAGCTGCAGCTAGTGTAGAATGCAGCTGCTAGGTTGCTGGTTGGAACAGCTAGCTGGATGCACATCACATCTGTCTTAAAAGAGTTGCACTAGCTGCCGATTCGCTATCGAGCCCAATTCAAGGTATTAACTTTGACTTATAAGGCCCTAAATGGCTTGGGTCCCAAATATCTGAAGGAACACCTTCTCCTGTATCGGCCTTCCTTAAGATCTGGAGGGGAGGCCCTCCTGCTTGTCCCACCACCTTCAGCAGTAAAACTGGTGGGCACCTGGAAGATTAAAAAGTAGAGTACTTTCTTTTCTTACCTAAGAAAACAGGTCCATGACACACCTGTTGCCCTTTTTCCTGACTGAAGTTAAAACAGAAACACCAGAAAGCGCTGTGAGTGAATGTTGCATACCAGTTTATAAGTGCCTTTAGAAGCACCCGAATGCAAAAAGGGCACAAATGTGAAAAGGTGAAAATGCCACCCCTCTTCCTGCTATGCTTAGATGATCCACCAGAACATGTTCAAATTGGGATTAGGAAATGACATTTTAAATCGTTCTCTCTTCCCTTCCGACAAACACCAGGCAAAAAGAATAAGTTGCGGGTATACTATTTATCCTGGCTGAGAAACAAGGTCCTACGGAATGACCCTGATGTGGAGAAGCGCCAAGGCTGGGTGTCGGTTGGCGATCTGGAAGGCTGTGTACACTATAAAGTTGGTGAGTCCTCGTCTTTTCCCACTTCAATAGAGAGTTTGCCACTGAAAGGGTGTGCGCATTTGGCTAAGCCAGCGGTACTCAGCTTCCTAAACTCTCATCTGGAGGACTCCAAGCTGACCACCACTGGTCTAAGCTTGGCTTCATTTTGAAATTAAGATGAGAGGCAAGCAGGATTTCATCCATCCATGCCACCATCTCCCCTCTCTTCCCATTGCTGGTGAGGATTCTTGGAAGTCGCAAGCGAGTTGGAATTCCTGGCAAGTGAACAGTTGCCTGCGTCTGTTTCATGCATCAAAATCCACCCCCTGAGTCTTTCCAACTACACATTCCTCTATTTCTCCTTCCACACTCACTTGTTGAGTTCCCTCACCTTTTCAACTGTTTGCATTTGGGTACTTAAATTATTCCGCCTAACTACGACACAGCCAATCCAGTGGGTTTGTTTTCCCACCTGAGATCACCTGGTTCTAAGATGTCCTCCCCCTGACTGGTTACTTGATCCACAAGTACAGATAAGCAAAGCTCAGTTTTAAAAACTTATTTATTTATTTATTTATTTGTATTTCTATCCCGCCCTATACCCAAAGGTCTCAGGGCGGGTTACAATATTATATTAATCTTAGACAGGTCCCTGCCCTCAGGCTTACAATCTAAAGATCGAACTTGATTGAACAGTTTGTGTTAGAAGATGTTTGCACTGGACATGTGATGGTTTGTGTATCCAGAAATTCAGTTAAACCAAACCAGCCCCTCGTTTGTGAACATGAATAATTCTATTGCACAATTCATATTAGCTATATTTTCAGCCCTGAAATGAGCTTTTTTTTTTAGTGGAGAAATTGGAAATTGAATGTGAAAAACCATTTGTTCAACAGTTCACTGTCAAACCAAACAAATGGCTGTTTGGGTTGATTGGTGAGCTGAACACCCAATTCTTCCTTGAGGCCTTAACCACAACTAGGTCCTGAGCTGCCACTCTAACACAGGGGTTCTTAACCTTTTTTGTTCCATGGACTCCTTGCCTGTCAGAAGAAAACCATGGACGCTTCTCAGAATATAGCAGCAGATAGTCTTATGGCACTCAGCATCAGCATGTCTTTAAAAATAAAGCTAATAAGTTGATTTTCTTTCATTTCAATCTCACAGAACCCCTGAAATCTTTCCACAGAGCCCTTGAGGGTTTGTGAATCCCCGCTTAAGGACTCCTGCTCTAACAGCATGTAAATTTAGGATGTCTACCCAATGTCTAATTAGCCTGTTTAAGAAATGACTCTTACTTTCCAGTGAAATATGAAAGGATCAAATTCCTTGTCATTGCTGTGAAAAATTCAGTCGAAGTCTATGCTTGGGCTCCTAAACCGTATCACAAATTTATGGCCTTTAAGGTAAGTAAATATGTAAATATCCTTTTCTTTAATTTCGAAATAACACCTTCAAAATGTTCATATTCCCTGGCTAGGTAAGACCCAAGCTGTCAATGAGGTCAAGTTATTTCAATCCAAAAATAACAAACTCTAATATGGCGGATCAAATTTTCCCAGATTGCTTCACATGGTATATTATGCTCAATGCCCTTTGTGTTATGAATTTTATCCTTTGGTTATCCATCAAGACAATTTCAATACTTTGGAGTCCCAAAGATCCCAAACTGAAATGCTTTACCACCTCTAAGCTTTCAATATTCTTGGTGCTACTACCATTAATCTAGTCATTACTTTGAATTTTCACTGCTCCCCTGTCTCTGGAGTAGCTAAAAATCCTCATTTCTGAAATGGGATTAATTTCTATTTGGTTTCGAGCCAGTGTGCTGGACTTTTAAATGGTAGTTACCTGGTTCGAGCCCACACTCCTGCATGAAGCCAGCTAAGTGACCTTGGGCTAGTCACAGCTATTTTTCTGAGCTCTCAGGGCCCTACCTACCTTACAAGGTGTCTGTTGTGGGGAGAAGAACAGAAGGTTTGTCAGCTACTTTGAGACCCCTTAAGGGTGAGAAATGTGGGGTACAAAAACCACCCTTTCTTCTGGGATCTAGATAGGAACGTTGAAGTTAAGGTCATAGGACTTTGTTTATATAGTCTATAACAGTTTTTTTCTAAAACTTAAATAATTTAGGATTTTGCAGATCATTTTTAGGTGCAGCGATTTTTTTTTCTTTTTCCAGGCATTTAACTCAGTTCCTCAAAAGCCACTATTGGTTGATCTGACCGTCGAGAATGGCCAGAGATTGAAAGTCATATTTGGTTCGGCAGTTGGATTTCACGCTATTGATGTGGATTCTGGCTCAGTCTATGACCTGTACCTGCCAACTCATGTAAGAACTTTATTTTCCAATATATAGTGGTTCTTTCATGGAATATTCCTAGGAATTGTGCCACCTGAATTTTTTTTTTCTCAGCTGACAAGCAACTGTTGAGTACCACTGAGTTGCCACTGACCTGTGGTTGGGTTCATAAGTACCTCCATGGGCACCTCTGAGCAGTCTTATGATTTTGCAGCTGCCTACTTCTGGGCCGCATTCCCACTGGGAAATTGAATTTAGATTTAAATCAGGGTTTATTTTTAAATCAGCAGTGAAGTTGGATTTTTTGTGTCTCCATTGTTAACTTACAATGCGGATTCATTCTCCATTCTTCAGTGTCTCGCAGGGGAGAAACCCCCTCCCCTATCCCTTCCCTCAGCAGAACCCCCTTCCCATGCAATCAGCAATTGGACTTCATTGGGGGTGGGAAATTCAACCCCCACCCTCCCTATTTAGGTGCAGCTACATCAGAATATGGAGTCCCCTGGGGCACTTCTATTTATTCCCACCCCCCTCCATCTTGTATATATTTTTCCTGCTGATCTCTAAGCCTTCTTCCCATTTGCTTCCTTAAGGCAGAATCCATACCACCCACCCCCATCATTTTAAAAACTGAATTAAAGGAAAAATGTGTGAAAGAAAGTGATTACCCACTTCTCTCTCTCTTTCACACATACACAAAGTTATCTGAAGCGCTGGGCAATTTAAAGAAGAAGTAACAGTTTGCGGAGCTGCTGAGTGGATTCCCTCTTTCTAAATCAGACACTTTTTAAAATCGCAGCCTTGATACATCTGACCTTTTGTTACAACTTCTGCTCATTCTTCCCCTCCATTCCCTCCTCTTTCAGCCAGCGGTGGCCTTCTCATCGGCTGAAGGAAACTGAGGAGAAACCCCTAAAAAACTGCATGCATTTCCATTTGCAAAAAAAGAGGATTGTTTGTAAATCCCGCAGTGAGAGTTCTTCTGATTTGAATACAGAATACAGAAAATCTGTGTTGAGAGGTTTGCCAGCTTTGAAAACGAATTCAAAATGCTTTAAAAGTTGAATGGGAATGCACCCCTGGAGAGGCTGGGGATTGAACCGTCGATGCTGTTCTCTCTAGGCACTTTGCTCTATAACTGAGCTACGAGTTCCCAACAAGCTGTAGAGGACCTACTGTTGCTGCTGCTGTTGCTTGATAATTTTCCCACTCTTTTTAAAATTCTGGTTCACAAAGTTATACCAGTAGCAATACTGCTGGGTAGTAAAAGATGGCCAAAGCAAACTTTAAAAGCACTGCTGTTACAGAAGAAAACAAGACTCAGTAATTCCCAGATGCTCTCTGTAGCAGTCACCTCCAGGTGAAAGTCGTCCAGGTGTTTTTCACTCAGCAGTGACTACCAAGCTTGACTGTTGGCTGTTATGGACTCAAGATTCTGAGAGCTAAAGCCCAGCAAGGCCTGGAAGGACCCAGATTCCCCATCCCTGAGGTCAAAACCAATAAACAAAGGCAAAAAGAGGCCCTCCTAGAAAGCAAAGCTGTCAAGCTCAATAAACACTGAAAAGATCCCATTCTGGTGGTGGCATGCCTCCGAAGGTCAACCACCTGAAGACAAAGAGGAAGGCAGATGGTTACGCTCATGTCCCACACTTAGACTTCCATATGCAATTGGTTGGCCATATTGAGAATGGGCTGCTGGACTAGATGGCCCACTGGTCTGACCCAGCAGGGCATTTCTTATGTTCTTGTGACGCCAAAGCTGTGTCTCTACTTCCAGGGTTGGTGGCTCTGTTTCAGGCAGATGGGTGAGGTGTTCCCATCCATGGTGTGTGTGCGCGCACACACAAACACACATGTCTCCACATTTTGTAGTGAGGAGGTGCCATTTTCTGCAATGCCTCTGTGGAGGATCAGAAGAAACTCCTCTACTTCAGAGGAACCTCTGCAGGTGATTGCACCACAAAAAAGCTCACGTAATCACTTCAAAGGCACTCGCTGCGACCAGAAATGGAGACAGGGCAGAAGTAGACACTTTTTCAGGGCCACAAAGGCACCCTAGAATGGAAAGGGACATACCTACGAACATAGAACAAAAGAGGAGCCCTGATGGATCAGGCCACAGCCCATCTAGTCCAGCATCCCGTTGCACATAGAAGCCCACCAATTGCCCATGGGCATCTCAAGCAGAGGCAAGGGCAAACCTTCTCCTGCTCTCGAATCCCAGCAAATGGCCTTGAGAGAACTCCTGCCTGTTTCCCCAACCCGGAGGATTTACATAAGAACATAAGAGGAGCTCTAGTGGATCAGGCCACAGTCCATCTAGTCCACCATCCTGTCTCACACAGTGGCCCACCAATTGCCCGTGGGCATCTCAAGCAGAGACAAGGACAGACCTTCTCCTGCTCTCGAATCCCAGCAAATGGCCTTAGAGGCATCCTGCTTGTCCCCGCAGCCTGAAAGATGTACTTAGGCATCCATTCTAGTAGCCATTGATACATCTGTCTTCCATGAATTTTTCTAACCCTTCCTTAAAGTCATCTAAGTCGGTAGTTGTTACCACCTCTTCTGGTAGCAAATTCCATAAACCAATGACCGTCTTGGTGAAGAAATACTTCCCCTTGTCTGATCCGACTCTCCTTCCCATCTGTTTCATGGAATGCCTCCTGGTTCTAGTGTTGTGTGATAGAGAAAATGTATCTTTTCACCCAGACTTCTGCAGTTTAAATAGCTTCCTCAGGGTGTGGTTAGGGAGGGAGGAAGGGTGGGAAGGAGGGTTTGGGTGGGAGAGTGGGGGTGGGAGTGAATGAGTTATATTTTTAATCATGTTTTAATATTTGGTATGTTGTATTCTTGTTGTAACCTACCTTGGGACCATTTGGTGAAGGGTGGGATATATAAACAAACAAACAAACAAATAAACAAACAAACAAACAAACGAATGAATGAATGAATGAATGAATGAATGAATGAATGAATGAATGAATGAATGGAGCCTTGGCCCAAAACTGCACATTAAGTGAAGGCCATCACAAATCAGGCACTCCAATGGCAGCGCAGGAATACTGATTGCTTCTCCTGAGAGGAAGGATTCTACAGTAAATCACCTCCACAGCTGTTTTCTATCCACAAAGCAGAGCGAACTTTGCAGTGCAGGAAGGGGCAGACACTACTGAGCTTTCCTTTGCCTTCTACACTTTCCGGCATCTCCTCCTTCTATTCAGTGTTCATTCATCGTTAAGCCTAGGCAATGGCTCTGGAAAGTTCAGAGGCATGCCACCCCAGGATGGAGCTAGAGACCTTGGGTCTGATCCAGCAAACGACCAAGCTGAGCAAAGAGTGGCTTGATGCAAAATCAGGATAGATCATGCCAAACTATCCAAATTAAGGATGTGCACAGATTCTTTTGCCATTCGAATTTGATTCGAATTGAATGTCAAAACATTCTATTTGATTTGAATGTTTAGAATCCGAATGCAACAAAATCCAATTCGAATAGAATACATTTGAATCTATTCGTTCAAATGTTAGATTCTAATCTGAAGATAACGGATGTCGACAACATACATATGTTTACATTTGCCTCTAACATTCAAATGTTTCAAAACATTTGGAATTCGTTTGAATGTATAAATTTGAATGTCTAAACATTCTGAGTTCAAATATCAACATTCAATTGAATTCGATAGAATTTTGAATGTTTAGAACATTCCTGCACATCCCTAGTCGCGATGCTCCCTAGCACAGCGCATAACTGAATCTTCACACATCAGAGTGATCTGGCTGCCCACCAGAGTGGTTTAAAGACTGGGCATGTCTACTTGCCACATTTCCAGGGTGGAGATATTGGTAGGATTGGGTTTCAAAGCAAAGCAGATATGACTGAGTCCTTTGATGTGTGTAGTGATTCAGAAAGAAAAAAAGTGGAAATAATATACAGCTGTGGCTGCAAAGAACGCTGCATTGTTTTATATAACATGATGCTCTTGGGCTTCAAAAGAAGGGAAACATGTGATTCATTCTGTATGCAAACATCTGCAGCAGTTAAGGCATCGAAAGGGCAAAGGGTGATATTGACTTGGGTTCATATATTCCTATTCTAAGCGTATGTTTCTGTAGCTAAGCTAGCCCTAGAATCTTTGCCCTCTTTGTTTAAGATGTCTCCTCGATGCTTCTGCTAAAAGCATTTTCTCTCGCTGGCTCAGAGATGAAGTACTGCGTGGTCTTGGTAGAGGAATTAATTAGCACTTAAGGCTTTCAGTAAGAGCTGACTTTTGAAAATGCTCCATCAGTATTATCTTGTAGATTACTAGGACGTGTTTTGTTTATTGAGATTAGAAGTTGTAAAGCCTTAAGAAGTCTAGTGAGCAATCTGTGTATGGCTGTTTTAAAATAGCAATATGTGGTTGTATGGTTCAGCTGTGGACTGCTCAGTTTTGCAGTCATGGATGTAGGTCTGGGTTTTGTTGTACAAAGCACCAGCAAGCATTACGGGCTGCCACTAGATGGTGATGCATCCAAATGGCAGCTCAGTGATCTCCCAATGTGGGATTTGAGGGTTTTGGCCAATTTTATTACCTGCATCTGTGTCCAGATAGAATTGTCCTAGCATATCCATGGCAGTTCCAGCATAGCCCAGGGAAGCGCTGGGAAAAGTCATCAGGAGATTTATAGTGAGGTGTTACCAATATGCAAATGACACCCAGCTCTATCTCTCTGTGCCGTCTGAATCAGAAGAGGTGGTTGAAGTGCTTTACAGGTGCCTGGAGGCAGTAATGGGCTGGATGGGATTCAATAAATTGAAGCTGAATCCAGATAAGACAGGGGTGCTGTAGGTCACAGGGTCTCGGGTCCATGTTGTTGGGAGACATCCTGTCCTTGATGGGGTTGTAATGCCCTGGAAGGGACAAGTGCGAATCTGGGGGTGCTTGAAGCTCAGCTGGAGGCCATGGCCAAAAGTGCCTATTCCCAACTATGGCTGTTGCATCAGTTGAAGCCTTTTTTGGTCAGAGATGACTTAGCCACAGTTATCTATGCTGTGGCAACTTCCAGATTGGACTATTGTAATGCACTCTAGATGGGGCTGCCCCTGAAGACGGTTCAAAAGCTGCAACTAGTGCAGAATGCAGCTGCTAGATTGGTGACCAGGACAGCTGGCCAGATGCACATCACGCCAGTCTTAAAAGAGTTGCATTGGCTGCCCATTCACTAAGAGCAAGAAGAGAGCATTTGGTTGTACCTCAGGGTCACACAACACATAGGCTATGGTCACACAAGTAGTTTAGGACAACCTCAAGTTATCTTCAGGTTGTGTTACTCACATTATTTCTATTTAATTCGTTTTCCAAGCCAACCTACCTCCATCAGACTGTCTTAACCTGGAGTCCTCTTTTCAGAGGACTGATGAGGACTCAGCCCTCCTGGCATCTCAGGCCGTCTTTGCTTCCTCAAAGTGTGAGCGGGGGAACGAGCTAAAGGAGGCTGAACTGTGCTGTGGTGGGTGGGGTCCATTCTTTCCTTCAGCCAATCAGCACATGTGGAGTTCGTGAGGCACCTCCCCTTCTCTCTTCAGTTTAAGTGTATGATTCCTCTATCTAGTATCTTTATGCAAATTTATTATTATTATTATTATTATTATTATTATTATTATTATTATTATTATTATTATTATTATTATTATTATTATTATTATTATTATTATTATTATTATTATTATTATTTAAAATTAATTGCACGGAGAAGAAAAGCACATTAAAGAGGATGGGGGCGTGGAGGTGGGGGAGCAGGCTTAAAAAAGAACCGCAAACACACGCCCTCGTCTCCCTTGAGTGACACAATGGCATCCAGTAAGAAAGGAGATAGATTTGATGCAGCAAAGGGGTGGAGAGCCAAGAGTTCCATGGAGGAGGCTCCGGCCAATCACGGAGAAAGGTGTGAGTGAGGCAGCCCAAGGTGGAGATGGTCTCAGGGCGACCTATAATGATCCAGTTGTGACCAGCACTGATACGACCTCAGTTCGAATTAATGAATAGGCCGTCCTGTCGTAGGCTTGTGTGATCAGGGCCATGCAAGGAGCAGCAGACATGGAGGAAAAATCCAGGCCCTTTGAAAGGTGAAGACAGAAGCAGAGGTTCAAAAAAGCAGCATTGTCAGCTGAGAGCCCAAGAGGAAGTGATACTCCAGCCTTGGAAAAGGAGGCCTTTCGGCAGCAAGTGCCAATTTAATTATCTATGTCAAGAGAAGCAATATTTCCCAGTCGAGTGCCTTTAGTACCGGGCTCCCTTAGGAGGGCCATGTGACTCTATTTCTGTCCGTTTGCCCACCATGAGGCAGAGTGCCCTAAAAATGCAGCTTTTCCCCAGAGTTCAGGAATTCAAGCACGTGAAGCTAGCTGCCAGATTTCTTCATTATTTGACAGGTCTAAATGCAACAGACTAGATCAGTAGCTTTCTTCAGAAACTTTCTAGAATTTGCTTTGCTGGCCTAGATTTTATTATTATTATTAGTTGTTGTTGTTGTTGTTTTCTTTTGTTTTTGCTCTTTTCCGAAGACCACCAGCCTGGACTCAGGCGCATGTCCTCTCGCGTCTTCCTTCTTTCTCTTTCTATGCTTCCTGCTCTGACGCTCATGCAAATAACATCTAGGAACCGCATTAAAATTGCTTTCCGACTCTGGATACCTGTTCTGGTGTTGCGGATTGTGGCTGCGGGAACATGGGACGGCGTGGCCCACCCGGGTCTGTTACGTCTGGCAAGTAAAGCTTATGAGCTCCCTTGTGGATCATTCTTGGTATTAACGTGGGACAGACATTAATATCTTTTTGAAGAGGCCCATGCATCTTTAGATTTCTTTATTTGTTTAAGATAAGAGAGTTCTGATGTTCTTTCCTCCCATAAAAATGCTAATTGCAGGGATTTCTTACAATTGAATTAGATACTGAGGATAATCCTCTTTCTAGCACCATAGGGGAGCAGTTAGGGCAGATGGTCACTGCACCCTATATGAGTTTTATCTCAAGATTTCTTCTAACACCCCTCTTCATCCACCCCCCTGCTGTTACCAGCAGCATCAGCTCCCAACGCCTTCTTTTGTGCCTGCTGCAAATCCTTTCTCTTGGGAAGTCTGCTAGGGTTTGAGTGTTAATTTAAAATTGCTTCAAGCTGTTTGAATATTTTACACCGTGAAGGGAAAAGGTTTGGGTTTGGGCTTTTCTTCGCTGCCGTTTTGCTTTTCCTGGGAGGGCAGATGTGTTGTACACTTAAGGCTCTAGATTACTTTTCCAAGAAGAAAAAATAATGGAAGTTCTGGACTATGACTGATGAAGTTAGCCAGCTTTAAGCTACGTGGTGAGCGTGTGTTGTGCCATCTACTAGCAACTTTTTCTTTGGTTCAAAAGCTGCAAGGAATTGTTTGAATTAACCTCCGGGGATGTCAGGGGAAGGGGGCGATTCATATTAAGGGCCACATCCGCGCACGGTAAGAGAAACGCAGCATAGAGGTGGTAGCATCCACACACTAGTGCCTTCAGTCCACAATAAAAAACAGAAAAGACCAGAAAAAGCACTTTTAAAGGCCCTGACTGTGGATTGTTTATTTAATTACTTTGCATTTTTATCCCACCCTATACCCAAAGTGGTCTCAGGTTGGATTACAGGAGTGAAACAAAAAACATAAAATAGAAAGACTATTTTAGGTTGGAGACAGGATGGGAACACTAGTGTCTACATGCTTCCACCCTTAAGCTGCTTTCAAGTTGCATTTTTTGTCTGTATGGATGGATCCCTGAGAGGCTGTGTCTCCCACAGAACAGTCCGCCCACTCCAAGCTAAGGGGTAGATCACTTTAAAGTGCTCCCTCCAGCATTTCCAGTGGTAGACTGGGGCCACCTGTCGGCTATGCAGCTGGCTGTACCAGCCCACGTAGTCTGAAGAAGTCAGGACCATCTTGCTGGGGTCCCAGAAACAAATCTGGAAATGGGTCTTTTCTACCTGGCTGGCAAAAATATCCCTGGTTGACAACTGGGGTTGGAACAGGCCACAGCAAAGCGAACAGTCTGTGCCTCTAGTCCCACCCCAGACTTCCTGGTCCAGACCTAGACCTGCCTCTGTGGTATGCACCAATGCGCACAGTGTGGAAACTACCCAAAAGGCTGCCGTTTCCTGAAAGAGTCACTCTGGGAGCATCTTATTTGGTCTCTGTGCTTGGAAACAGGCTTGAGTTTGGGGACCCCTGCACAGGATTTGAGCCTGGTGCCTCAGGTAGAGGCAATGGTAGGTGAAGCTCTGTAAGGCTGAAAATTTAACGCATGCAAGAAGGAAAATTTACCGCATCTTGTGTCTGGAGATGCCTGGCTCCGCTCCTCATTTACCACTGCAGCCATCCCAATCCAGACCCCTGCTCCAAATAGCTGCTAAAAGAAATACAATGAATGCCTCTCTGTGCATGAGAGAGTGTATTCTAGGGATCTGGACAAATATTCGCCACATTTGAAATTTGATCAATTCATTCGGATTTGGACATTTGAATTCGAATCAGATGTTGGCTTCATTTGAGGACTGACATTCAAATGTGGATTGAATGTTTCTATACATTCGTTTGAAGCTTCATTATATTCATGAACCTGGATAGGCGGGAAAGAGGCTGCCCAGTCACATCTGCCGCGGATCCAGAGCAGATTCAAAGTGGATTCAGAGTGGATTTGACGCATTCGGTGTGGATTGTCTTCATAGGCGCAACTGGCAGCAGGGATTCAAATTGGATTTGAATAGCATTCAAAGAACTTTCATGTTGAATTAAAATCCTACTGCATTCAAAGGGGCTCTATTCAAACAAAAGCAAATTTCCTCACATTTGATTCATTTTTAATCAAGCACCAGGAGAAAAAAAAACATTTTTTGCACATCCCTAATTTGTCCCTGATTGTATCTAGTTCGGCCCACTGATATATTGATGTTTGTCTGGACTGTGCCTTCCTTTAGTTATCTACATTGATAATGTTCTGCTCTGTGTTAAAGAACATCATAGAGAGAAGGGGTTATTCCCTCTCCATTTCCAAGATGAGAGGAAAAGTCAACATAACCAGAGCATGTACAATAAAATTAACACTGGAACCTTGTATATTAAGTGGATGAAAAATCTGTCTTTAAGATTAATAGACTCCTGGAATATGGAAATTGTCTACAACTGTGAGTGCTTTCCTCCATTACCACACAGTTTGCATATTTGCCAGGCTGAACATGATTTTTCCTGTATTTTAAATAGATGCAATATCTATGGTGTTTATTTCGAGAGCATTAATGTGCCATGTCTTATCTTTGTCATGCCTGCTGCAGCTCACACACTGATAAATGAAATGCATACAGAGATTTCTTTAAACAGAGAAGGCAAATAAACCTTTCCCTTCCAATTCTTCATAGATCAGTTTCACCAACCGAGTGGTTAGTTCTGTTCCTGGAAAGGAAATTATTTTAATCTGATTGCGTGAATCCTACATGGTGTCTTGCAAATTTCCTATGCAAAGCCTAGTGTTTTTTTTGTTTAGAGGTTTTTAATAAAATAAATATGTATTGTTTGTTGGGCAAGGGGAAAGGAAAAGATGTGTGTGGGGGGGGAAGTATCAGGTAATCTTGGTCCACTCTTTATTTTTAAGTAACTTTACTCCTTTTGTTTTTTGTTATATAGTGTTTCTTGCATTATTCTGATAGGGTTTTTTTTTCTTAAAAAAATTAATCACCATCTAATATAAGGTTGTGGTCACACCTAAGATTTAATCTAGCTGCAGTCCACATTCACAGGGGCTGAGGACACACCAATGGTTTAATCCAGCTTCAGTCCACCTTTAGAGCAAGAGAACACATCAGCAAAGTCACCGCTAATTTTATTTTCACATTATCTATCCCAAAAGTGACTTTTCTGAGCATCTTCTCACTTTGGTGATGTATTCTCTCACTCTGAAAGTGGACTGAAGCTGCATTAAACCTTAAGTGTGACCACAGCCTTTTTAGCCACTCAACAACAGGCTATAAAAGCAAATGCAATCAAAGCCAGTAATGAAAAATCATCAATTGATGTGAAACGTCAATTGTGCAAAGAATTGGATGAAACAATGGAACATATACTTAGCTTGTGCAAAGATTCTATACTCATTATAAATAATAGAGATGTGCACAATTTTTTTTGACATTCTATTCTAATCAAATTGAATACCTGAAAATCAAATTATTTTGAATCTTAACAAGAATTCAAATTTAACAAGATTCGATTCAAATTTACCGAATTTGAATCTATTCGTTTGAATTATTAAATCAGACCTGCACATACGAATGTCGACAACATTTGTATGTGCACGTACGCATTATCCTTACATCCATATACGTCCATATGCATCCTGTAGTTATCCCGTATGCAACCCGTTTTCATCCTGTACAGATCCATACAACTGTGTATGGATACGGGAAAGATGCGAATCTTGAAGTACACATCATGTACGAACCCATACGCATACGAATGTCCAGATAATTCAAACAAATAGATCCAAAATTTGAAATTGGATTTGAATGTTTTCATTCAAATTTCAGGACATTCTATTTGAGTTTGAATGTTGAAATTTGGCACATTCAATCGGATTTTGAATGCCTACATTCTTTATTAAAGAATGGCATAACATTGTTGCTAAAATGATACACTGGATCATCTGTAAAGATTATCCTCTGCCAACAAAAAAGAACTGGTGGGAGCATACTATATAAAAAAGGGATAGAAAATGAGAAGGCCAAAATACTATAGGACTTTTGGCACATAATATACCAGATCTAACTGTAGAAAGAGAAGGAGGAGGTATGGATTATAAGCATAGTAAAATCTGGTAACAGCAGAGCTGGTGACAAAGAGAGAAGATCATGAAATATCAAGCTTTGAAGATCAAAAATGAAAGACCGTGGCACAAGAGAGCAGTTGTGGTCCCAGTGTGCCATACCCAAAAACCTTGGTTGTGTGGAATTGATTATTGATTAGAGAGAGAAATGCAATGAGTTGCATGTTTTATACTTAACATTGTTGCTGGACTATGATGGGTAGAGCTAGTCTCACCAATTTCCTTTTCCTTCTTTTTCTGAGGAAAGCTGTTAAAAGTGTTTCTTTCGCATTGGCTGACTGCAAAGGGCCACACTAGGGATGTGCACGAATATTCGAATATTCAATTTGAATCTGACGAATGTCAACATTTGAATTCAAATTGGATTTTTGAAAATCCGATACAGATTTTTGAATAATTTGAATGTGTAGATTAATATCTGTTTTATAGGAATCTGCACAAAAATTATACGTCTCTTGTGATTAAAATACGGGATGCATACGGGATGCATATGGGATAATACAGGATGCATACGAATTTTTTTACAGAATGTGTACAGATACATATAACAATATGAATCTAACATTTGAATGTACGGATTTGAATTTTACGGATTCGGATCAGATTTTATGTCATTCGGATCTTAATTATCTGAATCGAATAGGATTTTATGACATTCTAATCTACTCAGATTCAAATGTCAAAAATACATTCATGCACACCCCTAGGCCACACTGCTAGGATCCGTACAGATCTTGCATTAATACCCTACTTTGCATTATCCTATGTTTTGGGAAGAACTGGATGCAAAATGAAGGCCAGTATCAGCTAAAGAACTGACAGCTAAGATATCCTCTTATCTTATGCCTTTGGGAAGGATCTGATTATCAGAGTATCAAACCACTCATAAACATCTACCAGACTGCTGATCATAATAATAACAACGCTATCTCTGATCATACTATTTTGAAACTACTTGGGTTTAACTCAGTGTATTGGTTTCATAGAATGCAGAGATGAACTGGTGTTTTAAGAGATTTTGTTTAAAAGAAGAAAATGGGGTCTCTTAATTGCTGTCTATCCAGCAGGATCTTCATTATTATTATTATCTCTATAGTGTTTGAATCTGTATAAGGGGGAAATGCACAAATCCTTTTCAAGTGGATAGGCTTTCTGGCTCTTCGAAGTCTATGAGCCTGTTGATCTTAAACCAGTGGTTCTCAACCTTCCTAATGCTGTGACCCCCCAACCTAACCCTAACCCCCAACCATAAAATTATTTTCGTTGCTACTTCATAACGATCCCTGTGAAAGAGTAGATCGACCCCCAAAGGGGTTGTGACCCACAGGTGGAGAACCACTGTCTTAAACCTTTACCAGGGTGTCTGCATTAATGAACTGTGGCTCTAACCAAATAGTATCATCTCCATTAAATATTTTTGTAGATCCAAGGCAATATCCACCCCCACGCCATCATCATCCTGCCCAACACTAGTGGGATGGAACTCCTACTTGCCTACGAAGACGAAGGCGTCTATATTAACATTTATGGGCGTTTCTCAAAGGAAAACGTTTTACAATGGAGAGAAATGCCAGCATCCGTAGGTAGGTATGGAAACAATGTGCTGATTGTCTCAACCATTGTCGCTCTCGCCTCAGAATACTTGCCCAGTGTCTTCATCCGAGCTGTCTCCATCTTGGCCTGTAGGGTCAGTGTTCACATTGAGCCCCTGAGCCGCATCACCCTCACACTGACTGTCAGGGCAGCTGGGCTCAGCTTGGTTGTTTGCTGTGACAGGCAGCTCTTTGTCAGAGGAAGAACAGATGAGCAGATGAGGCCTGACACTTTAAGGGTGAGAAAAGCAGGGTAGAAAAGCCAACTCTTCTCCTTCTCCTTCTTTTTCTTCTTCTTTGTGAAGTGTAGGGGACAATCAATAGTGACCATTGGAATTGAAAGCTTCCATTAAACGATGGAAGTCACATTATACATTATCTCAAACTCTGGCCCTCCAGGTATTACCAGACTACAAGACCCACCATTCCTCTGCCAACTTTTTGGAGCTGCACAGGATTCTGGGAATGGAATGCTGGGAGTTGTGGTCTAGACACATCTGGAAAGCCACATTTTGAGATCCCATTTTAAAACCAGCTGTGTACATATAATCAATAGAAGGAGATGGGGAAAATGGAGTGTAAGCATTCATCCTTGCACTAAGCACTGGATGTGTTGGGTTAGGTTCTTGTATCTTCTCACTATATCTCATTCTCTAAGGACTTGCCTAGTAGAGATGGGCACAAATTAGAATCATGTGTTTGATTTGCCACTGAACCAAAACCCCATTTGTTTGATTTGCCACTGGTCAGTGGTGAACCAGTTAATCTAACAAATGGTTGTTTGCATTCAATTTCAAACTAGTTCAAAAACAAAACAAAACTTTCCATTGAAAAAACCCTTTTCAAGGGCAAAAACACAGCAAGCACAAACCATTTGATCAAATAGTTCATGGTTTGCAAGCAGAGAACTTGTTCAGTATCGTCAACTTTTTGGATATTTGAACAACCAAATGCTTGGTTCAATGTGAACATTTGTGAACTGCTTTGCTGCAGCCAACTGCAAACGAACCAGATCAATTTGGCACATCTCTGTGCCTAGACTCAGTTTACAAGAGCTATTAATTGTATATTTGCTTGTGGAAACTTGCTTGGCTGACCCTTGGTTCTGAGCTCAGCACAGCCCTCTTTGAAAAATCCATTTTGTTGCTTCCCAGGGAAAAGCAGGAGGCCCTGTGTCGTTTCCTGTTTGCTATTTCAGCTGTTATTCTTACCCTAGCCAATAGAAGAGCGAAAGGAAACAGAAAAAACAGAAACAACAGAAACACCGCAATGGCAAAGAAATCCCAGAACTGTGCGATATAATTAGCACATGTCAAGCCATTTCTCTTCTGTACTACATTAATGTTTAACACCCCTCGCATCCCGCAATGTAGCGTTAATGGCGTGGTGTGAAACTACCAGGATAAAAGGATCGCTCACCACCAAAGATTTTGTAAAAGCAAATTCCCAGCTCTGAGGATTGAGCTTGTCAGGGAAGCCAAATTAAAAATGTCCAGGGATGCTTCAGGTTTCTGCAGAAAGTTCCAGACAATGCTAGGAATTTCTTCTGAACTTCCAGTCTGGGAGAAGAAGCTACGTGCTGCTTAGAGGGAAGAAAAATGTATCCCCTTCCACACTTTAAAAATGAAAGTTGCCGACTGTCTCCAAAGTGGTCCTGATAAATCTGAGCTTTAAAAAAAGAAAAGAAAGAACCAAGAAAAGAAAATATAGAGATGAGATTGATTGAGGTTTCATCTCCGTGTCGTCAACCCCAGAATAGCGGGAGAGATCAAACACCTGGAAATGCAAAAGACAACCACCACCACCACCCAAGAATGGAGATTTCTTTTATTCACAAAGTGTTTTGAAGGACACTGTTTTTGGAGGAATCGTTTACAGGCGTGAATAATTAAGTGATAATGACTAGGAAAAAAAGAAAAGAAAAAAGAAAAGAAAAAGTCTGCATTTCTCACTGCCAGAGAAACTTTGTTTTTCAACTGTGTTTGATCTGGGACAAGGGACTTTTTTTTTCTTTTCAAGGACTGCGTTTTCTCATAAGTTGTCTTCCAGAGGGTATATGCCACAGGTGTAAACGGCCAGATAGGCAAACAGGAAGAACAGCGGTGACTCACTTTTCTAAGGGAAGGCCTTTTCTGCATTTATCTCTGCTTTGATTTGGATCAGTGAATCCAGATTAACCAGAGCCACTGGTCCAGATCACGCACAGGTGTGGGCTTTATCTCACCTAAGGAGAAAGGAGAAAGCATCCAAATCCCCGATCCTTTTTCTTCTCCTCAATTTAGCTTTCTATTTTAGCCTTACATTTTTTGGAACAATCAACAAATTAAATGCTATAGTTCTGCAGTTTTAATTTCCCTCTGGAATAAGATTTCCTCACTCCAGTGACTAAATTGACTACCCAGAGCCGGTCTATCTTAATATTGCTATATTTAGTTTCTTTGCCCTGCATTTGTCAACTTACTTTTTCTTCACTTGAATTTTTTTTTTTTTGAAAGCCTGTGATGGGGTCACCTCTTGTATCATAGGCAACCTCAACATAGCTCCATTTTTCATCCCTAAAAAGTCCCTTTAACTAGGGATGTGCACGAATTTTTTTGGCATTCAATTCGAAATGAATAGAATGTTAAAAAATCCATATCTGAATAGAACGCATTCGAATGTGTTAATATTCGGTATGAATCTATCCGTATGTATTTGTACGAATATTTGCTACGTATCTGCTATGAACAGATAAATATCTGCATATGAACAGATAAGTATCTGATACGGATAGATATGTATCTGCATCCGAACAATTGCTATGAACAGTTACATATTTGATACAAATAGATATGTATCTGTATATGAACTGATACATATCTGCTATGAACAGATATGTATCTGATCCAAATAGAAGTATATCTGCATATGAACAGATACATATTTGCTATGAACACATCTGCTATGAATGGGTACGTATCTGATACGAATAGATGTGTATCTGCATATGAACAGATAAATAGCTGATATGAATAGATACATATCTGATATGTTTCCCCAGCTTAATGAATGTCCGAACTATTCATTTGAATGTCTGGAAACATTTGTATTCATTCAAATGTTAGCATACGAATGTCTGAATTTGGCCGGATTTTGAATGTTACAAATATTCATGCATATCCCTACCTTTAACTGTTGATGGAAAAGCCAGCACTGGTAGCAGGTTTTCCAGCTTTAGCACTTTTTAGGGATCCGTTAACAGAATAAATGGCCACAAGCCATCTAGTCCAGCACCCTGTCCCACACAGCAGCCCACCAATTGCTTCTGGTGAATTGCTACCTGTCACCCATGAATTTGTCTAACCCTTTCTTAAACCTATCTGGTCTGGTTTCTGTTACTGCCTCTTCTGAATGGAGCAGCGATCAAAGCGCATGCATGGAGTCTGAAACAGCCAGCCATGCATGGGTGGAGGTGGTGATGTCTCCATCTGGGAATTTGATGGTGGCTAAATTGCCCAGATTGTGTATCAACAAAATTGCTGTGGCCAGCTCTGTCTAGATAGGAAGCAATAATAGCTAGGAGCAATACATCACATTACTGTTTCCGATTTCTATATCTTCCCGCCTAAATGTTATCTGATGGATTTTTGGCTGCAAATTAAAACCACTAATTTTCACTCCATGGGGCACTCTTCACATTTCCCTCTTCTCCCCACTATTCCTGTATCTTCCTTGTTTTTGATCTACTGTGTTTTCTTTGTGGCTTTTTCAAGCATATCTCCAGTGCAACCAAGTCATGGGGTGGGGAGAGAAAGCAATTGAACTGCGCTCAGTGGTGACTGGAAATCTGGAAGGCGTGTTTATGCACAAGAAGGAACAGAAGCTGAAATTTCTGTGTGAAAGGAATGATAAGGTATGTGGCCAAAGCACACTGATTTCACCTACTCTCTGTGCAGTCAAGAGCTGCTTTCGCACTTGGCTTCCCACCCACTGGATGGGGAAATGGCATGTCAGACTAACATGTATTAGAACTTCCACTTGGCAAAACTAGTACACGTTACACTAAGCCCCACGTGCCTGGAAAGTTACCTGTGTCTAGGCACATGTCCAATTGCCATCAGGATGCCACCATCTTGGGTTTGGAGGTCAGCATGACTGCGCCAGGGCCAGCACCAGCGCCAGCGCCATGGCGATGATGATGCTTCGCACATGCACAGTCATGTTTGGGGACATCTAAGGTGCCAGAGTGCTTGCTTGGCTATCGATTCAATCTGAATATTCACTGATTATTTATTTTTCTTGTCATTGTACAAGTTGTAACCTGCTGGCGTAACATTCAGTCTCAAACAGCAACACTTTATCTTGCTCTGAAAGGCAATTACAACCCTTTGAATTAAATTAGAATTCAGGTTTTATATGAAGATATAATATGAATATCCTGCATTCTCAAGTTGCAGTTAAAGTACTTCCTATAAATGTTAGAATAATGTTCTCTTTCTCTTTATTTCAAGGTGTTTTTTGCATCAGTTCAGTCTGGAGGCAGCAGTCAAATTTATTTCATGACACTCGGACAGAATATACTATTCAGCTGGTAAATCACAACACAATGCTTCATTTTCCAATTATAAAAGGAGCTTTGTAAAATGCAAGTTACAGAAATTTGCATATTTTTTTCCACAAGGGGGGAGGGAATCACAATTCCTCTGTCCTTAGGTTCTTCCATTTTTATTATTGCATTTAACAATCTAGTTACTTTTGAAAGACCAAGTATACAGAGTGTAACAATATGGTCAATATAGCACAATTAGTTAGCTCCCTGTACTATAAAATATGAACAGATATATTTTTTGCACAAATAATGTTATTTTAATAATTTTTAAAATGTTTTTCTTTGACACAACAACATGTACATAATATGGTTCTTGCTGCAAGCTGGAAATCCACTTGAAGTGAAATTTGTTTTGTAACATTTTGCTGTCTTTTTTATGTGTGTGTGAGTATATATATATATATATAAAGAGTATATGTGCATAAGATAAAATGGCAACATTTTCTCATGTGCAAAAAGGATTTCATGCCCTTATGCAGCACTTGGGGGGCTGGAAAATGCCATCCTGAATGCTTTTCAAAGCATTTGAAACACAATACACTTCTAGATGGAGACCAAAGCTAAAACGTAAGAGTATAAGAACCTAAGAGGAGCTCTGCTGGATCAGGCCACGGCCCCTCTAGTCCAGCATCCTCTCTCACACAGGGGTCCACCAACTGCTTCTGGGCATCTCAAGCATCAGATGAAGGCAAAACCTTCACCTGTTCTCAGCTCCCTGCAGTTTGGCCTTTAGAGGCCTCCTGTCTGTCTTTCCAACCTGGAGGCAGCACTTCAACATTCATTCTACCAGCCATTGATACATCTTAAAGCTCACTTTGCTCCCAGGGGGTAGGGCCATCAATTACAAGCATCCCCGGGGAATGGCTGTCTCCAAAGAGCATCCACAGTGGCATTTTGCACACCCCCTAGCAGCTTTCGTTGTTTCTGCATAATACAACTGTAAGAGACATTCCCCAGTTTCTATACTCTGGGTTGCATTAGGTCTTTAGTGCCTTCGGAATGTCTTGATTTTTTAATCAGATTTTGAGTCGCGCATAAAACATTTTTGTCAGCCTGGTACTAAATGACAACTCCCAAGAAGCATGAACAAAGCAGCCAGAGCCACCCTGAGGTAGACAGTGAAACACAGGCCCCGTCTCCATGTGGGTTTTGGTCTGAATAGAAATTGGATTTGGGAAGGGCCGTCCCCATGTAAAGCCCCATTACCGTGGTTTGCATGGGGATGGCTGTATTTGCATACAGCCAGCTTTACTGGTAATGGCATGGGGATGGGCACAGTGTGAATTCGGCCCCACACCCGGGCTAAAACGGGCCCAATTCGGACCAAAAGACTTGCATGGGGACGCAGCCACAAGGTGGCAGATGGCATTGCAGTCATTAGCATGGCACCTTCCCTTCTTCCACCACAGAATGGAACTGGATTTGTAAGAAGGAAAAATGCTGCTCTGGTCCTGCCACTGCCACTGTGCCCTTACCTAAGGTGTAGCTAGGTTGGTACAGGTCTCTGAGAAAACATGATGATTCCCTTCCATGATGCTTGTGAGTCCAATCGTACATGGATAGGCAACCAACCCAACATGGATTCTGCCTGTGTTTGGGACCTGAGAAAATTTACACACTACCATTATTCTTGGGGGAGGTACAGAATAAGGGACAGCTGTCCGTGCACTGGTGCAGACTAGGCCAAGCCCTATTGCACACACACACCCAATCTTGCTTTGTCCACACAGACTGCGCTAGGATGCCAAAAATGGCACCCTAGCTTGGTAGAGCTGTAGAGATGTTGAGGTCATCAATGTTGAGGTCATCAACGTCGAGGTAATCAATGTTGAGACCTTAATGTTGAAGTCTACAGCTCTCTCAGAGGTAGTATACCAGACCACAGATTCATGAGGACAGCAAGTCCCTGTGATCTGGTACAATACGGTAAAGCCTATTCAGCAGTGCTTCAGGAAGGACTGCCGGAAATAGGTTCACTTGCCAGGTTAAAAACTCCAAAGGCCTGGAGCTTTCATTCCAGGCTTTCAGAGCCTTGCCATAATCTCTAGGAGCGCTCTGGAAGCAGTGGCAAGGATTAGAGCAGAACGGGCCATCCAAATGTGGACGGCCCTATTTTGCTCCACCAGCAAACCCATGCCAGCTTGACACTGGTTGCTTGTTCTAGGACAGGTCAGCCTGTCCCATCCTGGAACACCACATGTATATTGGAAAGGTCCTTGGACCCTGGAAAATAGTACCTACCCCCCTGTGCATCCATCTTCTGGAATACTGGCCATCCTTGGTAACATATATTTTTATGTATTTGGCAGCTACCAGGCTGGTAAAAATGTGTCATCTAGGATAGCATTCAGCCATGCATACTATCACCATAAAATTGATTTTTTAATGATGTCTTAATTACAATCACTCATGCTCATGGGGTGATAGGTCCTGCCAATCTTGTTTGCATCAGTTGATCTTTTTCTATCCAAGCAGAATAATGCGTGCATGAGCAGGATACATGCTCTTTCTTATTTCCCTTTCTTTTTTACCACTCTTTGGCTGTGGTCACACTTAAAGTTCCCTGTTCCCTCCCACACCATTTTCCTTTTGTTTCTTGTCTCTTTAGATTGTAAGCCTGAGGGCAGGGACCTGTCTAAGATTAATATACTATTGTAACCCGCCCTGAGGCCTTCGGGTATAGGGCGGGATAGAAATATAAATAAATAAATAAATAAATAAAATAAAGTTTAATCCAGCTTCAGTCCACTTTCAGAGTGAGAGAACACATCAGCAAAGCAACAAGCTGTTTTCTTTCAGCGTTAAATAACTTAGAAAATTCAGCTTTGGGATAGATAATGTGGAAAGAAAATTACCGGTCTCTTTGCTGAGGTGTTCTCTCGCTCTGAAGGTGGACTGAAACTAGATTAAACCTTAGGTGTCTTCTTTGAATCTGGCAATTTCAACAGAAATGGCTGTGTTTGTGTATAGGCTGGTAAATAAGTTGTGCTATCATGTTTAGCAATTTCTTTTCTTTTAAAAATTCTTAATAGGGGTACAATCCAGTAGGCACACCACATTGAAATGGGGTTGATGCCTACTTATTTTGAGGGGGGGGGGTTAACACAGGAACAATTCACAGCAGATTAAACTGAATGCTAGTTTCCTCCCCCCACCCCCACCCCCAAACTCCTGAAAATATTTCATATGAGATACATCCAGAGATTCTCTGGTCAAACACTGGTGATTTTCCATGTGAACTTATTTTCTCAGGAGTTTATCCTTTGGAGCTTCTCTAGGATTAGACTTTCAAGTTTACATGTACAATCATGACTCTAGCTAAAGTTTATATAAGCCTTTGAAAAACGTAAAGCACTATAAAATGTACTGCATAGCATTATTCTATTGTAACTGAAAAAACTTGATACAATTCTTTTATTTTATTTTTTAATCCAAGAGAGGTATACAGTAATCTATATTCGGGGGATGGGGGATGGGGAAGAGGGAGATTTTAAGAACAGTATTGTTGTTGTTTTAAAACAGTATTAACTTGTAAAATATGAGATGTAGGAAACCAGTCATTGCAAGGATATGTACAAAGATTTGCTGATCCTGGAAGTGCAGATGATTTCAAAGAAGGTTGCAGTTCCGGGAAAAGTAGATGTGGATCATGTAAAAAACTTGGGGTTCAACCCCCGGCATCTCCAGGTGGAAGTGGAAAGGACTCTTCCCTGCCTGAGACCTGCTGATGGAACAGTATAGACCAGGGTTCTCCAGGTATTCTGTTCTACATCTCTTACAATCTCAGCCAGCGCATTTTGGATTAGGGTACCTGATCTGGGGTACAGGAAGGTATGGACATTTTAGGCAAGAAGTGCAGGATATGCACTCAAATGTTGCACTCTATATAGGTCACCGGGGCTGTGTTCACAGCCGTCGTTCAAGGCGCCTTCAGGCCGTCTTCACGTCGCATCGCTCAGATTCTCTTTCCCTGGGGGCAGGTTGTGGTTCCTCTAGACAGCTTCTCGGGATTCCCCTTTAACAGAGGACTCAAGCTGTCTTGAGGGGGCACTCCGTTTTCACGCATTTTGTATGAGCAGGGAACTGGGCTAGAAGGACTGAACTGCGCTGGGGTGGGGTGGATCCGGCCTTCCCTCCTGAATTTCTCTCCCTTCCCTCCTCTGAATCTGCCACCCCACAATCGCTGTCTCCAGATCCCCCCACCCATTCTTCCTGTATCTCTGTTACACACTCATGCCCCTTTTGCATGGCTTTGGGTTCTCCTCCCCACTTCCTCTGCCTCTCACACCCAGGATCACACAGACTATTAATTAGGTGCTCTTAATTAAAAGATCCTTGCCCTTTTAATCTGAGGGTGATCACAGCATAGGTGAATTGGGAAGGGGAGTATGTGTGTTTGACTGTGTATGTGTGTAGGGAGAGGACAGAGAGGGGAGCCTCGTTCCTTGAGCTTTTTATGAAGACAGCAATCACCCTGGCAGGCTTCCCCATACAGGGTGATCTTTCCGTATCTTGCCCAATGTCCTCCCATCCTGCCCTCCCCTTCCCCTTTGTTCCAATTGCAAGCTTGTGTACTCTGACCATCATTTAAAATATGATGGTCTACTCAAAGTCTACTTTGCACTACAGTGATATTGCAGTCAATCCCATTTCTTTAAATACTCTCTGCTGGTTTTGCAATAAACAGGGAGGGATTTTAAAATTGAATGGCCAGAAAAGCACTGTTGGGAGGGGGAGTGAGAGAACGAGTGAAGTAATAGTATAAATGATAACGTTCTAAGGACAATATAGCTTTGCTTTTTCCTTCAGCAATCAATCTGCAAGGGAAACAAGGTTTCCTTGCAGTGAAAATGACTGAGAAGTGAACTTGTTTAGCAGTTTTAGGCAAATGGCAGATTACAGCCTCTCCATTTTCTACTGAATGGCTGCAGAGGTAGAAGTGCATGCTGGCTGGGATATGTCTCAGCTGCATCTGTTTGGGGGAGATTGATACGCAATCAATAGAGGCAGAGAACTAAAGAGTCCTGTAAAGGAGACTTGGGGAGATAACGTAGAAGGTGTGAACATAGCAGCCTAAATTGAGGGCAATCTGAGGATTGATTATCAAGGATTGGGTGTAAACAGAATTAGGACAACTTCAATTCGGTTTCTTAACAAAGTGATCTATATTAGCCAGGTGTGATCACAGCCCAGGAGAATTAATGATGAATTAATACCAGCAAACATTACCTCTTTCTGCAGCTAGTGGTGTCTGGGCTGTTCTCCTACAACTGCCACACTAGGAGACCCTTGTTCCATAAAGTACTACACACAGCTTTCTACATGTTGAAGGGTTTGTGTGTTTGCACTGACAAAACATTAGTCGAAAGTTACTAGCTGACTCTCAGAGCTGCTTTCCTCTAGTAAATCACTTTGTTGAATTGTTGACTGAGGTTCTTTTTATTGAAATCTTAGGGTGAGAGAATGTAGATTCAACAGATCATGTAAACCAATCATTTTCAGCAGCAGGGAAGAGTTCCAGATGGAGCATGGTGGGAGAAGAGCACTCCATTGTGTGTTTGACACGAGAGTTTCCTTTGGTACCTTGGGAGAAAAATTATACTGGATGCCCAATAAGTATTTTTGGACTGTGATCTAACATGAAATTCATGTGGATTGAGTTTTGAAACGAGAGGTAAGGGAAGGCTTGTGTGTAGCTAGGCCCTATGAAAAGTAGTTCAGAGCAGAGAGAAAAGACTGAAGATGTTTAGAGACAATGAAGGAGGTGAAGTGTGTTTGCAGATGAGAAAGTAGAAAAGGCTACAATCGTGTCTGGTTTCCTGTGATCAAGCTTCATGGAATTCCGTGGGATTTATTTGGTACACACAGCATACAATATTCTTATGCATGTTTGGAAATAATTTCCAGAGAATTCAGTATGACTTGTTTCTGAGCAGACGAGCCTAGGATTGCATTGTAAAGAAAGCAAAGGGGATGGATATATCCTTAAAGTATCATTAGGGCATACTGGAATTAAGATAGCTGATATAGGTAAGAAGAAATTGAAGTTAAGTGACTGGAAAGATCCATTCCCAGCATGGATGGATGGACGGACGGACGGACGGACAGATGGATGGATGGGGTCAATACCTAACCAATGCTGGCTTTTTCGCCCTCACATAGGAAAGAAAAATACTTCTGGGGTATCTTTGTAGGCATCTGAGGTATCTGAGTAGCCTTTGATGTGGGTCTTTGTCAAAAGCCTTCTGAAAGTCCAGACAGACAATGTCTACTGGTTCACCTTTATCCACATGTTTACTGACACACTCAAAGAATTACAAGAAGTTTGTAATGCATGATTTACCTTTGCAGAAGCCATGCTGGCTTTTGTTCAGCAACGCTTGCTCCTCCATGTGCATACTTATTTTGTCTTTAATGATGGTTTCCTTCAACTTACATGGAACTGGCATTAAGCTAACTGGTCTGCAATTGCCTGGATCACCCCTGGATTCTTTCTTGAAGATTGGTGTTCCATTTGCTACCCTCCAGTCCTCAGGTACACAGCCTGATGGTAGGGAAAGATTATATATTTTTGCTAGAAGGTCATCAATTTCACATTTTAATTCCTTAAGGACTCTTGGGTGAGTACCATATGGTCCCGGTGACTTGTTAACATTTAGTTTATTAAGACATGCAAGGACCTCTTCCTTGGTTATATCTGTCCAGTTTAATTCTTCAGAAAATACAGGCTCAGCTACTAGCATGTATCTTCTGTCTTCCTCCATGAATACGGAGGCAAAGAATTCATTTAGTCTCTCTGCAATCTCCGTATGTCATCTGGATGTTTTTAATTTTTCATTTCGATTGCTGTTTTTAATGTCAAATTTTCTTTAATTATCCCTTTCTGTCCTTTACCATCTAATGGTCCAACTGCTTTCCTGGTTGAATTCCTACTTCTGGTATACTTATAGAAGTTCTTGTTATTGTACTACTCATTGAGAACTCTACTAATACTGGATGCTTTTATTTTGACAAGCCTATTGCACTGGGCAGTGGATTTATTCTAAATAAAATGCTTTAGAGAGAACAGAATTATTAAGCAATAAAACTGCAACACCAATGTTTGAATCGATGCAAAACAGTCCTTGCGATAGTGAATTCCACATGCAACCTAATGGAAGCATTAACCTATGCATTTGCATTTATTTTGGAAGCTGTATTTTGTTTGCCCAAAAATTTAAAAGAACAGGGAACAATAAATACTATGCACTGTATGTCATCTGGATATTTTTAATTTTTATTTCTATTGTTGTTTTTAATGTCCAAGTTGTCTGTTTCAACTTGCAAAAATAAACTATTCAGGAAGCAATTTATTTGTCACTCTCATCAATATATTTATACTGAAGATGCCTTTTTTTAAAAATGGAAATCTTCAGTTCTAACTGGTCACACCTTTTCACTTCTATCCATTTTATTTGTGGACTTTTTATTCAGGAAAGTCCAAAGGCAGGGTAGAAAGTCCTCAAATAAAATGGATAGAAATGAAAAGGTGTGAGCAGTCTGATCAGAAGATGGACTGAAGAAGGTTTAAAGTGAAGCTATGACCACAGCCTTTGAAGTAAACTATAAATTGGCTTAATTTTTCTGAATGCCCAAACAAATAGAAATCTGAGGCTGCGTTCCCATTACTATCCTCGCCGTTCCCACCCCCAATCAAGTAAAACGGTTTTAAAATGGTTTGGATCCTCGTCGTTCCCATTCACAATCAGTTTTAGGGTTATCTTGAGGATTATTTGGCTTTAAAACGAAATTAAATAAACACCTGATTTTTCAGGTGTTTTTCCCAGTTTTGCTTTTAAAATGTTTCTTATTGCTGTGGGAATGCTACAGCATTATTGGGGCAAATCTGTCATGAAATGGGTGGGATTTCTCCCAGCAGAACAGGACAGCCAGTGGCCAGATTTTTAAAGTGCAGGGCTCCTTCAACAGTTTCCTTCTCAGCCAGCCTCTCCCTGATCACAAAGTAACACTTCACGCAATACTCCTTCATACACATGGACATGAATAACAATGTTGCCACATTGCCGGCAGTTTTGGGCTTCCCTGAAAGGCAAAAGGAAGGAGCCCACAGGGCAGCAGCAGCAGCATGTGTGTGTGAGAGAGAGAGACAGGGAGGGAGATCAGAAGATTCTGCCTTCCAAGTTTCTCTTTTGCCTCAGACAAAGGGCTGCTCTCTCTCTCTCTCTCTCTGTGTGTGTGTGTGTATGTGTGTGTGTGCTTGAAGGATCTTAAATTGCTATAGCCTTTTTTAAAAAGGAAAGGAAGGCGAGGGGACTGAGTTGATTTTTTTTTTAAAAAAAACTTCTTCCTGCAACAGGCTGCCTTGCCTTGCCTTGACAAACAAGCTTTCCCCTTTCAAAGGGGCAGCAAAAGCAAAAGGGAGGGGGCTGGGATTCCCCACGTCATCGGATCAAAGCCAACGGGGAGAGAGAGGTGGGGAAAGGCTCAGGAGGGGAAAAATGCTTTCCCCAACCCATTTTTGGAGGCGTTTTAAATAGTAGGACAGTGGGGACAGAAAATCAGGGTTGAATCCAATTGCCAGATGCTGTTTGCTTCCTTTTAACACATTTTACATATTGATTTAATTCCTGATGTAAATCTCAATGTATATTGCATTTTATTCCTTCAGTGGGAACTCACCCTGAGTGACAGGACCCAACCACACTTTGGGCAAGTTCCCATTTAAGGAATAAAATGGAATATACATTGAGATTTACATAAGGATTTGCATCAATATGTAAAGCGCATTAAAAGGAAGCAAAGAGAATCTGGCAATCGGATTCAACCCCAATTTTCTGTCCCCACTCTAAACACTTAAAACGCTTCCAAAAACAGATTGAGGAAAGCGATTCTTTCCCCTCCTCTCCCCATTGCCCAGGGCACATTGCAGCAGCGCTAACTCAAGCCCCTGTTTGCCCGCTTACCTCTACAGCGACCATCACCAGCAGGGGTTCCCTCAGAAAAAAGCACCCTGGCTCTGCTGCCACTGCCACTGCCATCTGCACACACAGCCTTAAACATTCACACATCTCCCAGAACCTGCAGCAGCTTTCCTTCCTTCCCCTTTCTAAAGGTCAGAACTTTTAAAGAGCCAGAATTGGGCAGAACTGCAACATTGTTATCAGATGTGAAGTGGGTGGATTGCTACATTGAAACTGCTGCTGTACAGGGTGGATTTTTACAGTGAAACTGGCTCCTGTAACTTTTAACTGAAAGGGCTAACCTGCAGGGTGAAAAACCAATCCATTTCATGACGTATTTGCCCAAATACTGCTCTAGTGTTCCCACTACAGTAAGGAAGAAGTGTTTTAAAAGCCAAACCCGGAAAAAACACCTGAAAAATCAGGTGTTTATTTATTCCATTTTAAAGCCAAATAATCCTCAAAATACCCCTGAAACTGATTGCCAGTGGGGACGATCAGGATCCAAACCATTCTACTTGATTGGGGGTGGGAACGGCAAGGATCCAAACCATTTTTAAGCAGTTTTTAACCAGTTTTAAGTGATAATGGGAATACAGCCTTAGAAAACCCCTAGGGTGACAAATGAGAACAACGCAAGCTGATATTATCTCCCTTGATCCAGAGTTCTTAGAAGTACCTGAAGGAGGCCTAAAACATGCTTGAAGGAGTACATTACATGACCACCTCCGGCCCAGGCAGGACACAGCTGGTTTTGCTGTATTTGCAGCTCATCAGGTGTCCGCAGCATGTGTTCCAAGTTCTATTCCCTTATGGGGATTTGTACTCCTGAGCTGCTGTACATCTTCCCTGAATGGCACTCCCTTCCTTTCTTGGGATTCCCTGCCTACACCCTGAGGGTCTTCTTCTCAGAAAAAAGATAGACTTTGCTCTGCTAGTCTAAATCTTTTGAGTTTTTTTCATCAGTTACTTGGAAGAACCTACAGATAGTCCATCCGTAGTTCCAGATGTCTGCCCAGAAGCCACTGTTTTAGGTCTTTTCTGCGCAGATCTATTAGACCATGCCTCCCATTCATCTGCCCCATCAGAGCATGATCACAATTATGGAGGCCCTGTTCAGTGTCCCCATTAAACCCATTTAATTGAGTCTACCAGCATACCAGATGACCATGATCCAGAACATTAGAGTCTCTCGTGTTCTGGACTACCGAGGTACACATTTCAATAGCACACCATAGGGCACTGCCAAAATGTTTCCTTCAGAGGTCCTGAGAATATGAACAAAAGTTTGGAGATGTGGAGGTCTGTTCTATACCCACTGATTCCAACCATGGACTGGTAAGTGCAAAAAAGTCCTTAGGTGGTTAAAACAGGCAGAATGCTATGGTGGAAAACCTGTACAGTATATTTGTAATAAAATAGAATAACCTCTAAAGCTATGGTGGCCCCTATAGGTCCACAAAGTATTTGTGTTTTTGAATCAGTATGTGCTTCCTCGAAAAATATTTACCCTTTATCTCCAGACCAGGAAAGTATAAAAAAAAAACATGAATTAAACTTTAGCAATGGTATTTGAAATTCAGTGTACTGGGAAACACATCCTAACTGCTGCAATGATAAAAATCTATTACCACAATGATTTAAATATATATTTATACTTATGCTTTCCACAAGCCATGCAGTTAGGCAAAAGACACAGAACACAAGTAGAGGTATTGTTCATCTTTGTAATTCTTAGATGAAACTTGGCATTTTAATTTGATCTCTCTCTTTGTTATTGGGGAGAAACTAGGATCATTTTCTATGAGAGAAATAGCTTGGCAATAAAATTGCCTTTCAGAGAAATCTCTCACGATTCAGTTTACAAGCTCAGATGCCGTGCAAAGACAACTCTATTTAAGTTAAATGAAACATGAGCAAACTTGAGATCTATCTAAATAGACTGCTCCCAATGAAGCCATATATCAAACTCCGTCCCAAACAAATTGATAGATATCCCAGGGATATCCACCCACCTTGTTAGAAGTTAATACTGCTGCAGCACATTGCTTATCAAAGCAACAGCAAATGCTTTCTTGGTGATCATTTCAAAACCATATTTTATCATTATTTAGGGCTTCCTCTTATTATGAAGCTGGGTTATGAAAAGATCAAGGACATAATAGGGCAAGTTATATTACACACTTTGTTTTGCTCTTGTTTTATGATCATCTGGTCTGTGACCATAATAATAAAGAAGAGGATGGTGATATATGTCAAGTAACTGTTGCGTCGAACAGCTAATTGTGTTAATCTGCTTCTCTTCTTAGACCAAGTAGGTCTCTTATCGCTTCTCATTAAGCAATCTATAGGAATATCTCTCACAGCCAAAACACATCCAGTGGGTGAGCATTTCTCTGTGTGATTACCAGAAGTCAGACATGGCATAGCCTTATGGCATCTAGCCATTATTTCAGTCCTGAGGCTTGATCCAGAAGGGCTCCTCTATTATGTCTCATTATTGCCTGAAGAAATACTCTCTCAGCCCATCTAGTCCAGCATCCTGTCCCACAGAGTGGCCCACTAGTTGCTTCTGGGCATCTCAAGCAGAAGACAAGAGTGAAAACCTGATCTGCTCTTGACTCCCTTTCAGTGGCTTTTAGAGGCATCCTGCCTGTCCAACCTGGAACAGTACCTGAACATCTGTCCCTTTCCGCACTTGGCCTTATTCTGAAATATATCTGCATGCTAGTGCAGACTATGGAAGGCCCCAGGTGAGGCATGCCATAGTCTGCATTAGCTTTTGGCCAGCAGAGTGTTATCCCAAGATATATTCCAGAATAAGGCCAAGTGCAGAAAGGGCCTCTGTTCTAGTTGCCAGTCTGTCCTCCACAAAGTAAAGGAGAGCCCTGCTGGATCAAGCCACAGCCCATCTAACCCAGCATCCCATATCACACAACTGTGGACCATCAAACTGCTTCTGGGAATTCTGAAAACACTATTTTCCAGTTACTCTCCTATTGCATTTTCTAACCTGAAGGTGGATTTTCTGCGTATGGAAGGAGAAACGCTTCTCTCTTCGCTGACGTGTTCTCTCACTCTGAAGGTGGATTAGGTTGTGCAATGGCTCCGAGAGTTAGAGCCTGTTTGGCTGTGTTCAAACCTAAGGATGCTTCCGCACAGGCCCATTAAAACACATTAACAACACATACAGGACACATACTTCGCAGTGCCTGCTTCCACACTCCGGCATGTGAGACCTGAGCTTAATGGGGTCTCGCCACCGAAGGATCCAGCCTCCGGGAAGACCTCGAAAATTAGGTCTTCCATCCGGCCCCTTGCTTCAATCCGTTCAGAAGCAGGACACTTCCGCACACGGAGAGGCGAGGGGCCGGATGCGCTGGCGGCTGCCATCTTGGGGAGGGCAGAAGCAGGCCAGTTTGCCTCCTTCCGCCCTCCTCCACCTGCCGCACACTGGCAGAAACACGTGGTAACTGGCAGCTGCATGCACTAGTCCTGCTGCTCCGGGGGCGGCGTCAGCGACGCAGGAGGCCGGCTGCCTCTGGTAATGGGTGCTGTAGCCTCAACACAGCACCCAGGCGATCTGGTCCTGAAGATCCATCCTCTCCGTGCATGTGCAGACACGGGGAGGCCTCCTCGGATCCGTCCCTATTTTGGATGGATCCTGCGACGGATCGCCAGGAAACGGATTTACTTTGATCCGTTTCTCGGCAGCCAATGCAGAAGCACCCTAAGTGTTAATCCAGCTTCAGTCCACTTTCAGAGTGAGAGAACGCATCAGCAAAGTGAACCATCATCTTTCCATATTATCTCACAAGTGAATTTTCTGAGTTAGATAACACCAAAGGGAAGCAGCTTCTCACGTGTTCTCTCACTCTGAAAGTGGACTGAAGCTGGATTAAAACTTAGGTGTGGACGCAGCCTCTGAAAAACAGGAAGCTACATGAAAGATTTGGCCACTAGGCTGCCTCCAGTCCAGAGGGCACCTAACTATATTGCTAAATGGGGAGTCTGTTGCAACTGCAGCTGGCCCTGTTATCATTTTTAAATGTATTTGCCTTCGACTGTGGGGAGGGGTGGTAGAGAATTTTAAAAAAATCTAATTAAAAAAAAGTCCTGCAGGGGAGAAAGGTTATCTGTTTTCTGTTATGGAACTGGTAATCCAGTTTGTGGGACCATAAACTACAATTCCCATGGCGACCCAGCAACCGGGCCTATGTGAGGTGATGGGAGTTGTAGTTTGTCAGCAAGAAGCACAATGCGAACACGTCGGCTGAAGCTTTAGGAACTTAAAGCCCGCCTTCTTTCTACCAATGCTGAATGCTGATTGGACAACCCGCGGCACTGTTTCCCCCGCCTTTCCCCTGTTTCGTATAGTTCTGCCTCGCCGAGAATTTAACCCCGCTCCACAACCTCATTGGACGTTTTGTGCGAGCCTCCGAGCAGTCATTGGGTGGGCCGTGACGTTCATCCCGCCTCCCAGGCCATGGAGAGCCTCTGAGCTTTCCTTCCTCTCTCCCGTTCGGGCCCGCCTTCACCGCGCTTATTGGTCAGCTCAAAAAGAAAACAAGTCCGTTATTGTTGGCCCCGCCCTCTATATATTTCCATCCGTCCCTCTAATGGCGGCGGTGGCGGCTCAGCTTGAGGGGCTCGAGAGCTGTTCTCGGGGTTCTGCTTCCTCCTCTCCCTCTCTGGGCTGCTTTTCTCTTTATTTGTAATTGCTGCACATTTATTTCAGACACGCACAGCAGCGAGCGGGTCCCCCCTCAGCCCTGCTTCGGGGGCGCCTGCCGACCGGCGTGCAGCGTGAAGAGCGAGGCTGAGTCAGGAAGACGCTAAGCAGGGGGAACGGAGAGTAGTTTGGCTCCAGAGAAGGAAGCTGAGGAGTTGTTGTTGGGCCGTTCTGACGGGCATGGGAGAAAGGCCAGAGGATATTGGGGAGGGGGCTACTGTGGAGCTTAGGACTGCTACTAAGACCCCTGTGAGAACTGAGGGCTCAGGAGCCCTGGGGGTCCCTGGGAGAAGTGGGGGTACAGGAGTCATGGGGGTCCCTGGGGGAACTGAGGGTTCAGGAGTCATGGAGGTCCCTGAGAGTACAGGAGCCCTGGGGGTCCCTGGGGGAACTGAGGGTTCAGGAGTCATGGGAGTCCCTAGGAGTACAGGAGCTGTGGGGGTCCCTGTGAGAAATGGCGGTACAGGAGTCATGGGGGTCCCTGTGAGAATTGAGGGTTCAGGAGTCATGGAGGTCCCTGGCAGTACAGGAGCTGTGGGGGTCCCTGTGAGAAGTGGGGGTACTGGAGCCTTGGGAGTCCCTGGGGGCACAGGAGCCCTGTGGGACCCACCCAGAACCCCAAATGCTGAGGGCCCTGCCAGGGAAGAAGTGGAAGGACAGGCTAGGGTTCCTAACACGTCTATGGGGGACCCAGTAAATAATGGGGAACCAGGAGGGATAGCCCACCAACCAAGAGCCTCAAACCAGGACTCCTGGATCCAGAAGTTGTTTGACCAAGTGCTGACGGCCTCCCGCTTGAGCGTGTTGCTTCCCGATGCCCAGCCAGTGACTGTGTTGTCCATAGAGAGATATTTAGCAAGCACATTACCTCCTGGCCCAGCAGCATCCAAGCCTCCGCTTGATCCTGCTGCCTCTCGCACCCATATCAATGGTTTCTCTCATTCCTACTGCTATGACATCACCATTGCAGATGGGGTGTACCGGGAGAAATGCCACCTGGCTCCAGAGCTAAATTGTTTGGTGTATAAAAATACTTTACACTGTGGCTTACAGGTGAAAATCACCCAGTGTTCCTACATGTACAATGAGAAGAGACTTTGTAACGGATTTCTATGTATTGAACAGCTCGAAATCCTTGGTGAGTCAAATCTAGCTGGTGCTCTATGGGAACAAAAAGAATACAATGAAAAGTCCACATCACCTCTGAAAGGCGACAAGAAACACTATCTCCCATTGTGGAATAATGAGGATCCATATGGGGACATGTGGGTAGAAAAGACGGCTTTGCAGGATGCCTGCGTGGATGGTAAGTTCTGTTCCACAGTGGCAAGAGACTGTGGTTGTCGGTGCAAGCCAGTGGCAAGATTTAAGTCAAATGTTAGTTTATCAGAACTGGCATTCTCGTTCTTGGATTTAATTTCCCATGCTAATATGTTTTCAGTACTTACTCCACCCATAGTTGTCATATTGCTTTTAACATTGTGTTACTGTTTGTGTGCTAATTTGCAAACTGATTTGAGATTTTTTTGTGAGTAGTAAAACAAATGTTTTTAGTAATAGTAATAAATTACAGCTGCCACTGATGATTTGACATTACATGAACTGTGCTATTTAAATTATGGATTGAGGTTAGGAGTGATATCACAAACCAAAGTGAATTGTGGCGTACAGTCGAAAGGGTGTAAATCTTGAGATGCTTCTCTTGGTTTATGTAATACCAATCTTTGGTGTTAAAGCCATTTATGCCCATTCTTGCTCTGAGTTTAATGGTTTAATGTTTTTCAGTTTAATGGTGTCTGTCTTCATTTCTTACTTGAGCATTTTACCATGTATTCACCGCTTTCAAAATTCCCAAGGCAAAAGTGTTTCCTGTATTGTGTTGAGAAGGTGCTGTGCTTTTACTATGAGTTGCTATGCTTCATGGCCTCATAATGGCCCTGTTCAATGTAAGGTCATTTAAGTTAACTTGGATGGAACCTGTTTAAGACTAAGGGTGCTTCTGTACCTGCCGCCGAGAAACAGATTTAAGAAAATCTATTTCCCTGTGATCCGTCCTCCCAAGGATCCGTCCGAAATAGGGACGGATCCGAGGGGACCCCACGCGTCTGCACACGTGCGGGGAGGACGGATCGGGCCAGCCAGATCCCCTGGGTGCTGTGCAGAGGTCACAGCACCCACTCCAAAGGGCATCTGGCCTCCCGCACCGACGTCGATGCCCCCAGAGCCATGGGACTGGAGCATGCAGCTGCCAGTCACCTTGTGTTTCCACCAGTGCGCAGCGCACGGGGGAAGGGGCGGAAGGAGGCACAGCAGCCTCCTTCCGCTCTTCCCAAGATGGCGGCCACAAGCACATCCGGCCCCTCTCCTCTCCGTGTGCAGAAGCGTCCTGCTTCCGAATGGATCGAGACGAGGGGCCAGACGGAAGACCTAATTTTCAAGGTCTTCCCAGAGGCTGGATCTTTTGGCGGCGAGACCCCATTAAGAACAGGTCTAGCGTGCCAGAGTGAGGAAGTGGCCGCCGCGAAGGGTTCCAGATTCGGCCTCCAGTGCGGAAGGTAACTTTTCTAAGTGTTTTAATGTGTTGTTAATGTGTTCTTACAGCCAGTGCGGAAGCATCCTAATAGTTCTTCACACACACCCTTTTCCTCAACTACTATATTTCACTTGCCAAAGTATCTTTTGTAGTGCTAGTAAATGGGGTTAACAAAGTCAATACTGTCATCTATACCTAAGTTTTAATCCCTCTTCAGAGTGAAAGTACATTAACTAGTGTCTAGTCACTTTCTTTCCGCATTATCTAATCCAAGGATGGATTTTTTGAATTAGATAATACTGGGAGGGGAAAAGAAGCTTGTTTTTTTCCAGATGCGTTCTGTCACTTTGAAAGTAGGCTGAAGCTGAATTAAAAGGTGTAGATGGGTCCTTAGTTACTTTTGTCTTTCTTGTTTGTTAGAATCCAGGCTAACTACCCTGTCTAATCTGGAAATGTGCTTCAGAAACAAAATCACTTTCCAACCATTGCTTGTTAGAATTATGCACAAGGCAAGATTGCGATACTATGGGAAACCAGAAACCAAACTTGATATGCCATATCAGGTAGGAAATCTACAGGCTTTGTGTTTAGTAGGAATTTAAGTGTCTTGTCACATGCCTAGTGTGATCTGGCACAAGTTTTCTTGTACAGGTAAGTCTTACTTTTTCATACAGTGTGATGAATCATTTTGTTCGTGAACATCTGTTACAAGGCACTGCAATTGTTAAAAGCTTACACAGGCTGCATTCCCACTTGACTTTTTACAATCTGGGTTGAACCTTTTAAATCTGGATTCAGGACTGAGAACACATTCTGGGTGTTCCCATTTCATTGAGCATAACATGGGCTGAATCCGAATACTGGTGTTCCCACTCAGACCACAGAAAAACCCAGCACAGAGAAGCAGGACCTTCCAACCCCTGTTAAGCCTGCCCCGCAGAATCAGCTGAGCTTCTTTTTTCAAATCGGAAGCTCCCTCCCTGCCAATTCTCCCTGTTTGTGCTTAAACAGGGGAACCAACAGTGCAAATTCCCTTCACACAGAGGGGGCAAGAGAGAGGCTACTTTTCAGTTTCCCTCCGTTTCCCTCTAAAATGCAGGTACTCTGCTTATCTACCCCTGCTGCACGAGCCTTGCAACAATGTGTTATTTGAAGCTTGAGTTTTTAAAAAAACCTTTCCTGCTGCCATCTCTCCTAATTGCAAGAGTTTCCTTACTACAATTGTATCTTTTGAGGCTGGATGGTGCTATAAAAAAAACTTTCTCCTCTTGCAATAGTGTTCTGTATCTCTTTGATTGCCCATTGCAATCAACTAGAAGCTGGTCATAAACTCAGTGGCTAAGCAACAACAAAACATTTTTGTTCATCCTGGCATTGCCCCGACTGCCCTTTGAGTTTATAATCCTGTATTCTTTTTTTTTCTTTGAATATTTTTAACATTATATGTATTTTAACATTTTTAATTTTATACATGAGTTGTATGTATACATTTTAGTACCAGCTTCTAGAAGGCACAAGTATACTCAGAGTTGGGACCCTAAACATCCTCAGTGAAGGATTTTTCTCACAGTTTGTGTCCTATAGATCCTCTCCCTTTTACATGAAGTTGCTGAAAGGTCATAGCATATTCCTAATTCTTTTCAGGCCTATTTTGAAGTAGCTGATCATTCTGGCATGATGTCAATGGTGCTGTGGAACTCCTTGTGCCCTGAATGGTACAACAGTATGAAGACTGGTAGTGTGCTGCTGCTTGAACAGTACACAGTCAAACTCAGTTACCCTTACAAAACCCAACCCACTCCAGGAGATTTGCATATGAAGAGGTTTTCTACAATAGGTTAAGTATTCAAGTGTGAGTTGTTCAATAATGCTATGCTGAACGGTGTGTGTAAACTGAAACTATGGGGTATACCCAAGTGGTTATTTGTGTCTAAATAGTTCTTGTTTTACTTAAAACACTGATACTGTGTTTTTCAAGAATTTCAGCAAACTTTGCAAACAGTAACAAATCAATAAAAGTAAGCATAAAAACAGTAATTTGGGTTAACTCTAAAGGGAGATTCTGTAAGAGAGCCTTGGTGAGGTATGAAAAGCTAGCAAAAGTCTAAGCACAGAGATGTTTGGAATATTCATCAGAGTTTCATGTCTATACAGTTTCCCTTTCCTTTTACCCAGTTAGACCTTCCTTGTTTGTTTTGGGGGTTCTTTTGGATTATGCTGGGATATAATGCCTCTGGAATTATTGCATGTTTGCCCAGATGGCAGGCCAACAGCAGAGGGTCCCACAGTAGCACAACATGTACATCTGGGTATTTTGATAACACAGAATACTTGGAAGTGAGCAATCGCCACCCTGTGCACATGTGCATCCACCAGTTTCGGCTGGGTTTGGCCCCATATGTGAACGGTGGCCATTCCCAAGACGATGGAGTCCAGTAGCATGGATCCAGACTAGGTAAGTGCTCTCACTTTTTAGGTAAACTTGGGTTGGGAGTTGATTTCCCCACAGTAACATTACTGTTGGATATCACCCCAGTCCCTACTGTAGCCACGGGGTTTTTAAATTTCATGCCAAAAACATTGCATTCAGCCAAACAAGCTGTAAGATGGACAAACATAATGGATAAATGAGTTTTACACTCAGTCTCAACACAGCCTTTCTGTATTTAATGCAGTCCTGGAAATTTGCAGTAATGTTATTTGGCTTTTTCAAAGGCACTCTTGACTTGGCAATCCATCCTTAATGTCTTTGCCTTGCATTTCTTCACTGGTTCTGATGCACATGAGTAGCCATAGGCCTTTCTGGTGCCACAAACCAACCATTTTCTCTGTAGGTAGAAGTTAGTTCCTTGAAAAAAAGGTCATGGGAACTAACCTCAGCATCAATCAAGTGGTGATTGTATTGGAAATACCACAGTTAAACTTGGAATGAAAAAAATGCTAGAATAATACTTTGGGGGTTCAAAATAGTAGGATTTCTGTGCGCATGTTCAGTGATGATGCAAGGGAAGAAAGGAGAGGTTTTTCTTCATTGGCTACAAAAATAATAATAATAATGCAAACCCTTATTCGTCCTGTTCCTAGTGCTCTTGGTTTACGGCAAAAACCAAAATATTTGAGGGAGGGAGAACTTACTGATGCCTATATGGATTTGGACATGCTTTAAAATTTGCAGGGAACTTTGTAATGCTGCCAGGTGAAGTTTAGGGAAGGTAGCATATGAAAAGGTTTTATCAGCAGGGGCAATGCTCTCCTGCAGATTTAGTCTGATTCTTTCTGTGGAGATATATCTACTTCTGGGTGTTATGGCTGCTTGGTAAATGCTAATACTTCATGGATAGACTTTAGCTTGCTTATCCTGTCCACTTCCAATCTGTTTTACTGCCTGTTTTGTCACATTTTGGATTTTTATGCATTTCTGATCTGCATCTGTATTAATAGTAAATGTACTGTAAGATAAATGACAGAAATATCTTAATTTTATATATAGAGCTATAGTGCAGTGTAGTCAATAAGCTGTTGATTCTATCCAGTTTGACAGTAATGCTAATTTTATTTGAATGCTTCTTCTTTTACCATCTCAGTAAATTAGTGAAACTGAATTCTGTCTTTCTGCAAGTGCTAATAGAGTTCACATAATAACTGAGAAATTAAAAAATAATATAGAAGAGAGAAAAGAGCCAAGTGAAATTATTTAATTGGCACCTGTTCTTGTTAGTCAGAATTTCTGACTAAAGAACATAGCTTCTTATGGCATGAATGCAGTGCTCATCTAGTATGTAAAATATCTAATTATCTCTCATTTATAGCTTTTTTAATTTAGCAAGTAGTGTTTTAAAATTCACTTTAAAGGCCTCCTATAGAATGTTGGTTTAACTATTTTGAGTCCCTAATAAAATCAGAGATTAGCACTGCAGAGCTATCTTGTACAGTTGTCTACGGGATATGTGTTTAATGTCTTGTTTGTATATGGGTTTTTTTAATTGTAAGCTTCCCAGAGGATATGGGGCAGGATATAAACATTTTAAATAAAATAAATAAATGCTTGATTTTCTCATTTAGGCTGCTTTCAGACAGCATAAGACAGTACAGGATCTAAACAAGTGAGCCAGTTTGGTCTTGTGGTTAGAGTCTCAGACTGGTTTAATTCTGCACTCCCCCGCTAAGCCAGCTAGGTGACCTTGGGCTAGTCATAGCTCTCTTTCAGAGTTCTCACAACCCCCCTACCTCACAGGGTGAATGTTGTTGGGAGAAAAATAGAGCTTTGTCCGCCATTTCGAGTCCTCTTAGGGGTGAGAAAAACAGGGTTTAAAAAAAGACTCTGCTTCTTCTCTTGTCAAAACCTGATACATGCAAGGAGTAACCCCCAGCTGCCTCAGTAACTAGAGCTATTATGGAAGCCCAGGGCCATCGCTGGATTTCCTGTTTCAGCTTTGCAACACATTCTTAAAATCCGGTCTCAAAATATATTTTGCATCTGGAGGCAACCTTAGTTCCAGAATAATTACTGAAAATGAAATCTGTACATTGATTATGTTTTAATGCAAAGTGTTTGCTTTCATTCATACTGGAAATAATAGTTGTTACTCGGGGTGTGCATGAATATTCAAAGGTATTTGAAATTTGATTGAATTCATCCGAATTTCACCATTCGAATTTGAATAGAATGTCCATCAATTTGAATTGAAGATTCGAACAAATTTTTGAATTTTGGATCTATTCGTTCAAATTATCTGGACATTTATATGTGTATGAGTTCATACACGATGCGGATTTGCAGATATGCATCTTTCTCACATCCGTACACATTTCTACGGATCTGTATGGGACTAAAATCGGTTGCATACAGGGTAACTATGGGATGCATATGGACGTATACAGATGCGTTCGGGATGCGTAATACATACGGGCACATACAAATATCGACATTCGTAAGTGCAAATTCGAATTGAAAATTTGAATGGATTCAAATTTGTTTAATTCTAATTGAATTTGTTTAAATTCGAATTTTAAAGATTCGAATTGTATTTTTGGATGTTCAGTTCAAATCAAATCCCAAAAATTGCATTTGTGCACACCCCTAGTTGTTACTAGCCACACTTGGAGCCCTTTAGTAAATGAGATACAGCCAGACCTTTGAAAATACTTATCATTACTTTCTACAACTTATTTAATCAAATAGTATCAGTTCTTCCTGGATACATCCTTAAATATTTATGGTTTTATTGACAGGCTTTCAGAAGCTCCTTATATAAGGACCTACGGTATTTCATTAGTGCATTAGAGGCAAGTGGTTCATCAGATTTGAAGCTATTTTATAAGCAATTTCCACCAAGCAGTTTTCTTCCCTCTGTGTGCCAAACATAGTCAATCTTCATAACATGCATTGCTGCCAGAGAAGTACCAGTATGTTTCTCCTATGCATAATCTTGTGCAATTTATGATCTGGATGATTTTGGAGGAGAAGGAGGACGTATTAGAAAGAGGTGAAATGAAGCTAATCAAAATATATACATTGACTATTTAGGATTGCTTTTATAGCATCCTATAACCATGCTTCATATTATAATTTTGTTCTCTTAGCCTTCTCAGTGGAATAAGGTGGGTGGTTGTATGCAAAAATCACTAATACCCAAGTTGCCACAGTTTCAAAATTGGTTATTAAATATATCTTCATGGTTAATTCTATTCTAGAAATTTCACTAAATGTTCGAGACCCTGAAGCTAAAATCATCCTGATTCCAGAAACTAAAGTTAAAGCAGAATGGAAACTTCCTGAAGTTAAATATCGGTTTATAACAAGGTTATTCTTTTTCTATATCTTTTTCATTCTTCAATCAATTTTAACGGGAATAGATGGGCCGGAAATCAACCTAGCAAAGAATGGGGAAGGAGAGTGGAGAGGGATAAAAGAGAAAATTAAACTTGTCATTGAGGAATGAATTAGAGATGAATTGCCATTTGCACACTAGTCCTTAGGTTGGAGAGACAGGCAGGAATCCTCTAAAGCAGAGGTGTCAAACTCAATTTTGCAGAGGGCCGGATTAAAAAAAAAAAGTACTGTCAGGGCCAGGGGGCGTGGCCAGGGCGTGGCCAGGGTACAGAGGAGGGGCTGGGGTGTGACCGGGTGCATGGCTAGGGCACAGAGGAGGGGCTGGCTGTCCATGGCAGTGCCCGTGCACTTGGGCAGTGGAGGGTCCCACCGCTCGCTCACCTCACCTCACCTCACCTCCTTCACGCCCAAGGAGGACAGCGGTGGCGGGCGGTGGCGGCGGGCCATATCTTTGACATCCCTGCTCTATAGGTCATTTGCAGGGAGTTGAGAGCAGTTGAAGGTTTTGCCTTTGCCTTCCACTTGAGATGTACTTAAGCAATTGGTGGGCCACTGTGTGAGACAGAATCCAGCAGGGCTCCTCTTATGTCCTTATCTCATGTTCTTCTGGTCATAAAGTATAGATGACTGTACTAAAAGCAGGGCTCTTCTATTTCATTTCTGCATCAGTCATCTAAAGCATTATGTAATAAATACTCCATATTCTTTTTTGTCTTTTCCAGAGCAGAGTTAAATAGCTTACCAAATGCTTATTCCTGTGATATTATTGGGCTGGTACAATACGTAGGAAGGACGGAACGCACAAGAAAAAAAGGTTCCTTTAAAGGCTTTTGTTCATATATTAGTTCTAGTATATGGTTAAAAGATTCACTCTCCTTTTCATTGTCTTTACAGAGCATGGAGAAGATTTCTGGATCCATCGCTGGGTACATGTCATTGATGGAACCTCAGAGCAACCCTTCGTACTAGAACTGTTTGCTACATCTCAGCCAGATATATTTGAACAGATTCAGCCAAGTATATATTTTAAAGATATTTGGGCTATTATGTTTGTTTTCCTTTTAAAGACCAGTTTTAATTTCTGAACCTGCAAGTGATTGCCCAAAAGAAGAAGAAGAAGAGTTGGCTTTTCTACCCCGCTTTTCTCACCCATTTAAGGGGACTCAAAGCGGCTGACAAAGCTTTCTGTTCTTCTCCCCACAACAGAGCACCCTGTGAGGTAGGTTGGGCTGCGAGAGCCCCAGAGAGAGCTGTGACTAGCCCAAGGTCACCCAGCTGGGTTTGTGGAGGAGTGCGGAATCAAACCTGGTTTTCCGAGATAAGAGTCCAGTACACTAACCACTAGATGAAGTGCTCCTAGAGCCTGTTCCTGCTTACCTTTTAGTGAGCAGCCGTCTGCTCACTAAGGAAGTACATCTGCACTGGAGAGCCATGGCAGCTCTCCAGAAATTTCTGCAGACTCCCCCAAAGCCCTCCTCCAGCAGTGGACTGCTAAAAAAAATAATCCACACACTTACCAGGCATGGCTAGCTTGCTTCTGGTTTCTGTGTCCACACCCTCTTGTGGGTGTGGTTCAGCGAGTGGGGGTGGCAGTCCAACTTGTGTGCGGCATTCAGATTGCCTGGTCTCACAGCCATTGCCATGTTGTTCCGGCCTGCCCCGGCCATCCACACTTTCAGTGCTCCTGGCTCAGTATGGGATTTTTCCAGCACTTGAAGTATGGATGGGCACTTTCAGGTAAGTGCAAAAAGGCCCCTAGACTCTCATAATTTGGTGGCCAGAGTTTGTATAACCACTATGCTATAAAAGAAGACTGGGGGCAATATGAGAAACAATGCCCTGCCGTGATATTCAAAAGTAGTTATGGACTTGCTGTAACAGTCGGTTACAGTATTGTGTTCCCCATGATCACCAGTCAAATTCTATAGAGAGTCTCATGGTGACCCCCTGTGCTTGTTTATATAAATGGGGATGTACTTTCCCTTCCCACTTGTTAACTTCAGCAGCTGGATTTCTTAGTTGCCTAGTTAGCTCAGCAAAATAATCACAAGAGACTTGCATGTTCAAGTGTTCTCTTTTCAGTAATGATAAATGTGCACAGAAAACTCTTCAAATAAAAGTACTCAGCCAGGAACACTTTTTCCTCATACTATTTTCTGCATTCACCTATGCTTTCGCTTTGCCTAGCCTGAAGTCCAGTATGATCGAGCCTCTTCCAGTTACTAGCTTGTGATCCACAGAATTTTCTGAAACATTTTTTGTGTGTCAGCTGATAAGAAAGGACAGAAGTTTTCAACCAACTAAACTCTGAGTGTACTAGAAAGCAAAAACAATGCATTTCAAACAAATAAGTAGTTATTGGCAACTTTTGTTTTAGTATGTCATATTTCAAAAAGTACTTAGATCCATTACACGCAATTTAACACTTACAGTTTTATCTGTAATTGTTGGTACACAATATCTACACGAAATACACAGTAACAGTTTCCAAGAATAATGCAAGTTCCTTTGAATTTTCAGTGACATATTTAGTATGTACACAGATGAGGGTGATAAGAGATGCAGCTGAGAATGATTCTGGTACTGTTTACCTGACAACTTCTAATGAGAGCCAGATATTTATTACAGGTGAGTAATATGTATTGCCTGTTTTATTTTAGTTGAATACTGCTTCTAATTCAAATTTTTATGTTAGATTTGATCAATTCTATCCTGGGGTGTTTGGTTTTTTTCTCTGTTACACACTTGGGCTGCATCCAGACTTCTTGATGCTGCACATTGGAATGCACAGCCAGTATCGAGCTGCCACACATGACGGCTGATACTTCGCAGTGGTGGCTCTTTATAGTGACACTACTGCAGATTTACTTAATGCTGATATAGCAGCATTTGCTTTGCAGCATTAAGTAAATTTGAAGCTTCCTGCCAGTCCGGATAGGATGGCGAGAAGAGCCAACGAGAGGTGGGATGGCAGCTCAGCTCCCATTGGTTGCCCCATCCCACGTGATGCGCACCTCACCCGGTTTGACCACGCATGCCAGTCTCAGTTCTTACAGCCTCCAAGCAGGGAGCTAAAGAGGCTGCTTTTAGTGTGGACAGTGAGTCATCAATTCGCAACAGGTAAGCTGCAGATTTTTATTCTAACTGCAAATTTAATCCGCAAGTTTGGAGGGGAACATGAGGACTGTTTAGTGACCTGTAGGCTGTGCTGTATAGAAGCCTAGCATGGTACAACCACATTTGAACATTACTGCTGCAATCAGTTGTTTCTTTTAGGAAACTGCCATTTTTGTTCCCCTGCTTTTTTTAACAGGGTGCCACAAAGGCCAACCATACACAAAAGATGCCAAAGTGAAGAGTTTTATTGAGTGGATGAAGTCTCAGGAAGAGGCCTCTCATATGGACAGAGCTGCCATCGGGGGCTATTATCCTTTTCCACCTGTTCCGGATACATTTATGAAATATTGTAAAAATATTAAAGGTACTGCGTACCATAGTATTATACTTGGTTAATTCTACTTTCCACATTTTGATTAACTTAGTTGATGGGCCGTGAAACCCCAACCACAAATTCTGGATACACTCAGCTGATCAAGATGGGCCTTTTTCTGCACAGGGGCTTATTCTGGATTGAATGAGGAACTAGAGGCCTCAGGCCTGACCTAGTCTGCACCAGCAAGCAGATATTCTCGGATATAATCTGGAATAAGGCCTAGTATAGAAAGCTTGCTCACATCGCCACTCAGCCCAGTAAGCCAGCTGGAGAGGGAGGGGTCTTGGGTGTGGCCTTCTGTTACAATAGGCCATTTCCAGTACTGCTGGGTACTTCATCTTCTCCAGATCTGCAAGTAAAGGCCAATTTTTCCTGACCTTTTCAGAACTTGGCCACCTTGTACATGTGCCCTTAATAAAGTATTGCCGCTGTAAAATGCTTCCAGCTGAGTTAAGGGGTTTGGGGTTGGAGTTGAAAATGTCTACCTTGTACCTAAGGTGCTCTTCCTCCTGACCTCTAGGCAAGAGTGAGGCCCTGTATCATTTCAACACAGGGGCCTGTGGAAATGCACTGCCCCAGAGATGGAGGAAATGTGCCCATTATGTACAACAGATGATACTTAAGGAAGCCATTTCCAACTTAAACCATTTGAAACCGACTCTAATGCTGTTCCTATAATGTAATATGCTCACTTAGGAGTCTCCACTTGTTCATGAATTTTATTCAGTGTTTAGTTCAAAATAGTAGGGGGTTGTGGAAGTGGTTTTTTTTTAAAAAAAGAGTCACAGTCCAGAGAAAGAACAATTAATTTGTGCCCCAACTGTATGAATATTGATCTTCGTGGTGGCACAGAACAGAAACAAGTGTTCTGGAAGTATCAAATGAATGCTGATCATTTTCAGCAATTTGTACTTTCGAAACTGGTGACATGTTCTGCTTGAAGTTTCCTGAAAGTTTGCTCATCTCAGTGGTTTTGTGGATGAAAATTCCTTAGGTATTTTTGTGTGATGCTTTAGGAACATTATTTTACTATTAAATTCCTTAACAATTCTTTAAGAATGCAGTATTCATACTTGGTGGCGGTATTGTTTCTGTAAAACTAAGAGTTGGGGGATTTACTCTTTGCAGTTGAATCAGTTTTGACAACCATCAGTGGAATGAAGAAGGAGATTGAAAGCCTGCACTACAGGGAGCACAAACGCCTTGCTATTCAGGGGATAATTAGTGCCATAAGATATGTCAGCTGTAGAAATATATCTCAAGATGCCTCAGGAGTGCAGCCAATGCAGGTATGGTGCCCTAGAATTAATAGGGTAGTACTTGGGATAGCATGATTGTAATTACAACTGAGATCTTCTGCCTATGAATCCAGAAAAACTACAGATAAAGTTTCTTGATTAACATTTGAGTTTGAAAGTCAGTTTAGCTTTCAAAAGTTTTAATGACTTAGGTTTTATGTGTGTGTTTTTTTGAGAGAGCATTTGGGTTGATCTATTTAAAATTTTATACATTTATGAGAATAAAGCAGCAGAAATTGGAAAATTAATTAGATGTTTTGAATTCTGGTAATTAAAAGCAGCACATGTTTTTCTAGCAGGCCACATCTAAGACCACACAAATTTTCTGTGAGACAGTCTTTTCCCTGGTGATGCCAGAGTTGATTCACATTTATTTCTGCTGTTCTTTTCAGTAACTTGACAGTAATTAAGAGTCATTGTCTTTGGACTGAAGTGATGATGCCTCCCCCATGGTTTAGTCCTTGTAGCCTAATATGAATTCCTTGTTACAGGCTCCTGCCTCAGATTGTGACCAAGCTAAGGAGAAAAGCAGGCATCACCAACAACAGACCAGCAAAGGAAGTTCTTTGCAGAAGTCGCTGTCAGCACAGCAACAGCAGACCACGACCAGAAAAGGACGGGGGAAAAGGAAATCTGAGACTGCAGAGTAAGCAGTTTTCAAAAAATAAGATATACTTTGCTTTTCTTTTTTGGTGACATTTGCTCATTAGATCAGAAATTGTTCCTGTTAAGTTTGCTTAGAATAGGCTTGGGCAGAATTTATCCTGCTTAATTTCATTTACAGTATGCTTTTTAAGAGAGATCTGTTAAACCCATTTAACATGTAGACAACAGAATCGTCTAACATGCAGCATTTGCCCTCTAACTGGTCACATTGATCTACTGTTTGTTCATGGATTAATTCCGTTGTTTCTTATCCTCAGAGACAGCTGTCCTTTTCTTTTCTTCCTTCTTTCCCTTCTAATTTATCTCCAAAGTTCTGGTGTTATTTGGGTAGGTAAGGCATATCTGTTTATAGTGTCCAAACTGTCAAAGGTTTTCATAATTTGAAGAACGTTTCCTTTTTGTTGACCTTTTCCATATTCTCAGTTTTCTTCTACAGAAATTCATTTGTTGGCAAATCCCCAAATTTCTTATACCAGCTTGGTCTAGTGGTTAGGGAGCCGGACTCTTATCTGGGAATACCAGGTTTGATCCTGCACTCCCACATGAAGCCAGCTGGGTGACCTTGGGCTAGTCATAGCTCTCTTCTGAGCTCTCTCAGCCCCACTCTTCACAGGGTATTCTTTTGTAGGGAGAAGAATAGAAAGCTTTGTCAGCTGCTTTGTGTCCCCTTAAATGGGTGAGAAAAGTGGGGTAGAAAAGCCAACTCTTCTTCTTCCACTCTTTTCTATGCATGAACTTAATATTAGCACTGTTAATATCATGAAACTTGCTAAACCTTTATGTTTTATCTGTTGATTTTCTTCGTACCATGCAAGCAAACGACATAGTCTGGGTACAAGCACTGCTTTTTATTTTATGATTCACCACCACCACCATTTCCCTGATAGCTATCAACCAAGAGAAGCAGAGGTTTTGAGCATTCCCCATGCATGTTAATGGATGAGGTGTCATCTTTTAGCATGGGGACCAAGACTTGGTCCATTTAAAGCATTACACAATACTGCTTAGTAAGAATCAGCTGTAAAGAGCGATGGAGAATATATATTGTTAAAACCAAGTGTTGCCAGTTACATAAATCACCATTTATTTCCTTAACGGAATAAAAATCTGAGGGCCTTTTCACACTTAAGTAAAAGGGGAGATCTGGGGACACTCTGGTACGGAGCATTCACATGGCACATAGCTCCTCCAGCATGGACCATTCCCAGCCCAGGTAGTTGTGGACCACTAGAAAGCACTTCAGCTTTACTAGCAGCCTCTGTGGCACTATTAGCTTAAGCTAACACACGCCCTTCGCACTGCTCCCTTGCGATGGGTGTGTGGGGAACGCCTGGCCCTTGTGATAGTGAGTTGATTGCTGCATTTGTCCTTACCCGGCACTTAGCGAAGTGCCAGGTAATTTTGGGACGGGGCAAGCATTCGAAATGCAGATGCCCACCACCATCCCTGATCTTCGCTTCCCTGGGACACCGCAAAAAGGCCGTATAAGTATTTTCTGTGTTCATAATAAAGAAAATCCAGCTCTCTTTAGGAGAATTAACGCTGCATAATAGAGTAACATGAACTCATTGCTTGTTTGAAGGACTAGAAATTATTTTCCTCTTGAAAAATCATACGTCACAAGATCAGCTGTCAAGAAAATCATGTAAGTAGTGAAGCCTTTCTTCTCTGTAACTTGTTTCCATCTGATATAATTTTCAAAATCTGTAAGATCCCAAGGTTCCAAGCCTGTCTGTTAAATGCAATCTAAATAGAGTAATAGAAAGGCTGTTAGCATTTTCTTTTCACTGTGAAATAGCTTTGATTTTTTTTTTCATTTCAAGCTGTTAAAATACTGATCCAGACTAGGGATGTGCACGAATGGGGTGGTTTTTTTTTTGCAATTGAATTGAATATCCAGACATTCCATTTGATTGTTTAGAATCCGAATGCAACAAAATCTGATTTGAATCAAATACATCTGGGTCTATTCATTTGAATGTCAGATTCAAATCTGAAGATATGAATGTCGACAACATTTGTATGTGTTGTACATATCTGTACGCGTTTCATACACATCCCGTTTTATCCCCATATGCATCCCATTTTCATCCCGTACTATCAGCGCAAATGCATACAGATACATATGAGATTTGTACAGATAGGTATGTGATACATATGTATCTGTGCTTTAGAATATTTCAAATAATTCAAATGAATGTTTTGGAACATTCAAAATTCATTCAGATGTTTAAATTCGAATGTGTAGATGTTCTATTTGAATTCGAATGTCCACATTCAATCAAATTTCGAACGTTTAGAACATTCATGCACATCCCTAATCCAGACTAGCTCAGTGATGTCTGTGGATTTGAATATGTGTAGTACTTATCTGCAGTAATATATATTTACCAGAGTTCATGAAGTCTGTAGCTTAGGTGCAAAATGTTAAAAACCTGGGATTATGATTCCTAAATTTATAGATTATTCATACTTCTTTGTCTCATAAGGAAGTAATTTCTTCCATCTGGAAGATTTATGCAATAAAGGCAAATTCATTGTATTGGTTTTTGCTCTTGAAAGAAAGTTGGCTGGCATTCAATGCATAAATGGCAAACAGTTCAGTTCAGTACTGTACTTTCTGTTTCAGTAAAGGCAACTGTTACAGTGTAGTTTATAAACAAAGTCTTGCTTATCCACACTTGGAAATAAAGTTGCACATATTTAACAACCAGTTAGATTAATGTGTTAGATAATGTCTGAACATTTGAGACAGCACTGTGAAACTGTTAATATGTATCAGATTGCAAACATCCAACATGCTGCTGCAATATGTTCCTAAACTACAACAAAAGTCTGCATTGTGAGTAATTGAACCAATCCATAATCTACTTTGTCTCAGATTCTGTTTATAATCTCTTTGATGGGCCTGTGATGCAAAGCATATAAAACTAAAGAATATCTCCTCTTTGATTTTAAGACTCTTGGGAAACCAAGGCTCTGGTCGCCATATTAACCATCAGGCTTAGCATTTAGTGTTATTAAGCTATACATTACATCCAGAAGTCTTTAAAAATACAAGACAGATTATTATACTTAAAGAATTATGATTAAAAGAATAGCATTCAGACCCTGGATAAACAGTAATTGAAATAATAGAAACAGCACCCTACTCATATGACTGTATTCAGAGCCAGGGTTGTAGAACAGTTTTGAGGTTCTCTTGCTAGGACAAACGTTAGTTAAAACTAGACATAGTTTAGATTGGGGATGTGCACAAATGCAAATTGTGTCATGGGTTTACCATCAAACAAAACATCCATTTGTTCAGTTCAGCAGCAAAGTGGATAATCAAATAAGTGGTTATTTATATTCATTTCTGACCTTCTTTGAAAACAAAATATGCACTTTTTTCCCTATTGAAAAAAGACCTTTTCAAGAGCAAATTGATTTGATTGAGTTGCTTGTGTTCATGAGTGGGAGGCTGTTTTGGCTCAAATGCATTTCTGGATATTCAAAGAACTGTATGTTCAGTTCAATGTAAGCGTTTATGAACACAGACTGATCAAATTTTCAAATGCAAACTACTTTGCATATCTCTAGTTTAGATATAGTGAGAAACCATTAATAACTCAATTAATAAAAGTTCTGTTGATATTCAATATGATACTTGGTTTGTGTGACTCCTTTGAATTGTGGTTTCATGCCCTTATTTGCAGCCAGTCTTTAAGAATAGTTTCGATAATGTCTAGGGAATTTGGGGCTCTTTCCGTGAGAGAGACACTAATTTATAAAGAAATCCCAGCTTGACAACATCAGATCGGCCGATACAGAAATTAAAAATTAAATGCTTAATATTTTACTCAGTTTAAAAAATACATTTTTGTTACTATAATACAGCATTTCACTTTCATATAATCAACCCATAGAAAACTTTTTTCTGAGCTATTTATCAGTAGTTTGAAACCCTGTTTTAGCCGTTTTAGGCTTTGAAATGAAAGCATTTAAGCCATTTTCTCTACTGCTTTCGATTGTACTTCTTGTATCACATTTACAACAGCACACTCTAGAGCTGTTTCTAGAAACAGCATGGAAATCCTGAGGCTTCTAACATTAGGTTGTGCTAGAGTCTCTTTTATTGCACTTAAAGCTTTTGGTAGACTAGAGAAAAGTTTCCTTAAAACATGCCTAGGTCCATTCTTTATGATCAATCCTGCTTTCTGGCTGTCTGCTTAAATCTGCCGTATATTTTTAAATTTAGTTTTATTATCTGATGTCATAATGTGTAAATAGGACCTGTAGCCAGAGGAGATATTTGAGTAATAAGTATATAAAATGAATTGCTTCAGGCAAGGACATCATTCCCACTTTTGTAAAAAATTAAGAAAGTTAGCTAGAAGTGTGTTCTGTGTTTATAATTATTCAAAAAGGATTCAAAACAATTTTATATGAGTGGTCTTTTATCATACCCCAAAGTGACCTTTTTGTTTTCACTTTTAAAAAGAAAGGATGGGCATTTGTGGAGGAAATGAGGCTGAACCTTTCCTACATACGTACCTGTATTTCCTGCTGTGTGAGACACACTGGTATATTAGTCACTCGTACCTATAATTTGGCAGGGAATAATTAAGAAAAATAAACTGTAAAAATAGAACACAGATGATTGTAGAAGAAAAAAGTGGCCATATATGGCAGGAAATCTGGTATTCTCGCAATTCAATGTCTCTTGGTAGACCTGGTAATAATGAAGACCTTTCAAAAGATTTCACTTTAGGGAATATTATAGAGCATAAATTGTTGTATTAGAATCTAGAAGATAAATTCATGGAGGACAGGTATATCAAAGGCTGGTTGCGGGGGGGGAGGGCAGGCAGGATGCTTCTAAAAGCCATTTGCAGGGAATAGAGAACAGGTGAAAGTTTTGTCCTTGAAGCCCAAAAGCAGTTGGTGGGCCACTGGGTGAGACAGGATGCTGGACTATATGGGCTGTGACTCAATCCAGCAGGGCTCCTCTTACGTTCTCATGTTCTTACGAGGGGGGTGTAAGGTGACTGAGTATTGTAATGCAGTTGTGTAGAATACGAACACCCACCAAGACCCACCTTCCCTACCAAATCATCTAAAGATGCAGTATTACTGAATTTGTGGGCACTTCTGGAGAAGGGGTTTTAACATTCTTTTCCGCATGTGATTTCCTCAATCCAAATTGCATTCCTTACCCTAAATAGCACCTTGTGCCTCCCCTATGCAATTCACACAACCCTAAACATGAGGCAATCAGCCAACAAAGTCCTGCCCTATATCCAAATGTCTTCAGGTAGACTACAGTTATAAAAAAAGTAGAAAATGGGGGCACTAAAAACACTGTGAGCTGAACAACCTTGTTAGAACAGCATGCTAATGCCTGTCTTTTTGGCATTAAGCATTAGGGAGTGTTTTGGCCATCATAAAATGCTGCATCGTGAGAGTTTGGTACCATAAAATGGTGTTTGATGCCGTGAGCCCAGCAGGATTTGAACTTCCAGTCTCAGCATTGTGTTGGTTTTCTTCATAGTTTACCCAATTTTCCGCAAGAAAATTCTCACAGCAGAAAAGAAGATGAAGACATTGTAAAGGCAACACAACCTTGTCAAAGTATGTATATTGTTTATTGAAAGCTACATAAGTGTCATTTAAAAAAAAAATCACATAATTCATTCCCTTAAGCACAGAGTGGAAAGTAAAGCCGTTACTATGCCTCTCTAATCTTTCATGTTAATGTGATATGTTGTTTACTTGGTAAGGTTTCTGGCTAAAGTATTGGTTTTGTATGTTGCTTAGCACCCTGGTGCTAAATGTAGAAGTTGTAGCAATAATATTGTCCAGGGCTTATCTTCTAATTGTAGTAACTGCTCTTCTTCTAGACCTTGCCAATAAGGGTGTATCTCATAATTGGGAATAATGAGATTTCAGCCAACAAGGACCATGTTTGTATAGGAAGTGATTGTGTTGGGTCTGTATTATAGTGTCATTTAACCCACTGTGATGTTATCCTAGAACGTAAAAAAAGCTGGTCTGGGATATATAGTTCCTTTTTGAAAAGCCAGTGGTTGCTAGATGAAATAGAACACACTTCTATCCCTCAGAGGAGATGATTATCTTTTCTGAGGTACAGTTGGTACAGTCAGTGATGTGTTTACCATGCCCAGCTGAAAGCATATTTTGTTTGCACAGACTTTTACTGATTAATGCCCTTTGAAAGGGGTGATTTAATGTTGAGCTACTTTCTGCCCACCCGTGCTGTTCTTATAGAATATTACAGTTTTTGTAACCTCCTACAGTTTGGTCTAGTGGTTAAGGAGCCAGACTCTTATCTGGGAATACGGGGTTCGATTCTGCCCTCCCCCACAAAGCCAGCTGGGTGACCTTGGGCTAGTCACAGATCTCTTCTGAGCTCTCACAGCCCTTCCTACCTCACAGGGTGTTCTGTTGTGGGGGGAAGAGCAGAAAGCTTTGTCAGCCTCTTTGAGTCCCCTTAAATGGGTGAGAAAAGGGGGGTAGAAAAGCCAACTCTCTTCTTCCTCTTCTTCTTCCTCTTCTAGAAGTCCTTAAATACCTGAAAGAGCTATGTTTAACTTGTCCATCTCTAAATTTCACTTTTCACTCATGATTCATTGGGAAAACAACATTATATTATGAAAGTAAATGACAATTAACAGTATATTTATTCGTTCCGTATTATTAGGTGCTGAAGATGCATCCAGTGATTCTGAAGGAGTCAAGACAGATAAAATTTGTCATAATTCTTGGGAAAGTGTTCTCTGGGCCACAGTTAAAGACAGTTTAACACAACACTTGCAGTACGGTAGCATTTTTCCAGAAAGCTTTCCTTTTAAATTTAATTACTTGCACAAAGAATTTCTTATGGAACAATGTAATCTTCAGGCAGCTCAATGCAAAGCAACAGCATACACAAAAGGCGTGAAAACAAATCACTTTGAGACTGCCTGTCCTTGTGAATACTATGAAGTTACTATTCTTGGTAAGTAGCCTTCAAAAGCAGCACTTGGTTCTCTCAAATTTGACAGATTAATGTTTTGAGGAATAACTGTTAGCCCAAAAATGAATACTTAACAAAATGTGGACTTTCTTGCTTTTGTTCAGGATCGCTCTTTTCAGAGATGGTTTCCATTTCAAAGTGGAAAGCAGTACGGTAGGGATAGGAGTAACCCTGGTTGCAACAAAGCGATTCCCTGCAAACAGACCCAGTTGGCAAGGTTTAGCTCTGATCTGGGCCTGACCTTAAATTCTTGGTTTGGTCTGGGGTGAGCAGAAGTTTGAGGAAAGCATCTACGCTCACTGTTTAGCTGGTACATTTTGGCCACGGTCACACCTTATAATTTCCAAGGGAGGAAGCCATATTGACTCCTCAGAAACCCCGCACCAAGCTGCATTCATGTTTTGTCCAAGGACTTTTCTGCCTGGAAGGGATAATCTAAATTTGAATAATACCAGCACTGAGGCCATTCTCTGAGGGTCTCCTTTAGACCAGGAATGCATGGGTTAACGCTCCAGCATTCCATCCAGGACGACCTTTACCACATAGCTATAAAGCTATAACAAGTGCCAGCTGACCAGTTTTTTCTTCATAGCTCCTCTGGGTGACCTTACTGAGTGTCAGCTGCTGGGATCTTTTGATCCAATACTTTTAATTGTCAAGCTAATTGCATGGATAGAAGCCCTCTGGTTAGAGCCAGCAATCTATCTCTGCCTGAGGTGAAGATCTCCAGGCTACAGGGCTTACCCCCAGAATTGGTAGCCTGATGCCAGGCAAAGGACTACTCCTCCCCGAAAATAGCAACAGTGCCCCCATGCACCAAGGCCGCTGTCGTCGTCGTCATCCCCCCCGGCCCCCGGCCATTCCATAAGCTTCAGCATGGCTGGGGTGGACCTCCTCTGCAGCCTGTCTGCTAGAGCTTACCTAAAACTTAAAAGGTGTCACTGCAGGCATAGTCACCTTCTATTTGGCTTTTAAGAACCTAAGAGGAGCCCTGCTGCATCAGGCCACAACCCATCTGGCTCAGCATCCCACCTCACACAGGGCCCACCAATTGCTTCTGGGCATCTCTAGCAGAAGACAAAGGCAAACTCTGCTCTCCACTCCCTGCAAACAGACCTTAGAGGCATCCTGCCTGACTTTCCAACTTGGAGGCAGTACCTTGGCATTCCTTCTACTAGCCATTGATACACCTGTCATCCACAAATTTGTTTAACCCTTCCTTAAAATGATCCACGCTTTGCACACAGGTAGTTATCACCACGCCACGGATACCATTTTCCTTTATATTAAAACTTTTCATCCTGGGAAAGGAACTGTTGGTGCAGAAGATTTAAATTGTAGTGGGAGATTTACATTGATACCACTGCCAGAGTGGATCTTCTAATCACTAGAAGCACTGTGGTCCTACTGGAGTGTTTACATCATAGTCATCAAATTTCTATACTGCTTTTCATTTTTAAAATCTCAAAGTCTACAACGGAAATAAAAACATGTTTTTATGTTTATAATTATGTTTTAATGTTTTACTCTTATTGTAACCTGCCCTGGGACCATTTGGTGAAGGACGGAGTAGAAATTCCTTAAATAATGAATAAATTAATAAATTAAAATCTATGTGGTCCAGGGAGGAAACAAGCATTTATACAAGGAATGTGTGAATAAAAAAGTAAGTCTTGAATAGGTTCTCTAAGTGTAGGAAACTCACACACAGTGCCAGGGGGTGGGGGGATTTCCAAAGGAAAGGGGCCACCACTGAGAAGGCCCAACTTCAAACCACAAAACAGTGGTATTCTGTATTCCTTGGGATTTGCAGTAAGCATTGTCTAGATGGTCCCAGTTACCAAAGAGCTGTTCCAGGGTTGGAAAATCCAGTTCCTTGCACTTATAAATAGCATGAGTGATTGTAGGTTTTGCTCGGTGCTAATAGGTTACTTGTTTCTTGTTCAGGCCTCAATCATGACGTTGCTGTAGATGTTGCCTACTTGCCTATATATTGTCCTGAGGAATGCCGCCTATTACGAGGAGAAAATGCACGTTACAATATGCTGCTACCACATACCACGGGGGACTTTAGTTGTAGGAAGCCTGTTACTAAAGAGTGGCTTTCTGAATTCTTTTCAGGTAGGAGTTTCCATGTGATGGTGATTTATTACTTTATCATCCACATATAGTTTGCAGATATTTACTATTTGGTACCTGACCAAATTTGTCTACCTTCATTTCCATAATAAGGAAAGAGTTATTCTAACTGTTACACGTCGAAATGTAACAGTTGAAAAGTCAACTCTTCTTCTATGATTTGGATTTCTAAGCCTGGCCAGCAGGGTTCTAGACCCTTTCTGCACAGACCATTAATCCAGAATTAAGGGCTCCATAGAGCTGATCTGCTCAGCTCTGTCTGCATGACCCAGATTAAGAAGGCCCTGTTCAGGACTACCAATAGATCCTTTGAGTCTCTATCAGAGCACCCTGGTTCTGGACTAGAGTGGGGTGCATTTCAGTGGCATGTCATAGTGTGCCACTGAAATGCGTCCCCCAGAGGCTCCAAACTTAGAAGCTTTCATTCTCAGAAGACTGGCTAGAGAAGGAATACCTAACCACGTGAGCCAGTGTGGATCAGTGCCACAGTGCAGATGGCGCTATTCCAGATTATGCCTTTGCGTGGTCGGAATCAGCAAGCCCAGCTGTCCCAGACCCACTAATTCTAACCACAGAGAGGTAAGTACAAGAATGGCCTTCGCAAGTGTTTTGGTTGCTATAGTTTGAAAACAGGCCTCTTTCACGCTCTCTGTACCTTTTGTGGAAGGTCTCATTACAAACAGGAATTAATGCTAATGTTCTTGCTGGCGTTAAAAGAAAACAGCAGCTAATATTTGCCCTCAGTACTAACATATATGTTCCTTCTGTGTTTGCACACTAGATGAAGTTGTGAAAGCAGCTACTGACCTAGAGAAACACCATGTTATCTGTATCCTGGATATCTGTTCTTTGGGAGAAGATAAAGTCGAAGTCTGTCTTAACAAAGTATATAAAACGACAGATGTAGAGTTAAGAGAACAAACCTAGTTTAACCTCGGCAGTAGGTTTGTATTGTTCAGCTACCGAAAGCAATAAACATGCAACAGTGACTGTACCCTGCCTTTGGTCTTGCAGAGGAGTCTGGATACCATACTCAGGGTCAATCTTGGCAGTTTGTATCCACACAAGCACCCTTGGTACCCCCACCCGTGCCGTTTAAGGGTCAGATGACAAAGGCTATTGCAGGGATAGCGCCGAAGAAGAATTATGCTTTTAGCTGCTGGCAGCTGATGACTAGAGCTCAAAATGTGGAATCGTTCTCTGGCTCTATAACAGTGCATTCTGAGCATTCCTAGGTGCGGGAAACATCATTGGTGGCTTTCAGGTGTAAGAAAACAGAGCAGAACGCTGCTGGAACTTCGACATGACGTGTCTTTCAGCCGCAGATCTGTCACATTATGAGGCCTCATCTGTCAACAAGAAGGCTGTGGAAGAAAAGTAGAGGTGCTCCAAAGAGAACCTCTTCTTTCCTTCAGGTGGTTCTCATAAAGACCTGGATTACATTTTCCTGTGCTCAGGCATCAAGGATGGCAATACTTTGTGTTGTTTTTCCTGAAGTTTCTGTACCTTCTGGTAATGATAGGCACAGAGACAACCTTCATGCCCAGTTTCTGCTGTTGAAACCAATTGAGCAGAAATAGGTGACATTCACATGCGGCAAAAGAAAGTGGCTCAAAAGCTGCTTACAGGTGGAAGTAGATATTCCCATCTTATCTATCATCCCCATGAAAGGGTAGCCCACTCTTGAGGTCCTTTTTTAACATGTGTGGATACAGCCACAGAGTTGCCAAGATCCACAAAAGCCATGGGTAACTTCGAGCCCTCTTTTCCACGTGTTCATGGACATTTGCAGGCCTTGTGTGACCCAACTGACATTTGTAGGAATTCTGATGGAGGAGGAAAGAACAAAATGGATGGAGTTAAAGGATAAAGAAGAAAGTGATGTGTGTTTAGAATGGAAGAGAGGGTGTACAAGTTAAGGCAGTTCTTGAGGAAGCCACTCACAGATTTAAATATATTATATTGAACTATGGCTTTGATATTGCAGTAATTCATTGATATTTTGATATCTCTGCTGGCCACATCATGAATTTTCAATTATTTGTGCGGGTTTTGTATGTTTTTATATTCAATAAAAATGCAGCACTAACTTGATTTTGGTCAGATGAAGCAAGTACAGAGACTATGTATTTATGTTGTGTGAAGATAAATATTCATAGGATGTCCATTGCTTAGTAAACTTATGGCCTGAACAACTATAGAGAATCATGGTAATCATGGGTTTTCAGGTGCCAGGAGGTTCTTTGTTACAGTTAAAACAGTCCTGTAGTTGATAAAAGTGAAATGATGTACATCACAAAGAGTAGTCATTACAGTAGGCTTTGGACTGTGAGCATGAACATATCTAAGGTTCGGTGTCCATAATTAAAGCAGTTCGTTGCCACCTTTTCTTAGATATTCTGCATATTCCCTCTGAACATTTTTTAGAATAAAATATTGTAATATATTCAGTTCATTTTTAGATTCCTGCCTCAGTTGTCTGAAATGCAGTAGATGGAAACAGTGCCTTCTAGACCAGTTTGGTCTAGTGGTTAAGGAGCCAGACTCTTATCTGGGAATACCAGGTTTGATTCCACCCTCCCCCATGAAGCCAGCTGGGTGACCTTGGGCTAGTCACAGCTCTCCTCTGCACTCTCACAGCCCCACCTACCTCACAGGGTGTTCTGTTGTGGGGAGAAGAATAGAAAGCTTTGTCAGCCGCTTTGAGTCCCCTTGAATGGGTGAGAAAAGTGGGGTAGAAAAGCCAACTCTCTTCTCTCTCTCTCTCTCCTCTTCTTGGTAATGGCTCCTTTCATAAAGGAAAGATGGAAGGGTCGCACGGCACAGAATTTGATGGTGTTTCCCAAGCCTTTTAATCCTTGTTTATTTTATCTTTTGTTTGTTTGTTTTTCTTCATTTTTCTATTATATGCTGAGTAGGGTAAATCCTCTTCAAAAAGCTGAAACTACAAACTGTCAGAAAAGCTGTGGAGTATTTGACGTGTGCAAACTATTTTCCTTTCTTCAAATAGTAAAAAATAAAAATTGAGAGGAGTGTGAAGTGTGTATACACTCTGTGCTGTTTTATTAAATTAATTAAGGGGGCAGACATTGCAGTTTTAAGATCAATTACTTTGTCTGGTCATGTCTTGTGCCGAACAGAAAGTTCACCCTGAGATCTAGGACCCTGGTGGCTGATTCCAGGAGGAACAAAATTCTAGGTCAAGGTCTAGGAAAGTAGGCAGAGACTGCTTGTTTAACTGAAGAACATACCATAAGCCTGGTCCTCTCACCGGCTGCCTTTGAAGGGAGAACAGTGGAATTTGATAGCTCAAGCTCTTCACCAGTTAACATGTTACAGGTGTCTTTGTTAACAAAATAAATCATTTTTATTAACTTATTAAATATGACAGCCATACTTCGCCAATAGGCCACCATCTAAGAAAGTATTCCAGGGCACTTATTAGCATATGTAGTTTACTTGTTTTCAGGTCAAGGAAATATAATAGCATGCAAAGCTGCTGTACTGCACATCTCCTGAGAGAAAGTATTAAGACAGCTGTGCATGGGTTTAGTAACCTTCCCCTCCTTCCTTCCTTCCTTCCTTCCTTCCTTCCTTCCTTCCTTCCTTCCTTCCTTCAACTGTATATTGCTTTTTTCCTTAAGAAAACCATGCTGTCAGCTTCCCTTTTATATTTATAAACTGTACTTTTCCTCCCTTAACTGTTACCCAGGCAGTCACTCTGCTACCAGGCTGCAAGAAGGAACAAGGTGGCAAGGTGGCTTTGCAGAGCCTCATCTAGCCCTGTTGTTAAGTTCTTCTCTTCCCTCCCAGTTCCCTTTTCCTCTTATGCTGTGTCTTTTAAGATAGTTAACCTGAAGAGAGGAACATGTCTAACGTAGCCGCTCTGAGAGTCTTCTCGCTTGAGGGCAGCATATAAACTTGAATAAACCTATAATTAAGAACAGCGTAAAAGGCAAAGCTGGCTTACAGCTGTGTTATTCATGTGAGGACTGACTGTACATAAAAGCTGAATTGTACGAAACTTGTTTTTCACCAGACCAGCTGTGACAGCATTGTATTTAGGGAGAGCACAGATCCTGATGCACGGCACACACTTCCGATTAAAGTGTAAGGTTCATATTGGCTATAAAGCAAAATCAATACCTGAACACATGGAGTATTAGGGTGTTTTTCCACTGTCACTAAAAGCACCCATTAAGTACCCATTAATGTGTATGAAATGGCATTTTTGTACCCATTAATGGGTACTTAATGGGTACTTCTAGTGACAGTGGAAAAACACCCTTAGGCTACAGTCCTTTTTCCAGAGGTTTGCTCGTCTTTTTTAATGTCCAGGATGCAAAAATGGTGCATACAGGTCTGAACATCCAAGATGCTAAATAAATGTTTAAATAAATGCTAATCCTTTGCAGAGGTCCCTGGAAACCTCTTGCTCCAGCTCAGGCATTTTGAATTAGTGTTTTACTGTCTTAATCATGGATTGCTTGTTAACTGTGTTGCTTGCAAACCACCCTGCCATGCCTATGGGGGATTATAGAGAAAAGTTTTAAATAAAACAGGAAACACTCTTAACAATTCAGAGAAGTTTTAGGAAATAAAGTGATACGTGTTCAAAGAAGCCGAACGAAGAATCTTACCAAGGGGCACTGTCTAAATTCAGGTAGATCTTGGTCCAATATGTTTGGAATCGGTTAAGAACTTTTGCAACATCATGCAGTGTGAATTGGAAGCATTTTAAAACTTTTGTTTGGGGGAGTCAGAACTATTCTGATTCAAACAAAAATGAGACGAACTCTAGGTTTTCCTGCTTAAAGTGTGAGCGAGCCTCAGGATTTTACCAATTGGTTTGAAAACATGGATTGAATTTGCTGTTGTTTTCTGCATGGGATGCCCATGGGCAGTTGGTGGGCCACTGTGTGAGACAGGATGCTGGCTGTGGCCTGATCCAGCAGGGCTCTTATGTGCTTGGGTTCTTATCCAAAGATATTTGAGCCAAAAGTAAATCAAGTATTGACCTGTTCACACTTACCAGCCTAGAGTGGCTCCAGGCAGACCAGGGGATGCCCATCTGCGTGCTGCTGCCACCGCCATCACTGAGCATCCAAGAGCTCTCTCTAGCGGCCCTGATCTTCAGTAACTGTAGGCAACTAAAGACTTGTCCAGAGCTTCACCAGGAGCTGCTCTCTTGCAGCTGTGCAATTGCATACTGCAGGCCAATCGCCATGGCAACATCCAAACAAGCCAAATGTGGCAGCCATTTCCCTGCCATTCAGGTCCGGTCATCTGCATCTTAAGTTCTGGTGGTCTCTTTGGGGTGTGCACCAGCACCTGAAGTATAGATGCCTCCCTCTGCACCTGATCTTTGTCTCAGTGGGATGCTATTGTTACGCCATCCCTCTGAGTTGAATGTGAACAGGCCCTGATGATGTGATGGAGGAAACGTCTTGTAGGTTCCCGGTAAGCACCGGGAACAAGGCCTTCTTGTGCCACATGTCTTCCATGCAACCACCGACTTGCCACGTCCATAAAACTTTTCTTCACCAAAGCCTTTGTTAGTCACAAATTCCAAGCCAGCAGGCATTATCTGGCCACTGTGATTATACTCGCATTTATTGCATTAATTACTGTGTGTTCGCCGTTCACAGGGATATTCCTAGAAGTGGCTCATCTTCAGCAGGAAGACCAGCAACTTTCTAGAGCACTTTACTGTTAACTAGCAGGAGTGTGCACAAATGCAATTTTTGAGATTCTATTCTATTTGAATCGAAGACTTGAAAATTTGATTTGATTCAAATGTTTAAAATTCAAATTTAACCAAATTTGATTTGAATTAAATTCAAATCTATTTGTTTGAATTTTTTATTCAAATTTGCACTTACAAATGTTTACGTTCATAGATCTTCCCCGGGTTCATACACATCCGTATGCATCCCGTAGTTATCCTGTATGCAACTCTTTCATCCCGTACGGATCCGTACAAATGCGTACGGATGGGGGAAAGATGCTAATCTTCAGGTACGCATCATGTACGAACCCATGCACATACAAATGTCCAAATAGATCCAAAATTTGAATCAAATCTTTAAATTCGAATTTTGGGACATTCTATTTGAATTCAAATGTTGACATTCAGTCGATTCGATCAAATTTCAAATGCATTTGAATATTCGTGCACATCCCTATTAACTAGCACCAACATATTGTATCACAAAATGCTGCTAGGTTTTGCCTCCGTACAACTGATATAAGGAAGCGATCTGTAGGTTTAGGTTCCCTGTTGTAAATGTAGCCGGTTTTAACTCTTATTCTGGTGCCTGACTGTAAATAAACGTCTGACCACAGGAGTCCCACTAAGACGTGGAGGACAAAATGCACCTTTGATACATGTGGAAAACACAGTGTAGAGGGGCTTTTACCTAAGCCCTTTATTTTGGATGGTGAAGCCATTTCTCCAGTGATTATAATGGCCAGGGGGTGGCAGTTAAAGAGAGTCCATTGTATGTGGATGTTAATACATTAAATCGGGGTCTGTAATGGGTAAACAAAATTAGTGCAGTACACACAGCCATCGATGCAGCATGATTCTGGGTTTGCGTGCTTAGCTCATCCCCGTGCATAGACTTGTAGCTAGCAGGGTGTGGATTTTTAGGTGAACAACATGCATAAACTGCCCTGGAATTTTTAAAATGAGGTGAATATCAAGATGCATCCTGTTGAGCTCAATTCATGATGACTACCTGGGCACACCCCTGCAGTTTTCATGGCAACAGGGTAGGAGTGGTTTGCCCTTTCTAGAGACATGGAGGACTGATCTTGGGACCTCGTGTGGGCAAAAGAGATTTCCCTAAATTTATTTATATTTTATTATTTAGATTGAAAACAGTGCCTTCGCTAGTGGCACACAGTCTGGCGCAAATGGAGGCACATTGGTGCCTTCAATGGACAGAAGTGCATCTATGGAACCAAGCTATTTACCATGATCCCTTTGTACGATGCCCTTTGTTTGAAAGTAAGAGTCCATTTTCTTTTCAGAAAAATTGTCTCAAAACCTTTTGTGCTGTCTATCACACAGTTCATTGTTTGAAAATCCACAATATCACTGGTATTGAGTCAGTTTGGTTTTGTGACCAGACTGTTATCTGGAGGTCTTCTGGTTCAATTCTGAATCCCTCCATGAAGCCAGCTGGGTGGCCTCGGGCCAGTCACAGCTCTGTTTCTGAGCTCTCCCAGCCCCACCAACCTCACAGGGTGTCTGTTGTGGGGAGAAGAACAGAAGGTTTGTCAGCTGCTTTGAGTCCCCTTAAGGGTGAGAAAAGTGGGATATAAACCAACTCATCACCACCACCACCACCATCTCCTGGTAAATCCAGCAATGATGCTGGATTTCTCATAATATCAATTCCAATCACAGGCTCTTTACATTATGGTGTCTGTTATTATGGCTGGATGCTAGAAAGCCTTCGGGGGGCGGGGTGGACAACAGGTAGTGGGCCAACACATGCTAACATCCTGGTATTTTTGAACAGCCACCATAACACGAAGAGCAGTCATGGTGAAAGGCAACTGCAGGATCTAAAGAAAATCCTCCTGTTCCCTCTTGCTGTCTAGAGGCATCCTGTGTATGGCCGTATTTTGGCCCAGTCTCCATAATAATAGCCATTGCTTTTGCAAGGGAATGAAATCCTTGCAAACGTGCTTCAGCTGTACATATATATACATATATAAATGTATTTTCTTTGGCGTAGGACAAAAGATGTAACTATCTGCATGGCAAAAAAAGGAGAGAAAAAATCTAAACTGTTTCTGACTTGTCGGGTCCTTGCAACTGATTGAAGCTAGATCCTTTCATTCAGGAATTACCTGCTTTTAAAACCTGTCTCTACCTCCCAACGCCATCCCACCAGGGACCATTTATTTATTTTTCCTTGGGGTCCCCCCCCCTGATTTGTGATCTGCTAGTGAACGAGAAGGCATTTCCTATTCCAATGGGATAGGGAGGAGGCCACGGAAGCTACATTCTTGAAAAATTCATTTGGAACTTTGAAGTTAGAACATTTTTTTAGGCAGCTCGAAGGCTGAGGAGGAGGAGGTGGAGGAAAAGGGTTGTGATCTAGCGGGGTCACTGACTCAGTGGTGAAGCGGGATGGCGCCTGCATGAATGTGCTCTTGCACAGGCCTGTTAGCATCAGGCAGCTTTATTCCCTCGAGTGTACTGAAATGGAGATGACGCAACCCCAGATCTAATGGTTCTCGGAGGCGTGGTGTGGTGTTGCTTACCTGCCTGGGATTGTAATTTCAGATGGCTCAGAGGAACAGAAGGCGAGCAGTGGCAGCTGAAAAAGTCCTGCAAACACCCCGAGGGTGACACTTAAATGATCGAGCAATGAAGCAGAAGTGGACTCCGAGCTTCATCTACTGCCTGGCTTTCGCTGGCCTGTGGAACGCTGTGCAAGCCGTCCCCATCAAAGCCAATGTAACCTTGTTTTACTTCAGCGCATTCAGCAACTCCACCGAGACCGAGAGGTGTGAGTGTGGCCTGTTTGGGGTGCATTCCCCTGTGGCTGAGGCCCGGGGCCTGCTGGTGCTTGCCAACTCTACCAACCACCAGGCCTGCAATTGGAATACTGAATTTGCTGCCGCGGCATCTCCCTGGATCGCCCTGATCGCACGGGGGAACTGCACCTTTACGGAGAAGATCAACCGGGCAGCCGCACAAGGGGCGGATGCTGTGGTCGTCTACAACTCCCCTCGGCGCGGAAATCACACCATCCAGATGGCACATCCCGGTGAGTGAGCTCATCTCCAGAAGGGCACCTTTCCCCCACTTAAAAATAGGCTGCTTTTTAAACAGATAAATGTCCCTAAATCTGCCAATAGGATCTTGTGTGGGCAATATCTGGAATTATCTGGGTTTAGGCCAAATTCCTCCAGTGTGTTGTGTTTAGATGAGGAGAATAATAATTAAATAACCCTGAGCAGCCTCCTGTTGCTATTTTATTCCTTTGCATAACTGCAGTTGGAGTTACATTGCGTCTGCAGACTTCTTACAACTATTCATCCTTTTTTATATTTGCATTGCGCAAAAGCGGTTGTGCTGTGTTGCCTGTCCCAGGAAAGTCCTTTCTAATCAAGTGAGCTTTTCTTCAAAATCTCAAGCAATTGGGATTGGAATCCTGCTGTAACTCGGGATAGTGTTTTGGGATGTCCAGAGTTCTCTGAATCCACTCTCTCTATTCTGGTATGAGCTCCTCTTGGCTGTCTTGCCCTGTGCACAGCCAGTCTAGGTGTCTCAGCCCCCTAGGTGCCTCCAAACTGCTCCTGCATATCCCTTCCCCCACATCTCCCCTTCTCTTATCCTAGGATGCCCAAGGCCTTGGGTCCATGTCCCCCAATAGTGTTTTTGTTTTAGCTGGACTCCATTATGATCTGGGCCTCTTGCTTCCTTGGGTGTGGAGATGTGCACATGGAACAGAGTACAGACTTCCAGCTTCCATGGGGCAGGAAAGTGGTCTCTACAGAGCTAAGGGGCACATCTAATACTTTGCCCCTCTTTGCTTCTGAGGTGTCTGTTTCAGAAGGGCAAAGTGCCCCACAAACACCTGGTAGCGTAGGCCTGTACCTGTCCTGCTCCACGCTCATCTGTGCTCCATGGATGTTTCGACCTAGAGCTGGCTAAAACCTCCACAAAAGTCCATGAAATCTGCTGGGTTTGATTGCTTGATTTGGGCCAGAGAACAGATAACCACATGCTTTGTGTGTACATGCATGCATGCATGCGCAGGATTAGAGGAATTCATGGAGGATATGTGTATCAATGGCTACTAGAATGGATGCCTAGGTACCACCTCCAGGTTGGGTAGAGAGGCAGAGTGGCTCTTTGTAGAGGAATTGAGGGCAGGTAAAGGTTTGCGTTCATCTTCTGGTTGAAATGCCCAGAAGCAACTGGTGGGCCACTGTGCGAGACAAGATGTTGGACTAGAAGGGTTGTGGTCCAATCCAGCAGGGCTTCTCTTACGCTCTTAGGTGCTGCCTCCAGGTTGGAGAGAGGGAGGCAAGATGCCTCCAAACTCTATTTGCATGGATTCAAGAGCAGGTGAAGGTTTTGCCTTTGTCTTCCGCTTGAGATGTCCAGAAGCAAATGGAGGGCCACCATGTGAGAGAGGCTGTGGCCTGGTACGGTAGGGCTCCCTTTACGTTCCCGTGTTCTTAGTCACTATTATGGAAAATCTGGCATTGTTCCCAAACTCTCTGTACTAGTGCTATTGGAAGATAGCTTCTCCATATCTCTGGATCCTATCAGTAGGTGTGGCATTCCTAACATAATCCTGGGAAAATCATGGGTGTCGTCACACCCACCACCCAACCCTGTCTATGGGCACCTGTTTTCTTTCCCAGTTTGTACTCAGTAGGGGCCAGATATATGGCCTGATATTAAAAGACTATTGAAGAGGAAGGAAAACGGGCCAGATTTCCTTTAAAAACACTTCACATTCACTTACCTGAACCTGCAAAAGTTTATTATTTTGCCTCTCTTTATTTCTCTCCTGAAACAATGATGCCCTCTAGTGGCCATCTTGATTTGTGCAAGTAAAATGCATTTAAATCCAGTGTGATCACCTGGGTCCTGCCACCTGCTACATCTTGGCATATTCTTTTTGCCATAAACCTTTCAGGTCCCAGTTTGCCTGCCTGTCCTGTCATCCCCTTTCTGCAGCCTGTCATTTTCTGAACTATCATAATCCGAAGAAATGTCCTTCTTTGGATTTGTTGCTGTTCTGGCAAACAATCCTACCTGTCTCCTTTTCCAAAATACAAATAGCTGTGTTTCTTCCCTAAGTCCTAATTGACAGCACATTCATTGGGAGATTTCTTGCACCAAAAGACTGATGCAGCTGTCCGCAGAATTCCTTCTAATCCATATTCAACTGTGGTTTTGAACTACAGTTATTGCTTGCGGTTTGCAGTTTTAGCAACCATGGATTTTGCATGTCTGGCACTGCAAAGTTGTTTGTGGGAACTGATGTATTTGTGAGAGATTAGTGCTTTCCCTTTATTTTTTTTTAAAAAAGAATGAGAAGAGGTCAGAACTTGCATCTTCTGCCTTCTTCAACACAATTTTCATATCCATGGGGCTTTCCCTTCATAGAACCCTCAAAAATAGAACATAAGAACCTAAGAACCTAAGAAAAGCCCCACTGGATCAGGCCATAGCCCATCTAGTCTATAAGAACCTAAGAGGAGCCCTGCTGGATCAGGTCACAGCCCATCTAGTCCAGCATCCTGTTGCACACAGTGGCCCACCAATTGCCTATGGGCATCTCAAGCAGAGACAAGGGCAGACTTTCTCCTGCACTTGAATCCCAGCAAATGTCCTTAGAAGCATCCTGCTTGTCCACCAAGGCTGAAAGATGTACTTAGACATCCTAGCCATTGATACATCTGCCATCCATAAATTTCTCTAACCCTTCCTTAAAGTCATCTAGGCTGGTTGCTGTCACCACTTCTTCTGGCAATGAATTCCATAGATGAATGACTCTCCAAGTGAAGAAATCCTTCTCCTTGTCTGATCTGACTCTCCTACCTATCAGCTTCATGGATGCCCCCTGGTTCTAGTGTTGTGTCAAAGAAATTTTCTCTATCCACCTTTTCTATACCCTGTATGATTTTATCTACTTCAGTCAGGTCCCATCCAGGCTGAAGAGGCCTAGACATTGCAGCCTGATTTCATAAGGGAGGTGTTCCAGCCCCTTAATCATAATAACAAGGGTTGATGCTTCCATATCTCTTTAACTTCTCCTAGAACAGTTTGGTCTAGTAGTTAAGGAGTCTGACTCTTATCTGGGAATACCGGGTTCGATTCCGCCCTCCCCCATGAAGCCAGCTGGGTGACCTTGGGCTAGTCACAGTTCTCCTCTGAGCTCTCACAGCCCCACCTACTTCACAAGGTGTTCTGTTGTGGGGAGAAGAACAGAAGCTTTGTCAGCCGCATTGAGTCCCCTTAAATGGGTGAGAAAAGCGGGATAGAAAAGCCAGCTCTTCTTCTTCTTTATCACTGTGACAGCCTTAAGGGACAGTCAGCTGCAGGATTGTCTTATTCAGGTTTGGGATTAAAGCCATTCATAAAGCTTTATGGAACAGAATGGAAAATTCAACCCTGGGCTCCCATGACCTATTCTGGTAACAATAGCACCATAAAGGGCATAATTTGCCATTATGCAAGAGAATTCCTCAGCAAGTGGAATAACTGGGCGGAACTGGGCGGATCTCAGAGAAGCAGGATTGGGTAGTTGATACTCGTGGGCTGCTTAGGGAAGTCAGAAAATATTCCAGAAGAAGACAAAAGCCAAAGCCCTTTTTATCTTTCCCAAGAAAGCCACATGAATGTGAATACCTAGTCACAAGGAACTGAGCTTGACTGAGGTGTGCTTACTAAGGCTGTGCTCGAATATTCGAAGGTATTTGAAATTCGATCGAATCTGCACACATTTCAACATTGGAATTCGAATCGAATGTCCATAAGTTTGAATTTAAAGATGTGAACAAATTTTGAATTTTGGACCTATTCATTTGAATTACCCGGACATTCGCATGTGTACGGTCTCGTATACGGTGCGTATTGCAGATATGCATCCGTACGCATCTGTATGGATCCATACGGGACAAAAATGGGTTGCATACAGGATAACTACGGGATGCATACAGACAGGAACAGATGCGTATGGGATGCATTACGATGCACTGGGGCACATACGAATGTTGTTGACATTCGTAAGTGCAAAACTGGAATTGAAAATTTGGACGAATAGATTTGAATTTGCTTAATTCAAATCGAATCTGGTTAAATTTGAATTTTAAAGATTCAAATTGAATTGAATTTTTTGGTATTTGATTTGAATCGGCTGGCACCCGATGACCCTCTGGGTAAAGAAATACTTCCCCTTGTCTGATCTGACTCTCCTACCCATCAGCTTCATAGATGCCCCCTGGTTCTAGTGCAGTGTGATAGAGAAAATAAATTTTCTCTGTCCACCTTTTCTATATGCAGCATGATCTTATATACTTCAGTCATAGTCCCTGGCCAGGATGCCTGTCCTCTGTCTCTGGGCCTGGAATGCTTTCTACTCTCCCCAGGCAAAGGGCTCTTTGTGCAGCCTCTCCCTTCCCTTCACATGAAAACTAGAAGGAGGCTGTTATCAGCCTTGGCTTTCTGATTAATGTACTTGGAACGCAGGAGAGGGAAAGAGGGCCATGACCTTTGTTTCTGGGCATACCTGGAGGGTGGAGGGTTTGCCAGAGCATAACCTGAGTCCTAGCCTAAACAGGTAGCTGGCAAAGGCAGGAGCAAAGTCAATTTATTTATTTGTTTGTTTCCTTATTTGCCCAGCCGCCAGGGCAGAGAGATGCGTCTTCACCGCACGTTGCCTTTAGTCTTCCTCTCCATCTTGAGATCATGCCATTCCAGCAGGCCTTAATCTCATAACGTCACAAGGAAAATGGCTGGCTACCAGCATTCCTGCTTCTATCTATCCTGAGAATCCCTCTTGTTGTGGTTGACTCAATGGGCACCTACATGGGCACCTCTGTGCAGTTTTCTTGGCTGATATACAGAAGTGGTTTTCCATTGCCTACTTCCAGGGAGAGAGCCGGGATCAAATCAGCAACCCTCTGCTTTCCAGGCAGTTTTAGACATCCTAGGCGCGTGTTACAAACAGGGACATTAGCTTTGTCAGGACGTTACTCACGTTGGGGGTCTTTTAGTGTGAAGGTCTGAATAATGATAAATTGGCTATAATGCTCTGGCAATGCAGACAGCGGGCAGAAGAGACCCCCAAAGCAGTTTCTTCATGAGAAGAACAGTTTTATTAATCATTAGTATAATAATAAAATAAATGGCAAAAATGGAGAAGCGTAGTGCACAATGCTTCAAAAGAGGCTAAAACATAAGCAAAAATACAGGAACAAAAAATATCAATTTAAAAGCACCCTTTTTGGCAATTTAGAGATATAGTCTGTGTTCTGACAAAGGATTTAATCAGGCTTGAACTCGGCTTGAGTTCTCCCCATACTGACAGTTTACAAGGGATTCCCCGTTTCTGTGTATTAAAGGTCATGAAATGGGGAGAATCCGCATTCGGATTGAAAGGGGTCTCGCTGCTGGATCTAGAGAAACTCCACACTATTTAGCAAATGGAAATACAAGTGTTTTTTGGGGGTGGAGGGAACCATGCTTTAGGAGCAGTCTCCTCAGTTTCTCATGGCCCAATGAGAAGCTGTGATTTCCTCTGCCCTCACCCCCTCTTCCTCGGGCTGTCCGCCATTAGTTGCTTAGGGGATCGGGCTGGCTGAAAGGAAGGTGGGGTGGAGGACATGAAGAATGAAGAGCCTGCAGCAGCTAACAAGAGACACATGCATCAAGGAGTGAGATGTAACAAGAGATGCATGTTTCAGGGGGGTGAGATGTAGTAAGAGTATCGGGGTGTGAACTGTCTGACTTTAGAGATCAGTGATCATGAAAGTCGCAAAGCTGTCGGCTCTTGTGTAAAAGCCTGCCTGATCCATCCCTCCCAGCATCACCTTTTCAATCACCCCCTTTTCCCTCACTCCCTGCAGTCTTGCAGTGTTCTGATCTACTGGTCTTGCACAAAACACTATTATAGGAAGGGAAAGTGATCTTTAATCTTCTACTGCCTTGTTAACATGAGGAAGAGGCCTGATTAGCGCCTACCCTTATAACTTTTAGGCGCCTAGTAAAAACCTGGCTTTTTATTAAGGACTTTGGGCACTAATTCAGTCTAGCACTATTTTAACATTATTTATGCTGTTTCATACTGTTTTAATGGGATATATATTTAATGTTTTGTTTGTATATGGGTTTGTATAAGGGTTTTTTTATTGTAAGAACAACCCATATTAGAAGGACCTTGGTTTTTTCTCCTTGATAGATCTTTTGTGTTCTCTCTTTTTTTATTGTAAGCCACCCAGAGATCTTGGGATACAGGGCGGGATTTTAATAAACAAATAGATAAATAAACATGTCATAAATGTTCACGTGACATGCAGTCGAATTAATCTACTTAACAAATGTGGTGAAATTGCCCATTCTAACATGAGACTAAATCTAAACTTGTCACCTCTTTGTTGACTAAAAGAAATGACTGGTCAGTCAGTGGGATTTTGTATCATCATTGTCCCAGCCGACAAGAAACACAGAATGTGTTAACACTGAATGTGGCAAGATCTTGTCTGTCAGGCATTCAGACTCATTAGCAGATGACCATGATGCAATAATCTACATTATCTATATAGACTGAGGCTTCATCCTCACTTTGGTGTGAGTAATGCTGGTCCCACCTGAGGAAGGAAGGAATAGCACACTGTACAAATGGTATTTGTCCCACGGCAGGACCTGAAACACATCAGTGAGGGGATCCTCCTCACCGCTGCTGTGGAGATCTCCAACGGATCAAAAATGGCTGACGTCCTGGCCCCACAAGACCTCTGAGGGACCCAAAATGGCTGACGTCCTGCTCCCGTAAGGCATCTGCTGGACAAAAATATGGCCAACTTCCTGCCATTTTTTTTCCAAACCATTGGAGGACTTGCTAGTGCGGAAATAGCACCACCTACATCATATGATGCATCCCCTCTATATAGGGAAATGGATTTCTGTTGTAGGATTTCTATCATTTGCCTTTAGAAGGCATCCAGCTTGTCTCTCCAACCTGGAGGCAATACCTAGGCATCCATTCTAGTAGCTATTGATCCATGCGTGGATTAATAGAAGCCCTGCTGGATCAAGCCACAGCCCCACTAGTCCAGCATGCTGCCTCACATCAGTTGCTCCTGGGACATTCTCAAGCAGAAGTCAAAGGCAGAACCTTCACCTGCTCTCTTCTCTTCCCTGCACATGGCCTTTAGATGCACCCTGCCTCAGAAATGCATACTACATCAAAGGGCTTTGGTAGGTTTGTGCTGGTGTCCCTATTCTTAGCAGAACAAGCCCTGCAGACTCTTATCCTTAAAGTTAATATGCTCTTGCCCTCAAAGCTAACATCTTTTTTCTGCCTTTCTATCTTTGAAACTGGTTGAACATGCACACTGCCTGGGGGGAAAGACACGGCATTAGTCAGAGAGAGAGTAATTTATTACATTGTTCCTCCAGCTTCCCCTGCGAAGGAAAATTACACAAACTCAGTTCTTTATTTAACCTCTCTAAATCGTTGCTGCAGCTGAAGCTAGCACATCCCTTCCGAGAAGTCTCCGCCATATATCCCAGTTGGTTTCAAAAGCAGAATTGCTTTTTCTTTTTTCTCTTTAGAAACCAGCATTACTGCCTTTGAAAGGAGTTCAGGATGTTTGCCATTGGTGGGGAAACACCGCCGCTCTTTTTTCCATGCTACCTGAAGGAATTCCTTTAGGTCATGTATTTCATGTGCCTCCCGATTCCTCCCGCCTCCTGAACATTTCATGGCTTTGGAAATCAAGCGCACGGATTTTCTCCTGTCATTACGGCTTCGTTTACCAGGAAGCACAATCATTTTACGGGACAGTAAAAGAGCCACTCAAGGTCACTGTTGGACAAAGAGTTTGTCTGCTGCACCCGAATCTGAGTGCAAACTCTGCAGACTGTGTGATGGGAGTCTGGGCTAGTGAAAAGAATGTCGATTTCACCAGGTTCAGGAAGAGGAAGAAATATGACCTGCTTAACTTGCCCTGGGGATACACGCTGGCTGTGATCACACCCATAGTTCAAGATGGCTTCTGGCCGTCTGGTCACCTTGCTCAGATTTCTTTTTGCTGGGATCATCATGGGGGGGGGGGCTGTCCCTCCTCAAGGCAGCTTCTCCAAAGTCCACTTTTACAAAGGACTCAAGCTGTCTGGGGGAGCCAGTCCATTTTCACTTCCCCTGTGTGAGCACAGAAGCAGGTTAGAGGGGGCTGAAACACCCTAGGAGGGTTGGACCCTTTGCGAGCCAGTTTGATCTAGTGGTTAGGGAGCCGGACTCTTATCTGGAAATACCAGGTTTGATTCTGCCCTCCCCCATGAAGCCAGCTGGGTGACCTTGGGCTAGTCACAGCTCTCTTCTGAGCTCTCACAGCCCCACCTACCTCACAGGGTGTAGGTGTTGTGGGGAGAACAATAGGAAAGCTTTCTCAGCTGCCTTGAGTCCCCTTAAATGGGTGAGAAAAGTGGGGTAGGAAAGCCAACTCTTCTTCTTCTAACATTCTGGGAGGATAAAAGTAGCCTTTGGTTAAACGGAAATATACTCTCTTCCCACTTTTAAGACACGGTTGTCTTAATATATATATCTGATTTAAATGTTGGTACTTGCCCTGAGACCTTTGGGTATAAGGAACCCCAGCTTACCAGTGAGGGTCTTTTTGCACTTGGCCATTGAAGATGGCTGGGGAGTCTCCTGCGTGGATCATCCACACATTGCAGAGCCACTTCTGCCTCAGAGCAGTTCCTAGCACGCATGGCCATTCCCATGTTTGACAGCTGTGGAGCAGTAAAAACTGTTCTCCTACGACAGCCCTAGATGCAGCTTTTGCACCTCTTTCCGTGGAAAGGCCACGTGGGGGCAGGATGGGGGTGGCTGCGCAGTCACACGCTGTGTTGCCTGATTGCCGTAACAACTGCCTGGCATGCATTACTGTTGTTGTAGCAATATTGTGCAGAATATTCTTGGGTCCTCCCATTTCTCAAAGATTCACAAATGGTGGGACTATAAGGAGGGCTTCTCCCACTGACAATAACAAACTGGGCAGTCTATACGGAAGCAGGCATCACTTTGAACATTTGGGATATTTTGTCATATTTGGAAATTGGTGAAGAACATTAATTTGAGAACATCAGTGAAAATAAAATTATAGAGTTTACTGAGCCCAACCTTGCAGGTAATAGTCCAACGTTCTAGTTGCTGTACCATATTTTAGAGCATTTTATATTAAAAATCAATGAGAAAAGACTACAAGGGTGCATTCCCATACAAGATTAAATGTGAATTTGTTCTCGGTCCCGTTTTGGTGCCCAGCCTGTGTTTTGTTTTTTCCCCCTATGGGAACGCTACCAGACTATTCGGGAGGAGCTCTGCCTTTCAGGCTGCCCCCACCCATATCTTTCTGGCCAATGCCTGCTGCCAACGGGTGGGATTCCACATCTGGGAAGGTCTGCCCCCTCCCCTCCTCTCCCCATCCCTGCCATGCTAGAATCCTGGAGATCAAAATAAGGCTTAGATCTTTGAACACAGGTTTCCCCTTTCTGTGAATGCCACTGCAATTATGAAAGATACATTTGTAGCAGCTAACAATTGCAGAGGGAACCTTTTTTTTAGTTCTGCTAAAAACCAGGAGCCTCTGTTCTCCTCCCACCCCTTGCTCATTTGAAAGGGAGAGATTGCTTTGCACTGTCTATTCTTTTGCTCACCTGGTTCAGCGCAAAGCTGCTGCCTTCCCAGTAACGTGAATGGAGGAAGCGTCCAATTTGAAAGGAAGAGCGATTGCTTTGCCCTGTATACGTTCTTTCACTCAGCTGATTTTGAGCAGGACAGGCTTACAGGGTTTGGACAAGGGGCAGAGATGAAAGGATCCTGTTTCTCCATGCTGGAGGTTTGGGCGGTTTGAATGGGAAGCACAGTATTCAAAGTCAGCCCATGTTATCCTCAGGCAAATGGGAACAGCCAGGATGCATACTCAGTCCTGAATCTGAATTAAAATAGTCCAATCTGGTTTAAAATAGTCAAGTGGGAACACAGCTCAAGAGTAACTCCTTCTTTTGCTCACTTTCTTGCTATTACATACAAAAACTAACTAGTTGTGTGATCATGGGCTGAGTCCCAGAGTTGCCCTTAGATCCCACTGGACTTATGTCCAGTCAGATGGAGTAGGAATGAACCGGAGTCAATGTAGCCTCGCTGAGCACCAACCCATTCATAGCAGGTGGCCATCTTGGTTCTAAGGTCATCAGGAAAGTCATTGCTTCTTCCCTTATCTCTGTTACACTTTTCCAGAACAGACTGAAGTCTCCAAAGTTAATAGCCACTTCCTCATTGTCACAGCTCAATGGGAACAAGAATGAATGCAATGAAGAAGTAGGTCAGACATTGGATCCGGGCACAATGGCAAGACTGACATTAAAATTCCCCATCAACCCACACAAGGTGCTGAATTCTCCCTGTCAAGTTACAATCTGACATCTTAATATACTCCCCAGGATGGGTCCCATGTGCTTGCAAAACAGGCATGGGGATTATCAGCAGCAAAAGGATCCACAACTCTCTTCCCGTACAGTCAGGGAAGGCGATGAGAGGGATTTTTATTAAGTAGATAGCTTGTCCCTGTGCTGCAGTTGCTGAAACTGTCAGAGGAGGATGCGGAGATTGGGGCTGCGTTCACACCCAGGTTTTTAATCCAGCTTCATTCTGCCTTTTCATCAACAAAATGACCCGTCGCTTTCTTTCCATGTGATCTACCCCAAAGGTGAATTTTCCAAGTTAGATCGTGCAAAAGGAAAACTGAGTCTCACTTTGCTCAAGTGTTCTCTCACTCTGAAAGACGACTGAGGCTGAAGTAACACACATGGGTGTGAATGCAGCCCTAGATTCAGATGTCCCTGCTGCCCCTAGACATGAAGTCCGTTGAGTCATTTTAGACAAGTTGCTGCCTCTCGGCCTAACCTCCCTCCTGGTTGGTCTTAGTTGTGCTTTAGTCACACTTAAGGCTCAATCCAGCTTCAGTCCTCTTTCAGAGCGAGAGGCTACATCAGCAAAGTGGCAAGCGGTTTTCTTTCAGTGTTAAATATCTCAGAAAATTCACCTTGTGAGATAGGTATTGTGGAAAGAAAATTACTGGTCACTTTGCTGAGGTCTTCTCTCGCTCTGAATATGGACTGAAGCTGGATTAAACCTTAGGGGTGACCACAGCCTTAGTCTGCACTTTTATCCTGCCCTTAGACCCAAAGGTCTGTGAATGGGTTACAGCAATAGAAACAAAATAGAAAGGGAATAGGGATGTGCACAAATATTCAAAATATTCGTTATTTGTACGAGTTCAGACATTTGTATACGAATCGAATGTCTGGACCTTTGGATTTCTAAATTTGAACGAATACAAATATCTTGAGTTATTCATACGAATAATTCAGACGTTTGTATCTGCACAGGTACATACACACCTCGTACGCACCCATATGCATCCTGTACGCATCTGTACGGGATGAAAACGGGATGCATATAGGTATATATGAGAAGCATACGTACCCATACAGATAGAAATGTCCAAATTATTTGTACAAATACATACAAATGTATTCAGATTGAATCAAATGTTTAGATGTTTGTTTTTTCGTTATTCAGATACGTTTGGATTTTTGAATATTTGAATTGTTATGAATCTAATTGAAAAATTGCATTCATGCACACCCCTGAAAGGGAATACAGTTGGGCCCCCGTATCCGCTGATTCAGTAACCTCGGTTTCAGTTATCCACAGTTACCGATCAGCTCCCCACACTTCCTTCCTACCTTTCCTGCCACACCACTGCTGCCAGCTGCCCGTTGCCAGTGCCAGCTCCTGCCAGCCCCCCATTGCTGTCGCCGACTGCTGCCAGCTCCCTGCTGCAGCTGCTTGCCATCGGCTGCAGTTGGTGCCTGTTGCAGTTGGCATGCCAGAAATTGAGGCCACGTACCAGAAACTGAGGTCGCTTCTGCCGGGCTGCCAGAAAGAGGCGCCGCCACGAGGCTTTGCCGCCGGCAGCGTAAGGTCTTGCCAGGTCACCATAAGGCCTTACCACTGCTGCTGCAAGGCCCCAGCACCACCACGAGGTCTCGCCACTACTGCTGCCACGCCCTGGTGCTGCTGTCGCCACAAGACCCCTTTAGGTTGCTGCGAGGCTCTGCCACTCTACCTGGCAGGTGGGTGGCCAAAACAAGGCAGGCAGGTGGCTTTGGCTGGCAGCAGCAGCGACTTGAGCTTTGGCAGGTGACTTCAGCTGGTGGTGATGGCGTTTTTTGGAAGCCAGCAGTGGTGTTTGCGATTATCTGTGGTTTCATGTATCTGCGGGATGAGCCAAAACCAAACCCAGAGGTATCTCTGGGTTTAAGTAAAGGTACAGCAGAGATGGGGAGGGAGCCAGTTTACTGTGTGAAGTTTGCTGTGGAGGGGAAACCCAGTCTACTCAGAAGCCAAATCATGTGACTGAAAATGTCCAAGGGCGCATGAACCCACTTGACCAGCCATGAGAAAGCAAACCTCCCCTGTAAAACAAACAGTTTCAGAAAGCAAAAGAAGGCACTCTGAATCAGCTGGGTAAGGGCAAAACCTTGCTTGAAATCCACACCAGGAGGTTCCAGGGCAGGACACAACATCAGATAAAACAAACAGTCAAATACAATTAAAAAAAATGTAACCCCTTCATCTCCCTCTCTTCCTGCCACCCTACAGTCATAAGAATTAGGAACCAAAGGCCAGGTTGAAGGGGTATGGTTTAACCAGGCACTGAAAGGAGGTTATTCGGAGGCCAAAGGGCCAGCTCCTTCCCCCTCTTCCCAAGTTGAGCAACTGCAAGAAGACCTTCACTTTGAGACTGTAAACCACAGACAGGCCTGTATTATACAAGGGATGACCACAGCAGCACATAGCCAGTCCACACCTGCTTGCTACGCCTAGGCAGAAGCTCCCAGCCCTGCCCGTGACCTGCTTAGGAAAGTTATTTTCAAGAAAAGCAGGGTGCCTTGGGAAGTAGGCAGACCTGCCTCTCCACATCAGCCTCATTCCACATCTGTGTGCGAAAGCAGGTCACGTCAATCTGCTGTCTTCGCTCGCTCAAAGTCCTTTGCGAAAGAAGGTGTTCAGCTCCAACTCACCTGGTTTCAGCCAGGAAGCAAAAATGTCATGGGGAGGGGGGGGTACTTTAGTACAGCCCAAACTGGAATCTGCCTTCAAGATAGCATGGGGCCCTTAGGTCACTGGAAGGTAACCCCACGGGCAAACAGAGCTTGGAGTGTTGGATGTGATCCGCCAGCAAATATAATTTCATTCTGGATTGAATGTTATCAGCAGGAATTTCCCAGCCCCAATTTTTCCAGGACCATTCGTGCGGCTCATCTCTGATGCTGCCAGATACGCTGAGTAAACCTTCCAGCCCCTTTTCTCTTTTCTTTTTCCCTTCGAGGGCACTCTGAGTTCAAGAACTGAAGCTAAATGGGCAGTCACGTGTCTGGCTGTTATAATATACCCAGGAGTAGTACCACATATTATTATTGTTGTTATTATTATTATGTAAAAACAGCAGTTACACACAGCAAACAAGATCACTATGCTGGATTTCGTATTATATCACTAGTCGGGCACTTCCCAAGCACCTAGGACTGCGTGATGTATCGGTGAATTATGCGAGCAGACCCCAGTAAAGTGGCTTTTTGTAGTTGGCAGATGGATATTTTGTCAACACCAATGGTTTTTAGGTGCCCACTGAGATCTTTTGGCACCGCACCCAGTGTGCCAAGGATGACTGGGACCACTTTCACTGGTTTTCGCCAGAGTCGCTGAAGTTCAGTTCTCAGGTCTTCATATCTGGTGAGCTTCTCCAATTGTTTCTATTTATTATTGTTGTCGTCGTTGTTGTTGACATAAAACAACAGTAACACAGCAAATAAGATATTTATGCTGGTTTTGGTCATTGTTATCACTAGTCGGGCCCTTCCCAAGTGCCTAGGACTGAGTGATGTATCGGCAAATGATACGAGCAGATTCCAGCAAAGTGGCTTTCTGTAGCTGGCAGGTAGGTATTTTGTCGATGCCAATGCTTTTCAAGTGCCCACTAAGATCTTTCGGCACTGCCCACAGTGTGCCCAGAACCACTGGGACCACCTTTGCTGGTTTATGCCAAAGTCACTGCAGTTCTATTTTTGGGTCTTCATATCTGGTAAGTTTTCTGTTTTTCATCAATTCTGCTGTTGCCTGAAATAGCAATATTGATGGTAAACACTTTGTCTTTCTCCATGACTGTGATGTTTGGCGGTCCTAGATCCTTTTCAATCTGGGTTTAGGCCGGGTCATGGGACTGAATCGGTTCTTCTGGCTCTTACGGATGATATCCGGAGGCAAATGGACCAAGGTGGCTCAGCGCTGCTGATATTGCTAGATTTAACAGCTGCTTTCGATGTTGTAGATCACGACATCTTGGTCCATCGCCTCACAGAGGCTGGAATTCAGGGGACACCCCTTGCTTGGTTTTCATCATTCCTCCAGGGCCGGGGGCAGCGAGTAGTTTTTGAGGATCAGAGCTCCCAGAGGTCCCCCCTTCAATGTGGAGTTCCCCAGGGTGCACTACTTTCCCCAATGCTCTTTAATATCTTCATGCGCCCCTTGGCTCAGTTGATCCGGAATTATGGTCTGGTTTGCCACCAGTATGCTGATGACACGCAGCTTCTTTTACTGATGGAGGGTCGGTCGGCCCCTGCCCCAGACTCCCTCTCCCACTGCCTAGAAGCCATTGCGAACTGGTTAAGAGGCAGTAGGTTGAAATTAAATCCATCAAAGACAGAGGTGCTTTGGCTGGGCCGTGGGGCTGAACCTAGTAATTTACAGTTGCCTCTTTTTGAAGAAAGCCTCCTATCAACACTCCCTGCCGTTAAGAGCTTAGGGGTTCATCTGGACTCTAATCTTTCTATGGAGACCCAGGTGGTACGCTCAGCCCAGATGGCCTTTTTCTATCTGAGGCAAGCCCGGCAGCTGGCCCCCTACCTTTCCCACGCTGATCTAGCCACTGTGATTCATGCGACAGTTATCCCTAGGCTAGATTATTGTAACTCCCTTTATGCCGGCCTTCCCTCGGGCCTGATCCGGAAGTTGAAATTGGTCCAACATGCAGCAGCGCGTTTATTAACAGGCACCCCTCGTGGGGCCCACATCACGCCTGTCTTACGGGAATTACATTGGCTGCCTATTGAGTCCCGAATCCGGTTTAAGGTGTTGGTCGTGACATTTAAAGCCTTACGGGGGCTGGGGCCTTCATATCTGCGGGACCGTCTGGCCCTTTATACACCTAGGAGAACATTGCGGTCGTCAGCAGACCAAAGTCAGTTACAGATTCCTACAATCACTGAGATACGCCTGTCAGCCACTAGAAACAGGGCCTTCTCGTGTGTTGCCCCTACCTGGTGGAACACCTTATCTGTGAGCACCCGAGCCATCCAAGAACTGTCTAGGTTTCGAAAGGCGTGCAAGGCAGAGCTGTTTCGCCAGGTTTTTGGCTAGCAGAAGATCAGCCTTAGGCTGGCCATGAGATCTCTGTTTCTCGGTCATATTTTTTTTATAATATTGCTCTGTGGATGGGAATTGGTTTGGGTTGGGGGATTTGGGTTATTACGGTTTTAAAGACTAATCTGAATGGATGTTTTGTATTTGATGTACAATTTATGCTTTGTATTGTATTATTTGGTATTTATATTGCTTATATTGTAAGCCGCCCAGAGCCCACTTGTGGGGTGGGCGGGGTATAAATTTCAGAGTAAAGTAAAGTAAAGTAAAGTAAATGTTACGTTCCAGTGTTCGATCAGTCGGAAGTCCCAAAGTTTGGCTTGTTTGCTTTCGACCACTTTTTCTGGTTTATGGTCCCACCATTTCTTTGCCACTGGCAGGTGGAAGTTCTGACATAAGTTCTAGTGTATCATTTGTGCCACTATGTTTTTACTATTATTATTATTTTAAAAAATCTTTATTTAGACAATGTTAACAAGCAGAAGAGTATGATTACATTAAAATATGTCCCACATCTTACAGCTTAGTGCCCGAGTCCATTCGCTCTCCTCCTTCAAGTACTTATCACTTCAGGACTGGCTAATGGACACTTGTTTAAGGCCCTGTCCCGATGGGGGAAAAGTGCAATAGGCTATTGTGGGGCTGGTGGCTCATTCACATCTCAGCGGAATGATATAATATCATTCCACCAAAGTTAAGATCCGGCCCAAAGGAAGGCATCTGCATTTCAGCCGGCACATTCTCCAACCGGACTACCAACATCTGAAGTGCAGATGGTGCGATCTGGCACAGACCAGCCCGATTGCCATGGCAACAGCAGTGGCAGCATCCGGCTTGCACCAGGATGTGGCTGTGGCACATGATGTGCAGAGCCGCAGCTGCACCGCCCTAGCCAATTGCGGCGTTCACACCCAGAAGAGGGTGCAAAAGCTGTGACCGGGAACTCAGCCAGAGCTGCTCCAAATCAAGCTTGTGCTCCAGAAGGGTGAGTGCAAACAGGCCCCTTCCCACGGTGTTCTTTCACTTTGAAGACAGAGTAAGGCTGCGGTTACACCCTAGCATTTTAATTCTCATCAGGAAGGCAGTGGAATCCAAGCTGGTTTTGGCCTGGAACAGCTTGGTTACACCTTCCTGCTGCTGTTGAAAGGGATCACAGCGGGGGGGGGGGGGGCACAAGGAGACAGACCCCACCATACAGCAAAGGGAATCACAGTAAGGGGGGGCAAGGAGGCCAAAAAGGGCTGTCGGGGGGAGGGGAGGGGCAAGAATCAGAGCAGAGGCTTGGCAAAGTATGATTTTCTGGGCATCCCGTGGTCTCCTGGAAGGGGATTAAAGCATTAATGCTGTGTTGGCCCAAATGAAGGAAAACCTGAATAGAGGGAGGGAAATCCATGCACCACCACCACCACCACCCAAAAAACTAGTTTAACATTTAAAGATGTAACCAAACCGGCTGGAATTCAGGCTGAAGAAGGATTAAGGTAAAGGTGTAACTGCAGCCTAAAGCTGGTTTAAAATCTGAGGTGTGAATTAAAGTGTATTTATTTTATTGTTGTTTGTAGGTTATCCCTCGGGAGAAAAAAATAATCCTGTTGTTACATATTCGTTCGCTTAAAGGCAAGAGAATATGCCGAGTTTTCACTTTGTGTCCCCAAGGGTTTTAGTAGTTTTCCTAATTTTTCCACGTAACCCCGGGCTGCAATCCAAATCAATTCCAGATAGGAATTCATTAAAAACAAAATAAGGCAGCAAAATAAAAAAAAATCTGGGATCACTGTTGAGAAAAGGCAAACATGCAACCCCACCCCATGAACACCAGCATGACACCTGGCAGGGCGCTAGTCCTCATCACACACACAGAGAGAGTACGAGCACGTGCCTCGCGCTCTTCCTTCATTCTGAAAAAGCGGCAAAGCTGAGAAGGGCGGGGCTTCTCGTCCTGCCCGCCCCTCCCCTTTCCTTACCATCTCCGTCACGGTGGGCGTGGCGAGCCATGGAGGGGCGGGGTTTTCTCTCGTTATCCGCGCATCTCGGCTCACCTAGGCCCCCCAAGGAGAGGCGTGGCTAGACGGTGGGAAGGATCTGCCTGTAGTCCCCGCCTTTTCTCTCACTGCCGGGGGGGGGGACGGGGCTTCTGCGTCATTGTAGCCCCACGTGGCGGTCGGCCCTCCTCCTTGAGCGCCCGGGAGGCGTGGCCAGATGCCGGGAGGGGCGGTGGCACCTCCGCCTCTCTCTCTCTCTGCGCGGGGCGGGGCCCTCCTCCTTGAGGAGCGCCCGGGAGGCGTGGCCAGATGCTGGGAGGGGCGGCACCACCTCAGCCTCTCTCTCTCAGCGAGGGGCGAGCCCGAGGAGGGGGCGGGCCTTGCGCGTGCGCCCGCCCCCTGGCTCAGGTAAGGCGGGCGAAGAAGAAGAAGAAGCGCGGAGAGGCGCGTGAGGCGAGTTTCCTGCTCTTGCCCAGCGGCGCCGCGTGCGAGGCGTGAGGTAAAGGGCGTCCGTCCGTCAGTCGCTCGGTCGGTCGGTCGCCTTGCGCGGGCGGGAAGGAGTCGACGCCGACGGCGGCCCCTGCGACGATGCGGGCCGCGGCGGCGCTGCTGCTGTGCCTGCTGGCTCCGCCGCTGCTCCGCCGCCAGCACGCCGCCGCCTCGGCGCAGGCCGTGTGGACCGCCTGGCTGAACGTGTCGTGGCGGCTGCCCGACGGCAACGAGACGTCGTGGAGCGCGGGCGAGAGCGGCATCTTCGGGCAGGACTCGCCGCTGCGGGGCGTGAGCGGCCGCCTGGTGGCCCCCGACGCGGCCCACGACCCCCAGCGCTACGCCTGCGGGGCCGCCGCCAACTTCAGCGCGGCGCCGGCCCGGCCCGGAGGCCCCTGGCTCGCCCTCATCCAGCGCGGCGGCGGCTGCGAGTTCGCCGTCAAGATCAAGGCGGCCGCCAAGTGGGGAGCCGCCGCCGCCGTCATCTACAACTACGCCGGGGGGACGGGCAACGACGTGCAGCCCATGTCGCACCCCGGTAAGTGGCCCTCTCCCGGCCCCGACCGATCCAGTGGCGCTTCAAGACCCCTCTGACACCGTCACCCCTTCTCCTGCGCTTTTCCCGGCAGGGGCTTCTTGCACTTGGCCCCTCTCCCGCCCAGAGCCAGACCACCGTGCCTGACCCTTAATCCAGCCTCTGAACCAGGGAATCTCCACTTTTAAGCTTCGCTTTCCTTCTCTTCTTTGTACCTCAGCCTTTTCCTTGCAGGGGCTTCTTGCACTTGGCCCCTCTCCTTCCTCACTCTCTCCCCTCTAGAGCCAGACCACCATGCCTGACAACCCTGCCTCAGAACCCGAGAACCTCCACTTTTAAGCCTCATTTTCCTTCTCTTCTTCGTGGTCCTTCAGCCTTTTCCTTGCAGGGGCTTCTTGCATTTGGCCCCTCTCCTTCCTCACCCTCACCCCTCCATAGCCAGACCACCTGCCTGATCCTTAACAATGCCTCTGAACCTGGGAATCTCCACTTTTAAACCTAGCTTTCCTTCTCTTCTTCCTTGTCCTTCAGCTTTTTCCTTGCAGGGGCTTCTTGCATTTGGCCCCTCTCCTTCCTCTCCCTCTCCCCTCCATAGCCAGACCACCAAGCCTGACCTTTAACCCTGCCTCTGAACCTGAGAACCTCCACTTTTAAGCCTAGGTTTCCTTCTTCTCTTCTTTGTATCTCAGCCTTTTCTTTGCAGGGGCTTGTCTCACTTGGCCCCTTCTGCCCTCTCCCCTCCAGAGCCAGACCACCATACCTGATCCTTAACCCTGCCTCTGAACCAGGAAATCTCCATTTTCAGGCCTCATTTTTCTTCTCAACTTGGGGAGGCAGCGCAGCCTCATGCTTTTCCTTGCTGGGGCTTCTGACACTGGCCCCCCAAAGGTAGACCCATGCCTGTTCCCTAATCCTGCCTCCATTTTAAGGGAGTGTTCACTGCCCCCGTCTTTGCAGCAGCTCTTGTCACCTCCAGTTGCTATTGCCCAGTGTGGTCTCTGGCAGGGGGCAGGAAAAAGGATTTGTTCCTTGCCAAGGGACAGTTGATCCAACTCTGTCATTATGTTCCTGCAACTCTCAGTCACTTTTTTCCACTTGTTAATGATATCTGATCCGGGGGGGGGGGGGCTTCTTTCCATTGTCTGCTAATAATAATAATATCAGAACAAAATGTTTGGATTCTGTAGGGATCCAAAATTTTTGGTATTTTCTGTAGTTGTTTGCTTAGCTGTGCTCTTGTTTTAAGTGCCTTAACTTTTCTACTCAGTAATTTGAGGTATTTTTTGCTATCTTTTTATGAATGTTCTTCTCATCAGCTGATATCTAGCAAAAGGGGATTTATTTATATTTTTAGTGTTTGGTAGCTACTGAGCCTTGGTATTCATTTATTATTGTATTCTGCACATATTTGGTATCATAGGCTACATGGTATGTATGGTACCTTGCTTTCTTAGCCCGAAATCTATTCCATCCTAAGTGCACTTCTGCTCTGAGGAACTAACTTGTTTGCATATAACAGTGATGGTGAACCTATGACATATGTGACACAGGTGACACGCCAAACCCTTTTCAGTGACATGCAGTGTCACCCAGGCGCCTGGGCACGTTGTTGCCATTCAGTATCTTGTAGGCCACAGGCCACTTCTGGCTTGCAGCCTACAAGATACCGGGAGCATAGACACTCTGTGCCTGGCAAAGGAGTCACGCCATTGTGCCGCTGGGTCACACACAGTGCATCTGTGCTCCCGGCAGCTAGAGGATTGAAGACATGTGTGTGGCAGCGATGGCTTTACTCACAATTTTCCCCTCTACGTACTTTTGTGAGACCTTATTCTCACATTAAATAGTCAGTTTCTTTTCTTGGTTTTAATACTATCAGATGAGGTCTGTAGTGTACGAAATGCCAAGTTTCAACTGACGATTTAGCAAATCAGATTCAGCAACAAAAAAAGTCGCTAATATAAAGAATAATTTGTTTTTGCTTTCAACAGAAACATATCAAATATATAACTCTTCTTTTTTTACTGGAGCTACAAATATTACAAAATTATGGATGTTTCTAGATGTGACACGGCACCCGAGTTAAGCTAGTTTTTTTGGCAAATGTTGATGTTGACACACTGAGCTCAAAAGGTTCGCCATCACTGGCATATAAGTAAAACCGAGGCCTGGTTGTTTGACTTGACTTGTATTTCTGTCTCAGTAACTAATAATTTTATTTATATACCTTCATGTACCCCCTCTTTATTTGTTAATTGTTTTAACTCAGTGGACTCAACGGTTTTGATGCCTTTTCTTTTGAATAGCCCAACCCTGTCTGTGGTCTCTGATAACTGAAAGATAGAAAAATTACTGCTACGTTTTCCCAACTTAAGTGCATCACAGGGTGGGAGACTTGGCTTCTTTGTGCCTTTTTTTTAAAGTCAACTCGGGCTTCTTGCAATTAAAATCAGTGGAATAATGTACTGAGGAGAAGAATGAGAAGGAAGTATAGATTGCATTCTTTTTTAGACTTCGGCAGTTGATGACATCATAGTCAGATTCTTCCTTCAGTCGGAAAGAGTTGGAGGTGGATTCATTCATGGTGAAGTGTCAGCTCAAAGGACCTTTTCCCCCCATAGGGATGCAGAACCATCCATCCCATGCACTTGATGACATAGATTAGTTTCTAGGTTCTTTCCTCCAGGGGCAGAAGGTGTTTCTTAACAGACCCAAGGGCAAAGTGATGTTTAAAGGTACCGGGTTGCAGAAGCTCAGCTTGCAGCTGCCTACAGTCTTGTATTTTCTGGCTGTTTCTGTATGTTATTGTGTAGATCTCCCCTTCCTCAAGTTGTGAGTCCTTTCTGTGGTGGCATAGTGACCGGATCAGCTGTGTATGGAAAATACATTGTGTCCCTAAGTTATAGTGCCGTTGAAAAACCGAAAAAGAAAAAAAAATGCCCTTTGGATTTTAAAGTTTCAAGGTTCCGATTAAGTGCTCCCTTCCATTCATTTATTTGTTTTAAGAAGGCAGCTTTTCAGAGAACAGCGAAGCCTTTTTATCTGGCCCATATGGATATGTGCATGTTTACTTGGATAATACTCACATGTTCATTGGAGCACAGTTCCTTAGTCTGCAGTTGTAAATATACTAGCAAGAGAATAATTCCTGTTGAATATAGGATTATGGAGATTTATTTGCATGCAGAGGAGTTTCCAGATGTCTGTGGGTTATCTTCTAAATATTGGTTTTTACTAATGAAACATGCCCAAGCAGTGGTTTGGCCTCAAGCATACAGATTGCAATTAACGGTAGATGAAAATTTCCAAAGCACATTGCTTGGTTGCTTGGTATGGATGAAAAGTTATCTCTAGGTAACCAGTCCAAAGTCAGTTTAGAATGTTTTAGGAATTTGTGGACCTTCTGTTTCCCCTCTCCCTTTTGGCCTTTGGCTTTTTCTTAAGGGCTAACTTGAAGTGTACTCGGTAAAAACTTGGTCAGTTAGCAAAGGGCTTGTGAATCGAATGCCATCTCCAGAAACAATTGGGTCCCTGCCAGCATAGTTTGAAAGGGATGGGCTGTAACTCAGTGTTAAACAAGACTTTGCCAAGAATTAGGCAGTGGCAAACCACTACTACATCTCTGCCAAGAATGCTGCATAGAAGTGCCTGTGAAATCTAGAACTGGCTGTACCAAGCTGCCTGGAAAGGAGAGGGTTGCCAGTTCGAACTTCATCCTCTCCCAAGCAGTAGGCAATAGCAAACCACTTCTGTATCTCTGCCATTAACACTGCATAGAGGTCCCAATGCAGTCAACTAGGAGTTTACTCAGTGGTGTCCAGCAAACAAACAAAACAAGATAGTTTAACAAACATGAAGCATGACCTTTGTTCATGCTGTTAGCTGCTTACTACAATCAAGCCTGCTTTCACTTGCTTTCAGCCAGATATTCCCTGGAATATTCAGATCTTCGTCCAGATTCTTCAGTATTAAACTCCTGACCTCAAATCTCTATCAGTAAAAGCATAATTGAATGGAGTATGCTATGCAGTGACACCAAGGACTTTGCCTCTTGAACACCTGGTATGTGGTTACTGCCACATGCATACAGGGTGTGACAAGAAGGAAAGTTGCTGCTTTTTATCTCTAGTAACTCAAGTTCATGAAGGACTGCGAGAGTCTGCAAAAGAGACATCTCTGCCTCTCAGAGGGCAAAGACTAAAACATCAAGGTCTTGTTAAATAGCCATAAAATTATCACTGGGTTCTTGGGTTGGAATGGAAGCATTTAACGTCATTATTACTGTTGAAGCAGATTTTGGCCTTGTTTGCATTCTAGGTAGGAACAGCACTTAGAAATGGTCTATGTAGCAGCTGATCAGAGTACACGCATGCAGAAAGGCACATCATTTTCTTAGCTTAACAGATGGTATTTGATAGAATAGGCATGCTGGCTTCGGACTTGATCTTTTCTTCCATGGATAATAGTTGTCTTAAAAGTAAATTTCTTCACTGATGTTGATATCGTGAATTCACAATTTCCACTTAGAAAGCAGCAGCCATCCTAGGGCGTTTCACCCCATTAAGCACCTCATAGGTGCGCATAAGGTACACATAGCGTGTTTTTCCACTGTCACTAGAAGTACCCATTAAGTACCCATTAATGGGTACAAAAATGCCATTACGTACCCATTAAGGGGTACTTAATGGGTACTTTTAGTGACAGTGGAAAAACACCCATATAGTACATACCTTCTGCACTGAAAGCCCCATTAAGGACACTCCTTCCACACGGGAATTGCTGAGATCAGATCCAATGGGGGTACATGGGTATAGCTGCAGGCCATGAAAAAGGGGTCTACGATCTGTGCTGTTCCACCAAAAACTGGATCATATTGCAAGTATAATAATAATGATGATGATAATAATAATTTATTTATATCGCCCTTTCCACTAAAGTGCGGTACAGAGATACAGTTTAAAATTACAGAATACAAAATCCAGTCTAATACTATAAAATAAGGGTTACAAAATAAATAATAGCTACTAATACAACTTCTTGTATTCCTTATCTTATCAAATCAATCTGCTAAGGGGTAAGACTAAACAGCAACCATACGTTTCCAATCCTCCTTTACTAATTAAAGGTAAAATATTAATTGTTCCAAGGATTAAACTACTTCAGATGTTAAAAAGAAAGGTCTTCAGACCCTTATGAAATTTGACTAGCTCTTTTTATGACCCAAGTATTAGTGGCAGACTATTCCAGAGATGTGGAACCAGGTCTTGAAAAGCTTGCACCCTGGAGGTTGCAATATGTGTTTGAGATACAGCTAGAAGGCTTCCATATGTCATCTGGATGCAAGAAATCCAGGGGTGGGCCCAGAAAGTGACCTATACAGGAGGCTGGTGCTGGTGCCGTCTCTCTCTGGCACCCACTGAACCCAGACCTGGGCTTTGAGTGATGTCTAGGCTAGTTGAGCGGTGCTCTGGGTGGCACTTCCAGAAGGGTCTAGTGCCTAGGGATGCATGCTGCGGTGTCCGCATGGCCTCCACATTTAGCATCCATCAACATCGGGTAATATATGCTCTGTGCAGACATGAGGGTCGTCTTCTTGATCTGGAACTATGTGAACAGGAATAAGTAAGAGTGGATTTTGATAATGTGGATCTAATAAATCCAGATTTCAAATGGTAGGTGTGAAAATAGCCTTCGTTTTGTGTACTGATGTGTTCCTTGGAGGAAAACACACACACAAAGGCAGTTCACTTAATTTCTTCCTCTATAAACCTGTACTTGAAGATGCCTGTGGTCTTGATATTTCTGAACATGCATTGAATAGTGCAGTTGTTCATTTCAAAAACTTATTCTATACACTCTCCTTTCAGATTAAAATTAATTTGGGGACCGCAGATTGCAATTCTACTCCAATTTATATCACGGTTTTTGTATACAATATTGGACGCAGACATGCAGTGAAAAGCCTTTTCTGCAGTACTTGTGGCCATTTCTACACTTGGCCAGTAGAAGAACATTTTCAAAACCTCAACAGGGAGGTAGGCAGGTTACCTTTGAGGACTGTTCTGTTCAGCCCTGCCCTTCACAGTGCTGAAGTGGTTGGGCATTGAACCAGTTGCTGGCAGCAGTGGGTGGTGTCTTGGGCAGGGACTCGGTTGTGTGGACTAGAACAGCTATGGTGCCTCTCCATTGCTGGTAGCATTGGTCCAGTGCGGATAGCATTGGCAGAATCTGCTGTGCCTCGTCTGGAACAGACTGGAGCAGAATACATGATCACAGTCTTCAAATTCAGAGGGATCATCCCTATTCTCAATTGCACAAGATGGGAGGACTAGAAACAACAGGATGAAACTTCAAGGAAGTCAGTGCAGATTAGATATTAGGAAAAACTTCCTGACAGTGAGGGCAATCCGTCAGTGGAATAGGTTGCCATGGGAGGTGGTTAGCTCTCCTTTACTGGAGTTCTTCAAGCAGATGTTGGACCTACATCTGTCTAGGATGGTTTAGGAAATCCTGCATTGAGCAGGGGGTTGGACTAGATGACCCTAGCGGTCCCTTCCAGCTCAATGATTCTATGATTTTCTGAGTTAAACAGCTCCAGGTTAAGAAAGCGTTGGATCGCCTATGTCATTGAAGTTGCTAAAAAAAAGACCCTTCTGAATTAGTTTCCTGCTGTTCTTGATTGCTTATTGCCTAATTCACACCTCTCTGCTGTTTTATCGCAGAAGGTGGCTTTCATAATGAGTTGGCTTAGGAAATAATCTTGCTGATGGCAGTACAGCTAGCAAGCAAGGAATCAGTTTGCTAGGCACATGCTAAAATTAACATTTGCAGTATGGACCACCCCAGTCAGCTTTTAATGAAGTTTAGCCTTAACTCTGCTTATACCATGGGCATTTGAACCTTGAAAAAGAAAAACCAATTGATCCTTGGCATAGGATTAAGCCATATAGCCCTAAAAAGGCTCCAGATATGATAAGCAGGGTGAAAGCAATATCCTTAAATGCTGGGGGGCTGCAGACACAAAAATTATCAAAATAAGGTACCCAGTGGAATATCCCAAGTGTAACCATCGAGTTCATAATCCAAGGCATACATGGGAAAATGCTCTCCTTAAGTGTTGAAACATTTTAAAAGTGGCTTTCAGATTCTGTTGTGAAGATTTCTGGGAGTTTTGAAGAATTTCCCACCAAATATATCAGCAGTGGTTGGCAGGCTTAATTGAAAGGCAGCAGGCCGTTTTCACTGGGTTTTGCATTCCGTTGCAAAATCAAACCAGCATTACTGGGTACACTCTAATTACATGCAGCGAAAAGATGAGATCAAATAGTAGTTAATGATGTTTGCAAGCTGACACATTCTCCAGACTCCCCTGTTGCTTTGTACCCTTTAGCTGTCTGGGGCAGGTTCCAGTACTAGACTCAGCAAATACAGACAAGAGGTACAGTCCAAAGGATCTGGAGAACATGAGGTCGATAGAAAATACTAATAGGGATTCTTTTGGAAGGAAGTGAAAATGATTCCTTCAGTTTGAAAAGGCTGGGAATAAAAGCCCCTGTGTCAATCAGATTAAAATGCTGTGTGTAATATTTAAATTCAGTCTAAATGTGGAATAAGTGTTACAGCTGGGGTTGTTCACAAATATTCAAATGCATTTGAAATGTGATTGAATCGACTGAATTTTGACTTTCGAATTTGAATCAAATGTCCTTAAATTCAAATTTAAAGATTCAATTTGAATTTTGGATCTACTTGTTCAAATTGTTTGGGCATTCGTATGTACACAGTGCATACTTGAAGATCTGCATCTTTCCTGCATCTACATGTTTGTACAGATCCGTACGGGATGAAAACAGTGTCACTACAGGATGCATACGGATCTGTACAGATGCGTACGGACCTGGGGAAGATGCATATGGGAATTTGCTTAATTCGAATTGAATTTGGTTAAATTCAAACTTTAAACATTCGAATCGAATCAAATTTTTGGGTATTCAATTTGAATCAAATCCCAAAAATTGTATTCGTGCACACCCCTAGTTACAACTAGGGCTGCAGTATTGACTTGCATATCTTGCAAAAGTGGCTTCTTTCTTTACTTTTCCTTCGTCTGCTGAGACTTGTGACAGGTATACTCTGGATTTACAGCTGCTTTTTGCCCTGCTTATCTTATCAATTGCACATAAAATGCTGTATTGAAAAATATTGAAATACTGCATTTCATGCCTTCTTAGATGCACTGGCATCCAGGACATGCTTGTAATTTGGCAAGGGATATTTAGGGAAAATTTGGCAAGGGATATTTAGGGAAAGTGAATAAATAAAATAATAATTGGCTGTAGTTTCTTCCTCCTTGGTGAATGCATTTATTGAATTTGCACTGCAGAGAGGTTGAAGAGAGCTTATTATAAGAACCGAGGGAAGTGATGAAAAATACTATTATATTGATCCCTTGGTTTGAGCTGTTTTGATTGAAAGACTCTCATGCAGTCACCCTCCTTACTTTAAGGTGCTTGGTCTGGTGTAGGAAAATGCAAGCTTGACCCTGACTGTTGACAGTACCGGCATAATGCTCTTGAGTGAGACCTGTATGCTTTGGTATAAAAGTACATTAGAACAAAATAGTGTTGGGGTGCCATTTGTAGACTTTTTGGGCTGTTATGTTCTTCTTCTGAGAACCTAAGCTTTCGAATATAGCTGCGATATCCATCTTCAGAGGTCTTTGCTCTTCGCCAAGTCAAAGGTGACTGGTGTCTTACAAGATCTTGTTTCTCTTCTTATAGATGTCTGCTGGTTATTTGGCAGCTCTTCCTTTGAGTTGCTAATAAGTCATTGGTCTTTCCCTGGCTACACCCTGTTGCCATTGTTTCCTTGAGTGGAAGTGTTAATAGTGGGACATTGAGGCTAACTTGTTTACTGTGTATAGGTATAATCCCTGGTGTTGGGGTGGTCAGTGAATCTCAGGAAACACGAAAGCAGCAGTAATGATTTATGTAGCTCTTTTTGCAAAAGACTTGTGAAATCTTTTCCTTAGTTGCTTAAATGTGTTGCCTGCCTGCACTTGATAGGGTGGGTTACAGATAAAAGAGCTGCATTGAATAAAAAGACAGCCATTTAAACCAGTAAAATTACAATTTTAAAACATAAACATTGTAGCAGTGCAAAATGCTGAAAACTGTAACAGACTCTTAGAACTGAGGAGAGCAGAATAATAGAGGGACAGTAAAGAGGCCCCAGTAATGAAGTGCCAAAACCACATCTAGTACTCATCTGGGGGAGGGGGCATTTCATAACCTGGGGACTTCTCTCAAGAAGGTTCTCTTAAGTCTTGCCACCTGTGGAGTCTTGCTGCCTCTGGCAGTTGTTGCTACTGTGGCTGACTCCTGGTTGAGTGCATGACAGCTCTGTGCAGTTTTCGTGGCAGAGATGCAGAAGTAGTTTGCCATTACCTATTTCAGGAGGAAGGCTGGGGATTGAACCGTCAACCTTCTGCATTCTAGTCAGTTTGCTCTGCAACCAAGCTACAGCCAATCCTAGACTCCATGGGTACTTTTATGCAGTTTTATTGGCAGAGATGTGGAATTCGTTTGCCATAGTCTACTGAGAAGAGGTTGAGGTTTAAAGGGATGATCCTCTGCTTTCCAGGCAATCTATTCTACCACTGACTATTACCAATATTTTATTACACTCAGGTTCTCCTTACTATGTATACAGGTGGCTTGCTTGAAGTATTTCTTGTGTTGTGTTTGTTTACCACTGGGTTGGAATTGACTTCTCAGTACCCTGTGTACATACCTATGCAGTTTTCTTGCAAATATGGCTCTGCTCATACCATCTTTTTGGGGACATAGTTGGGATTAAACTTTGCAACCCTTTGCTTCCTGGGCGTTACCACTAAATTACACTGTATACTGTAGTATTAGGAATCAATACAGTATCTTGGTGGAGAGATGGCATTCATATATGTTGTTAATACTGTGTCCTGTTTATAGACCTTTGTGGATTAATGGGCAGACATGTGAGTGTTCTTCCCATACACAGAGATGTATTCTTGTGTAGCAGAATATTTTAAAACTCTTAGATCCCTCTGTCTCAAATCAGATTTTGACCAATCAAAATCAGGAATATGAAGAGAAATAAGGGTTAAGTTTGTATGTATTTTTTTATCAGAAGTTGTAACTGCAACCTGCTGAATTCTGCAGACTGAACATGCTCCTGCTGTTGGTCCCTACTGGTGAGTTACAGTTTCATTGCATATTGACTGTGAGAAGATGTCAGAGTTCCATATTTGCTTTGGGGTATGGAAAAACCAAGCAGAATCTTCATTGTTTTACAGTAGTTTATTATTCGTTTATAGAATTTACATGCAGCTTCCCATTAAAATCTTGAAGCAGTATATGAAGAATGAAAACTACTAAAATCATAATAGTTATATCAAAGAGGAAGAAGAGTTGGCTTTTAATACTTTGCTTTTCTCGCCCTTTAAGGGGGCTCAAAGCAGCTGACAAACCTTCTGTTCTTCTCCCCACAATAAACACCCTGTGAGGTAAGTGGGGCTATGAGACCTAAGAGAGAGAGCTGGGACCAGCCCAAGGTCACCTAGGTGGCTTTGTGGAGGAGTGTGGACTCGAACCAGGAGATTAGCAGATACAAGACAGACACTGCCTACAAGACCAAACTGACTCACAAACGTGATTAAATGCAAGAATGGGTGAAACAAACAAGAAAGCATTCACTCTGGAATAGTGGTGTACACCAATGGTTTTTTGCATTCGAATTTGAATTGAATATCCAAACATTCAATTTGATTCGAATGTTTAGAATCCAAATGCAACAAAATCAGATTTGAATAAATTACATTTGAATCTATTCGTTCAAGTGTTAGATTTGAATCTGAAGTAACGAATGTCGACAACATTCATATGTGTTTCATCCCGTACTGTCAGCGCAAATGCATACAGATACGTATGTTTAAATTCAAATGTGTAGCCATTCTGTTTGAATTTGAATATCCACATTCGATCAAATTTGATTGAATTTTGAATGTTTAGAACATTCATGCACATCCCTACTCTGGAAAGCTCTAGGTCAGTGGTTCTCAACCTGGGGGTCGGGACCCCTTTGGGGGTCGAACTACCCTTTCAGAGGGGTCACAACAAGTCCCCCACCGCCCTTCCCTCCCATTTCCAAGCTGCTCTACCCCCGTGGTTGGGGGTCTCCACAACATGAGGAATTCCATTAAGGGGTCACGGCATTAGGAAGGTTGAGAACCACTGCTCTAGGTAAAGAGAGAGGTCTCCAGCTGGTGCATAAAGATCAAGAGGTTTAAGTGCCCCTACAGATATTCCAAAAAGTGAATCGCATCACTGTCTGGGTTTCAGTACAAGTGCAAAGATCAGGAAGCCACTGCCTCCATAGCCTAAGGCTGTTCCCTTGGGAGGGCTTGTTCCCTTGGGTAGTCTTGCCTGAACAAGAGCAAACTGACATTCAAGTCCCCTTAAGGTGAAAGCTGTGCCATAATGCCCTGTCCAGCTTGTCTTGGATCTGAATTAATGGCAGGGTTGTGAAACCAGAAAAGTAGAAATCATAATAAATTGTATGGGATACGAAGCTGCTCTTGGACTAAACTCTGAAGTGCTTCGATGTTGCTTCAGAAGTCAAAGTAGGAATTATATAACTTGTTTGCTTCGACCATAAAGCCATGGCATAGTTTAGAACTGTCCGCACACACTGGATGTTTCTGTTCTTGAGCAAATTTGGAGGTAAAATGTCTTAAATGAGAATAATAACCTGCTCAGTAAACCTACTTCAAAGAGTCCAATGATTCTTGCATCATTTTTTAAGTAGCTCAGTCATCTGACTGGAAGCAATGCAGCTTGCTGAGCCTGTTGACTTAAGCATCTTTAGGTTGCTTTAATGGTATTAATGCATATTTTGATCGCTGTGATATCAGAATGCCTCAGGTGTAATACGTGCAGGAGAAGTGCAGTGTTTTACCTGCAAATTTATATCTTAACCGGTTCCTGTGAGAAAATGGCACCTTTGTAGGACGAGTCTCGAAATACAGCGTCGGAATAGAGGTCCTCCTTGCTTAATTTATGTTGACCTTCACCTTTTCAGTGGGAGGGCATTGTTGTGCACAAGGTGAAAGTGTGTGACTTTTATTTCAAAAGCAGTTTGAATAAACAAGAGGCTGAATGGCAGAAGTTGCTACATGGGGTTTGAGTTAAACCACTTTATGTGTTTCAAAGGACTTCCTTCAAATACTGAAGCCTGTAGGATACTGGTTCACTTCAGAATCAAGACATGATTGCCCATCTGTGGTCGCTAAAGTATTCAGGCTGGCCACTGTGCTTTCATACCCTTGGGGGAGGGGACCCTATTCCTCTCTTAGGGCCAAGCAGGAGTAGACCACATTATCGAGAAATGGAATAAAAGTACCAGTTGCGGTGGTGTGAGCAGAGGCTGAAACAGTTGTATAAAATAGCTGCAAGACCGACGACTGGGACAGCTGGTCAGATGCACATCATGCTGGTCTTGCTACTCCAAATCATGCTACTGAGCCCAATTCAAGGTATTAACTTTAACTTATAAGGCCATAAGTTACTTGGGCCCCAAATATCTAAAGGGTCACCTTCTTCCATATCAGCCTGCCCTTGCCTTAAGATCTGGAGGGGAGCCCCTCCTGGTTGTCCTACCACCCTCAACAGCAAAAAGGGTTGGCACCCAAGAGAGCGCCTTCTTGGTGATAGCCCCTAGGCTATGGAGTAGTCTCCCCCTTGAGGTGCATAGGCACCTTCACTGGCCTTTGGTTAAATGGAAATATACTGTGTCTCCCCACTTTACAGACACTGTTACTGTTTTAATATATATTGCTGTTGCTTTAATATATGCCTGATTTTAAGTGTTGTTACCTGCTGTGAGACTTTCACGTATAGGGTGGGACTGAAATGCAAATAATAAATAAATATATAAGGAAACTATTCATCTTGTTAATGCCGCTAATCTTAGAGCATCCACTGATTCTGGATCTCTACCAGATCTTACCTTGAGCAGACTCAGCTCCCTTTAGCTTGGCCCTTTATCTTTTGCCTGTCATCACATAGTAACTGCTGAACTCGGGCCACACAGAGGAGAGCTGTCTTCTGCTTGAGATGCCCAGAAGCAATTGGTGAGACAGAGTGCTGGACTAGATGGGCAGTGGCCTGATCTAGCCAAGCGCCTCTTCTTGTTTAAAATGAATGCCCAGGAACTGTCTCTGGGTTGGAGAGACAGACAGATGCATCTAAAAGCCATTTGCAGGGAGCTGAGAACAGGTGAAGGTTTTGACCTTGTCTCCTGCTAAAGAATGCCCCAAAAAAACTATAAAACTTTTGTTTAATTTGGTAAATCCAGAACATAAGGGGGGAAATTGTCCCATTATTTCTGTTCCCTTTATCTTCTCTCTCCATCTTTCGAGGAAAGATGAAGAGAGAATATTTCCACAACTGGAGAGATTCTTTGATTCTCTGGATATTTCCACAACTGAGAGATTCCTTGAAATTAAAAACATGATTGCTCAACAGAGGTTCAGTAAGGTTCTCAAAGTTAGGTGTTACATGGACCATCTTATTTGCTTGGCTTAGTGAAAATTTATTAGTTGTACTGTTTTATCATAGGTAACAGCTGCCATACTTAAACTGCCCCCTGTAAAAAAGATCAGTTTTAACAACTTCAACTAGAAAGTTGTGCTATTAGGGGGAAAGGTGCCATCCAGCTTTTTATGTGGTGAACAATGCGGGCCTTTGTCTGTCACTGGGGAAGGGAATTGTGGACAACAGTTTTCCACCTTAACCTTCCATAAACCTTGAAATAAGTAATGGTGACTAACTAAATGGTGTGGTTTAATTTCTTCCTAAAGGAGATTACTAGAGAGGGTGGAACATATTTTTCTTGGTGATACATGATGTTACAGTGGAAATAATGAGAGTTTCGAGTGATTATTTGTAGCCTTTAGTAAACATCAAACATCAAACTATTTAATGCATTCAAAATGCTGTGTAAAAACCATTAGGCTTGGTCCAGCTGCCAGATGAATATTGCGCTAACAAGTCATATTCCTGAATAATCGCCTGTTGAACAGATGGTCTGGTCCTGGAGGTGTCTGTGCGTGATATAGTGACAAGCACATCCCTGTATTTTGATTGCATGAAATAACCAGAAGTTGCCCATATGGTGGCCATCTTTTTCACCCCCAAACAATTTGTGGTAGCCATGGCAAAGATGGCAGCTCCATCCACAAGGTAAGTTTTAGTGCTGTTTCAGGAGAACTTGCGGCCAGAGCCAGGTTTTCTCAAAATAAGATATGGCAGGATTTAATGGAGAACAAAACACCTGCAGACAGCACAGAGACATGCTGGCTCTTAATGACTCTTGGCTTTTTCCCACAGCCTGAGGCATCATATACAGTATGGGCTGTTTCACCATAGCCCTGAATTGAACTTTCAAGAGTTTCCTTGTGCCCCTTTTGTTTTTCTTTCTGCGTGTGGTGAGCTCCCAGAAGTTGATTCCAGTGCTGTGTTGAAGGTGCTGGCCATCCAGCTGTGTTCCGGATGGGGTGTGATTTCCTGTGCTGTCTTTAATATGAATTTTGAGGGTGATCGACCAGCAGGTTCTCAACATGCTATCAGGGCAACCTGGCACTCTCGCCACAATGCCTGTAGCCTACTGGCATTCTTATCAAGTTTGCCAGCTCCCTTAGATCAAACCTGTTGGTTCTAGGCAGTAACAACCACACAACGCGGAAGTGCCCTTTTCACAGCGTGCATGGGAAATTTCACATGGATAGCAGAGAAAGTATTGTGCAGGCCAGACTTTTACCTTTAGTCCCAAGATCGCCGCTGTTTGTGGCAAATACCATGTTGTTTAAATTAGATAGATAGTAACCACTTGTAGTAACAATGCCTCTTAAGTACTATATTTGCTAGGCTTTGATTAAGTCTGTTTTTAAATGGAAAGTACTGTGCACTGGAATACAAAAGATGTGTTTCACAGAGGTGGGATATCCCCGTCTGTTTGCTAAGTAAATAGTATAGCTCTTGCAGGACACGTTTGACTGAGCTTGAGATATTTAATGGAACGTGGATGCGGAAGCTTGTATTCAAAGTTCTACTCAGGGTTATTTTACTCCTTTTTATTTGAAAGACCTTTTTTTAAACTCTGAAATAAGTTAGACGTGTATTTGATGGACTTTGCAGATCCTGCGGTTTTGCCACTGGTAAAGGTAGTGAGATGGGAAAGGAGCAAGAGAGAAGATTCAAGGACATCTCAGAGCCTCCTGGTGCTGGGCTGCAAATCTAGGCGCAGTGTTGTACTGAGTTCCTTGAACATGGGGCTTCCTTGCTTAGGTGTTAACAGCTGCCAAAGTTGCGTATCTGCTGCAAAGTGATCAGATTAAGGGGTGGTGGTGTTTGCTTTTGTTTTCACTTGGCCCCTTTCCTAGATCTCTTTCTCCAAAGCGTTGAGTAGTCTGCAGTATGAGAAAGTGATTGTGCCAGCAAAGGTGAGGCGGCAAGAGAAATGGTGGGTTCAGCTTCTGCTGATTAACATTTTGTTCCTCCACTTTATGGCCATCCTGGAGGCGTTCCCTCTGTCTTCTGCTTGAGAAGCTCATAAGCAAGTGGTGGGCCACTGTGTGAGACAGGATGCTGAACTAGATAGGCTGTGGCCCAGTCCAGCACCGTTGCTCTTACGTTCTTATGATTATGCAAGCAGATAATACCCTGTGAACTGAAGAACTAGGGTAGGGAGTGAGTCCAGATTTCAGGGCCTTCCTTTAGTCCCCTGATGTATCTAGTTTTGGAGTGGTTGTCATTTGGTAATGGAACAGCTTCATAGAAAGCAAAGTGCAGTAACTCTTCAGAAGAACGTAAGGACAGTTTCTGTAACTCTGCACGCATACATCTGCATGGTTTTCTTGGTTGCCACCTTGATGATACGTAACAGCAACATTGTAATATTTCATTGTGTTTAGTTCTCTGAAGTTTGCTCCTCCCCCTCCCCATCATGTCTCAGTCCTGAAACCTGGGGTTCCAGCTTTTATGTGTCATCCAAAAAATTATTAGACTTTTCTCGAAGCTACAACTCTAGAACTGTGTAAGGAGCCATTAAGATTGTCCAAAATATTTCTGAAAATGAAAGCATCTCTGAAGCAGCCTAGAGATTGCATAGAGATCAGATTGTTGACAGACCAGTCTTGAACATTCTGTGCTGGAAAAGGTGGATTAGAGAAGGCCTGGGAACAGAAGAACTCTTCAAGACTGTCTCAGAGGTGCCCCTTTTGTTATGTTTGAACACAGCCGTGTTCCCTCTACTGGACTACACATTATCACCTGCCGTTTGCAGATTTGGAATTTTCCTTTATAATGCGTTGGACAAATTTTCATTTGAAACTTGGCGTAGGAAAAACAGCAGGAGAGATTATGGCAGGAGAAGCAGAAGGGCATTAATACGTTATCTGAAAGTTTTGGCAGCTTGGTCAGTGTTTGCTGTACTAGTGGGAGCTGTTGCAATTTTAAAAGCTTAGAGCAGTTTTGGACTCTGGCTGTAACAAGCTTTTCAATGTCTTTGCTTTCTTCTGCTTTAGGAACAGGTCAATGAGAAGGAATCGACTTGTGACTTCATATTCTGCAGTTTCCATTTTTTGAATGAGTCTAGTACGGTGATGGCCAACCTATGACACGTGTGTCACAGGTGACACACGTAGCCCTTTTGGGTGACACACCTGGTCACCCCGGCACCTGGGCGTGTAGTGCTTGCTTGTTCTTGAAGTGTACGAAATACCAACTTTCAATTGAATATTAGCAAATGAAATTCAGCAACAAAAGTCACCAATGTAAAGAATTATTTGTTTTTGCTTTTAATAAAATATTACTAGAGCTACAAAATTCACAAAATTATGGATATTTCTAGATGTGACACAGCATCAGAGTCAAGCTAGGTTTTCTTGTGAATTTTGACACAGCGAGCTCAAAAGGTTCGCTATCACTGGTCTAGTACATGAAAATAATTAGAGTCTTCAGATCCTGTCTGTCTCTCTAACCTAAAGGTGGTACCTAGGCATCAATTCTAGTAGCCATTGATATACCTGTCCTCCATGAATTTGTCTATCCCTTTCTTGGAGCCATCCAGGCTGGTTGTTGCCACTATATCTTCTGCTAGGGAATCCCATAGACCAATGACTCTCTGATTTTATATCCTTCAGTCATTTCCCTTCTACAAAATCCGAATCTACCAGTTTCCAATAGACAGCTTTTGCTACTACAGTTGCAGCCATGGAAGTTGCCCGGAATTGCAAAATTTCTAGTATGTAATCAAAATTGACAGATTGCTTATCCTAGTTTGTAGCCAAGCCTTGCCAGAATAGTAACAGTTGGCTACAGATGAGAAGTATGGCAACATTATGATGCTTTTGAATACAGAAAGTGAATACTGTTGCATATACTTGTACGGTAGGTTTTTTCCTGCAAATGATTGTAAAGGTGGCTTGGTTTTTATAAAGGCAAATGGGCATCTTGATCGAACATTCCTGTTCTTTATCAGTCTGAATAAGTAATGTATTTTTAAGCCTATGTGTTTCAGTTGATAGGAATTTTCAGGCCTTGGAGCTGCAAAGTCTGCATTCATATAGCCCAATATTTAGTTCATATTTTCAGTACATTTAATAGCTGATTTATAGAACTGATTCAGGAACAAACACAGTCTTGGAGCCTGTGGTCAAGGCTAGACAGTGTGACAAATTCTTTTCTTTTACATTTATTGCAAGAAGGGATAGTAGAACTGTAGAAAGCTCCAGGGCCTATTGACATGGATTAGCAATGGATTTCTACACAAGGCTTCAATATTCTAAGCTTGAACTCTCATGAGAGTTTAGGTACTGGGGGTTTGGGGTGGGCACTTGGATTTTGTTTAGGAGCTGCTGTACCACTGTCATTTTGAAACCAGTGTGCAACTCTTTCCAAATTTCAGGTCTGGTTTGCTGGCTGTACATTTGCATTTGGAGCAGGAATGATGAGCCTACACCGGTGATGGCCAACCTGTGACACGCGTGTCACAGGTGACACGCCAAGCCCTTCTGGGTGACACACATGGTCACCCTGGCACCTGGGTGTGTAGTGCCTGCTTGTTCTTGAAGTATACGAAATGCAAACTTTCAATTGAAGATTCAGCAACAAAAGTCACTAATGTAAAGAATTATTTGTTTTTGCTTTTAATAAAATACATATATCAAAAATATAACTTTTTTATTAGAGCTACAAATATCACAAAATTATGGATATTTCTAGATGTGACACAGCACCCAAGTTAAGCTACGTTTTCTTGTGAATTTTGACACACCGAGCTCAAAAGGTTCGCCATCACTGGCCTACACCATGCCTACAGCATAAATACAGGACTTCTAGAGTTAGTCCCTTTCACTTTATCTGGGGCCCTCATTTATCGTGAATACACCCCCAGTCCTAGAGATCTTATGTTATGGGGCAGGATATAAATATTTTAAATAAATAATAAACTGTGGTTCTACAGAATACCTCAAAAGTGCTGTGGCCTGCTTGCCCCCCCCCCCTTAACAAAATGAGTTAAGTGCTTGGATTATAATAGACCAACAAATCTAACTAGCTGTAGTGTAGATGCTTCTCATCTGGCCAGTTGACTAAACTAAGTTGACTTTGTCATATTCTTCTGGTCTTGAGAAGCAAAAGTTGCAGCTTTTTAGCCCTGGCTGAGGATAAAATAAGCTTCCTCTCAACTCTACAGTGCCTGACAAAAGTTCTGTCGCTTATCCATGTTGTTGAAACCAAAGCCTATAACCTGACTTAAAATTCATCCATTGGTTTTAAAAATGACTCATATGAAAGCTGAAACCCTCCCAAATGAGGTTTTTAAAAAGAAAATAAATTTGCTTCACTGCTGAAATATTGATCATTTAATGAACACAGAAAGGTCAGATTTTGGCGAGACAAAAGTTTTGTCGCCTTGTCATATAATGCACCTAATCCTAGTTTACAGCCTCACCTGTGCTCACTAATTGATCAGATAATTAGTGGGTGTGTATAAAAAGAACTCCAGCACTCCAGACCTTCACTTGAACTGCAACTTGACCTCTGACAACATGCCAAAAATCCACCCTGCGACCAAAGCCTTGATTATCAGGAGACTGAAGACCAGATCCTCTGCAGAGGTGGCTGGCACCTTTAATGTGTCTCAGCATCAAGTACAAAGAATTACAAAAAGATTTGAAGAGACTGGAGATGTTTTTGACAAGCCCAGGTCTGGCAGACCCCGCAAGACGACTGCTCAGGAGGAACGTTTGTTGGTTCGAAAATCAAAAGCCAGCCCTTCTTCCACTGCAGCAGAGCTCCAACAGGCCTGGTCACCTCAAGTCCCTGTGTCAACTAGAACAGTTTGTAGGATTCTGTCTCGAAATGGCCTCCATGGTCGAATCAGTGCCCAGAAGCCAGCACTAAACAAAAGGCAAATAAAAAACTGTGTGGTATTTGCCAAGGCCCACAGCCTACTAAACGGATGGATGCTGGAAAAGTGGCAGAAGGTGGATTTCTCAGATGAATCTTCAGTTGAATTACACCACAGCTGCCGCAAATACTGCAGGAGACCTACTGGAGCCCGTATGGATCCAAGATATACCCAGAAAACAGTTGAGTTTGGTGGTGGAAAGATCATGGTCTGGGGTTACATTCAGTATAGGGGTGTGCAAAACATTTGCAAGGTGGAAGGCAATATCAATAGCCTAAAATATCAAGACGTATTAGCTACCTCTTACATTCCCAATCATAAAAGGGGTCAAATTTTGCAGCAGGATGGCGCTCCATCTCATGCATCCATCTCTACATCAAAGTTTCTCAAGGCAAAGAAGATCAAGGTGCTCCAGGACTGGCCAGCCCAGTCACCAGATATGAACATCATTGAGCATGTTTGGGGTAGGATGAAAGAGGAAGCTTGGAACACAAAACCAAAGAATCTTGATGAACTCTGGGAGGCATGTAAAACTGCATTCTTTACTATTCCTGATGACTTCATCAATAAATTGTATGAATCATTGCCGAAACGCATGGATGCAGTCCTTCAGGCTCATGGAAGTCACACAAAATATTAAATATGGCTCTAATAGCACCACAACTTCATTCACCAATGTTATGAAACATATCTTTGTATTTGAAGTGAATTATCTGTTTGATTTTCACATTACTTTTTGTGGGCGACAAAACTTTTGTCTCGCCAAAATCTGACCTTTCTGTGTTCATTAAATGATCAATATTTCAGCAGTGAAGCAAATTTATTTTCTTTTTAAAAACCTCATTTGGGAGGGTTTCAGCTTTCATATGGATGAATTTTAAGTCAGGTTATAGGCTTTGGTTTCAACAACATGGATAAGCAACAGAACTTTTGTCAGGCACTGTATAGTACCAGGACGGCAGACGCGATTTTTGAGATTCCATTTTCATTTCTTAACTTTGTAGAAGGTTAAATGCAAACTCTGTTGTAACTTATGTGTAGAAATGCAAACCAGTTGAAAGAAGAGTAAATAGAGACTCTGGAAGAAAATGTACATGAACCTGAAGGTAGTAAAATGTGAAAAAAAGTAGATTCCAAATACTTATAAAAGTATTCCTTTTATATGGTATGGCACATGACACTTTTCTAGAAAGGCCATTCTACAAATACGTAGTCATCAAAGAAGGGCCTACTTAAGGTGCTGAAATAAAGAAAGATGTAAGCAAAAGAAGAGTATCAGATGAGGAAAGGATTCTTCTAAATATCTGCACTTTAGATTTGGCCAGGAAACTGTGTGTCCACCACTGCAATCCCACCATAGAACTCGTATTGGAAAGTCACCCTGTCCTGGTTACAATACAGACTCCAAAGTCTGGAACAAGTCTGATTTTCTGGCTTGCCTACAGAGGCAGCCCTATGTTTTAACAGCCTATTGCTGTAGCAAGGAGTAGACATTGAAAAAACATGATGCCCATCCCAATATAAGATGCCTTTGTGCTGCCACCCACATTTAGCTCTGATAAAAGTGGATTTAAGAAACATACCCAAACTGCCTGATTTGTCTTTCAGAAAGAATTAAACTCCTTTGGCAGATGTCATTTACCCAGACCTGAGGTGCCTTATTTGATACCCTCTTTCCTGCATGATACCCAAGACTAGACAATAGTAGAGTAGATGCCTAGATACCATCTTCAGGTTGAAGAGACAGTCAGAGGGCTTCTAAAGGCTGCTTGCTGAGACCTGAGAGCAGGTGAAAGTTTTGCCTTTGTCCCCTGCTTGAGAATGCCCAGAAACAATTGATGGGCCATTGTGTGAGATAGGATACTGGACTAGATGGACCACATCCTGATCCAGGAGGGCTTCTCTTATTTTCTGAAATTCATGGAGGACAGGTATATCAGTGGTTCCTAGAATGGATGCCTGGGTACCACGTCCAGGTTGGAAAGAGGAAGGATGCCTCTGAAGGCCACTTGCAAGGATTCAAGGTTTTACTTTTATCTTCTGCTCGAAATGTCTAGAAGCAATGGGCAAGCCACAGTGTGAGACAAGATGCTGTACTAGGTGGGCTGTGGCCTGATCCAGCAGGGTTCCTCTTATGTTCCTAACACTTCCCCACCTGTCAGCAATCCCAGGCAAGGGTTTCTTTCCCCCACCTCAAGCTGGGTTTCCATTCAGCCCTCCTGCCCGTACTAGAATCTGAAAGCACACTCCTAACTCGGCCCTTTTGGCCACAAGGATCGGTGTATGAAATTTAAAAAGCATGTGTGGGAGGACAACAGTCTAGTGTTGTGTGGTCTTAACCTACTTTTCCTCATTCCCATAGAAGGTTGTTGCTTCAGTCCCTTTTGTGAAGCTCTTCTTTTGTTTAAATTCTGAAAGGCTGTTCTATACTAGTGAGTGAAATTGAGCTGCTCCGCACTGGGTTCTCATAATAAGTAAACAGAACAATGTGGGCTAAAGTTCACCCTGCTTCAGGGCTTTAAAACCTTCTTTTTGGTTTAATTTCAGCTAACAAGTATATTGCATAATGCTGCCTCGGGCCCTGTGTGGTATATGGGCCCAAGTATTACGCAGGGTTCAAATATCCAGTAAGCCACAGATCTTCCGTGGATGATCTGGGATTAATCTCTAGAATCTGCCACTTGGCCTCAACAGTATAAAGATGAAATACAGGGGAGAAGAGCGCTGTTTGCCTCTGTGAGCCATTTGGAACCTGGGATATAAATTCAAAAATTAACGCTGTGAAAAACAACCTAATAAATGCCTGTCTTTCCTGCTTGTATTGTTATGGAAACTACAGTGTGGTGTCTCTCTGTTTGGGCGTAGTTGGACTTAACTGAAGTCATGAGTATGCAGTTATATAATGCCCTTATTAATCAATCTTCAAATAGCACTCTGTTATCTTCTTTGTGACTACCGAAGAAGAGTCCAATGTCATATTCTAGTGAGCGCAAGTTGAGTTTGGGAGAGCCAGAGGCAAAAGACGTTGCTCTCTTTTTAACCTGGTACCCCCAGATGTTTTGGAATATAACAGTGCACCTCTTTGCCCTGGCCTTTGGCTAAATCAGGAAACTGCTTTCCCTCCCCGCGTTCAGGCACTGTTATGCTTTGAATATATTCATTGTATATGTTCACATAAAGAGACCTTTGGGTATAGGGTGGAATAAAAATTCCAAACAAGCAAATAAATACACTGCCATTGTTTAGTTTTATGGGTTACATAAGATTAGGTGTAAGAATTTTTACACTCTGACCTGTCCCTCTGTATCTGTCTGTCTGTCTCTGTTATACACAGGTACAGGAAACACTGTGGCCATTATGATTAGCCATTTAAAAGGCAAAGAAATCCTCCAAAGGATTGAAAAGGGCTACCAAGTGACTATGATGATTGAAGTGGGGAAAAAACATGGATCGTGGATGAACAACTATTCCATCTTCTTCGTTTCCGTATCATTCTTCATTGTCACAGCCGCCACTGTGGGATACTTCATATTCTATTCTGCTCGAAGGCTTAGGCTTGCGAGGGCTCAGAATAGAAGACAGGTGAGTTTCTTTTTACATTGTTTGCTATTTTATTCAGAAACCTACATGAGGATTTCACTTTATTGCCCTCGGGCTTACTGGTTCACAGGAAGAGACAAAAGTACAGCAGCTGAGCATCTCTCATGCAAAAGGTTCGGTCTTCAGTATATCCTTAAACGGAGGCTATGGCAAACCACTCATGGATTGTGGCCAAGAAAACTACATGGATGTATGTACTGGATGTCAATTTCAGTTCAAGGGCATCTTGCCTTTGCCTTATTGATTCTCCAGCTGCCATAGTAAAAAATAAACATTGACCTTTTTTAACAAACAGATTGATTTACTCAGTTCCCCCACTCCCTTTTTTGTACTTGTGGAACTGAATTGGTTACTTAAATTATTACAAAAATAATTCACAGATTAATGTAAGTTGGAGTCCCTAATGGAGAATTAGATTCTGAGCAAGCTGGATACTCAGTTTTCTTTCCCAAAAAAAGCAAATTAGGAAGCAAAATACTATGTTTGCAATGCATCTGTGGCATTCAAATATTTCCAGGTCCATGACATGATTTTTGGCCTCTAGAAGAATGGGAAGATCTTCCCCCAGTTTCCCTTTTATCTCGTGGTTTGCCGTTGGTTCAAAACTGCCCACAAAGGAGCGTTCTCCTTTGTAAACAAAGAGAGCAATAGAACCTTTAGCTCAGAGAAGTATTTGGAGAATGGTTTGAGGGGACAAAACTGCCCAGGGAGAAAATCTAAAAGTTCAAGATGACGAAGAGAATTGAGAGATATTACAAGCTAAAGGTCTAGGTTTCTAAAAGTATGTAACATGGATGCCTGGCAAACTATTCTACAGCCTCAATCTCCCCATGGAGAGCTTCCCCTTTTAATATCTAAGAGACATAGGTCTACCAGGATGCCCTCTCCTGCTGATTTAAATAATTGGATTTGAAACCCAGGGTCTCCATGGTGACGCATCCAACCGCATAAGAACCCTCCTTATAGCCTTGAGTGGTATAGTAAAGCACAGATTCACTGACGTACCAAGGTAATAATGGAGCTTGCCTTTGATTTGCACAAATCAAGAGGACTTGTGTTCTCCGGTTCTGCTCCTTTAGAAAATGCTTAAAAGTCTGAAAAATTTAGATTGTGTATGCCTCATTTAAGAAGTGTTACTTCCCTTAGAAAATCACAGAAGTGCTCAAGGGCTGTTCCACATACTGTTATGCAATAGGGGAAGTTCTGTGTTTGGGCAGAAGGATTCTTTTGATTCCATGTCTTCTTTCACGTGTTAGGTAATTGCTGTTTGTCTCACTGAGCTGTGCTTGTGAAAAGTGGTGGGCCTTTGTAGGACTTCCTTCTCTCATCTAGAGATGAAAATGGTGGCAGAAGAGCAGTTCTGGGCCGAGGGCACATGATGCATTCTACATAACTTCAGTAGAAGGATCACTGGGGGCTTCATGTAATAGTGGATACACGACTCTGGGACAGACCTTGCATCTTAACTTGGTTACAAACTGTTAAAACTTTTGTGTGATGTTTACATGCAAAGAGTCCCTTGGACTTTGAACTCCCATGCAGGGAATTGCTAATTACTTCAGTCCCTTGAGAACTATTTATCACCCAGGCAAGGTCCATTAAGCAGTAATGATGGACTACACAAGTTACTCCGTTGTGCTTCTTAGAAAATGGATGGCTTAATTCTTGACAGAGCTCTTAAAAGGAACTCACAAGGTGCCATCTGCGGGCACACCAGTGCCCTTGGAGGCTGCTTGGCCCCAGCAAAGCTTCTGAACTTTCACCCACCTTGGCCCTGGGCAAAAGAAGTGTCGGAGGGAGCAGCCACACGGGATGTCCTCAAAATACCATAGAATCATAGAGTAGGAGGGAACCTCCAGGGTCATTGAGTCCAACCCCCAGCTCAGTGCAGGATTCCCTAAACCGTTCCAGACAGATGTAGGTCCGGCCTCTGCTTGAAGACCTCCAGCGAAGGAGACCTTACTACCTCCCATGGCAACATGTTCCACTGAATGATCGCCCTCACTGTCAGGAAGTTTTTTCTAATAGATTATCTGTATACACATTCTTGAAGGTTCATACTGTTGTTTCTAGGCCTCCCATCTTGTCTAAGTGAAAACAGGGACAATCCTTCTGCTCTGTGACAGCCCTTCAGAGACTTAAGACCGCTATCATGACTCCTCTCAGTCTTCTCTTCTGCAGGATAAACGTTCTCTAGATCCTTCAACCATTCCTTGTAGGACATAGTTGCCAGACCACAGACCTTTAACAGTTATAAGACTCCTGGTATTAGTGTGATCTGATTATAGGCCTTCTGAGGAGAACACTAAAATCAAGAACATGCATTTTAGGCTTCTGAATTGCAAGTGAGTGTGAAAGCATTCCAGAAGTTGATCTGGAGCCCTCAGTCCTGACTTCCAGCTGCGACATACATAGGCATTGTTCAGGAGAGGGTAGCTTGATCCCTAGGAGGTGAGACAAGAAAATGAAAGTCTGGATCTGTATCACATCTTGATTTCTGGTCTACAGAGACTTCTGAAGTTCTGCTATCTTTACAGCAGATGCCAATCTATTGTAAATTATGATAACCCATTTTCTTTGCCAAACAACCATTATAATGAGAGACCATCTCCCCACAATTTAGGATTTCCTCTCTTGTCAACTTCGTTCATCCTTCAAGAAGGGGTATGAGTCATAGGCATAGCAAGAGAACTGTCATGCTTGAGCAAATTTCTCACTCCTTGAAATTTTGGGCAGAAAAAGCCACTGTTCTTATTCAGGTCTTGGATGGACCACTGTTTTATTTATTAATGTAGCTCCTTTGGAGATATGCAGGGACTATACTGAGAGTCCAGTTGTACCTCAGCTGTTCTCAAATAATAGTAGATGCATTACTGTATTAAGATTGTTCAAACATCATCTTTTTTATTTATTTATTTTTTACTTTTATAATACTTCAACATAAACAAACAAAGAAAAATAACATTGTGACAATATGTAGTGAAAGTGACACACACGTCCCTCCAGCTTCCGTGCATGTACAACATCATACATTTTCCCTCCTTTCACCTGGGATATTCTTTTACTTGGGGCAAAGAAATAGTCTTAATGTTTCATCTCTCAAAATTTCTGGAGCTTGAGGTACCGTCAAATAGTTCAGTAATTCTTTCCACCTATCCTCTGTCTTGGTGCATACTTTCAATCCTTGTCTTTAAATCTTATTTCCCACATTTTTTCAAATCTGTATTGTTCCATTAGGTACTTGTACCAATTATCTGATGTCCATTTAGTACTCTCTTTCCATCCTAATACAATTTTAGATTGTGCAGCATATATCATTTGTTCAAATAAACATTATCTTTTACCTTCCACGTGGAAAAGCAGGAACAGTGCTTCCTGGGTTCATGCCTAACAGATGTTTGGCTCAAAATCTGAGTGTCCCATCTCTAGTTTTTCCTACCTGAAATGGGTTTGTCATTTGGCTGAAAGACATTATCCTCTGTTTACAGGGATCTTGGCAATTCAGGTTCTTCCAGGGCCTAATTACAGCTTTTCCCTTTATTTTTTTCCCCATCCATGTTGCAATTAGTTTTGCGTGGTTAAATGAACAGTGTTTGTGCACAGTGCAGTCATAGTGGCTGAGCAGTGTTTGTAGCCTCTTAAAAAGATGTGAATCTTCAGGGCTCATTATGTAGCTCTTACAGGTTAACCTCAAAGTAAACGAGATGCAGTTTCCATGTGTGTCTACCCCCCCCCCATCCAGCCCCAGCTACTGGAGAACTGGCCCTGTGCAATGGAAAAAGCAAAAGTTAGCTGTCAATTAAAACAAGGAGAAGATATGGTTTTTCGGTGGTGTATGTAGTGGCTTGCTTTCTGGTTTGGGGGAAGAGGATTTACAACAAGGAGGGCATTGATAAGATTGCTTCAGGCAGGTTATATAACAACCTGTAATTATAGTCCTGTAGGTCTAGATGCCTTGCTATGGATCGTATCAAATTATGGTATGACGTGGAGAGAACGTTTTCCCTATCTTCAGTATGTGCAGCGTGAGAGGCCCATTCCTCTCCAGTTAGGCCACCAAACTAGTGTGAGAGAATGTTTGTGGCCCAGGTATACCTCTGGGTGAAAACCAGAAGACTCTTCTGCTGTCCCAGTGATGGGCAGCTGTCCACCTAGGCCTTTTTTTTTCCAAGAGGGGAGTCTCAGGGAGGCTTAATGGCATCGGGGGTGGGTGGGTCAGGAAGAGGTTGATCCGGTTGATTGGGGATAAATGAAATGGGGGGCCAACTGTACTAGGAATTGTGATCCAGGAGGCTGCATATATGCTCACCTTCTGGTGTCATTGACTCCTGTGGATGGGCGATTGGGCTCATTCAGCAGGTACCTGCTTGTTCTTACAGGTAGCCGGTGCTAAAAGGCTTTGCAGAAGAAAGCGATGTTGGTTACTTCATCTCCCACTGTATCAGGCTGAAGTATTATTTTGTGTTTTCTCCAGCTGCACTCTGGAGATTGAATTATTAAGATTTCATTTAACCTACTCAAGTCTCATATCCTGTCTCTCAGTCTTGTGCAGTCACCTGTGTAGTAATCAAGGTTGAGCAAAACTAACTTTTGTGCGGTGGCTGGTAAAATAACAGATACTGTAGAGGTTCCTAGGATTCCTGGCAGTTAAGCAAAAACACTTCTTTAGAATGATGGAAGTTTGAGTTTGTGTGTTTGAGTATTTATACCCTGCCTTTCACCCAGAATGTCTCAGGCTGGATTGGAGCAATTAAAAGATAAGAACTATAAAACAATATAAAACATTAATTAAAATATAACCCACCCATCCTCCCTGGCCACAGCAACATTTGGAGTACTCAAAGCATCAAAGGCTTAGGTGAAGAGATATATTTTAACTAGATTCTGAAAGCCATACAAAGCTGGCACCTGGCCAAGCTCCAGAGGAAGGTTTCCCCAAAGTCTGGGGGCCACCACAGAAAAGGTCCTCCTATTGACGCAAAAAGGGAACTACTTGATTAACTAACCCAGCTTAACTTCCTTGTGACTGTTGCCATATCTTGATTTGTCTTGAGATCTTTAGAGGAGAGGCAGGCTATAAATGCAGTAAATATTTACTCTTCAGTGAGCAGCCTCTGTCTCTGTCCCCTGACTGGGATGTGTTGAACCATTTAAGCCAGTCCATTGGATTCTTGAGTGTCTGTATCTCTATAATCATGGCAAGATTAAATGCCTGCAGCTTTTCAGCCGTCCGTTGCCTCTTCCCGTTAGAAAATACTTTGGACAAGTTTAGGGCACTGGATGACTTGATTTAATTAAAATATAGGCCTAGTTCAAGCATAGAATAAAGTCACTAGAGAACAACTGCAGATAAATGGCAAAACCAGATTGTTGTCTTTTCAGTTACTGGATTGTATAACAGTTGCTGTTTATGGGCTTTTTTATGGGGGAACAAGTTCCATATTAACCCAGCATTCATCTTTTATAGAAACGATTGAAAGCCGACGCCAAAAAAGCTATTGGACGGCTTCAGCTGCGCACGTTGAAACAGGGAGACAAGGTATTGTACTGGGGGAACTGGGGAAGGTGGCCGGTCTACTCAGGATAGAATTGATGCTTGAAAGCTGATCATTTATTTTCTTCCAGGTCCTCACATAGCAGAAATGGCAGGAGTTGGGTTTTTTCTGGGGCAGCTGTGACTGCCTCCAGGTGGCATGAGGTATTACAGGATCTAAAGAAAACCCCACAGTTGCCTCTTGCTGTTCCCAGGCAGAAGTACCAAACAGAGGCAGGTAGAGATGTGCACAAATGTTTTTTTGACATTCTATTCAAATCGAATCGAGTACCTGAAAATCCGATTCGATTCAAATCTTTTAAATTCCAATTTAACAAGAATAGATTCATGTTTAGCGCATTCAAATCTGTTAGTTCAAATTTCTGATTCGAATCTGCACATACGGATGTCGACAAAATTCGTATGTGCCCATACACATCTTCCCCACATCCGTACACCTCTGTATGCATCCTGTAGTTATCCCGTATGCAACCTGTGTTTGTCCCATACAGAACTATACAAATGTATACGGATGCAGGAAAGATGTGGATCTTCAAGTACGCATCATGTATGAACCATACACATATGAATGTCGGGATAGTTCAAGGAAATAGATTCGAAATTCAATTAAAATGTTTACATTCAAATTTTGGGACATTCTATTCGAGTTTGAATGTCAAAATTTCACACATTCAATTGGATTTCGAATGCCTACGAATATTCGTGCACATCCCTAGAGGTGAGTTCAGCTCCCCTTATCTTGACGTCTGCCAGGACCTGCTGAACGGAAGTCAGATCTTGTGACCAGAAAGCACGTCTCCACTTCCTCTGCGCTTGGATGGTTTGGTTTGGTCTAGTGGTTAGGGTGCTGGATTCTTATCTGGGAATCACTGGGTTTGATTCTGCGTTCCCCCATGAAGCCAGCTGGGTGACTTTGGGCTAGTCACAGCTCTTTTCTGAGCTCTCACAGCCCCACCTACCTCACAGGGTATCTGTTGCGGGCAGAAGAACCAAAGGTTTGTCAGCTGCTTTGAGTCCCCTTAAAGGGTGAGATGAGCAGGGCATAGAAGCCATCTTTCTTTCTTCTTTGGCTTATACAATTTGACTTTATTTCGGATGCTCTTGGCAGGCACTCAGGCAAAGGGAATAATTGCAGGGAACCCTCAATGTATAATAGCAGTTTATGGGATATCAGCTCACTCTTCTGGGATTATAATGGGACTGCCACAATCACCAATATGGTCCTGGAAATTCCTGAGTTTTAGCCCGCGTCTGCAGGCACCCCGATAGGCTTCCTTCTACAGTCCCATCAAGAAAAAAAGGAGATTTGACTAGATAATTACTTAGTGTTTCTTTGGGATAGGCTACTTCAGTCAGCTGCCTTCCAAAAATGGCTCAGCAACAGCTTTAAAATGACATGAATGTCTCTCACCCAACACTTGGAGCATATTGCCGTTAAGCCTTTTGTTCAGCTTGGTTGTTTCCTAGGCTCAGTTTAACATGCTGGCCGCAGCCTATAAAAACTCTCAGTAGTCTAGGCCATCAGGCTTGGTGAATGAAGGTCAGAATGGTTTTTTGGTGGGGGTGGGATTTGTGCCCGTGGAAACTGACCAGAGTCCCTCTGATCCTTTTGAACCACAGTCATTTTTCAGCAGGCTTCTAAGGCTTAATGGTTTTTATTGCTCCTTTTAATTGCTCTTTAGATTGGTGCATTTTGTTTGCTCATGCTGACATTTTATATGAAGGCCTTGTGGCGTAGTGGAAAGCAGTTCCGTCTGCTCTGGTGGGCTGAAAAGCAGGGTACACACTGCTGTTTTGGAACTTCTCTCAGCCCTTTCTGCATTATTTCCCCCATGATTCCAGAGAGCATCCATGGTTGTTCCCCCGGAAAATGACCGCATACAAAAACTATTTCCCAGTGTAGCAAGGTTAAATGTTTGCTTTAAGTCACCTTCAAGGTCGTAGCTCATTCCTGGCAGCAGCAAAGAGCTGTTTTACTAGCGATGAAACAAGCTTAGATGATTCCTTTTCAGAGGACGTTTCAGAGTGGTGGAGCCCCTCATTCACCCCATGGTGGTGGAATGAGCTGGAGACAGCTCATCGGGCTACAAAGGGTGCATACTTGCACAGTGTGCCAAACATCTAGGTGTAGACAGTTCTTGCCTGCCAGGACCCACCAACTCCCCTATTAAAGGAGTCCAGCTTTCCGGCATCACTACCTTTGTTGGTATAGTGCAGGCATGAAGGTGTTGCCACCCGCCTGTTCGGCACCTCTAGGGCTGTAAAAACGTAGCTGCTAGGGCGCCATCTCCACCTACCACTGAAGACACTGCTGAAGCCGGCCTTACTCCCTCCAGGCAGAGGGATCCTGCTGCAGCCAGTATCGAGCAGGCTCCCTCTCCCTTCTTCAACGTCAGCTGGGCCCAGAAAGTGTGTGTCTGCCGCGTGATGCAGTGGGAGCTTTCCGGGTCAAAAACCAAATCACTAATCAGGATAAACTTTGCATTACTTTAGGAAACTGGTCCCGATGCAGATAATTGTGCCGTGTGCATCGAAGTATACAAACCTAACGATGTTGTGCGGATTTTAACGTGCAAGTAAGTTCTCTTTCTCGCACATTTGCCTTTCTCATGCTAAAAGACTCTGGCTGTTTTCTCCTGAAAACCCTCCTCTGTTTTCATTTATACCTGAAAGTTTGAGGATGCAAAAACCTTCTATATACCTGAGGCATTTTCAGCAATGCCCTTCTTGCTGGGCATTCTGTGTGAATTCGAGGATGTCTACATACATGCTAGAGTTAATGACCTTCATTCTTCTACCTGAAGAAACCTAGCTTCCAAAACAGCGTAACAAAACCCTGCAGCCGTAAAAGGGGGAGTCTGGGCAAAACCTGATGATTTGGTTTCCAGAGTGGCTCACGAAGCTTGTCTGGGCAGCCTGAAGGCAAAACTGTGTGTCAGGAGTAAACACAGGATTGCTGATGCAAGGGTACAACTTTGGGCAAGATCCTGCCCTCAGAAAAACAAAGTTATGTGGACACGGTTTCTCCATGTCATTAAGCAGTGTAGTATAAATTGCTAAGGAATGTTTAAGCGTCATTAAACAGTGGCACTTTGCTTTCAACCTCAAGGGTCTAACTGGAGATATAACTTGCAAACTTTCATTTTAAAACCCTGATCCTTTAAAACAGGGCTGGCCAACATAAAAACATAAGAGGAACCCTGTTGTATCAGGCCGCAGCCCATTCAGTATACTGTCTCACAGTGGCTACCAGTTCCTTCTGAGAATCTCAAGCAAAGGCCAAAGAGTAGCTCTCCAAATGGTGTTGATGTGCAACCCCATAAAACCCAGTCGCTGTGGTTAGAGGCAAGAAATAATAGGAATTAAAGTTCAGTAGCCTGTGTCTACTTAAAATCTTTGTCTCTCTTTCTTTCTTCCTTTTTTTTTCACAAATGATACCAGAAATGGTACTAGCAGCCAGCTTTAAACTATAAATTTGCAGCCCGAGGTAGTTGGACACAGTGCGTAGTTTAGTAGCTTTGCATTTGTGATTTCAGAGAAGTAATAATTTACTTTATGACTAAGAATTCAGGCAACTTGCCGGTGGCTGTTACCAAAATAGAAAGCAACCTTGAATATGCTCAAGTTTAGTAAATACCTTATTTTCAGATTTGTACAATGAATTTTATTCTGTGTTCAATGGAAACTGTTTTTTGGATTGAACTTTAACTTAAATAAAAACTTCTGTAAGGAAGTGACCTTAAAAAAATCAGTTCATATACGAAAAGGAAGTCTCGTGGTTGGTGTTGACTAAATGATAAGCTGGTTTCCTTGTGTTCACTAGAACCAGTAAACTTTTTCTTGCAGCCACTAACCATCCCAGTAATTTTCAGAATCCCAGATATATCCTCAGATGTGTTCCTTTCCCCACTACCCCCTTTCTACAGGTGGTGGTTTTGTTTGTCTGTAAATAACAATTGTATTCTACTGTTCACCTGAAGGTCTTATGATACAATAAAACAAACACTAAAACATATTTAAAATATAACCCATCCAAACTCCCTCCTCCAATCCTGAAGGACTACATTCAGAGGAACTAGAAATCAAAGGCCTGGTTGAAGAGGTATGTTTTATCTGGTTGCTGAAAACTATGAAGTTGGCCCTGGTGTGCCTTCACTGGGAGGTTATTCTAAAGCCAGGGGGCTGCCACAGAAAAGGCCCCCTCAGACATCACAGCTGCGCACACCTCTAAGAGTAGCAGAAATACATGAAGGCCCCCAGCTGAGCCAGTTTGGTCTAGTGGTTAAGGAGCCAGACTCTTATCTGGGAATGCCGGGTTTGATTCTGCTCTCCTCCATGAAGCCAGCTGGGTGACCTTGGGCTAGTCACAGCTCTCTTCTGAGCTCTCACAGCCCCACCTACCTCACATGGTTTCTTTTGTGGGGAGAAGAACAGAAAACTTTGTCAGCCGCTTTGAGTCCCCTTAAATGGGTGAGAAAAGCGGGGTAGAAAAGCCCATTCTTCAATTTGTGATAAAGCGCAGACAGGTCTATATGGGAAAAGTATATCTAATATCTTTAAGACCCTGCTGCATTAGCAAAGGTCAAGCAGTTCATTGTTCGGTGTGTGTACAGAGGAGGATACTGGTTCAGCCTTGGCATTACAAGTGTTTTACCTTTTTGTTTCTTCAAAAAGTTCTTTCTACCTTGCTCATTTGTACTGCTTTTTTTCCTCCTAGTCATCTCTTTCACAAAAGCTGTATTGATCCCTGGCTGCTGGAACACAGGACATGTCCCATGTGTAAATGTGACATACTCAAGGCTCTGGGCATTGAGGTGAGTGCGCGGTCCCTCCGCTTAAATATTCTGAAACTCCTTGAATTGAGGTTATACATCAGACTGGTGAGCGTTTGCTTGCTGTAATATGCTTGCAAAGGCTTTTAGGCCAAGGAAGATTTCATTCCCCATGACTGGAGGGAAGATGCTTCCGTTCTGTGCCTTTTCTTCCAAGTAATCTAGTTCTTGATTCTACTCAAGTTGCACGCTGTTGTTGATTTAGCTCTTGTCTAAGCTGCAGTGAGGTCTGGCTTCAGTGGCAAAAAGTAATGTAAGTGAGGAAGTAGGGACATTTTATTAATATATTTATATCCCACCCTTCACCAAATGGCCCGAGGGCGGGTTACAATAAGAATAAAATATATCACCCCCTCCCTCCCTAACAGGACAGCACCCTGAGATGGCAAAAGCCTGGTTGAAAAGATATGTTTCCAAAAAGTGTACAATGTAGGTGCCTGGCGAACCTCAAGCGGGGGGCTGTTCCAAAGTCTAGGAGCTACCACAGAGAAGGCCCTCTTGTATGTCCCTATGCCTCATACCTCTGCAAGAGAAGGAGCTACAAGAGGGTCCTATCCTTGAGATCTCAGTGTATGGGCAGCTGTTGAGGGCCCTGAATTGAGCTTGGTAGCAAATAGGTAGCCCGTGCAGATCCTTTAAAGACCAGCGTGATACGAGTCCAGCCAGAGATCTCCGTCAGCAGACGAGCTGCTGCATTCTGCTCCAGTTCCAACTTCCGAGCCATTTTCAAGGGTAGCCCCGTGTACAGCGCATTACAGTAGTCTAATCTGGAGCTTACCAGAGCGTGGGTCACTGTGGCCAAGTTATCCCGATCCACCTGTGGCCACCTAGAAATAAAGCTCTTCAGCAGTAATATAAAATGTGTTTCATACAGGTGGATATAGAGGAAAGAACGGATTCTTTCCAAGCCGCTGCGTCGAATGAAGCTTCCAACATCCCTTCCCTGAGTGAAGAGGATAACCACAGCGAGACGGCTTCATCTGGGTATGCTTCTGTGCAGGGGGCTGAGGAGCCAGCTCTAGAAGAACCTGCCCCTTCCGAGGGTAAGTTCATTCCTTTGTGCCTCCTGGTCTGGTCTAGTCTCTTCCCCGGCATGTGTACTTGTAAGGGGCAGAATAGATCGGCTTGACAAAAGGACCAGCCGCAGGGCGGCAGTGCCAGGGAAAGAATGACATTTGCTGCCATCTAGCGGGCATTGGTATCCTTACTAAACTCAGGTCTTCAGCTTCCTTTCAGCAGGAAATGCCCAAGATGTTAAGTGCGATGTAGGTTTTGGAGCGTTGCTCCTTTTAGCAGAATCTCCTGGACAATTTACAGTGGTGGGATTCGAGTTAATTGTGATTGGCTATGGCACAGAGGAATGCTACATGCAGCAGATCATACTCAAGAAGTAGCATTTAAGTGAGGGAGGCCAATCCTGGTTACCTTTGCATTTGGCATAGGAGACTAAAAACCAATTCTGCCTTTAAAATAAATGCAAAGTACAGTAACTTGTATGGATTTAGGGCTAACATGGGTTCTCTCGCCTGAATAAACCCACTGGAAATGGGACACTTCTTGTTAAAGAGACGATTTCTAAAAGCCCAGTCTGATCACACCTGAACAATCTGCTAGCAGGTGGAGTTGTGAAATTAAAGGGCTTATAGGTGTTGAAAAAAAATATGATAGCCTGTCAGAACAGAGCCCACCTGACTTGCCTTAAGAACCAGATATATGGAGTGGAAATTTTAATTCCCTGGTGAGGCTGATTTACATGGACTTTAAGACTGAGATCGGCAGCGTTGATTGGAATCTAACCATTTACAACGGCGCTAAACTTGACTTTTATGCCTTTCCCTTCCCATAGGTGACCATCTTCATCTTGTGAATAACCCAGCTGAGTCCCCACCTGTGGATGTGCTTCCACATCTGGACAATCCAGGTTTTGAGGCGGACGAAGCAGAAGCACGGGAAGCGAAATCGTAAACCGCTGTCGGGACAAACACACGCACCCTTGGCCTCTCGGCATATCCAGGATCAAACCATGGGGAAATGGATAAGATGGATGTAGCAGCACCCTTGCCTTGATAATGAGATAAAATACACAATTTAAAATTGCAATTACATGGAGTGACCTGACCATTTACTTACTTGTTGTATGGAATTAGTTGTAATACTTCTGAGTGCAGATAGTTCTTTTCAGTGGAACAAAGGGAAACAAATCACAAAGCGTCGAGCCACCAAGGTGCAGCACTATAGAACCTTATTTCTTCAACCTCAAATCATTTTACCTACATCCGTGTTCCTAGGAACATTTCCTGACCTGAAATTGACTCGCCTGAGGCAGTCTTACTTCATGTCACCCCCAGGGTGTGTTCTTTCCCTGAGTAAAAATCTGGTTCTTCCCCACCTGCCCCCATAACTAGCAAATGAGGCCTTATATTCCATGATGAGCCTACGGTCGCATTAAGCTATTAGGACCAAAGCAAGCAACCACCCGACTGCCTAGTAGGGGGTGAACTTAAGATATGCATTGAAGAATTCCTTGCAACAGCTTTGTTGGATTATAGCAAGTTAAAATTTGTGGAACATGGCGCCCCATTCAGAAAGCGCCTGCACTGTGTTAGAATAAAAGGCTAAACATCATTAATTTGCACGTGTTAAAAAAAACAACTGCATATAATCATAAATTTGCCCAGGTTTACTGTGAACTGCTTTGAGTCTTTGCCAGGTGTGAATACTATAAGAAAGCTGGGAATCTGTTCTGTTCTAAATATCACTGTTTTCAGTTTGATGTAGGCTGAAGATCTAATGTTGAGTGAATCTCAGCTGCTGCTACTCTAAAAGAACCATTAAACAAAGATTCTGTGGATACTCACAGCTGGTAGAAGGAACATGGCTTAAAATTCCGATTAATGAGTGAATTAACTTCTTGAATTTTTCCCCCCAATGTGCAAGACTGGAGCTTGGATTTAAGTTTAAGAGGGGAACAGGGTGCCTTAGAATGGAACCTGGAAACCTCATCCACCAAAGTAAACTATTTCTAATAATGCACTTTATTTTTATTTTGCGTCTTTCCGATTACATTGGGATGGTCTTCAGAGGAACAATAATGTGTTTTTAACTCTTCGCTTGATTCCGACAGGAGAAAACAGTACATTGTTCCCTTCATTTTTGCATAGTGTTTAATAAAGTTGTAAATATCTGATTTCTATGAAAACAAAGAATAATACAAAATGTAAATAAAGCTGTTCCGATGTCTGTTTAGGATGCTCACTTATTTTTGATAATAAAAACAGTTGTGTATGAACTGGCCAGTGATGGAGTCTAAGCTTTTTGTTAGAAAAAAACAATCTTGCTAAAATCCTGACAATCCCTGTACAGATTTCATCTTGTCTTGAATGGTGAAGAACAGTGTAAGTTTCTTTGGTGATATATTGGGGGGTGCGGGGGGAGTGAAGGATTTTAAGATCTGGCATAGCATTAGGGTTAGAGCGCCAGACTCATATCTTGCAGTCCCTGTATTTGATTCCACACTCCTTCACAAAGTCAGCTGGCGACCTTGGGCTAGTCACAGCTCTCTTTCTGAGCTCTCACAACCTCACCAACCTCACAGGGTGTCTGTCATGGGGAGAAGAACAGAAGATTTGTCAGCAACCTTTGAGTCCCTTTAAAGGTGAGAAAAACCAACTCGTCTTCTAGGAGGACATATTCATAAAAAATATGAAGAAAGATGGGGTTGTTGGTTACGTAAAGGATGTCATATAGCAAGATGGCTGGCTTTAATACTTGAAATATTTCCCCCGTTTGCGTCATGCATATTCCATACATGTTGCTGTTTGGGAAAAGTACAAAAAAATAGCAAAGGCAAAGTAAAACCAGTCTCATGGTCTTAGCGGTGCTTTCTCTTCCATGCAGAGTTTTATATCTAGGCCATCAGAAGCAAGGAGATTTTTAGTCATTTGAAAATCGCCTGATCTATTTTGCTGGGACTGTTACACCTGTGATACTACAGCCTCCACCATGGGAGAGACTGAAATTTCTCACTGAAACCAATAATCTACTTAACTCCTTTTGTTAACAAGCCCAACCGCAGATTTTGGCACAGGTACGGTCAGTCAGGTTTTCACAGCCTGTCAGGCGCTGTAATCCAAATTGTCCACATCAGTGAATAAATGAGGCCGAGCTGGCCTGTGTTCTTTTCCATCTTCGAGAACTCCCATATTTAAATATGGAAGAGAGAGAGCATCAGATGGCACTCTTCAGGCCTTTCTGTTATTTGTGATTTTTGAAGTGCCCCGGTTGCAAAACAGCTAGCTCAGCCTGCGAAAGAAGGCACACTGAGGCTGATTTGTTTTTGCTGAAATGCTAGTGCTCTGTGAATCAGGGCCTCTTGCTGTTTTCATTCAGTGTAGTTGTTAATAGTAATTTGTGATGATGGTATCAGAGCTTCCAGTTCTTCAGCTGTTGTTGGCCTTTTCTCCTCCTCTTCCTCCTCCAGTACAAGTAGTTTCTAGAGGCTGGGGATCGAACCAACAACCCCCTGCTTTCCAGGTAGTTTGCTCTACCACTGAGCTACTCCATGGGCGCAACTTGAGGCAGTTTTCTGGGCAGCTTTCTTCCCCATTTAAGGGCACTCAAAGTGGCTGGCAAACCTGCTCTTCCCCTCTGAGGTAGGTGGGGCTGTGAGAACTCAGAAGGAGAGCTGTGACTAGCCCAAGATCACCCAGCTGGTTTCATGGAGGTAGAAGAAGAGTTGGTTTTTATATCTCACTGTTCTCACCCTTGAGAGGACTCAAAAAGTGGCTGACAAACCTTCTGTTCTCCCCACAACAGACACCCTGTGATGTAGGTAGGGCTGTGAGAGCTCAGAAAGAGCTGTGATTAGCCCAAAGCCACCCAGCTGGCTTTGTGGAGGAGTGCAGAGTCAAACTGGGAAACTACCGGAAAGAACACAAGAGGAGCCCTGTTGGATGAGGCCACAGCCCATCCTGTCTCACACAGTGGCCCACCAATTGCCCATGGGCATCTCAAGCAGAGACGAGGGCAAACCTCCAGCCCTCGAATCCCAGCAAATGGCCTCCTGCTTCTCCACCCAACTTGAAAGATCTACTCCGGCATCCACTTTAGTAGCCATGGATACATCTGTCATCCATAAACTTGTCTAACCCTTCCTTAAAGCCATCCAGCTTGGTTGCTGTTATCACCTCTTCTAGCAGCAAATTCCATAGACTGATGACCCTCTGGGTGAAGAAATCCTTCCCCTTCTCTGATCTGACCCTCCTACCCATCAGCTTCATAGAATGCCCCCTGGTTCTAGTGTTGTGTGATAGACGAATGAAATTTGAATAGAGAAAAGAAATAAGAATCTGACACTCTAACCACAAAACCGAACTGGCTCAGAAGTGGTCTACCATTGCTTATTTCCAGGGAGAGGATGGGAACTGAACCATTACCACTGGGCTACAGCTCCTACAATAATATTTTGGCCCCCTGTTGTTGGGACGCGGATGCATCCTCTGACTTGCACATAGCACTAACCTAGCCTGACCTCACTTAGTTCCACAGTCAGACAAGACTGGTTAGGGATAATCTTCAGTGGTTAGGTCCATGCCTCCTAAACAAGCATTAAAACTGAAATGTTCCAGTGTTTTATAGAGCAAGTACTGTGAGGAGAAATGGAACAAGAATCTGGAGATAATCTAGGATACGCTCAGCGTTTATCTTGCTGCTCTTGGCTGGGTGCAAGTAAACATTAAAAGTTCTGCCTACAAAACTTGTGCACTGGATGAGAAATAAAGAGAAGAACTATGCTGTTTACCAGGAGGTTGGCTGGAGATCCTGTTTTGAGGCCTAATCAACCCTCTGTGTTTGCACAGCAAGCGACTGTTTCCTGCTGTTACAGAAGCAAAGCCAAAGGAAAGTTGGGCCAACCTTGCTCAAAAATGCCGTTTGGTGAACCTGCAGCCAGTGCACACTTTGGCCTGTAGTTGATGATTAGGCAACACTTGGGCAGGTACATCTGCACTTGCAGGAGGCGTTTACAGCATAGAAATGCCCCCAGCCTGCCCAGGCGTTGCCTAATTGTCAACTAGCTGTGGAACACGAAATCATGCCCCACAAGCTCGCCAGCCCTTACCCCAACTTACCTGATCGCATCCAGCCGGTGACCATCCACACTAGAGATGTGCACAAATGTTTTTTTTTACATTCGAATCGAGTACCTGATAATCTGATTTGAATCTTTTAAATTCAAACTTGACAAGATTTGATTTGTATTTACCAAATTTGAAGCTATTTGTTCGGATTTTTATTCGAATCTACACATACCAATGTCGACAACATTAATATGTGTCCGTAAACATCTTCCCTGCATCCATACACATCTGTATGCAACCTGTAGTTATCCCATATGCAACCTGTTTTCATCCCGTATGGATCTGTACAAATGTGTACAGATGCAGGGAAAATGTGGATCTTCAGGTACGCATTGTGTGCAAACGCATACGAAGGTCCAGATAATTCGAATGAATAGATCCAAAATCCAAAATTCGATTTGAATGTTTACATTTGAGTTTTGGGACCTTCGAGTCTGAATGTCAAAATTCGGCATGTTCGATCAGATTTCAAATGCCTATGAATATTCATGCACATCCCTAATCCGCACCTCTGCTGGATGGGGAGGTCAAAGGAGATGCCGCTCAAGCGCACTGGCAGCTCTGATCAGCTCCTGATTCGACTACGACAGTCACTGTAATGGTGATTGTGTTGGCGCATATGCAGTCACGGAGGGAGCGTACACAAGATGGGGGTACCTCGAACAGTAGGCAAGTGTCCGATCACAGGGCACGGGAGGCTAACGCTTCTGCCAGGGTCAATAATACATCAGCGCCTGCCATTGCGTTTTAAGGGATTTTTTGGGCAGGGGGGTGGGGGAGAACCGAACAGAATTTTAGCCTGCTGCCCTCCAAATCCTGCTGCAACAGGATCCTGGCTGATCCACTTGGATCATAGGTTTTGGAAGCTGTTTTTTAAAGCAAAAGCAAGCCAAAAAAGAAAACTCATCCATATGGATCAAAAATTGTGCTATCTGTGTATGCTGGAAGGTTTTGTATCATACTTGTTTTTAATCCTTGCAACCAAGTCATAATATGGCATTAGCTGGATTTCTGCTGGGAATTTTTCCCCTGGGGGGGGGTGTCCCAAAATGTACCGAAAATGCAGTTGCACCCCGCAACTGCAGTGTTTCGAAGTGCATTTCTCAAAACAGCCCTGCTCCTGTGCTTGGCTGGGATACAACCTTAAACGTGCCTGCGCCATGTCAGCACTGACAAGTCCAAGGAGGCCCATGATGGGCAGTGGAGTCTGCCAAGGGCATGAAGGGGACCTAGCTCAGGTTATCGGAGTGGAAGTGGACACAACCACTCTTAGGCTGCAATTCTGGGCAAACCTGCATGACCATCCACCCCCTCCCCAGCCTAGTAGATTGTGCATCCATTGGGCAACTCTGAAGTGAAAGCGCATGAAGGAGAAAGTTCAAGCGATTCCAACTATGAACCTCAGCTGCATTCATGCCGCACCAGGAAAAGGGTGCAGATGCAGCATCCAGAGGTGTTTCCACACATACCTGGGTAGCGCACTGTCTGCATGGTTTGATATGGTCAAATGCTTAGCTTATTGTTCCCCCCATTTGCATGATCTTTACTTATAAACAGCCTGTGTATGTGATGTCTGGTCTTCTCGTGTATCATTCTGATTGCTAGCCACTATATATTTGAATTTAACTGGTGGCCAATCAAACGTACAGGTTTTCAATATGTTTTTCAACCAATCCTCTAACCCCTCTTTAGTTTAAAGTGTATAAAAAGTTCAAGATTTGAATACTCACTAGGTGGTTTTCCCTTCTATGATTTTGGCTACCAGATATCTGAGGTTGGGGTTCTGCTGTAAACCTGAGGATGACTATGTGTGGTTCATGCTATTTAAGTGCTGGCTTGTCCTTCCTTTGGCATGCACTGTGGGCAGATCCAAATATCTTTAATAGCATCTGCCTCGGCCCTGCTTGAAAAGCTCCTATCCTCTGTTGCCTTCCGTTTGCCTTCTGTTTTTTAAAAATAATTTTTATTAATTTACATAAGAACATAAGAGAAGCCTTGCTGGATCAGGCCACAGCCCATCTAGTCCAGCATCCTGTTGCACACAGTGGCCCACCAAATGCTCACGGGCATCTCAAGCAGAGACAAGGACAAACCTTCTCCTGTTCTTGAGTCCCAGCAGATGGCCTTAGAAGCGCCCCAGTTCCTCCCCCCCCCAATTTTAAAAGCAACATAACATAAAAACCAATTAAACAATATCATACAATTTCTTGTATCTTCTCATAATATATATTGCCTTATTATTCTGTATGACTTCCCCCATTCCTCCGGCTTCCCTTCTTAGTATCGCTTGTCCCTTTGCTTCTTTTGTCAACCTTGTTATTTTCTGACCACCTTCTTCGTTTTTAGTCAAAACCTTCTGTCGGCACTTGCAGTTCACGTAGATCAGTGGTTCTCAACCTTCCTAATGCCGCGACCCCTTAATGGAGTTCCTCACGTTGTGGAGACCCCCAACCACAGGGGCGAAGTAGCTGGGAGGTGGGAGGGAAGGGTAGAGGGAGGCTAGTCGCGACCCCTTGGAAAGGGTAATTCGACCCCCAAAGGGGTCCCAACCCCCAGGTTGAGAACCACTGACGTAGATAGTTAATAAGAGGGTGCCAATCTTTTAAGAATGTATCAGTTCTGTCTTTTAACAGATTCGTTAGTTTGTCCATTTCTGCCAGGTCAACCAGTTTAATTAACCATTCATATTCCGTAGGGATCTCCTTCTCCTTCCATTTTTGTGCATACAATAATCTTGCTACAGTCACCGTATATGATACCAATACATTTATGTTATCCAAAGTGTTATCTACTATACCCAACAGAAACAGTTCAGGTTTAAATAAAAAATGCTTCTTTAGTATTAATTTCATAGTATTATAAATTTGTACCCAGTATTTCTTTGCTTTTTTGCATGTCCACCATATCTGATAAAACGTTCCTTCTCCTTTTTTACATTTCCAACATTTAGTTGATATATTTTGATAAATTTGTCCTAATTTATGTGGCGTTAAATACCACCTATACAGCATTTTATAATCGTTTTCTTCTAATAACAGTTTGTAAATTTCATATCTTTTGTCCACAATTTTTCCCATTGCTCCATCTGTATATTATACCCAAAATTTCTTGCCCATGTAATCATATTCTTTGACTTGTTCATGTTCCATATCAGTCTGCAAAAGTACAATCTTTTGTTTTGTCTTCTGAACTTCAGAGCCTCCAGCTATTCCTGCATATTGTACCCAAACCGTAGATTCCACAAAGTGCACAAATCCATTTCAGAGCGAAAACCCTTCCTAGCTTTAGAGGGCAATAAGCTTTAGAGGGTGAGAATCACCTTGGTCTTGTGGCTAGAATGTTGGACTTATATGGAAGTTCACCTAGTCTGATTCCACCCTCCCACATGAAGCCAGCTGGGTGACCTTGGGCTAGTCACAGCTCTTTCTGAACTCTCACAGCCTCTTATGCCTCACAAGATGTCTGTTGTGGGGAAAAGAACAGAAGGCTTGTCAGCCGCTTTGAGTACCCTTAAAGGGTGGAAAAAGCAGGGTATAAAAACTTTTAAGCAGGGTCATAAGACTAGACCAGTGATGGCAAACCTTTTGAGCTCGGTGTGTCAAAATTCACAAGAAAACCTAGCTTAACTTGGGTGCTGTGTCACATGTAGAAATATCTATAATTTTGTAATATTTCTAGTTCTAGTAAAAAAGTTATATTTTTGATATATGTATTTTATTAAAAGCAAAAACAAATAATTCCTTACATTTGCTAAATCTTCAATTGAAAGTTGGTATTTCGTACACTTCAAGAACAAGCAAGCACTACACGCCCAGGTGCCTGGTGACCAGTTGTGTCACCCAAAAGGGCTTGGCGTGTCACCTGTGACACGTGTGTCATAGGTTGGCCATCACTGGACTAGACTGAGTGGAGGGCATCAAATGGAATCTAAGGCTGAGAGACTGAGAGGAAGGGGAGGAGACAGTTACGTTCAGCATAACAGGCCATGGAACTGAGACAACTGATGGATTCCGTTTCACACTGGAGCTTTTCTCTTCACATTTGAATGAAACTTACCTGCTTTGCTCAGATTCCTGTGGAATCCAATGTTGCTTGATAAACAACTTCTTCTTCTTCTTCTTCCCTTGCTACTTAGTTTTTTTCACCTGCCTATATTACTGTATCTCATTGCCGTATAATGCTGGCTATTGCAGCCTCAGAATAAAAGTGCCTCTTTGCTATTTTATTTTTGCTGAATAAAGGTTGTCATCTGATGCCTTTTACCCTTGCCTCAGAACTTTTTCCTTTGTCCTTATCCCCCAGATTTAACACCAGCCAATTGGATTCTGTTATAGCAATGCCTCTGATCCAAGTAATTCCCCCTGAAATCCAGTTCATTTCGCTTCCGGTGTGGTCCAGGACACATAAACTGTGTCAGGAAGCATTCCAGTGGGAAACCACTTTAAAGTGGTGCCCCTTCCAGCCCCAGCTATGTTTCATTGTATCTGGCCCCACCCACACGACCTTGCCCAGACCCAGCCACATGGCCTCACTGAGCCCCACCCATTTGACTTCATCTGGCCCCACCTCCTTGCCCCTCTTACCTGTGAGCATCCAGCCCTGAAGCCCACTGAAGTTAGGGCCTTCTTCGTGGTGGGAAGTGCTACAGATGTGACTGCATGTTTGCTTTCTATCTGCTCCTCACTGCTCGCAACCTGTTCTAAATGCACTATAATTTCCTCTGAGGTTGCACAGTGTAGAGCAAGAGCTCCGAACTTCTCCGTTTGTAAGATGTGCAGCTTTATTCTAGTCCCTGAAGCAATTTCACTTGGATCATGCTGTCTGGCACCCCAAGCTTGGCACCCCAAGGGATGGAATTTGGAAGGGAAATTGAACAGAGGTGGTTCCCTTCCAAGAGCCCTTGCTCCAGAAACAATGTCTTCTACCAAGTGGTGGCAGGTGACTTTAGTTCAACCCCCCCCCCCCCCAAAAATGACACTATTCTTAGTCATTGTTCTTGCTAGCTGCTGCTGTTTAGTTTAGTTTTTTTTTAAAGAAAATTACTCAGGGTGTCTTCCACCCATAAAAAGCAAGAGTGATGTCAAATGTATGCAGTTTTGAAAAAAGGATTATACAGAATAAGGGTCAACCTTTTTCTGTCGCCGGCATATGTAACAAATAAACAGAATGAACAGGAGATAGGCTAGTGCCGCACACACAATGACAGGAATGAGATACCGGAACTGAGAAGTGTCATGTTCATCAACTGCAAGGAGATAAAAAAAATAGAAAGAGCAAAGGATGAGAAGTTAGCAAAGCAAGCTGGCATTGGAGACAATTGAGCAAAAACACAAATAAGGCATCTGCAAAGCGTTCTGGTTAGTGCTCTTTGGAACTTTGCCTTAATGCCCCAAACTTGTTTGTGCAATCAGGATTAAAGGGTTGCACCCCTGCCTGGGAGACTGGCATGTCTGAATGGTGACACCCCAACCACGCATTATCTGATGCTCCAACAAAGGCTGCCCCTGCCTAAAGTGAGGATGCAGAACAGAGAAGCAGTGGGGGTTTCAAAGGTGAAAGCCTCTCCAATTTGTGGCAAGTTCCTTCCCTGGACAGCACCATCACTTTAGGTTGGTGCAGACTAGCAAAGCTGCTTCTATACGGCGGGGGACAACCCACAGTGACAAGCCCTTCTTTAAGAAACACCTGAGACCAACTCAAAGGTTTGCCTTCTGTCCTATGAACCAGTCCAGGGTTTGAGATCACCTAGAGGTAGCTGGCTGAAGATGTTAGAAGGCAAGTGCTTTTATCAGCAGGGCCTTCTCTTTAGTAGCCCCAACTTTGTGGAATAAAGTTCCACCTGATCTAAAGCAAGTTTCCTTTCCAGGTAATTTTAGAAGATAACTTAAAAGGTTTGTGCTCACCTTGGCTCTCCTCTCTAGATAGAACCTTTGAATTTTTCATTTATTATGCTTAATTTACTATATTTTAATATTTTTGTAACTTGTTTTGTATAAATCATACAAACCTTGGGGTTTTTTTCCACTAGCACTAGAAGTACCCATTAAGTACCCATTAATGGGTACTTCTAGTGCCAGTGGAAAAACACCCCTTGTTAGCCAACTTCAAAGCAACATAATATATATATATATAAAAAGACAACATCCATTTTACAGGTCAATGTGCAAATTCAGCATATATATATATATAAATTTCTTTACCTTGGTGCTGTAAGAGCCTATTATAAGAAAATGAAGCTATATAATGCTTTAAATGGTTCTTAGAGATTCTACTAATTACTTGCTTCTCCATCTTGCTGACCTCCACAATCAGCTGTTAAAAGAGAGGTAGAAATTACAATAATTCAAAAATAGCCTCCAAATGACTCAGTGGGAGGTGTTCTTCATTAGAGGCTATGCCTAACCCCAGCAGTGTTGAGGTGAGTATATCTCTTAAGGGTTTCTTTGTACAGTTGTGTATGAGTGATATTTGTGTCACTTGTCTAAACAACACAAATCACATTTTCAGCTTACAGGGGCAGCAACAAAGACCCTGGTTTAGAACATTGCAAGATCTGTATAATCCCTTACAAAATCTTATGGACTAGGTGTCCAAGATACTTTTCACATGCAAGTACTGACCATACTTGAGTAACTCTTAAGTTCTTCCCAAAACATACTCTGTTGACAACAAGGAGAATGCTAGAGGGGTCTTCTGGAATGATTCCCTTTTGCTGCTGCTTTGAGTCTTCTTGAAGCCCAAAACCATGACATTTCCTTGCGTGAAGCAACTAGTAATCAGAGACTAATTTATTTAAATCAGATATTTACATATCATTTGATTTTGCTAAAAACATTCGAGGCTGTCAAAACCGTCCTCCCCAAAAAATATAACTTTAGTAAGCAAGAACAGAGGGTTAAACACACAGCTACACACACACACACCAGAAGGACCAAGTATTCAGGCTGGAAAGATCTGGGAGAACAGATAAATCTTGAGGCACCTAAATTATGTAACTGTAGGGAAACTCACAAGATTTTGGGGAATGGCCTTAGATCAGGAGGTAAGATCCTCCTGGCTGTCCCACCATCTTCAGCTGTGAGTCAGATAGGCACTCGGGAAAGGGCATTTTCGGTAATGGCCCCCAGGTTATGGAAACTCCTTCAAATTAGGGAGGACAATAGTCTTGGGGTGTTTTTCCACTGCAGCCCTTAGATCTGGATCTAAGAAGATCCGGATCTAAGGAATGGGTACATTTCTTAATCCTGATCTAGTAGATCCGGATTAAGGGAAGCACCCAATGTGTTTCCACAGGAGGTGTAGCACCCTTTAGGAATGGGTGCTAACACCCCTGCTGTGGAAACAGCTTTGCACCCATCTGGGGAATCCGGATCGACCCACAACGGCTTGGTCCAATGCCCCAGGTGTTTTGGGGGGTGCAGTCTTCGAAGCAACTTCGAAGTGACTTCGAAGTGAATGTGAAGTCAACTTCGAAGTGACTTCGAAGCCAATGTTGGGGGTGGGGTCCCAATGGTGCATCCCCTCCCCCTAGCCTACTTTGGACCCCATTGCCTGTTTCCAGTGGACACAGGCTTCCTTTAATCTGGATTTTCTGCCTAAAGACCCCATTGTAGACCCCTTTAATGGGGTCTACAGAAAATCCAAATTAAAGACCAAAATGTACCCATTAGATCCGGATTTCTCCAATGGCAGTGGAAACAATCGGGTCCCAAATGGGTGCCGTAGTGGAAATGGGGTCATCCAGCTCACACCCAAATGGGTCCTAAATGGGTGCAAAAATGGGTACTTTTGACAGTGGAAAATCACCCTTGGAGATACATCAGTCACCCTCATTGCACGCGTTGGACTTTTTTACCCTGGCTTTTGACTCTGCCTCCCCTTTCAGCTACTGCTACCCTTGTTTTAGTTCATTTTAATTACGTCTTATATCTGTTTTATTGGCACATGCCCTGAGACCTTTTGGGTGGAGCACAGGATATATTAAAAAAAAATATGCCTCTCCTATACGAACTTTAGTCAATAAACCAGGAAAAAACCTTGGAGATGGACAAAACACCAAGTCACTGGCCCTTTCTGCACTCGGCCTTATTCTAGAATATATCTTGGGATAGGGGTCTGTTGTCCACATGCTAATGCAGGCAATGGTAGGCCTCACATGGAACCTGCCATAGCTGGCATTATCATGTGGACAGCAGGCCCCTATTCTGAGATATAATCCAGAATAAGGCTAAGTGCAGAAAGGCCCACTCTGCTTGCTCTGAATCCCTTGCAAAGTTACCAGTTTAAAAGGATGCCCAGCTTATTGACAGCAATCCACAACTGACTCTCTTATGAAGATGGGGAATATGGCCAGTGATGGACAGACATCTCAGCACATACTGTTTTTGAAAAGCATCTATTTCCTCCACCAAAGGCAGCCCTGGCAGGTTTTTCAAGTAGATTGCTCACAGTGTGCAAAATCAGCTTTGTTAAAATACATTCTATGCATTACATACATAATTGCTTTGTGCACAGAAAAAAAAATTACACTGGCTGTCAAGCATTAGGAATGACTTCCCTAATCTAGTGCAGTTTAGCTTTTTGGACCACAATACCAGGCGTGCCTGACCTTTAACTGGGCTACCTTAGGCTGCTGGGAGTTGTAATCTCAAAAACAAACCCCAGAGTTAGAGAGGGCACCAAGTTGAAGACGCCCGCTGAGGTGAAAGTGAGGATGGGGTGAAGATGAGCTTGTGATGGCGGTTCCAGTGAATGCAAAAAGAATTTGCTCCTCTCCAGCTCTGAAGCATCTGAAGTTAAGAAATTGCATATCCACATATTTGGGAAACAAGAAAAACAATTCAAATAGCTAACAGGGCTCATGGTTTCCCACACTTCAAGAATGGAAACAGAACAGCCGCCATTACAAAATCTGGGGGCAAACGCAATTTCCCCTGGAAGTGAGTCTGTGCTTGTAGTTATAAATGTACTTGACTGTTACATGTGCTTGAGTGATCTGCAAAATCAAGCCCTGAAAATTCAAAAAATGGCTGAGCGCTTGCCTGACTCTTTTTCTTTCCAGCTGACACAGATTTAATTCTGATTTCTTGAATTATGATCTTTAATCATGATACAGACATTTGCCATACTTGCCTGAACATTCCTCTGCTCGTGCTGCCTATGCAACCCAAATCACAGTCGCCCAGGAAGCCTGGGTTCCCCTGTAACCATGGTTTGTAAAAATAATTCCATGCCATTGGTTTTAATCCCTAGGGTTTTGTGGAAAGCCAGGCTTTGCCTCAAGGCAACATTTGTGACCCTGGCTCTTGATTTGCAAAGCATGGCTTGTAGGAATCCACGATAGGTTCTGCATCAGCCTTGACAACAGGGCATTTGAGACAGCTTCCACTGCCATAGCGTATGTGGCACAAAAGAACTGAAATGAGGTGAGGGAGAGAGCGGCTTTAGTACAGGACAATGCAGGGCATGTCCTTTCCTGCTTGTTATAATTGTCATCTAGGCTTATGTGCAATGACCAGCCTCTTTAAGCCACCAAAAGCAGTCCCTTGAATTACTTAAATCAAACATGTTTTTAAAAGGCATAAGGAAAAAACTGAAGATATTCACATAGGAGGGACATAGAAGCTACTGTTCCCCTGTAGAAAATGAGCAAGAGTTAAATAGATCCAATCAGGAATGTTGGGCCTCTTACTGAGGAAGAAATTCATTTTATCCCATGATTTATTTATTTATGTTATTTGTTATTTATATTTATATCCTGCCCTATCCCTCTAGATCTCAGGGCAGGTTACAAGTTTTAAAACAACAGATTAAAACAATAATATCCATACATTATTTGCTTCTGAGATGAGCCTTCTATAAATCAGATATTTTAAAGTCAGTGCTCAATTACTCAATGCTCCAAGAGAAGAGTTTGAATGAAATATTAATTTTTAAAAACCTCGAAGTCCAGAATTTCTTCAATAACACTGCTCTGGCATCTCTCATTAAGACAGGATATAAAGATATATACTGGGGAATTGCAGTAGCTTGGATACCTCATATTCTGAATTCCACATCCACCAAATAGTGTGGCAGTTTACTTTGATGTCCAACCATGATAGGAATGGAAGATGCATTTAGCATGCGCTGCTGGGCATCACAAGTCAATTAATTTGCGCAGGCAGGTGGACAGGTAGAAAGGGTGCCCAGGTGTGCTTGATTCCATTTCTCCAGAACAGTATGTGAAAGTGAAAGGTGTTCTGGGTGGAGCAAGGTTGGCCTCTACTATGCATTATTTCAGATTTTGCAGCACTGAAGCCCATGTGTGAAATTTAGAATGAGGGAATACAATTCGTCTTCTGTTCCTCACTTGTTAAGCTACTTAATCTAACTTCACATCTTTAAGTAATACCTGTTCTTTCCTCACTTTTCAGACACGGCTATTGTTTTAATATATATTATTATTCTCCTAATAAATATACTTGGTTTTTAAATGTTGTTACCTGCCCTGAGACATTCGGGTATAGGGCAGGATAGAAATGCCACTAAATAAATAAATGAGACCAGGCAAGTCTCATGGGAAAGAGGCCTGCTGTACATTCCCTCCAAAATCAGAGGGGTCATTAGATCTTGGTCACCATGAATTAGGAGCTAAGAAGCTCACGGCCCGTTGCAGCGTTCCTGGTGGCATTTTGTGAGAAAGGCTGCAGGAGTGGATGACGACAACTGTGCCTATTCTGGGGCCCTCCCTTTGTTGTTTCACTGACATTGTGACCTGTCCAAAGGTGAAAGGTGGGACATAAATACTGGGCACAAAGAGCTGAAAATAAAGACATCTTGGGGGCCTGTGGGCTCCTGTGAGATCATAAAGACGTGCCTAGGTGACAGGTCAGTCCCACCTCTGATCTGCAACCCTGGCAGTGAAGAATTTCAGGAGCTGCCAAAGGAGGAAACTTTTAACATCTGGTTAAGCCAGTGATGGCGAACGTTTTGAGCTCGGTGTGTCAAAATTCACAAGAAAACCTAGCTTAACTCAGGTGCTGTGTCACATCTAGAAATATCCATAATTTTGTGATATTTGTGGCTCTAGTAAAAAAGTTATATTTTTGATGTATGTATTTTATTAAAAGCAAAAACAAATAATTCTTTACATTAGTGACTTTTGTTGCTAAATCCTCAATTGAAAGTTGGTATTCAAGAACAAGCAAGCACTACACGCCCAGGTGCCAGGGTGGCCATGTGTGTCACCCAAAAGGGCTTGGTGTGTCATTTGTGACACGCGTGTCATAGGTTGGCCATCACTGGGTTAAGCAAAGCATTTGCAGGGAAAGCGAAGAGGTCTTGGAGATGTGGACCTCTGACCCCCTTTCGCACAGGGCTAACGGGGCAGGGAGCCGAGCCAGACAAGTCCAGACAACTCCTACCCAACTCCTGCGCTCTCTCCCTTCCGTGGCCCTATAGCCGTCCCCTCGACAGTGTGCACCACTCAATGCCTGATTAACCCGGATTGGATCTAGAATATCTTCCAAAACAGAAGGAAAGGGGGTAGGATGGAGACCCGGGCTGCCGCCCAACCCTCACCCAGGGAGGGGTCCCCTCGTCTCCCCTCGAGCATGGAATCCCTCCAGCTAACTGGGGTTGCTCAACGGAAGAGAAAGCAAATAGTAGGGGAAAGAGGGGCCCAGAAAGAGCCCCGAAGGACCCGCTCCGTTCCCCCTCCTGCGGCCCCAGGACTTGCTGTCCGAAGGGGACGAGATCTTCCTTCACCCCGGGGCAGCGACCCGCTTCCTCCCACGGAGCTCCATTGGGGGCTTCGACTTCGACTCGGGGGCTTAGTCCCCATCTGTGGAAGGTCAGACTCTTTCCACCCCTCATTGCGGCTTCGACCCCCTTGCCTCCCAGCCCCCACCCCGCTGGAACTTTGGCTGCTCCTAGGCCGCCGACTTTGGGGCTCCCACTCCCCCCCCCCCGATCCGAGATGAGTTGAAGCCAAGCCCGGCCCCCTGCGCCCTCCGCCTCCCCCCTGCCCGCTCACCGGAGCCGTGGAGGAGGAGGAGGAGGGCGACGACCAGGTGGCAGCAGCCTGATTGCGGACTCCAGAGGCCGAGTCGGGCGGTCCCGGAGCGAGGCCCCTTCATGGCTGTGGGATGAGGAAACCCGACCGGGACAGGTGAGAGAAGCAGGCAAGCAGGTGAATGAGAGCTGGAGAGCCGGGCAACAAAGCAGCAATCGAGGGCCAGCCAGGCAACCAGCGAGCCAAACCAGTAGAACCAGTGACCCAGAGCCAACCAGTAGAACCAGTGACCCAAACCAATAGAACCAGTGACCCAAAGTCAACCAGTAGAACCAATGACCCAAAGTCAACTAGTCAACCAGCGAGCCAAACCAGTAAAACCAGTGACCCAAAATCAACCAGTCTGCCAGGGGGAGCCGGCAACCCAACGGGCAGGTGCGGCGTGCGGGACTCACCTGAGCCTCAGCATCCCCTCACCTTAAGAGGAGGGAGGGGCAGCCAGCCAGCCAATGGCAGCGCCGCTCTCGCCCGGCCAGCGCAGATTTTGCGGTTCATAGAGGGAGCCACCGCCGCTGCTCGCTGGGCGGGCGGGCGCGTTTTCTGGAGCGGTGCTTTAAGGACGGGGCCCCCGCAGCCTCGTTCTCCTCGGTCGCTTCCTCCGCCCTGACCGACGGGCCGCGTCGTGGGCGGCTTTTGGGTGCCCCGCGTGTTCGGCTGCGGCAGACGCCTCGGGGCAGAGCTTGGGGAAAGGCGGCCCGCGAAGGCTCGTGGAGCTGCCGTGCAATGCAACTCCGCGCGAGGGGAGTCGGTTGCCAGATCGGGGGGGATCTTTGCCCTAAAGGCGCCTCATTAAGGCACTTAATGATTTTGGGGGGTGGGGGAGCCGTGCCAAGCGAGCAAGTGCAAGGCGAGCAAGATCTGCCCCTCCTTAGCGAGGCTCGTGGGCACGGCGCTTGGGCGCCCGTGGGCGCAGGGGGACCCCGTTCGCTCCAGATCGGGGCTCTTTGCAGGGGCGGATCGTGCCCCAAAGCCTTATTAATGCGCTTAATGATGGGGGGCGCGTGCCAAGCATGCCGGAGCTGCTGCTCCTTCCTTGCCAGGCTCGTGGGCACTGCGCATGGGCGCCCGTGGGCGCAGGGGGATCCCGTTCGCTCCTGCTTCTCGGGACTCCTGCTGCGACGCCTGTGCCCCGCCCACCCCCCCGGTGGTGCAGCTGCTTTTGCAGAGGGGTCGGGGGAAACCTTCGGTGCTTGGCTTTTGTGCACATGCACGAGCGTGGCACGAGGGGATGGAAGCGGGGGGCGGGCCGAGGCTCCGCAGGGAGGAGAGCGGGGCTGCGGGTCATGGATTCCCCGGGCAGGGCAAGGGCATCGCCTTGGCAGCAGGGGGCGGCGGCGCCCGTCAACCAAACAGTGCAAGCCGAGCCGCCCGGGTGAGCCGCCGGGCGGGCATCGCGGGCCTTGTGTGAGGCAGGTGGGCAGCTCACAATGGTCCCGTGTCCGCCCAGCCGGTGGGAGTGAAGCGGCTCCTGGGCTCGGTGCATCTGCCCAGGCGGGTCTTTGGGGCAGAAATTCGCCCTTGCTCTGGACATCTTCACTGATCCTCGCGAGGAAGGTTAAAATATAGGAAGTATTAAAATAAAGCTTGGCCATCGTGTGTCCTTGGCTTCAAAATCCTGGTGTTTGGGTCCTTTTTCTTTTCCCTCTTGTAACAATGGTGCAATTACCACTTTAAAGGTCAGTCCTGGCTGTGGTCACACTCAAGTTTTAATCTGGCTTCAGTCCACTTTCAGAGTGAGAAAGTATGACCAAAGTGAGCAGCTGCTTTCTTTCAGTGTTAAATAACTCAGAAAATTCACCTTTAGGATACATAACAAAGACAGCAAAATTGCTGGTCACCTTGCTGATGTGTTCTCCTGCTCTGAAAGTGGACTGAAGCTAGATTAAACCTTCAGTGTGACCACAGCCTCAGTCAAAATAGCTACAGTTTGCTGGATTTACTTGGGTTTTAAACGTTCGGTCCTTATTCAGAAGTCCAGATTAAAAGCTGGTTTTCTGGTCCATCCGCCTGCTTGTCTAAGCCCTCTTTCACCCCCACTGCAAACCCCTCAAGATACACAGTATTAACCATTGATTTCCAGAAGGCCCTTTAACCTTGGGGAAGGATGGAATAAACATTCATGCAAATAATCATCATTCTTGCAAACTGGGGCTGGAATGACTTGGACTACTTTTCCCTAAAGCTAGATGGTCCAGAAAGGCTGTCCTGCCATTGATTGGTCCGACTGCTGGTGCAAAGGAGGCATATAGACTCCGCTGGAGATTCGTTCTTGGTAAATGGCTGCAGCCACGGGCCTCTCATTCGCTTTGCTCCTCAGTAATGCTGAATGGCAAGGTGTGTTTTGTGTCCACAAGGCGACAGGCATAGTTTGGAGCATCACTTGGAAATCCTTTGGAAAGGCTGCCGACTCTTGACCTTAATATTCAGGTCTAGTTTCAATTACTTCTTCACTTCCAGGCTGAGCTAGTGATGGAGGATTCTCGTTGCCAGCTCTGGAAGTTTGTTTCTGTATTTTACAAGTCATTTGCGTTGGAGATGAGTCTCCTCATTTCTTCCCTGGCCAACTGCTTTAGCTACCCATCAGCTTTTAAAACCCTAAATGAAATTGGGGTCAAGAACTCCGTGGAACAAGCCGTCACACCTGTGTAGCTAACAAAAAGAGTTAACTGGAAGAGAGTTCATATCTGGGGAATATTTGAACACATGCTCACTGACATCCTGTACAAAATCACAAGCTGTGGTTTACTGTCTTGTGTGCAAATAAGAATTAGAAACTGGGATGAAACTCTGGCCCAATGGGAGAGCACAGGTGTTACATTGATAACACTGCTGAACAGTAAATTAAGGTTTGCAATGCAGACAGAAGCATAAGAGCATCAAGAAATTCCAAGGCTTGTGTGCACTTCTGGGCCAATTTAATTCCAAAAGGGCTCAAAGAACACTTTTATCTCTGCTGAGAACTCAAAACTGAATCAATGTTACTGACCACATCCACACGTCCATCTGCATGTCGCCTGACAAAAATGAAAGCATTTAGCAGCACAAATCTGTTTATAATTTATTTAATGACACAAAATACCTAGAGAACAGACTCACTCTTTTTAAAGGATGCGTATTCACATTATTTACCAAAGAAGAAACTCTCTGTACTCATCCCCTGGCTTCTTATGAAACATTTGATTTTTTAAACTTTTTTTTACCCTTTTTGCAGACTTGTGTTAAGTAGAACATTTCTATGCAGCGAACAAGCACAACCTCATATTTTGAACAGCCCATTAAAGAGGCTTCTTAAACAAGAATAGGGTTGTTTTCCCTCCATCCCTCCATGTCTAAAGAACTCTTCTAAAGAATTCCTTTATACGAAAAGTATATTAAATTTTTGAATGCTGCTGTATTCCCAGAACTTTAAACTTCTCAAAAGGAGGAGACACTCTTCCTATTGTCAGGAATCTATAAGATTAAAAAGTGGTATTGAATGCAGAAAACCCCCCAAAACATGTCATTTAAAGAGTTAGGACAAGTGGCATGCTTCTAAGAATAGGACAGACGCACACAGAAAATGCACACACATGCAAAGACAAAGGAGCATCTGAAAGATCAAAAAGGTTAAACAACACCTTTCTATGTTTTTTAAAAAATTAACTATGTACTTTGGCACCTTTGTATAAGCTATAGAACAGAACAAGTCTTTACATTTGCCTTTAGTTTTGAAACAAAACTGTCATGTTTTCTTAAACTTATTTAAACCAGCGAAGAAAAAATCAATTTTGTTGGATATACAGTTTCAAAAAAACCCCAAACTTTAAAAACCCTAAATATTTATCAGAGTAAACTGCAACTTCTTATAAGAAGAGTTGGTTTTTCTACCCTGCTTTTCTCTCCCTTCATTGGGGCAGTCGGGGAAGATCCCGGGTGAGGAGGGGGAAAGCTGAAGCGCAATGCCTCAGGCACACAGAACGAGATTCATATCATCAAATACATATCAAATATTTGTACAAACAGAAACAAATACACTCAAATCAATTTGAATGTCCAGACATTCATTTTTCTTTATTTGTGCAAATTCGGATATTCAAATATCCGATTCAAAATGGATCAAATGTCAAAAAACACATTCTTTGCCCACCCCTAAAGAAAACAGCTTGTCACTTTGCTGATGTGTTCTCTCACTCTGAAAGTGGACTGAAGGCGGATTAAGCCGTGGCTGTGGCCACACCTAAGGTTTAATCCAGCTTCAGACCACCTTCAGAGTGAGAGAACACATCAGCAAAGTGGCTATTGATTTTCTTTCCACATTATCTGTCCCAGAGGTGAATTTTCTGAGTTATTTAACACTGGAAGAAAATAGCTTGTCACTTTGCTGGTGTGTACTCTCAAAAAAGGGAAGAAAGTTGATCCAGATAACTACAGGCCTGTGTCCTTGACCTCAATACCAGGCAAGATCCTTGAACAATTAAACAAAATGTGTGCAGGCACTTAGATGAGAATGCAGTAATTAACCACAGCCAACACAGATTTGTAACAAACAGTACACACCAGACTAATCTAATATCCTTTATGACAAAATCACTGAATGGGTTGATCAGGGAAATGCTGTAGACATAGTGTATCTACATAGCGTATTAACAAAGTGTTTCATACCATACTTACTGAAAAATTGATCAAATACAGGATAGACAGGGCAACTGTTACATGGATTTGTAACTGGCTTAGTGATCACACTCAAAGAGTGGCAATAAATGGCTTCACATCCATTTGGAGGAATGTTTCAAGCAGAGTGCCACAGGGGTCCAGTGCTATTCAACCTTTTTATAAATAATTTGGATGAGGGAGTTGAGGGGATGCTGATCAAATTTGCAGAAGACACAGAGCTAGGAGGGGTTGCTAACACTAGGGAGGAGAAGGAGAGGATTCAAAAAGATCTAGATAAGCTTGAACAGTGGGCTGAAACTTAACAGGATGATATTTAATAGGGACAAATGCAAAGTCCTACATCCTGGTAAGAAAAATGATAAAAATGAATACAGAATGGGGGGAATTAGGCTGAGCAGTAACACAAGTGAGAAGGATCTGGGTGTACTGGTTGATCACAGGATGGACATGAGTCAGTAACGTGATGCAGCTGCAAAAAAGGCAAACTCCATCCTAGGATGTATCAAGAGTAGTATAGAGTCTAGATCACGAGAAGTAATTATTCCAATTTACTCTACCTTGGTCAGACCTCATCTAGAGTACTGTGTCCAGTTCTGGGCACCCCAGTCTAAAAAAGATATTGTCAAACTAGAGCAAATCCAAAGGAGGGCCACCCAAATGGAAACCATGTCCTATGAGGAAATGTTGAAGGATCTAGGGATGTTTAGCCTGCAGAAGAGAAGACTGAGAGGAGACACGATGGCGGTCTTCAAGTATCTGAAGGGTTGTCACAGGGCAGAGGGATTGTCCCTATTCTTACTTGCACAAGATGGGAGGACTAGAAACAACAGGATGAAACTTCAAGGGAGTCAATGCAGATTAGGTATTAGGAAAAATCTCTGGACAGTGAGAGCGATCAGTCAGTGGAACAGGTTGCCATGGGAGGTGGTGGGTTCTCCTTTGCTGGAGGTCTTCAAGCAGAGGCTGGACCTACATCTGTCTGGGATGGTTTAGGACAGTGATGGCCAACCTATGACACGTGTGTCACAGGTGACACGCCAAGCCCTTTTTGGTGACACACCTGGTCACCCTGGCACCTGGGCCTATAGTGCTTGCTTGTTCTTGAAGTGTACGAAATGCCAACTTTCAATTGAAGATTTAGCAAACAAAATTCAGCAACAAAAGTCACTAATGTAAAGAATTATTTGTTTTTGCTTTTAATACATGTATCAAAAATATAACTTTTTTACTAGAACTACAAATATCCCAAAATTATGGATATTTCTAGATGTGACACAGCACCTGAGTTAAGCTAGGTTTTCTTGTGAATTTTGATACACCGAGATCAAAAGGTTGGCCATCACTGGTTTAGGAGATCCTGCATTGAGCAGGGGGTTGGACTGGGTGACCCTAGAGGTCCCTTCCAACTCTGTGATTCTGAAAGTGGACTGAAGCTGGATCAAAACTTTGGTGTGACCAAGCCACTCTGAAAGTGGACTGAAGTTGGATCAAGCCTTAGGTGTGACCACAGCCTGACCCTCACCTGGCTGATTCTGCACAGCACTTGTTTGCGTTTACCAAAGTACAGGAGGGGGGATATCCAGTGGAGCTTCACTTTTCCAGCACCAGGTTCTGGTGACCAATGGAGCAGCGCCACAGGCCGGCCAGGCTCGAGCCCGCATGCATTGCAGACGCTCCCGCCATCCAGAGAGGTCCCACTACCGACGGGGCTTCTGCGCGGGGAACAATAATCTATTCTACACCTTGAACTCGGAATCCCCCCAGCCACTACACGGTTGTCCCTCTTCAGTTTTTCTATCTGTGTGCAGCCTTCCTGTTCGCTCCCGCCCACTCCCAGGACGCACACACGCACGCTCTTTTGCGTCAGACGAACAAGAGGACGCCGTTCACTCCTCCCGGCTGGGTGTGCCGCTCTAGCCTTCCTCGCGCCTCTCCTCTACGGGCAGCCTGCCCGCGCCATGAAAAGCGTCTTCGTCACGGTGGGCACCACCAGCTTCGACGAGCTCGTCGCAACCGTCGCGGCTCCGGAGGCCCTCCAGGTGCGGTGAGGGCGGGGCTCCTCCGGACCGCCTCCCCCGTCGCGGGCTGGCGGACGGGCAGCGGGTCCTCCAGACGCCGCCGCGGCTGCCTCAAGCCCCGCTCCCAAGGCCCCGCCGGGGGGGTGGGAGGAGGAAGTCCTCAGCTGTACGTTGAGCGAGAAAAGTGCCTGGAGAGGCGCATGTGGCGCTTCCGGAGGCTGTAGCTCAGGGGTGAGGCAAGTAGCCTGGGGAGCAGAAGGTCATCGGTTCGATCCCCTGCCTCGCCCCAGGAGGAGGCAATGGCGAATCATTCCTGTGTCTCTGCTAAGTGAGCTGCTTAAATCGGGGGGGGGGCTGTAGCTCGAGGGTGGGCGAACCATGCTCCACCTGTACCGCTTGGACTAGTGACCGCCTTCCCCACTGCAGGCTTTCCGGGCTCTGGGCTTCAGCAAGCTGGTGCTCCAGGTGGGCAGGGGCGCGATGCCGCCGGACACAGAGACCTCGGGCACGCTCGCCTTGGAAGCCTACAGATTCAAGAACTCGCTGTCCGAAGATATACAAGCAGCGGATCTCGTGATAAGCCACGCAGGTGAGACTTACCTGCACCTAAAGCGCCTCATCCAGCTGGGTGGCCCCTTTATGTCCTCTCTGGGGCGCTTTTATGGCCACTCTCGATGGCCCACATGCAGCCTTGTAAAAGGTGTCCGGGGTTTGATTCAGCCCTCCTAGTTGCAGCTGTCCTCTGATCTCCCACAGCCCCACCTGCCTCACAGGGTGTCTGTGGTGGGGAGAGGAACGGAAGCCGCTTTGAGTCCTCCTCCTCCTTTCTTAAACAGAGGACAAGCCAGTTGAACCAGTCTAAGCTTGGCTCACCTCAGCTCAGTAACCACCGAGTCCCTCAATTTGCGCTTCCCCACATCCCCAAGGCTAACGCCGGTGGATGTGTTGATTGAATACAGGGAAAAGTAGAAGTTTAATCCTAATTCCTTTGGGATTCAACCTGTCCTAGATGGAGTGGTGCTACTGGCTTTGGAGTAAAAATTCTCACGCTCGTGCAGTCAATAGGAGTCAAGTTTGGCATGATTTTACCGTTCTAACATGTTTGCTCTACAAAACTCCCCTGAGGGTAGGATAGAAAAAACTATATAAATTGCCAGCCTATCCTAGGGTGTTTTTCCACTTAGCACTAGAGTACTCATTAAGGACTCTAGTGGAAAAACACCCCTAGTCTGCCCCTAAACTTCCTTTTTCTGGCTGTGTCAGCCTCAATGTGGTCTCCACTTGGAGAGGAGGTAGATGGCATCCTACGGCTCTTCAGCTTCCCCTTGGGACTGTGGAATTGCTCCCCTGTAGAGATATTTGGCCTGGCTGCCTGTCCATGTATCCATCACTCACGCGTGTGCTGGCCCTGATTGTGCAAACCGGCCTGTTAGGAGTGAGCTGGCCAGAGAGGGGACTTGGGTGCCATCAATGTGGGGCATCATCAGTGGATGGAAAAGGTAATTTGGGGGGCACGGAGATAGAGGTTTGGGGAGCAGACAGGGCTGCAGGAAAGAAGCGGTGTAGGCCTGAAAATAGTTTGAATGGGTTTGGGAGAAGGAGGAACATGTGAAGAAAGGCTCAGTGTGGCACCAGGAACTCTTTGGAGGCTTTGGGCATCTACGGTAATAGCAGGTGCCATCTGCAGTGTGCAGCATGTTGGCAGTGTGTGAGAAGAAAAGCAATGATCTGCCCTTTAGATCCACAGATCCAGGGGTACCCAACCACCAGTCCATGGACCAGGACTGACAGGGTGCTCCGCTCTGTGATGCCTCAGAGCACACTTTGTGGGGTGGATACAGCCCGCTGCCATGCCCCATAACACCCAGTATAACGTTCTCTGCCGGTAGATATGATAAATTATAAATTAACTCCAACCCCTCCATAACCCTGCCCCTGCCTCATCCCCACCCCGCCCTGCCGAGCCATGGAACAATGGTCTTGCTTGAAGCCGGTCCCTGGTGCAAAAAAGGTTGGGGACCATGCACAGATCTATCTTTTGCAAAACCTTAATACAATTCAAACTTCATCTGACCTTAAAACTCTCTTGCATTTTGCGATTCATGCAACAAATATAATAATAGCTAAACAATAGAAGCAAGCACAAACACTGAATATAAGAGAACGGTATGCACAACTTTGGGACCCTGCAATGAATGAATTTGTGACTATCTTAAAAAATAAGATGTCGGGAGAAGGACGACGTGGGATGTGGAAGAAAGTTTGGATTCCTTTTGTCAGGGCTGCACAAAACAATAATAACATTGATATACCTGACGGAGCTAATTTCTTGAGAATTGTAAACTAAAATTGTACTTTAACAAATGCATCCATGTCCGGGGAAGAATGGGGAGGGAAGAAGGGGCGGGTGTGGGCTGGGTTGAACAGTGTAAATGTACAAGCTCTTTAATTGTATAGACTTTTTATTAAAATAACTTTGTGGGGGGGGGGAATTAAAAAAGAAAAGCAATGATCTGGCCGCCTCTCTGTTGGCGCTGAAAGCCTCCTCCCGACAGGCTGTCCTCCCAAATGAGCTCCCATCCAGTTGTTGCTTTTTGTTCTTAGGCCTTGGTGCTGTAAGCCCTCTCCAATCATCTTCAAAACTGTTTCCCTTCTACAGGCGCTGGGAGCTGCCTGGAGGTGTTGGAAGCTGGGAAGCCGCTCCTGGTGGTTGTAAATGACAAGCTAATGGACAACCATCAATTAGAACTGGCAAAACAGCTGCACAGGGATGGGCACCTCTTTTATTGCACAAGCAGGTAGGACTTCTCCTTAATATCACAGGACCACTCGTTTTCAGGCTAGCCTTTGGCCTCTTCAAGGGGGGTTAAGCTCCCAAGGCGCTAGAAAGAGAAGAACGAGTTCCCAGAGAAAGCGTCGTAGTTCTTAAAGGAAATGGGTGTTAAAGGAATCACTCTCCGAAGCTCTGCGGAAAACAAGCTGGATGTGAGGGTGATCTGGCTGTAGCCTTCCTCACCACCCCATGCGCCTCTCTTCCAAAGCTGCTCTCTCAGTGGAAGGAGATGATCATCCCAGGCCTAAGGGCCAGGCCATTCTTAAGGGAAGCTCCACAGCTCAGTGATAGAACAAACTGCCTGGAAAGTAGTGAGCTGCCAGTTCAGATCCCCAGCCTCCCCGTGGAAGTAGGCAGTGGCAAACCCCTTCTGTATCAGTGCCCAGAAAGCTGCATAGAGGTGTCCATCAGGAATTGGCCACAACTCAGTGGTAGCCAGCCACTGCCATTCGTTGGCAGAGGACAGCTTCAAATCTCGCGTATGTATGAATAAATGTTAGAGATCGGTATCAAAGCAAGTACAGGGTTCCTAAATGTTTTGCGAGTCGTGAATACACGACACTCGTGTATAACAAATTCCCAAATATGGAGGGACTTCTCTATATGACGCTTACTGTGAATGGGTGGCAGAAGTGGGCAGTGCCAGCGAGTGCAATTTGAAACTTCATCCCCCACCATGTGCCAGTTCATCGATTTCATCTTCTGCCCATGCCCTGCCAGCAAATTAATTTTCGTTATTAGAATGCAGATTTCTCCCAGACAGTTGTTGGTTGATTTTTGACAGCCTGTAGTTTTTGGAGGTTTTCCTGTTTCCCAAACATGAACGTGTATTTATTTAGTAAATGCATACGTAGGAAGGATACCAATGTGTCCAGTTTCCGTTGTTATTGTCCTTTTTTCCCCTGTAGGGCTCTTGTAACCACACTTCAGACAACAGACTTTTCCACTCTGAAGCCTTTCCCTCCTGGGCAGCCAGGAAAATTTGCTGCGTTCTTGGACAAAGTGACTGGCATTAAAATAAATGGGCAATAAGCATGCAGAGGAATTTTAACTTGACCTGAAACATAAATACAGGGTGCAAGTGGTGGTTTTTGTTACAGTCCACCCTGCAGACAGTTGCCATGAGCTTCATACAGGCGTTAAAGAACACGAGAAAGAAGACTGATCCCCAGGGGATCCAGGAAGACAGGCCAGAGTCTGGCAGGACTGACTGCTTAGATTGGCACTGGAGACTTCAACAAAACCATCGCAGTATGATTTCTTGGGCTCCCAAACGCCATAGCCCTTCCAGAAGGATGCCTTAGTCAATAGCATCAAGCTGCTGAGGGATCCAGGAGAACCAACAGGATCTTCCCAAAGAAGATCAGCGACAAAAGTGGCCAGAAGGGTTTCCGTGCCACATTTGGGCACAGGAGGAAAAGGTTCTGCCTGGCAGCCTTGGGCACCTATGCGCCAGTTTGGGGTCTCAGTCCCAAAGCACATTATAACGCCAGCCGCTCTGCAGAATAGGGCAGCTGGATCTCCTTTCTGCCTGCTAAAGCAGCCTGTCTGGAGGAGTCTATTTCTGTCCGGGGTTCATGTGAGTCCCTTGAGAAGAGGCGGGCATTTATATATATGGAAAAAAGATTAGGATAGAGGTTATCTTCTGATGTCAGTTCTTGAATTGCTTTCTAAAGTCAGCGCATTAAAACCAATCCGGTGAAAGGAATCTGCGTCTCCGAGGCTTTCTTTTTTTGCACCTCGATCTGTTTCTGCACAAGAGCTTAGATTTGGATCAGAGGGCTTCCTATCTGGATATGTGGCCTCTGCATCCACATGTTATTCCAGATTATGGAGGTCCCCTCCCCTAATTTTTGCCTGAATGCAAACCTTAACCCGAACCCTGGCTCGACTCGGCTCGGCTCACCTTGGCTCAGGGGTTGCTGTGACCAGGTTTGGGATTCCTTATTCCTTTGCCTTGGTGCTTCCCTAGGCCTGCCCTCTCACCCAGCCTTGGGCCTTTCGCAGTGAGTCTGCTCTTCTGATTACATGCACTTCAGTGTCAGGATTGGTCCTTCCCGTGACCAGCCAGAGTTGTTTCCCCAAGTCTGGGCTGATCTGCTCTCCTGACAGTCCAAGGGAGGCTCAGATGCTTCCTCCAGCTGGATGCGTTTTACTGGTTGTGCGCATCTGGAACCGCAGCATGAGAGAGCACTATCAAAAGGTCCCTCAAAAGTGTTATTTAGGGGAGCAGGAGGACTGCAGGTTCCCCCAAAGCTCCTAGGACGGTGATGGCCAACCTATGACACGCGTGTCACAGGTGACACACCAAGCCCTTTTGGGTGACACACATGGTCATCCTGGCACTTGGGCGTGTAGTGCTTGCTTGTTCTTGAATTGTATGAAATACCAACTTTCAACTGAAAATTTAGCAACAAAAGTCACTAATGTAAAGTATCATTTGTTTTTGCTTTTAATAAAATACATATATCAAAAATATAACTTTTTACTAGAGCTACAAATATTACAAAATTATGGATATTTCTAGATGTGACACAGCACTTGATTTAAGCTACGTTTTGTTGCGAATTTTGACACACCGAGCTCAAAAGGTTCGCCATCACTGTCCTAGGATATACAGGCAGGTTGGAGGTGCTTTGCACTTTACCTGCAGGTGAACTAACCAGCCCCCTTTGTTTTACTAGCTCCTGGGTCACCAGACAGCGCTTAGCATCAGCTCACCAGAAGCTACCCATGAGGAAGACCGGGAGGTTTTCAATCCAGGGGCGTGTTCCCACTTAGGTTTTTAAAAACAAAACTAACATGAATTGGTTGTGAACACACATTATGGTCAATCCCATTTCTTTGATTTTAAATCGCAGTTGACTCTGATTCTGTTGTCCCCAGAGAAAACACTTCAAAAATGCATTGGGGAAAGCACATCTTTTCCTCCCCTCCTTTTGCCAGTCGGGGTGCCCATCCCCTTGCCTGATTGGGTTCACTAACATGATGACGTGGTGAGGGTGGGGAATTCCAGCTCCATCCTTTGATCCTATACCGAGCCTCCTTTGCGCAACTGTGTAATTTCAGACTAGCGATTCCCCCACGACCATGAGTTTGAGGATAGTTTCAATGATGCTTCAATGTTGTGCAAAATCGTCTCCCTAAGCCTCCCTTGCCCACGCTTTCCTCTCACTTTCTCCTTTCTTGTGCTTTTCTCCTCACTTCCTACCCGCCCACTGTGGTTGGTTCATGCAGGAAGGAGCCAGCCAAGCCGTCTTTCCCCAAGTGAGGAGAAAGCTGAAAAAGGAGAAAGTGAGAGGAAAGCATGGGTGGGAAATGAAACTTGTTATCCAGTGAGAAGTGGGTGCAAATGAAACTTTTTATCCATCGTGAAGGGGCCTGCTGAGGGGAAGAGGGGAGGTGGAGGCTTGAAAACTTTAAACTCCTCTGCCAAGGAAGGATGGCAAGGGGCTGTCCTACAGGGTGAAACCCCACCCATTTCATGATGCACCCACAACAGCGATAGAGAGTGGGCAGAAGACTGTGCGGGAAACAACTCAAAAGGCACAGTACTGAGGTGCTGTTCCCAAAAGAATAAAGATAAAGCATTTTAGCAGCAAAAACGGGAGTGAGAGCTGTTTTTTCAATGGTTTTTTATTGTGTTTTTTAGCAATTTACTCCTCGGAAAACGCAGGAACCCAATCTGTAATGGGGCCAAAGAAAATTCAGATCGTTTTCAAACCGCAATAAAAGCCAGGTGGGAACAACCCCTGGGTGTCTTTCTTTGCTCCTCACGTGCAGGTCTAGGTGCTACTGGGGTGTTTTGAGCTAATCCAGCAGTTCTGCAATTTGCATTTGGGAGATGAGGCAGAAAAGGAACGCCTTCCTTGATTTGGTGTATTTTATCAAAAGCCACACTAGGGATGGGGAGAGAACGGGAAGGAGAAGTGGAAATATCTCACATTCTCCCTTCGCTCTTCTCCCCAGCAGATGTGCTCTTGCTCCCGTCTGTCCACGGGGGCTGCGGAAACGCTGCCACTCTGCAGCCGTTCCCTAGAGCCACCTGCCTCAATCGATCTCATTAAAGCTCAAAGGTCAGTTGGGAAATCCCAGGACCTGCTTTAGGCTGCTGAAAAGCTCCCCCTTTGGACTGGGAAATTAAAAGACTGACCGCCCTAATGCCAGACCTGTTCAACCTGCCTACGAATTTTAACCCGGGGAAGCGGGGACATGCTTTGATTGTGCCATCTTATTCCAGCAACTTGCAATGCAGCTAACTGCTTTGCCATATAGAATACTCTTTTTTTTTCTAGTGATCACTTAATGGGAATGTTAACCACTTGACCGTTCATAGCACTGCTTATGTGCCTCTAATTCTTTTAGAAACAAAATGGATTTCTAAATGCCAGACGCACACCTGCACAAGGAAGGCAAGATCTACTCATTCCTCTTTCTCCTCCCCGCTCCTTAACCTCAGGTTGCCCAGGGGTTATGGAAGGGATGGGGGAACAGGTTGTGCGGACAGTCTTGTTTGCGCATGCAGCTGATCCTGTTGGATGCCACAATCTGAAGGTCAGCGAGGACGGAAATCTCATGGCAGGCCCAAGGACGAAACAGCTTGTAAATAGAGTCCTGTTCATGCATGCAGCTGATACAAGGCAAAATGAGTCGCCCTTTCAGCAGCTTAGAATTTCAAAAGTTTTTCATGCTTGTTTCACGCTCACTGGTGATGGTAGATATCCTGGCATTTACAAGTATCAGATGCAGGGTGATTTTATTTTTTAAAAAACATTCTTCTCCAAGTCACATAAAACTGGCTTGGATGCTTCCATGGAGAAATAACCTATTGCCTCTCCAGAAACTTTAAGAAATTGTCAAATGGGGACTCAAAGCAACTGACAAACCTTCTGTTCTTCTCCCTTAATGGAGACTCAAAACAGTTGACAAACCACCTGTTCTTCTCCCCGGTTCAGTAGGTGGGTCTGTGAGAGCTCAGAAGAGAGCTGTGACTAGCCAAAGGCCGGCCAGCTGGCCTCGTAGGGTAGGGCGGAATCAAACCCGTTATTCCCAGATAAGAGTCTGGCTCCCTCAGCACGAGAGCAAACCGAAGTAAATTTTCCTTCATGCAATTTCAGGCCATTACTCTATGTTCTCCTCTGTAGAATGAATAATGAATAAACTTTCATCATATATTTGGGAAACAAGGCTTTTCACATACATTTCTTGAAGCCCACTGACCACCTTTTCATGTCCCTCTCTGAACCTGTTGCAATTCACCTTGGTTTTTCTCCAGATACGGTTTGCAAAAAAGCACAAAACCTTCAAAGTGATCAGTGCATCTTGGGAGATTAAAATATCCCACCACTGTGCCACGAAAAGTCATTAAGCTCACCATCTTGACCTGTTTCTCATGAGATTGCATTGTTCTTCCAAAGGCATTAATATATTTCCTATCACCACTGGTCTCCATATATTACTGGCATGGTTGTAACTATTCTTTCTTAAGATTAGCCTGTTTTATCCTCTGTAGACTGCAGAAGGTGATTGCTGGCAAAAAGTGCCATATAGCACATTAAAAAATCCAGTGTATACAGTCGGACACCCCCCCCCCCCCCCGTATCCACTGATTCGGTAACCACAGTTACTGGATCACCACCACCACCCCTTGCAGGTGCCATAAGCCAAAAGCACCCAGAACCGCAAGACCTATTTTGGCCTCCATTAGAGCGTTGGAATAGGCGTGTGAGACCACCAGAGCCAGTACCAAAATGTAAGGGTGGTGCATGCGAGGCAGGTGGGAAGCATCTATTCCAATGCTCTCCGGAGGCCAGAAAACAATGTCCGGTTCTGGGGCTGCAGAATGTGCTTGGGTGTTTCAAATGTGAAGGAAACAGGCTGAAAGTAAAGCAAGCACGTTCCTCACTTTATTACGATAACAGAACACAACTAGGCTAAAGCACAGATGCAGTATTGGAGACATCTCTCCTCACACTCCCACCAATCTGAAACATAACAAACTCTAGTTCTCATGACAACTGTGATAACCATGGAGCAGCCTCATGCTCAGTTCCCAAGGACAAGCCTGCGTACCCGGAACTAAGGGGAATCTTAACTCTGCAGGCAACAAGCAGAGATGTCTGTGAGGTTGTAACAGAGGGTGCATTCCAATGATCAGAATATTCAGAGGCAAACCTGAGTTTGCCTCTGAGGGTCCCCATGAACACTAATCCAGGCTGCATGCAGGACAAAAGCCAAAAATACGCAGCAAAACCCCCACCCTTTCTAACTGTTCTCGCCCTGAATTAGGAGGCAAGGATTATCCTGGGGGCACGGGGTCGCTCCTGGGTTAAGTAGATTGTCGATTGCGGCATTAGCAGGCTGGGTTTCGCCGTCCCTGTCCTGCGTACTGGAATCGCAACTGTCAGGGGGATATACGGATTGTCAGGCGAAGGAACAGAGCTCGGGTAACATAACTGAAACAGCCGCGGCTTCAATCAATAAGCCAGGTTCCCTTCTGCACCTCCAAAAGCACCTCCGAAAGATGGTAGTGCAAGTGCCATGAAATGGACGTTATCCCCCTCGGTGCCATTTCTCTCTTCCCTAGTCAAATGTGGTTGTAACAAGGAAGGGATGGGGTTCTGGCTTGTCAGGGTACCTGGAATGAAATATACAGGCGAGGCAGGGTATATCAACCAATGGAGTAAACACTGCAATTTGCTTCTGGAAATGCAGGAGACCTGGATTTCAAGACTTTCCAAAGATACATTTCACTTTCAGCAGCTGCACTTGGGTTAGCTGGTGATGGGGAATCGTGATGGGGAATCGTGCACTAGATTTGTCTGTGATGAAAAGACTTGGAAGCATTGTTGAGGAAATCCAAAACAAAAAGTAATAGTGTTAGTTATGTCAGTGATCTTAAAAGGTCCAATGAAACCAGGGGCTTTTTTCCACTAGACCACATTAGGAACTCAATTGGTACCAATCAGGAAGGCCCTGTCCCCAACCTGGAGCCCACTGAAGGCCCCATCTGCAAGGTCTTGTTCCCACGAGGGCAGGGGAAATTCAGATTTAACAGGTCCTTCAGGCCTTTAAATCTGGATTGTGTGTGGACCTGATTAAAGGTGTCCACAATGGGGTCTTCAGACATCTTCAAGATCCGGATCTCCAGGAGGACCCCGTCTCAAAGATCCAGATCCAGATCAAGATCTTCAACTGTGTGTGGAAAGGGGGGGCAGAACCCATTGCAGAGATGTACCAGCTCCCTTAATTTATTGTCAGCTCCTGGGGAGCAGTTTCATTTAGCTGCTTACAGAGGCCTGAAGATGTCTGCTAACCCTAATGTGGAATAATATGAAGGGGGTTGATTAGGATTGATCTAGATGAGAAGGAGAAAGTGGTAAATTGGGGGGGGGGGGGAGGGACATGTGAACTTCCTGTCGTCAGCATTGCTCGGTGCTCAAATGGTTCAACTGAAGGGAATTGGCTTGAAGTCACCGCAGTCCTATTTTGTATGTGTGAGAGAGAGTAAATGGCATAGAAGAAGAGTTAGCTTCACTACCCCACTTTTCTCATCCATTTTAAGGGGACCCAAAGCAGCTGACAAACCTTCTCTTCTTCTCCCCACAACAGAATTCCCCCGTGAGGTGGGTGGGGCTGTGAGAGCTCAGGAGGGAGCTGTGACTAGCTCAAGGTCACTCAGCTGGCCTCATGAAGGAGGGCAGAATCAAACCCGGTATTCCCAGATAAGAGTCCGGCTCCCTAACCACTAGACCAACCCTAACCACCATACTCTCTCTGAATCCCAGTGGGTGAAAAGTCAGCCTGGCTGGAGAAGCGATGCTGAACATCCCATCACACTTTGCAGTGGCAGCCTATACTATGAGCAGCTCAAGTGCATTGCCAGGAGCCTTTGGGTGCATCTATGTGGCCATCTAAATAACTTTGGTTCACTCCATTACTTAAAGCTGCAATAGGAAGTAAATTAATTTGTGGGGGGGGGATTCAAAGAGGAAAGGAGAAAGAAATTGCAAAAATCCACCATATCACTAATATAGAACAATGTACTGAGGTTGGTCTGTGGGACAGAAAGGAATTCTCCTGAAGGTCCCTGCACGTCTAGGGAAACACATCAGCTCTCGCCTTTCTCCTCCTCATCTTTCTCTTCCTCATCGTCCTTCTCTCCTTTGAGCTTCTGGCGTGCAAATTCTTCAATCACAATATCTTCCTCACTGGAAAAAAAAAGAAAAGAAGGTAAAACTTCACTTCTTTTTTTGGGGGGTAGTTTTTTAAAAATAGATTTTTTGCAACCCAAAGGAAAACACTTGTGCAGATTCTTAAAGAGCTACGCTGAGGACATGTATCTATTCACAACATTTCAGTCTGCTTACCCTCCCCCTTGTGCTGAGAAAACAGTAAAACCACAAGCAGCTTTTGTTAACAACTTTTCCTGAACATTTACATAATGCTTCAATGTTTGTTTTGTACAACATCAAGTGCATTTTGGTGTTACGCATTAAAGGTTGCATTATAATTATTGGAAAAGCACTAGAGACCATATCATTGTTTCCTTGATTACAAGCAGTTGGAATGGTTGCTATACAAAACTCTATTAAAACAAGTGTTCAGGTAACAAGAAACAGGTAGGTGACCCTAAAAGGAAGAAGAAGAAGAAGAAGAAGAAGAAGAGTTGGCTTTTCTACCCCACTTTTCTCACCCATTTAAGGGGACTCAAAGTGGCTGACAAACCTTCTGTTCTTCCCACAACAGAACACCCTGTGAGGTAGGTGGGGCTGTGAGAGCTCAGAAGGGAGCTGTGAGTAGCCCAAGGTCACCCAGCTAGCTTCATGGAGGAGTTTGGAATCAAACCTGGTATTCCCAGATAAGAGTCCAGCTCTTTAACCACTAGACCAAACTGGGTCACAGTAGAAACAGTGAAAAGAGCACTAGAGAAGCTATCTACCTATAACATACCCGTGCCTGATAAAAGAAATAATCCATCCTGAATCTCCTCCTCTACTCTGCAAAAGCAACCAAAACTAGTTCCATCTAGTGATGAGTCCATGATCTGACACAAGTCTGAATTTGGCAGAGTCTGGGGAAATTAGGAAAAGAATTTGAAAACTTGGGGCTTGGACTATCTCTTGTCTTAGGATCTTATTAATAAATTTGGGGTGGGGGAAAAGGCAGGCAAGCAGGGTGATCATTTCGAAGCAGAAAATGGGAGCAAGACGAGTCCATTGCAAATAACCTACAACCCCCACCCCCCAGCAGTGGAAGTCTGACTCTTGGATTCTGCCCTTGTCCCACAGTGGCTTGGGCTACTATTAACAGCTGCCATTGTGTTTTGAGGTATAATTATTGGTCCTGGCAGGACAAAAGAGAACCCTAAGTTCAGAAGCACTCCTGGTAGCCTTCTAGCGAACGCCAAGATGGAAAGAAACCAAAAGTCTCAATCAGTTCACAGACAGTGTAGCCCAACTTCTGAAGGAAAGTAGAGATCTGCCAAACCTCGCTGAAAAGGGAAGAGAAAACAATTTGTGCTTTTCCTGGTGTGATCCCTAAGATTGAAGGGCTGCAATTGGAAATATGGGTGTGGCTGAAGCCCTAGTTTTCAGTCACGTAAGGAAATCCTGCATTGAGCAGGGGGTTGAACTCAGTGACCCTGGAGGTCCCTTCCAACCCTAGGATTCTATGATTTAACACGATGACCCTTTAATATGTGAACCACAGTGGTTAAAAAGATATTAGAGCAATTTAAAATATTAGAAGAAATAAAAGACATATTGAAAAGGAAAGTAACATAAAGCAATTACCTCCTTGCATGTGAAAAATGTTGAGGAACGCAAAGACCCAGGAAGAGGCATAGGAGGGAAGATAGGAAAGAAGGAAAGAGAAAAATTGTCAGGAAAAAACATAAAATTCCCAAAAGGAAAATGTTCATGATACGTGAGAAACCTACAGGACAATGCTAGCTAGGTCTGTTCAGAATGATGGCGGGACCTACAGGATGTGGTAACTGCACCATGAGATGGCCTGAAGGACATGGGAACTCCACAGTCCTGCCTCCATCTTGCTTCAGAGCAAGGAAAAGCACTTTCTGCCACCATCACAAGGGTGTTCTGTTGTGGGGAGAACAGAAGGTTTGTCAGCTGCCTTGAGTCCCCTTAAACAGGTGAGAAAAGCCAGGTAGAAAAGCCAGATCTTCTTCTTTTTTTGGTAGTGGTATTTGAGAGTGTTTTGCTTTGGGGAAGAAGAAGAAGAGTTGGCTTTTCTACCCCACTTTTCTCACCCATTTAAGGGGACTCAAAGCAGCTGACAAAGCTTTTCTTCTCCCCACAACAGAACTCCCTGTGAGGTAGGTGGGGCTGTGAGAGCTCATAAGAGACCTGTGACTAGCCCAAGGCTGCCCAGCTGGCTTCATGGGGGAGGGTGGAGTCAAACCTGGTATTCCCAGATAAGAGTCCAGCTCCCTAACCACTAGGCCAAACTGGCTCACAGAACATCAGTTTATGTTATAGACATGTTGGATGGGAATGGGTGTCTGATCAACCTGACAGCCTGTGAACTCGGGCCTGCTCTTTATCCAAGCAGTGCTAAGCATCCCTTTCTAAACCAGATCAGGCATCTAAAAAGAGGATTTGACTCCTCTACTTTGGCCTCGTGGCTAGAGAGCTGGACTCTTATCTGGGAACAAGAGGACAAAGGGGTTTCCACCAGCCCTCATCCATCATCTAAAGGCCACTGATGGGCTGCAGTGGGAGCTCTTATGTTCTGTATGAACAGTGGTTCTTGCCAAAGATTGCTTACTTCCCAAACAAAAAAGAAAGTGTTTACAAGAAGAATGGGCCAGATAGAATTCTGGGCTTTTAATGGCTCAAAAATCCCATCATTTGGAAGATCGGGGGGGGGGGGGGGGAAATTTCACCTGACCAAGCCCAGGTTTGGAAATCTGAGGAGGATATATGTAGCGCACCTATGGATTCTATAGGTTCTTCCAGTGATTGGTAGGCTATACAACACACACTTACCTTGTCCCAGCTTTCAATAATTGGAGGAAGGTAGACAAAGAAGGAAAGAGAAGGTGTTAGTTATAGTCATTATTTTACATTATTTTATGTTCTTTCCCAAACATAAGAACCTAAGCACCTAAGAGGAGCCCTACTGGATCAGGCCACAGCCCATCTAGTCCAGCGTCCCGTCGCACATGGTGGCCCACCAAATTCTCAGGCAAATGGTGAAATGCCAGGATGGTTTCACTTGTGGTCTCAATCCAGCCTGCTTATTACCCAAAACAGCTTCCTTGTCTGACTAATTTTTAAGTTTCAATGCCAGTGGCAAAATTAATTGGAAAAGTCACATCAAATACTATTTCGAAGCAGTACTAGTATTATAGTGATTTTATTTGAGTCCAGAGAGACGTCTTTTGTTTTGTCCAGATAAATGAAGAGGAAGCCATAAGCTTCCAGGGGATCACCGAAGGGAAGCAGGCAGAAACAACTCTTTAGGCATATTATTTCAGGCAACAAGGTGAAAAATGATTCCGATTGTCAAGATTAAGGGAAGCAGTGGGGAAAAGCAATGGATGAGTTGGACGCTTAGGATCAACAGAATGTTCCTGGAATAAAAAAAAATCTTACTAAAGAAACCCAGAAGCGACGGCCAATTGTGCCCACAGCACTCCTGAGTAGGGATGTCCACGGATATTCATAACATTCAAAATTTGTATGAATTTGAGCGAATTCAGACACTCATAATTGAATTGAATATTTCGATACATTCATATGCAGCGTCATATGGGATTGAATATTCATATCGAATTTGAATCCCACTACATTTGAAGGGATCTATTTGAACAAATAAGAATTTTCTTGCAGTTGTTTGAATACAAACCTAATACAGAAATAAATTGCTCACACCCCTACTCCTGAGGTACTTCAGAATAGCACAGGAAGCATCCCCTTGAACCACAGAAATAATTTCTGGGCTGGGGACCACGAAGGCATTTTCTAACTAACAACTTTACTCACTGTCTTCAGGTTTTGGGTGCATCAGAATGACAGGCATCTCCACACCGACGTCACTGAAAAGCAAAGCATCCCAGGAATGTTAATACCTTGGTGTTGGCATGGCAGGATGCAGAATGCCCCCTCCCCAGCAGCTACTTCCTGCTGCTCCTATATGCAGGGATCTCAGAAGAAAGGGTTGTGAGAGCTGGACCACAAGTCTCAGCTAACTCCACTAAAGCATTTACCTTGATGTAAGATCTCCCAAGATGCTGTGGAAAGAAGAAAACAAATAAGTTGGGGCAGGGACCAAGGGGTCATTCTGACATGGCATGGAAAATCCGTACTGTGGGGGAACAAGGATGGAATATGTTTTCCCATCATTCCCACTTTTGCATTTTGACACGGACTCAGAACAAAACTTTTCATTCTTCCTGTGCCCAGCATGAAAAAACTTTCTCTCTCTTCCCTTCACAAAATACCCCCTCGACGGCAGCCGGAGACTGGATGCTGCTCCACCCTTCAAATCATGACTTCACTGAGGACAGAAAATTGAACTCCACCCTCCATATTTCCCTGCCCCCACATCAGAACATGGATTCCCTTAGTGGTAGCATTAACCATAGTCCTTTCTGCCCCACTGGCCTGTATCCACCCAAGCACAACTTCAGTCCACATCAACAACACAGCAGAACTCCTTTAAAGAAGGCCAAAGCTGATCTCTAAACTTATTATTTGGACTGTTGGAACAAGGACCAAGAAAATCCCGTCTCAAAGGATGGAGAATTCCCTGTGACAGTGCATTTCATTCTGCCCCTGCTTGGTTCTCATGCCATGCCTGCTTCAGGCTTTCACAGTACAGCACATGAGCAACCAACTGTTCTTTCATCAAATGTCCTGATTAAGTTTTATATTAATATATCACCTTTTCCTCAAAGTGTTCAGTGGTTCAGACAGTCTTCATGGACTTCCCCTCCAGCACTTTGGCCTCTAAGGTTGGAGGCAGTTATTTGGTCCATTTTATGATAAGAGTATTTAAATGTAATATTGCCTTTCTAAATCACCTTATAGACTACAACAAAATTCAGCTGTGCAAATGAAGCAGTGAGACTACAATAGTCTACCCTTCCATGTTCTTATAATTCCCAGGAAGAACAACAAAACATTATAATTTTGGGGGGAGAGACAAAACTTACCCTCCTCGAGATACCATCAAGTTGACTTTCACTTTGTAGGAAACAAGAATTCCAAGGACTTCCTTGTCCATTCCAGGTCTAAGGCTAAGAGAGAATATTTATTTATTTATTTATTAAGAAGAAGAATTGGCTTTTCTACCCCACTTTTCTCACCATTTAAGGGGACTCCGATCTCGGCTGACAGGAAAGTGGCTTGAGTTTACTTCAGGAGTAAAGCCAAGCCTCTTTCCTGTCAGCCGAGATCAGAACAGGCGGTGTAGAAGCTTGAGTTTTCTCCCTTTTCCAGGGAGGCAATCTTATGCCCCCCTGGAAAAGGGAGAAAACTCAAACCTCTGCACCCCATGACTCTCTTTCCCTGGGAAAGGGAGTAAGCAAGCCTATCATCTGGGATCGCGAACAGGGGGTTCACAGTCCCAGTGCGGTTTGCATGGGAACGTCTGAATCCGTCCCCAGTCCACATTACTGGGAATGGCATGGGGATGGCCAAGATTCAATCTCGGCCCCACACCTGGTCCCATGCGAGCCCAATCAGTACCAAATGGCTTGCATGGGGACGTGGCCTATCTCCATCTATCTATCTATCTATCTATCTATCTATCTATCTATCTATCTATCTATCTATCTATCTATCTATCTATCTATCTATCTATCTATCTATCTATCTATCTATCCATCCATCCATCCATCCATCCATCCATCCATCCATCCATCCATCCATCCATCCATCCATCCATCCATCCCACCCTATGTCCAAAGGTCTCAGGGCAGGTAACAGCATTCAAAATCCAACATATTAAATAGTAAACAATCTCTATTAAAACAATAGTATCTGCAAAGGCCTCCAGAAAGAGCATTGTTACGTTGGCCAAAAAAACCAAGAAACATGTACCAGAAGGAGGAGATACTGTAACTGTTTCCTTACACTGTGGTGGAAGCCAAGTTCGTGTCTTCGTGCTTGAGCTTCCCATCAAGGGCCAGGCCACGCTTCTCACGGTTGTCGGCCAAGCAGGGAGTCACAGTGTAACTTTTAGAGAAGGTAGAGTTGGCAGCCACATTCTCACTGAAAGAGATGAAAAGGTCCGCCTAATCCTGTCTGAGAACACCACATAGAAAATATCGAATACAGAATTGGTAAAGAAATTAAGGTCACAACTCCAGAAATGCCAGTGTGTCTCTTGCATTTCTGCAAGGAATAGCATAATGGTGATCTCATAGTAATTCCTGTTGTTATTACCACACACTTGTGATTTCAAACTCCCACAACATCCTCTGTGATGAATACTCTAACTCTGGAAATCAAACAAAGGTTCACATGTCCCTCCCATTTTTTCTCCTGAGCAACTTACGTGAATTCCTCTGAACATACAATCTTTGTGTATTTGTCCAGTGAGTACAGAACCACATCTGTGATTTGCTCAACTAGACAGGGAAAAAGAAGGAAAGAAAAAGAATCAGAGCAAAAATGTATTGCTGCTACATCAGTCGGAATTATTGTTTAAATCTGAAATGTTTCTAATCCCACGCTTCTACCCTACCAATAGCATCAAATTCCCTTTGCTGAACTAGATGGAAAGTTTTATGGGGCCTCCTTGTGTCCAAATCACCAGCCCAGGCCCCTTGAAAGTACCTAGGCAGAGAGCAGCTTCATCACACTCTATCTAGGGATGTGCACAAATATTCTAAACACTTGAAATCCGATCGAATTCATTTGAATGTGGACATTCTAACCGAGTGTCTTCACATTCAAATTTAGACATTCACACGAATTTCAAATGTTCTGAAACATGCGTATGAATGATTTAAAAGTACATATCTGTACGATTATCATACGTATCTGTACGCATTTACACTTAAAATACAGAACAAAAACAGGATGCATACGAAATGCGTACATATACGGATAACACATACAGATGTTGTCAATATTCGTATCTTCAAGTTCATATCTAACATTCGAACGAATAGATTCAAATGTAACAGATTCGAATCGGGTTTTGTTGCATTTAGATTTTAAACATTTGAATCAAATCAGATGTTTTGACAGTTGATTTGACCTGAATTCAAATGCAATAAATAAATAAATTAGTAAATAAATTCATGCACACCCCTAGCTCTATCACTTTATTCAATACCAGTTTAAAAAAAGCCTAGTGCCAACTTAGAGGGTATATTAAGCGTTCAATTGCCACTTGCATCCAAAAAACCCATGCGATGCACAGACTAATATAACTTTGAGTTCCCCATACAACTAGCAGTTTCCACCAGCCCTATTAGCAGCTTATCTGGAGATTAACCACAACACAATAGGAAAGCTACATCTGTGATGGAAGCTAACAGAGATGGCTGCATCTGAGAAAGACGCCAAAATGGCTGTGCAGTGGACAAGTTGCCGGTGCTGACACCTTAAACATGTGAACAAACTAAAGGATGGGAAATAGACTTCAGAATGAATCAAGATTGCAGAGTAAAGGTCATATAATCTTTGAGAAGCTATTATAGGGGCACCAACACAGAGGAAAGGTGTGTCTGCTGCAGCTGGTAACAGACCCATGGACCAAAGAGCAGGACTAGAAGAAGTTTCATACTGCCAGTGGTCTAACCTCAAATGGCTTAGGTTTTCTAAGATATGTGCCAGCCCTGTGATTTCTGCCTCCATTAGATAGGAAATGATCAAGAGTAAGTTACAGGCACTAACACCGTCTGGTCTGGCTATAGCTGAGGCCATGAGGCAAGACATGTGGCACGTTCCATGTAGACAAAGCTAATTTGCAATCCAGAAGAGACAGATGGTTCTGAACTGCCCATGGAAACGTCATGATTTCAGTTCATGGATTGTTAGATCAAACTTTCCTATTTAATCATTCCTATTGTTCCTATTTTGATTAGGTAGAAGGTTTGCAGCTCCCAGCAGATACTTCCCAGTCCCCAGTCTGGCATGTTCAGTGGTCAGTTCCTGAACTCCTGGTACTCCTGACTCTCCTGTAATACTCATATTCTTACATAAATTAATTAATAAATTAATAATATTTATTATATTATTATTAATTTATTATTACATTATAATAAATTAATAATTAATGATAATAAATGAATAAATTTATAATAAATTTATTAATAAATGTAAATAATTATTAAAAATAGATAGATAGATAATGAAAAATACTCCTATTTTTCCTTACCTGATACCTTAATTTTCTTCACAATTTTATTGGTGGTGTTATTAATGTTGACATTAACTCCAATTGGCTCACCATGGTAATAAATCTGAAATTACAGTTGATTACTGCTTCACAATCACCAATTGGCTGAAGAGGTAAATAAATATCAAGACTTAATTTTCTATGGCATTTTGTCACTTCCTGCAAGTTATCATAAGAGAAGTGACGGCAAAATGAAAAAGGAAAATGCACTGTCCAAGAGAAGTGCTGTAAAAGAAATGATTCTGCAGGTCCTGTGCATAATGCTCACAAATTTTTGGAAGGGATCTGGATTTTCTCTTTTGAAGCCACAGCAAAGAACTGCAGTGGCAGCAAAGCCCAGTGGTCAGTGCTTTTTCACAACAGAAATGTGGAGCTGGAAGCAGGACGAGTGTTGTGTTTATCAGCGGAAGAGATCATCGCATCAAAGAAATAAAGGGAGGAAAGAAAAGGTTCTATGAGCTCTTTCTTGGGCAAATGAAACAAAGCAAGAAAACACACCTCCTTATCAAGTGAGGCTTCAAGGTTCAGAGGCTTGTCTGACATCATGAATTGTCTTGTTGTCTCAGATTTTGGTCCTGGGCCTGTTTTGGCCGGTGCAAACTGGACTTTGCGGATCACAAGGCGCACTGAATTCCTGCAGACAGAAGACATGGCTAAGCACGGGGTCTACAAACTGGAAGGTGGGGGCTCCACTCAGAGTGGCGTAGGGACCGGGCTAGGGTAGCTGGCTAGGAGTGTGACACTGCCTGAAAGCCACGCATGGTTCCTGCAGTACATGCAAGCAGCCTTGAACAGCCCCATTGGGCATCATCCTGTCCACTTTCCACGAACATCTCACAGCCGGCAAACTGGGTTTGGTTCTACGGCTCCGGAGCTGGGCAGCTTCGTGTAGCACCAGGATGTCCAAATGTTGTGTCCTTTTCATTTAAAGTGAGTTTTTAATTCTTTCTAGAGAAATAGCCCTTAAAGAAATTGTTGCCAAATGGCATGCTTGGTTTACCTTTTGTGAATTTTCTCCTCCAGGTTTTCAGCACAAAATCCTTTGACTTCAAAGTCTACACCACAAGACTAAGGGAAACAAACAGAAACCCTGGTTACAAAGGCCTTGGAACCGATAGACTTACTGACTTTTGATTCCCAATTAGCAATTTGTGGGATAGTTTTATTGTAAAGCTTTACGAGTACTATGGATGGGCCTAGGGATGGGAATGAATATTTATAACACTCAAAATTTGGTCAAATTTGGTCATTCAAATTCAAATCCGGTGTTGGCACCTAAAGACTGACATTTGAATTTGAATCAAATGCTTTGGATCATTTGTGTGAATATTCGTTACATTTGTGAACTTGGGGGGGCGGGAGAGTGGCTGCGCCAGTCAGACCTGCAATGGATGCAGAGTGGATTCGAAGTGGATTGAGAGCAGATTCAAAGTGAATTCAGGGTGGATTTGACACTTTCAGAGCAGATATGTAGCAGATACATATGGGATTTGTACCAAACAATCTCCGAATTCAGATAGAAATTCATATCAAATTTGAATCCTACCCCCTTTGGAGGGGATCTAGTTGAACAAATGCAAATTTTCTTGCATTACAACTGGATACAAATCGAATACCAAAAAAAAATTAAAAAAAATAAAAATGGTGCACATCCCCAGAAAAGGCCTATAAGCACCAGAGCTGATCCCCCCCAGGAAACCAGAGCCTTATTGGGTGTTTTTCCACCGCAGCCCTTAGATCCGGTTCTAAGGAATGGGTACATTCCTTAATCTGGATCTAGTAGATCTGGATTAAGGGAAGCACCCAATGTGTTTCCACAGGAGGTATAGCACCCATTAGCAATGGGTGCTAAGCCCCCTGCCGTGGAAACACCTTTGCACCCATGTGGGGAATCCGGATTGACCCACAAGAGGTCTGCCTGTCACCCCAGGTGTTTTGGGGAACAGGGGATGCTATCTCCGAAATCCCTCCGAAGTTGCCTTCGAAGGTTAGCAAAGGCTCCGAAGTCCCTCCGAAAGCAACTTCGGAGATTAGCAAAGGCTCCGAAGACAAACCCCTTGCGAGAGCTTGCATATGAATTAGCTCTTTGGGAGCAGGGATGAGTCAGCCTCATTAAATATGCACCTCTTTCCATGCCTGAAGGTAACAGTCTGCTTTGATCTCCCTTTGTTATGGAGGTTCGTCTTCAGAGCCTGTGCTAATCTTCGAAGTTGCCTTCGGAGGGACTTCGGAGCCTTTGCTAATCTCTGAAGGCAACTTCAAAGTAACTTCGAAATGGCTTCAAAATGATTTCAAAACCTAGGTTTTGGGGCTCCCCCCCAAGGGTGCCCCCCCCTATCCTCCTCTAGACCCTATTGACAAACTAAAACAGGCTCCCTTTAATCAGGATTTTCTGGCTGAAGACCCCATTGTAGACCCCATTAATGTGGTCTACAGAGAATCCGGATTAAAGGCTGAGATGTACCCATATGAACCGGATTTCCCCAGCGGCGGTGGAAACAAATGTGTCCCAAATGGGTGCCGTGGTGGAAATGGGGTCATCTGGCTCAAACCCAAATGGGTCCTTAATGGGTGCAAAAATGGGTACTTTCTGCCAGTGGAAAAACACCCATTGTTAACTAGCAATGAATGGGTTCAAGAAAAAAAAAAGTCACAGAGTTTTCTCAGAACATTCTTTAAAAGAGGAAACTAAATTGGAGTCTTCGCTTGTTCAATGCCACAGCTTTGGAGAGTCAAATCCTGCCACATCATATTTTCAATCATCAACAGCAAGAAGTACAATTTACTTTTCTGATGTTGCAATTCAGCAAAACATTTCAGATGAACAGTGATTCCCTAGGAAATTAAGGGAAAGAAATGCCCCAGCATGCTCTCAGACTGTGTCCAGACCTCTGCAAGGGAGCCATACTGTCTAAAACGTGTGGCCTCTGCGTTGGGCCCAGCTCTGTCATCATTGCCGCAGCTCTTGCTGAACGTCTTCCTTTCCATCCCACATGCGCCAAGAAAGCTTAGAAAGGGCTTTGGGGAGATGTAGCAGAGATGACAGGCTGTCAGGGGCAGCCTGGTTAAGCCCTGGCAGATGGAGAGGCATTGGGGAGATCATGGAATCACTTGTCAGTCTTCTCTTTCTCTTTGGCTCAATGATGCTCCAGTCCAGAGGTGAGTCAGTTAAGCCAGAGGAGAGGGAACCGGAATGCAGGCGAGGGATAGAGCCCTCGACTGGCGAGGGCTTCTAATAGGAACAGCTGCTCCCAAATAAGTGAGGCCATCAAGATACAAGGAACATCAGCATGCAGGGGGAGGCGTGATTGCAGATCGAATCTGTTACAGGTATTTTTTCCCCAAAGTGAATGGAAATGAGTTGCTGTATTGAGCCACAGAGTAACTTCTGCTGCCTTGGGAGGTTTAAGGAGTGAGCTGATAGTGTCAGACACGTCCACCACTATCTCTGTTTACTCCATGGCATAAGGATTTAACATCTGAAATACCCGATCAGTTCAGTTACTGTCTACTGTCAAAGACCCTTTCTACACCGGGCCTTGTTCTGGCTTATGCCTGATGTGTACCTGATGTCCACATGCTAGTGCAAACGTCAGCAGGCCCCACCAAAGGTCTGTTTTAGTCTGTGCCAGCATGTGGATGGCAGGGCCCTATTCTGAGATATAATTCAGGATAACGCCCCGTGCAGAAAGTGCCAAAGTTGGAAGCTTTGTTTCTACTCACCTTTCCAATATCATCTGGACCTGGCTGAAGGGTGACAGAACATGGCAGGTTGGTTGCCATCTGGGGGTGAGATAAACACGCAAATGAACCTTCATTAGGACTTTGCAGTCTTAGCAAAACAGGTAAGCAGAGCTAGCCTAGGAAACTTTTGCTGTCATTGCTGGATTTCCTATAATAGCCGGAAACCATGTCTTTGGTTTGTTTAAAGTTTTGTTTGCTTTACTGGGAATGCCAGGGGTATGTTTGGCGTGCCATTTTTGTGGTGAGGAGGTTGCAGGTTTCATGGCATGTCTGGATTAGGGTGTGCAAGAATGGTTTTCAAAAAAATTCTATTCGAATTATTCTATTCAAATAATGGAAAATTTGATTCAATTTGAATTATTTAAATTTAAAAATTAAGCTAATTCGAATCTATTCGTTCAAATTTTTTATTTGAATTTGCATTTACGAATGTAAACAAGATGCGTAGACATCTTCCCGACATCTGTACACATCCGTACATGCCTGTACACGTGTGTATACATCCCGTAGTTATCCCATATGCAACTGTTTTCATCCCATATGGATCCCGTACAAATGCGTACTGATGCGGGAAAGGTGTGGATCTTCAAGTATGCATCGTGTACTAACCCGTACACAAACGAATGTTTGAATAATTTGAACGAATAGTCCAAAAATTCAAAATTTGATTCGAATGATTAAGTTCAAATTTCTGGACATCCTATTCAAATCTGAATGTCGAAATTCGGCACATTCGATCGCATATTGAATGCCTACGAATATTCATGCACATTGCTAGTCTAGATGCAGCTTTACTGTCCGGGAACTTGTAGCTAAGAAGATTTTAAATCTTTGCAGGCTAGGAAGATCTATGCCCACGCTAATAGAGTTAATGCGTGCATCTAAAAGCCTCTTTAGAAAAGAGAAAAGAAACCTGCCACCCTCCATTGCTACAGTTAGACCAGACTAGTGATGAGCACGAATGTTCTAAACATTCAAAATTTGATCGAATTTGATCGAATGTGGACATTCAAATTCAAATAGAATGTCTACACATTCGAATTTAAACATTCAAAAAATTTCAAATGTTCCAAAACATTCGTTCGAATGATCCGAATCTCATACGTGTCTGTATTCATTTGCGCTGATAGTACGGACGAAAGCGGGATGCATACAGGAATAAAACAGGATGTGTATAAAATGCATATAGATCTGTATAACACATACAAATGTTGTCGACATTTGTATCTTCAGATTCAAATCTAATATTTGAATGAATAGATTTGAATGTATTCTATTAGAATCGGATTTTGTTGCATTTGGATTCTAAACATTCAAATCAAATCAAATGATCAGATATTCAATTTTACTTGAATTTGAATGCAAAAAGAAAAAGAAAAAGAAAAGAATTCATGCAAATCCCTAGACTGGACAGGAGAGCCCTGCTGACCAAAATCCAGGACGCTTTAGCGACAGGGAGGGAAGTACTGCCCCAGGGTTTCGGGGGATTCTCCTGATGCCTTAGACATGGTTTCTGGAGTATATGAAACTTGTTGCTGCTGACAGACAAAAACACACAGGAAGCAAGACTACATCAGTGCCTTGTGTAATGCAGAGAAGCAGCTTCTGTCTGGTGAAACTTTTAGCTCTGTGGGCAACCTACTGGTTGTTAGAAGCAAGGACCTTCTGCTCTGCAAAACACGCTCACTCTCTTCACTCAATCATATTTGGAAGATAATTGCACTGTACATAGTGCAGCTAGTTCCCCCATGATGAGGTTATATGCTTCTTTGTTTGTATCTTTATCTTGCCCTCTACCCAGAGGTCTTGTGAAACCAATGGAAAAACCCAATTCTCAGGGGCCCTAACCCTTTCAGGTGCTGATAGAGGTGGTAGGACTATCATAGATCTGGAAGAACATGGTTTCCCTCACTTGCAACCCAAAAGAAGTGGAGAAGGGAAGTTGAATTACCTCAAAAGTGAAGGGATATGCATTTTCTCCTAACTTTTTCAACAGTCTGTCCTGCAGAGGGGTGAGGGTCTTGGGTGCCTGGTCTGGCACAGGAGGATAAATCTGAGTGGTGAGGACATAAAGATCCTTCCGGAAGGTGAGCCCAATGACATCCAGGTCATCTCGTCCATAGCGGAAGGCACACGTGAGGGTCACGTACACTAGATTGCCAGAGGATGGTGCATGAGGATTGAGCCGTGAAGAAGGTCAGAAGGGAAAGAGAAAGGGGGAAGACAGTAAGAAGAGCAATCAAAGAACAGCTGAAGTCTTTTGCTTATTTTCTGAGGAAGAAAGAGACCGCCAACCGTTTTGCCCTTTGCTTCCCATCTCTGCACAGAACACTTTTCAAAATATTCAAAACTGTATGATGGAATCATTAAATTATACTTTAACTAAGAAAAAGAAAAACCTTTAAAATTACCTTTCCTGTCCTTCAGGTACTCTGGGTCAATCAGGACGACACCATCTGCAATATTTATTATCATTATTATCATTATCATTACTGACTACAACTGCCTCAGATTCCGACCCTCTTTCATCCAAAGGTCTCATGAAGGCCACAAAGTAAAACAATAATAAAATAACAAAGAAATAGCCATGTTAGTCTAATTGGAAAAGTCCAGCAAGGTACTTAGTAGCACTTGGAGACTAACAGGAGAAGGGATGGTGGCATGAGCTTTCGTAGATACGTCTACTCCTTCAGATGCTAGATCCAGATTAGTTGAAGGACCCATTCCTTAGGTCCGGATCATCTTAGATCTGGATTAAGGGAAGTCAGTGGACCCCCCCCCCCCCATGTCACATTCTTTATATGTTGTTCTGCTGTTTATCTTTTGTGTTCTTTTATGTACTATTAGGCTATTTTGTATTTTTTGAAATCTAATAAAACATATACAAAAGAAAGGGAATCACTTACCGACAGGTTCCACGGATTCTACATGATCCACGAAATCCCGCTTCCCCAGGTAGATGGATAGCTAGAAAAGAAGAGGGAAAGCAGTGAGCCAGTTCGGTCTAGTGGTTATGGAGCCAGACTTTTATCTGGCAATACCGGGTTTCATTCCACTCTCCCCCATGAACGCCAACTGGGCAGCCTTGGGCTAGTCACAGCTCTCTTTTGAGCTCTCACAGCCCTGCCTATCTCACAGGGAGTCTGTTGTGGGGAGAAGAATAGAAGGTTTGTCAGCCACTTTGAGTCCCCTTAAATGGGTGAGAAAAGCATGGTAGAAAAGTCAACTCTTCTTCTTCTTAGCCTGGACATAAGGAATATTCCGATCACTGACAGATTATTTTCACAGGATAACAGGGACATCTGCACAGCATGTCTTTTAAATATGTCCTTGGTGTCTTACAGCTTTTATTCACATTTTATACTGGATGTTTCTATTGAACATTGTGAGCTGCCTTGAGACCTTCAGGTAAAGGATAGGATAGAAATGTTTAGGTTTAGGTATAAATAAATAAGCAAACATTTTGGACTCCAGAATGCTGCTGGACATACAATTTGAATTGTGGTTCCACACAGCAATACAATACAATACAGACAGACAAAATGTTAGGTGCAGGTGGCCTGGATTTATTTGATCAGGTCTTCCAGCCCCTGCTACAATGGGACGAAGCTCCCAGCGGGGAAAGGACTGGATGGGCTGAAGCTGATCCACAGTCCAAGGAGTGGGTAGTTTTGGGAAGCCAGACGGTTCAAGTGCTGCAGTCTGGGCAGATTGGGGCGGGGGGGGGGGGGGAAGTGGTGTGTTTGCTTGGTGGTGATGTAAGGTGTTTCCGCACTTACCTTCTGAAAGGCGGATTAAGGGAAACTGTTTTTCTCAAACCCGTCTCTGGGAAGATCCATCTGAAACAGGGACGGATCCCAATAAGGCCTCATGCTTCTGCACTTGCATGGGAAGGCCGGATTCTGGAGAACGGATGGAGTGGGTGCTGTGCGGACGCATCAACACCCATTCCAAAAGTCCTCCAGCTTGCGCGCCGCCGACGCCGGCCCCGGAGCTGTGGGGCTGGAGTGGTGAGCTGCCAGTCACTTTGTGTCTCCGGCAGCGCCCGGCGCACAGGGGAGGGACTTCGGAAGCAGGCAGTCCTGCTTCCACCCTTCCCAACATGGTGGCCGGAGGAACATCCATTCCCTCTCCTGTCTGTGTGTGGAAGCATCCTCCTTTGATGCGGATTTTCCACACAAGAACGGATTAAGACCTAATTTTTCAGGTCTTTCTGGGAACCGGTTTTAGCGGCGCCAAGACCACATTAGAGACGGATCTCGCGAGAGCCTGTGGGGAAACAGCGTCCTCGAAGTGTCCCGGATCTGGCCTCCAATGCAGAAGGTAAGTTCCAATGTGCTCTGTATGTGGCTTTAATGTGTTTCTAAATGTGTTCTAACAGTTTCCGCACAGGCCGTTAGAACACATTTACCCACTAGTGGGGACGTGCACAGATATTCAAAACATTCAAAATTCAATCACATTCTTTCAAATTTGGACATTTGAATTCAAATCGAATGTCAATACATTCAAATTTAAACATTCAAATTAATTTTGAATTTTCGGATCTATTCAAATTGTTCTGACATTCGTATGTGTACGGGTGCATACACGATGCATAGTTGCACGCACGCATCTTTCCCGCATCCGTACGCGTTTGTACGGATCCATACGAGAGGAAAAAGGGTTGCACAGGGGATAAATACAGGATGCCTACGGATGTGTTCAGATGCGTACGGATGCGTATGGTCATGTACGAATGTTGTCAATATTCATAAGTGCAAATTCGAATAAAAAATTTGAACAAATTTTAAAGACTCCAATCAAATTGAGTTTGCGGATAATTGATTCAAATTGAATCGAATCCCGAAAATTGCATTCGTGAGCACCCCTACCCATTAGTCATGTTCCCACTGTGATCTGGCTGTCCACGCCCAGAGCAGAATTGGGAGAAGTCCATGTATCTCTATCAGACTGAGCAGCTGATTGCACAAACTCCTGGAGCCCTTCTGGAATCTGAAATCAAGCGGCAGACAAACAGAATTTGCCTTGACTTCTAGAAGTGGGCAGAGCCTGCTGAGAGCAAAACTCCACCCACAGCAGGGAAATTTCCACCCAGGGCTCACTTAGGAACCTGGCCGTTTCCGGGGCTTTGAGCAGCAAACTGGGGAGGGAATCCTGCTCACTGAGTCACTTCCTAGGCCCTCTGCATCCACATGGGGCCGGGGAGTGAAGCATGGTGGTTCATGACCACTTTAAGATACAGTGACTCAGTTGGGGGCTGGTGGGGCTGGTGGCCTGACATAGCCTGTAGGTGTGATTCTAATCCAGTATTAACAGCAGTGGTGGCATAAAAACAGAGGACACATGATATTGCACAGGATGCTGACACGATGTTCGTCCTTACCTTTCCATTGGGGCAGGTCTTCTTGTACACTCTGATAGCAAAAGCAAAGGGGGGGGGGACAGAGATCTCCTTTGAATACTTTAGAGGCTGTAATACCTTGCTGTTTGCCATCTTCTACCCACCCTCTCAAACTAGGCACCTGACATTGTTGGAGAAACATCAGGGACACAGGTGGGATGACCTTGTCCTCCCCACATGATGCAACAGGGCAACCTAAGACTTCTGGAAGCGTGCAGGCACACAAGGACACAGACAGACAGACAGACGGACAGATAGAGGGCTGTTTTGCACTTTACCTGGGAAGTTAAGATTGGGGATCCAAAACCCAGCTGGGTATTACCCTGAAGCAAGGTAAGTATGGATGCTGCTATATAACAACATGCGCCCCACCACAGCAACAGCCATGCACGGATGCCATTTCTACAGTGGCTGGTCAACGCGGCATGTGACTGCACAGCTGTAAGTACCCGCCCTGTCCCCTTGCAGCCTTTGCATAGATGTATGTGTGAGGGCTACATCTGAAGTCGGACTCAGAATGCCACAGGTGCCCCTAGTATAGTTGTGGAGCAGTGTTTACCGGCACGCAGCTATGGAAGGTGGGAACCGCCACACGTGTCAGAGCTGCTCCAAGATGGAAGAGACTCCACCATGTGTGGATGCTCTGAGTTGGCGTGTCCCTGAGCCCACAGACTGATTTGGCTTTGGCTAGTTGCAGCCAATGGGGCAAGCGGAGCACAGTCCAGCTGTTGGCCCTCAGCAGATGTGGCCATTTTGTGCTGAATGCCAGGAGGGCCAGCCATGGGCAGAGGTCTTGTGGTCTTGCAGGTGGGCACCTCACAGGCACCCAGTGAGTTCCTATCAGTTACAGGCTGCCAGTTCACCCTTGTGTAGTGTTGCTGGTGGCTGGCAGAATGGGCTCCTCTCTAGAGTGGCCAGAGGATAAAATGGAAAGGGAGATTCACTCCTTTCTAGGGATGTGCACAAATGCTTTTTTTTTTTTTTGCTTTTGATTTGTATCGAATCAAATGCAAGAAAATCCATATTAGTTCGAATTGATCCCCTTTGAAAGTGGTAGGATTCTATTCGATACAAATGTTCAATCCCATACGAATGCCTATGAATGCATACAAATCCCATACGAAGCTTCGTACAGATGCATCAAAGCAATCTATTTGAATTTGAACGCCGATCTTTGAATGTGCCAACATTCAGTTTGAATTCAAATGTCCAAATTCGGCCAAATTTGTACAAATTTTGAATGCTATGAATATCCGTGCACAACCCTACTCCCTTCCTTCCTGGAGCTCTTTGGAAGGCACGCACGGGCTAAAAGCAGGTGGCTTCGGGTGTTGTCACAAGAAGCAGAAAGAAGTCTTACTTTGCTCCATCTGCCATTTTCGGTCTGCGGTGCTGGCTCTGCAGGTAAGAGCAAAAGATGGTTCTTGAGTTAAATCGCACATACAGACCCTGTGTATGAGTCATTTCCACATCTGATTACATGAGCTCAGGTCATTCTGTGGAAACTGCAGTGAAGACTAGAACCACAAGCTCCCAATAAATCCCACTGGCCCCGTGGTGCTCAGTGGAGCGCCTAACGAAAAATCCCCTTCTTTCATTTCAGTATGGATGCCTACACGCTCAGACAAACCATAGGGGCAGCACAAGCAGGAAGAGCCTTAGGGTGGAAAGATCAATGAAAATGGACTTTAATTAACCGGTTCCATCGTCATGCAGAACAATTAAAATTTGATCATCCACAACAAAGAAGATTTATGTTGTTGAGAATGCGGACCAATGATGTAATAATGAATAAGTGGCAAAAAGTGATTAATTATACAAGAGAGGGCAGGAGGAGCAATGAACTGAGAAATACAGAATTTAAATTATTCAGTGGAATAGATCTGTAGCGGTTTAATCTTGCTCTGTGGGGGGAATGGGAGACGGAGATTTTGCTAATTGAATGTGTTGTATTGATTTTTTCATTTGAATATATATATATATATTTAAAAATTATGAAAATCCTTTCTTTTTATTCTATTTTATTTCTGTGAAAACTAAAACCTTTTGCAGTAGCTGCTTGTTTGATGAAAGATCACGGTACACATAAATTGCCATAACTGATCTTCCTTGTTTTCATAGAGCAAAACATTTGCATGTTCTGCTTAAGGACAAGGACTTAACTGTGTGGGAGAGTTGTTGGCATTTGTGATGAATTTTTTTGCATTTTTTTCCCCTTTGAAGAATCCACTCACAAATATGTTTCTTTGTGTCTAGCAGGTGCAACGGCAGTCTCCTAGTACCTAAAGAAAATTAAGCAGCCCCACAAAGGGCTGCTTTAGGTGTCTCTTCTCTAATGTCTTTGCAAGTGGAAAACTTCACATCTGAAGGTCACCCTGGATTTCCTTTTATGGGCAGATCCTTCCATATCCTGCTCCTTATTTTATTATTTATTTTTATTTAAAATGTTTATATCCCACCCCATATACTAAGAGCTCTGGGCGGCTTACAGTAAAAAACCAATATCCAAACAAAACATTAAACAGTATCTTTCCTTTGATACGAAACAGAAAGCCATGGACCTTTTCCCACTAGGGCTTAGAACCCTTCTAAGACCCCATTAGGAACCTGATCAGTACCTGATTGGTACCAGTTGGGAAGGCCCTATCCTCACCTGGACCCCTCACCAAGGCACTGTCCCCAAGAGGGCAGGGGAAATCCAGATTTAATAGGTCCTTCAGGCCCTTAAATCTGGATTTCGTGTGGACCTGATTGAAGGTGCCCACAATGGAGTCTTCAGGCATCTTCAAGATCCAGATCTCCAGGAGGACCCCATCTCAAAGAGCTGGATCTTGAAGATTTGGATCTTTGACTGTGCATGGAAAATGGGGGCATGTGAAGCCACATTTCCCACAACTTCTGTCTCTTTTTGGGTGGGGGCAATGTGCTGCCCTCCCTGAGTTGGGTCTTCATGCCTGCCTGAGGAAATGTGGTTCCTTGGAAAGGGTGTCTTGGCCAGGACTGAACCGGTTCAAAGCCCACTCAAAGCAAGAGCGACCGCTGGTTTCTCTTTGGCTTTCCCCTGCTGGGTGAAATTGTACCACGTGCCAAGACATTTCTGACACCCTCTGCAAGCACACAAGGCCAGCAAAAGCAAACTCCTCCTTGCCGAAGCGTGGCACTGGGTGGGAACTGCTGTTGTTTGGCTGCGGAGTAGGCGAACAGAGGGATCGAAACAGCCTCTTCAGAAGAAGAAGGCAAGTGCTTTGCCGTTTGACGAAGAGGTCTGGCAATGCAGGGCAATTATGATTTCAGACACCAACAAGAAAACCCAGCCCCTGTGCTGGATGAAAGGAGCAAGGGGGGTAGGGACCAGGCCCACACCATTCAAGAATCGTCTAACTGGAAGATGGGGAGAAAAAGCTTGAGAATTCTGCCTATAGCCATGCTGGGCAAGGGGTTGACATATACAGGTCTCAGAGGGCACAAGAATGTGTGTGTGAAGTGACTCACAGGTGGCCAAAGTACAGTCAGACCCCTGTATCCACTGATTCGGTAACCACGCTTTCAGTTAACCACAGTTACTGGATCAGCCCCTCCATCCCCCACAGGCACCGTAGGGGAAAAGCACCCAGAACTGGAGCCAATTTCGGCCTCCATAGAGTGTTGGAATAGCTGCGTCACGGCACCAGAGCCCGTTCCAAAATGTTAAGGGGCGTGTGGTAGGTGGGTGCAAGGTGCCCGGTGGCATTGCACACATATTCCAGTGCTCTCTGGAGGCTGAAATATGCCTTCCGGAAGCCAAAAAAGCAAACAGAAGGCCTGTTTGCAATTATCCATGGTTTCAGATAACCACAGTAAGAGCCGGAATATATCCCCAGCGGATAGGGTGGTCCGATTGTAGTGAAGGCACTTTGTTACTGCTCAGTCTATCACTCATGTGCTCAGGGACCAAGCAGAAACCCCACCTCTCTTCTCAAGGTCTCAGGTCTTATTCATCCCTACCTAGAGTGAAGGGCCCCAGGTCCCTTTGATGGAAAAGAACCAGTTTTGAATTTTGTTGCTCCTGCACCATCACTTTTCAACTCCTGCGCACAAAATCTCTGGACACCCATTGAACTCAGAGGCAGTTACCAGTCAATGCAGGCTCCAGAAAGCAAAAGTGAATGTGTGTGAACATCCTTGTGTATTTTTTTCCTGTGCCGTTAAAACACACACACACACACAAGCTGGCCTTCAGTAAGTCATAATGAGGCCATCAGTTAAGTCAGAGACGGTGTGAAGCAAGAGGCTAGAGAGGCTTTGGAAAGTTCTGGGCTAGCTCCCTAAAGATTTAAGTAAGAAGGATCTTCTTTGTGCCCCTTTTGGTCGACCTAGAAGTGCAAATGATAACAAACATATTAAAAACTGTTGTGAAAACATCCGCACTTTGACCATTATGGGTTCTCTGTTTTTTCCTGTCGCTATTCTCACAGCTGTGGCCAAAGTTGCCATCACATTTGGGCCCCTTTCCACAGCTACTTTGAGCTCCTTCAGAAAAGAGACCATGTTGCTGGCGCTTGCCAGTCCAAAGCTGAGAGTTGGAGCTTTCATAACTCACCTGCTACGGGCTGAAAACGTTCTAGTTGCTCACCATTAATCCTGGCAATTAAACTGTCACCAGCTTTCAGTCTTCAGCATGCTTAAGCAGGATGAGCTTCCTAAACTTGCTTGCTCTTCTGTCATGACCTTAGAGCTCTTAAGCCAGTGGGATGCAGCTGGGAAGGATTCCTTGAGGCAGTCACAACCGAGTGGGGGCATTTCAGACCTGTGGCCTGTTTGCACTTGGCCTTTTTCTGGAGAAAATCTCAGGATTGGAGTATGTGGTCTGCATGCTAATACAGACTCTGGCAGGCCCCACCTGCTGTAACATGTGGACAGCAGGCCCCCCATTCCAGGATATGTTCCAGAACAAAACCAAGTGCAAACAGGTTTGATGATTTGCACCAGCTTGAAACAGGCCTGAGCCCTAAATTCCGAAACTCTGAAATTTCTTGGAAAGTTTCTAATTGAAGATATTCTTCTTCATGTTGGCTTCTGCCACTCAGACAGACAAGAATCGATGAACATAATTTGTTATCCATCTACATTCCTTGAAACTAAAAGTAGAGAATAGGGATGTGCAGAAATGCTTTTTAATTCAATTCGTATAGATTCAAATGCGGGAAAATTCTTATTTGTTTAATAGATCCCCTTCGAATGTGGTAGGATTTGTATTCGATACAAATGTTCAGCCCCATACAAATTCCATACAACGCTTCATACGAATGCGCCAAAGCATTCGATTCAAATTCAAGTGTCAACCTTCAAATGTGCCAGCCTTCGATCCAAAGATGATTGTCCAGATGTGTACAAATTTTGAATGTTATGAATATTCATGCACATCCCTAGTACAGAAACTTTGCCAGGGCAGCAAGTCGGGATAAGAAGCTACTCTCCAAGGAAGGAATCCCAAGGCAACATCAAGTCAAGGGTGGAAAACCGTAGGAGAAAGTGAAAGCACAACGTCTTAAGTCTCCACGTTGGGGGACACCAGCAATGGGCATAGTAGCAAGCACATCAAAGGCCGTCTGATTTCACCCCTTCCCTATCATGGAAGGGGGGTGGGTCGCACTACGTTGACCCTCACTAGTTTTGGGTATCTGTCCCCTTCCTGAGCCCAGACTCTTAACTAGGCTTAGACTATCTGCCCCGAGGCAGCCATTATTTCATGTACGCCAAGAAAATATCCCGGACACCTTACCTGCAAGTCCTTTTCACTCTTGGTTCATACGCCTTCTGAAACCGCTCCTGATCTTTGTGGTCTGGGCTTTTATCCTCCTTTGCTAGTCCCACCCCTGCTGGATTGGAGCTGGAAAGAGTTTGTGTGAATCTATCTGTGCTTATTTTGAGGACGGAATCCTATTAGAAGGGTTTCAGTCCTCTTGTTGAGTAACAGAATGGACTATAAATATGAACTTCGACAGCAGCCCTCAGAAAGAAGATTACAGAGATGGACCGAGCAGGATCAACAAACTCTGATTAGCCAGACAGTTTTACTCCATCTTCTATGTCTCTGTAAGAATTCCTGTGGTTTTGGGAGACCCTAACAAGACTAATGCCCCAATCATGTCACAACAGATTAGTCTGTCTTAGACCACAATGGCATCTTAGCCTGTTATTGGCTTGATCAGACTCACCTAATATAATGATCACTCACTTCGTCTTTCTTTGACGCGCACTTTTCAACTTCTTTGGACTCAGTCTGGTGATAGAGAACTTTCCTCCTCTCCTCCCCTCCCCTCCTCCTCCCAGGGCCCTCTGTGATTGGGTGCACTCCCATCAGGCAATTTTGGCTTCTCAAGAGAGGGAAAAGTCACCTCCCTCTGTCTCTGTCTGTCCTCTCCAGGTGTTTTTCCACCGTCAGAAAGCACCCATTTTTGCACCCATTAAGGACCCATTTGGGTGTGAGCTGGATGATACCATTTCCACCACGGCACCTATTTGGGACCCGATTGTTTTGACTGCCGCTGAGGAAATCTGGATCAAATGGGTACTTTCTGGCCTTTAACCCAGATTTTCTGTAGACCCCATTAATGGGGTCTACAAGGGGGTGTTCAGGCAGAAAATCCAGATTAAAGGGAGCCTGTTTCCACACTTGTGTGGCAATGGGGTCTAGAGGAGGCTAGGGGGAGGGAGCACCCATGGGGGGGAGCCCCAAAACCTAAGCTTTGAAGTCATTTCAAAGTCATTTTGAAGTCACTTCGAAGTCTGTGCAAAATAGCTCCGGAGAGTCTTTGAAGTCTGTGCTGATCTTCAGAGTGAACTTTGAAGTGACTCCAAAGTGACTCCGAAGTCACTTCGAAGTTCACTCTGAAGATCAGCACAGACTTCAATGGAGCTGTTTTGCACAGACTTCGAAGTGACTTTGAAATGACTTTGAAGCCACTTCGGAGATTGCACCCCCTGTCCCCCCCAAACACCTGGGGTGACAAGCAGACCCCTCAAGGGTAGATCCAGATTTCTAAATGGGTGCTCCGGCAGGGAGGCTAGCACCCATTGCTGTTGGGTGCTAGACCACCCACGGAAACACATTCCTTAGATCCAGATCTTCTTAGATCCGGATTAAAGGAGCACGGTGGAAAAACACCCTCCATCTGCTAACTGTCTCCATTTATGGAGTGTGTAAGTTGAAGGTTTCCAGTGTTGGAGCCCCATGACTTTCTCCTTGCCCTCTGTTGCATCCACCTTTCCTTAAAAAATAGAAGAAGAAGGTGAGTTTGCACAATGTGGTGTGGTGTGTTCTTCCCCTCCCCTGAATTCCTCAGGCATCACAACCAGCCTGTTTCAGGTTCTCCATTGAACATGCACAGTTATGCAAAACTGCACCTTCACAAGGTCTGGGGGTCAACGCAGAGTGTGGTGGGCGAGTTTCTCTCCACACTCTCTGTGTGTTCCATTGTGCAAATACTGCTGGAAGCCCAGTGGTGATGGGGAGAAGGAGGGCGGGGAGAAGGAGGGTAGGGGAAGGAATGCACTGCTCTGTCAGTGCCAAAGTATCTGAAAATAAAAATGGTCCCTAAGACAAATAACATCTGTAATCTAATGTCCCACAATGCTCATTATCATCTATATGCAGCCTTCAGGGAGGTCATCAGGAGTTTTGGGGTAAGTTCCATCAGTACGTGACACCCAGCTCTATTTCTCCCTGCCATCTGACCCAGGAGAGACAACTGAAGTGCTTGCCATGTGTTTGGAGGCAGTAATGGACTGGGTGGGGGGCCAAACGATTGAAAATGTCTCCTATGAGTGCCCCCCTGAAGCCGTATAGCCTTCAAATCCAATCACCCATGATGGCCTCTCTCCCAGAAGAAACATTAAAAGCTATTTAAGTTCAACCTGTGCTCAGGTTCTGTGCTCAGTTCAGAAGTTCAGGGCACACCCTGGCTGCATCCCCATACAAGCTGTTTGGCTCATAATGGGCACACATGGGACCGGGAGTGGGTCCAAGATCGAACCTTGCCCATCCCCATGCCATTCCCAGTGACACGGGCTGGGCGCAGATGCAGCCACCCCCTTGCAAACTGTGCCGAACCCTGGCACGGGGGAGCAGTGCCCCCTCCTCTTCGCCCACTCTCTCCTCATTGGAAGCCGGATTGATGTCAGCCCGCCCCTGTGCCACCAGCTGTAAATGCCGCATCCCCCCTCCCTTAGTGACACAGAAAGCCAGGACTGGCCTGGGAGGCACAGAAAAAAAAATTAAATTAAGTTTAATAAATTTAAAAATAATTTTAAAAAAACCAAAGCCGCTACCAGGTTTAGCGGCACTTGGGCGGTTGAGCAGTTTTGCACACCTCTACTCCACCGGGAACCATGAGAACTCCTGGCAAGCTTAAAAGGGGGAAAATCAAGCCATTATCATGGTCACCTTGGTGATTGGGAAATGGGGGTGGAATATTTGGGGAAAGGGACAAAATCAAGCCATTATCTTTCCTGCCTTGGCGATCGGGAAACGGGGGTGGAATACTTGCTGTGGAAAAGGGGCAAAAATTAAGCCATTATCCTGCCTGCCTTGGTGATCGGGGGGTTTTCAGTCCCAAAAAATCTCAGCGATTGTGATCTTCGATGCATAGGGCTGTCCCTGTGCAGACTTGGCTCACTAGGCAATGCATGCTGGATCCCCAAACCCATGCCCAGACTTGTTTTTTGCGTACCAAATTTGGTCCTGGTCTGGTACGGTTTGGGGCAATTTAGTCTGCGGAAATTGGACCAAATAAAAAATGCATGTGTACACGCCTTGCCGAACCCAATTTTGGTACCGGACCAAACGTGCATGGTGACGTGCCCCCTGTGTTTCCCTCTTGTCCTTGTCTTTAGGGCCAAACTAGTCCTTTTCTATCTGAGCCCAAGAATTACTGTTAGGACCTTTTGCATTGTGGCCTCTTTATTGGTTGTCCAAGCACGTTGCCTGGTCCTGGGACTTCTGATCCTGTAATTGCTCACAAGGCAGAGCGGATTATAGTTGCCAGATTAGCCGTGGCTATTCCTGTCAAGGTCAGATTGCTCAAGGAACTCTCTGTTTGTTCAAAAATACCCATTGTGCACGTGAAAATTTTTCAAAGAGGCTGGTAGAAGCATCCAGCAGCACTTCGCCCTGGTGAAACCTCCAGAGATGTTCAGATCATGTGATTTTGTTTGTTTCCACAAAGACAAATGGCATGGCAGACTAGTCAGGTAACTCCTCCCTTCATGGCAAGTGACTTTGTGTATGTTTACAACCTACAGTGGCTCCATATTCATGGAGGGACTGCGTGGGTCCGTATTGTATGGGCAACAACGGAACCTAATGGTACCGCTCATCACATATGAAACTCAGCGTGTTGGAATATCTGGGCTTCAAGCATCCATGTGAAGCTCTCATGTTGTCCCATCCTGGCTTAATGCATTTTAAACATTCCCCACTGAAACTGGGAAAATGAGGTCTGGTTTGTGATGTCTTTCCAATGGGTTGCAGCCTACCACAGTGCAGGTGGGAATAGCTGGGCCTTTCCCATCCAGAAGCTGATCACACTATTGGTTTATATCCCGATGGTCTGCCTTCCTCTACATGCAGTGACTGGCTGGTGTGCTCTTTGTCCCTCCCATCTATCTCTGGCAAGAAAGAGCATCACAACCCCACAGTAATAGTTTTGACTTGCACAGCCTAAGTGAACAAGGACTGCTCCCAAGTTTGGGGAAGTTCTCACCTGTTTGCATCCATATTACTGACCCGGAAATCGGATCAAATAAAAAATGCATGGGGACACCCCTTGCCAAACTCGATTTCAGTACCGGACCAAACGTACATGGGGACTCGCCCTCAGATTCTAACCACAGTTGAGATGTGATGCAGCAGGCCTTCTTTTCCCTTCCTTCCCTTCCGCAATTCGTCTGTGGCATTTGCAATCCTTGCTGTAGCAGATGGTGGCTGGCCTCATCTGTAATTAATTCCACCCCCTTGACAATTATCCTCACCCGGACCTGCTTAGCTTCTCTCCTAAGACAGTAGCCTTTTAGCCTCTGCTGCCCTGAGACTTACACAGTTACGCATTGCTTTAGTTTATTCGCATCTGTGGCGGAGCACTAGGAAAACATTCCGGTGTCTGTCTGGGAAGCAGGTCTGTGTGCCTGCTGCAATTTCTTTCCCCTCTGTCTCTTTGCTCTTTGCTCAGGAACAAAAAAGCAAGGACAGTTTGATTACAATGGCCAGAATACATGTTGTCCCAAAATATAGGCATCAAAAGTTCTGTGAAGTCTAGGAAAACCAGGCAAAGAACTTGAAGTTTTCCTGAATTGTCGCAATTCAGTGCAAAATCATCATACAAGAATATTGAATGTTGCAAGGAAAAGATCGCCTGGCAATTAATTTACCAAGTTTGTTTGCTTCCATCGGAATGACCAAGGGCCCAACCTCACAAGAGTCATTGGGTCTGCAATCTTCCCTTGAAAAAGCTCAGTCTGAGGGTGGTAACTTCACAGGATAATTGGCCGTTTTATTTATTTGTTTATTAAAAAGACTCCTTCTTGACTGTGTTAATGCACACCTCTTGGTCATCCATCCCAAGTGCAGAATTCACAATTTGCTGATTCCTTCCTTCTTTCTAGCCAAAATCGCCCCCATTCAGACATGCATAAACACCCCAGAATCTTTCTGGCTTTAATAAGGAGCGGGTTGTGCCCTCCACACAGATGTGGCCCCCAAAGCTTAACAGGGAGTCGACTCCTTGCAGCCTCAGCAGCAGAAGAGTTTTAGTTGAAAAGGGTGGGTGGGCGAATGGAAGATTTTTTTTATAGGTGAGAAAAGCAGGGTAGAAAAGCCAACTCTTCTTCTTCTACCCTACTGGAACCAGTTTCAGCCCAGGTACGCTGTGACTGGCTACGTCAGAAAAGGGGAAGCCCCCCCCCCCTTCCACTCCCTGAGAACATTCTCTGGCCACAGACAATCTGGGCCACCACTTGTGAAGATGGAGCTTTATGCAACTTTGCAGATTCCATAGGCAGCCCCCAAAATAGGCTGAGTAGTGAACAGCGCCCTGCAATGTGCTGAGGTCAAGACAAAAGCTGCAAAGCGCCCCCTGTGGCAAATGATGGAAAGGCACAGAGCACAGGGCAGGTACTACACTGGAAACTCCAACCCCATATAGGTTCTGCCAACAGGGATACCTGGTGGAGAGTAGATGGGGGGTGGGGGGTGGAGAGAGGTAGGCTTACCTTTCCCTGAGAAGCCGTTTTCTTAAAAGACTCCTCTAAATGTTTGGGGTTTGTTTTTTTACAGTAGGATTCTTCAACATTTGGATTGCTGCTATACATTGTTCCAGGAGTCCCAACCAAAACTTAAGTAGTCAAGCATTGTTCTATTGGTTACGGAGCTGGACTCTTATCTAGGAATCATGAAGCCAGCTGGGTGACCTTGGGCTAATCACAGCTCTCTTCTGAGCTCTCACAGCCCTACCTGCCTCATAGGGTGCCTGTTGTGGGGAGAAGAACAGAAGGTTTGTCAGCAGCTTTGAGTCACCTTAAAAGGCTTAAAAAAGCAGGGTAGAAAAACCAACTCTTCTTCTTCCTCCTCCACCACAAAGCCAGCTGGGTGACCTTGGGCTAGTCACAGCTCTCTTCTGAGCCCTCACAGCCCCACGTACCTCACAGGATGTCAGGTGTAGGGAGGAGAATAGAAAGCTTTGTCAGCTGCTTTGAGTCCCCTTGAATGGGTGAGAAAAGCAGGATAGAAAAACCAACTCTTCTTTTTCTTCTTCGTCCTACGAGCATGTGGAAACAGGATTTCTGAGAACTCCCTAAGAACCGGGGTGCAGGCATTTTAGTTTGTTAATATTAATATAAAGCTTAATATAATGACTTATGTAGAGTTACAGGAAGGTTTGCAATAACTGAGTCACTTCCTCAGTTTGCCTGAAGAAAGAAAAACCTTGTCTCAATCTAGGTGCACACAATTTAGCAAGTTTGTGGTTTTAGCCGGTAACAAACTATTATGAAATGATTTGTGCTATTTAACCGTACTGAATTTTGTATCTGATTAAGAGTATGGTGGGCTGCAGCCAATTGTGCTAGCAGCTTGCGTGTGGGCCGTAGGGCCAGGAAGTCGGGATCGGCCCTTCGACCTCATCGCTTGAGCCGTGTTGCAAAGCGTAGCGGAGCAGCATCAGTCCGAAGACAAGGGGGAAACTGTCAGTGGTGTAATTTGAAACTGTGGGATGCGCTAGAGGCAACAGCCAGAGTCCATCCTAACCAGAGCCTTCTACCATAAATGTTATCCCTGTTCATTTAGGTCATCAGCATTGTCCCCTCCCTCTGCGGGGCTGGATCCGTGTTCTTTTAGCCACTCCCCAAGAGTGGAATTACAAAACTATTCTGTTTCTAAGGATAAGCAATGTTTGCTCTCTTCTTGGTGTCACAGATCCTTCTGGAAGGACCTTGAGGTTCCCTGTGTCACCTGCCTTTTTGTGGCCTTTTGGTGGGTGGGTGGGGGCTGCTTGCTGTGAGCTCCACCTTGAAAGGAGAGGTAGGTGCGCCCCCTCCTGGTGAAAGAGAAAATGCATCAGTCTCTTGGGAAAAAGAGTGTTGGTGAGTGTGTGCAGATTATTGGAACAAAAGAAGAAGAGTTGGCTTTTCTACCCTGCTTTTCTCACCCATTTAAGCAGACTCAAAAGTTCTTCTCCCCACAGCAGAACACCCTGTAAGGTAGGTGGCTGGGAGAGCTCAGGAGAGAGCTGTGACTAGCCCAAGGTCACCCAGCTTGGCTTCGTGGGGGAGTGGGGGAATCAAACCCTGTATTCCCAGACAAGAGTCCGGCTCCCTAACCACTCAAAGGGAACCCTCAAAAGGAAGGAAGCAGGAGGAAATCCAGGGAGGGTTTTTGTGCCTCAAGTCCACTCTTTCCTCCCAGGCTGTTAGTCCAACAGGGCATGTTCCTCTTGCCCCTCTACAGGAGCAAATCCCACCCACCCCCGTGCCCTCAGGAGCAAATACAGCTGCAACGTAAGCTTGGCAAAGGGCCCTCATCCAGGTCAGAAGTCAAGAAGGGGGAGACGGCAGCCGTGCTCAGACGCATCTGGCCAGAGGAAGTCCTGCCTGCCCGAGCTGGTGGACCCAGTCCCGCTGTGCCTGCTCTTGCCAGGCCCCTTCCAGCCTGTCTCCTCCTTCAGCCAGAAGAGAGGACCAGTGTCCCGCCTGCCCCTCCCCTCCTGCCCCCCCCCCATGCCAGATCCTACTGGGTGGAGGATCATATCTCTGTCTACCACTCCCTTGCAATAAAGATGCTCTGGGTGTATCAAGGTCGATTCTGTGCCAGAGAGATCCGGGATGGAGAAGATCCGGGAGAAGGAGAATATAAGCAGAGCCAGACGGGTGCTGATCTCCTTCCCTCCAGAGACCAGAGTGAGCAGAGGCGACAGCTCTGTCTTTGGACAATCCGCCGCACAACTGAAAAGCAACAGGAGCCGCACCCACACCCAGCAGCATGCAAGGGATCGGCTGCCAAGGACGGACGCATCCTCATCGAGGACGTTGGTGATAAGAAGAGGGATCCCTGCACGGAAAGGTCTGCTCTGAGGCTGCCCACACAAAGCAAGAAGAGAAGGAGGGTGAGACCAATGGAGAACACGAGGGAGGGAGAAGTCGGTGCTGCCCTCTGGGCTTATGGGCTGGGGAGGGCAGCTGGGAGGAGGGTCATCTCCCATTGATCTGTGCCCAGAATTTGGCCTGCCAGGGTCAGCTGAGCGTCGGAATGAGAGCTGCCCACTGTCAGGGTCTGTCCGTGAAGCACTTCAGCTCAGGCAGCAAGGAGAGGATGAAGTTTGCTCTTGCTTGTTACCTTTTGATCTCCTCAGTAGACCTGTAGGTAGAAAGCCAGCCGGGGTTGGAAGATACACGCTGTTCTCCTCTGAATGCCACCTGCATGGCGATTTGACCTCTGGGCAGCGGTGGGGGTTCCACACTTGGCGCAAGGCGTTCCTGCTGCTAAGGGAATGCGCTTGGAGCAGCTTGAGAGACACAGAGAGGCAGCTGGGTGGAGCCGCTCTGGGGCTTTTGAGGAGAACAGGGGTCTTAAGGATGGGGACCTCAGCCCAAGGAAGAAGAAGAAGGCCAGGTGCTGCTGATGGACTTCCTTGGGCAGCCAGTTGCCCACTGGGATAGTGGACCTCTGGGCTAGATGGGCCACAGGTCTGATCCCCTGGAGGATTTCTAGTATTCTTATATTCCTGGAATTCAGGGCTGTCCTGCTGAAATTGTGTCTGCCTCTGGTCACAGGAGACCATAGTCTGCCTCTGGAGGCCAGATGCTAGGAGGCAGGAAGCAGGACCAGCAGCTGTTTGACCCTCTGAGATGAAGCTGCTGGACTGGATTGTCACACGAGTTTGATCCAGTGGGGCTTTTCTTGCCTATTCATGTTCTTCTGGTCATCGAGCATTTATGCATCAGTGGTGTTACCAAGTCAGGGGTGCCCCGGGATCTCCCATCTCCCTGCTGACCATCTGGGTGGCCACAGGGCTCACCTGCCTGCTGGCCACTTTCCTCCTCCATTAGCACCTGGAAGAGTGGCAGAATCAGGGAGGGCAGGACAGTGCAGGAACCTGTGAATGGCCTCAGGGTGCTGGACTTCAGACCAGAAATTTCAAGCCATGGGGATCCAGGAAGCTTGAAGATGTATTTGTGACAGGTATGAGATCCCAGGGTGTGCTGAAAGTCTGGCTGTGTGTCTTCCCTGCTCTTTCAGCAGCAGAATAACATCTTCAGAGTACAGAATGCATCCAGCCCTAAGCCTGCTGCGAGAACTTGGCATCTAGAATCCTCTGGGGGAATCACGTGGATTCTTTGTGACAAACTGTAAATCAGTTTCCCATTTGAAATCATGGTGGAGCAATGCTTTCTTTGGGTCAAGAGGGCTGTTACCTTTCCAGCTGTTTTGTGTTCTGTTTAAAACATGCCATCTATGAGCCTAACTGGAAAAGAAGAAGAGTTGGCATGTCTACCCCACTTTTCTCACCCATTTAAGGGGACTCAAAGTGGCTGACAAACCTTCTCTTCTTCTTGCTACAACAGACACCCTGTGAGGTAGGTGGGGCTGTGAGAGCTCGGAAAGAGAGCTGTGACTAGCCCAAGGTCACCCAGCTGACTTCATGGAGGAAAAAGAAGAGTTGGCTTTTCTACCCTGCTTTTCTCACCTATTTAAGGGGACTCAAAGCAGCGGACAAACTTTCTGTTCTCCTCTGTGAGGTGGATGGGGCTTTGTGGGCTCAGAAGAGAGCTATGACTAGCCCAAGGCCACCCAGCTGGCTTCATGGTGGAGGGTGGAATCAAACCCGGTAATCCCAGATAAGAGTCCCCTCATGAAGCCACCTGCGTGGGGAGAAGAACAGAAGGTTTGTCAGCCGCTTTGAGTCCCTTTAAATGGGTGAGAAAAGTGGGGTAGAATAGCAACTCTTCCTCTTCCTCCATGAAGCCAGCTGGGTGGCCTTGGGCTAGTCACAGGTCTCTTTAGAATTCTCACCTCCCAGCATGGACTCTCTTGTGAGGAGAAGGTTTGTCAACCGCTTTGAGTCCCCTTAAGAGTGAGAACAGGAGGTTTGTCAGCCGCTTTGAGTTGATTTAAATGGGTGAGAAAAGCGAGGTGGAAAAGCCAACTACTCTTCTTTTTCCATCCTGTGAGGATGTGTGAGAAATGTCCCTGAGCGCCCCCTTCACCCCTTTCCGTAGTGTGCAGGATGAAACCGCTAACCTGTAGCTCCAGTGGAATCCCTCTGCCTCTCTTTCCCCACAAACAGCAGAGAGGGAGAGTCCCCCCCCCCAAATACCCAGCAGTAGATGGAAGAGGGACAAGCAAAGGGCTCAGGGGAGAGGAGGTAAAAACCCCAAATCCCTTCCCCAAGATCTCCTCTGGCGATTCCTCATGGATTTTTGCAGGACCACCAGAGGCCACTGGGGGATTGTTTTCTTCTGAGGGACCAATCTTCTGGTGGCTTAGACTTTTTCCCCCCAAAGGGGCCAGTTTGCACAGCATCAGGGCTTGTTCACAAAGGTCTTTCTTTGATGGATTTGCTTGAATTCAGAGTGGATTAAAAGGGAAACAAACACTTCCATTCTCTGCATCTTTCACAGGAAGAAAAAAGCACCCATTGTTTTCTAACATGCTGCATGGATGTTGGGGGGGGGGGGTGGTGGAACGGGACAGGACGACTAATGACGTTCTAACCAGAGCGGTTTAATAAAGCAAAGCAAAACCTTTGCCTGCATCACTTTGGACTAAGGTTCATTCACACTCGGTGAGAAAAAGACTTCTCAGAGGTGGGTTGGAGACAGCTGAAGGATGGGCTGCAGGTAGGATTGTCCACACGCCAGTCTGCCCCTCACTCCTCTCATAGACATCTAGATTAGAAAAGGTGGATTAGTGATGGGTTGAGAATGTGAGGATAAGTTTTGGGGAATGTTTGTAATACAGTCAGACCCCTAGATCCATAGATTCAGTAACCACAGTTTCAGTTAACTACAGTTACTGGATCAGCCCCTCCACTCCCCCACCCCCCAGGCACCATAGGGGAAAATCACCCAGAACCGGAAGGCCTATTTTGGTCTCCGTAGAGCATTAGAATAGGTGTGTGATGCCACCAGAGTGGCAGAATCAGGGAGGGGCTGATACACTTCCCAAAATGTAAGGGGACGTGTGGTACGTGGGCGCAAGGCATCTGGTGGCGTCGCACGCCTATTCCAACGCTCTCTGGAGGCCGAAATATTCTTTCTGGAGCCAGAAAAACACTTCTGGTTCTGGGGTTGCACCACCCCAGAACCAGAAGGCCTGTTCACAATTATCCACGGTTTCAGATAACCATGGTATGAGCTGGAATGTATCCCCAGCAGATATGGTGGTCCGGCTGTATGTCAATAGAATCACCAAAAACCTATTTTAGATCACATGTAAAACATTTAGTCCATAGAACTTGGTCCTGCTGTTATCTCGGATCAATTGTCCGTTCTCAATTTTACAGGCCAGACAATGCTTCCAGTGGCTGTGTTCCAGTTCTGTCTTCTAAGCGGATCTGATCGCTCTCCACAAGTTCTGTCTCCGAGATGGGAAAGGAAAGGCTGTGCCAGGTAGCTCGTGACATTCTTTTACATTTCTAGGTGATGTCTAGCCTGACAATGCTCCCCACTGAAGTTTCCACCCTGCCCACCAGCTCCCAGTCACTGGAGAATGGCACCACGGAAGAGGGTTGTGTCTTCAACGAGGAGTTTAAGTTCATCCTTTTGCCCGTCTCCTACGGACTCGTCTGTGTGGTTGGCCTTGTCCTCAACTCATGTTCCCTGTGGATGTTTGTCTCCAGGATGAGGCCTTGGAATGCAACCACCATCTACATGTTCAACTTGGCCATTTCTGACACCCTCTACGTTCTTTCACTGCCCACCCTGGTCTACTACTATGCTGACCGCAACAACTGGCCATTCGGTGAGGGCCTGTGCAAGCTGGTGCGTTTCCTCTTCTATGCCAACCTCTACAGCAGCATCCTCTTCCTCACCTGCATCAGCGTCCACCGCTACGTGGGGATCTGCCACCCCATCAGGTCCCTCAAGTGGGTCCGAACCAGGCACGCCCGGCTGATCTGCGTGGGCGTGTGGCTGACTGTGGCCATCTGCCTCATTCCTAATTTGGCCTTTGTCACCATCAGCACCAGGGGCAACGACACGCTCTGCCACGATACAACGAAGCCTGAGGAGTTCGACCACTACGTCCATTACAGCTCTTCAGTGATGGTCCTCCTCTTTGGAATTCCGTTCCTGGTGATTGTGGTCTGCTACTGCCTGATGGCCAAGCGACTGTGGAAGCCAAACACCCTGGACCCCGGCCGAGCCGTCCCTTACTACAAGAAGCGCTCCATTAAGATGATTGCCATTGTCTTGGTGGTCTTTGCGATTAGCTTCCTGCCCTTCCATGTTACAAGGACCATCTACTACACCTCCAGGCTCTTCAAAGCCAACTGTTACACGCTGAACATAGTTAATGTTACCTACAAGGTCACCCGGCCCTTAGCCAGTGCCAATAGCTGCTTAGATCCTATCCTATACCTCTTGGCCGGGGATGCTTACAGGGGGAAGCTGCGTCGGGTCCTGGAAAAAAGAACCAGATTCAAGCACACTTCCACGTTGTCTCTGGTTTCCCAGCTGAAGACGAAGAGTTCAACTGCCCACCAGAGCCAAAGCGCAAAAAGGAGAGAAGAGATCAGAGAAGAGGGAAGTGAAAGTGATGGGGGTCCAGTCAAGGTCCCAGTTAGCCCCATCCTTCAGGCTTAGGGGGAACCACGGGGTCCGAGACAGCTAGGTGTCATCTGCATCTGTGTCCTGAGAGGGGCAAGAGAGGCCGGCAAACCAGCGAGCCAAACAGCTCTCGTTCCTCTGCTCTCGGCTGTGCCAATAAATGTCCCTTTAATTGCCAAACGCTTTGTACTGTGGAGGCAATTAAATGCAAGACGAGCCCTAGATGCGGCGAAATTAAGGCACAGCAGGACTGTCCGCTCCTTCTGTGGCCCATTTATTTTTTGATGTGAGGAAGCATGATTTTAATAAAAAATGTTTACCTATCAGGTGTAAATCCCTTGAAACCAAGACAAGAAAGGAAATGGCCAAGATAAAAATTAAAGCAATAGCAGTTTTGCATTTAACTGCTGTGGGAAAGTAGGTTTCAATCCCCAGCATCTTCCTGGGAAAAAATCAAGGTAACTCGCTCTCTCTGCCTTCCGGGACAAAGGCACAAAGGTGTCAGCAGGAATTGCCCCTGTAAAGTGACAGTAAACAGCAGCGCAGCAGGCAAGAAGCCTTGTTCTGGCTAGCGATGTGCAGAATTAAGTACAGCCCTGAGAAATTATTTGTGGAGAAACACCTTTGGAGAAGAAAGACGTAGCTTAACTCCTAGCTAGGTGGAGGGAAGGTGAGGAAAGCATGATCCAGTTTGGTCTAGTGGTTAGGGAGCCGGACTCCTAACTGGGAATACCCAGTTTGATTCTGCCCTCCCTCATGAAGCCAGCTGGGTGACCTTGGGCTAGTCACAGCTCTCTTCTGAGCTCTCACAGCACCACCTACCTCACATGGGGGTCTGTGATGAGGAGAAGAATAGAAGGTTTGTCAGCTGTTTTGAGTACCCTTGAATGGGTGAGAAAAGCGGGGTAGAAAAGCCAACTCTTCTTCTTCTTCTTGACTTATGGTGGGGGAAAGTGTGTGAGAGACCTTGGCAGGAGGTTTCCCGGAAGGGGGAGCCCAGGAGGGGGAAGAGAGAGCCTGGCCAGTGGCCCTTTCTCCCAGTACCCCCAGCAGTCTCTTGGGAAGTTGCTGGGGCAATGGAAGAGGCCCCTGGAATCCCACATCCAGCACGGTGAACCTCTTCCCAGGCAGTCAGGGCTGGGGCTGGGCTGTGTGCACTGCTGGCTTCTGCTGTACAGTTTTGTTAGTTTCTCTGGTCCAGAAAGCTGCCTTAGCATTCCACACACCTGTTGATAAGGAAGAGGAGTTAAGGAGGAGGGACTTGGAACAGCAGCAGCAGATTCTTTTATGGGTGTTTGCTGGGACAATATTTGCGCTGCGCTTTGGCTGGTCTGCACCGTTTGCTTTTTCTTGCCCGGCACAAGGTCCAGAGACCTATTTGTACTTAGCCGTCTGGTATACAGTTAGGACAGCTCTGGTCCACAGCGTATGCACTTCGATTAGCCTGCTTCCACCTAGAAGTAGGGATGCACATGGATGGGGTGTTTTGCATCCGAATTTGAGTCAAATCGAATATCCAAACATTTGATCGGATTCGAATGTTTAGAATCCCAATGCAGCAAAATCCAATTCGAACTGAACGCATTTGAATCTATCCGTTCGAATGTTAGATTTGAATCTGAAGATACGAATGTCATCAACATTCGTATGTGTTATACGTATCTGTACACATTTCATAAGTATCCCATTTTATCCCGTATGCATCCCGTTTTCGTACCGTACTATCAGCGCAAATGCGCACAGATACGTATGAGATTTGTACATTTGAATGTTTAAATGTTTTGGAACACTCGAAATTCCTTCGAATGTTTAGATTCGAATGTGTAGACATTCTGTTCGAATTCAAATGTCCACATTCGATCAAATTCGATCGAATTTCGGATGTTTAGAACATTCGTGTAGATCCCTACCTAAAAGCATCCCTGCCTGTGCCAGAGCTTTCCTAATTGTGGCCAAGGTGTGGAGCATGGAATCTTCCCAAGCTATGCCCGGGCTTACCTGAAGTGTCCAGCCGGGAAAGCATTCACATTGTTTCCAGGACGGTTGTGGGAGTACCACCCCCTGGCTGGCACTCAGATTGGTCCCGGGGAGGGGACAGATCAGGGTGACTACCCACCCCTGGATCTCGCCCTTGTGCCGCCTTCCCGCTGCGGCATCCACCCAGCAAATGTGAATGTTTTTCCTGTCCCTGGCATGTACCAGCCTTAGAGCACTCCAGCCTGATTGCTGTCGTGGGAAAAGGCTTCTTGCTTCTGCACACTGGAGCACATCAGCTCAAGCAGAAAGGAGAGGATCTGCCACCAGGCACTGAAGTTCTCCAGGGCGCCACTACCTTCCACGGTCAGCAAAGGCTCTTTTCACATGGCTGCTTCACAGTCAAGGTATGCAGAAGATCCTCCTGTTTCCTGGAGGTGAGGAGGCCTCCCGACAGCAAAAGAGGGAGGCAGCCTCAGCTGACAGACTGAAGCAGCTAAGAAATGATCGTCCAGGGCAGTGTTTCCCAAACTTTTGACATCTGTGTACCCCTTCTATAATTTCCGTAACGCTGAGTTGCCCTCATAAAAAAACATTAGGGATAAAAATTGTATTTTATAAAAATAATCAAAATCAGTGGAACTTACTAAAGCACGATAACAGGCGCCCGGAACTAACTATTAAAGAAGTAAGTTTTCTCTGTAACGAAGTGCAGTATATTCACGCCGTGTCACGCCTCACAAGACCGTTAGATAACACTGCAATTCTCCGGCGTTTAAACAGCTCCGCGGCTCAACGTCAACTGTTAATGTTCCCGCAGTTTAAAAATGGCCGAACCCGAGCTGCGTGAAGGATGCGCAGAAGTTCCCGCCATAATGAGTTGCGATACGATGTATGATGGCCCCGGTTCCCGCGTAAAAACTGTGATACGCGGCTACTTCTTTCCTTGTTCTGTGGGCGCAGCTAAGCACGGTGCGGTGGATGTTCCCACGTGATCCTCACCAAACTCCGGTGCAACGCGTACCCCCACCAAACTCTTCCCGTACCCCTGGGGGTACGCGTATCACGCTTTGGGAAACACTGGTCCAGGGTAAGAAAAGGGTGGGCTGCTGGGGCGATCAACCAGCTGAACTGCCCAACGTGGTTTTTCTTCTTTGCTGGAATGGAAGCAGGTGGGATGGCCTGCATTGGGCTTTACAGATGCAAAGTCTGGTGGGGAAAACGTGTGTGCTCCTGGCAACCCAAAGAAATTACTCCATATGACCCCATGGACTAGATTAGAGCTGGCACAAAGCACATGTTCCTCTTATAGATGCAGAAATAACGAAATCTTGCAAATGCCAATTTCTACCTCCATTTATTCCCCACCCCACCCCCCTACAGACATGCTGCCACCATGGTGCAACACAGCTTAGACTGAGGAAACCCATTTTAATAGCATCATTGCTTCAACCTTCCTTGCGCTGCATTAGTCAGGCTTTGACGCTGGACTCAGGTACTGAAGAGATTCCTCTCCGCCAGGCTCTGCTGATGTCCCGCTCTTGTTTCCAGCAATTGAGAGTGTGTGTGTGGGGGGGGGGGGAGAATCTTTTTAAGGTACATAAAGCATAAAGAAGCAATCACTTGTTCCACTGAGTTCAGGGGTTTTCTCCCAGTTTCAACAGGGTGCATTTAGAGATGCTAACACCAGGGATTGTCCCCTTGCAAGCCATGCACGCAAGCAGTGTTCTCTTCTGCTTGCGCCTAGCAAGCCAAGCCAAGGGAGCACTTGCCAAAGAGGGCATCTCTGGAGGCTGATGCACAGCAAAGGGGCTCTGGTCCCTCAGCCTCAAAGCAGGGCCAGCCACTGTTTCGGACAGCTTTGCTCCCAGCCCGACCTCCATCACAGGATCTGCAGCTCATCCGTTTCTGATAGCCCATACTTGACTTTGTGATCGTTGAAGAGTTTGCAGAGGGACTCGACGTACAAGGCGTGGTAGAAGTCGACCGTCTCACGTGTCGGCTGCTCTATTTTGGGCACTGTGATGGGCTCTCCAACTAAGGAGGGGGGAAGTGGAGAGAAACAAGTTAGACAGAGGGCTGTGGACTATCAAAGGGGAATCTCCATGTACCCCCTGCCCCCAGTCACCGCCTGCTGTTGGACAAAGAGCCCAGATTTAGGCCTTCGGAGTAAGAAAGGCTTGTCATTGCCAGGGGGTCTTCTCTTCCGCAAGGCAGCAGCTCTGCAGCTTGGATGAAGCGGCCATCTCTGAACCAAAGCCTCTGCCTTGACACACACACACACAGAGAGAGAGAGAGAGAGAGAGAGAGAGAGAGCAGCGGACAAGGTGCACCATCTTGGGGATCTCAGGGTTCGAAAGGTTCCACACAGTGCCATCAGCCCATCAAATATGTCCACTGTGTACCAAAGACCAGCTTTTGTAACTGTGAAGTTGGGATTTTGCTCATGGGCTCAATGCCAATAGTCCTGCCACCCTCTGTTGGATTTCTGTGATGGCTCCAGACAAACAGCCATGGTCTACTCCTATTTCACAGGGTAGGTTCACCAGGTGCTGAGGAGGACAGAGCCACTTGCTCTAACAGAAGGATTTCCGTCTGTGCCGCTTAGGTTCCCAGGGTTCACATAGGATCCGGTGGTGAAAGGATACTCACCAACAGTGGTAACAGGTCGTGGGAAAGGCAGGAAGCCTCGAGAATGAACCGAGGTGAAGCCCCTTCCATAGAAGAAACAAGGAGCGAAGCCCAGAAGCTTCTGGAATCTGATCTGAAGCTTATGTACCCAGGTGCCTTCCTTAAAGACTAACTGTTGGAAAAGATCGTTCTCTCCAAAGGAGAAAGCAGGAACGAGATGGGCCCTGTGTGAGGAGACAGTAAGGCAGTTTTGTGGAGCAAATCGCAACGCTACAAGAAGAGCTCCCTCACTTTGCTTTAAGTGTTGCTTCTGCCTTCCCTTTGGGGACCCAAGGGTGAATACACACAAGGGCACGGCTTTCCCTTGGGTGGCAGCAGCTACTGGCTCCCTTCCTGCTATAGGGCTTCTCTTGGAGGATGGGGGGGGGGGGGAGAGAGATGGAAGGGGAAGATGTCTCCTTGCCAGAGATTTCAGGGCTTTTAAACAGCGCTGAGCTGCATCCCTGGGGGAGCTTTATTCTGGAGTTTCAAAAAATACTGGAACATGTGAGACACTTGGGTGTAGGCTGAGTTGCATGTTTCCAAACTGGAGATACAGTTGGACCCCTGTATCCACTGGGGATATGTTCCGGCTCCTACCGTGGTTATCTGAAACAGCAAACAGGCCTTCTGGTTCTGGGGTTGTGCAATCTCAGAACCAGAAGTGCTTTTCTGGCTTCCGAAAGGCATATTTCGGCCTCCAGAGAGCGTTGGAATAGGCATGCGATGTCACCAGGCACCTTGCACCCACCCACCACATGCCCCCTTACATTTTGGGACAGGCTCTTGCGGCATCATGCAGCTATTCCAGTGCTCTACGGAGGCCAAAATAGGCTTTCCGGTTCTGGGTGCTTTTCCCCTATGGTGCCCGCGGCGGATGGAAGGGCTGATCCGGTAACCATGGCTAAGTGAAACTGTGGTTACCGAATCAGTGGATACAGGGGTCTCACTGTATTTCTAAGTGGTGCACAGGAGGTGAGGGGGGTAGGGGTCCTAGGACTCTTACACGAAGTGCAATGGTTGTGATCGCCACTCTTAGCCAACCAGCACCAACTCCGTGTGTTAACCCACAACTCAAGTTTCAGCAGGGAGGGAGGTCCTTAAGGGCAGCTCTTGGAAGGCTCTTCTATGCTGTCAATGACCAGGGAGCTAGGAGAGATCAGGGGAGAAAGATGCTCCGTACCCATGCTGAAGTGCCATCCGGACAAAGCCCTTGCGTTTCTTTAGGATCAGCGTGGTCACTCCTGGCTTGCAGAGGAGGGATTCGGCTGCCCCTCCGACCACAATGACCACAGCGTTCCCAGTGCCATTCCTGGACAGGTGGTGCTCAATTGCCTGGCGAGTCACTGGGCACATACCTGCAGCACAGAGGCACAGCAGCATTAGAAGCCGGCATCTAAACACCCGCACCACTCCAGAAATCCATCCCCAAATGCTCTCGTGACGCTGGTGACCATCGGAGGCTGCCTAGAGTTGCTTGGCTGCTTCCCAGCTCAGAAAAGAAACGTGGGAGCAGTGGGCAGGGCTCCTTCCTCAAGGCCTCCTTGGAGAGCTCCGTGGCGGAGGGGGAAGATGAGGCACGTGGAGGCATCAGCTCTGGCCACCTCGGTCACTAATGCCAGCCCTGGACCCTTCCAGCCCACTGTGGGAACGGAAGCTAAGCACGGATGGGAGCTTTCCTGACTTAATCCTTCCAGGCTCTTTGGGGAGGTGGTGGAAATGCCAGCAGGGTGTGCCGGAGTGGGCAGTTTGCTGATAGCGTCTGCCAGGGCCAGAAGGCAAAAGGCTGTGAAGGCAGCATGAAGTCTGGGCAGACCACGGTTTTAGCCATCCTGTTCTAAAGAAATACTCCTTGTTATTGGCATAAATCTGATATTTGAAATAAACAGGAAACTGACAGCAATGATGAAAATCTCCACTGTGAAAGCATAAGACACAGTTATTTAGTTTTAAATAAATAAAGTCTAAAACAAGAGATGGGAAACTGTTGCAAAATGCGCTTTGGGTTCCATCCATCTTGCAGTGCCTTAGAAGGGGCCACTCTGAGGCGGCAGCATTGAGCCAACTTTGCTTGGCTTTTGAAAGCCAGCCAAAGTCAAACTTGAGCTCACACAAAGGGTGTTTTTTGCCACTGCAGCCCTTGGATCCGGATCTAAGAAGAACCAGATCTAAGGAATGGGTACATTCCTTAATCCGGATCTAGTAGATCCAGATTAAGGGAAGCACCCAATGTGTTTCCACAGGAGGTGTAGCACCCATTAGCAATGGGTGCTAACACCCCTGCTGTGGAAACAGCTTTGCACCTATGTAGGGAATCCGGATTGACCCCCAAGGGGTTGGTACGTTACCCCAGGTGTTTCGGGGGGCAGGGGGGTGCAGTCTTCGAAGCCACTTCAAATTGACTTTGAAGTCATTTCAAAGTCTGCGCAAAATAGCTCCGGATTGCCTTTGAAGTCTGTGCTGATCTTCGGAGTGAACTTCGAAATGACTTTGGAGTCACTTCGGAGTCACTCCAAAGTTCACTCCGAAGATCAGCACAGACTTCAAAGGCACTGCGGAGCTATTTTGCACAGACTTCGAAATGACTTCGAAGTGACTTTGAAGTGACTTCGGAGCCTAGGTTTAGGAGGGCCCCAATGGGTGCATCCCCTCCCCCTAGCCTCCTCTGGACCCCATTGCCTGTTTCCAGTGGAAACAGGCTCCCTTTAATCCGGATTTTCTGGCAGAAGACCCCATTGTAGACCTCATTAATGGGGTCTACAGAAAATCTGGGTTAAAGGCCAAAATGTACCCATTAGATCTGGATTTCCCCCACGGCAGTGGAAACAATTGGGTCTCAAATGGGTGCCGTGGTGGAAATGGGATCATCCGGCTCACACCCAAATGGGTCCTAAATGGGTGCAAAAATGGGCACTTTTTGACAGTGGAAAAACATCCTAAGGCTCTGTCAGCATCCGGCCTGGTCTATGGTAGGGATGTGCATGAATGCATTTTTTTTGCGTTCAAATTTGAATAGAATTCAAATATTTGATTCGAATCAAAATTTGAAAATCCGATTTGAATCTGGATTATCCAGATCCATATTTTCAAAAATCCGATTCAAACTCAAATATACAGATGTTGGGAACATTCGTATCTGAATTTCAAATTCGTTTGCATCCCGCTTTTATTGCATTTGTGTTTCGTTTGCATCCTGTATTATAAGCGCAAATAGACCCGATATTCAGATGCGACATACAATGACGAATTCAGTCGAATTATATGAAAATCCATTTCGGATTTTCAAAAATCTGAATTTGATCCGGATTCGAAAATTTGGACATTCAAAAATCCGATTCAAATTTGAATGTTGGTATTTGTCGGATTCTAATTGGATTTTTGAATTTTCGGATATCTGTGCACATCCCTAGTCTATGGATCCCCCACACCATAGCCCACCTCAGCACCTTTCCCTCACCTGGCATCCCTGTTTCCTCACCAGTGGGGAAAGGAGGGCACAGAGACACTCACCCCCACTCATCAGGTATTCCCTGAAAACAGGTAGACGGAAGTTGCCTGCCAGAATGGCCAGGAAGGATTTGATCCCAGGGAACTTGCTGCAGAAGCCAGTGGAATGGGTGACGAAGTTGCAGAAAGCACCAACTGCGAGGATCCCGTGGGGATGGACGCCAATGATATAATTGTGACCTGGAAGCAGGTTGTGGGTCTTCACCAGCTGCAGGAAGAGAACAAAGGAAGCCCCCTTCTTGGGCCAGACCACCTGGACCCATCACCAGAAGACTCCACCCTGGAACGGAAGCGTCCCCAGTCTCCTGCCTCTGGCCTTGGGGTGAGGTCTGGCCCCGTCAAAGTGGTTTTAAGTCAGGAAGGTGCAAGGGAGGACCCAGGGACAGCCCGGGAAGAGGGGCAATGGTAGGGGAAATCACGGCTTCTCATTGGGTCAAGGGAAACTGAGGAGAGCGCCCCTAAAGCATGGTTCCTCCCCCCCCCAAAAAATGCTTGAAATAGTAAGGATTATTTCTAAATCCAGCACCGGGACCTCTTTTGATCCACAGTATAGATAATCCAGGTTTTGGGACCTTTAATCCACAGAAATGGAAGATCTCTTGCAAACTGTTGGGATGGGAAGAACTCAAGCCGACTTCAAGCCTGCCTAAATCCTGTGTCGGAATGGGGCCCAAGTAAGCCATCTCACCCAGTTTACTGAATGCCTCTTGCAGTCTCTTACCTGGATTGGAAAGTAATCCCGGAAGTGGTTCCAGACTGGCCAGCTCCGGACCCAGGAGGAGCTCCTTCCACCTGCGAGATAGAGAAGGGGTGATGGAGCCTTTCTGGAGGTCAGCCCAGCAGACACCGGGGTCCTCTAGTGATGAGGTCTTTCCCTTTAAAAATGCCAACACTCTTTATTCTTCGCTAATGTACAGCATACTATGCCCTTGTGTCTCATAAAAACTGCCCTGCTCTTGCAGGAAGATAAAGGGTCCATCTTTATTTTGGCCCTATTGCAAGGATGGGCAGCCAATAACTGGGAAGAGGAGAGCTTCATCACAGAGAGCCTCGAAAGGAAACTCAATGCCCATTTCATTGCCTTGCTGCCTTTCCCATGGCCAGCAAGCATTCAATGTGACCTTTGGAAGCTGAGCAGGCTCAACCTGCTCTGGTCCCATACAGCTCCTCCCCTGGGAAGCCCTCTCCCCTAAATGGTCTGTGGCCATGCATTTCCCAGAATCCCCAGCTTTGAGAGAGCAAAAGTAAGGCTATGCCAAGGTGCAGACACCTCCAGATTATTAGACTGGGCTTCATAATTGACATTTTGTTGAGATACAGGTCGCAAGCACAAAGGAAAGATCAGGAAAATCTGAAACCTCTGTACTAGACCAGGACCAAAGATCCAAAATACACCACTTTGAAACACAAACCACTGTTCCATTAAAAAACAGGAGGAATGAAACAGATTGAGAAATTGTCTGTTGTGTTCCAAAGCAGGAGGCTTGGAAATCTGCAAAAAAGCAGGGCTGAGCTCAGAGAAGTCACATTCTCAGGTCTGGACTGATAATGTCAATAGCCTTCTAGTGACCATCAAAAGGACAGCCACAGTTCAGTATGAATTAGGGATGTGCACAAATATTCTAAACATTTGAAATCTGATCAAATTCATTCGAATGTGGACATTCAAATTCAAATCAAATGTCTTCACATTCGAATTTAGACATTCAAATGAATTTTGAATAGTCCAAAACATTTCTTCAAATGATTCAAATGTACAGATACGTATCTATTTGTATACGAATAACATATGTATCTGTATGCATTTGCGCTTATAACACGGAACAAAAATGGGATGCATACGGGATAAAACGGGATGCATACGAAATGCATCCAGATACATATAACGCATACAAATGTCAACATTCGTATCTTCAAATATGTATCTAACATTCGAACAGATTCGAATGTTTCACATTCGAATTGGCTTTTGTTGCATTCGTATTTTAAACATTCAAACCAAATGTTTTGACTTTTGGTTCAACTCAAATTCGAATGCAAGAAAAATTTAAAAAAAAATTGTGCACACCCCTAGACTGAATGCAGCTGCAGCCAAGAGGAGACATGTATCTCGATGATCCTGGAGGTCCCTTCCAACTCTATGATTTTATAATCTAAGGGAAGTGGCCATAGCGATGACTTGATGCCAGCAGAGATGGGAAGGAAGCTACTCTGCTAGCCACACGTGTGGCAGCAGAGTCCCTGAGAGCAGCTTTGGGTGACAACTACACCTACCTTTATTAGGTGCATCCCAATCGAGTATCAGCCAAGCCGCGTAGACAGCTGGAACGGGCCAGAAACTGGTGAAAAGCAAATAGACGAGGAGAAGGAGAAACACAGCACCTAAGGGGAGAACAAGGAGTAAGTGGCCAACTTAGGATCCCAGTCCAAGTGCCTTCACCGCTACTTCCTCAAGGCTCAGGTGGCCCATGTCCTAGATCTTGTGCTTTTGACCAGTTCCACCTGGATTTTGCAGAATATATCCTGCTACAGTCCCCTGAACTTATTCCTGCAGCATCTTGCCTGTTTTAAAAACCATTATGAATGATCAGTTAAGGAGCATGGACTTGACATTTACCTCTGGTCCCCCCTCGATGACTCTTTCTCACCCACCTCAGTGGTGGGCAGTGCCACATGGCCAAAGACTGGCTCAAGTTCAGGGGCTACTAAACCCTGTCTGAGGAGGCAAGTTCCCTTTAGCTGCTCTGGCTGTCCTTGGTGAACAGGGCCCTGATGCCTGGGTGGTTTTCCTAGGGGGCAGAAGGAGATGGTACAGTCCCCTTGGGCTCTAGAACCCCGGGCACTCTCTTCTTCTAAGCACACTTTTCATGCCAGACGGTTAATATATAAGGGCTGATCATGCTATATAAGGAACTGCTGGGTGTCTTTCTTGTTGTTTTTGCAGTTTCTTCTTGCACTGAGGCAACAGTAAGTCAAATGAAGATGGAGAAGTAAGAAAATCTCTCACATTCATGAGTGTCTGCTGTTGCTTCTCTCCAGGGTTCACAGAGCCTCCAAACACTGGGGGGCCCAACTGCTTTGCAGCCTCGCCTCAAGGGAGGGACAGATAGGGACTTCCTCAAGAGGATCCAGTGCTCCCAAGAGCATGCTCTGGTCTCCAGGCAGGCCAACTGGTTGTGCAGGGCTCACATTCCTTGGGGCTGCTGGTGTCACCTGGCAGCCCAGAGCAGGTGCAGCCATAGGTTACCCAGCTGGACTCAAATGACAGAATGGGACACAGGTGGCAATTATAAGACAGGTAATATTTGTGTGCAGTGCTATTTCACCCCATACCCTTGGGTTTCATTACGGATTATAATTAAACTAGGGATGTACATGAATGTTCTAAACGTTCAAAATTCGATTGAATTCGAACTCAAATAGAATATCTTCACATCTGAACAAATTTCGAATGTTCCAAAACATTTGTTCGAATTATTCGAATGTACATATGTATCTGTACGCATTTGTGCTGATACTACAGGACAAAAACGGGATGCATATGGGATAAACCAGGATGCATACGAAATGCGTGCAGATACATATAACACATATGAATGTTGCTGACATTGGTATCTTCAAATATGCATGTTGTTGACATTTGTATCTTCAGATTCGAATCTAACATTCGAATGAATAGATTCGAATGTACTGGATTCAAATCGGATTTTGTTGCGTTCGGATTCTAAACATTCAAATCGAATCGAATGTTTGGATATTCTAATCGACTCAAATGCAAATGCAAAAAATACATTCGTGCACATAAACTGCTGTAAAAGACACAACTGCATGGGGTCAGCAGGCAACATTGAGAGTACAAGAGGAGCCCTCCAGGGGCTGCTGAGTAAGGGTGTGCACAAATATTCAGAACACCCAATATTCATACAAATCCGTACAATTTCGGATGTTTCTATACGAATCGGCTGTTAAGACATTTGTACATTAACATTCACATTTGTACAAATGCTTGGGAACATTGGTGAACCTGGGGAGGCAGGAAAGTGAGTGCCCCAGTCATGCCTGCAAAGGATCCAGAGTACATTCGGCATGGTTTGAGAGCGGATTCAAAGTGGATTCAGGGCAGATTTGAAGCTTTCAGAGCGGATATGTTATGGGATGCATACAGAATAGAATCGTACCACATTCGAAGGGGATCTATTTGAAGGAACACAGATTTTCTTACGTTCGATTAGAGACAAATCGAAGGCAAAAAACTCCCATCAGTGCACTTCCCTACTGCTGGTCCCCAGGGCAGCTGTTAAGGATGCTCTTCTCAGACCAAGAAGCCACCAGCTTGAAGACGCTCATCATTGATAGGAGACCCTCTCCAGTCCTCCACCTTTCAGCGGGCTGTCGCCACCCAGCCGCTGTGAAACCGGGCAGGATCTTGGGCTCAGGAAGACAATGGAAAGGGTGACAGCCCCACTCACCCAGCGCCAGGAAACTCAGAAGCCACTGCAGCACCGACAGCAGCTGGATGACAGCCCTGAAGTCTCTCTTGGAAGGCCAGGAGGCCCTGAGCAGCGTGTGGAGGGAGGCCAGGGTGCTGGCGTGACGCCCTGCAAAAGACAACATGCCGGGAGCAAGTGTTTGGCAGCCTCCCCCAAACCCGCCGTGTCACACTCACCTGCTGACTCAGCCATCCCCCACTGTCCTGCCACCACCCTCCCGTGGGCCACCAATGCTGGGAATCATCTAGACACTCCACCCCTCCTGCCTCTAAGCACGTGCAGCCAGGCAGCCTCCCCGTGGCTGCTGTCGGGGGCTTTGCGCTTTGCGCTTGGCCCGAGAGCCAGAGGCCTTTGCTGCCAAGAGCGGCTTGAACCTCCTCGTGGCCTCCACAGCCGCGGCGACCCTGTTGCTTTCGGTCTGGCCCAAAGAAGCAGGCTGAGAAGGAGGAGCAGAGATACGGGCACAGAAAGGCATCTGTATGGCACACGATATGGAGCCGAGGATGCATGAGGTCCCAGAGCAGAAAAGTTTAAGAAGGATCCGCTTCTAACCAAACCATGGACTTACTTTGAGGTTAAGAGCTTTCAGGGCTAACATACGGGCTTTGAAAGGCAAGGTTGCTGGAATTCACCCTAATAGCAAGGTGCAATGGTGAGAAATGAGCCTGGATGGTATAGCGGCCAGGCTTCAAGTCCTCCCTTGGATCTAGGAACTCATGTCGGCCAGTTGCTGCGTCTCAGCCTGACTTACTACAGGAAAGTGGAAGTGGGTTATCGCTGGAGAGACAGGCAGGATGCCTCCAAAGGCCATTTAGAGAGGGGAGAGTAGTTGAAGATTTTGCCTTGGTCTTCCCCTTGAGATACTCAGAAGCAACTGGTGGGCCACTGTATAAAACAGGACACTGGACAGATGGGGTGTGACCTGATGCAGCAAGGCTCCTCTTTCATTATCTTAACTTCGGCCTCTTCTTGTTTGCACACCTGCCTGCCCAAGACTTGAATGAACTTGAACCTGGGGAAGCACATAGGCCAACTAGAGGCTTCATTTCTTGTGCCGAGAGGAAAGAAGGTGCCTATTCACACTTGGCTTTATTCTGGAGTATATTCTGGAATAGGGACCTGCTGTCCACATGATGAGGTGAGGCCTGCCAGAGTCTGCATTAGTGTGCAGACAACAGACCACTGTCCTGAGATACATTCCAAAATACGGCTAAGTGTAGACAGGCCCAAGCTCTTGTCATCCCTATGGACACAGTGGGATCTGGTACACTTTGTTGAGTGTGAGGCAACAGCTCCTCTGGGCCAGGTCTGCATCATCCTTGCACCTCCTGGATTGAGCTAGGAGTTGGACCACATGGCCAGCCCAGAATTCCCCAACCCGCTTCATTGGTTTACTTGTTACTTGCTATTTCATTTATATCCCTTCTTTTCCCCACAGTGACTCAAAGCGGCACACAAGAGTTAACAATCAGGTACAATATAACACTCTGTTTAAAAAAATCACATTGTTATATAAAATTTGAGTATCAATTTTCTAAAACATTGGATGATTGGAAACCCTCCTGGAATAATTTTTTTTTTCTTGTTTACGAAAGGATGCCAGAGAAGGAGCAATTTGTGACATTTGTATCCCACCTTTCACAGTAGCACAAATAGCTCCCCCCCATTTTATCTGAACAACAACCCTGTGAGGTAGGTTCGGCTGAGCAGGAGGGACTTGCTTCAGGTCAGCCAAGCAGTTTCTATGACCAGATGTGGATTCAAGCCCAGGAACCTCTGACCACTACACCGCACTGCCTCTCCATTCCTAGTTCCCCCTATTGGCCCACAAAGAAAACAGTGGATGACTGTTGCTGCTAACAGATGATGACTGACCAGAGGGGGCCTGGAAATGCTGCGCAAACCAAGCTCCAAAACCGTCGTCACCTGTTGGTGATGCGCAAGGGACTTTCCAGCCCACTGCTGATGCCCAGGGTTGCTGTGAGGAGGGCAGGCATGGGGAGGGAAGCGCCAACGTGCTTTGAGCTTCCCGAAAATCAGCCAGGGGAAAAGCTGGCAGGGTTTGGTCTGACCAAAATCCATCTCATGGCTGCTGTGTCAGAGCAAAGTTGCAGCTCTCTTGCCTGTGGCTGCAATCCAGATACCTTTGGCCATCCATAAATGGCCCCCATCGTCTCCTCCGCTGACTGATAAGCAAAGCTGCGACCTTGACTCCTTCTTTCCACCAGACGGACGCCCCCCTGCACCTGGTGGAACCCAGTGAAACATTAACAACCATCATGGACACCAAGGGCAATGAAGGAAGAAGAAGAAAAAGAACAAGAGTTGGCTTTTCTAGCCCACTTTTCTCACCAATTTGAGAGGACTCAAAGCAGCTGACAAACCTTCTGTTCTTCTCCCCACAACAGAACACCCTGTGAGGTGGGTGGGGCTGTGACTAGCCCAAGGTCACCCAGCTGGCTTCATGGGGGATGGCAGAATCAAACCTGGTACTCCCGGGTAAAAGTCCAGCTCCCTAACTACTAGACCAAATTGGCTAGAAGATACAGGGTTTCGAACCTGGGAATTAAGGACACGCAACCCTTCCCTAAAAAGCAAGGGCCCCTTTGAGCAGACTCTACGCTTGAGGCTTAAAGGCCTGATGGCGCTCAGACGTCACTCCAGTGGTTGCAACGTGTCCAGACCACCATCCAAGAACTCTTAGCTGCTCCTGGTTGCAAAAAGCACTCCGGAGCAGAATTGTCCACAAAGTCCTAGCATTTGGCACTGGAGGCAGCATAAGGAGGGCACGATTGAATTCATAGTCACCTGGATCAGCGTTACATGAGCAGAAACGGGTTAAAATGAATGTTTGGGGTGACAGGCAGATATTGTGCACCAGGCTTTTTAAGTTCAAGAAGACGCCGTTCACAAGCTGAGATTAAAAAGGAAACCTAACTGTGTCTTTTTGTGGATATGGAAGGGTTCTCCACAAAGCAAGATATCTTGTTCTTGGGTGGGGAAATTAAACTACATTTGGGGAATGGGTGATTCGCCGTGGCTCTTGAACACAAATTTGAAGCACCAGCAGAATTCTTCAGAAGCAGAATACTTAGCATTTTGGAGTGGCTCCCCCCCCCCCCCCCCCCCGGCAGTGGCAGCCCAAAAATCACAAGTCAGGCAACCCGCTAACATGTTTGCTTTCAGTTCCTGGCAGGCATTACTGGTGCCCCTAGGGCAAACCCCCAGAAAATGCCACAGTCCAGTTTTCCATGGAACTCACTTCCTCAAAGCTGAGCTCCCCAAAGACCCCTGAGGTCACATCGATGGCCATTCCTCTTACCGTTCTGGTTCTGGGAATAAGCAGCAATGATTGTTTTCATCTTTCTCTCAGGCGCTCGGGCTCTTTTGCAATCTTGCTCAGACTTGGTTCAGCAGGTTGAAAGGCCGGTCTGCAAGCAATGGACTGCGTAATCAAACTTTCAACCACTTTAAAGCCCCACTGTCTGGACAAAGGCAACTAAACTCCTCAGGGAGGAGGACTGATCCTGGCCCGGCCTTTTTACACAGGGGCGTGTCAGCAAAGCTGTTCGAATGAGGATTGAGTTTGAAAAACCTGTGGCAATGCACAGTATGCAGCAGAAGACAACATGCAGTCAAAATCCAGATTCCACAACTCCGGCAAGAACCTTCTGAGCTGACTGGGTCTCACTATATGGCTTCCTGAGCAGCGTTCAGTAGATGAAACCATTTTAAAATGTGACGCTGCTGAATGGGAATCAGAACACTTGAATATGAATCCGGAACTGTATTTGCCCACATTTTTTTTCTCTGGAAAGCTTCAGGTTGCTACCAGCAGAAGCACGTTTGCATGTATTGGCTCAACACGCATTGGGCGCAATTCAGAAGTCCAGAATATAAACTACTAGTTTGATTTCAAGCTCAGAAGAGAGCTACATCCATAGACAAATTTATGGATGACAGATGTATCAATGGCTACTATAATGGACACCTAAGTATATCTTTCAGGCCGTGGGGACATTTGCTGGGATTTGAGAACAGGAGAAAGTTTCCCCTTGTCTCTGCTTGAGATGCCCATGGGCAATTGGAGGGCCACTGTGTGCAACAGGATGCTGGACTAGATGGTCTGTGCCGTGATCCAGCAGGGCTCCTCTTAGGTTCTTATGAGTTGTGGCCCAATCCAGCAGGGCTCCTCTTAGTTTCTTATGGACTAGATGGGCTGCAGCCTGATCCAGCAGGGCTCTTCTTATGTTCTTTATGTACAAAGATGGTGAGTGGTCTGTGAACCATAGGTCCTACTAGGAATGGCTGAAGGATCTAGGAATGTGAACACCCTCAACTACCATGCAGAAGATGGGTCAGAAAACTGGAGTCCAAAAGTCAATTAACATGCCAGTTAAAGCGGGGAAGGCATTTTCGTTACGGTTAGAACACCAGAGAGACGGAGCTGGAAAGCTCCCTCAAAGGGTGGCCAGCGAGTAGCACCAGCCAAGAGTTCCTGCAGTACGGAACCATCTGCCTTCCCTTGCTCCACTACAGTCTGATTCAGGGCCAGACACGTCCTCGATTCCACGTTCAGCATTTAGGGAGGACAGAGCACCTAACCCTCCTTGTGGATTCAGGTCCGTCCTTTCCGAGATCTGGAGGAGGGCGTTGTATCACCTCCACCGCCTCTTCTTAAAGCTCAACAAGCCAGGTTGCCCAGCCTCTCCTTCCAGATCTTGTTTCCAGCACTCTGATGAAGTCCACTTCTTTGAGCCTCGCTCATTTTGACAAGCACATGGAGGCAGTGCTCCAGAGTTTGTGGGCAAACAGGATGCTGTCATGGGATTGCGCACTGCAGATCCTAGCAGAGAACCAAAGGTTGGTATAAATGACCTCTAGCCCTACCCAGCCACCCACAAAGTGGGTGCTTCCAGACTCACCCTATACTGCGCTGTCTCGCCGGTGTTGCTTCCCGGCTGTCAAACACAACAACCAGAAACTGCGCAAGGAAAGCGCAGGCACTTCTGGTCTGCCTGACAGGGCGATCGGAAGCCACGCTGTCCCTTTGATGTGTCTGCCCACCCGTCAAGATTGGATGCGCCATTGCCCACAGCAGGGGCACATCATGATCGATCAGCATCTTTTTACTTTGACTGAATGCCGCACCGCTGCTGCAGGCAGAAGAAAGCTGTGCTGCTGTGAGGCGAGCCTGAACGCAGCCTCTGTGATTGGGAAAACTGTGGCCCATCTGAAGAGGCAGCAATTGGCATTGCAGGGAAGGACTGACTGGGAACATGAGGTCTCCTGAACTCGCTAATCTTTAACTATTTTTGCCGACAATCCCTCGAAAAAGACCAATTCAGTTAAGAAAACAGTTTCTGCCCTGTATCTTCTGCAGTCAATATGAAAGCCCATAATTCTGCTTCTTAGCCTTTTTAAGGTTGTGTAGTTTCTAGCAGCAAGCAGCTGTTTTGCTTTTTCAGTCTGGCTCATGGAAGCTTCCCCCACCCCACCTGTTCAAAGGGCAACCCCAGGGCAGAGAGCAGGGAAGAGTCACGCGTTAGACAGCAGGACCCTCTGGTTAGGGGTCAGGGCTGGACCAGCTACTTATGGGTCCGGGTAGGATGAGGAGGAGGCATTTTAAACTGTCAAATTTTCTGCAAAGCCCTAGGAAGGTTTTTCTAAAACCCACCAAGCGTTTCAAGATTTAAAGTTGCTGAATGATAAAATAATGGAGAGACTGAGAGAAAAACAAATAATATTATTGGAAGATCTATTCTCTCCAAATATGGAATTAAGTGACCAGCAATTGAAAGAGCTATTAGGGAGGGAAAATTGGTTAAAAGCATTTATGATAAAATCATTTATTGTTAAAAATAAAATGGAGAAGAAAATGAGACAACTTTTGATAAGAGCTTGGAGAAACTTTTGATAAGAGCTTTTGATTAAAGCTTGGAGAAAGGATAGAAAAGGTATGAGCGGAAGAATATATAAACTATTAACGGGTGAAGGGAATTCAATAATAAATACAACAACTGGAACACAGCAATTGGACATAAATGTAACAAGGTAGGAGATCAAGAAAAAGATAAAGGATATCTTTTAAGATTAAAAGAACTAATGATGAAAGTAATATCGAAATGGTATAAAACTCTGGTGCAGTTGTCATATATCATAGCAAATTTTGCATCAGAATGTTGGAGGTGCTGTGGACAGAGGGGGACTTACAAAGATATGTTGTGGCTATGCCCAAAAATTATACCATTCTCGGATATGATTTTCAAAGAGATCAAAGCAATGATGAGCATAGAAGTAAAAAAAATATATCCAGAACTGTCATTGTTACGAATTTATAAAGCCCAAAAAGTACAGCAGCACTTAATTATGGCAGCACTTTCCTCTATAGCTGCCTCTTGGAAAATGATTAATAAATGTAACATTGATTTATGGCACTTCTATGTAACAGACCAGTTCAAATTTGATGTGATAAGACAGAGACAAAATAAAATTCGGGGCTATAATACAAGAGTTCCAGTAGAAGAAAAATGGAGAATCATTAAAAGTATATTGCCAGACCGGAGATTAACAGTAATTTGAAAGAAACGATTAATAAGTTTCTCAGAAGTCTGAACGAGACCAATTTATAGATGATTTGTGTATGGGTGAGGGTGGGTTAATATTCATGTTTGTAAGTTGGTTTGTAAGACTACATGTGTTGGAAAAAATAATAAAAAAAGACTTAAAGTTGCTCTTGGTACTTCTGAGTAAAAAAGAACCCTTTTTGTGGCTGCGTTCACTGAGAAGCTCTTTTCTGTTCTAATTCCAACCACACCAGCGGCAGGTGGGCAGCACGCCTGACCGCCTCCTGGTGAAGGTGAGGACAGCGAGGGAGTGCCGACTGTTCCATGCTGCCGGCGAGTCAGGAGGAGAGTGTGCGTTGTCCAAGCCCCCTGGCTGCACTGACAGGGACACCCCCATATGGTAACAAGAGGAGGACAGGACAGTCCCACCCTGGCAGGCGCAGGTTTCAACAAAACATGCTGTCACGCTGGGTCTGGTAGACAAGACGACACCTGCATCTCATGGAATGAGTTTTAGCAATTTTATTTTTTAAATAAAAAATAGAAATAAGTTACAGCAGCCAAGACTATCTCCAAGCCCCCTCCTTCAGCTTATCCTGTGTGACTCCAGAAAAGGGAAGTGTCAGGAAATTAAACCCAACAAGGCCTCGACTGGATGCATATTCTGCCACTGCCAAGTCAAGCCCGGCCCATGACGTGGCCGGTTCCAGGTTGCCCCTCGCCAGCTGAGAGGAAGGCCCAGCGGACTTGCAGCTGATTTTTGCTCCCCAAAGGAAGGAAGGATGGCCAGGTGCAGCTCACCGCCGCAGGGTGCATCAGCCCATGTTTTTCCGGTTGCCGTAGCCCCTTGGGTGCATGTCCTTCCAATCATCCCATTCTCGTGCTTTCTGGAGGGCTTTCTGCTCCTCTGCCTCCGTCTTCTCCTCTTCCTGCTCCTTCCGCTGCTCTTCTGCACCTGCCACGGAGCAGGAGAGTCAGGATCAGGACCCATTTGTACTGAACACATCTGCAAAGCCACTCGGGATCCCAGATCACCAACTGAGGTCTCCCACTGTTGAGCTGAGATGTCACCTACCCTTCAAAAGCCATGACCTGTGAGTTAGCCACCCATGGCATGCACCCCCCTCGGGTCCTCCACCTTCTCCCCCAGGTACCTGAGGCTTTCTGTGAAGTGCCTTGGTCGGGCCAGGCGCCTTGCTGCCGGTGATGCTGGTACCAGTCATCTACGGTCATGGTTGCCAGGCTAGGGTAGCCAGCGCCAAACACCCTGCAAGGAAACACAGGCAAAAGAAGGAAGCATTCTCATTTGCCTCAGGCCTCTCGCATGAGGCTACGTCCAATCTTGGCATACATAACACAATCCTGGAAGAGCCTCGGAGCATGGCTGCAAGGAAGCTGGGAGGATTTAGCGCAAGACTAAGGACTGGGGCTGGCCAGCGCTGCCAACCAGAACGCAGAGAGACAAGCCAAGCCGCAGGCAGTGAAGGCTTGAGCAATAAAGAGGAGGAAAGGAGTCTCCACCCAACACACCGCCCCTCAGTCACAGCTGCAGAAGGTCAAGCCTCTTGGGAGGAGCAGGAAAGGCGCTCACATCGAGAGCTCGCAGCACTTCTGCCAGAGGGAACACACACACCCCTCCTGTTACCCCCTCCCAGGCAGCCACCTACTTTGCCTGGGCAGCATCTCGGGTCAAGATGAAGGGCTTCAGAGGAGGAGGCTGAGATGAATAGTCAGGTGGTACGGCTGATCGCTGGAGGAAAAAAGGGCAGAGACACAATCTTTTCAGCACTGCATCAAGGTCTCGCCATCACAGGCAGAAAACCACTGCAAGAAATACACTTCCCATTCATGGCTGAGAGACCTGCTGCCTCCCTCTGTGGCCTGCCCACCACCCTGAGGTTTTCCCACATGCAGCCTCCCACAGGCTCCCCTTCTGCTTCCTGATTAAGAGGAAACTCACGTTTGATCCCCTTCAGGCACACTTGGCTTATCAAAGATCTGTCTTCCATGCCATACCCAAAAATGCTCCCCGTCTAAATGGTCCATTGACATACTTTGATTCCTTTGCTAACAGGCATTCCTGGGCCTTTCTCCTTTCCATGTGCACATGTGCACAATGCTCACGGCCACAGCCTGTAGGGCAAGGGAGGACAGGCAGGAGAGCAGCATCCAGTCTGGAGCACAGAGGCCTCAGCTGAAGTGGCAACTGAAGGCAAGAAATCACGTCCTCCCCAATGGCACCTCAGTCAGCAACTGCTCGGCAAGTGGATACACGGTGGCAGAGGACGTGTTAGTGGGCACTTTGGGGGGCAAGTGGAGGCGCTGCCTGAAGCCAGATGCCAGAGGGGAGATGGGCAGGACCCTAACAAGGCAACAAGGATGAAGCCAGCAGAGCCCCGCAAGGAGCAACAGCTTTCCCTCCCTGAAAGCGCACCATAGTATAAGGATTAGGCCTACAGTGGGCAACCGACCAGGTTTCGGACTCCCAGAGAACGTATCTCATTTATCGCACTTCACATTCTTCTCACCTGTTTCAAAACATCCCGCTGAGAAAGGATCTCGATTTCTTGATCAATACTCTCAATTTCTTCCAGGCTTGTGCTGACCCACTTCTTGATCTGCAGCAAGTAAAATTCCCTTTGCTGCTCTTCCTCTGCTTTCCCTCCGTCAATTAACACCTTCAGGGAGGCTAGCTGATTCTCCACCTCCTTCTTTTGCTTGTATCTGTTTAAGGAGCAAAAGGAAACAAGGCAACGTGCTGGAGGCACTTCTGACTCGAGGCACAACTCGGGACCCTGGAAACTAGCAGCCAAATCAAAACAAAAGGCATGGGGATGGAGACATCAGGACCACTCCACCGTCTGCACCATGAATGTGGCTTCTTCAAACCAGGCCGGTGAATTTTCTATTTTTGAACCCCCTCCTTCTCTTTCCAATGTAATATCTTTAAAGAGATCTGTAAAGATGAATTTCTGTCCCACGCAGATGGTGCATATTCATAGCCCGCCAACAAAAAAGGCTGTGTGTGTTGATAAAGGGGCAATCCGGCTCCAGATGCCCACAGAAGCTGAGCTATTGGTGCACGTACAAGGAGAGCAGGGAGCTATCTGTCTCTGTGCCATGGGGGAACAGCTGTGCCCCCCACACTCTTCCTCATCTAGCAGTCGTGTCAGAGGCGGTCTGCAAGCATTTGGCTGCGCTGAACTGCCTGGAAGGGAGAAGGGCCAAAGGAGGGAAGACTCCTGCACCCCCATGACCCACCCCAGAGGTTTCTGAATGCCAGGCCCATCCAAGCATCTAAACTGCAGGTGTAAACAGCTGCTTGAACACTCTGGGTCAAGCAACACCTTTACATGGCTCTGCCCACTTTCTGATCCCAACCCAAGATGCTCAGAATGCCCTGGATCACCTTCCCTGAAGCAAAACACTCTCAGATGCCACTACCAAAAGAATAATAATAAGACCTGGCTTTTCTACCTGGCTTCTCATCCGTTTAAGGAGACTCAAGGCAGCTGACAAACCTTCTGTTCTTCTCCCCACAAGAGAACACCCTGTGAGGCAGGAGAAGCTGTGAGAGCTCAGAAAGAGAGTTGTGACTAGCCCAAGGCCACCAAGCTGACTTTGTGGTTGAAGAAGAAGAGTTGGTTTTTCTACCTCCCTTTTCTCACCCGTTTTAAGGGGACTCGGGGCAGTTGACAAACCTCCTTTTCTTCTCCAGACAACAGACCACCCTGTGAGGTAGGTGGGGCTGTGGGAGCTCAGAAGAGAGCTGTGACTAGACCAAGCTGGCTAAGAAGACAGGCTTCTGCCTGCCCCACCTCTTGAAAAGCCACCAAAGCTCCCGGAAGCCACAAAGGCTTCATCTGGCTGCTTCTCTCACTGAGCAGAACCCTGACTGCGGATCCTCGGCAGGAAAGATCTCGGCCGTGATACTGAGCGCCGCTGGACTTTCTGTGTGGGAGTTCTAAGGAACCTGCTCAGGATTCGCTTGTTTGAGGCGCAGAAGCGCCGGGAAAAAGCAGCAGCCCCAAAGACAACCAATAACTGCATCCCTGCAAAGTACTGGGGCCTGGCCAGCAGGAGGCCTGAAGAGAAGCCTATGCCTGGAGATCGCCAGGTGGCAGGAGACATTGAGGGGCCGCCCCTGGGAAGGCCCTGCCCACAGCCCACCCTGCTCTCACCTCTCAATCTTGGCTTGCCGCCGTGCTGCCGCTGCCTCCAGACCGCCTCCTCCTCCTCCTCCTTCCGGCCGCCGGGGCTCCCCGGGTTCATCAGCGGGCATCTTGGCCGGCCCGATGCCGTAGTCCGTGCAGAGGCGCAGAAAGTCGAGGAAGAGGCTGCGCGCCCTCCGCAAGTGCTCCAAGCGCCTCTCGGCTGCCGCTGCGCTGCTACCGGGCTGCTGCTTCAGCACCAGGGCCGCGAGCAGCGCCGGCACCAGCATGAAGCGCAGGTCGGCCGAGGCCAACTCGTCCAGCTCCTCGTTGTGGCTGCAGCGGGAGGAAACGGAGGGAGAGAAGTGGCGGTGGGTGGGCAGCCCAGAGGCCGCCCCCACCCCTGACGCTCTCCACATGCCCTGGGGCGTGCCTGAAGAGCTGTGGCAGCCCCCGCCCCCGTCACTGCCCCCTGCAGGCCCCCGCCGCTTTGCACATGCCCCGGGGCGCACCTGAAGAGCTGCAGCAGCCCCCACCCCACCCCAGGCGCTCTGCTCACGCCCCGGGGCGCGCCTGAAGAGCTGCGGCAGGCCCCACGCCCCCCTGCACATGCCCCGGGGCGCACCTGAAGAGCTGCAGTTCGGTCACGGCGCTGGCGGCGCGCTCCAGGAGGCCGATGCCTTGCTGGACCTTGCGCTGGACGGCGGCCGCCCCCGACGAGGCCTCCGCGCCGCTCTCCGCCTCCTCCAGAAGCCGCCAGCCGGACTCCAGCAACTCCGACAGCCGCTGCGGCTCCACCTCGGCGCCGCCACCGGACTCCATCTTGACCGACCGCCTCCCTCCCTCCCTCCCTCGGCGCCGCCCGGAACCGGAAGCGCCTCAGCGGCCGGGCGTCGGAAGGGCGGAAGCGGCGCGCGACAGAGTGAAGCGCTTTTTTTTGCCGTTTCCCGCAGGCAGGAGGAACCGCTGGGTGGGGGACGAGGGACCCTCCCCGCTCACACCCGGCCCGGAAAGGCGGCCGGAAGCGGAAGTGGCGTTCGCGGAAACATTCGTTCTTCACGGCGGCGGCGGCGGGTGGGAGCCGGAGGTCGCTGCTGCTTCCAATCTGCCTGTGGCTCTTGTACGGAGCCCGACGCCCGCCTGGCTTGCCCCCCTTCCAGGCCTGGGCGCAGCGGGGGGGAGTCGCGCTCGCAGCTGTCCGGCCGGGGAAGCCCGCCCGCCCACCTGCCTGTAGGGCGCAGACCGGGAAGGCCCGTCGTACGCGGCTGCGGTTGGGTGCCCGGAAACCAGGCCGCACCAGACTGCTGTCTCCGCCGGGAAGCTGCAGGCTGGGGAACCCGGAGCCCCGGGAGGGTATGGGGCGTGTGGGGGCATGGGAGGGGAGGGGCGTGTGGGGCGAGGGGAGGCCCAGCCTGCCTACCTGCCGGAGATCGGTAGCCGATACAGGCCAATTCAGCCCTTCAGCGCAACCCGCGAGCCCTCAGAGTCAAGCGACTCCTTATGGCAGCAAAAGCAGTTCTTGTAAAGAATTGGACACACACACACCCCTCCAAGGCAAGAAAATTGAAGGCCTCCTAAGGGAAAGGCAATTAAGATACACTGGGTACCAAATTACAGCATCAGCAACAACCACTTAGAGGAAAGCAGTGACCTATCCAAGGAGAGAGGTGGGGAGCTCAGTGGTTCAAGAAACTATAAAGGCTGTATCTCCAGTGTGGGAATAAGTGGAGTGTGAAACCCGCATCCTTGCTGGGGAGGGGGAAACAAACTATCTCAAATGATAAAGGAGTATAATATGTAAGAAATGTGCCAGTGTAAATTTGAGATACATGTATTGTAGCAGATATTATAAATAGAAAAATGCAAATACACCCCACTCACCCCCCAAGTCAAACTACTGAAAGTTTCCATAACTATGTTAGATGACGGAAGCCGAACTAAGTGTATCCGGCTCCAGATGCCAGTTGAATATATCACGAGCGAGCGAGGTGCTGGAGATTTTGGCCAGACAGTGTGGGGGCTGGTGGTGCCTGTATGCATCTTAGTGGCACCTATACTTGCTCTGGAGTGCTAGAAGCTCCTTTTAGGAAACTCCCAGTTGCAGGGGGTAGTCTGGTGTCAGCTCCACCAACGCTCTCTGCCCCGCGCTCCTGTATGGAGAATGACCTCGTGACTGCTTCAGGGCATGATCCCTTCTCACTTGCAGACATATCTCTGCACTGTCCTCTGGCACTTCTTGCACGTCACGTAACAACACCAATGGTATTTACATTGGCATCTTTCCTCCACAGTCTCTGTGTAGGTGTTATAGCCACGGCCACAGCATAAGAGGTCGCAGCTGTCACTGCCTGTCGAGGTCCTGTTGCAGTGTCTGCCAGGGGAGAAGAGGAGAGTCAGCAAAAATACATGCTTGCCTCCATGCCCCTTGGCACAAGGAAGGGTCACTGACAAATGCAAGAGGAATTGGGGTGCTAAAGGAGGTGACCTGGGACCTGTTCACACTGCAGCCCATCGTGCATGCTTAGGGAACTTGTTACAACCTCCAGGCACCCCCTGCCTTCCCAGAAATTCCCTAATCATGCACTACGTGTGGAGCATGAAATTGTGCTCCCCATCCTCCCCGACCTTCCCCAATCATCAAGAACCAAAGGACCATAAGAAATCTCAACCCTGAACTGTCAAAGCCCTTCTGCCAAAGCAGTTTTTTCCCCAGGCAGGCAGAAATGCCACAGACACGTTGCAGGGCTGCCCTGGGGGAGTGGGGAGGAGTCCCTATGTGAAGGTGGGTACAGCATTGCTCCTGAGCAGATTGGGCAGATCGCGCCTCCACTTACCAAGCAGAAAGCTGCACCGATTCTCCAGCTCAACAAGCCCCCCTTTCTTTTCACTAGCCCCAAATCTAAAAAAATAGAGGGGACAGGGCAGAAACCCACCCTTCCTGTCCCTACTGGCTGGGATTTGCAGCAGCAGCAGGACATAGGAAGGTGAGGATCTCCCCCTGGCCTGCTTTCCTCCTGTCACCACCAGGGCTACTGCAGTCCTCTTGGCCTCCGGAAAGGGGGCTGGAGCCAAGTTCCCCCCTGGAAGAGGTGTGCGTTCACATGCCTGGCTGTGCTGCGTGCCTGCCTTGCTTGTGTCTGTTGGGAAATTGCAGTGCTGCTTGCTCTCCTAGTAGCCACCTTTCCTCTGCTTTCTCTTCCCTTCTTCCTACAGCAGACCCAGCAGCAGTCCCATGCCATCCTGTGCTGTTGCTTTCTTGTTCACCTCCAGGTGTGCCATGCACGTCTCCCAGCCAGGTCCCTGCCCTGCTGAGGGTCTCAGCCATAATTTCCCAAGACTGCGCTACAGGGGCTCTCACTGGCAGCAGCCATGGAAGGGTGTTGCTTCCCAGCTTTGCCTCTCAGGTCCTGTGTTTCTCTCAGCTCTGGAGCAGTTTGCAGGTCTACCTGAGGCCTCCTTGCAAGTGGGCATTGGGTGAGAGTGACACTTGACTCCATGGGCACCCTGAGGGATGGGGCAGCAGCAGCTCGGAGAGCAGCCAGCCTGTCTAGTTCCAGGAACTGGGAGATGTCTGGACCTGGGGCATTTTCACACTTCCCTTCCCATCCAATGGATGGGAAAGGAGCACGATTAACCAATGTCGACAAGCACTCTCACTTGGAGTGCCAGTCACCACTGGCTGCCCCCGCCCCGCCCCCCGGCAATTGTTACCTGATTCAATTCTCCAGTTCTTCTCTGGGCACTGCCATTTTGGCTGCGGCACACTCCATGACAGTGCGTGTCAGCGCCGCCGCCACAACAGTGCTGAAGCTCTGCACATGTGCCGTTGTGTCTACAGTCATCTAAAGTGCCAGCGCGCTTGCACAGCACCTCAGATGACCTTGGAGCACTGGAAGAGCTGCAGATGCTTGTGCTGCTGGACGCTCCAGGTAAGTTTCTGGTAAACATTGGTTAAGGTGAACTGCTGGTGAGGCAGGGCACACTTGGAGCCTGTAGCAGCCTCATCAAAGTGCAGGTGCTCTTCACCAGAAGTTCACTAATTGTGCACTACCAGTTGTAGTGTGCATTGGGCCCTGCTTTCAAAACAGCAGAGAAGGTGGAGGGTAAAAACAGCATGTTGCTTTCTGCTGGCTGTCCTTCTGGGCACCTGGAAGAGCAATGGGGCTGCTGGGAGGCAGAAGCTGCCTTCCTGCACAAGGGGCCCAATCCAGAGACTGGAAGATTCTGCGAGGGACCGGTGCTTGTTTCTTACCTGCCCTGAGTGCCCAGGGAGCCCACCCTGAGGTTCTTCACACAGTAGTTGGGGGACTGGATGAGATAAACCAGTTCAGACTCTTTGAGAGGGTGGACGTCTTCTGACACCAGCTGCTTCCTGCTGCCAATATGACGGTAAGTCACCTGGGTGGCGGACAGGTATTTGGACTTCAGTTCCAAGCCGATTTCAGATAAATCCTGCAACCTTTTCCAGCAGGTCTTGACTGTACAAGCTCCGGAGACACCATGGCAGAGGCACTTGGTCTCCAAAGAGTCCTTTAGGACCTGCAGATGGGGGAAAGGAGTCCTTCAGCATTAAGCCAGGCAATGGGGAACATTTCTGGAGTCACACACACACCGCTCCTCCCTCAGTGCCCTTACAAACCAAGCCATCCTGCCCAGCTATGCCTTGGCAGCCCTAAAGCCATTGAGAGCAAAGAGTGGGCAGCAACCCTGGATAATCCCATGTGGGTAGGAGACCCTGAACGAGCCCAAGAGACGCTACTGTAGACTGGCGAGGAAAGCAAGACAAAACCAGAAAAAACAAGGTTCTGTGTAAGACAGCGGTTCTCAACCTTCCTAATGCCGTGACCCCTTAATGGAGTTCCTCATGTTGTGGGGACCCCCAACCACGGGGGCAAAGCAGCTGGGAAGTGGGAGGGAAGGGCAGCAGGAGACTCATCGCAACCCCTCTGAAAGGGTAATTCGACCCCCAAAGGGGTCCCGACCCCCAGGTTGAGAACCACTGGTGTAAGAGGTAATGCAATATCTATAAGGGTAAATGTATATACCCCAATGAAAATTTAAAAATATAGAAATACCCTGTATATTCCAGCGTATAGGATGACTGGGCGTATAAGTCGATCCCCAACTTTGCCAGTTAAAATATAGGGTTTGGGATATACTCGCCATATAAGAAGACGACACCCGATGTATAAGACGACCCCTGACTTTTGAGAAGATTTTCCTGGGTTAAAAAGTCCTATACGCCAGAATATACTGTATATAACTCAATCGAAAAACCAACTAACCGAAAAAGCCAAACGCGTTTCGACCCTTGCATGGGGTCTTCGTCAGTGGCTCAAATTTAATCAATGTCAATACAATATATAGCATAAAATATTGTCAGCTCACATTTGTGACTCTGACTTTCCAATAGTAGCAACAAACTTTTCAGCCAAAAGGTATATCCAGCTGCAATAGCTGTGGAAACCACATCTGCGAAAACTCACTTGTATGAATGACCAAGGAAAAAGAAGGGAAAGGGCTGGGCAGACAAGCAAAATTCAAACCAGCTGGAGATATATAAAATGTAAAAACCGAGTTATATATTTCTACATTTTTATATTTTCATTGGGGTATATGTATTTACCCTGATAGATACTGCATTGCCTCTTACTACACAGAACCTTGTTTTTACACAGAACCTTGGGGTTCCCCCGCCCCTGTTTTTGTCTTTTCCTTTGGGTTTCTGTATCAGGGAATTTGGTTGTTTGAGAAAAGCAAGAGGACAGAGGAAGGCAAGCAGCTCAGGAGGTGTGAGGAGCAGCACCGGACCCTAACTTAACCCTTGGGTCTCGCATCAAGCGAGCAGCGGCTCCCCGGGCTGCCCGCCGGCCTGGCAGCAGCGGGGCCCCCCGCGCCCGCCCGCGCCCCCTTTCTTCCTTCCCACCTGCCGCCCGACGGCGTTGTTGTGGAGCCGCATCAGCCGGACGGCCCTCGCGCCCGCCTTGCTGGACTTCAAGGGGCCGTCGGCGAAGGCAGCGCCCAGCTGGAGGCCGAAGCGGAGGTCGTCCCCGCAGCCCCCCCATTGGAAGTCGGGCCCGGGCTCCTCCGACGGCGCGGCGCCGCACGAGCACAGCGGCAGCTCTCCGGCGGCGCAGGCCTGAGCGATGGAGTGAGCGACGGCCGCCGCCGCCAGCGCGTAGACGAACGCCGACTCCTTGGTACCTGCGGAGGACGACACGACAGGGGCCCCTTGGGGGTGCAGCAGTCCCGTTCCTCCTCCCCCCCCTTCCACCACTATCCCGCCCGCTCGGAGGTGGCCTCGGCCGAAGCGCCTGAGCGCGTCGGTTGGACGAGGCGCGGCGCGGTCCTGCGGCGAGTGAGCAAATCCCGGCCGCGCGCGGCAGACGGCTCCGGCGCTCTCGCCGTCGGGGCTGGAGCTCCCAAGTCCCGCCACAGCATCAGGCGCCTTGGCCGTCGGGGTGCTGGTGCCTGGCACGATCCGCGCCCCTCCCGGCGCCTGGGCTTCGGAGCCGGCAGGTGAGGGCTGCTGCTAGTGGGGGGGGGGGCAGCCTGCTGCTCCCCCGGGCGAATCCACAGCCTGCCCGCCTGCCGGACGATCCCACAGCCCCAGCGGTCCTCCGGCTCAGCAACGCCTCTGCCACCCCCGGCTCGCTCCGAACAAACACCTTGGCGCGAAAGACGGACTCGTGGCGCCGCCGCCGCCTCCTTACCTGCTGCCGGGGCCTCCGGGGCCGAGCAGTTCCAGCGGCGCCGAGCGAAGGTCTCCCGGCACACGAGGCGGGTCCTCGCCGCCGCCCTCGCCACGCAGGGCATCGCCTCCCGGTGCCGCCGACAGAGCTGCGCGAGCGAGCCGTCGAGGCCGGCGCACGGCCGCGGTCCCTGTTGGCCCCAAGCGCCGCCGCCGCTCCCTTCTGCCGCCGCTGCCGCCGCCGCCACCGACCTGCCCAGGGAAAACCACCATCACTGGCCGATCCGCCGCCGCGCCCCGACGGCAAGGCTGGCTCGCGAGAGCCTTCACCACCCGCAGCCGCCCCGCGCGCGAGCCCTTCACCCCGTCCGGCCGCCTCTGCGCGTTTAATGCCCGGGGTACTCACAGCCACTGGATGGCGGCGCCGAGCTGGGAAAACAGCAGGAGGAGGACGCACCGCCAGAGCCCGGAGGACGGCATGGCAACCAGCGGGCCGGCCTCCGCCGCCACCCACCCTCTTAAAAGGCCGCGGCGGAGACCCTCCCCCTCCTCGTGGGAAGGACCGACGGCGCCCCGGGGCAGGCAGACAGGCAGGAAGGCGACGGAGGACCCGTGCCGCCGGGCTCCGTCACCCTCGAAGGCTGGGAGGTGCCCGGTGGGAACCTCAGCCTCCCTCGCTGCCTCCGCAGGTCTCTTTCGGGCTGGCATCGATCGCCCTCGCGGCCCGGCCCTTGCTTGTATACCCGTCGGGGATTGGGGAGGCAGCGGCGGCCTTCGACCTCTCTCCAGCCTCAAGGTCGGGGGATTCCGTGTGCCCCTCTGGATGCCAATCTCTGCCCCCCACCCCCCCGGCCTGGAAGCCGACGAGTGCGAAGAAACCCCAATACAGGAGCCTGGAGTTGGGGGGCAGCTAGGTGGTTAAAAGCAGAGCCGTCCTGCAGCCTCTTTGGCGCATCGCAGGATGGGGCTGATGATAATTCACCGACGCTCAGCCCAGGAAGCTGCGTGGGGGATGGCCATTTGCCCTTGGACAGGGAGAGGGAGGGTGATTCCACAGGAGGGAGGCACAGGTAGCCCCTGTTGCTCACCTGGCCTGAAAGACCTCCGTGGAGGCAGCTCTGGGTGTTTCCTGCAGCTTGAGATGGAGCAGGCATTTGGAGGTACTTTCGGGTGAGAACAGCCTTAGGGGAACCCATGAGACCCTCCTAGGATATTCCTAGGGAAAGAGAATAAGGCTGTGGTCACACCTGAGGTTTAATCCGGCTTCACTCCACTTTCAGAGTGAGAGAAGACATCAGCAAAGTGACCAGCTGTTTTCTTTCAGTGTTAAGTAACTCAGACCTTGGAGATACATGGAAAGGAAATTACCGCTCTGAAAGTGGACTGAAGCTGGATTAAACCTTAGGTGTGACCACAGCCTAATCCAGCTTCAATCCACCTTCAGAGCGAGAGAACACCCCAGCAAAGTGACCAGTAATTTTCTTTCCACATCTTTCCACATTATTTAATACTGAAAGAAAACAGCTTGTCGCTTGGCGGCTGCGTTCGCTCCCTCTGAAAGTGGACTGAAGCCGGATTAAACCGTAGGTGTGCTCACAGCCTACGTGTGCAGGGCATTTGTGCCACTGTTTTTGCAAGCCCATCTCCCTTCCCGGGGAAAGCCAGGAGTAATATATTCTTGGATTTGATTTACATTGTGAAGATGGAGACTTCTCACTTTTGCTGCCAAGTGCCAAAGTGCAGCCGCCGCTGGCAGGAGTCTGGCCGACCAATGCCGGGAAAGGCCACCGGAAAGGCTACAATGGGACCCCCAAGTGCTCCTCTGTGCCGCAGAAAGTGTTGCTTCCTAAGGAAAGGTGTCAGACAGACTCTGTAGGGGGGAGGCTGTAGAGGGGATCTGCACGCAAACACCACCCTCCCCAGGGAAATCCAATTAGACAGAGGAGGGTCCCGACCAGTTTTGTAGGCCTGTTTGCTTAGGTTGAGCACCCCCAAGAAAGCCCTCTTAGCTCCACCAGGCTCACTTCTGAAGGGAAACCGATAGGGATTCTGCGAGGTTTTTGTTTTCCTGCCCCAAGAAAGTTTATTTCTAAGAGGAAAGCCCTGATAAGTTAACAAAACTTTGTTTACACCTGTAGAGTTAACCTGATTATCTCAGCTAAAGCAGCCTTGCTTCATTCCGGCAAGCACAGGAAACACGGAGCAGGAGCTGAAGGCAGTCTCTGGTGGGCCTGGATTCACAAGTCGGGAATCCAGCTGGAACTGGAACTAGGGATTTGCACAAATGCAATTTTTGGGATTCGAGTCAATTCAAACCAAATTCTTGAACATTAAATTTGATTTGAATTAAGCAAATTCAAGTTTAACCAACTTCGATTCAAATAAAGCAAATTCAAATCTATTCATCTGAGTATTTATATTTCAATTTGCACTTAGGAATGTCGACAACATTTGTAAATGCCCATATGCATCTTCCCTGGGTCCATACACATCCATACATGTCCATATGCATCCCGTAGTTATCTTGTATCCAACCCATTTTCATTCCGTATGGAACCATACAAATGTGTACGGATGTAGGAAAGATGTGAATCTTCAAGCACGCATCATGTATGAACCCGTACACATACAAATGTCTGAATAATTTGAATGAATAGATCTGAAAACTTGAAATTAAAATCAAATCTCTAAATTTGAATTTAAGGACATTCTACTGGAATTTGAATGTCGAAATTCAGTCGATTCGAGCAAATTTTGAATGCCTTCAGATATTCATGCACATCCCTAGAGGGAACAGAGGAAACTTACAAAGGGACCCATGGCCAAGAGCAACAGAACCATCTTGGGTTTCCTCCTTGCTGACGTTTTTGAATAGCAGCCTATTATTCTCTGGCCTCCAGATGCTGGAATTTCACCTGTTCTCCAGGATTTCTGGAAGACTGTGAAAAAAGGGTTCCTTCAACACTGTAGGGTGCAATTCATTGTTCCAAAGCCTTACACAATCTGCCTCTTGTTTTCACAGATTTTTTCTTCCACGGGAGGCAATGTGCTCTCTGACCTCAGGTTTAGGAGCAGTGAAATAAATGGCCCTCATTTTTTTGCAAAGGAAAATTGGCTGCTCTTTCTGCTTAGTCCAAGGTTTTAACACCTGATGCCTTAGTGACTGTTTCTACAGAGCCAGGCAAAATAAAAAACAAACAAATAAATCGAAGTAGATTGGGACAAAGAGGGATCCGGATCTTGTCTCTGTCCAGTGTGATCCGCTTAGCAAGTGAAAGGGAAAATATGTGATAGCAAAGCTCAGCCGAAGCCTATCATGGAGATTTATCTTAGAAGCACTTCCCAATTTTGTATCAAGAAAAGCTGGATTGTGGGACTGATAAGGTTTATGCAAGCCGTGTGCCCACAGGCTGTCTCTGCTGGCTGGCCTCCTCCCTTTGCTGGCACCCTGGAGGAGGTTCTCTGTAGACCCCTAGAAGGCATTCACACACACACACACACACACACACACACACACACACACACACACACACACACACACACACACACCCTTGGCAAGCCTTTCCCTTTCTTTTTGACTTCCACACCCTTATGAAGAATGACTCTGAGGACAGACCCTGGCCTAAAGCAATGTGTTTGCTCCGTGACCTTTGAGCTCAGAAACATCTGTGCAAGACTTCCTTGATGTGCTTTTAGGGGTTACACTGAAAGCGGTTTCCAGCCTGGGGATTCCCGGAGAGATTCCTTGGGCTTTCCTCTCTTCCCATTTGGGCCAATAAGGTTTTGCCTCCTTCCACCCTGGTTCCACGGCTCTTGGCCTCCTCTGTAGCATCTCTTTTCCTGGTCCAGCCCCCGACCCCTGAAGATCAGAAGCCTCCTGGTTTATATTTGACTTTTCCTGCCTCTGGAGCCAGGTGGAGCCTGTTATCTTTTCTCACCCCAAGCCCTGCTGCCTATTTATACCCGGCAGGCATTTCCTTCCTCAGCCCACAGACAGATCCAAGGGGAAAGGCACTGTTGAAGAGCAGCCGTGGGGTACCATGGCTCTACGGGGGTGTTGCCTCCTTTTGCTCCTCCTGGTGCTTCTGAGAACCCACTTGCAGCCTGGGGAGACGCCAAACCCATCGCCATGCCAGAAGGTAAGATCATGGACTGAAGGGTAGCTCCAGAGAAGAAGAGAGTGTTCCTCATAAGCAACAGGAACGGGCGCCACCCGGGGTTTCAAACTTGTCTTGCCTGATCCTCACCCCCACCCCCTTAAGTAAACTATGGAAGAAAACTGGGGTGGAGCATTTGTGTCTGCCTGTCTGGCCCTTCACTGCACATGCCCATGGTGCCTCCATCCAGAAGGTACATAGAAGAAGAAGAGCTGGCTTTTCTACCCTGCTTTTCTCACCCATTTAAGGGGACTCAATGTGGTTGACAAACCTTCTATTCTTCTCCCCACAACAGAACATACTGAGAGGTAGGTAGGGCTGTGAGAACTCAGAAGAGAGCTGTGACTGACCCAGCTGGCTTCATGGGGGAGGGCAGAATCGAACCCGGTATTCCCAGATAAAGAGTCCGGCTCCCTAACCACTAAACCAAACTGCCATTGATGGAAAACCCGTCACCAGCACCGGGTCTTCCAGTGATAGGGTTAAGGGTAATGGGTCAAGGGTTTCGGGTGAGTGATGGAGAGGCTGCCACAAATCTGTGTGGCAATCCCACCACAATGCAACCTAGTGGCATTCTAGTCCCTCTGTCCAGACAGCATTCAACAAAAGCAATAGTGATGATACTATTAGGCATCACTACGATAGTTTCCTTTCAGTTCAGCATAACTGCTGCTTTGTTTTGCCTGGCTGAGGGTGAACGGTGAATCCCCCAGCACCTGGCCTGGGCTTGGCCTAAATGGGTGCGTTGTTCATCACACGTGGGTGCAACGTGGCCCACAGAGCAGCGCCTTGCCCGATCTCCTAATCTGCTCATTTCACACACTCTGGACCTGTGTTGTTCCCCCTCCATCCCTTCTCTCTTAGACCAGGCTTTATGTGTCGTGCAGAGACCGTGGTTTGTCCACCCTCCCTCAGGACCTAGACTCCACCGTCCAGTGGATCGACGTGTCCCACAACGCCATCGCCAACCTGACCGCGGGTGACATGTCTGGTCTAACCCAAGTGGTGCACGTGGACCTGAGTTCAAACCGCCTGCAGCTGATTTCGGAAGGAGCCCTGACTCCCCTAGTCCACCTCCGCTCCTTCATCCTGGCTTCCAATCGTCTCCACCAGAGTTACTTCTCCAACGGAAAAGCCCTCCTGCTGCTGAGGCGCCTGGGGACCCTTGACCTTTCTGCCAACCAACTGGAAAGCGATATGGCGGCCTTCTACCTCCGCTCCCTCCCCTCTTTACAACAGCTGGATCTTTCTCAGAATCTCATCATGCAGCTGTCCGCAGGCTTTTTCCGAGGAGTGCCAAGGCTGAGGGAGATCAACCTGGAAGGCAACCACATTGCTGAGATCGAGGAAGGAGCTTTTGTGGTGCTGAGGAGGCTCCGCGTGCTGAACCTGGCCGCCAACAACCTCCTGTGCTTGTCCACTTTCAGCCTCATGCAGCTGCGCGTCTTAAACCTGAGCCACAATGCCCTGCTTTGGTTCTCTGTGGCTGACGGAGGGACGGGTGAGACCTATGCGCTGCAGACCCTCGATCTAAGCCATAACCGGCTGGAGTTCCTTCCGCTGCTGTCTGGATGGAGCAGCATCCGGCACCTCAACCTCTCACACAACGCGATTGCCCACCTGATGGGCAATCCTGCCGGGACAGAGGAGTTCCCACGCTGGAGTCGCCTCAGAGACTTGGATCTCAGCGACAACCAACTGGGCTCTTTCCCACTCCGGTTCCTGCACGGCCTGAGCTCCCTTCACACATTGCTTCTGGCCAATAACTGCTTGCGGGATGGAGTGATGGAACTGGCCAGGGACTGCAGGGTGCTGCATCCAGGGGCCACCTCAACCAAGTCTGGGACAAGGCAGAGGGTAAGCTTGCTGTCCCTTCGGTGGCTGGACCTCGGGGGAAATGACATTCGTTACTTGCCACCCTGTTTCTTTGAGATTCTGCCTAACCTGGAGGTGATGGACCTCAGCCTCAACAGTCTCCACCTGTGTGGCTCATCCAGCAGATACAAGGAGGCGCCCCCTGTGGCTGGAATGAAGAACTGCATCGCTTTCCGCCACCTGCAGCGCCTCGGGCACCTCAGCCTGGCGGGGAACAACCTCCTGGCTCTGCCCAGGGACCTCTTCCACCAGTCAGCCCTGTCCTCTCTGGACTTATCACAGAACAGGGGGTTGATTATCCCAGAAGGCACATTGGGAGGCCTGGAATCCTCCTTGGAGAGGCTCTCCTTGCGTGGGAATCAGATGGTCTCCTCTGGAATCATTCTCCCTTGCCTCTGGGGACTGAAGGCCGTGGATTTGACAGACAATAAGCTGAGTCACTTGCCCCCTGGCTTGACTTGCTCCTCCCTGGAGCAGCTGGACATCGGGAAGAACCGCTTCCAGCACTTAGAAGATGCCACAGCAAGAGGCCTGGCTGGCAGCCTCCGGGAATTGTCCCTTGCTGGTAATCCCTTTAACTGCTGTGAATTGCAATGGCTGGAGATCATGGAAGCTTCCTCAGTCAGGATCCTGGACTTGGACAAAGCCATGTGCTCTTATCGCGACATTAACAAGAGCCTGTTAGCTCCGGTCCTCGATGGAGACACACCATGTCCTCGTTTTCACAGGAGCCATGATGCCAGTCTGGCTGTGGTGCTGATGGTTCTCTTTTGCTTCCTGCTGCTCACCTCTGTTGTGTACTTTTCCCTGAGGATGCTGAGACTCAAAAGCAACATAATGGACCCTGTTCGATCTCCAAGCCGAGTGACCAAGGGAGGGACGGAATGACATCGCAAAACTCTGCGCAGAGGTTCATGCCTCCCTCCCTTGTTGTGAAGCCCCTCTCCTCCCTGGCTACTTGCAGACACCTTTGTTCTTAGGTACCACTGAGTCTGGAATGGCTGCTGTTGGTTTTGTGGACAGCTTAACATGCTTTTCTCAGCAGGTGACAAAGTGGTTTGCCATGCCAGGATCCAACCTCTGGCCCACGGTTTCCATGGCAGTTGCGTTCCCACTGTATTCTGGCAGCTCCTGATGGCGAACACGCAGTGTCTGTGGGTGAGAAAGTGGGCACCGCAAGTCAGGGGTGGGTGCACCCAGCTTACCCACTTCCACAGCCACATCTGCTTCCTGTGTGCCCAGATCATCGCTGGGGCCGTTTTGACACTACAGAAGCCAGCAAAAGGTCCAGGCACCTGCAGAGGGAGGCAGGAGTCTAGCTGAAAAAGGGCTCAAGTTTGGGCATCTGGAAATGGCCGATTGTACAGACGCCGCTTGCCCGTCTTTCCACTTCCGCTCACTGAGATTCTGCTTGCACAACCACCTCTTATTTGCTGAGACCCAAGGCTTTTCTGCACTGAGGCTTATTCTGGTTTATATCCCAGAATAGGAACCTGCCATCCACCTGCTGAAGCAGACAGTGGCAGGCCCTGTCCAGACCCCACCTTGGCCTGCACTTGCATGTGGATGGCAGGTTGCTATTCCGGGATATCAGCGCAGAATGAGGCCCAGTGCAGAAAGGGCTCTGCTCTGGGACCCCCATGGAGTGGCAGAATACACACAAGGAAGCAGATCAGAAGAACTGTGCGGGCGCTGAGAAACAGAACAAAGAATTCCATAGCAAAACTAGGAATGGAATAGAAATTTATTTAAAATCTGTGAGTGTGCAAATATATATATTTAAATCCTCTTTTCCATGTGTGATGAAGCACAACGCAAAAAGAGCAATTAAACTGCCAGGTGCACATCAAAATAGCTGCTTTGGGTCATTCTGGGTCAGTGTCTGATGGCAGGGGTCTCAGCTGCTGTAATACTCTGCCAGGAAGTGGAGGGAAGGAAACCCAAGTTTGGCCACGAGGGATCCCACCGGCTGCCTCCTGGGTTGAATGCACGGTGACCATGGCACAGTCTGCGGGCTGGCATGGAAGCTACAGCCATGGCACATCACCTGTCACTAGGGATGTGCATGAATGTTCTAAGCATTCAAAATTTGATCGAACGTGGAAGTTCAAATTCTAATAGAATGTCTCCACATTCGATCGAATTTCGAATGTTCCAAAACATTTTTTCGAATGATTCGAAACATTTGAAGGCACAAATCTCATACGTATCTGTACGCATTTGCACTTGTAATGCAGGATGAAAATGGGATATACACAGGATAAAACGGGATGCGTACAGATACGTATAACACACACGAATGTCATTGACATTTGTATCTTCAGATTCGGGTCTAACATTCGAACGAATAGATTCAAATGTATTCGACTCAAAGCGGATTTTGTTGCATTCAGATTCTAAAGATTTGGATTGAATAGAATGTTTTGACATTCGATTCGACACAAATTTAAATGCAAAAAAATAAAAAACATGAGCGCACATCCTTACCTGTCACTTCTCAAAACAGCTGCACAACATGCTGAACCAAGTTGCCACTGGGGGGCAGCACTGGGCCAGACAGACCTCCAAAGTCCACCAGAGCAGGAAGAGGGAGCAGTTCAGCATCAAATGATGGAGCCAGTGGTAATCTCCGTGGAGGGCCACGCAGGGATATGGAAGACCCCAGAATGGGCTACCTTTCCCCTAGACGCACAGAGATAACTCAGCTGTCATACTGGGTAGCAATGGTACATGGGAAACTGAACTTGCCCCTGGATGAGAGCAAGGAAGCAGACTGAATTCACGAAGCTGGCTTTCTAGCACTCGTCCCAGGAGAAGCTTTTGCTTCTGGAGGGGGAAGCCTGGGCATCTGCACCCATCTGCTGTCTCTCTCTGGCTATGCAGGGCTTTGCGATGGTCAGAGGCTCTGGATCTTTTCCTGGCATCAAAGGCTCCAGCTCCGCACTTTGGAGGAAAGAAACTGGCCCCTGGGTTCTTCCTGGTTTGGATGGGTAAAGGGTAAGAGGCTAAGGATGCGCACAAATATTCTAAACATTCGAAATTCGATAGAATTCGATCAAATGGGGGCATTCAAATTCAAATAGAATGTCTACACGTTTGAATTTAAACATTTGAATGAATTTCAAATGTTCCAGAACATTCGTTCGAATGATTCGAAACATTCAAAAGTGCAGATAAATATGTGCAGATACAAACGTACAGAAAAGTATCTGTATGTATCTCATGCGCATCTGTATGCATTTGTGTACAAAACGCGTACAGACACTTATGACACATACAAATGTCGACATCCGTATCTTCAGATTTGAATCTAACATTTGAATGAATAGATCTGAATGTATTCAATTCGAATAGGATTTTTTTTGCACTCGGATTCTAAACATTTGAATTGAATTCAAATGCAAAAAAACATTCATGCACATCCCTAGAAGAGGCCCACTGGATCTGAAGGAGGTTTTCAACGGGTCTGTCAATCAACCCTGCAAGAGAAGGCCAGGAGACCAAACCCAAGCACATTTAACAAGGATGGGCAAGGAAAGGCCACCATCAGCTGGCCGAAGGGCAGAGTGACTGGCGACTTTCTTGCCACCTGCCAAACCAGGCCCCTAAGGCAGTCAGGCTGGCGAGTCCTCTTGTAGGTTGCAAAGGGGGTGTTAAGAAATGTATCCACGGCGACGTATCCCGACCCCTCCTTCTGAGCTCATGGGAAGATGGGCAGCAAGGCCAAGTGTTGGTCTGGGAGGACTGAGGAGGGATGCGGGTCTGTACACCTCACTGCTGGGGCGGGGAAAGGAAGAGTTTCTTCAAAAAGCGCATGGACCCACTACCACAGCATCCAGTGTGGCTTGAAACTGACACCCGAGGGCAACCTAGAACGAACGTTTCTTGCTCCCAGGCAGCTCCAAAAGGAAGGCCCCAAACAGAGGGTGCCACATGACCCACTTACCTGCAGCCTGACCCGAAGGGCACCTGGTTTCCAACTCCTGGGCTCCGGCTGCTCTTTCGATCTCCTCCCCCCCCCCACGCCTTGCCTGTGATGGGCTTCCTTACACAGGACCCCCTCTCCTCCCCTCCCCCTGCAGTCAACATCAAAAGAGACCAGGATGTTTCTGCAGCAGAACAGAACCCGACAGGATCTGTCTCTTGGCAGAAAGAGTCCGACCCCTGGGTGCCGGGCAGAAGACACAGCCGCTGTTTCTTCCAACGGGGGCTGGAGAGATTGCCAGTGTAGCAAACGTCAGGCTAGAAAAGTTTTATTTGCAAAGAAAAAAGAACAACTCATATAAACATAAACCCCACTTTATATACATTATGTATACGTTATGTACAGATCGCACTGTGACCCACAGAGTTCTTCCATCTCTCCCCAGGTGGCCTATTTGTCCTGCGCTTGAAGTTGCTTTTGACCCTGAGCTCCGACCCTTTACAAGCTGCAGGTAAATGGAAACAGAAAGAGGCGGCAGGGAGGGAGTGGAGCCCCCTTGGATACTCCCCCCCCCCCCAGGTAGTTCTACACGCTTTCTTCAGATCTGAGCAGCTGGAAGGATGTAAATTCAGTTCAGCCGTTAAGAAATAAAAATGAAAAAAAGCAAAGAAACAGAAGCTGGAATTAGTAGACCAGACCCAACCCATCTGTGCCCACAAACAGGTTAAAGGCCCTGCTGTTGGCAGCCCGGACTCTGACCCTGGTTTGCCACTGGGGCCTAAGGAAGGTCCCAGGGATGGGCCAACAGTCTTGCAGGCTGCTACTCCAGGCGCGGCTGTCCTGCCTTGGGAGGGAGACCAGGGCCACCTGTGGAGGATTGTTCTGCCTTCAGCCAGTGCCACTCACGAAGCGTGCACTGCCTTTGGGTTCCGCAGGAGAGGCCAGAAAACACCGCTGCTTCTCTTCTTGGGGCAACGCCTCTTCTGGCCCCAACTCACTCGGCTCCCTCCCCGTGCCCCTGGGCTGCATTGCTATCTGGCCCTGTGCTGACAGGAGCAGAGGGCCAAAGTGCAGCTCGGCACAGTTTTCTGGCTTACTGGGCCCAAAGAGCAACCAGCAAGCTCTGTGGCTGGGCCAGGCAGAAGGTGCCAGTCCAGCCCTCAGCCACGCAGGCACTCCCAAGAGGATCCAGCAAGCAGAATCTGAAGGAAGGCCTGCCCTGGCCTCTGCATCCTGTGTGGTGGGCCAGCTCTCCTCCCAAAGGGACCCCCAAGATACTGCAATGGAGAGATACCTTCTGTGCGGTGCATGGAGGTCATGCCAGACATGAGCTCGCAGCCCCCAATCTTAACTTCACAACAGGCGTTTGCAGCTGCAAAGGCTGCTCATGATGCCAGCAACCTGCCTAGCGAAGGTCTGAATGAACAGAGGTTAATTTTTACACCCCACGAAGGTCCACACCTGCTCCCACTGTTCCAGAATGCCCCCTTCTCATAACCGCCAGCATCAAGAATGGGGCAGCTTGGCGGCGACTAGTGCAGCGTCACTGCTCACAGCGAAGGGCGCACTGCTGAACTCCATCTGTCACGCTTGGGCTGAGAAAGGTGGCGCAAAGGCTGAGCTGGTGGAAGAGATGGGCCCCAGTGCCAGCAGATGGACGGACAGATGGACAGACAGGCGCAGAAGCCTTGCAGCGCGGGGCAGTCAAGTTGGGTCTTGCTTGCTGCCCTCAGGCTGATGTTACAAAGTGTGCAAAGCACTGGCGCAAAGGATGCCCCGCCAAGGAACAGCAGGTGGCTTCTCCTTTCTGCAAAAGGGCCTCTTCCACTGGGCAACCTTCCTGCTGACAACTTTCTGCAGCGCCCTAAGCGCAGAAGCCACTTGCACAAGCATCTGCTTCCTGAAAAGCCCTGCGTGGTCCCCACGCACCCCTATGGACCCCTATGGACCCCTTCCTCCTCAGTTTATGGACCTGCTTGGCTTCCTGGAGAAGGACAGGCTCCCACCGTTTCTCCTTCTGGGTCTGCAAGACGACTGGGGCAGAGCAGCTTCCCAGACTGGCCGCTCTCCTTCTCTTTTGCCACAGTCCTCTTGTTAGTGCAACGTGCCAGCAGCAGGTGGCGCCCCCTGGGGGGCTCTGTGCTGCCAGGTAGAAAACCCTGAAGGACGGTCATCTAGGCATGTCCTTCTACCTTCCAACACTCCACTGTGCATCTTTCCGCCCCACCCTGAAACTTGGCTTCTCCTTCCTGCATTTACAAGGACTAATCATAAGAACCCCCCTTCCTTTCTCCCTGGGGCCACCTGCAGCGCTTCTGAACTGCCGCAGCGCTGAGCCACTCGGGGAGCCCGCTCCTCGCATGCCACACCCTTTTACGACGCTGGCGCATCTCCCAGCCGTATGGCTCCGAAGAAGGTCGTGTGCCTGCTCATGTTGATGGAGATGTCCGCGTGGACCATCTTCACGGCAATCTTCTGCCGGGCCTTGAGAAGGCAGACCCCAGCGGTGTAGCAGGTGTTGAAGTTGGTCTTGCCCGTTTCAATGCTTCGCGTGCACTGCAGGAAAGGCTTTTCATCCACTACGACCTCATAGCTGGCAAAATCAGTGAAGTTGATGTAATAGACCTGGTCAGAAGCGTACAGAGAAGAGGGCGGTCAGACAGAGGGCAGGAGCCTGGCCTGAGCAACAGCATTTTAGCCGTGGGGGCCTTGAGCCAAGCACCTGCCTGCGTAGATCAAGGAACCGAGGCCGCCACTGGGAGGACAAGGGGTCCCTGGCCCCCGGGCTGCATGCCAATTCTCAGAAGTCCCTCCACAGACAGGCTGCTTCCCTGGCCTTCCTGTACCATCCACTGGTGCTACAAGCAGGTATGTCACCAGCTGCACTTATACACAGAGACTGTTGGTCAAGACACATTGCCACAGGGCGCTTGTCACAGAGGATTTCTGTAACAGGAAGCACCTTCCTGCTTGAGGATCTAGGGAAAGTTCAGGAGATGACCCATCCTAGCTGGCACACAACAGATCTCTGCAGGATGAAGGTGCTGTTAGTGGAAGAAACTTCTCTGATGCCTGCCAGAGGCCACCAAAAGTAGCCCCTGAAAGATCTCAGAAAATGGGCAAATCCCACTGCAGCAGCAACAATGGGCTCCTAATTGTTTAGGGCCTCATAAGTTGAAATGAAAGCCTTACATGGATTTGGTAGCCACCTTGAGAAGAATCGGGGTGCAGCACAGAGATGCTGTTGCAGGCCGTATTTCCCAGTTGTGACAATTCCAAGGCCAGTCCCACAGAAAGTGCATTCCTGTAGTCCAGGCAGGACATAGCCAGTGCACATACACTGACACACGGAGGTGCCCAGATCTTGCAAAGGGAGCCAGGAATGTTGGAGGGCCTGATATGAAGTCTGGATGTGGACCTGGCCTTGAAGGAATAACATCTTATCAGCCATCCATGGGGTTTGCTCTGACTTGGTTGTAGCCAGAGGGCTTCCTGGGGGCAGCTCCCCAACTGGCTACCAAGCACCTCCTATGTTTGGACCTCTGATCCAGTTTTAACTTCAAGAAACTCATTAAAAATCAACCCAGGTTGCATCCAGACACGTTTATACTGTGCAGTGGAATGCGCAGTCCCGATTGAGGTGTCACATTATCTGACTGGGACTGCACAATGACGTCAGTGCTGGATCAAGGACACTCGCTGCGCAGTATAAACAAAACCCAAAGTTTCCCTCCAGAGAAGGCAGAACAGCAAGAACAGAGAGACGAGAGCAGGAAGGGCAGCTCAAATTGGATTGGCTGCCTCAACCCGTGTGACTGTGCGTGCCGACTCAGCTCTCACAGCTCTGATGGGGAAGCTACAGAGCTGCCTTCTGAGCTGCGATGACTGGTCGTCACTGCGCAGTAAGAATACTGCGCTTTTACCTTTAACTGAGGATTTATTCTGCTAGTCTGAAGGCTGTCCCAGTGTCCAAATTGCATGAGAGGTTCATGGTATCCTTCCCACATCATTTAGTGACCCTTGCTCAGAACCATTTGGGTAGGGCATTTTACCAAAAAGACAACAAAAGGAAATTAAAACCATTTTTTCAGCTAGAGGCTCCAAAGTGGAGTGCATGATGGGAGAGGAGGTCTCTAACCTTTCACCAGCTGGACACTTAGCTGACTTTATTTTTTTTTTAATTAAAGACATTTCCCCATTCAGAATTTCAACAAAACTATCATGAAAAATTAATCAATAGTTCAAATGGTTTGCAGTTCAGCTAGTATGTAGGAGGCATCCTCTCCTACAAAAGACTTTATTTTATCCCCCCCCTCCTGCTCCACAGGGAAAAGAAACTCAAAATAATTTTCCCATGACCCCTCCTAAAGAAAGGGCACTTCAATCGCACCTAGAACACACCAAGCACTCTAAAGAACAGAAAGATAGAGCACTTGCAGTGTGCAAAATGACAAGTGAGTTTTATTCTGAGTCAGAATAAAACTCAAAGTCTGTTCCATGGACACCTGTACCCCAAGCTCTCCCCTCCATTGCTAGGGGCTGGGGGGCTGGAAGAACCCTGATCCACTGGGCAAGGAAACCAGGCAGGCTGAGACTGTTTTTGATGAACACCATAGGACAGTCACTTGGAAGCATCAGACAAACTGTGGCTGATTTTGAAATTCAGTGTCTGCTTTCACGCACCCTGTGAGAAACCGATCGAGAACAATGCCTCACACTTTCCCACTGTCCAAATTTTGGATACAGATGAGATTCTGAAGGCCTTTGAACAGGTTTGCAGCAGGGTGGGGGAGCTGCCTGGGGTGGAAAGGCAAGTGAGCCGGGTATTAGAAGGCACACAGGATGTGTCACGTTTGTTCTTTCTGCATCCAGGGCAAAGCAACTTGCTCTAGGGATGTGCATGAATGGTTTTTGTTTTGCATTCGATGTGTATGAAATCAAATGTAAGAAAATATGTATTCATTCAAACAGATCCCCTTCGAATGTGCTAGGATTCTATTTGATAAGAATGTATTCGTACGAATGTGTACAAATATCTGATACGAACGCAGACGTGTCTGATATGTATCCATTCTGAAAGCGTCAAATCCGCCCTGAATCCTCTCTCAAACCATGTCGAATTCACTCTGGATCCACTGCAGATGTGACCGGCACAGCTGTTTTCCCACCCTCCCGGGTTCATGAACGTTCCGAAGCTTCGTACGAATGCTCCAAAACATTCGTATTCGTACGAAGGTCAACGTATGAAAGTTCTAACATTTGATTCATATACGAATAACGAATGATATGAATATTCATACACACCCCTACCTTGCGCGACTCACACAAAGTTTGCTTCTGTCTCGCGCTAAGTATTCCCCCTGCTTCTCCAACCAGGAAACACCCACCAGGCACCCTTCACCTCCTCTGAGGCACCCCTGAGATCCCCCATACATTGTGCACTTTGCGTACAGTAAAAGGAGTTGCCCTAAGACCGTACTCACTTCTACCTGACTATAGATGAAGTACGTGCCGTCCACCAATACCTCCAGCTCCCCACTACGGGGGTGAAGCTTGAACACTCTTGGGTTCATGGCGACGCGAGACCAGTCATTGAGGACTCCACCTGAAAGATCTCAGTATGAGAAAATGGCAGTCACTCAGTACACGTTGAGAGGAAAGACACAAGAGCATCACAAATACAGGCGCACGTATCACTAGGGCCCACTGACGATGTTACCTAGACCCGCAGTTGGCTAGAGGCCGCCATCTTTCTCAGGTGTACAGCTTGGCCATTGCATGCAGGGCAAACAGTCCTACAAATTCCAGGAAGCCGAGAACCTTGGAGATCACTTAACCCACCCTGTCTTTGGTTCCCTCCGGATACCTGAAAACTCTGCTAACAAGTGTAAAGACCACCAGGATGTAGCCTAAACATCTTGGGCTTAGTTGTCCTTGAGTGATACACCGGTGTGCACATATTCTGATGGTATGAAATACCTATAAGTGTGCAATTGCCACCACATTTGGGATGGTGGCCCTAGAAGCAGCATCCACACACACACTGAAAAACACGCAGCCCACGAGCGGTAGCATGTGGAAGCAGCAATGGGATGGGAAGACGAGCATGTGGCTGCCACCACCTCCAAACCGCTTTTCTTCACTGTGTATGGGCAGGCCCTTAAAGAGGCTCAAGCAGCCCCCCTGTGCCTTCCCCATGGAGGGCCAGACCAGCTCTCAGGGAGATACCCTTGGCATGCACAGCCCAGACACAGAAGCCCTTCTCTCCGAGACTCAGACGTTTAATCAGGGTGTCCCAGGTAGCCATCTAACCCACAGGGACAACTAGACCATGCAGGCCAAGCTGACATCATTGGCCAAGCGCGGACTGGCACCCTCAGTCGGACTCCCCTCTCCTGCATCATCCCTTTGGTTCAGAAGAAGAAGAAGGGTTGGCTTTTCTACCTCGTTCTCACCTATTTAAGGGGACTCAAAGTGGCTGACAAAGCTTTCTATCCTTTTCCCCACAACAGAACACCCTGTTAGGCAGGCAGGGCTGTGAGAGCCCAGAATGAGAGCTGTGACCAGCCCAAGGTCACCCACCTGGCTTTGTGGAGGAGTGCAGAATCGAACCCAATATTCCCAGATAAGAGGTCTCTAACCATTAGACCAGTGATGGCGAACCTTTTGAGCTCGGTGTGTCAAAATTCACAAGAAAACCTAGCTTAACTCGGGTGCTGTGTCACATCTAGAAATATCCATAATTTTGTGATGTTTGTAGCTCTAGTAGAAAAGTTATATTTTTGATATATGTATTTTATTAAAAGCAAAAACAAATAATTCTTTACATTAGTGACTTTTGTTGCTAAATCTTCAATTGAAAGTTGGTATTTCATACACTTCAAGAACAAGCAAGCACTACACGTCCAGGTGCCAGGGTGACCATGTGTGTCACGCAAAAGGGCTTGGCGTGTCACCTGTGACACGCGTGTCATAGGTTGCCCATAACCGCATTAGACCATCACAGCCTCAGAGAGCCTCGCCTACACCGCCACTTGGTCTGACCCTGGTACCACCTGCAAGCCCATTTTGGCTTCTATCATGCAATGGGGCACTCAGCAAACGAAGACCCACCACGTGCCAAGTTAAACCAATTTTTCTCACGCCTTGCAAACTGCCTTCCTTGCTTGCCAGTGATGCTCTTCATACTTTGGCCTTCTGTGTTTTAAAAACTAATTTTCCGGAATTGATCGGTCTTGTTTAGCTTCCCCTTACAGGGACTGTATGGCTAAGGTGCAATTTCAAGCAGAGTTCACAGTGCTCTATCTGATACTCGGAGTTTGGGAAACAGGCCCAGGCCAGTTTGGGAAACCTTTGGGGAGACCAGCTAAAAGTGGGGGGATGGCAAAGATGGCAGGGCGGGTGGATGTGGCTGCTCACAGCAGTGGGTGATTTGGGGAGAGGGTGGGCCGTGGGAGCAGCCATGGATAGCCAAGGGAGGCACACTACTCCAGGCGCGGCTGTCCTGCCTTGGGAGGGAGACCAGGGCCACTTGTGGAGGATTGTTCTGCCTTCAGCCAGTGCCACTCACGAAGCGTGCACTGCCTTTGGGTTCCACAGGAGAGGCCAGAAAACACCGCTGCTTCTCTTCTTGGGGCAACGCCTCTTCTGGCCCCCACTCACTCGGCTCCCTCCCTGTGCCCCTGGGCTGCATTGCTATCTGGCCCTGTGCTGACAGGAGCAGAGGGCCAAAATCCAGCTCGGCACAGTTTTCTGGCTTACTGGGCCCAAAGAGCAGCCAGCAAGCTCTGTGGCTGGGCCAGGCAGAAGGTGCCAGTCCAGCCCTCAGCCACACAGGCGCTCCCAAGAGGATCCAGCAAGCAGAATCTGAAGAAAAGCCTGCCCTGGCCCCTGTACCTGCATGGTGGGCTAGCTCTCCTCCCAAAGGGACCCCCAAGATACTGCAATGGAGAGATACCTTCTGTGCGGTGCATGGAGGTCATGCCAGACATGAGCTCGCAGCCCCCAATCCTAACTTCACAACAGGCGTTTGCAGCTGCAAAGGCTGCTCATGATGCCAGCAACCTGCCTAGCGAAGGTCTGAATGAACAGAGGTTAATTTTTACACCCCACAAAGGTCCACACCTGCTCCCACTGTTCCAGAATGCCCCCTTCTCATAACCGCCAGCATCAAGAATGGGGCAGCTTGGCGGCGACTAGTGCAGCGTCACTGCTCACAGCAAAGGGCGCACTGCTGAACTCCATCTGTCACGCTTGGGCTGAGAAAGTTGCCGCAGGAGGCTCTTGCCAGAAGGAAGAAGGGAGTGGGAGAAAGGATTCCCAGAAAGATGCCCTCTGAGGCTTTTGGGGAGTCCCCTGGCCCTGCTCCACAGCTGATTCTCTCCCTTTTGTTTCAAGGGCAACAGAAATGGGAGGGAGGTTCCCTGTAGCCACCCGTCAAAGTGTCTTACCATTTTTCACTTGAATGGCTGATCCTTGTCCCTGAAGATGGACCACAGCTGGCTGCAAATCAAATTGCAGCGCGTTAAAATTAACATCCCCCCGTGTGCACACGGACACGCTGCCAAGCTACTCTTCGCTGTCTTACTAGCAGTATTCTTAAAATCTCAGAGTGGCAGAATTTTGCTCAGTTCCTGAGATTCAAGCGTACTGGCCAGAGGCGGAAACACCCGGAAGAGGAGAGGCAGCCAAACCAGTGAAAAGCCAGGGCAGAAGGGAGAGCTCATGGCTGCAGGAGAATCCGTTAAAAGACGCTTCTCCCCTTTGGAGCTTTGCTCTGGCAGATGGAGCGTGCAGACCGGGCGCAAACCGCCATAATGAGAAAGCGACGTCTGCTTTGCTCAAAAGGGATGAGAAAGGGAGGTCACCCAGCACCCACCATGTCTTTCCCAAGAGAGTCCACAAACCTGAGTATCTCTAGGTCCCACTTTATCCACAGCACCTGAAAAACAGGAGATGCACAGGACAGTCAGTGCTTCCGAGGGCTCCACACGCCCACCCTTCTGGGCTCCCCCAAAGCATGAGCCCAGAGCCTTGTGAAGGTGGGGGCAGCAGCTGTAGCGTTCCAGAGGCCTGAGGGCTTCCTGTTCATCCCCCAGAAGGCGGCCCACTACTTGCAACACTTCAGTGTTCTTTTCCAAGTGCCCCCCGGGGGCCCCGTTTGTGCCGATGGAGCAACGCAGGCTGCGGCTTCAGCGGACAAAAGGCATTTTGCTTTGCTTGCACTGGATTTCGTGAGAGAGGGACACGACGTGCTTTGTGGGCTTGCAGCTTGGATGGTGCCATCAGGGATGGGGAAAGGGGAGGCCTTGGGGCAAGCCGCGTCAATGGGAATGGCAAGGGGCCAGCCTTGCCCTTTTGCCCTTCTGCCCAGGACGGCAAAATTGGCACCTGGATGGAGACAGTCCTGGGTCTGTGCTGCTGTCTTTGGGTGTTTTTCCACTGTCACTAGAAGTACCCATTAAGTACCCATTAATGGGTACAAAAATGCCATTACGTACCCATTAATGGGTACTTAATGGGTACTTTTAGTGACAGTGGAAAAACACCCTTTGTTGCTCTCCCTCCCCTCCCTGTCCCAGCACTTACCCGAAGAGCCTTGGAGCCCGGGGGGGCCCTGAGGTCCAGGAGGTCCAGGAGGTCCAGGAGGTCCCATCACTGTGGTCCCTGGAATGCCAGGAATCCCTGGGATGCCAGGAGGCCCCTGATGGCCAGCGGGCCCCTGGGGGCCAGGCCCTCCCTGAGGACCAGTGGGCCCCTGAGGGCCGGGAGGGCCGGGTGGGCCAGGGGGACCAGGTGGGCCAGCCTTTTTGCCTGTGGAAAGAGTCTGTGGTCATTTTTGCCTCAAGAGCAGCAGGTGAAGAAGCTCCGTCAGGAGGGCAGTGCAGGTCACGGGCTGGACCCGCTTCAAGAGCTACAGACATGCAGGGCTGGAAAGTAAGCAGGAGAGTCTGGGGCAGCAGGAGGAAACTTCCTGAGCTAAGCAACACTTCAAAAAACAGTCACACTTCTGGACTATTCAGAACATTTGCAGCCTTTGTGGAATTATTTCTGGGCCTCTCCGCAGCAGGGAAAAATTTCTGCCCCAAAGCTCTGCCCCCCTGCAGAGTGCCTCTTTGGGGACGCCGGCGGATGAAATGACGCCTTTGCGGGCAAGCCCCAATAATCCCCATGTGGACACATCCATCTGCCAGCATCTCCTACCCCTGGCTGGAGCTGCCATCAGAAGCCTCAGGAAGCCCAGCGGCCTGCAGACTTCAGAGAGGCCTCCTCTCGACCCTGCGGTCACCAGAAGAAGAGGTCACACGGGCTTTTGGCATCCACTTGCACGGAGGCACCATCGCCTCTCCAGTCGCTGGAGTCTTTTGCAGCTCTCCTTTCTCTCAGTGTGACCCATTTAAAAGGACAACTCTGAAGCAGGGTTGTGCACAAATGCAATTTTCGGTATTCGATTTGAATCGAATATCCGAAAATGCAAATCAGTTCCGATGTTTAAAATTCAAATGTATTCGCGTTCGATTTGAGTACATCCGTATCTATTTGTGCGGATTTTCTATCCATATTTGCAATTATGAACGTCGACAACATTCCTATGTGCCCGTATGCATCATGCACGTATCCGTACACATACGAATGTCCAAATAATTCATACGAGTGGTTTGAAAATTCAAAATTCATTCAAATGTTTACATTCAAATTTATAGACGTTTGATTCAGATTCGAATGTCCAAAAGAATTTGATCGAATTCGGAATGTGTTGAACATTCATGCATGTCCCTCCAGGCCCTAGATGGATCCCCCCCTCCCCCCCGGGGACAGGGTTTATCATAAAATTCCTTTCGATTATATGATCTCCATCCCACATTTCTCATCATGGAAGATCAAATGAGAACCCAAGACAGGTTTCACTTGGCAGCCCCCCCCCCCCCCCCGCCAATCAAGGTGTAAGACACACTACAGCTGTTTCTCCTAATCCTGCCCCAGAGGCCAATTCTGCTAGTAAATTAGCAGCTACTTCAGGTGTAACACCGGGACTTGTCATCTGGAGGCAGACATGCGGCCAGGAGGTTGCTCCTTGTGTGCCTGAATTTCCATCCAAGTGAAATCCCTCCAGACAAAACTTAAGAATGTTTCCCTCTTCCCCAGTGGACCCTGGAGCTGGTGAGCATGCCAGGCAAGCAAGAGGGCACTTTGGCACAACTCCTTGATGAGTCTCTTGGCTGCTTCTGGCCTCAGACACAAGAGGGACAGAGCCGCCTGGGCCCCAGCTCAGCTCCCTGCAGACTTTCTAAGGGTAGGTGCATGTGGTGAGTGATCAAGGAGGCAGGCAGGGTGGCAAGCAGGCAGGTAGGGTGGCAGGCAGGGTGGCAGGCAGGCAGGCAGGCGCTCCTGCAGAAAAGAAAGGGAATTAAACTCCCAGCAAGTAGCTGTCTTTTCTCTTGGCTGAACCGCTAACAAGCAGAAGCCTAGAAGCTATTATTAGTGCAGAGGCATGCAGAGGTGCTGGAAAGAAAAGGAAGCAAGAGAAACTTACCTTTTTTCTTTTTAGTTGAACCTGTGCCTGAAAAGGAAAAAAGGGAGACTTCAGTCACCCGGACTCACTCATACCATTCCAGTCTCCTCAGCTGCCGGCGGCCTGGAGAGAGACGCACCGCCAGCTGTCGGGCTTTGCAGTCCGCACAGAGCAGAGCCGCACAGTGCATTCACGCTTTGCCTCCCACTGCTGCCCTGTGGATGTCTAGAGCATTCTAAGCTTACCAGGAGAGCGAATGGCTGCCCTGATGGCACCGTAGCACATCATCATGGATTTGCCACTGATCACATGCTCCCCCTCCAGCTCTTGGGAGCTTGCTGGGCTGTCACAGCCCGGTGCCTACTATAGGTGTGGAACAGTTTTTACTGCTCCCTCCACGCCTATATTGACTTAGGGAGGTCCTGGGACACATGGAGCCATAACTAGCTAGGAAATTGCTCTGCATGAGGCCTGGGAACCCTCCCCCTCTGATGAAGCTGGAGGGGCAGGAAGGGGGCCCTGGCTGGTGGCATCTCCCTTGGCCTCCTGCCGGCAGAGGTCCCACTGCTGTCTCCCTGCTTCAATTGGCAGGACTCAGCACAGCCATTCTGGGAGAGGAGAAGGGTGGGTGATGGCCATCCCTGTCCCTGGGACTGGGATTCTGAACTGGGCTCCGATCTGAACTAGCCACAACCGAGTAGCTTGGGACCGAACTGGACTGCTACCCCTGGCCTGTGCCTTTAGGAAGGATTCAGCTATGGCAGGAATAATAGAATCCTGGAGTTGGAAGGGACCTCTTGGGTCATCCAGTCCAACCCTCTGCTCAATGCAGGATTTCCTAAATCATCCCAGACAGAGGTAGGTCCAGCCTCTGCTTGAAGACCTCCAGCGAAGGAGAGCTCACTGCGTCCCGTGGCAACCTATTCCTTTGACTGATCGCCCTCACTGTCAGGAAGGTTTTTTTTTTCTAATATCTAATCTGTATTGACTCCATTGAAATTTCATCCCCTTGTTTCTAGTTCTTCTATTTTGTGCAAATGAGAATAGGGACAACCAGATACTTGATGACTGTGATCATGTCTCCTCTCAGTCTTCTCTTCTGTGGCTAAACATTCCTAGATCCTTCAACCTTTCCTTGTAGGACATGGTTTCCAGACCACTCACCATTTTGGTAGCCCTCCTTTGGACTCGCTCTAGCTTTTCAATGCCTTTTTTGAACTGGGGTGCCCAGAACTGGACACAGTACAGGAAGAGACCCTCTACTCAGCGCTTCAAATACCCACCAGCATTTTCTTCTCCCTTTTGGGCAATGGAGAAAAGGAAGAGTTCTGGCTTTTGACATCTCAGTTTGTGGGCTCAGATCTACTCCACTTTAATATCTGAACTGCCAGCCCAGAGGGCAGGCAGAGGGGCAGCCAGGCCAGGAAGCTGCGGTGCATTTTTGTGCGCGAAAAGAGCAGAAATGTCTTTTTTCCTGCTGGGTGAGATTACACTTGTGGTGATATACGCATGCATGAGACGCATAGACAGTTCTAGTGTGTCTGCACATGGAGAACCCTCCCTCTGTCTTTCAGGTCAAGTTCTCTAAAAAAGCCAGGAGGGGGAAAGAGAAGGACGCCCCTGGGCCAAGCTCCAGTTTCCCCTTTGGGAGAGCAGTTTGAACAGCAAAGCATGCCTTTAGGGGAGTGTTTTGTGAAGGGCTTGACACAACTTTCCAGAGAAAGGTGGCTTCAATTACCCAGCATTAAGGAGCCCTTTCAACTTGTTTCCTGAACTGAGAATAACACTCCCCTCCTTGCCTTTCAGAGGTAAGAGCCTGGGAGCAGAGGGGCGGGCAGATCACAATGGATCTCTTGCTCATGATGAAGGGAGCACTGGATGGAAATTTCCCCAGTTCTTTGGATTCTGAGCAGCGAATCCTGCACAGTGGCTGGTAGAGGAAAACACTGCGGCATCCTCTGGTGCACCTGATGTGCCACGCTGAATGGCGGCCGGCATGGGGAGCACTCTGCTCTTCCTTTTGCCAAAGTGTCCACAATGGCGCATCACACTCGTCTCCCCCCCCCCGCCCCCCCCGGGTGCTTCTGGGACTAACAAGCGTTCACACCCAGGGACTCTTCGGCCCCAAGGCCGGGCCATGAGCTGCTAGAGAAAGCCATCTTGTGGTACACACATCTAAGGCTGCCTTCTCTTCTCCTAAATGGGCACAGCAGGCACATTGGAAAGTGGTGCAAAGCGCAGCTCAGTTTTGCCACCTGCCTTGACAGGCCTGGCCCAGAAGAAACAGCACCACCTTCCAGATCCTAGTTGTCTAGTTGTCCAGAAGCACCAATCGGGGGCGGGGGGAGGGAATGTGTTGGCCAGGTTGCTGAGTGGGGCACGTGCTTGTCCATCTATTCCATCTGTTCTTATACAGCTGAACAGGTTATCCCTCAGCTACTGGACTAGGAAGAGGATAATCAATTTGAGACCAGGGCACTCAACAGAATGTCTTTCACTGCTTGTAAACCTGCAAGATCATCAATATCATTCAGTGAGGTTCTGCTGCTAACCAAAGCCAGATCTTCTTTGTGGATGCCCCTATCCCCTGGCATGCCTCCCTTTGGACTTTTAGGAGGCACCTACAATTAGATCGTTCTGGTGCTTGCTGAAGAGCTATCTTTTCACTTAGAAGAAGAAGAAGAGTTGGCTTTTCTACCCCACTTTTCTCACCCATTTCAGGGGACTCAAAGTGGCTGACAAACCTTCTGTTCTTCTCTCCACAACAGACACAGTTTGAAGTAGGTGGGGCTGTGAGAGGTCTGAAGAGAGCTGTGATTAGCCCAAGGTCACCTAGCAGCTTTGTGGAGGAGGGCAGAATCAAACCCGGTATTCCCAGATAAGAGTCCTTAACCACGAGACCAAACTTAGGCCTTTCTTCTCCTAACAGCTGCATCAAATGGCTCATTTATCTTATTCTCCACACTGTCTGAACACAGTTTCCAGCCTCCCTTTTACATTTATTGATAGATCACTTTGAGTCCTTTTTGTGATCAGCCGCACAGGAAGATTTAAGATAACGGTTCGCTCAGCAGAAGCCAGTATGGGCAGACTGCAAGTTCAGGCAGCGCTCCCTTCCTTCTCCTGGCCTCTGCCGCAGCTGCGTGCAGCTGTGGCATTTCACCACCTCTGGACGCAGAAAAGGGCAAGGGCTCAGCACTGCCTCTCAGCACCTCCTAACTCCCAAGTCTAGCCGTGGGCTAGACTAGGGAGTTAGGCTAAGACTGGACCTCCGCCCAGCAGCAGCGCCTGCATGGACAGCGCCTGGGCTGGAAAGCTGCAGCATTGTCCAAAAACAAGGAGCCGGAGGGCACACTGATCCAGCACTTCGGAGATGGCCACCTGGAGGCAAGCAGCCCACTGACTGAAGGCAGGACAGTGGCAACACAGCCCACGAGGCTGGCCTTAAAAACAATTCTGAAAATACAGCAAGCGCCTGCTGGACAGGAGAGGCACTGAGAGGGCCCCTGAGCTACTCGCCTGTTTGTGGACCTGGTGTCGTGCCTCATGCCGTGTCTGACTCCTCAGGCGAGGAGTGCAACATTCCTGCAAGCCCAGACGAGGGATCCATGCCACAGGGGCCCACTCTGGAACCTGCTTCTGTCCGCCCAGATACGGATGGCTTGGACTCAGGCTCTGAACCATGCCCAGAGGCGAGTTCTCTCTGGGGAGAGCGAGAGCACCTGTGGCACTCCACCTGCCTCCATGCCAAACAGCTGCTTTGGAGGGTAGGGCCAGTCCCAGCCCTTTATAAGCACATTCCACCCAGCAGCCTCTGTTGCAAACAAAGGTCTTTCCTGGCAACCCCCAGCTCTTGACTCTTGACTGACTGGCTGACAACAGATTTTTGGTATCCTGACCCCTACGGTTTGCTCTGACTACATTTTGACTCTTTGGTCTGACTTGGCCCCTTGCTACTGCTAGCCATGCGCACGCTTGTGCTTCACTGCTGCTGCCTGCTCCGGACATGCCACCTGGCTTAAGGAACTGCTAAAGGAGCCCCTTGCTCCTGGGAATTCTTCCATGCTAAGGGGATTGAGCGACCAAGCTGCTCTTTTTGAAGAAGACTGCACGGCACAGAAGGCAGCTTGGGTGGGAACTGCTTGGGCCAGGCTGGGCCTCCATGCACGCTGCTGACCGCCTGCCCTTCCACTAGACCACCGGCAAGAACAGGCTGGGCTTGTGCAAAGTGCATCTGACTGCTCAGCGCTGCATGGTGTGACCTCTGGCGAGTGGCTCCTTCAGTAAGGCAGGTTTCCCCATTCAGCAAGGACATGTGCTGCAGAGAACGTTCTCTGGACTGGCTCAGAAGCCACCAGAGACAGCGATTTTTGGGGGCAACCTGGTTTTCCATGCAGGCAGGTGCACTTCATGCAAGCTCTGCCAGTCCCTCCCCCCAGGAGACTCGCAAGGCACCTGGGGTCTTCCCCTCTGTCCACTCGGGGCTTCAGCGTCCGGGGGCGCACTGTGTGGGAGGAGAATTAAATGGAGTGAAAGTGCAAATAATTGTGGTGAGCCTAATGCATCTGAAGCGGATGGAACCAATTGCCTTCAAAGAGAGGCAGGAGGAATGAAAACCACATGATGGGACGTCAGTGTTCACAGTCTAGATTGCAAGACACACATCTGTGCCAAGGGAAATGCTTGCGCTGTACAGACACTCCTCCTTCAAGCTCCCTCCCACTACGCCTCCTCCTCTGGGACCTGCCACAGTCATGAACTGTCACGGAAAGCGTGGCGGAGAGAGCAGTTCAGCTGCTTGCTTGAGCCAAGGCAAACCCCTCTGCTGCAAGGAAGGCCTTCTGGCCACTCAGGGCAGAGACCTCCAACTCGGCACATATGGCAAACGCTCTGCAGTTTGATCATTCAAGAGAGGGAACCCCAGTAGGAATGTCTCCCCCTGCCAGCCTCCATCAGGCAGGTGTGAAATTAGAGGAGGAGGAGGAGGAGGAGGAGGAGGAGGAGAAGAAACAGCACAGCTTGTAAAAGACCTGGCAAATCTGCCCATAAAGAGGAAAGAATGTCCATTAGAAGATGTTCAATTAGTCATTCTAAACCCAGTTTCTTTTTATTCGTTTTATGATCATCCCACAATTAATGCATCTTAGTTGGAACAAATTTATTCTAATGTCAAAAAAAAAAAAAGCTTGCCTGGGGTTCTGGAAGCTCGGCCAAGCATTACCAGCATATTCCCTCAAACAGGACAAGATGACTCATCTTTAAACACGCTTAAAAAAAGTCCAGATGACACTTTGTTCTTTTGCAAGTTGTTGTGCTTTCAGTTCTGAACTTCAAGCTACCACCAAGCATAGACTGGAGAGTGGAAAAGGCAGTAGAAATTCAGGATCTCAAAGGTTCCTGGATGATTTTCTTAGCTTGAATGCAAAGTATTGACAAAATTCTTCTTTCTCTACGATTCGTCTGCAAAGAAGATAATTGCCTGAACTCTAAAGCTTTCTCCCTGATACATGAAATTCTCCACTGGGACATGCTAGCATTCGAAACAGCTCTGAACTGTTAACAGCCAGGGAGTCTGTGGCGGCTGTGTGGGGTGAGATACCCTGGCTGGACCCCCAAGAGGGAGCCACATCACTTACCTGCACTTACCTTCCCTTCCAAAGCCGAAGGGGAAGGGACAAATACCCAATAGGTGTACATCCCAGAAGTCCTCACCCCCCCCGAAAACCTGCACTGCCATCCCATGCCAGCATTGGGGACCAAGATGAGAAGGCAGAGCGGCTTCAAATGATTCCAAGCAGCCCTTCACACACGTTCCTAATTACTGTATCAGAGATGCCAAAGACTTAAGACTCAAGCAGCTGTAGATGTGAGTCGGCTATTTACATTGGCCCTGAAGTGTACTGCTTAATTTGATTTGATTTATTGCCTTTCTTGGAAACAGCCACAGCAATATATTAAAATCACTCCCCCCCTTGAAAAAACTATTAAAATGTACTTCAAATGGAGTCATTATCCCCTTCCTCCTCCTCCTCCTCCTCCTCCTCCTCCACCCAACACCTTTAACTGTGTATTCTGAAATCACTGGACAAATCGGAATATTCATTAGAAAATTAGAGAAAAGCAAGCGTTTGCTCCAGACACCAACTGCTCTATTGCACCCCCATCCTCCCCCACAATTCCATTGATATTTTTTTCCATTTTTTAATTTATGTTCATTAATACATTTCCATACGTAATTATATACCATTGCAATAATTTTAGTGAATTTTCCATGTGACTTCCTCCGTTCTTCAGACTCTTCTTCTTCTTCTAATCTTTTACATTTTGCCCCTACATCTACCTGTTGCTTTTTCTTCTAGAGGTCAAAGCCTTCCATCGGAATACCCAACCCCCGAAGAAATTGTATAAAAAGTCCCCTTGGATCTTGGCTGACACCCCCTCTGAAGGATTTCTCTGAACAGGCCACTACACAGCCTACAAGAGCAAGTGCCACCAACTGGAGAAGCCGCACCTTGCCTAAACCTTGGTGGAGACTCAGGTCCCTCTTCTAGGCTTTTTCAGAGCCACAGTGGCGCGAGGCGAAGAGACAGACCACTTCTGGCACCAGGTCAGACCAAAAGCGCCATGCCAACACACCAGCCAGTGCCCGGCAGGTTCTCTCCACTGCTAGCAATGGCTCCCCTACTGAGCTCTACCCAGTGGTCACTGCTGTCATCAATGGAAGATATTTTAGGGGCTCCAAGTTAGTGAACACAAGGGCACCTGATCAGGCAAGGGAACGCTGGCGGTGGCTACCAGGACGTGGCCAAGAAATCCAAAGTAAAAGAGGACTCCGATATGCTCACACAACAAGAAGTAGAGCTGCGTGCAGCCATCACCCGACACAGTGTCACGGACCGAAAGGAAAACAGAAAATCAAGCGCAATCCATGCAGGAGACCTGCAGTTGCAGAGCTGATGTAAAATTTGGCCAACCACTCAGGGAGATTGGACAGGAACATTTCAGAGGCCTGCAGATATGTTTTCCTGGACAATCCTGAGCCCCTTACCCCAAACACCAGCCCTGCTGTGTCCCCCCCCCCCCCCCGCTACTCTCTGCTCATCCCAAGATCTAGATGGTTTCTAGGTTCTCCTAACATCTCAGTCACCCGGTTGTCCCTCTAGTGGTCAGTCTGGGGCTTGACCAAACCAACAGGCCGGCAAAGAGATACTTGGGAAGGTGGACGGCTGTGTTTTGCCCCGTTGAGAAAGCATCTTTCAGACCCATATTGTGTTCAGAAGACCCCAGCAACTTGAAGAACCTCCCCAGGTCACAGATGTACTTCACAGATGCCCTGGGCCCTTGTCGCTCCTTGCCTGGCTGCAGTGCCTGTCCACAGAGGGGTCTCTGTTACACAACACAGCACTCTTTGGAGGAGAAACCCCTGACAGCAGACAGAGTCGAATGTATTCTCCTGCTGCAGAGAAGTAAGGTCTAGCCTCAAGCTCCCGAGGGCCTGTGATCTCTTGGAAGTCTTCCCAAGTTGGAGGGAGAAAAACAACTGGGGACGGGAGGCAATGAAAGTATTTGGCATCTTTTCATTTACAAAGATTAATAGTCTGCGCCTCTTCTCTAGCCAGACTCTGCAAGATGCATCTACCGTGATTTACTTTGCAAACTTTCAGAACTTTTAAAACAGGAATCTGTTCAGAAGGCCAAGGAGCAATTTCTTCACCAGCATGCTAGAAGAGGAAGGAGAGGATTCTGTCTCTCATAGAGAAGAACGGGCAAGGTGGCATCATCTCTACTCTTCAGGGGTGGAGCTCTAAGAATCCGGCTTGGTTTCCTGCAGCCCATGAGGCTGCCAAGCTGTGGCTACCCAGTGGACTACCACACCCAGTGCCCCTGGCCACGCTGCCCTGGAGATACCTCAAGCAACTCAGGTGGGCCATGCCACTCTCCCCACCTCATCCGATGCATGCTGGGGAACAGAGGGCATCTGCAACCCGGACAAGGTCAAGCAGCGTCAAGGAAGCAGAACTCAGTATGTCCCACATGGACTTCTGGCCCTTCATACGTTTTAAAAGAGAAGTCAAAGGTAGGTATCATGGTGGTAAGCCAGTTTGGTCTAGTGGTTAAGGAGATGAACTCTTATCTGGGAATACCAGGTTTGATTCTGCACTCCTCCATGAAGCCAGCTGGGTGACCTTGGGATAGTCACAGCTCTCTTCTGAGCTCTCACAACCCACCTGCCTCACAGGGTGTTTTGTGGCGGGGAGAAGAACATAAAGCTTTGTCAGCCACTTTCAATCCCCTTAAATAGGTGAGAAAAATCAGGGTGGAAAAGCCAACTCTTCTTCTTCAATACATGTAACAGATGTATTCACATATCCATGTAACATGGGTTTTGCTGCTGGAGATTTTCCCTTGACATTACTCTTGAAAATAGTCCTTTGTTGGTTGATATTTCTAGCTTTTTATGTTTAGATTTGCCCATTTTTCTTTTGTTCATTCTCGTTCACTGCCCTGAGACTTTAGCAACAGGGTTGCACACATGTCCTAAGCAGCCTAAGAATATCCGTGACATGTACATTTCAATTTCGGCACAAGCTGCCAGACAATGGAACTGAAAACACCTAAGGCCTTCACGGCAAGGCATGAAATTACAGTAATCCCCTTATAGAAGCCTGTGGGTTGGTTTCCACGAACAAGCCTGCAGTGCGGAACACTCTTAGGTGAACAGCACTCACTCTCAAAAACTGGAGAAAACCAAAGGCGGCCCCCAGCCTACCAAGGTAAGCCAGAGGTGCCACAGGAGAAGCCCAGACTGTCCACACTTCTGAAGTGCTTCTGAGATCAGCTACAGTATCCCTCAGTATCGGCATCTTCCTAGGATCCAGGCTCAATGCAGCACACTTTTGGGAAGGGCCTGTTAGCAAAGACATCTGCCCGGGCTCTCCAAAAGCTTACAGAAAACCCTGGTAGCCTCCTGAGTAGGGATGCACACAGATGTTCTAAACATCCAAATTTGACAGAATTCGACTGAATGTGGACATTCCAATTCAAAGAGAATGTCTTCACATTTGAATTTAAACATCCAAACGAATTTTGAATGTTCCAAAACACTCGTTCGAATGATACAAAACATTCGAATGTACAAAATCATACGTACCTGTACGCATTTGTAGTGATAGTACAGGGCAAAAATGGGATGCATACGGAGATAAAACGGGATGAGTACAAAACGCGTACAGATACGTATAACACGAACGAACGTTGTCGACATTCATATCGTTAAAGACAAATGTTGTCGACATTCGTATCTTCGCATTCAATCCTAACATTCGAACGATTAGATTTGAATGGATTTGATTTGAATGGGATTTTTTTGCATTCGGATTCTAAACGTTTGGATCAAATTGAATGTTTGGATATTCAATTGAATTCGAATGCAAAAAAAGCCATTCCTGCCCATCCCTGCTCCTGTGAGCCTGAGGTCTGTCCAGGCCAATTTGGCCTCCTGGAAAAGGCAGTCTGGGCTTCCAACCTGAGGTCCCTGAGTTGACTTTGGCAATCCCTTTGTTAAGGAGGAACAAATGTCAACCCACAATGAAGTGAGGAAAGCTTCAGGTATGCAACTAATTATGGAATTACTGGAATACTTGGCCCGAACGGCCACCTTGCAGAAGAGGTGGCAACTGTCTGACTTCAACCACTCTAGCAGGACCCAGGGAATAGGACGTCCATCTGTCCCAGAAATGGAAGCAGATGAGCAACTCTCTCTAGCGCTGCGGAAGGAGAAGGATGCTGTGTTGGGCCTCCAAGTGCTAAACTACAAGGCCCATTGTGCCGGGTGGCTGCTGTGTCCCCCATGTCTTCCATGACTGGAGAGCAGAAGCCACTTGTGTGCCCCTCAGGGCATCCAGGTCAAGGGGAGAATGCCGCTGAGAATCCGATGGATCTGCTCACTCCCTCTGCTGACCATGCTTATTCCTAGGAGCAACCTTCACCTAGCCTCTGCCCCAAGGCTCCTCGTGGGTATTCCTTGCAAGGGTCACCAGCCAGGACTCCCAAGGCAAAAGGTTTGTTTCCTTATGCAATGCACAGCTTTGGCCGCATTTCTCAAGGGAGGCTGATAATAAGGAGGGGCTTGCTGTACTCATGTCCTGCTTGGTGATGGCCCCCATCAGCAGGACTTCTCCTAGATTCTCAGCTCTGCAGCCTTAGTCAAAACAGGACGATGAGGATTTGGGTTTAGCCACAGATAGTGGCCCAAAGTGGCTACCGGCGCTAGGCTCAGGACCTTGTCTTGAACCAGTAGCCCTATTCTGCCTGAATGCCCATCCAAACGCAAACCTAGAGATTCAGCTGTTGACTCTTCTGGCCTCGCCCAGCCTCACTGGACCTTCCCAGATGCCAATTTCTGCTCATCAGCGGGAGCTGCCACAGCCAGGGCTTGGGGGGGGGGCACCCTCTTTTCTGTGCAGCCTTTGGCTTGGCTCCAAACGGCTGAGCAGCTTCTCGCATGACGTGCAGCAGGTTGCAACCTGCAGGCAGAAACCCTTATTTCTTTCAGCAGCTTCTCTGTTCTCTCTCCTCACCTGTGAGTAACCAAAACACGGAAAATGTTGCTGACAGAACTCTTAGTCACTTGCACCAGTTTGTTAAAAGCCAAGGTAGCCACGACTATTGAAATTATTGGGGGGGGGGCGGGGAGAGAGAGAGAGAGAGTCTGGGAGAAAGTTAAGAAACTTCCAGTTCTAGGAATCTGATTTCTTTGCCTATACCTCCTTCATTTTCTGCTGCTCTATTCAGGCAAAAGTAACACAATGCTATAGGGAATTACTTAACCAATCGCATATTTCAATATCAATGAGTCTCCCGTTTTAAGTCGCACGTCACACCCGGGTTCCAGGAGGAAAACGGGTGGGGGGCAGATTTCAGGATTGTCTTTAAAAAGAGAAAGGGAAACCAGCAGAGAGTGGAAGGATACAGGACATTTCTCTGGGTTCTGCTACCCTCTTTGGAAGGGAAAAGGGGCCACCCAGAGTCCCCCAAAGAGCCCCGTATTTCAGGTCAATTTTGACTTGGCCAATTAAAACTATTTCTTGTTAACTGCATTAGCAATTATAGAATTTCCTGTTAAACAGAGTGCATTCGGAACCTGTGCCAACAGTTTTAGCTCCCTTTAGTAAGAGTTCTGATTTATTTATCTTTTACGATCACACGTATTAATTTAACAGCAAGTCCGCTGACCTGCCTATAGTCTGATCTGTTGATGACTCCTAGGCGGAAGCCCATCTTGGAAAGGGAAAGCAAGAACGATGTAAAAAGCAAGTTTTGAGCACAGTAACCTGGAAATGGAAAGACCAGAAGGCCTCCTTCCCTTGCTTAAGGTGTTCATAGAAACGTCCACCAAAGGGATTTAGGATGCCTCCAGGCGGCAGTCAAACATCCCGCTAGAAACTGACAATGTAGGGTATCTCTGGCCTGGCGTTTTCACTTCCTAGCAGAGCTGCCTTTGCACATTTTGGTGGTGCACACATCTGGGTTTTCAGCAGGTGCTGAATACCTGCAAGGGTGTGTCCACACCATAGTGCACGTGTGGCCATCTATTTCAGCTTCCACGTGCGTGTGGTGGACAGAGCTATGATGGCTGCTCTGCCCCCAAGCTAAGGAAAAGCGCTGTTGCTGGAAAACCTGTGACCAGCGCTGAGTGCCCCCAGCAATAGGTTCCAGTGTTTTTTGGGAGGGGATGCAGCAGGGCTATGGTGGGGTCCCACAGATATGTGTGGTGACCCAACCACGGTGGCACCACAATAATTCCACATTCCCCCTGTCTGGAGGGGATCCTAGATTCTGAGGCATCGTTAACCCAGGATTCCTCATGGTTCCCCATATCTTAGCTTTGCCGGAGCGGCAATTACTGGGGTATCACAGCTTGGATTCATATTGCGCTTTGCTGGGACCAAACCACAGGCTTAAATCTGGGATGACTACTGCAGAAAAGCAAAAGAAGACGCCTAATAGTAGATCATCCTTTTCTTAAAAGCTGGAGGGGCTAGCAAGAGATCCAGTGTCTCTCACTAGCTAATATACCTTGCCAGATTTGCACCAGCGATGGCTAATTTCTGATGACTGAGAGAAGCTGCCGGATCCTACACCAGCGTTATTCTGACCGCATCTGGGGGAGCTCCCTGTGCGTTGCACCCAATGCAGCCTGAAGCCTTCAGAAAGGTGGAGAGGTGAAATCTGGAATCCCCAAAAGCACCTGTTTCACACACTGGTCTCCAACACACCTGCTTGAGATACAGTGCCTAAAGGGATGCCACGGGTCTCCTACGATGGCCCGGAGGAGAGCTGCTGTTCCCCAGGCATCCAGTTTTGATGTGGAGACAGGGAAATCATCTTCAGGGCACTAGGCAGGCGAAGGAAGCGACTGAAGGAAGCATTCTGAAGGCCAGAGAACATGCTTCTATTTCAAATACGATTCCAGATAAAAGTGCAGGTCCAAGGCCGTTCTAAAGAGGTCTTCATCCTGAGGAGTTCTCCCCCTTCCAGGGCATGGATGCCCTGGTTTCTGCCCAAAGACAGGGCTCAAGAACCACCAGGGCTACCACCCTTGCCAAGCACAGAGACCAAAGCCCCCCCCCCCTCAATCTCAGTGCTTATGGGTAACGTGGGCGGACAGGCAAGAAATAACATCTGAGCTTCTTTTAGCCAGAGCAGTTCTCCAGTTCGCTTGAGATGCTGAACTTCCTTCCTTCCTTGCATTCAAAACTGAATTTGCATTTCCCTGCAGGCGCTTAGGTGGGAATCCAAGGCACTCTTGTTTGCTTGAGAGCTGACAGACATCACCACAGTTTTAACATATGCAGACTAATATCCAGAGGCTTGTTGGCTGGAATTAGTGAGTTTATTTTTATATTCCAAGCTCCTTGTAGCATTAAAAGAAAGTCTTCTTCGGCAATCTCATCGGCAGCCGTACAGTGCCACAGCTGTGTTTCTGTTTCATTTTGCTCAGCTCAGCACAAAGCACTCTGAGGTCTGAAGGGGAAATCTCGCTAGGACAGGCGCATGCTGTGACACCGGGAACCAAATGGCTTCCAAGGCTGGGGCTCCCTGATGCCGCCGCGGGGCCAAAAGGCTCGCTCAGCCCCAACCGTGCGCTGCTTCGGGCCAAGAGCCTCCCCAGCCCCACTCCTTGCGGGCAGCGTGTTGCAATGGCAAAGCCCCGCACTGCAGGACTCAAAAGGAGGGCAATGTCATGAAATAGGTACTGCATTTCTGAAATTTTGGGGAGCTGACATTTCCAAACTGAATTTCCAAACTGGAAATTCTGGGTCAAGGTTTCAAGATTCCCAAACTCACTCAACGGCTTGCAGCAGGCCCCTAAGAGCACATGATCCATGCAGTCTAAGGGGCCAAACCTGGGCCCGAGTAACAGCCACGGTCCCCCTGTCCTTCTAAGCTCAGCAATCACATACAGGAAGGGCTTCTCAGTGGTGGCCCCAAAACTGTGGGCTTGCTCTCAACAAATGGATTTGCCCAACACCATCCTCAGCTGCCACCCGAGGGCCAGATGACAGGTATTATAGCTTACCAAAGTTTCTTAATTCCAAAGGCTCCACAGTTTTGCTGGTCCTGCCTGGCAGCCAAGCACGGACTTTGGTTTGAAGGTCACTGTGAACCAGCACCTACTGCGACAGGGCTGCCGAATGCCATCTGCCCCTCCCACTCGTCTCGCTCCTCTGGGTTTCCGTGAAACATCTGGAGAGGCAGCAGGCAGCGGGAGCAACACAAAGCCCTTTCTGAGTCCTTTGCCTCCTGGAAGTTCTGAGTGATGCTCCAGAAACCCAGAGCAGCCAAAAGAATGGAGGGGCACTCAGCGTTTGCAAGGGGCGCCTTCAACATGCTCCCCCAAAGCACGGAGAGCTGAAGGTTGAAGAGCAGCCTCCTTAAAGTGGACCTCCAGGGACAGGTCTCCTCCTCTGTCCTCCCAGATAGGGATGGGCATGGATATTCTAAACATTCGAAATCCGACTGAATTCATTCGAATGTGGACATTCCAACTCAAATCGAATGTCTTCACATTCGAATTTAGACATTCGAAAGAATTTTGAATGTTCCGAACCATTCGTTTGAGTGATTCAAATCATTCAGATGTACAGATACGTATGTATTACATACGTATCTGTACGAATATCACACATATCTGTACACATTTGTGCTTATAATACGGAACAAAAACGGGATGCATACGGGATAAAATGGGATGCATACAAAATGCATACAGATACATATAATACATACAAATGTTGTTGACATTCTTGTCTTCATATTCGTATCCCACATTTGAACGACTAGATTCGAATGTAATGGATTCTAATAGGTTTTTGTTGCATTCGGATTTTAAACATTTGAATCGAATCAAACATTTTGACATTTGATTTGACTCGAATTTGAATACAAAAAAAAAACAAACCATTTGTGCCCATCCCTAATCCCAGATAGCATTTTTCCCTCTTGGAGAACTTCAGAGATCCTTGCACGTATTTGCTGGAAGCCTGCTTGTGCCACAACTGCCACCCCCACCCCTAGCCAGGAAATTACAAAACATTTCTGGCAACAGAGAGAAATTAGCACGAAACAACAGGTGTTAGAATCCTGACTGCTTTCCAGTTACTGCCAAGCAACCAAAGGCAGAGGAAAAGCCACGTTTTACAACAGCTGGTGCCCTTTGGGGCTGGTCTGGTAGAAGCCAGACCAGTCAGGTCAAAGGGAGGCCACCGGGGGCTCGAAGAGGCAGCAGCCAGTGAGATGCTGTCAGCTGCAGTTCTAAGTCACCAGAGGAAAACCGGCTCGACAGAGGAGAGGCAGCGAGGGCAGCCAGGCCAAGGCATGTATTGGTCAGTGATGGGGAATGGGAGCCGCATGAACTGCTGTGGGTGGTGCAGCTAGGCGGCTGCCCAATTCTGACCCTCCATGCACAGCAACAACTCTGCACCCGCATGACCCAACGCATGCACCCACGGCGATCTCCACACTGGTGCAGCAGGGGCTCAACTGAGAACAAAGCATGTTCCCACGTGCCACAAAACAAAGAGCAACGGAGTCTTATCTGTGGGGCTGGAGCCCTTGGTCACCTCTCACCATGCTTCCGCGGGTGAAAGCAAGGGTTCCACACATGACTTTCTAGGAGAACGCTTACCAATGGCAATCTAGCAACACTAAGCTTTGGTTAACTATACCACCCCAACCCACCCAACTAGGTGGACTGATGGCAGCCCAGACAGCACGTGGGGCCAGTTGGTCACTTAATGCAGTGTGCCCAACTCTGCCCTCCATCTGGGGGACCCTAGTGTCCTCCAACACCCAAGGCAAGGGACAGGAGCTGCTCTATGAGTGACGGTCAGCTAGGAACCCCGGGCAGGGAGAGAGAAGAGGCCCCTGGCCCTTCCTTTCACTCCTGAGTCCAAAGAAGGTGCTGAATACACAGCAGGAGTCCAACTCCAGCAGGCTTCCTTTCCCCGCAGTTCCTGACAGCGGAAATCCACTGGAGTGGCAAACACTAAAGGACCGCCCTCCCACCAGCCCATGAGGAGAGAAACAGAGGCCCAACCAGGGACAAGGGATGCGGTACCTACCATCTGGTCCTGCTCCCTCGCTGTTCTTGCTCCGTTTGTTCCTACGGACACGGTGACGCGTCCTCCCAAACAAAGGCTGCTCTTCTGAGGAGAAGAAGTTCAGCAAGGCCACCTGAAAAACAGCAGCAGTGTTTACTGTTCCTGGCTCCCTCAGACAGGGCGGCGCAAAACAAACCTCACAGAAGGAGATGCCCAGAAACCAGACCAACCCCAGCCGTCCATGTCGAGCGCTCTAGGGGATCCTGGCGTGGGGGCATTCAACCACAGTCCTCTTTATTCCATTCTGCCCCAATCCCCAACAGCCCCGGTCCCATCCGGTTCTGTCTTCGAGCCTGCTGATTCTAAGAAATCTCCATGTGAGAGGAGCTGATGGCATTTTAAAACTGTGTGATGAGGTGAACGGAATCGAGTGAGAGCTAATACACTGAAGACCAGTCCGAAGAAGGATGGAAGAAACCTGCTCAGAAAGATCCAGCCTGCAGAGGGATTGTCCCTATTCTCACTTGCACAAGACGGGAGGAGGAGAACCAACAGGATGAAACTTCAAGGGAGTCAATGCTGATCAGATATTAGGAAAAACCTCCTGCCAGGAAGGGCGACCAGTCAGTAGAATAGGTTGCTACGGGAGGTAGTGGGTTCTCCTTCGCTGGAGGTTTTCAAGCAGAGGCTGGAGCTACATCTATCTGGAATGGTTTAGGAAATCCTGCATTGAGTGTGGGATCTCCAAGGCAGCCTAGACCAATCCAGCGGCATTGGGGCAACAGCAGTTTCCTGGGAAATCAGCAGAAACCAAGGCGGACTCTCAAAGATCCCCTTGGCTGGAACAAGCAAGCCTCCCTTGGCTAACTGCTCTCGGATGTCCGGCCACAAGCAGATTCTACAGCCTTGGTCCTAGGACCTGATTGGTGAACAAGCAACCCAAATCTGTTTCTCCCCCGCCCATTCACAGAGAAGGGCCACATCAGTTTGCCTTCCTGACCTGGAGCCAGGCATGAGTTAGTTGTGCAAATTGTTTGTTTGTTTATTTATTATTTGTATTTCTCTCCCGTCCTATACCCGAAGGCCTCAACATTTAAAATCAGACAGATATTAAACCAACAGTATATATTAAAACATTTACAGTGTCTGTAAAGTGGGAAGAGACAGCATATTCCCATTTGACCACAGTCCAGGGCAAAGAGATGTGTCTTCAGTGCCTTCCTAAACATATATAGCAAAGAAGCCTGACACACCGCAAGAGGGAGACTATTCCATAGCCTGGGGGCCATCACTGGGAAGGCCATCTTCCCAGGTGCCCACATACATAGCAAAAAATCCAGAAACCCAGTTAAGGTAAAACATCTGTCGAGGGAATTTCTACCATCAGTCTGAACACAGTAGCCCTGATGCACAGTGTGATTGAGGACTGATCTCACTTCAGGTCCCAATGCATTTCTGTTCACTGCTGAGTACCACTTAACCAAAAATACAGAAGGCACTCAAAGCTGGAAAGCAAGAAGCAGCCCACAGCCTCCCAATGTAGGACAAGATCACCCCCTGCCTGGCCTGCAGAACCCCTGGGTTCAATCCCAGTGCCATCTTCAGGAACATCTGGGAGCCCCTTCCCAAGCCTCTGGGGGGCAGCCACCATCCGGACCAGCACTCTGATACCCCTATAGGGTGCCTTCCCCCCACCCTCCAATAATCAAAGCGCCTTAGTTTTTGTGCTTTACACGGGGCTTGTATAAGGTAAGGTTTATCCACCTGAAGAAGGGCAAAGGTTTCTCTTCTCCATGATGCTTCTGGTTTTTCTCCATAAACACTCTCTGAAGCCACAGACAAAGGATACTTAAGATTTTTTTTTTAAAAAAGAACAGTGTATCCTTTCTCCTAAACATTTGCAATAGCTTCTGCCTGAACCCAGGAGGAGATTCTGCTCTTCAGCACATTCACGCTTATCCTTCCACTCTTCTCCCTCAGTAATGGCCTGTTAAAGGTTTGGCAGATCAGTGGGATGGACGGTCAGGATGGGGTTCAGCCTGGCACTCCCCCCCCCCCCCCAGTGTGCCCTTTGCTGATGAACTCCATGTCTCTAAGGTACCACTTCTCGGATCAGAGGAGAAAAATGCAGCAGAAGGCACAGCTGCAACTCCAGCTTAGGTAACACCAAGGAGCATTTGGGCCACTGAATAAGATGGTGTTTTTTTTTTTTAAAGGTGGTCTATACCAGCTGCTCCTTCCATGACTCCTTTGCATTTGCTGGGAACAGAGGAGGAGGAGGAGAGTTGGCTTTTCTACCCTGCTTTTCTCACCCATTTAAGCGAACTTAAGGTGGCTGACAAACCTTCTGTTCTTCTTCCCAGAACAGACACCCCATGAGGCAGGCGGGGCTGTGAGACTTCAGAACAGAGCTGTGGCTAGTCCAAGGCCACCCAGCTGGCTTTGTGGAGGGCTGCAGAATCAAACCTGGTATTCCTAGATAAGAGTCCAGCTCCCTTACCACTAGACCAAACTGGCTCACAGAGGCCTTCTGTTTTTCAAAGAAATTCCCTCCTCCCCCTGGGCTCCAGATAGTGTTTTAATCTAGCAGTTTGGAGCGATGGAGGGGCAGCACCCAGGAAAGGTCACCCCAGAAGAAACAGATCCTTCAAGGGCTGGAGAGAACGGAGGCAGCTCGTCTCTCCTTGCTCTGGGGACTAAGGCAGTGTGCAGGGAACCGAGTGGGGTCATGCTGGCGCCAGGCACACTGCTGCATGCAGGGGGAAAGGGCACAAGCAGGCAGAAGCCGTGCAACCCCGGTGCTTCCCAGAGCAATTCAGGGGGTCGGAGCAGGGCCTGGAGCTTGGCCTGTGTGCAGTTGGGCTCTTGCAGACTCCGGTATGTGTCTTCAAAGTGGAAGGAACAGGAGCAAGCAAGTCAGGAGCGGCGCAGGGTCCAAGAGCCATTTCCTTGGCACTTCTCTGTATAAGATCATGGATTACACTTCAGTGCGTCCCAGTTCTAAACTCATCATGCAGGTGCTGAGCCAGTGTAGAGTTTCAAAAAGGCTGGGATACCTCAACACGGAGGAATGTGTCATCCCCCTAGGGAGGTCACCCCACCCCACATCTGACTACCTCTCCCCACCTGCCGAAAGCTGAGAACACGCAACTTCAGCAAAAGAGCCTGTTGCCCCGCCGAAGAGCACCAGGGCCTGGGTGAAGAGCCAAGGGCCCAGGACCAGGGGCACAGCGCTCAAGGCTGGCTGGCTCTGTCCCGTGGCTGGCAGGAGGGCAGAGAAGGGCTTCTTCCCAGGAGCCCCAAAGCCTCTTCTTTGGCAATGGAACTCGGAAGGCAGCTTCCCAGGGGAAAGCCTCTACCCCCGCCCAGTGCCATGCAATGAAGAAGAAGTGTTGGCTTTTCTACCCCGCTTTTCTCACCCATTTAAGGGGATTCAAAGCGGCTGACAAAGCTTTCTGTTCTTCTTCCCAGAACAGACACCCCATGAGGCAGGAGGGGCTGTGAGAGTTCAGAAGAGAGCTGCAAGTAGCCCAAGGTCACCCACCTGGCTTTGTGGAGTAAGAGTAAGAGTTGGCTTTTCTACCCCACTTTTCTCACCCATTTGAGGGGACTCAAGGCAGCTGACCAACCTTCTGTTCTTCTTCCCAGAAAAGACACTCTGTGATGCAGGTGGGGCTGTGAGAGTTCAGAAGAGAGCTGTGACTAGCCCAAGGTCACCCAGCTGGCTTCATGGAGGCTTGACATGGGCTGGCGGAAGGGCTGGCATACTAGGAGCCCCATTGGGCTACCCAGGGGACCTAGCATTTGGCCACATCCCTGGCCTATGGTTTGTCTGCTGAGTCCTGTTTCTTCTTTTGCCTGCCTGCCCCAAAGCATTACAACCCACTTGGGGCCAGCAGGCTGGAAGAGGGCAAAGGAGCAAGGTGGCAGTGTCGTTTTGGCCCAGTAGCAAAGGCCAGAGAGGAAGGAAGGAAGGAGCACCAGGGCTTATGTCTTAGGCCAGGCCATACCAAGCCAGCCTATCAGAGATGCTGGGACAGTTGGGGGAGAGCCAGGGCCCCCTCCATCCGCATTGGGTTGGCCTTTTGGTCTCTGTCTCACACAATTTTTCTTCCTTCTGCACCTCCCGTGCCCTGAGAAAAGAAGAAAGAGAAGAGTTGGCTTTTCTACCCTGCTTTTACCCATTGAAGGGGACTCAAAGCTGCTGACAAACCTTCTGTTCTTCTCCCTACAAGAGACACCCTGTGAGAGCCCAGAAAGACAGCTGTGACAATCCCAAAGGTCACCCAACTGGCTTTGTGGAGGAGCGCGGAATCAAACCCAGTATTCCCAGATAAGAGTCCGGCTCCCTAACCACTAGATCAAACAGGAAAGCTGCTGCTCCTGGAAAGGGACCCCACGGTCTTCCTTGCAGAATGGCTGCCAGGAATCATGCGCCAGCCACTTGCCTGCTGCATGTCTTTGTGTGGCCATGGCGGATTTGAGGTCTCTTTCACCTCCAAATTGTGGGGCTGATTTGTTGGCTTCTGGAATACTGTGGGAAGGTCCTGAAGTGGCCCATGAAATGCAACTCCAGACAAGTCCTGCCTTCAGCCTTACAATTTTAAAGACATAGCACAAGAGGAAATGGGATGAGCAGGGAGGAGGAAAAGGGAAAACTTTGGCAAGGCAGGTGGGGAGGCCCTGCAGTCAAGAGGCAAGTGAGTCTGAGTTTTTGCTGCAGATAAAGTCACTGAAGGTTATTTCAGGCTCAGTTCCAGGGTTTCAAGAATTGAAATTCCTGGCCACTAAATCAAAGACTCCTCCTGACTCATGGCAAAATTGGGATGTTTCTTTTTAAGGTTATTTATTTATTTATTTTATTAACAATGCAGAATGAATTCAAAATACAAATAAAAACATGCTCTGTGAATCCAACCCCTCCTTAACACCCAATTTCTTTCCAAGCCAGCTGCTCCATAAAGGACCTCCAGGCCCTGCTTATAGCCAAAAGGAGGCTGTGGGTTCCAGCAGCCAAATGTGAGGACCAGCTGCAAACTTCCGAAGATCAGGGAGCCCAGAATGAGGCTCAGGCCTCCTGGTCCAGGCGAATTCCAATCAAAGTACTGAAGGAATGTTAGAAGCGCTATCTAATATCTCCGAGAAAGCATGGAAGCCGAGTAAACTCTAGATGACCTTCAAAAAGGAGGAACTGGGAAACTACAGAGTCTAGCACAGATAGCGAGAAGGATTTGGATCAGATCGCTGCCACTTCAAAAAGGAGGCAACGTCGGCTTTGAGAAATGCCAGCATTTCCCCGCAGCTGAGCAAAACAAGGCCACCAGATTAGCACAGCCTGCCTTGGTACCACATTGGCACTGGATTGTTCAGCCAGGAACCTGCCGCCCCTGCCCCTTTCCTTTGCTTACGTTGCTCCCACGTGAGTTCCTGAATGCGTATCCATCCCTGTGCTATTGCATGCCATGCCAGACAGCTTCCTAGAAAGGACTCTGCTTGTGTTCAGGCAGCAGGGACAGGCGGATGCCTGTGGGAAGTGGGTGAGGCTGGAATAGATGGCCGCAGGGGCCCCTTCCAGCTCAGGAGACAGGGAGTGACCGGTGCCTCTTCCCTCCAAACCCAGCATTTGCTCTTTCATGAGACAGAATATGACTACGGAACGTAACAATGGCTGTGAAGGTTTGCTACTGATTCACCCAAATCCATCACTTTCTTAAAAAACAAAAACAAAATGCACAGCAAGGGCTGAAATACACCTGGAGGCAGCAAGTCACTCAGTGACAGCCGATCCAGTCCCAGCAAAAGCAAGAAACAAAGAGATTCCACCTCCTTGCAGAGACACATCCGTGTCTCTCTTCTGGGATGCCAGGCAAGGCCGAAACAGAGACACCGGACACAGTCCTGACGGAGGTCAGGCAGACACAGAGCCGTTGGCCAGGGGAGGGACTGGGGAGACTACACGCTGCAGTTAGAAACCTGCAAGGGCTTCTGCCCATGAACACGGCCCAGAACAGCAGACAGTGACCCATCCACTGCTTCTGGGCATCTCAAGCAGAAGACCAAAGCAAAATCTTCCCCTGTTCCCGGTTCCCTGCAAATGGCCTTGTGGGCTGGACGGTCAACGATTCTTTGCCATTCTCCTTCTGCATTCTCAACCCCCACCCCACCCCCGCCCTCAGTCTTCCCCACAGCACCACCAAAGCCCTGGCAGATCCATGGCACCAGGGATGTTCCTGGCAGGCAAGAGGAATGAAGGGGCCAGTTGTCTCTCTCTCTCTCTCTCTCTCTCTCTCTCACACACACACACACACACACCTCTGCCCATGCTGCACAGGGACACAGCAGCATCTCCTCTGTTTTTGTTCCATGTGGAACAAGACTTAAAGCTACCTCCAGGCATGCGGTGAAGCCTGCAGTCATCTCAGTCCTTTGTTGGGAATGCCGGACATTCCCCCAGCATTCCCAGTATAGCCCTGGCTTAAGCACCTGAAAACAAGGTAAACTGCCCCAATGAGAAATCAAGCAACAGCACAGGGTTTCCTGTAATACAGTCGGACCCCTGTAGGCGCTGGAGGTCAAGGGAAACAGATCCAAGGCCTCCCCGTGCCCGGTCCAGGAGCCTGGACGTCTGCCCACCGCAAGGGGAACTGGTTCAGCATGCCGCCACCATCACATTCTCAAGAAACAACACTCACCTTCTGTTTTTGGAGGCTACAGAACCACAAACAAATTGCTACACCTTCCTTGCAAATACCATTTTTTCAAAAAATGCAAATTGCATCCTCAAGATGCCGTAATTAAAGCATCAACGCAGCAGTTATGCTGTCAGATCATGTAACGTTTCCAAATTTATATTATAATGCGCACAGGAGGAAAGAAAGGCGGCTTTTGCCCAAACATGCATTGTGCTTAACTGGGAGCCCTGTGTTTGTTTAGGCTGTTGCTTGCGCAGTACAGGACATGGCTTGGCCAGAAAAAGGAAAATGGAATGAAAAGGGGGAACTGACAGGTGAAGAAAAGCACAGTCTCTCCCTCTTTCCTGCTTCCTCCAACTGGGTGAAGACGCCCACGCCCAGGCAGCCGTGTCCCCAGGTGGAAGATCAGCAGATGCCTCCTTGCAAGAGGTGATGGCAAGCACCTGCTGGGTCCAGGGAGAAGGCAGCACAGCCTCCTGGGCGTTGCTACCTGGTACACTGCCTCCTGGGCCCAAACTGGTCCTTGTGTCAGAACAAAACAAAGGCAGCAGACTGTGATCTCCAGGGAGAAACACTCAATACTTGAATGATGGCAGTGAAGATGGGAGAAGGCCAACCTGGGCCACAGGTATCCCTGCCAAAGCAAGTTTGATGCTGAGCCTCCAAACAGAAGCAGAAGAGGGACAACAGTTTTCTGTGGACTTTTTCAGAGCAGCATGGTCAGTCCTTCCTTCCTTCCTTCCTTCCTTCCTTCCTTCCTTCCTTCCTTCCTTCCTTCCTTCCTCCCCCCCCCCCACCACACCTCTGGCCAGGACAACCACTTTGCTGTTGCTCCCAGCTCCAAGGAGCCCTCCTCCGTTCCACTGGAAACAGACCCTCAAAGTTCTGTTTTGAAGAAGTGTGGAAGAGAACTTACAAACGGATCTTCCCCCGGGGTACCGCCTTTTCTCACTCCTGGGGTATGACGGCGAAAGTGCTTAACAACTGCCTTACAGCTTCTCTTGTGAAAGGGCCTTCTGCACCAGCAGCAGAGCAGCATTTTTCACACTTGCCTGGAATGGGTCTCAGCCTCTTTTCCTGACCTGATAAGCCCTCTGGCCCTTGGCCACAAAGCTGAAGGGAACCTGTATTTGCCACCTGCAGTACTCCTTGTGCCCTGTACTGCATGACCAAAAGGTGGCAGACATGACCCTGGCAGGGAAGCTCGGAAGTTTCCTCTTCCCTGGCCCCCTTTTCACAAAAAGCAAAGCAAAGCAAGACCCCAACCCACCACGAATAACAACCCCAAATCCAAAGTCTTTTCCAAAAGGAACAGCGGACTGAGCATCACCCTTCTCCCCCAGGTCCTAATGATGACTGTTATTACTGACCAAGGGAAGGCAATGCTTAGGGCCACAATTCCTGGACTGACTGCCAGAGGAGAAATGGCCTCCCAGCCGGCCCGTCAGCCCAGGCGCCCACCTCAAAATCAAACCAGATTCTGTCCTGCAGAAACCAACACAGATAAGGTCTAATCTGGATTTGGTGCCTTCCCATCAGGCAGTCTGGTCTAGCGGTTAGGGAGCCGGATTCTTATCAGGGAATACCGGGTTGGATTCTGCCTTCCTCCACAAAGCCAGCTGGGTGACCTTGGCTAGTCATAACTCCCTTCTGAGCTTTCACAGCTCCACCTGCCTCACAGGGTGTCTGTTGTGGGGAGAAGAACAGAAAGTTTGCCAGCCACTTTTGAGTCCGCTTCAGTGGGTGAGTAAAGCGGTGCAGAAAAGACAACTCTTCTTCTTCCCGTGACAACCAATTCAGGCTAACGGAACCACAGAGAATTGCACACTCCGGATTTCAAGCTCAAATGAGCCCTAGAACTTTTCACTGGCCTTGTCCTACAGACACAGAGTTCAGTGGACCCAAAGCCCGATTGCAAAGGCCGAGGCTTCAGGCCCCCAGTTACATGGCAGAGTCCTGTCAATAAACTCTGAACTCTCCATGTCACCAGCATTAATTCGCCTATTAATTCGGAGCAGCCCCATAGCGAGTGCCATTTGCATCTGCAGATATTTTTAGATTCCCACTAACCCCTCGTCAGCCCTCCTGCAACTGAAGAACAATGAACTGCAGATTGATTTATTACTTAAAAGCAACTTGCTGTTTTTCTAATAACAGATTTAACAAATTTGTTCCACCTGTTCAACTATGCACCCAATGGCTTTCTTGTGGTTTCCCTGAGATTTTTCAACCAAACCTCAAAGAGCCTGAACCCGGCACTGAAAACAAACTCTGTGTTATTCCTGCCACTCATAATGAGGACCAGGAAATGCCGCCGCAATTACTTAAACGTTTCACACTAAATCAGTTCAGATAGCGGAACGACAAAGACCACGCACCCTTGCCCACTTCCCCTTTCACCAGGCTCGAAGGACACAAACAAGGGGCCGGTCCTGCCAGCCAATCTTAAATGAGGATGCGTTCCACCCATTTATTGCAACATTAATAATCCTGAGTCTTATCTGGGTTCTGCCATAGGAACCTTGTGCAAAAGAGGCTTCCAAGGCGCAAGACGGAGACAACTTATTCTATTTAGCATCTGCAAAAGGAACGGCCTGTTTGATACAGCAACACATAGGAATAGACTGGTAGGAGATGGAAGCGTACCAGTGCCACCAGCACCAGGACCCATCCCGTCCAAGACATTCTGGATGCTACCCTTCCATGCTGACTCTCATCAAAGGCAGCTGTTCCTTGATCTAGGGTGTTTTTCCACTGTCACTAAAAGTACCCATTAAGTACCCATAAATGGGTACGTAATGGCATTTTTGTACCCATTAATGGGTACTTAATGGGTACTTTTAGTGACAATGGAAAAACACTCCTAGAATGCCCCAAAATGAACTGCTGTTAATCCCTTCTCTGGGCTTATCAAGACCAACGTCCCATAGACTTCAGATGACCCGCAGCACCCAGAAACTGATTTGACTGAATTCCATAGGAACCAGGTCAAGGAAGGGGGGGGGGAATCTATCCTACCAAGTCAATGCTAAGCGCTTGCTGTGGCGTCCGGCCCAAGTGATCCAATCAGCCCGGCGATACGACTTCCAATGCTGAACAAGTTAAGAGTCAGAACCAGATAAGAAACGATGTTGAAATGAAGAGAACAATCCAATTACTTGCAAATGACATACATATAAACTCTCTGCAGAATTTGTCATCTTTAACTATGTGATTTTAATACGGTTGGCAGGAATTCAGTGGAATCCTCAGCATTTAAAACTCTACTGATTTCAAAATGTATTTCTTGGATTGCATCCACGAGGCCCGGAGGCAGAAAATACGGCTGCCAAGAACCAGATGAACTTTCATACGATGACTAACTCGCTGTATTGCATCCTTGAGCCCTTTCTGCGGCAGGGATTCGTTTGGTTTGCCACTCGCATTAAGGACATGCTTAACCCTACAACGATGGTCAGTCCTGAAGGAGTTGGTGCATTTGGATCTGACCTCCTTTCACAAACTCTAAGGACTAGGGACGTGCACGGATGTGGGTTGTTGTTTTTGCATTCGGTTAGTATGGAATCAAATACAAGAAAAATGGCATTTGTTCAAATTGGTCCCCTTAGAATGTAGTGGGATTCCAGTTCGGTACGAATGTTCAGTCCCATATGAATCCCATGCAAAGCTTCCTATGAATGTACTGAAACATCTGATTCGAATTCGAGAGTCAATCTTTGAACGTGCCAATATTTGATTCGAATACGAACGTCCAAATTCGGCCAAATTTGTACGAATTTCAAATGTCATGAATATTCGTGCACATCTCTAATTAGGACCAGTTTCCAGACCGGCTACCAGATTTGATGGTACCAAACTAGCAACATTCTTGCATAGGCAACTCAAGGTGCTTTCATGGAATCAAAGAGTTGGAAGGGACCTCCAGGGTCATCCAGTCCAACCCCTTGCTCAATGCAGGATTCCCTAAACCATCCCAGACGGATGTAGGTCCAGCCTCTGCTTGAAGACCTCCAGCAAAGGAGAACTCACCACCTCCCATGGCAACCTATTCCATTGACTGATCGCCTTCACTTTCCCAGCAACAGTTCACACCCAAACACCAGAAATACAGAAGAAACAATGTAGACAGACCCTACACAGTCCAAAAGACTAGCCCCTGGATACACACACACTCGCCTTGGAAGTGCTTTGAGGTCACTTTCTGAATCAGGAGGGTGACAGAAGGGAGACACGTCCAGCCCTTGCCCTGAGGTTGGACAAGAAGCTCTTGCTGGATCTCTCCCTGCAGTGAAAGTTATTCCACAGTGCCAAGACAATAAATGAAGGAGGTCCAGCATTTAGAGTCCAACCCAGGGGACCGGGGCTACTCTGGACATAAGCCTCTAGTGGCCTTTTGCCAAAATGTTGGAAGGAGCCCTGCTGGATCAGGCCACAGCCCATCCAGTCCAGCACTCCATCCCACCCAGCGGCCCACCAATTGCTTATGGGCGTCTCAAGCGGAGACAAGGGCAAAACCACCTGCTCTCGAATCCCAGCAAGTGGCTTTGGGGGGGGGGGGCAGCTTGGGAGATGCACCCAGGCATCCATTCTAGTAGCCATTCATGCACCTGTGAATCATGGCAGGGTCCTCACCCAGGTGCCCAAAGCATCCCCATGCACTGCCCTTCAGGGCCAGGCTCAAAGGCCTCCCGGCTCAGGCCTTCTCTCCTCTATCCCTGCCCTGCCCTTGCCCTTCTGCAGGGAGAGCTTGCAGGTGCCTGGGGCTGATCAGCACGCGCGTGTGTTGCATGAGGGCCCTGAGGACATCCACATGCTAGTCAATGTTCTGGCTGCCTGCAGGGCAGGCCGACCAAGATGTCCTCTGGGGAGGCTGGAGAAAGAGGAAGACACATCCTGGGGCACCGTGGCCTGCTTGAAGGTTGCCGGGCTACCAAGGGAGGGGCGCTTGGAAGAAGCCACCAGGCTGCTCTTCTGGCTGGTCCCCGAAACTAACGAGGCGCCCGGTTGGGACTTGGATGGGAGGCTACCAGGAAAGACCTCAGGTGGGGGTGCCGGCAGAATCCCAGGCAGTGGCCAGGCAAAGGTGCTTCTCCCGTTGCTAGGGAAGTGGCAGGCTGCCGGAAGCTGCGCGTGCAGGGGATGGATGGATGGATGCCCTCGCAAGGACGACGCCTGAAGCGCGCGGCCAGAGAAGGGGCTAAAAGCCACCCCCCCCAAACCTCCCGTCCACGATCTCGCCCGCCAAGCCAAAGGAAGGGGAGGCCCGAGGAGCAGGGAAGGTCCAGGCCGCCCACCTCGACCCCACCGGCCGGGTAGCCGCCCCTCTCGCCGCCCTTGAGGAGGGCTCGGCCGGCGGCACGCTAGAGAGACGGCAGCCACCCCCAGCAACTGGTTCGCGGCCGGCGGCCGACCGGCGCGGGGAACCGACCCGTCCAGCCCTGTCGTTGCTCGCCGTCCGGCCGTCGAGAGACCCACCTGCTCCCGTGCGGCGCCTGCCGGGGCGAGGGCGGCGAAGGGCGCGGGGCGCGCGGGCGGCGGCGGGGAGGACCCGTCCCCGGGGTCGCGGCGTCGCGGCGCCTCCGGGTCTTCGGGGCGCCGTCGGAGGAGTTCGGCGCGCAGCTCCAAGTAGCAGCCGAGCGTGAGCAGATGCAGCGCCAGCGAGAGCGCCAGGAAGCCGCCCAGCGCCGGCCAGCTGCCCCGCGCAGCCCGCCCCGCGCAGCCTGCGCAGCCCTCGACGGCAGTGGCGGCGCGCTCCCGGCGCCCCGCCCGGCCCCAGCGCGGCCCCGGCGGCTCCAGCGCGACCTCGGCGAACGGCGGCGGCGGCGGCGGGGCCGGGCGGCAGCGGGCCAGGAGCGGCGGCGGCGGCGCCTCCTCTTCCTCCTCCTCCTCGCGATCACAGCCCATGGCGGCGGCGGCGGCGGCGCCGGCCAACCGGCCGGCCCAAGCGCTACTGCTCCCGCCGCGGCATCCCGATTTCCGCGCGCCCGTCCGCGCTGCTCTCGCGCCCGCTCCCGCGCCCGCTCGCCTCCGACCGCGCTCCAAGCTGCTCTCCCCTCCGGGGGCGGCGGCGTCCGAGGCCAAGCGAGGCGGGCAGGAGGCGGGGAGGCCGAGCGGGCGGACGGGGAGGGGAGGAGGCGGAGACCGCAGCCAGGACCGCCCCGTCCGCCCCGCCTCCGGGCCGTGGAGGAGGGGGGGGAGTTTACTTTGGGCGGCCCGGTCTGAAACGCCGCTGCTGGGGCTACTGGGCGATGCGGGGGCGGGGGCGCAGCGGCGGGAGGCGAGGGCGCTCCCCCACGCGCCCCGTCCACGCGCCCCCGGAGCGGCGCGGCGCCGCCCAAAGCAAAGCGGGAGCGACCGAGCTCAGCATCCCACGTGCCGAGCTCCGTCCGTCCGGGCAGCCCTCGGGCGTGCGGCTCCTTACAGCGGTCAGCGAAGCCCTCGGACTGGAAAGGGTTAACCGCCCCCCCCCCCCGCCGGGTCACTGTCCGGTCTGGGATTGCCTGCCGGGCAGGGGGAGAAGGGGCTTCCCGGGAGGTTCCGTGAGGTTTCACGCGTCTTGCGCTCCAGGGCAGAATCCTCTCCCACTCGGAACAAAGAGGCTCGGGTGGCGAGGAGGCCCAGTGGCCGCAGCGCCTCGGGCACAAACGGCAGGACCGGCCCGCGGACAGGGGACAGGCGTAAGAAAGGTCCTGCCCGAGGCTGCTGCCCGGGGAGCGTGGCCCGTTTGCGCGTGGCCCCGTGGCAGGTGCGAACGGAATCCTCCCAGCCCCTCCGCGAGACTTTGGCCCCTCGGGGCCCGTGGAGCTAAAGGGACCCCTCCAGGAAAGCCCACCTCGCCCTGGGGGTGGCTTTGAAAGGGAAAAGGGAACCTTCCGATGAACTTCCGAGGTCCTGGGAAGATTTGACCACATCTCCTGCTAGGGAGGCCGGCTGGTGTGCGCTGGGGCTGTTCCGTGGGTAACCCCCAGTCTGGTCTAGTGGTTAGGGAGCCGGACTCCTATCTGGGAATACCGGGTTCGATTCCACTGCCCCGCATGAAGCCAGCTGGGTGACCTTGGGCTAGTCACAGCTCTCTTCTGAGCTCTCACAGCCCCACTTGCCTCACAGGGTGTGCTGCTGCGGGGAGAAGAACAGAAGGTTTGTCAGCCACTTTGAGTCCCCTTAAATGGTTGAGAAAAGCAGGGTAGAAAATGGGTATAGAGGTAAAAAAAAGTATCCAGAGATTTCATTATTACAGCTGTATAAGGGCCAAAGCATATGGTATATGTTAGATCCGTTGAAAAAGCGTACAATCGATACATGGTATTATGTATCTGAGCAGTTTAAATATGATATGATCAGGCCGAGAAGAATCAGGATTTGGGGAGGGAATGTTAAAACTTTAGTTGAAGATAGTTGGAAAGACTTACCTAGCAATGTTGCTAAACTGGAATTAAATAACAACTTGAAGGAAATAAATAAATTTCTTTATAAGTCTGAGGTAAATGATATTTATGATTTATTTTTATGTATATAATTGGTGTAAGGATTTTTTTTTGTTTTTTGGAAAGTATAGGTTGTTGTATTTTGTTTGTATCTTGTTTTGTTTTGAATGTTTGTATTTGCATATGTATATTTGGAAATAATAATAAAAAACAATAAAAAGGAGGAGGAGCCCTTGGATTAGGCAGTGTGAAAATGGCGTGCACAGCTTGGAAGAAGGAGCGTCAACACTCGCCATTAAAAGGAGAAAGAAAACCAGCAGGTTTGGTCCCCGGTTGGCGCTGCAGCCAGAGGCGGCCCCAGCTGGTCTGTCTTGCTGGGAGTAGAGGGTGCAAAGGGCGAGCAGCTCCAAATGCAGTGCCCCAATGGAAGAGCCGTGGCTCACCTGCATCCCCTTAGCAGCACCCATCCTCCATTCTCCCTCTTCTCAGTTGCCCGAGCAATGGAAGGCAACGGCCTCCGATCTGCTAGGCCCAGGGCTTCTGGCGACTTCCGGCTCCAGCATTTGGAGCCCAGGGCTGCCCCTGTGGTGCTTGTGAGGCTCTTGGAACAGTGCACAGGGGCAGCTGCAGGCTGAGGGGCAGCTTTCTGCAAGGGAAGAAGGTGGTTCTGGCCCGGAGGCCTTGTCCTGGGCATCACGCAGACCCAGCCTGGTCCCTCCTTCCTAAGAGGGTCCACATTGAGCACAACGTCTGTGTTGAGGCAGCACAGCTTTAAACAAGAATGAAATTGGGGGTAAGAAGGTTTCATAAACATGACAATAACTCAGGCTGCTTTCAGCACCTAATTAAAACCCAATTTGGCAGCCACACAGCAGCCTCTGCCAACTCTTCCATTTGAAGACTTTCAGCTCTACCCGGTTCCAAGCCAAGAAACTCCACGTCAACACCTGTTGAGTCATCTGCCTGCGCGCCCGTCACCTGTTGCCACAGGAGTCTCCCAGACCCTTGTGCTGCCTCCACTGGCACCCCTGGCTTCTTGGGTGCCAAAGAGGGCACAGGACAGCCTCCCTCTCTTGTCTTGGTGGGTATCTGCATACGTGGTGGTGTTCTGTCCGCCAGAAGCCGCCAGCCCTTCCGGGTGACGGTGCGTGTTCCGACTTCTCGAGCTCTCGGCTTTAAGATGGTGGTGGGAAGCAAGGAAGCCCCTTGTAAGGCACAGCCCCCTTCTGCTGCCCACTTTGGTGCACCTGCTGCTTTTATGGCCCCATCTTATCCCCCATGGGATCCAGGGCACCTTAGACAGCAGAAAAAGAAAGGTCCTGAAGGCTAATAAATGTTACAGATGCTATAAAGGACCGAAGCAAAAGCGCTAAAGAGTCCAGATGCCCTCGAGCCCCCAGTGGTGGAACTGACTGCGTGGAAAGTCAACTAATGGCCACAAAGGACTCAAAAGAAAAGGGGCTGGATGGTGCCCACGGTTTTCCGGGGGCGTGTATGTGACTCCACAGTCAGCAGAGGGCAGGGCTGCCACCAGCAGGACCTGCCAGACTCCTCCTCCATGGAGTTGTGCTTTGGGCCAACCTGGCGCTCAGGCACAGCACCAGTGGGACCAGTGGCCATGCTGAGAACCTCACTGCCTTGGCATATATCGCGCCTGCTTTTCTCTGATGCCTCTTGCTCTGCATCCCCAGATGCCAAGCTCCAGTGCCCCTCTACCCTCCGGCACCATTTGGACACACCACAACACCTCCTTCTAGAACCTGGGCTAGGAATCATGGGCATGACTACCATGAGTGCTGGGCAACCCTCCTGGGTTCTCATCCCATTGTGCGGCTGTGTGCCAGAAGGCAATGCCCACATGGAGAATAGGACCGCAAGACCAGGGAAGGTGCCGGGAGGGGGAAGCAAGTTGTCATCCTGGGTGGAGCCATTGTGGTGCAGGGGAATTTGACTTGCTGCCCCTTCAAGGGCTGAGTCTTGCAACCCAGCTGCTGAAGACCATTTCTGGGGAAGTGAGAAAGCAAGCATGGGCTGGATGCCAGTTGAGGTACCCACCCAGGTACCCACTTACCCACCCTCCCTTCCAGTGCAGCATTGGTGCTGGCTGGCTTGGCTGAAGCCCCACCCCCTCCCAAGGTGCAGAGTCAGTCCAAAACCAGACAGAATGGAAGAATAAAGACCCATCAAGCTCAGCACACACACCAGCCAGGTACCACCAGGCCTTCCAGCTGTGGTGGTGGTGGTGGCTGGACCTCCATGGCTGCCTGGTTGCCAGTCCACAGGGCTTATTTTGGTGGTCTAGAAGCTTTAGCCAGTGCGACCCTACCCTGTGAAAGCCCCCCAAAGTCTCTTGCATGTTTGATTCCAGCTTCAGCTGAAAGAGCTAGAAAGGGAGGTGGTCTCTGCTTCTCCCTGGACCAGGCCACAACATACTCTGCCTCAGCCTTGGCTCTCTGGCTCTCTGATGCACCCTTGAAGTTAACTGACTTGGTGGACACCAGGGGTGGACCCTTCTCTGACTCTTGGGTCCGCACACCCTTCTTCTGCTGACCCTAGGGTAAGTCACACCGAGAAGGTGCAGGCTCGGTACCCAGATCTCCAAGCTGGTCCAGAATCTTCCAGATGCTTTTGGTTTTGTCTCTTCTTAACACAGGGTTTGTTCAGAGCAGGCCTGTCACTCTCCTTCCCTCTTCCTTCTTCACGCCCTCTCCTTTCTCAAACATGTACACCAGTTTTGACATGCCCATCTGTGACTTGCATTAACACGTGTTCCTGGGTAAAGCAGCCTGGGGGCACCTGTCTAGGAGCTGTTTCTCTTCCCCAAATCCCTCTTGCATATACAGTCTGGATTGAGAAAGCTCCAAGCCTTTTTATCTCTGGCCTGGAAGGCAAGAATTCCGCTGAACTAGTAGTGGGGTGAGCGGGGGAGGAGACGAAACTGATCCTCTTCGCTACAAAGGATCCAGTTTAGGGTTCTGGAAAAGTACGCCAAGGGTACAGCAAGACGCTTCTCATGGCCCACCAGCCTTGGAAGTATGGTGGCCAGTGCCTCTGCTCTGTCCTGCTTTCCCTTGGGGCCGTTCAGCACTTGGCTTTATTCTGGAATATATCCTAGAATAGGGACCTGCTATGGGCATCCTAGTACAGACTATGGAAGGCCCCAAATGAGGTCTGCCATAGTCTGGATTAGCTTGTGGCCAGCAGACTGCTATCCCGAGATATAATCCAGAATGAGGCCAAGTACAGAAAGGGCCCAGGTCTCTTCTAGAGTCAAGTGTCCAGAGGAGGCTGGTAAAGCTGGGAGATGCAACCTCGATGAGAAGAGCTAGGGGAAATCTGTTTGTATTTTTATCCTGCCCTGTACCCAAAGGTCTCGGGGCATGTTGCAACATTAAAAACTAGTGAACATATAAAATCAGCATATTCAAACCATAACAGTACCTGGATGTGGGAAGGAAAAGCTGTACCCTTATTTAGCCAAAGGCCAGGGCAAGGAGGTATGTCTTCATAGCTTGTCTGAACACAAAGAAGAAGAAGGAGGAGGAGAAGGAGAAGAAGGAGGAGGAGAAGGAGAAGGAGAAGGAGAAGAAGGAGGAGGAGAAGGAGAAGGAGGAGGAGGAGGAGGAGAAGGAGAAGGAGGAGGAGGAGGAGAAGGAGAAGAAGGAGGAGGAGAAGAAGGAGGAGGAGGAGGAGAAGGAGAAGGAGAAAAAGGAGAAGGAGAAGGAGAAGGAGAAAAAGGAGAAGGAGGAGGAGGAGGAGAAGAAGGAGGAGGAGAAGGAGAAGGAGGAGGAGGAGGAGAAGGAGAAGAAGGAGGAGGAGAAGAAGGAGGAGGAGGAGGAGAAGGAGAAGGAGAAAAAGGAGAAGGAGAAGGAGAAGGAGAAAAAGGAGGAGGAGGAGGAGGAGAAGAAGGAGGAGGAGAAGGAGAAGGAGAAGAAGGAGGAGAAGAAGGAGAAGGAGAAGGAGGAGGAGAAGGAGAAGGAGGAGGAGGAGGAGGAGAAGGAGAAGAAGGAGGAGGAGAAGGAGAAGGAGGAGGAGAAGAAGGAGGAGAAGGAGAAGGAGGAGGAGGAGGAGGAGGAGGAGGAGGAGAAGGAGGAGGAGGAGAAGGAGGAGGAGAAGGAGAAGGAGAAGGAGAAGAAGGAGGAGGAGAAGAAGGAGAAGGAGAAGAAGGAGAAGGAGAAGGAGAAGAAGGAGAAGGAGAAGAACGAGGAGGAGAAGGAGAAGGAGAAAAAGGAGAAGGAGGAGGAGAAGGAGGAGGAAAAGAAGGAGGAGGAGGAGAAGGAGGAGGAGAAGAAGGAGGAGGAGAAGGAGAAGGAGAAGAAGGAGAAGAAGGAGAAGGAGAAGAAGAAGGAGAAGGAGAAGGAGAAGAAGGAGAAGAACGAGGAGGAGAAGGAGAAGGAGAAGAAGGAGGAGGAGAGGGAGAAGGAGGAGGAGGAGAAGGAGGAAAAGAAGGAGAAGAAGGAGGAGGAGGAGGAGAAGTTGGCTTTTCTACCTCTCTTTTCTCACCCATTTAAGGGAACTCAAAGTGGCTGACAAACCTTCTGTTCCTCTCCCCACAACAGAGCACCTTATGAGGCAGGTGGGGCTGTGAGAACTCAGAAGAGACCTGTGGCTCGCCCAAGGTCACCCAGCTGGCTTTATGGAGGATAGCAGAATCAAATCCGGTATTTCCAGATAAGAGTCTGGCTTCCTATCCACTAGACCAAATTGGTGCACCTCAGGAGGGAGACTGTTCCCAGTCTGGGAGCCATCACTGAAAAGGCTTTATTCCAGGTGCCCACCCTTTTTGCTGCTAAGGGTGGTGGGACAAGCAGGAGGGCCTCCCCTCTAGATCTTAGGGCACGGGCGGGTTGATATGGAAGAAGGCATTCCTTTAGATATTTGGGGCCCAAGTCATTTAGGACCTTATAAGTCAAAGTTAACACCTTGAATTGAGCTCAGTATCTCCATCTTCAGAGGCCACAATGGAGCATATTTTGTTCTTTCTGGACTTGGGAAGAAGGTTCAAGCCACTGCACTGAAATTCCAAGCAGCAGTCTTTCTGCTGGCCCACCCCACCCTTCTTCATAAGAGGTGTGGATGCAGAGGAAAGATGGGCTCTTCCCAGGGATGCTGGGCCAGCAAGGGAAGGGGAGGTGGCATCTGAAGGCTTCCCTGAACTATGGTCCTAAGAGGAGGCACAAACTGGTGGCTTAGAAGGAGGGGATCAGGCAGCGTTGGGATGGCTGGAGACTAGAACTTGTAGAACTGCACTGGGGGGAGGTGTGGTTGGACACAGGAGAAGGAGAGTACTAGATCCCTTCATGGACCCAAGGCTGTGCTAGCGCGCAGCTAAAGGAGACCATCTGGGGATGTTTTGAGGTGGGGCTGTTCCCAGGCTAGTCTTGCCCCTCCCCCTGGCCACGACCATCTTAGGCCAGAGAAGGTGGATTAGAGGAGAAAGGAGAAGGCAAGGTCCATGTGCTACTGCTTCTCTTGCTATAGGTGGATGCCGCTGGAGTTGGTCTCCTCAGCCCTTCCAGGAGGGCCAGCTAACAGCGTGGCCACGTCTCGACTTGTGCTCTTAGGTTCAGTTGGACTCTGAATCTGGCTTCCCTTTGGGACCAAATGGAGGGACCCTAAAATGCTTCCTCATACCTCAGGGAAGCTCTTGCAGGGTCCTTCCTACTCTCCAGGGCTTCAGATTGTGAGAGGAGCTGAGAGGTCAGGGAAACCTGCCCAGGGCTGGGTGTGCCCACATGGTTGGGGGCTCCTGCCAAGTTGCTCTGCCCCTGAAGTGCCTGACCGTCCCCCCAGGGCCACAGAGTAGGGATGTGCACTAATGTATTTTTGGCATTCAAATCCGAGTAGATTCGAATGTCATAAAATCCAATTCGAATCCGGATTATTCAAATCCGTACTTTTGAATGTTACATTCTTATGTAAAAATATGAATCTCGACAACATTCATTTTTGTTATACGTATCTGTATGAATTCCATAAAAATCCTTATGCATCCCGTATTATTCTGTATGCATCCGATTTTAATCCCGCATTTTAAGCGCAAGATACGTATAATTTTCCCGCAGATTCGTATACGATGGATAAGAATCTACACATTTAAATTATATGAATATCTGTATCGGATTTTTGAAAATCCGATTTGAGTTTGAATGTCAACATTTCTGAATATCTGCGCACATTCCTACCACAGAGAGCCTGCAGCTGCCACTGCTGGACAGACATTGAAGCTCCTTGGAGGGAGAAGGGAGTTCTCTGGAGAAGACGGCCAGAGTGGACAGTGGGCAACAAGTCCTGTCCGGCCGAAGATGGATGTCCTACGTGAGCTTCTGCTCAGAGAAGGGGCCAGGAGTGTCTTGGATAAGCTGTGTGCGCACTCAGCCGCCTGCCGCCTGCTGATCCAGTGGAAGCTCTGGTTGTTTCTGCCAATTCCATTGGCATTTGGATGGATTTCCTGGACGGAAGCACAGCTGACGGGACTTGTTGGAATGCTCCCTCATGCTGCTGCTTCCGACAGCCAAGCCTGGACACCAGCCTGGGCTTAGCGAGAGGCAAGAATCCCACATGTACAGAGGGTCCTGGATGGCAGCAGAAAGGGGAAACCAAAGGGGGACAAGGATGAGAAAAGGAGGGATGAATGCTGGCTGCTGGGGCCCAGGCGGCCTCTGACGTGAACTGGCTTCCTCTCCCTGCAGTTGGCTGGCACCTTAGAAAGCGCATTCCTGTTTACTTCATTGAAACTGATGTTCAAGTCTCTGTGTTCAGACTTGCTCCGCAGTCCCCTAATCCAAAGCAGATTTCTTGGAAGTTGCACTGAAAACAATCTGGGAAAACAATTACGTATCTCCAAGTGAACATTTTCACCAGTTATTAAAAATGCATTTTTTTTCTTTCTGAAAGCCAAGGGCAGGGTCTTTTGATCTTTGCCATGAGCCAGTTTGGTCTAGTGGTTAGAGAGCTGGATTCTTATTTGGGAATACCAGGTTTAATTCCACACTCCTCCATGAAGCCAGCTGGGTGACCTTGGGCTAGTCAAGCTCTCTTCTGAGCTCTGGCAGCCCCACCTACCTTACAGGGTGTCTGTCGTGGGGAGAAGAACAGAAGGTTTGTCAGCCACTTTGAGTCCCCTTAAATGGGTGAGGAAAGCAGAATAGAAAAGCCAACTACTCTTCTTCCAAGTCAGAGTAGAGCTTGGCTTCCATTTGGTTCAAACGACGCATTTTGTGTGAGAAACATACATGAAGTAATAAATCAAAAGAAGCCACAGAACTAAATCCCTCATAGGAAAACGTGTGACTGTCTATTTACTATTTCAAAGGGACTTTTTGCACAGTTTCTCATGGAAGTAAAGATCAGGGACAGTGACCAGCATTTTCACCATCCAAAACCTAACCAGCACTTACCTTGTAGCTATCTCAGTGTGGATGCTCTTGTCTGGGAGTGTCTGCCTCATCACAGCAACATTTGGGTGTTGTGGTGCACGACCGCGCAGCTGTAGTTTCCCCAATCCTACGCAGCCTTTGCACGGAAGTACAACCCTTACTAATGGATAAGAGGAGATAGGGAGAGTGGCCCTCAAAGAACGATTCCATCCCCCCAAAAGACCACTTCTCTGTTCCCACTTTGCAAAATAAACGGATTAAGCCTCTGAACTGAACAGAGCGCTCATGTAATCCACACACAGTTTAGTTCACTTTTGGGAACTTTAGTCCACAAAAGGTACAGAATCTTTAAAAATTGTTGTGATGTTGAAGATTCTGCTCTCTAAACTCAGTTTACATGTCAGAGAAAGCCTAATGAGTGAGCACTGAGCTTCAGCAAAGTTATTTTCAACAGGTGTCTTCTGTGTAACTTCACAGAAGCCCATTCCCCATCTTTTTAGAGGAGCAGCAGGACCTCCTAGTGGTTGATGGTGAGAATTACAACGGGGTGAGGAAATTTTCAATCAGGGAGCAAAGTCTTGAGAAACTAGATGAGCGCAAAAGCAATGGTGCACCAGTTGTGAAGTGAACCACTAACAGAAGAAGAAGAATTGGTTTTTCTACCCTCCTTTTCTCACCCATTAAAGAGGACTCAAAGCGACAGACAAACCTTCTGTTCTTCCCCACAGAGACTCTGTGAGGGTTAGATGAGAGCTCAGAAGAGAGCTGTGACTAGCCCAAGGCCACCTGGCTGGCTTCGTGGAGGAGTGCAGAATCAAACCCAGTATTCCCAGATAAGAGTCCCGCTCCTTAACCACTAGACCAAACTGGCTAATTGTTAAATGCTGCCTGAGTTTTAAACGGTTTGGGAGTCCTGGAGTGGAGATGCTCAAACCATGCCACCACTCTGCCTCCCTGGCACAAAGGTCCATTGTGTGGTTTGAATTTAGGAAAAGAAGCCACCTTCAAAACAGCCCCCTTGTTTTTGGGCAAGGGTGGTAAGGGTTGAGGAAAACTGCACATTTGCCCTGCCAGCTGGGAATCCTCAGCAATGGTCACTCGTTGGAAGATGCTGCCCTTTCTTCCTTCTCAGCCGTTGCTGCCTTCGTCTTTATTGTGGGAGGGAGTAGAAAGTGAAAGGAAGCTGGGCATGGCTTCTAGGGATGTGCATGGATATTCAAAATATTCATTATTCAGACAAATTTTGGACAAATTTGGACCTTCATATATGAATCAAATGTCTAGACATTCATTTTTTTGGCATTCGTATGAGTACAAATATTTTGAGTTATTCATATGAATAATTTGGGAATTTGTATCTGTATGGGTACATAGGCATCACATACGTATCCATATGCATCTTGTTCGTATCCATATGCATCCATACAGATACATACAGGATGAAATCAGGATGCATACAGGATGAAAACGGCATGCGTACAGGATTTGTGTCATTGGATACATATTGAATATCCATACAAATAGATATGAATGTATTCATATTGGTTTGAATATCCAAGCATTCATTTTTCTTTATCGGTATGAATTTGGATATTTGGATATTCGATTGGAATTGAATTGAATGTCGAAAATTGCATTTGGGCACGCCCCTAACACCTACCCTTGGGCCTTGGACCTGACCCACAAGCATCAGGGTGTCCTAGGGCTTCATCCCGTCCATGGCACGAGTGAAATGCTTTTACTCTGCCCCCTCTTTCCATTGCTGAAGCCAGTTGTGAAGAGCTTGGCTGGTACCCTTCCCAACGTAATTCCAAGTGCAAGGAAACCAGGATGGATTTCAGCAGTGACTTCCTTCCAGCTGGCCTCCTTCCACTCTGCTCCATCAGCACCAACAACATCCCTGCGCCCTGCCTGGTCTTGACTGGGTTCTTCTCTTGCACTTGACTAATAAGCTCCTTGAAAAGCAAGGCAATTAAGGCTCCAGTCAGACTGGGTGTAATTCCTTCTATCATCCTTCCTAATTAATTAGCAACTCAGGATTTTGCAACGGTGCCCATATGTTCCTCTAGGTGTAATGAGGGAAAACATAAACATCATGTCAAACTGAACATCGCTAAAGGCTGACCCCTCCTGAAGGGAATCTCCAGCGCAGGTCACAAATGGCTTTAGATAGTTTTCAACCAATCTTCCCAGTTGAAGACAGTAGTTTATTCTACCTTCCCCTTCAACAGCATCATTTTTTCCCCTTGCTCCTCATTCCGGTTCTGGAGAATTTGCTGAAAGTAAACTGGTGTTTTCTTGTTTCTCAGAATGGGAAAAAACAACAACAGTATCTGTTGTGGATCTCTCCCTCTCCTGCTCCCTTTCCAGCCTGTTGTTTCCCAAGATTCATTGAGGGATGGGAAGGTTAGCAAGACCCCGGTTTCATGTCTAGAGGAAGGTCTACTTTTAAAAAGATAAACATCTTACGTTTTAAAGCCCTGTAGCAAGTAGCAGACAGGCAGCCTAACACTTGGGAATCACAAGGCGCAAGGCAAAACCTCCAGTATTTGCCAGATTATTCTTTTAATCTGTTGTTTTAAAACGTGTAACCCGCCCTGAGACCTACGGATATAGGGCGGGACATAAACAAACAAACAAACAAGATGAAAACGCACCTGGACTCTGCTGCCTTGAAAGAAAGTGAAACTACACAGGAAAGTTTCCTCTGGGTTACTTTCATGTGTTTTTTTTTTAAATCAGCAGGCAAAACAGGATGAACAAACAAAGAAACAAATGCAAACAAACCTCACATTACAGCTCCTAAGAGGTCTTTGCATTGGGTTCCAATTCGGTCTAGAATTCACTTTAAAGTACCATATTAGTATTGGCCTTCAAGGCCATTAGATGGCAAACTCCAAGCTTCCTAGCATTGAAACTCTCTTGGTATACCCCAGCCAGGAACTTAAAACGATCAGCAGATAAAGCACTCTTAGGCCCTGTCCCCATGCAATTGAAAGTCTGCTGGAACTCTTCTTTTGCCTCTGAGCGGCCCCATTCCAGGCTTTACAAGGCGCTTAGGGAGCTTAGGAAAGGGAGACACCCGCGATAAAATACGTGCACTTTAAAGAAGAGTTCCAGCGCTCTTTCAGCGATTCATGGGTTTTGCTCGCTATATCTGCCTTGAGGACGCTCCGTGGCAAAAGGGGCGTGGATTGCTTGCCTGCACACACAGCCAAAAAGCATTCACACATCTGAGACATGCAGCAGGTTCGCTTCCTTTCCTTTGTAAAAAGAGCCAGAATTGCTCAGAATTGCAACATTGTTATCAGTGATCTGTGAAAGCCTTAAAAGAGAATGAGCGAAGGATCGCGCTGCCGATGGCTGCAGCCGCTGACTTTGCAGGGGCAGAAAGCCTTTTCTAACAGAGAACTGAGTGAAAGTAAGTGCTGAAAGTGAATGAATGAGCGATCATCTGCCTTTGCTAGGGGCGGGAAGCCGTTTCAGGAGACGGAGATCTGGCTATTTTTCCTTTTAACAAGAGAGGGGGCGGGGGGGGAAGATGCGGGGAAAGGAAACAGGCTTCCTTGGGGACGGAAAGTCCGTTTAGATCGTGGTTACCATGGGGACGCTTATTCTGGAAGTGGAGGGGACTTTTAAAGTCAGCTATAACAGAGTGACAGCAGAGGAAGCCGAGAGGGGCTAATAAGTCTTTTGGGGACAGGGCCCTAGTAACACCTCAAACACACATCGCAACCTCCAAGCTACAAGGTTTTCAAGACCTGGTCCTACACCTCTGGAACAATCTTCCACAAGTTCTTTGGTTAGAGAAGCATCTGGTTAAATTTTGAAAGGGTCTGAAGACCTTTCTTTTTAACACTTGAATGAGTTTAACTTTATCCTAATAGTTATCATTCATCTTTGACTAGCAAATGATGTTCAGAAATCTCTTGTTTGTTTTTATCTTTATTTTTAGATCGGTTTTAGTACTGTGTGAACTATGTAGCGTGACCTGCATTGGTTTGTTACTATTAACTGTAATTTTGTATTTTGTAGTTTTTGGATTGTAATTCTGTACCGCCCTTTGGTGGAAGGGGCGATATAAATAAACATTATTATTATTGACATAACACAGCAGTAACACACAGCAAACCAGATACTTATGCTGGTTTTGGTCATTGTTTTCACTAGTTAGGCCCTTCCCAAGTGCCTAGGACTGAGTGATGTATCGGCAGATGATACGAGCAGATCCCAGCAAAGGGGCAGATGGATATTTTGTCGATGCCAATGCTTTTCAAGTGCCCACTAAGATCTTTTGGCACTGCCCCCAGTGTGCTGAGAACCACTGGGACTACCTTTGCTGGGTTATGCCAGAGTTGCTGAAGTTTTTCTCTCTTCTCTGTGTCCTGGAGGCACATGGGAATGAGCACATTAGCAACAACCCCCTTAAGGTATGGAGGAGCCAGCCGTGGCGGTGGCTAGAATGTGGCCATTTCCTGCTTTTCCTGTTGGAGAAGCCTAATAGATGTAAAATGGCACAAGGCAGGAATGGAAATTGGGAGAAGGAAGCCTGCGGAAAGCTAACTAGTTGAAAAGCAGTTTACATTCCCAGAAATAGCACGCTGCCATGGAGAACCATCCTTTGTCTTCTGCGCCTTTAAACTCTACAACATCACAGTCACTGCCGGCCTGTTTTGCTGCTCTCTCCACCTCTGATTGTCTTCTTTTCAAATGCACTTTTTTTCCTCACAGATTTCCCTCCCCCTTTTTTTGGTGTGTGTGTGAGAGAGGGTTTCCCTTCCCCCTAAGTAAGGAGATATTAAGAACATTGGCTCAGCTTTTATCTTGCTCCTGATTCTCTGCTGGGTCTTTTCCTGCTTGATCTTTTCTTTAAGTGCTCCCCTGAATGTGTTTTTTGCAGGAGACAAGACTCACTAGCCTCCTTCCCTTTCTCTCTCTCTTTCCCTGGAGGAACAAGGAGCGTCTGAAAAATAATTCAAGCACTTCTCTTTCTGGGAAAAGTTTGCTGGGAGGGGGTATGTCATCCCATTTCTACACTTTGTGGTGCAACCCTAGTACAGGGCAGGCCAGAAGCTGTGTGCAAACGCAGCCTTGGAAACCACCATCACCCCGGTAAGACCTGCTGTTTTCCTTCAGTGATGCTCCCCAGATCCCATTAAGAGCATTCAGGTGGCCTAAAGTGGGTTCCTTCGGCCTTCAGAAGGTCCGGTATGCTGCAGACCTGAGGCCTTTTTGCACTACAGCCAAATGGCTGTAGTGCATGAAGGCTCAGACATACACGGAAGGATCCCTCATTCACACTTGGCCAGTAAGGGACACGTTCCCATGCGTCCCTTATCAGCCAAGGTGCGAATGGGGCATCTGTCCCCATGTGTCCCAGCCCAAATGAACCATGAATGAAATCACGCCAAATCCTCTGGGGTTTGGACTTGCGTGAAAAATTTTGAAAATTTAGAATGGAGGAGTATAAAGATCAGAGGATCTTCAGTCTATGGAATTTGCTGCCAGAAGAGGTGGTAACACTACCAGCCTAGAAGGCTTTAAGGAAGGGTTGAAATGTTCTGCATGCTACGCCAATAAGGCACACCTAGGTGGCTGTTGCAATTCTCTTCACTGCCAGCAGTAAGGGCTACCGGGAGATATTTCTCAAAGCTCATCTCTTGCATCCCAGATGACTTTAAGGAAAGGTTGGACAAATTTATGGATGACAGATATACCAATGGCTACTAGAATGGGTGCCTAAGTACATCTTCCAGGCTAGGGAGACAAGCAGGATGCTTCTAAGGCCATTTGCTGGAATTCAAGAGCAGGAGAAGGTTTGTCCTTGTCTCTGCTTGAGATGCCCATAGGCAATTGGTGGCCCATTGTGTGAGACAATTTGCTGGACTAGATGGGCTGTGGCCTGATCCAGCAGGACTCCTCTGAGCTTCCTATGGACTAGTTGGGTTGTGGACTGATCCAGCAGGGCTCCTCCTATTGTTCCTACCATGTGGCGGTGATGGTGGCAAAAAAGAACTTTCCCTCTACCACCACTGAGTCCTCAAGTAGCAGTCCAGCAGAGCTCCTCAGAGTAGTAAATGACCTTATAAAATCAAGCTCAAGGAAGCATGAGCCAGGGTCAAGCGATATCTACTGTGACAAATTTGCCAAGTGCTTTGAGGACAAAGTTGCTCAGATTCGTAAGGGATTAGATGTCACAACTGGACATAGTCCAAATGAGATGTCTGGAGAACTGCCTGGTCCATTTTCTTTGGATCAGTTTCAATTGTTGTGGTCTGAGGATGCGGTCAAGCTGCTTGTGGGGGTACGGCCAACAGCATGCTCTCTGGATCCCTGCCCCTTATGGCTGATAAATACTAGCCAGCAAGGTATGGCCGGGTGGCTCCAGGAGGTAGTGAATGCCTCTCTGAGGGATGGGGTAGTTCCACTGGCCCTGAAACAGGCTGTGGTGCCCCTCCTGAAAAGGGCCTCCTTAGACCCAGAAGATTTCAATAACTCTCACCCGGTGGCTAACATACCTTTTTAAGGTAAGTTTCTGGAGAGGGCTGTCACTGTTCACCTGCAGGCATGCTTGGAAGAAGCTGATTATCTAGACCCATTTCAATCTTTTTCAATCTTTCTTCAGGTCCGATTATGGCACAGAAACGGCCTTGGTTGCCCTGGTTGATGACCTCCTCCAGGAGAAAGACAGGGGGAATGCTAGCCTGTTGGTTCCCCTGGACCTCTCAGCAGCTTTTGATACCATTGACCACAGTATCCTTTTGGAGAGACTACAGAGTTTAGGAGTGGGAGGCAATGCTTGACATTGGTCCCACTCCTATCTCCAGAGTAGATCCCAAATAGGGGCTGTGGAAGACACTGATTCAACACCCTGGGAACTCACTTGTGGGGTTCTCGAGGGGTCCATCTTATCTCCCATGCTATTTAACATCTATATGAAGCCACTGGGAGAGGTCATCAGGAGATTTGGAGTGAGGTGTCAACAGTATGCAGATGATACCCAGCTCTATCTCTCTGTGCCATCTGAATCAGGAGAGGCAGTTGAAATGCTTGACTGGAGAAGGTAATGGGCTGGATGGGCCAATAAACTGAAGCTGAATCCAGACAAATCAGAGGTGTTGTGTGTCACAGGGTCTTGGGTCCGTGTAGCTGGGAGATACCATGTCCTTGACGGGGTTGCAATGCCCTGGAAGGGACAGATGCGTGACTTGAGGGTACTCCTGGACTCTGCGATAACACTTGAAGGTGGAGGCTGTGGCCAGGAGCACCTACTCCCAACTATGACTGGTGTGTCAACTGAAGCCATTTCTGGATAGAGACAACTTGGTCACATTCATGCATGCTCTGGTAACCTCTAGACTGGACTACTGTAATGCACTCTACATGGGGTTGCCCTTGAAGACAGTCTGGAAGTTGCAGCTAGTGCAAAATGCAGCCACTAGAGTGCTGACCGGAACAGCTAGCTGGATGCATATCACACCGGTTTTAAAAGGGTTGCATTGGCTGCCAATTTACTACTGAGCCCAATTCAAGGTGTTGACTCTGACTTAAAAGCCCCTAAATGACTTGCTCCCCAAATATCTACAGGAATGCCTTCTCCCATACTGAACTGCCCGTGCCTTAAGTGGTGAGGCCCTCCTGGTTGTCCCAGGAGGTGGGTGGGCACCTGGGAGAGGGCCTTTTCAGTGATGGCCCCCAAACTATGGAATAGTCTCCCCCTTGAGGTATATATTTTGTAAGGCGGTGAAGATGCACCTCTTTGCCCAGGCCTTTGGCTGAGGTGATTATATTTCCCCTACCATTTTAAACATGGAGTGTATCATTTTAGATCTGTTGAATTTTAAAGTGCTTTTAATGTATATTCTGTACTCTGTTTTTAGTCTGTTGTTTTAACGGTTGTGGTACCTTCAGGTATGGGGCAGGACAGAAATGTAAATAATAAATTAATAAAATTAATAAGGAAGGAATGTTTGAAAACAGATGTTTTCAATCTGTTGTTTTAAAGGTTGTTACCTCCCAGAGACCTTCAGGTATGGGGCGGGATAGAAATGCAAATAATAAATAAATAAATATGGATTAGATGGGCTGTGGCCTGATCCAGCAGGGCTCTTCTTAGGTTCAATGGAAAGGCCTCTGCATCATTTGAGATTGCATCGGAGCAGTCCCACCTGAATTCCTTTTGCACCAGCAACAGCGGACCTCCACTTTATATCAACAGGAAAGGTGGTTTAAGTTTTATCAGGTGCGCCAGCCAGCAAAGGGAGAGACGGACCTTGCTGTAAGTGTCCAAGGGAAGGCAAGTGTCTGTTTGCCTACCTGGGCCAGCATGCCACGCAAAGGGCCAGCCCAAGCCCAGTGTTACAGTCAGCCAGGCTGCTCTTAGAAGACATGGGAGGACACTCTCTCCCTCCTAGGGGCTCTGAGCTGCCATTCACCCCTTTTGAATCTGTCTGCAGTATTAACCTCCAAATTCTTTCCAGTCTGGACTGCAGAAAGAAACATCAACAGAAATGAAAACACCACAGAGGGGAAGGTGCTTGGCTGTATTCCAGCCCCTCATCTGCCAAGGGAAACTACCAGACAGCCAGAAGTAAAACAATTTGTTCGAGAGAAAGTATGTCAGGAGCAACTCGGCAGAAGTTGCCCCACAGCCAGACATTAAAGCGATAAAGATCAGGTGCCAGTCACCTGGAGAAGCTGCCAGGCTGAAGAACATTGCCAAGACGGGCACACGGAGATGGCGTGAGTGCGCGTGCGCATGCGCTCATGCCTACCTACAAGGTTGGCAGTCTGTCATCAAGCAGAAATCGCTGCAGGGTGAGGCTTTGGGGGCTTCTGCTTGGCAAATCTAGCTGTGTTCTTCCTCCTGAGCCACCGGCTGGAATGTATCCGGGTCTTTTAGAGACGTTTACAAATCCCGGTCAGGAGAGAGAAGTGGAACCGTGAATGCATCAATTTGCTGATGTGACTCCCAGGCTAGGTGGCTTCTCCATAGGCAAAGTCCCAAACAAGCCAGGTTAGTCTAGCAGTGGTTAGGGAGCCGGACTCTTATCTGGGAACACCGGGTTCGATTCCCCCCCCCCATGAAGCCAGCGGGGTGACCTTGGGCTAGTCACAGCTCTCTTCTGAGCTTCACAGCCCCACCTACCTCACAGGTTGTGGGGAGAAGAACAGAAGGTTTGTCAGCTGCTTTGAGTCCCCTTAAATGGGTGAGAAAATCAGGGTAAAAAAGCCAGCTCTTCTTTTTCTTCTTCCTCCAGTCTGGCAGGAAGGCTCCGTGCTGCCCACCACTTGCATGTGAGAAGTCACACTTGGCCCTGCTCATAAGTCTTCCAGCAGCTGGCCTTCAGACGACCATGCCTCGTGCTCCTGTCTCTCTGAAGAGGTTCTGTGGCTTGCCTGCCTGGGGGTGAAGGCATGGTGGAAGTGGTGGGCCTGGAAGAAGCTGAGAATGGGGAGGCAATGAAGGACATGTCTCCAGCCCAGTCTCCACAGGGCATTTGAAATTCGATCGAATTCGATTGATTGTGAACACTCAAATTCAAATGGAATGTCTTCACATCTGAATTTAAACATTAGAACGAATTTTGCATGTTCCAAAACATTTGTTTGAATGATCTGAATAATCCAAATGTAGATACAGTACATATCTGTAGGGATATCATATGTATCTGTACGCATTTGTGATTATAATATGGAACAAAAATGGGATGCATATGGGATAAAACAGGATGCATACGAAATGTGTACAGCAACTTATGACACATATGAATGTTGTAGACATTTGTATCTTCAAATTCGTATCTAACATTCGAACTAATTGATCCAAATGTATTGGATTTGAATCGGTTTTTGTTGCATTCGGATTTTAAACATTCAAATCAAATAGAATATTTTCACATTCGATTCAACTCAAAGTTGAATGCAAAAATAACAATAACCGTGCACAGCCCTGTGCCTGCAGGGTCATTCACACTGGCCTGCCTCTACCTTCTCCTCCTGCAAAGGGCATGGAGGTTCTTGCAGAGTGTCTCTGAGGCAGTTCCTTGTGCCACGAACCGGATCTTTGTTGTCATGCAGCCCAGTGCATTTGTGTGGACCTGCTGCAGAGAAGCATGGAAACAGTGCTGTGAACCGTGGCCTCAGCCAGGAGAGAAACTGACATGCTCCTTGCTGAGGCTACCTGGGACTTTGGTGCAGGTGGCTTCCTAAGGAGACACAGACTAAGAGAATGGAGCCTGATTCCAATCCACCAACTTTAGTATCGAGAAGTATTTGGACCATAGGGACTCAGCGCCCAGCCATTCTGACCCTTGGACATTCTGGCTGGGGTATTGGAGTTGTGCAAAACCCAAGGTGCTGGCCATACCCCACCCAAAGGACGCTCTAAGGCCTCACCCATGGCAAGAAAGAGGTGGGTCTGTCCTTTCTGCTCTGAGGCTCCAGGGACTCTGGAGCCCAAATAAGGCACCCGGATGTTTATCATCAATTCTTCACATTTTATTTCTTTACTGGGCTAAACAAGGAGCAGAGAAAAACCCTGATCCAAAATACAACAGAACTGAAAGCATTACAGGTACGGAGACTATGGAAACACAGAGAATATTAGGATAATAGTTTTAATACAACTGAACTCTAGCGTGGTTTTTGTTTTTGTTTTCTCTATTTGTTTTGAAACCATCTTGGAAAATAAATGTAATAGGAACTAGTGCAAAAAAGTTCTAAACATGAAGCACAGTGTATAAAATGGCATAAGAAAACTGCCTCCCCCAGAGGATAGAGTCTCTTTCTTATGATGGGGATTGAGAGCCGAGGGAAGGAGAATGAGGTGGGATTGGGGGTGTCATAGAAACCAGACTGGAAAAAGTTGGCCTCTGAATCACGCTTGGGTTTGGGATCCCACCTGGAAGTCGTCTGGAAGGATCCGCCTCATCCGTACCAATCCTGCTCCAGCATATGAGAAGGGTTTGCCGCTGCCACCCGCCTTTTCTGAGTCCCCTCTGATGCAACCTCATCCTCCTGCCCCAACCCTCCAACAGACGCTGGCCAGATCCCCCTGCCCTGGGCCACAAAGGAGAAATCTGGGCTGGCGAAAGAGGAAGGACAGTCAGCATAGCCATTTCCCCACCACACAAAGCCCTTGGAGTGTTTGCACACGAAGTGATCTAATATTATCAACAAAAGCGGAGCAGGACATTGAAAATACATTCCTCTACCCTTTTGAACGACTCGGTAAGCATCCCCGTTTGTTGATCCCCCTTCCCTTCCTTATCAACCTGTTGGGTTCTCCACTGGCACAGGAAACCGGGCATGGAATTTCCTGGAGTATGGAAGAAGGAAAACGCTGCCTGCTTAGGCCTAGAGCCACTGGGCTGGATGTTTTTGGGGAAAGGGCCCTTGGTGCCTGGCTGAAAGCCAACCTGCCACACCTCTGGGACAGGTGCAGGCTGCTCATTGCTGAGCATAAACAGAAGCATCCTTTGAATGGGGCTGTGGGCTGATGCCAAAAGGACCCTTGCGCCGGGTGGACATTCTCCTCTTGTCCTCATCCCAAGTGGACCCGGATGGGACCGCGCAGCAGCACAAGCCAAGATCTTTGGGTGCAAGGGGTGGCGAGGGGAAACTTCAGCCACCTGGCCTCCTGACTCGGCTGCCTGATCCATGGGCTTCTCTAAATGCAGCAGAACTTGGGATGAGACAAAGGGTTTGTGTCAATTAGGGTGGTAGGAACAGGTTGGGACCCCCGTTCCCTTGGGCAGGAAGCATCTCACCAGCTAACCAATGTGGTTTGTTCCTCTCGTCTGGAAATACACAGAAGCTACACAGAACCCATGCCTCTTCCCATAAAACACAAGGGCCCAGGATCTGTTGGCTTTCACTGCTCTTCCTTGCTGACCATTGCCTGTGCTGCTCAAAAGCATCAGGAATGGATTGGCTGCTCGCTCACGATAGGACAGCAACTTGTGCAGGGCAGCCCAGAGCAGCCCCTGCTCAGGAAGGAAAGAGAGGAGGCTACCCATAAAGGAAGAACTGACACTACTCTGACCACATAAATGCACTTTAAGGGTCTCTCTGGAAATGAGAGGTGCGGCCTTTCCCTCACGTCATGCGTCCACATTCTGAGAAAGGCCTTCCTGAGGGGCAAAGGGGCTATGTATCGGCATCAGCGGCTCCTGCACAGGGGCTGTGCAGACATCCCTCCCTTCTAAGTTAGGTCTTGCTTGCATGCACCTGTGGCGCCAGCAATTCTTGAAAAGTGCCCCTGGGCTCCACCCGTAGGCAACCTGCCAGTGCAGCCAGTCAGAAGACAACATTTGCCTGACCTGAAGGGGCCAGAAAGTGCAACAGCGCCAAGCTCAAAATGCAATTTGGATTGCTCAGGAGTGGGGCTCCAGGTGGCACCTAACCCCTCCGTCCTGTTCTGCTGGCCAGGATGCAGGCAGAGCTGCTGAGACACCAGCACCCAGGAGCTATGGACAGGCATGCAAACAATTCATTCACAGGAGTACAGAACCATCAGAGGGCAACAACCCCTCATGCCAGGAAGGAAGCAGCTGGGGGGAATCATTTCTCCAAAAGTTCTGACCTTCCTGTTTCACAGGGGAAGCAAACAAGCAAAATTCATCTCACCGCTCCATTGACCTGCAACCGTACCTCCACCTGAACCAGCTTGGGTAGATCCTAAGGCCCTGTCGCCTGAAGAGCTTCATGGATCAGATCCTGAATGAACATTTACTGTGTCCATCTATGCTTCAAAAAATGGGGCCACAGGGAGGTGTGGGAAAGGAAATATTTTGGCTGAACGCATTTGAATAGCGAGGGCAGGAATTCAAGATTTGGTTTTTCAGGCATCTCTCCCTCTCAATGGCACCTGTCACTGAGCACTGGGGAGTGCCCTGTGGTGGGAGCTGGGTGAAATGGCAGGCTGGCTCACTCCAGGTATCCCTTGAGTTTCCCACAAAGGCCAACGCTGATGACAGTTCAAGGTTACTGTGAGAAATTCAAGGGGTAAAGGGCCCTGCTGTTGTGCATGGTTCAGTGTGCCATGTTGGGGGGGGGCAGATATGTGCCCATGCTGCAGTAGCAACAAAGCTGATAGCAGCCACTGGCTCACAGCTTTCAGCTTTGACTTCTCTTAGGATTACCATATGAGAAGGAGGCCAGGGCTTCTGAAATTTCCTCTTCTCTCCGGCTGTGAAAGGTGCAGGAGCCCTGTCCTCTTTTCCATATGGTAACCCTCTTCTTTAAGAATCCATACCTAGCACCCTGTCTGTTCTGCAACCTGGACAAGAAACTGCAGATGGGTTTGGAGAGGACCACCACCTCAACCCAGTTTCTCTTCCACGTGAACTTGCTCTCTTAGCCATTTGCATGTCTGGCACCTCAGCAGATAAGCTCCCCATGGGAGAAGCAACTTGGACTGCGGAACAGTCAGGGGAGAGGAGTCTTCTACATACTACACTTTGTTCCCTCACCCAAATCTGCTGTTCCCTCCATGACCGTGGTAGGTCCTCCTTGCCACATCCAGTGGGGTCCACAGGTCAACAGGCACTGGGAAGGAGCTTTTTCTTTTGTAAGGGAGCCAAGAAGCTGGATCAGATCAAAGGCTTGTCCTTTAATGAAACATCTTGTTTGCCGCCATGGCTGGCAGCAGCTTCATGGGAAAATCTCTGACAAGAACATTTCTTGAGGATGGTTATCAAATAGTGCCACGTTTAACAGAGTCCTTACATTTTCTTGACTGGAGACCAAAATCGGATTATTATTTTTTTGGACCCTTGTTGAGCCCATCACTGCCTTCTCTACAATGAAGGCTACGCTAAACGTGAACTCATAGAAGAAAAGAAAACCACCCACGCCACAATTGGATGGATGCCTCTTCAGGGACTGCAGCATCTAAGCAAACTCCACAGGAGCAGCCATCCCAGGCTCAGAGGGAAGGCAGGCTGGGGCGAGAAGCAGCATTCCACCTTCAATCTAATATTCTCTGAACCCCACAGTGTTTTCAGGAATTTACTCATTTGCACTACTGGGCCAGAAGGTAAAGTCAGGCAGCCTCTTCATTAGCAAAAGATAAAAAAGATAAATGTCTATTAGCTGTGATGTAGCCAGCAGAACCTGCCCCCCCAGAAAATAGCACAGGGGTATGAACCTTGGTGGGATTAGGAAATCTGAGAAGGCAGCCCAGCACTTTCAGCCCAGAGCAGTCACCTCCTGCTGCCATTTGCCAGAGGATGCTATGGGTCCCCGAGCAGGCATAGTTTCCACATCTAATGGTGCTTCCACATTCTTGCTGGTGTCTGCTGTAGAGGCACATTAACCCAGGGAGATGAGGATTCCCTGGATTGTGGGAATCCAACATCTCACACCCTGTGGGATCTTGGAACTCCCCCCAAAGGACTTTTTTGGTGTCCAGCTCCTTCACTCCAAGAAACCAGGAACACAGGTGTTTCATCCCAATTTTATACTGCGCTCTACACACTGACAGCCAATCCCAAGGGAAAGCAAATCCTTTGAGGGTTTTAATCATGCATCTTAGCCTGGACAAGGAAACTGCTTTGGCATCCATTCCCAGTATGAGGAGGGAAAGCCCTCACTGCCCTTTCTTCTGCAGAAAAGACAATGTCCTGGAGAGCAGGACCCTCAAGCCTTCCTGAAGCCTCTGTGTGGTGCAACACAGTGCATGCCTCCTCTTTGCTCATCCAAGTCATACCCTCTCTTAGGGTGAGAGGAACAGGAAGACTTGAAAGTTTCCCCAGGTCCCTACAGTTTCACCGCTTCAGAACTATGCCTCGCCTCTGTTTCAGGAGGAATATACTCAGGAATTAAAAAATTTGCACATGCACGTAGGCACGCATGCACACGCTCCCACCCACCAACCCACAGCCCTTGCCTGACTAGAATATAGAACGTCTTGCAATTCCTTCACATGCAAACCAACACATGAAAAGTTCTCAAATCACAGAGGTTTATCTGTGGGTTGGTTATGCTTCTTGAGCAGCTGACCATCAGTTCTACATGCAACCTGGTACAATAGTTTGGTCATGTCTTTGAAAAGCATACTTTGCCCCTTTCTGCGCCAGGCCTTATTCCAGTTTATATGCCACAAGAGGGACCTGTCACCTGCATGCTGATGCAGACAATGGCAGGTCACACCCGAAGCCTGCAGATGGCAGGTTACTATGCTGGGATGTAATCCAGAGAAAGGCCGGGGCAGAAAGGCTTTGCTCTCACCCCACTCACCTGAGGCAGGCACCATTTCAAAGGATAAGACACTTAGCGACCAAGTGTAGCTGTGGCTCCCACAATGGAGATCAGTAAGGCAATGAGCACAACCTTTGGGGCCCCTGAACCCCTGCACATCAAATCTGGGTCTTTCACAGCTGAGCCTCCAATCACCGTCCTGCCCTTGCCCCATGATCTGACCACAGCAGGGGGCTCAGCCAGAACCCGCTCCGACGTGTGGAGATGCCAAGAGAGGCTACTTGCTGCTGCCTAAATCCCCAACTGGATGTGGGCAGCCCTTCCCTGAGATCGTGGGAAACCTCTACCAGTCCTTGGTTGGGGGGCTTCAACTCCCCACTTCATCATTACCCCCAACAGTGGCAATGTCGCTGCTTAAAAGAGGGGGGAAGGAAAACGGGGGGCCCTATATGAAGATGATCTTGTTGAGCTGGATTTCAATGCACATTCTGTGTGTCATATTGCATAGTATCAAGCAGCTCCCGAGACTGCTAAGAGCAAACAACGTGGACTCACCTGGTGCAGTGGAGACGCTGGAGGCAAACTGGAAGTGCCGTTTACAGGATCCTTTCAGCATCCCTCTGCTGTCTCTTCCCTCTGGAAATGGCTGCCGAGACCAGGAGCTTTGCCTCCCGGGCCTTGGGGTGGTTTGGGGAAGGTGTGGAGGAGAGGCAGGTTGCTGGGGTGACTTCAGATACAGGCCATCGTAAAATCAGGTGGGAATCTACAAGAGGTCGTACAGAAACTCCGACTCCTCTCATACAGGGAACGGAAATGGACATTTCTGCATTACTGAGCTGCATCTGAATCGCTCTGACTTGTGCAACACACACAACTCACAGCAGCCAGGAGCTAGAAGACAAATCTTCACTCGCTTGTTGTGGGCTCAAGGGTGCCAATAACCGCTGCTTCTTTATGGGGGAGTGTTTTAAAACCCCACACAACTCCTTCCCTCCCCCCTCAGTCCTCCCTCCCCCCTCCTAAGTCCTTCCTTCCTCCCTCCTCCTGAGTCCGTCTGTCCATCCGTCCGTCTGTCCATTCTTCCCTCCCTCCCGCTCATGTTTCATACAATGATGAACCATTTTAGTTTGGACTCTCTTTAAGCACACCTTTGAATTATGGCAGAGCTGCCCCTGTCCTCAGAAGCCTTCTTTTCACCCCTTCTGCTTCTCAACATAGCGCCCAACTTGCTCTCCAGCCACCTATTGCCTCAGAAGGCCTTGGATGTGGACCTGCCCTGCCTGCCATCCCTATAGCAATGGAATGAGTTCACTGCACAGGCCTGACTGACAGCCCCCAACCAAGATGGCAGGAACAGGCAGGAGAACCCCTGCAAGTCTGCTGGAGGGTGCACTGGACCTCTCCAGGGCTTTTCTGCAAAGCACACAATCTGGAAAGAGGTACAAACTGAGAAGGGCAGGTGGAGCCCACAGCGGACCTCGTCTGCCTCTATGGACAGCTCTTCACACATCCTTTCTAGCCCCTAAACATGCAGTCAGCAATGCAGTAAGACTTTTTGTTTTTCCTGAATGAAGACTTAAAATCCCACTGAACGTGCCAGCGTCCTACAGCAAATATTGCTTGCAAGTTTGTTAATCTTTCCGGATGTTGGAAGAAGGATCCCATGTTGCCTTCACCACCGGAGGAACTCAACCTACTAAGCTCTTCAAGAGAACATTCAGAGGAACCCGCCGTGGGAGCGGCGTGGCACAGGGATGCCACGCTAGCCACCCATGGGAGAATCGACCCAAAAGGGACTCGGCTAAAGCCAAAAAGAGGCGACTGAGCAGGAGAATCGGCCAGCCAGCCCCAGCAGGCCTACAGCCTTCTTGCCCCTGAGCTAGTCCACTGCACAGCACAGATTCAGGTAGGGGAGGGCTTTCTGGTGGGGAGGGGAGTTTCCCCATAGCTTGGGTGTCCCTACGCAAGGGAGGGTCCTCTGTCTTGCTCCTAGACAATGCTCAGGGCCCCTCTGGCATGGCAGCTAAAGCATTGGCTCTTCTTTCTCAGACACAAACATTCTTGATGCTCTCTGTGTAGGTGCGTGTGTGAGAGAGATTGATTCCTGGAAAGCGAATGGCAACTTAACTACAAACAGTTCCACATGCTGCTCCACACGTGCCCTCTAAATCCCATTGCTTTTCAAGGGACCTCTTAGGCGGTGCGAGGGAGGGAGGCAGAGAGGCGCGGGAACATCTTCTGCTTGTGAGCCCAGAAAATTCCCTTTCCACGCCACCCTCCCTTTCCTGGCATCTCCCTGAGGCACTAAGCTCTGCCAGTGCCCTCACGTAGCAGGAAGGCAGCTGACCTCCATCTGCAGAAGGGGAAACCTCTCAGAGGCTGGCGGTGGAGAAGGTGCCCTATAGATGCCCAGCCCCACACCCATGCCCACCCACAGGGACAGAGAGAGATCTGCTAACCGAAGAAGCGCAGGGCAAATCTCCATAACAGAAGAGGCAGCTGGTGTGATGTTGGGGACCAAAGGAAAGCGCCAGGGTGTCCCAGGCTGGCCGCGTGTACTGGCAAAGAATGTGAAGGTTTTAAAAAGGCGAACAGTGGCCCCAGTGATCAGGATCAGGGCCCTGGGTAGGGAGAGTGCAGCCCTTCCTTTCCCTCCTACAGCCCAGAGGGTATCCAGGCCTTGGACGCTTCCATGGTCCCTGTGATGGCCCTGCAACCCACAGCAAAAGGAGCTGAACCAGACCTAGGGCACTGCTGGAGAGGGAAAACGCCCACGCAGAAGAGCCCCTGACCCGTGAGACCTCCAAGTCAGCCAAGCTGAGCCACAGCCCTGTTATCACAGATCCTGCCTTGCCCTGGAGCAGAAGCGCCGGCTGCCCCAGGGATAACCACCAGGGCAGGGGAGGAAGGTGGCCCTCTCGCCCGGAGCAGGGGGAGGAGGAGGGGAATCACATGATCTCCATTCACTCTTGGGATTGGTTGGAAGGATGTTCTGGGCATAAAGGACCTTCCTGTCCTCCTGCCATTTCCATTGCCCGTAGGGCAAGGTACCCCGTACGGGGAAGAGACCCCGTCGCTTCAGCGCAAGAAGCCGGTCATGTGGTGCTGAGAGAAGCGGCTCTCCCAGCTACCTGCCTTTCCCAGAAGGCAGCTCCGCGTGGGCCCGCAGGCCTCCTTCTGCCCTCAGCTCCATGCCAGGCTGGAGGGCGGCTGCTGACCGAACCCTCCAAGAGGCTGCTGGACTTGGGCAGCCCTGTGCGCTAGGTAGAGGCTCCCGGAGGCCCCTGCACTGAGCTGCGCTGGGGGAGGAATTCCGCCTGGGGGTGGGCGTGGTGCCTCACCCCCAACCTTGTGCCCCCCTCTGGGGGCATAGTACATGCCCCTCCCCCTTGGTGAGAAAAGAGCAGGCGTCCCGCCTGGAGATTTCCTTCCCTGCTGGGTCACTCATCTCTCGCCATGCCCTCATCCAGGATGGGCAGGCCTTCCAGGCTGAGCCGGCCGCCGGCAGCGTCCCCACCGCTGTGCACGCTGGAGAAGGACACCATGGTGTGGAGGAGCATCAGGACCAGGACGCAGAATCTGATCTTGCTGTTGCTGAGGCGAGACCCTGCGGAGACCGGCAGCAGAGACGGGTGGGGGTGGGGGTACTGATGGTGATGGTAGTAGAGGTTATAGTGCTGCTGCTGCTGCTGCTGCTGTTGCTGCCGCTGCTGCTGCTGCTGGTGATGGTGGTGATGGTGGTCTCCTTGGTGATGGGGGCTGGACGGCTCCGGCTGCATGGACTGGGCAGATGCATTGTGGTTGCTCTCTGGCTGGCGGTCGCAGGAGTCCCACTGCACATCACAGCACTTGGCTTCCTGGTCAGGCAGGTGGTCCTCTAGCAATCCTGGCGAGCAAAACCAGACACATATGGACACAGGGAGAGGGGAAAACAATGCCAAAAACTATGCAGCGGTGTACCGGATACACATCCTCCCTGTAGCCCAAATGGAGAGGCCCGAAGGTGAGAGGCTGAACCTCAGGAGGGAGCCCTGCTGGGACAAGGGGGCATGTCCCATCTCCCAACCCACTTGTACTGGGGTGAGAATTCAATAGGGGGCATTGATCGGCCTGAGAGCCCTGGGCGTGGGTGGGGGAGCAGCTAGCAGTGTCAGGAAACAGGAGGGCGATGCAGACCATGAAGCGCCCCCTGCCCTGAAGGAGGAACGCCACTGCGCTGCAAAGTCTCTGCAGCCACAAAATGTCTCCAAGCCCCAAGTGTATGGGATATGAGTGCCTGAGCACGATGGGTATGAGAAACTGGAACAGAGCAAGACAAAATCACTTCCCTTGAAAATCTTGCCCAAGTGGCACTGCTTACGTTATGCTTATTGAAAATTTCCATACTGCCCTATTATCAAAGTCTCGGGTGGTAAATAACACTGACAGAAGCATAAAAACACTGAGGGAAACTGAACTTAGAATCATAGAATCATAGAATCATATGAACACAAAATAAAACATCCAAATACAGAACTGAAGTGGGGCAAGACCCTACTAAGAACCAAAGACCTGGCCAGAGATACGTTAAGGAAACTCCTCTGCAATTGAGACCTATGCTTTCAAAGGGGGGAAGGGACTTTACTTGAAGAAGAAGAAGAAGAGTAGTTGGCTTTTCTACCATGCTCTTCTCCCCCATTTAAGCGGACTCAAAGTGGCTGACAAACCTTCTGTTCTTCTCCCTTAAGGGGACTCAAAGCAGCTGACACAGCTTTCTATTCTTTTCCCCACAAGAGAACACCCTGTGAGGTAGGTGGGACTGTGAGAGCCCAGAAGAGAGCTGTGACTAGCCCAAGGTCACCCAGCTGGCTCCATGGAGGACAGTGGAATCAAACCCAGTATGCCCAGATAAGAGTCCATCTCCCTAACCACTAGTCAAAACTGGCTCACACTTTCACTGATCCTATTTAGGGGACACAACTCCAGCATTAGAAATAAAATGCCTCTTCAATTCTCTTTAAGTGCAGCAAGATAAGCTATAGCTTGCTATAGGAAAAAGTATGCTTAATTCACCACTATGGGATGGTGCAGCTGCTTTTGAACTCAGCAGTCACCCGTCTTGCGACCCACCAAATTCAGGCCATGCAAAGTTCCCTGCCCAAGAACTTCATCCCAAGGATATGGCAGGCTCTGCCAACACATGCGCAGCGAACCTCAAACCTCCTTCACATGTGAGCACATCAGCCTTACACTGTTGATCCTTGCCTTGATTTTACAATTAGTTCAGTAAACAATCAATTAGGATAAAACTAAGTCTAGATTATCCCACTAGCATTATAATTTTTAAATCTGGGGCCACGGTCGCACTTTCTAATTTGAAAGGATGGAGAGCGTCTTTTGGAAACCAGACGCCAAGTGTGTCTATAGATTCACAGAATCGTAGAATTACAGAGTTACAAGGGACTTCCAGGGTCATCAAGTCCACCCCCTACTCAATGCAGGATTTCCTAAACCATCCCAGACAGATGTAGGTCCAGCATCTGCTTGAAGACCTCCAGTGAAGGAGAACCCACTACCTCCCGTGGCAACCTAATATCTAATCTGTATTGACTCCCTTGAGGTTTCATCCCGTTGTTTCTAGTCCTCCCATTTTGTGCAAGTGAGAATAGAGACGATCCCTCTGTATTGTGATGGCCCTTCAGATACTTGAAGACCGCAATCATGTCTCCTCTCAGTTTTCTCTTCTGCAGCCTAAACATTCCTAGATCCTCCAACCTTTCCCCATAGGGCAGTTTCCAGGCCACTAAACATTTTGGTAGCCCTCCAGTTTTTCCACTGACTTTCTTGCCTGGAAGAGGATTACCCTAAATCCGGACAAACCCAGCCCTGAGTCCATTTCACCAAGAAATATCCCCAGCAGGTCCAGGCCTCCCACTCTGCTCACAACCAAGTCTCCTGTCCCCACTCCACCCACCCACTACTCCACTGCAGCTCTGGGGAACGGCATCACCAGTGGGCATTCCAAGGGCTGGCTGCTGCTCTTGGCTGGAGGCTCTCTCCTCAAGCTCCAGGGGCCACAGCAGTCCCAACAAAGCAGGTGCTAAGCTGCCAGGAGCCTCTCCTGAGACATGTGTCCCCACTGGAGTCTTACCTGTGCAGATGAAGCCCGGCAGCCCTCCGTAGATCAGCTCATCATTGTCGGGCAACACAAAGGGACACCTAGTTTGCACCTCCAGGCAGTATTGCTTGCATGGAATCCGGCGATGGCACTGCAGTTGTGTCACATTGAAATATTCGGAGCACAGCCAAGCCTTGTAGACGGCCTGCAAGGGAAGAAACCAGAGCCCAGAATTGGCCACAGGCTGAAGAACATCCAGGGGCAGCAGCGCCTTGCCTGCAGGCGGAATAAAACCAACTCCCCTAAATGTATTTATTTCTCTACCCCAGCCTATCCCCAAGGGTCTCAGTGAGAAATGTCTGACTCCTGGCTCCAGTTCTAGAATTACAGTGAAAGGTCTTGGCAAAGGAGCTTCCTGGGACCTTGAGATGTATATGAGCGATTGGAGGTGGGAGGCGTATTCAAGAATATATGCTCATGAATGCATGGGAGATCTAGAAGCTGTGTGCTTGTACTCTGAACGTGTGCAGTGCTTTCCTCCTGAAAAAGGATAAATACAAGCAATAACTACAATCGTAAATCAGCCTCTTGTGTATAAGTAGCCTCTGCAAAATAACGTAAGAACATAAGAATGTAAGAGGAGCCTTGCTGGGTCAGGCCACAGCCCATCTAGTCCAGCATCCTGTCTCACACAGTGGCCCACCAATTGCCCATGGGCATCTCGAGCAGAGACAAGGGCAAACCTTCTCTCCAGCAAATGGCCTTAGAGGCATCCTGCTTGTCCTCCCCGCCCACAGCCTGAAATATGTACTTAGGCATCCATTCTAGTAGCCATTGATACACCTGTCATCCAAAAATGTGTCCAACCTTTCCTTAAATCCATCTGGGATGTAAGGGGTGAGGCTTTGAGAAATATCTCCTGGTAGCCCTTACTGCTGGCAATGAAGAGAACTGCAACTCCCACCTAGGTGTGCCTTACTGGCGTAGCATGCAGAACGTGAGCCCGGAATCTGCACTGAGGCATAACTGCCTCACCTGCAGACTGTGGCTTTGGCACACACACTTCCCTAAGGCTTGGCACTGAGCGGGGCATGCAGAGGCCACAGCGCATGGAGGTGCCACAAACCACAGCGCATGCAGGTGCACTGTGCAAAAAGGCTCAACTATAAGCCAACAAAAGCAGGAGAATGAAAGGCTGATGGTTTGCCTGGAATGAGCCAGGGACCAAGGACTGCAAAGGAACACGAATGGACAGTCAGTCCCTGAATAACAGGCAAGGAAGACACACAGTTCTGGAGTGAGCAAGCAGAAGGATCCAAAGCTTAAAGCAGTGCAATAAATCTGGAAACTGCCTCTTGATCTGGGGAGTTTTGGCTCCAAAATAAATTGGAATCTCCCTCAAGGTGGGGAATGCCCTCCCCCTCCCCCTCCCCTCCCCCTCTTCCCGGAACCACACAGCTCCAGCAGCAACAAGAGGTCAGGAGGGATGGAGCTCCCCTGCTCATTTCCATAGCAACCAGCCAGAGCAGGAGAGACTCTGGCCAGCACCTGCCGAATCTCCTCTTTGCATTGGCTGAAACCAGACCGGGGAATGCTCTCCCCCACTCTACATGCAGGGAAGCAAAAATTCTGCATAGGTGAGAGGGTGGAAGAGAAAGGAAGGGAGGCTTCCTGCTGCTTCCTCCCCCCCCCCATCAATTGCAAGGCAAGGTGCTCCAGCTGCCTCCTTTGCTCTCCTGCGCAAAATGATGCCTTCCTTTGGCACCCGTGGAGCCCACTGCAGAGCAGGGCTGGCAGCAGGGGGCTCATGCAGTGAAAGCCACGATCGGGAAGGGGCCACTCTCTCTTGCACCGTTCCTGCTGAGCAGGGAGAGTCCCCTTCCACACCTGCATGCTGCTTTTGCTTGCAGAGCCCAGGAGTAGGGATGCACATGAATATTCGTAGGTGTTCAAAATCCAATCGAATGTGCCAGATTTCAACATTCGAACTCGAATAGAATCTATTCGTTTGAATTATCCGGACATTCGTATGTGTACGGGTTCGTACACGATGCGTACTTGAAGATCCTCATCTTTCCTGCATCAGTATGCGTTTGTATGCATCTGTAAGGGACGAAAACGGGACAAAAACCGGTTACATACGGGATAACTACGGGATGCATACGGACGTGTACGGATGCGTATGGATGTGGGGAAGATGCGTACGGGCACATACGAATGCTGTCGACATTCACACGTGCAGACTCAAATTAAAAAAAGCAAACAAATAGATTAGAGTTTGGTAAATGCGAATCGAATCTTGTTAAATTCGAATTTAAAAGATTCGATTCGAATTGGCTTTTTGGGTATACGGTTCAATTCAAACAGAATGTCAAAAAACATTTGTGCACATCTCTACCCAGGAGGACAGACAGGAGGAGCAGCAGCCATTTTAGGCTTTGCCTGGGTTCAGGCAGGCGCTTTCTTGCTGGGCTACAGGCCCCGGCAGCTGACTCCCATGGGGCAAGGGCATCTTTTGGCCCCTCGATATCAGAACCTGCCTTGGTGTAGGTATCAAGCCGCCTGCCTGCCTCAAGGGTAGATGGCAGGGGCTGTGCCCGGTCCAAATGAAGAGCAATGAAATTGCATCCAGTGGGCACCTGCAGCCACAGCTGGCGTGCGATGCACGAAGGGAATTTAGGAAGGAGACCTGAGAAAGGGCAGGAAGATGAGCATTAGAGCAGCTTGCAGGACAGAAACGCAGAGGTGGAGCCGCCACTGAAACTCTAAACAGCAGTGGAAGAAGAGGTAGTCCAAGTTCTCACAGCTGGATAGTCCATGTGGCAGACCCCCTCCCCTCCCCTCCCCAGCCCAGCCCAGCCCACTGTCGGCCTGCACTTCTCCTGTGCGGCCTTGGGTTTCCCTCGATTCCTTCTCATCTGCTCTTCCTGCAAAAATCTGGCAATTAAGATTTGGGAAGACAGAAAGGAGCCCATGTGCCCAAACACTGTCTTTGGTTGTGCTTTCCTGAAATGGCACAACTTTTGAAATGAATTTTCATCACTCCAGTTAGATGATTTAATCACAAAAATCACAGATCTGATTCACAAAAATGATTTCTGCAATGTGACCCTCAGATCACATGTCACTTTCCATCCATCCATCCATCCATCCATCCATCCATCCATCCATCCATCCATCCATCCATCCATCCATCCATCCATCCATCCATCCATCCATCCATCCATCCATCCATCCATCCATCCATCCATCCATCCATCCGTTTTTATATTTCTTGGAGGCGTTGGCATCTTTCAATTCTTAGTAAGGAAAAATAATTGCTTCTTTATTTTTTATGATTTATCTTCTGCCTTTTCACCCCAACCAAATTATTGCACAAGCGACCAACAAAAAACTTAGTGACTGTATCATTAAAACTCTCCCCCCACCCACCAGCACTCCATACCTTGGGTCTACATTCTCTATCCAGAGAGCCCTGGGACTGGAAGAGTTTTCCTCCTGGAGAAAAGGGGGACGGAAGCAGCAGTTCCTTCCTCTTGACCCCCGGGGGGGACTTTGGCTTGAGCCCCCCACCTCTCCTGGTCCTGCTTCCCCTTCGCACTTTCAGGAACAGTTTTCTTTTGCTGTTGTAACCCACTTTGGGACTTTGGATGTAGGGTGGGGAATATATGGTGGGCTTCCCTGTGCAGCTGGCTGGCTACTGTGTGAGCAGACTGCTGGACCAGGTGCTCCTTGGGTCTGATCCAGTCAGGCCTATACTGGTCAGTCCTGCCTCCACCCTCCCTTCACCTCTGCTGGCCAAGCCATGTATCACCTGTTTTCCTCTGCTCCTCTGTCCACTCCCCTGGCCAGCTTTCACTCTGCTGCACAGACCCTCTGCTGCCCCCACTTTCTCTTACCACTGTGGGGTTGTGTCGCTTTAAATCTCATTTCTCCACTTTAACAACAACAACAACAACAACAAGTAGTAGTAGTAGTAGTAGTAGTAGTAGTAGTAGTAGTAGGCTTTTCTATCTCATAGGGTGTCTGTTATGGGGAGCAGAAAAGAAAGCTTTGTCAGACCCCTTAAATGGGTGAGAAAAGCGGGGTAGAAAAGCCAACTCCTCCTCCTCCTCCTCCTCCTCCTCCAGCTGGACTGCAAACATATCTCTGCCAGGAGAAGTGAAATCCAGGAGAAGCGATGCGACTCGATCAAGAATGGCTCATGAAGTTCACAGGAGGAAGCTCAATCTTCAATGTGACCCAATGGTGTTTGAAGGATCCCAACAACGCTTATTAACATACTAAACCCCTTGCCTACATGCCACTGAGGGAGTGGGAGGGCTATGAATCATGACCCAACACAACGGACATGCATAGCAGAGACAAAGGCAGGCTGACACAAGTGTAGCCGATCTGATCCGCACACTGTCTGTAAAGAGTGTGTATCAGTGTTTCTGTCAAAACATAGGAAGGGTGGGGGGTGATTTGAGAGACGTCTCCAGGTTCCCCTGATTTCTAGTAATAAAGAGAGTTGCAGCTCCTATCTCGGTGTGACTTTCTTTGGCAGAAATTGGGCTGGGGCCCTAACAGTCTTGTGCCATCAGCCTCTTGGCTGACACACAGCAAACATAATTAGCACATGAAGATAACAACACACTGCACGGTATTAATGTAATCAAATCAGGCAATAAAGTATCACTTAAAACCAACCACCCTGGGTTAAGTCATTCCTAGCAGGGTAAGAACCATTCTTTGCGATGCTCACTGGAATGGGGCTTCCCTTAGACGCACAATAATACAGCTTATTTGTTGTATTTATTGGGACTAAAAAAGCAAAAGAGCAGTAGTGAAAAAGAAGCAGTGGTAAAGGACACAGCAGCCAGTCAACGGCAGAGAGCAGGAAGCTCCATTTTATAAGGCTCTGGACTCATTCCCTGTGTGCCCTTTGTATCTCAAGACAGCATTGGTCTGACACCAGGATCTTCCATGGAGGGCCTCTGGTGAGCGCCCAGACTGGGAAAGAATACAGGTGAGTGATATGGCTTGTAGAATGCAATAAGCAAAGACACAATGGAATAAAGAAGAGAAGAAGAAACGTTGGCTTTTCTGCTCCATTTTTCTCATGCATTTAAGGGGACTCAAAGTGGCTGACAGGCTTTCTGTTCTTCTCCCCACAACTCTGAAGAGAACCGTGGCTAGCCCAAGGTCACCCAGGTGGCTTTGTGGAGGAGTGTAGAATCAAACTTGTAATTCCCAGATAAGAGTCCAGCTTCCTAACCACTAGAATAACCTCATCTGGGGGGCGGGGGCGCTCCTTAGATGACCCTCAAACGTGCCCCGTTGGAATGAATTAGGCAGCCAATGAGATCCCTTGGACTTGCTTTGTGATGGAGAGATGCCAGACAGAAGACACATCTGGTGGACTGGGAGACTAAGAAGAGAGTGGAACTGGGGCCTGGATCCTGCCCTTCAAATTGCCCAGAATCTCTGCACACAGCTGTGGGCTGTTTTGTTAAGATGGTGACCTTGGGCTAGCCACAGCTAGCCACTTTGGAGTTTCCCCTCCTACCAGAGGGCGTAACTATACACAGCACGTTTAAAGTGCTTTGAAGGAAACCAACAAACTTCTTCCTCTCATTCTGGCCTTTCAATACCAACATGGTGGGCCGCTTCTTCAGACCCCACCTCTCCGAACAACACCCTAACATCAAAGCCCCCAATCTGACTGATCCCTATGAAATTTGTCACCAAGAACCATATCTGAGACTCTAGCACATGAAGATAAAATTTGCCTGGTATAGAAGTCACCAGGTAAGGCTCCTGTATTGTTGCTGGTGGGTATAAAGAGAAAGAAAACTGAAAAGTTTTAGACCTTTAGACTCAAAGAGGCTGACAAATCTTTTGCTCTTCTCCCCACAACAGAACAATGAGGTGGGCGGGGCTGTGAGAGCTCAGAAGAGAGCTGTGACTAGCCCAAGGTCACCCAGCTGGCTTCATGGAGGAATATGGAATCAATTCCCAGTTAAGAATCCGACTCCCTAACCACTAGACCAAATATAAAAACAGTCTGCATTCTGACCAAGGAGAAAAAAGGCACGCCTACGATGACATGGAGATTTCCAAGCAGAAATGAACAGCAGAAATCCTGGTGCTGGAAGCGGCCTCAAGGACTATCTCAGACAATCATTTTTAGGTTTTGGGGAGCCCACAGCTTCTGCCCGATGTGGGAAGCAAAACTTCCTTCCTCCCTGGCTGCACAGCTCTGCAGACCACACTGTGGTGAGCAATCCAAAGCGTGGAAGCCGGGCAGGACCAACCCAGGTGGCCTCTTCTGACACGGTCTTCTTCTTATTGGCCCACCTGTTAATAACTTAGCATGGGCATAGAAAGAGTTCCCAGAAGGATCTCATGCTGCCCAAGCTTGGAGGTCTAAGCAAGCACAGTGCGTACATGACACAGAACTCACTGGTTGCGCAAATCAAGCACCTCTTCACAGGCCTAAAGGCAACAGCCTCATCACTACCTTTCCCTCAAAATCTAGACAAGAACAAAAACTGAAGGAATAAATAGTGTTAGTCACTTCGAGCCCTACCAAAGACACATCTTTTCACCCAGGTTTACCTTGGGTAAAGAGATGAATTATTAGTCTCCCTTCTCCTATAAAAATTAGCTTTGTGTGTTGACATTTTGACAGTTTGTTTTACTGCTATGTGGAGCAAGTGAAAGCAGTTTCAATGAGGGCTTTCTGCTGTTTGCTGGATTCTCTGGATTCTGGAACAGTGACAGTCAGCTAGTGGGAAACACCCCCCCCCCACAAACATGGGAGCATTTTGAAGCCTACAGTGCACTACAATGTGCTCCTTTATCACCAGCCCAGAAGTTGCCAGTATCACATATCCCCCCGCCCCCCGTGAATGGCTACTTATCCCCCCCCCATGTTAGGCCACTCAGAGCAGAGTTAAAATTCGCTCCCCTCTCCCAGACCCACTTTGATGTAACCCTCTTGCAGCCTGACACACAGCACAGAAATCCTGCTGAGGATGCTATTGGGGGGGGGGGCAACAAAGGAGATGGTGCCCTGCTCCAAGTGGTAGGAAGAAGAAGGCATGAGGTCTGTGCAACGTGTAAACACGCTTCCATCTCACACAAGCGGTTGAACTTGCAGCCTTGCACACTCCTGCGAGAAGGCAAAATCTCTGCTTCTGCCCTGGCATTGCCCACTCACTTGGCATTCTCCTCAGGGCTAGGGAAACCCCCCTTCCCACGGGGCTGAGCCCTGCACGGTTTCCACAGCAAGACATGCTGATCCCCCCACCATGCTTTGCTTCCCCATCCCCTCAGCACATTCTCAGGGCCTTGTACAAGGAGGGAGATCACGACCGCCGCCTGGGATTCTGCCCTGTCCCTAAGAAGGGGACACTCCCAAGACACTGCTTTCAGAAACAGAGCAGCCCCCAGTCTGCCTCTTCCTCCCTCCCCGCCCCCAGGTCCACTCTGGACAAACTGGCCAGGGAAGCAGCTCACACGTTTTGCACAGCAGATGCCAACTTAGAGGCCAGCCATGCCAGAGGCGCTGAAGGCAAGAGAGACCTGACCACAGCTCCCCCATGAGGACTCACCAAGCAACCGCTTCAGGACATTTTGCTGCCCCCATGGCCCAACTCTCCCCAGAAGTTTAAAGGGGATGTTGGAGCCAGTGGCCTCTGACTTCTCCAGCTAGCAGAAGGGACATTCAGGGCTTCAGAGCGGGTGTGTTGGGCACCTGGTTGACTGAGCTAAGAAGGCAAGACCACTAAGTGGAGAAGGCAGCCAAAGGATACCTGGAACTCCAGACGATGCCAGGTGGGCAGCATGGGGTCAGGGGTCACGTGACTCCTGCTGCCCTTTACACCCACGATTCCCAGAAGATGCCAATGCACAGAAGTGAGCACATTTTGCCCCATCTTGAACCTGCTGGGCCTCTCACACCATGGCAGCACCCACAGCAGCGCCCCCCCCTCCACGATCACCAAGGAGGGTGCGATCGGACACAGCCAGAAAAAAACCATCTCTGGGGCAGCTTAGAGGAGGCTTCCAGGGGAACTGTCCTCACGCCTGTCTGCCCCCGCCTCCTGACCACTCTGTGCTGGAAAGGCCGAGGGCCACGAGGGCCACACCGTGGTGCCTCTCAGGTGCCATCCTCTCTAGCCATACTGATCCAAATTGTGGGGAGGCGCCAGATGAGTGCCATCTGCGCGGGCGGTGCTAATCCGGACCAGTTTACCAGCGGCTGCGAAGCTCATGTGGTGTGAGTGTCACAGTTGCCCTTTGCCCAGCAGTTAGATGTGTGGTGTGGGTGATTTTGGGGACATGCTCTGATGTGCCATGTTGACAATCCCTTCCAGGAATTCCAGATCACAGAGGTGTGCCATCCGCAGGACTCCGGAATCCCGGAGAAAGGCCACTAGGCTAACGCTAGATCCAAATCAAGGGGCTCTTGATCTGGATCTAGCAACGTCCCATGTGGACAGATCTGTTCTAACGGGAGGCAGGGCCTCTACAGTTAGGATTAACCTGCAAGTGCCAAGGCCTTGGATCCAGATCAGAGGTCCTAGTGCAGAAAGGACCTCAGAGGCGCCCCTTTCGTTATGTCTGAACACAGCCTAAGAGGCAACCATCATGCAAGAGCTCTTGGGCTCCCGTCGACCTGCTCTTGCTCCGGAGCTGCGGCCACACTTCCAACTCCACTTGTTTCCTCTGCCTGCAAAGCCTGCACACAATCAGCTGGTGGGCCCTGGCAGTTCAGGGGGCTTTTCCCCCTCCGGAAGTGGCAGGAGCAGCAGGTGGGGTAACTGCTTTGAACCAAGCGGCGGGGGTGGGGAGGAGGGGAGAAGTGCCCTTTCCTGATCCTTGAGCCCAAGGTGGCCTCTCTCATCTCGACGCCCCACCACGCCGGTTCTTTCAGGGGGAGCTCAAGGTGGGGAGGGGCAGAGGCGTGCTTCCTTTTCAGCTTAATCTCCAGGCTGGTCCTAAAGGAGCTGCACGGGGGGGGGGGCTCTGGATGCTCCCTGCCCCCCTCCCCCGGCCAGCCTGCTTTGGGCTTTCTCCAGCTAAGGAAGGAGGACCCCCCGCCCCCGCCATCCCGCCCAGCGAGGCTCCATCGCCGCCGGCGCCTACCTTGCAGTCGGCCAGGCAGGAGCGCACGGAGTAGTCGTCGCCTTGGAGGTACTTCTCCAGCAGGAGCTCGAACTCCTCGTACTTTTCCTGAGCGTGTTGGTCCAGGCGCTGGTAGGCCTCGAGGCAGCCGGCGCAGGCCTCCTCCGCCTGCTGCGCGCCCGCCGCCGCCGCCAGGAAGTCCACCAGCAGGCTGCGCAGGCTGCAGTCGAGGCTCTCGGGCCCGGCCATGCCCCGCAGCAGGTCCCAGGCCGTGTAGGCCTCGCAGAAGGGCAGCCGGAAGGTCCGAAAGTGCCGCTCCAGGAAGTCCAGCTGCGGCGCGGCGGCGGCGACCGGCGGCCGGAGCGGCGCGGCGGCGGGGAAGGCGGCCAGGGCGCCGGGCACGAGGAGGAGGCGTCGCCGCGGGCAGGCCGAGGCCAGGTCGGGCCGGCGGGCCGGGCCGGCGGTGGAGGCGGCGGCGGTGGGGCAGTGGCGGCCCGGCGGCGAACTCGCGGCGGCGGCGGCGGCTCCGCTCCGGTTGGAGGCCACGGCGGCGGCGGCGGCGGCGAGCAGCGGCCCCGGCACGGCCAGGCTCCTAGCGGTGGCCCGCAGCTGCGCGCCGGCGGCGGCGCAGAGCCACAGATGGTCCGAGAGCAGCACGGTGAAGAAGAGCAGCGAGGCGAGCGAGAGGCGCCATCGCTGCGCGCGCTCCGAGTCGGCGCACGGCTTGTCGGCGGCGTCGGGCGGCCGCTGCTGCTGCTGCTGCGGAGGGGCGCGGCGGCGGCCACGGCAGCGGCCACGGCGGCGGCGGCCACGGCGTCTCACGGCGTCGTCGTCGTCGTCATCTTGCCCGGGACGCATCCGAGCGCCGCTGCTCATATTTTTCGGGGGCGGCGCGGAGGGGGCAGAGCGCGCGCGGCGGGCGGCGGCGGCGGCTCTCGGCTCGGCGGCGGCTCCTCTCGGCCCCCCCTCGCCAGCAATGTCACCTACTACCACCTCCGCCTCCGCCTCCGCCTCCCCGGCATGGTCGCCCGAGGACGAGCAGCAGCGGCGGCAGCAGCAGCAGCAACGGCGGCGGCGGCGGCGGCGGCATCGCGTGCCCGGCGCGCGGCGGCCAAGGAGCGCCTGCTGTCCCGCCGCCGCTCCCTCCGCGGGCGCCCCCAGCCTCCCTCCGCGGGGCTGCTAAGGCCTCCCGCCGCCGGACAGGGCATGGCGCCGCGGCGCTGCCGCCGCGTCCGCCGCCGCCGCCGCCGGCCGGCCCCTCAGCATGGCCGGAGGCCCGGGCCAGGCCGCGCCGCACGGCGCCCGTCAACCCGCCGCCGCCGCCGCCCGGTTCCTCGCCGCCCTCTCACCGCTTGGTTCGCCTCATGCTCAGGCGCGCGGCCCGGCTTCGCCCGCCCGTCGTCGTCGTCGTCGTTCCCGCTGGCCCGGCGCTCCCTCCCCCCTGCTCGGCTTCTGCTGCCGCCGCTGCTGCCGCTGCTAAGCTTACTGGCCCGGCTTCCTCTTGCGCCTCTGGCGGGCCCCGTCCTGGCTGCCGCGGGCCTTGCCGGCGCCCCGGCTTCGCCCGCCGCCCATCGCCCCCTGCGCGCTTCTCGCTCCTAGTCTGTCGCCATCTTCGGCTGCGCAGGGAACACCTTGAGAAGCGGAGCGCGCGGGGAGGGGGGAGGGAGGGAGGGGGAGCGGTGGCGCGTGCGCGCTCCGAGTCGCGCCGCCTTCCCTGGACCAGGCTGGGGTGAGGGGTGGGGGGGCGCCCCCTCGTCGCCTTCCCTCTCTCGGCCCGGACTCCTTGGCGGGTCTGTTGCGGCGGCGGCGGCGGCGGCCGCCGAGTCCCCCCGTGGCGCGCGTGGTGCTGAAAGGACAGCGCCGCGGGCAGCAGCCGCCGGCCCCGCCGCGACGGGCTCCTCGCCATCGGCCCTCGCCTCAGCGCCGCCGCCGGAGGTAGCCGGGGCGTGTGTGGTTGCGGGGGGTGGGGTGGGGTGGAGGACGGGACGAGGCCGGCCCGGGGAATGCGGGGGGCCGGTTTGCCCCCTCCCTCCCCTCCGGTGCCTCAGCCGGGGCTGCTTGGCTGGACACGGGCAGGGTAGTGGGGGTGGGGGCTTTCGGCCTCCGCCTGGGGGCCTGAGGGAGACTTCGTCCACCTGTCCTGCTGGCCGGAGCGCGTCCATGGCGCGCCAAGGCGAGGAGCCGTTCCCGGCGGGCGGGTCGCCCTCTGCTTGCTTCCGAAAGTTGGACCTCCCCTCCCCTCTCCCTCCCTCCCTCTCCCGCTTTCGGACCCCCCCCCCCGCAAAGCACGAGATGCTGGGCTAAGAGAGCCCTTCTGTGAGTGCGGTGGAGGCAGCCGCTGTCCTTCCGCCACGGCCCCCTTGGTCGTGGCCCAAAGGTTTGGCGGTAGCCCAGATGAACCTCCCAGCTAAAGCCGCCTTTAAGTGCCAGCCTGATGTGATTATTCAAACGAGAGGCCCTTTCTGTGGAGCTCGTGCCCGCAGCTGACCTGTTCAGGATTCCCCGGACCTCTTCCGGGGCACCTGAGCTGGAAGGCAGCAGAATACCTGCCAGACCAACCTCCTTGGAAGAGCTAAGCCAGTCCCCGAAGACCTGCATTCGGGTCCAGAAAAAGTCCCCTGCATCTCCTCAGGGGGCTCCCGCTCCTCTAGGGTCCTGGCCTCCTTCCATGAGCAGCTCCCCTTTGCTGCCTGAACCTTGGAGGGGAGGGAAGCCCACTGGAGGCATTGCAGGAACCCCCTCCTGGATTTGTCCCTCTCTCTGCTCTTCTTCAAACCCCCTCCCAGCTTGCCTTCTGGAAAGGGGAGGGTGGTCCGTAATCGAAGAACCCAAGAAGCTAGTCCCTGTGGAGGCCGGGAGATGCATTTAGGATCAGTGCGGCCTCACCGGGTTCAGATGCGATGCGGAAGCGCAGGGCAGCCCTGCACAGTGGGAAAGGCCTTATTGTGCCAAGGAAACCCCGAGAGCCTGATCTCAGCACTGGCTGCTCCACCCACTAGCCAGCTCTGCCTCCGCTGATAGTTTGTCAGTGTCATTCTTGCAGTTTGTGAGTCGGCGATTTCTATCCGATCGCTCCAAATTTGCTTCTACTGCAAGTTTAAGGCCTTCGTTTATTTCTCAGCTTTGGCTGCTTTCCTCGTTTCTTTCTCAAATATCCATTAGTGTATCTTGCAAGTTAAAATGAAAGGACATGGCACTCCATGGCAAAGGCAGCAACTTCCTCTGGCTTCGGATCAGGATCAGGCCCACGCCACTTGCCGGTTTTTTCAGCAAAGACCCAGTGGAGGTCACAGGGACCCTCAGGGTTGTTGGTTGTTGTCGGACGAGCTGAAGAAGCAAGAGTCCCTGCCTTGTGGGCAGCCAGAGGCAAGCAAACTACCCTGACGCCATCCTTGGCCAACAGGGGCTGTTTCTGTCCTGCCTGCTGCCATCTTCTGGATGAATGATTATAACATCTGACTGTCCCTGCACCCAGAATCCTTTGGAAGCCTGCGCTCTATTCTGTTTCCTTTTAACATCAAAATCAAACAGTCAGGCTGTTTTGCTGGCAGGTTCAGGAGATGGCCCACCTTTGGGACCGGCAGGTTTCCAAGTGGCTTTTCCAGCAAAGGTGTTTGGTTGCCTTTTTGGCTAAGGACGGAAAATTCTTAGCATAACTACAGGTGCAAACCCCACACAGCCATCATGCACCTATCTCGAGGTACCTGGGATCAACCTGTTGGCAAAACCACCGTCTCTGCCTCTCTACCACACACACCTGAAGTCTCCAGAAATGCCGACCAGTGGCATCCAAGAAAGCTGACTCCTTAACTCTTCCCCACAGCACTTCTCTGGCAAAACTGTGCAATGCAAACTGACACAGAATACACATGGACAAGTGCTCAGAGGGAGAGGTCACCGCTGCAGAAGCCCCAAGGAGGAGGGGGCAGCTGGGCCCTTGGGTGAGGGAAGCTTCTCTTTCAGACCTCCATGAAGGGAGAATCAGATGGGTGTTGGGGGTATTGGTGGATCTGCTTCTGCGTGGAGGGACAAGTAGGGAAACATCTGATGCAGGAGAGCTTTGAGTAACAGAACCAAGTCACTAGGGGGCACAGAAGGACAAAGGGAGAAAGATCAGACACACACATACCTGAGACAGGGGGAAATAAAGCCACTTTTCCACTCTATGCTTAGGGTGTGTTCCCATACAAGGAAAAATCCAAATCCAGTCCGTTTTAGGGATTGTCCGTTCCCATTTAAATTTTTATTCCCAGACTTTATGAGGACTAAATAGCTAAAATCTGCAGAAAAAAGGTCCTTGGGAAAAAAGGTCCTTGGGAAAAAAGGTCTTGGTCCCCTTTTCCTGGCTAGCCCGTTCCCCCCCCCCCTTTGGGAATGGTACTGGACTATGCAGGGAGAACATCTGCCTTTTGGGCTATCCCCCCGTATCCTTCTGGCCAATACCTGCCACCGTTGTGGGGGCACCATTAAATGGGTGGGGTTTCATGCTCGGGAAGGTCTGCCTCCTGTCCTTGTCATCCCTACCATGCTAGAGTTCCCATGGCCTTTTCTGTATGGAGATCAAAAAAAGTGTTGGATCTTTGAACATAGATTTCCACTTTTGTGGATGCCACTGTAATTATGAGAGATACATTACATTGTAACAGCAGGCAGAATCTGACAGTTGGTAGAGGGAATCTTCTTTTTTAACCAGACTTGGTCCTGAGCAGTTCATTCAAAGCAAAGAAGAAGGAAGGGAATCCCCTCTTCTCTCTTTGAACCTGTGCAGGAACCACAATTCTCCATTTTCCTCCCACCCTACTTGTCCCTCCCCCCAGAAGCAGATCCACCAATACCCCCAACACCCATCTGAGGGAAAGGGATTGGTTTGCCTTGGATGTCTGTTCTTTTCCTCAGCTGGTTCTGCGCAAAGCTGCCACCTTCCCGGTAACATAGTGAATGGAGGGAATGTCAGATTTGAATGGGAGAGGGATCGCTTTGCCCTGTCTGTTCTTTTGCTCAGCTGATTCCCTGCAAAGCTCCTGCTTTCCCAGTAATGTTATCTCCTTGGAGGAGCTGCCTTGCTGGCAGGATGCATAAATGGCCATTTTCATATGCTCCCTCCCCCATAGCTATGGCTATTAATCAGGGGCAGGCTCACAGGGTTTGGACAAGGGGCAGAGAGGAAAAGATCTGTTTCACCATGCTGGGGGTTTGGGCAGTTTGAATAGGAACTGAAGTATTCTAATTGAGCCTGCGTTATTGTCAAGCAAATGGGAACAGCTAGAATGTGCACTCGGTTCTGAATACTGCTTAAAATAGTCCAATCTGGATTAAAATAATCAAGTGGAAACATGGTCTTAGAATCCTCTTTTCAGCTGCCTGGGTCTTTCCAGTCCTTCTCCCATCCTTAAAGCCCATTGATACCTAAGGTCCTCAGAAAATCCTGTCCTTACAGCAGCCATCCAAAGGCTGCTTCTGCATTCAGAAAGGGGCCTTTTTCAAACACAACATGCTGACAACCAATAATAGCTAGACTGGACCACCAGGAAACTGGTGCTGGCAAAGAGCTGGCACGGGCAAATGAACTCTATGCCCATCATTTGTCAAATCGGTCAAAACAAAATTTTGAGATGGTGGCACTTTCCAGGACAGAAAGTAGAACTGGGCTGTCAAACTACAGTCCCCTTTGCCTTCCCTGACTAGCGCTGGTTAAACTGAGCCTTCCCTTGCAGCATGGGCTGTTTGAAAGGTCCCATAGCCATCCCTTCCCCTCTGCAGCTCATACTGGCCCCAGTGTCTCTAAGGGATATGCCCATCGCTTGTATTCCTGAAGCGTTTCTGGAGTAGTGAGGATTCACCAACAGAGTTGTTCATCCTTTGCAGGGTATTGCTCTCTTCAGCTTGCACAGCCAGGGGTTGGAAGGTGACTGAAAGAACTCTTTTTTAAAAAAGAAAAGCTTTAGAAGAGATCTAGGAAATTAATGGACTGTCAGCTTAATGTATTTTGCAGGGAAGATCGTGGAAATCACTATCAAAGATAGAATTACCCCGTATCCAGAGGAACAGCCCTGCTTCTGCAACAGAAAGCCCCATCTAACCAACTTTTGAAAGTGGTTATTGGGATCAATAAAGGCAATGTGGTAGATGCCTTCTGTCTAGACTTTCAATAAGTCTTGGAGAAAGTTCTTCCTCACAATAGGCCAACCAGCCACAGAATTCAAGGACCATGCACCTTACAGAAACCAAATGGCTGAAAACTAGAGAGCAGAGGGCAGGAGAAAATGGACTCTTTTTTAGAATGGAGAGATGTCCCAAAATATCCAGGCCAGAATCTCTACTTCACTGAGGGTCCTGTTCTGGGACTGGTGCTTTTCAAGACATTCAAAAATGGTCTAGAGTTATGACCAGGGGATAGCCAGTGTTGTTCAAGGTGAGCAAATGTAAAGTGAGGCAGACTGAAGGAAAAAGAGATCCAATTCCACATGCAGACTGACTGAGCAGGTAAGAGAACCTGGGTGAATAGAAAGGTTGACTCTGAGCATTGCAAATGATCCCCATGCAGCTTTTTTAGTCCTGGTTTTGTCCTGTTTGGGCTTTTTTTTTTAGTCCGATTAGGACTATTTTAAATCTGAATAGAGGTGCCCGTCAATTAATCTGAATATAGGCTCTAGCATTGCAAGCCTGGCAAGGGAGGAAGGGAGCTTTGCATTTGTAAAAAAAACCCACCCACAGCTGGCTGCCATTGGCCAGAAGGCTAGACCTCCACCCCATATAGCCTGGTACTGTCCCCATGTGGGGGAAAATAAGCAGACTCGGTTCCAAAAAGGGGACTCAGTCCTGTTTTCATCAGGACTTTTTCTCTCTGAATTTAGGCAGGACAGTCCTCATAAAATCCAGGAATAAGGAATTGCATGGGGACACCTGGATGCTGAGTTTGGATTAATTACTAAGTCATGGGGACGGTCCTTACTGAATTCAAATTGAATTCGGATTAAAATGCCCATGGGGACTGATACCCTGAGTATCGGTCATAAACTGGCCAACAGTGTGCTAAGGATACTAAGAAATGTATCAATCTGCAAGTACTGTATTGCTCTTAAAGAAACTGGTGGTACTCTGTGCACTTTTAGTGATCATATTTCTAGAAGGATACAGTGGGTTACAGAGGGTTTAGGAAAGGTCTGCTGAAACGCCCAAGCATCTAGACAACTTCTCAGGTGAAGACCAGTTGCAGCATTATAGTTCAAAAGGCAGCCAAGAGGGTCATGACAGCATTGTATAGACAAGGAGTTAAGAAGATCCCCCCTTCCCCAGACCTTCAGAGCTTGGGGCCAATCCTGGAAGGATCAGGAAATGCCAAGTGATCCCCCATCCGCAGTGCCTAGGAATGCCCTGGAATTAGCTTCTGTGAAGTATTGCGTTCGCTACCAGGCTGGGTGGCTTCACAAACCACTTTAACAACAACAACAACATTTATTTCTAACTCCTTTTCCATCAAAGAGCAGTACAGAAGTATAAAAACAAACTTTAAACATAAACCATGATAAGTAACCTTTTTACATATTCACTTAAAAATGCATAGAAAAGAACCTAAGCATGTAAGGTTTTAAATTCTATCCTATTGACAGTTCAGATTAAACATTCACTCTGGAGATCTGATAAGAAAGGTCTTTAAGCCCTTCCAGAAATGGTCTATCTTCCTCTAGACTAGCCTGAGATCTAATTAGTGGGACGGAGGACTGCCCGTGGCCAGCTCACTCCCTCCGGTGTAGGAAGCAACAGATTTCTAAAGGCCAACCATGAGCAAGGCAAATTATTGTGCTCCCCTTGTGGTCTCCCTTGGTAATTGGCCAGTCCCAGGGCAAAGAGGCTGCTGGACTAGATGGGCCACTGGCCAATCCAATCCAGCTGGGTGCTGCTTATGGTCTTAGGAGTCTCATAGATTATAGCCAGCCCCATACCACATTAACAAAACTGGCCCCTGTCCCAACCATTGGAGGCTTAAGCAGATGGCAACACAGAGCACCTGCGTGTGAGAGACCAGGAAGAAGAAGAAGAGTAGGCTTTTCTACCCCACTTTTCTCACCAATTTCAGGGGACTGAAAGTGGCTTACAAAGCTTTCTATTCTTCTCCCCACAACCTGTGAAGTAGGTGGTGCTGTGAGAGCTCAGAAGAGAGCTGTGACTAGCCCAAGGTCACCCAGTTGGCTTCATGGGGGAGGGCAGAATCGAACCTGGTATTCCCAGATAAGAGTCCGTCTCCCTAACCACTAGACCAAACTGGCCCGAGGCAGAGCATGGCCTTCCTATAGCTAGAGTTGGTCATGCTGCTGTTCGGCTCAGAGCCACTAATGGCCCTGATTTCCATGGGTTTTGAAGAGCCCCATAAGAGGAGGAATTCTTGTGGCAGGGAAAAGGTCAAGATCAGGGACATCCATCTCAGAGGCAGCAAAGATGGAGGCATTCTAGCATTCTGTGGCAAGTATCCTCCTGGTGGTGAGAAGCACTTTGCTCTGGGAGAGGGCCTTAGGACTCGGCTCTGAGCACCAAAGCAGAACTCGAATGAAACAGGAAAAAGTGGTCAATTCTCTAATGAGAGCCAATGATACTTCCATGCTTAGTTTTTCTTCCCGTGTAGTTGGAAGGGAAATGAGTCTATATGAACCTCTGAGAAGGCCCAGGTGCCAGGGGTGAGTTCCTCCAGCCTGCAGTGAGGCGACTGTTCATCTGGGGTCCACCTGGCTTGCAAATCTCAGCACGCCCTGCTCAGAGGCCCTTGAACAGAAGAGGATTGCTTGAGCCTTCCGTTCATAAATAGTTTTCAGGCACCAAATAAACTGGTGTGTTGTGTGTATTTTGGAGAAAGAATTCAGCTGTGGGAGGCCAAGACAGGGAAGGAAGCCACGGGATGGCCTGTAAACAAAGCAGGGCTCGAAAGCTGACCAACCGCACCGGCCCTATTTTCAATGACACTGCTGGAAAAAATGCCTCCCAGCTTCATCTGCCTCCTGTTTGCATAAGGATGGGGGGGGGCGGGGGGGGCTATAAACAGTGGCCGCCTGCTGGACTGAAGCTAAACAGGACAAGACCAGCTGGGTTAACCGCTGCGGAAGTTGAACTTGGCCTCAGAACTCCTCAGTGGGCCAAGGCACGTCCGCATGTTCCCCACCCAGCTAATGGCATCTGGAGGGGAAAAGGAGAAAGTACCACCCGCTCCCTTCCCTCTTGATATATGAACTGCTTTCAACACGGATGTAAAACTCCTGTTTGCAGCTTTATTTTAAAATGTACAGGCAACAGATGGGCCCCACTGCAGTCTGTCCTCATGAAGGGAAGCCCACCAACAGGACAGGAACAGAGGCAGAGCGTGGCCTCCCTGTAGCCAGAGACGGTCACGCTGCTGTTTGGGTTGGAGCCACTAATGGCCCTGATTTCCATGCGTATTGAAGTGCCCCAAAGGAAGAGGAGTTTTTGTGGGAGGGACAAGGCCAAGATCAGGGACATCCATCTCAGAGGTAGCAAAGAAGGAGGCATTCTAGCCTTCTGTGACAAGTATCTGTGACAAGGACTTTGCTCTGGGAGAAGCTGCCATTGTCCAGGCTTTGAGCTGCTGTAGTGTCTTGAGATGACCTTGGAGAGAAACATGTTGCCATCACTGGGAAGTAGAAGGTGACAGGTGAACCTGTGTGGATTTCTGACTCTGATTGCTGTGGACCTGCCTGGTGTTCTTGGAAGTTCCTTGCCCTGCATGCTTCAAAAGGTTCACATCTTGGGCATGTATACTCTCCTGCTTTTTCCAAAACTGCTAGTTTGCTGGTCAAGAGAGATGGGTTCTTTCCTTTGATTAAAACAAAAGGGACCTCCATTTCTCCCTTCCTTGTTTGCCTGCTTCTGACTTCCTCAAACTGCCCCCTGAATCTGCCAGCTAAGCTGCCGTCCCATTGTCAAAGGTCACATGCGACGTTCAAACACCACTTTACAAGATGACTTGAAGATCCACTGGTGCTGCAGAGTAAGAAACATAAGACAGGTGGAATCCCTGCAGCTCTGGAATGCTGCCACCTGTGGTTGTGGGCAGCACACACCTCAGGGCTGTTGGCATGCCACGTCCAGGTGTGGCAACAGCATGCTCTTGGGGCATTACGGGGATCTGCCGAGAGACCAAGGGCTTTGTTTTCTGGCAGCCAAGAAGCCCTTCTGCCTCCCACAGAGCACAAGACCCAAGAGCAAGCCCTCAGCACTGGCACCAAGGCAGGAAGCCTGCTCTTCTAGGGCAGGCACAGGGCATTTGGATCTAGGCTAGCGATGTGCACAAATGTTCTAAACATTTGAAATTTGATGGAATTTGATGAAATGTGCACATTCGAATTCGAATGGATTGTCTTCACATTCAAATTTAAACATTCAAGCAAATTTCAAATGTTCCAAAACATTCCTTTGAATGATTCGAATAATTCCAATGAACAGATACGTATTACATACATATCTGTACAAATATCATACGTATCTGTACGCATTTGTGCTTATAATATGGAACAAAAATGGGACGCATACGAAATGCGTACAGATCCGTATAACTCATACGAATGTTGTTGACATTCGTATCTGCAAATTCATATCTAACATTCAAAGGAATAGATTTGAATGTATCGGATTCGAATTGGGTTTTGTTGCATTAGGATTTTAATCATTCGAATCGAATCAAATGTTTTGATATTTGATTTGACTCAAATTCGAATGCAAAACAACATCAACATTCATGCACATCCCTAATGCAGGAAATCTCCTAGAAGGGCCTCTGGGGGCGGGGGGGGGGGAAGTCCTCAAGTGTGTAACCAAAATCTTTTTTCCTGCAGTTCCCAATAATTTTGCTCTTAGTCCTGACACAGGCCTGTTTCCATTTCGTGCTGTTTTTCCTTAATGAGTGCTCCTCCCTTTAATTACTAGATGGAGGCTTCTTCATGCTCTACCCTACCCTACCCTACCTTGTCCCCCACCCCCACCCCAGCCTCCTGGAAAGCCGCTCTGCCACCTCTGCCAAAGACCAAATGGTGAGCATTTGGTCTAGTGGTTAGGGAGCCAGACTCTTATCTGGGAATACTAGGTTTGATTCCACTCTCCTCCATGAAGCCAGCTGGGTGACCTTGGGCTATTCACAGCTCTCTCCTGAGCTCTCACAGCCCCACCCACTTCATAGGGTGTCTGTTGTGGGGAGAAGAACAGAAGGTTTGTTAGCCGCTTTGAGTCCCCTTAAATGGGTGAGAAAAGCGCGGTAGAAAACCAACTCGTCTTCTTCTCTTCCTCCTATTCTCCTATATTTTTTGGAGGCTAGTGGAGCAAGGATCTTCCAGGAAAGTCACCATTTTGGTCTTGCCAGGACCCCCTTGGGCAGGGGAGGAACCTATTGCTGCTGCTGCTGCTTGCCCAACCTAATTTACACACCCTTTGGTCTTTCCAAAGTCCTCCTCCTTTAATACAAGCCAGAAATTCTCCTGGACTCCAGGGAGCCTTCTGAGTTCCTCCCTCTTCCTGGGCCTCCTCCACCCGCCATGTTTGCCCTTTTCTGTGCTTGACATGATGGGGAGATTTATTCCGAAGGGGAAAAGGTGGCGAGCAGGAGGTTAAGGGCTGGTTTTGCTGAAGGAAAGGTCCAGGGAGCTGGACTTTGAAGATAAATCTTGTGGCCTCTTATCTCGTGCTTCGGCCCTCTTGAAAGCATTAATGCTCACCCAGAGCGGCGGGGGCAGGCAGGCACGTGAGGCGGTTTCATCTTTAGCCTTCCCCGTCTTCAGCCGCTTATGGAATGGGGGTCCAGCTTGACATATGGCAGCCACGCCAGTGCTGCGATCCCCTCTCCCCCTTACCTCCTGCTCTCTGCCAGCTGCTGCCTGTGTAGGCAGAGAGGGATGGGCGAGGGCATGGGCCCTTCCCTTCACTGGCTGGCTGGCACCAGGATGTTGGCAGTGCTACCTTGTGCCCGGGTTCCCCTCCTCTTCTTCACACTTCTGTTCTTCTCCCCAGTACAGACACCCTGTGAGGTAGGTGGGGCTGTGGGAGCGCAGAAAGAGAGTTGTGACTAGCCCAAGGTCACCCAGTGGCTTCATGGAGGAGAGCGGAATCAAACCCGGTATTCCCTGATAAGAGTCTGGCTCCCTAACCACTAGCCCAAACTGGCTCACAGAGGCTGTGTGTGGAGTTGAGTCCCCAGCTTCAATCTGCCCCCAGGCATGGCATCAGGGGTTCAGAGGGCCTGGGGGCGGAAGAGCCAGAGGATCTCATAGTGATGGGTGACAAGCTGAACCTGGGAACATGAGCAGAGGCTGTGCGAGACACCAGGCCTTCTAAACCACGGCTGTTTGTGTGGCTTCCTTCCAGCAAAGTGGACAGGAAATGGTATGAGAACTAAGGGGCCACACCACATGGAGTTTCTGAGCCCCTCTGATGCTTCAAGTGAACACAGAGCCAGAATGGGGGGAGGAAATGTCATATGCCAAGAGGGCAGACTATTTTCCACCCCCCTTAGGAGCCACTGGCAAAGGTGGGAAGATCTGCTTTGGTGGAAAGATCCAACCCAGGAGCTCACATGGCACATGCAGCTCCCAATGTCTCAAGGACGTTGCTTTTGAGGCCCATTTTGCATTGTCGGTTCTTTTCCTCACTCCAGTACTGGAAGGCACCCAGAGGTATGTCCCCAGCCTGTTTTCAAAGGGTCTCCTTGGCCAATATGCTGCTGTGAGGAATCAGTTTCCTGGCCAAGCAGGGGCCGTTTCCCCTTGCGGCAAAAGGACAGGCAGCCAAAGGGCTGAGCATGTCTCTGGATGTGTTGAAACTTGTTCTGCAGAGTAGGGGTTTTTTTCTTGGGGGGGGGGGAATCGGGTGGGTGGGACCCTCCAGCATTTCCCTATGAGGTTTGATTTATCATTGGAACCGTTCACCCTTCTCCTTGCTAAATGCACACTGGAGCTGGCATTTCTGCCTTCGTCCTGCCAGCTTCAGTTGTGACCTCATGAGCAAAAGTGCCTCCCTTCTGCACCCAGACAGCTTCCTCTCTGCCCCCCACAAGCGACCATCACAGAAGCCTGAGTCCTTCTCTGCTCTGCAAGTGTGGAAGACAACAGAGTGGGCACATGTAGGGTTGCTCTATGGAAAGAGGACGAGGCTCCTCTGCCTGTAAAAGCTGTATATATATATAAAAAGGGGGGGGGGTCCTCACGTATAGGTGGTGGATTTTGCTGGGTCGAAACATGCCAAGCTCTGGGTGCTGCCATCATAACGAGAACAGCTTAAAACATGTCTGCTGCCGCCAAAGGTCTTTTGCAACAGATGCATGTTAAGCTTTTGTGTGGTCACTCTCAGAATCCATTTGTGTGCATAGGAGGGTGGAGGAAATGCTACGGAATTTTCCTGTGAATGTACCTGTAGGAGTCGAGAGCCCCCCTCATAAAGGACCCAAGGCTGAACCTGAAGGGACCCCCAGAAGAAATGCTGCCCCACCTCTCCTTCTGAGCCCACAAATAGCAGGATGCAAACATCTCCCACGCAGTGGGAGCCGGAGGTTTCACCAAGGGTCACTGGGAAGGCTGCTTCCCATATCTTGGTCTGTGGGCTGAAGACCTGCCCCCTGACCTCTGAGTCCACAGGTATTAATGATCTCCTCATGTGCAAGGCACAGGCTGAAACCAGGGCAACATGTCGTAGAGGCAATTTATTTTTGAAACCAAGTTGAGATCTGCCTCTTTTCCTCTTCTCTGCCAACTTCTCAAGCCACCAACAGGGTCTGACCAGGGATGAGCCCAATAGTTGTCCCGTAACTGCCCACTCTGCAGGGGTTCTGCTTTGACTTCAGATGGCTGACATGGGAGATCTTCCTTCCTTTCTCAGAACAGCTTTGGTAGCCTCTGGGGCCTCTGTTGCTTCTTTCTCAATGGAAGGAAAGAATCTGGGCCTAGATCGGTCTCATCTGTCCATCCTGGAGGCTGATGCCCTCACTGGGGCTCCATCCACATGGGTGAATGTGGGTGCCTCATGAAGACCGCCAGGGCTCAGCAGGCAAACCTAATTTCCTGCAGCAGCCAGTGGCATAAATTACTCTGAAGGCAGAACATACCAGCTGTGATTTCCTTCTTCCCTGGGCTTTCCTGGTCCAGCATTGCAGCTGCTGGATCGTTTGTTCCTCGGCTGTGAAGACTTTGGAGGCTGGGAAGAGCCTCCATGGGATGGCTACCCCTCTTGCATCTGTGTCTGGTCTGGAAGGCCCAACCTAGGATGGCCCTTTCCATGGCCGTCTGGATGGAGGGAAAATCCAATCCTGATCTTTCTCTGGACCAGAGATGACTGCAGCTTCCTAACAAGAAAGATCTCCCTGTTCTGTAAGACAACCTGTGCTGGAGGGAGAGTTAATTTTAAGCCCACAATCTTTTCCTCCTAGCTGCTGTTGCTATGTTTCAATTTACTCTTGGTCATGAGAACCATAAATCTGCCAGGGGGTTATCTAGGAATTTAAGCATGGCCTTGCTGACCTTTGTGATGTAGCCATGTAATCTCTGGGGCTGTTGCCCTCTCAATGACCAGGGTCCTGGGTTATTGTTATCATCGTTATCATCCTCATCATCCTCATCCTCATCCTCATCATCAGCCAACCTCCCCTCCGTCCTCCCATCATTGTCCAGTGAGGCATTGGAGGCCAGTGCAGCTGGTTATTAAAGGCAGACTGCCCGCAATGCAGCCATTAATGGGATGAGAAAATGGGGGGCTGACACTGCTGTTCTTTTGCTAGGTGTGGATGCAACATTAGAAATTTGTTTTGCTCAGAAAGTGACAGACACTAAAATACATAGCGCTAAAAGTTGTCTGTGCATCTGACTTATGTAGATGTCAAAAGTGCAAGGTCAATATCAAAATCCCATTGAGGAGATCCCCTCTTCGCTTCTGTGAGAAAGGCTGTGTCCACACCAGCTTCGGTCCACTTTCAGAATGAGAAAACACATCTGCAAAGCAACTAGTCATTCCTTTCTGCATTATCTAATCCAAAGGTAGATTTTCTGAGTTAGAAAATGCTGAAAGGAATCAGCTTGTCATGTTGCTCATGCATTCTCCAACCCTGAAAGTGGATTGAAGCTGAATTAAAACTTTGGTGTAAACGCATGGTTCATGGGAAGGAAGGAAGGAAGGAAGGAAGCCAGCCAGCCAGCCAGCCAGCCAGCCAAGGGTGAATTGAATGGACCAAAGGCAAGAGAAGAAAGAAATGGCATCTACACTGAATCATCTGGGGGACAGAAGAAAGCTGAAGAGAAGCTGTTGCCATCAGAGGGCAGTCCTGAAAAACAGAGCACCAGCATTTTTTCCAGGATAATTCACAAAAGAGAAATTTGTACAATATCCCATATGGCTCACTGGAACAACTTGGGGAGAGGATTTCTTCTCTGTGGATCTCAGGAAGAGACCATCCTCCCCTTCCTGCTCTTTGCAAGCTATAAAATGAGCCGCGATTGAGTTCAGGAAGATAAACCTCTGCGGGAAACCGATACATTAAAGATAATTTTACCCTCAGGATCAGAATATATGGCATCTGTGGGGCTAGGAGAATGTGAAATCAATCCCCTAAGCTGCAAGCAGGTAGAATCTGCTGCTATAAACCAGACGTTCTCCTCGTGTCCTGAAATGCCAAGCTCTGCAAACTCTTGCCAAAGGAAGGGATTCTAATTAAAAGCCTTGCTTGCATCTTCCAACTAATTAAACATGGTAACTGGAGTCTATAAAAGAAGGCTAACAATAGGAGTGACTGGCCAAGAGTGCTGGGGTAACTGATGCATGGTGGAGAGGCAAGAGGGGCAGGAAGAAATTATGAAAAGAAGTAACTATTCCTCTTTACTCCACCATGGTCAGACCTCATTTAGAGTCCTGTGTCCAGTTCTGGGCACCCCAGTTAAAAAGAAAAAACATTAGAGCAAATCCAATGGAGGGCTACCAAAATGGTGAGTGGTTTGGAAACCATGTCCTACAGGGAACGATTGAAGGATCTAGGAATGTTTAGCCTGCAGAAGAGAAGACTTAGAGGAGGCATGATAGTGGTTGTCAAGTATCTGAAGGGCTGTCACAGTGCAGAGGGATCGTCCCTATTCTCACTTGCATGAGATGGGAGGACTAGAAACAATGTGATGAATCTTCAAGGGAGTCAATACAGATTCTCTGAGACCCAAATCGGCTCACCTATGTGTAGGTCAGCCCATCTGAGCTGGTACCATCTCTTCCTCAAGGTGTCACGGAATCTTCCATTTTCCTACTCTTTCAATTTAGACTGGCTGGCCTAGAGCATCACAAGTCTCAACAACTTGATCTGAAAACCAACACCAGTAGAAGACAAACTGTGTCTCTTGGCAGCAGGACGTCTTGGCTGATGGCAGATCACCCAACTTGGTCATCTGGCTCTGTTGCCTCAAAAATGTATTGCTTGCCCTCAGATTTCGCTGGGTGCATCCAGGGCAGGCGGGGATCCTTTGCAGAGGGTGGAAGTATGAGTGTTAAGGAAACCACTGCCCACTGCCCAAAAGGTAAAACCACCAATGCACTTTGACCAAGTTCTTCCAGGTGGGTCTTTGTGTGTGGAGATGCTGGTGAATTTTCTATTGTCAAAAGATAAAGAAAGGCTGAGTTCACGCCTAAATTTGAATGAAGCTTCAATCCACTCTCAGAGTGAGTGAACACATCAGCCAGACACTCCTGAAGAAGTACTATGGAACAGTTGTTCTTAAATGCTCTATGCATTACTAGTTTAGCCAAGACATTATGCACTTAGTCATATATGCATCAACAAATCAATTGAATTCTAGGTTAATCACATGAAAGTTTTTGAGATAAGTAGGAATAACGCTGCCGCTATCCTCATTTGCTTCACAGTGTGGCAGAAGAACTGCAGAAGGCCAAATGGCTGGGAAACCTTCTGGGGCCTCATAGTACAAGTTCCTCTTCTTGCCACAGGCTGGATCCCGGCTCTTTGCATTGCGCGTCGTCTCCAAATTTTGGCCCTCCAGCTTCGCTTGTTTGCTACTCTGCACAGTGCTCGCCTTTCCCTTTCCCCTTTGTGTCGCCTGTGAAGGAATCTGAAAGGCCCAAGGACCTTTTTTTTTTTGAAACAAAGCAGCAGGAATTCTCGGGAGGCTGAATTTTGTTTCTGCTGTCCCATGCTGTGCTCCTGGGGCACCATTTTCACTCTGTTAACATTCCGAGAGGCTGCTTCTCTCCTCTGGGCAGTTGTTACGCACCGTGTGTTCCAGGCCTTCCCTTGGGGTTTAGAAATGCCTTGCTGCAGGGGTTGTTTGGAGGGGGCAACCCTAGAATTGCACCTAGCCTCCTCCACCCAGAGAGAAGGCCTGGCTGTGCATATCTTGCCCTAGGTGGGAAGGAAGGGGCCTTGATAACATTCAAGAGATGCCCTCGGCTCCCTGATCTGGAGGGGCTTGTGTGTGTCTGCATTTTGTGCGACCTCCCCCCCACCCCCACCCCCAGAGAAGCCGCCCTTGGGCCCTGGCTGCTGCCCTGCTGCCCAGCTGGGCTTTCAGGGCTTCTAACTCTCCTCCGCCTGCCAGAGAGCAGCGGTGCCTCAGCTATAGGCCCACATCCCCGTGGCTGGTTTCAGGGGATACATGTGTTGCGATTCTCCAGTGGATGGAAAAGGGGAAGGGGTTCGCTCTAGGCACACAACCGCAGCAGCACAAGGTGGTTTCTGCCAGGGGGGTGGGGGGGGGGGTGGGGAGTCCAGGAACTTTATAAGTGCCTGAAGATGAAAGTGATGCATGCACAAATAATATAGCTGTGCTATGGAACGTCCACCATAGGGAAGGGAAGGAAGGTTCCTCTCTTTTTCGGCAGGGGATCATCTTGGGGTGATGCTACGTGTCTGGCCTCCCCCTGTGAGTCTCAGCAAAAGTCTAGAGGGTGATCTGAGATTTCTGCTAATGGTGGGTTACTGGACTATGTTTGGATGGGAAGTTTCCATGGGGGTCAGGTGGAGTTGCCCAGTCAGTGCTCCCCTGCGTTCCCGGAATGCTTTGATCTCCATCTCAGAGGGTGGCAGCCAGAACAGAGATCTGTGTTAACGTCCACAGGAAGAACATAGGGCAGTGTTTGCTCAGGGGTGGCAAAGGGGGGCTTTGGTGGGTGTTTCACAGCAAGAGAAAACACACATCTGCAGATCTGCTCCTTGAGTGTCTCAACCAAGCATAGAATCGTAGAGTTGGAAGGGACCTCCAGGGTCATCAAGTCCAACCCCTTCCTGCTCAATGCAGGATTTCCTAAACCATCCTGGACAGATGTAGGTCCATCCTCTGCCTGAAGATCTCCAGCGAAGGAGAACCCACTACCTCCCATGGCAACCTATTCCGTTTACTGATCACCCTCCCTGTCTCTTTTGCTTAGGCAACTAGGTGGTGTATCCTGTCCACAGGCCTTCCCTGATATTTTGGTGGTGCGTCTGTTTTCTCTTTGTTATGAACTGTTATAAACAAACTCCCTCCTTCCATTTCGCACAGAGCAGCAGCCTTTCTGCCGAGGCTCTTTGCGCGGCTTCCACCAGATGGTGCTCTGGGAGAGGAAACACAACCGGAAGATGCTTCCTTGGACACAGGTCTCCTCATGACTGTTTGACTGCTGTACCAGATGATTATAGGTGGTGAGGAGACAATTCTTTGCACACGTAGGCATCTTTTACAGCAGTCTATTTAACTGAAGGCTGGGAAGGATCTGCATAAATCACCTTCTCCCCCCACCCCACCCCAAAAAAGCAGATGCAATGGAAATGCATTTAGCATGTCTTCGATGTGCAGACCTGGCAGAACAATTTAAGGTCATGTGTTCTCTCTCTTAGTTTGGTCTAGTAGTTAGGGAGCCAGACTCTTATCTGGGAATAGCGGGTTTGATTCTGCCCTCCTCTATGAAGCCAGCTAGGTGACCTTGGGCTAGTCACAGCTCTCATCTGAGCTCCTACAGCCCCACCTGCCTCATAGGGTTTTTGTGGTGGAGAGAAGAACAGAACATTTGTCAGCTGCTTTGAGTCCCCTCCTCCTCTTCTTCAGGCTGTCTGATACCGCCACACACCTCAGCGGAGATGCCATAGCTGCCAGCCCAGTCCTACGCCTCGCCAAGGGTGTTTCGTTATCTTTGCTTTCTTCCTGCTTCAGCTCTTTGAATCCTCTGGATACCGTGCTATTTGAATAACAGGCACAAGGAATGCAAAGTGAAAACAAGTGTGAACAACAAGGGGAAACAAAAAGACACTTGTTTACCTGTTCACAGTTCCTCCCAGTTAGGAATAACTTGATACCCAGGTAGAACCTGGTAAACTACAAGCATTTTAATCTCCAAAGCATTTAAATGCTGCTTTTGGAAGGAGGGCACTTTGGGACACCCAAACCATTGAAAGTTAGCTGGCACCTAACTGCACCAGCTGAGTGCAAATCATCTCCATTAAGGATCGCAGGGCCACAGCAATGGCGCCAACCTGCATGCACAACACCACTACTGTGGCGCCCAAGCAATGCAGTGGACAGCCGTGCCTGCACCAACAATCTCATGCACCGTTCAAGGCTCTTCCACCTTGCCCCACGTTGTTTAGCAACTGTGGAAGAAAAGACCCGATGCAGTATTAACTCCCACACGCCTGTGACCTGCTCAGAGCCATTTCCCTTGCCCTGAGTGCTACACAATTGCACTGATGCATTCTCCGCTGCCAGTCTCCACACAGCCACACAGCTTAGTGCCTCTGAGGGCATGCTGTAAGCAGGATGGCTTTGGGCTGCCACAGGTGGGGCAGACGTGGTGGTTGAGGTGAAGAGGCAAGGAGGACACTGCTGGAAGGGGGAGCTCCTCTCAGCCCCCAATGGTGTCTCCTTTGCGTGGCCTGGCTGGGGTCTGTCACGGTGCCCATACTGTCCCAGCCGAGGGGCTCAGAGTCCAAGCCCATGTGTGCCGGTAGGTCCTGGATCAGAGGCCTTTTCGCACTACAGCCAAACAGCTGTAGTGCAGGAAGGCTAGGACACTCAGGGACAAATTCCCCATTCGCACCTAGGCAGGTGCGAATGGGGAATCCGTCCCCACGTGTCCTAGCCTGAAAAGGTGAACATGCGGGCCGGAGTCTCCACCCTCGGCTGCTGCCATTGGGTTGCAGGCAGCAGCCGGGGCCCAGCCGGCGTTTGGCCTCTGCGGGGTGCAGTCGCCTCGATTGAGGTGATTGCGCCCTGTGGAGACCGAAGACTGGACGATCCGGTCTCACCCCAATATGCTGCCAGCTGGCACGTCCCAGACCATTCTGTGCCAGCTGTCAGGGCCCCCCTAAGTGCCCACCGGCACCCGGGGGGTCATGCCCTCCCCCCAGCCACACAATCACTTACCTTTTTGGACCCTCTGGTCCGATGCGGTGGCGGCGTGGCTGGCCAGGGCAATGTGCCACTCTGCATGCAAGCGTGCACGCCAGTAGACCAACTCCACACTGAGGTCGGTCTACCAGGGTCGGTTCATGTGGAGTTGGTCTACTGGCCCTGGCCGGCCACGCGACCACCATATCAGACCAGAGGGTCCAAAAAGTTAAGTGGATCACACGCTGGCTTGGTGGGTGGCGCGGGCACCTGAATGGGAGTGGGGAGCCCAGGGGGTCCATGTGTACTGCTACAGTCCGATTGGGACTGCAACAGCAGGCATGGCAATGGGGCAGGCTGTCCCACTCTCGTCCCACCCCTGACAGGGCCTGGCAGCTGTTGGGCCAAAATTTGCCCAATGGTGGAGGCCGGGGGTGGTGGTGTCCACAGCTGTCCAGCCGGGAGACTGCGAATGCTGTCCCTGCTGTGCAGTTGTGGAATGGCCTGGGACAGCTGTAGTGCAGGATTTCATGCTCTACCCCTGGAATGCAATTAGGCCGCCCTGGGACGGTTCCGGACGGAACTGCCGGCCCAGCAGAGCGAATGCTCTGTCCCAGGACTTCCTTCACTCTGTTCCACCAGCCTAGTGTGAATAGGCCTCAGGCCAGGAATGCTTGTGAAAGTGTTCCGGGGAAGGGAGAAGGGCAGGCCTGCTTCGGAGGCACCAGGAGGCTTTTGTCTCTGTGGTTTATGAGGTGACCAGACCCTGCCTGCCTGCCTGCTCTGCGTGAACTTGCTGTGAATCCAGCCGGAGCTTTAGGAGCAGCCTCCTGAAATGTTTTGACAGCGCCCCCCATGCAAGATCCCAGGGCAGCGGGGGAGCGGGGGGGAGAGGGTGAGGCTGGAATACTCCCAGGCATGGGGTGCAGAGAAGGGCGCTTTCTGGCCATGGCCTGGGAGGCACATCAGGTCGTGGGGGCAAAGAGACTGGGACGCGGCTCCAGCCTGGAAACGCTCAGGAAGGCGCCTCCCCCCCCCCCCCGCTTGCTTCCTCCCACTAGAGCAACTCTGTGAGGAAGGAGGCTTACTGGGTTTCAGCACACCATGTGCAGACCTTTTAATATCGAGGGAGGGGGCACCGGCCCCTCCCGTCACCCGCACTGGCACCCTCGCTGTGCGCCTCCCGGGACCTCCGCTGCCCAGTCTCCCGGGCGGAAGGGCCCAGGGCCGCACAAGGAGGGGCGGCTGCGCGCTGGCTGAGACGGCTGCCCTGGGCCACGATCCGGGGGCGGAAGGGGCGCCACTCACTGCTGTCCTTCAAGGCTCCGTGGTGGACCCCGGAGATCCCTCCCCTAGAGGGGGGAGAGAGGGGGCACCGGACAGCTGAAGCGGCGCCCCTCCCTCCCCCGCCGTGCACCCTTTCCCCTCCTGCCCTCCCGCAGGGGGCTCCGTCGCGTCCAGGGGCCGATCGACGATTGAGCGCGATCGGCGACGGTGGTTCTTGCCGCTGGACACTAGAGGGCGCTCGCCGACCGTCTTTGGTGCCGGCGCGGCGGCGGCGGCGGGAGGGGGGCGGTGGCCGGGGCGGGCCGGGGGCGCCTCCCCTCTCCCTCCCTCCTCACGGCCCGTGCGGGCGAGGTGGGGGGCGAAGAGGCGGCGGCGGCGGCGGCGGCGGCGGCTGGTAGTGCCTCCCGGACAGCCGGCCGGCCAGTTCCCCCGCCCTTCCTGGCCACCGGGCTGCGAGGCGAGCGAGGGGGAGGACAGGGGTGCCAGGCGCACGCGCGCCCCCGCGAAGCAGGGCCGGGGAGGGGGCGTCATCATCGCTAGGCTGGGCGGGGTCAGGCGACGAGGACCCGCGGCGGCGACTCGCCATTGGTCGCCGTGCGGGGCTGTCCGCGGCGATCGCCTGCGCGGGGGAGTAGTGCGCGCGGCGGCGGCGGCGGCGCCCAGTCGGGCTCGGGCAGCCGGAGCGGCGGAGGTCGTCGGGGCGGCGCAGGAGGAGGAGCGGCGGCGGCGGCGGGCGGCGGCGGGCGGCGGCGGGGGCCCAGGAGCGGGCGGGCGAGCGGGGGCCGGAGCGGAGCCGCCGCCCCGTCGTGCTCCTTCCCTGGCCGCGATGGGCGCCTGGCCGTGAAGCCGCCGAGGAGCCGAGCGAGGGAGCCGCCGCCGCCGCTCGGTCTGGTCTGGTGTGGTCGCCGCCGGGAGCGAGTGGATTACGCGCCGCGCCTGGACGGACGGACGGGCGGGCGGGCGGAGCGCCTGGGCGGGCCGGCCCGGCCGGCTGGAGGATGAGCGTCGGGCGCCGGGCTCCGTCGGGCGGCCGCCTGCTCCGGGCGCTGCCGGCGCTGCTGCTGCTGCTCGTGGGTCGCCTGGCGCCGCCGGTGCTCGCCAAGAATCTGCAGCCCGTCGCCTGGAGCTCCCACAACCCCAAGTACGTCCGCGGGGGAGATGTCGGGAGGACGGGCGGGCGGGCATCGGGCGCCGCCGCCGCCGCCGCTCCCCGGCCGGGAGACCTCAGCTCCGCCGTCGGGCCGGTCTGCTCTGCTTGGCGTCGTGGGCGCCGCCGCGTGCTGCACGTTCCTTCTGCAGGGATCGTCCGCCGGGGAGCAGCGTCGGGGGCAGCCGGAGGGGTTGCGGGGCGCAGCCGTGGGTTCCGTCGGGGCGGGGTTTCGGCCGGCTTCGCTCCTCGTTTCGCCCCGACCGGGAGAGCCGGAAGGGAAGGGGAGCGCCCGACCTTCTGCTGCTTCGGGACGCGGCTCGTCCGCGGGCGCCGCGCGCAATTGACAAGGGCAGCTGCTTCGCCAGGGCGCCCGGGAGCCTCCGCCGGCCGAGGGGGAGAAGTTGTCCTGAGCCTCCCGGGGAGGGGCGGGGAGGGGAGGGAGGCGCCCGCGGGGCCGGATTCCGCCGGCTGTCGGCGTCGCTCTTCTGCCCCGGGAGCCGCGCGCGCCGCCTGAACTTCCCTGGGGGCGGCCGAGGAGCGGCGGCCGAAGCGCCCCGGCTGCCCTGGGAGCCGTCGCCTGCGTTGCCGTGGGGGGTGGCTGGAGGTCTGCGTCCCTCCCCCACTGGAGCTTCGCTCGCCCCGCTCCTTAGCTCACGCTCCGGCGGGATCTTCCGCCCGCGGGATGGCGAGAGGGAGTCCCCCCCCCCCGAGGGCTCTTTGGCACCCCGGCTGGCAGGGTCCGGCCGCTGCTGCCCTTGCCAGAAGGGCTTGGGGCTTCGGAAGTGCAGGGGCCGCCAAAGTTGCATCCTTAGGGTGGGATCTGACGATTCGCTCGGCCAGCTGCGCCCTGGGCGCCTTCCCTGGGGAAGGGTCTCTCCTCTTATGCTGGCCGCGATAGGGGCTCCCGTTGCTTCCCTCCCTGGTGCTGCCAGGGCACCCAGGGCGAGGGCTGCCACGCCCGGAGAAAGTTTCCTTCCCTAGAGGTTTCAGGTGTGGTGGGAGAGACGCTGGAGGTTCCCTGATGACGGTGGGCGGGGGGGGGGGGGGTGAGGTTACTGCCCCTCCCTGGGCTGCGCTTGGAACTGGTACCCATGGCACGAATAATGTGGGGGCAGCTCTCTGGTGGGGCCTGTGGGCGTCTTGCTTGGTGTGCCACTCTTTGAGAGCCTTCCCGTGGCTGCGTGGTTGGGCCAAGGTCAAGGCTCCTCTGGACGACGAGGAGGAGGCTACCAGCCGCTCTTGCTGGGCCCTTCAGCCGTCTGGTCAAGCTGCTTCCTTTGCCTGGGGGTCGAGAGGGGCTCAGGGAAGGTACAGCTCATGGCTGGGGCCCTTCGGGCACGCTGGAGCAGCTCTGTGGCCGATCCCCAGAGTGGCCTGGAAGCAGATCCCGGTAGGGAAGGGCTCCCCGTCCGTTTGTGGACTTCGCAGTCCTAGAGAGTCCCTGGATTGCCTGCTGGCGGCCCAGGGTTCTGTGGGTTAAGTGCTGAGTGACCACGGAGACCCCCTGTGGCTGAAAGCACAAGGTCTGCCTGCAGGGAGGCTCTGGGTCACTTTGAGACAGTTGGTGCTGCTTCCCACAGTCTCCGGAGTGCTTGGTTGCAAAGGAGGGCCAAAGCTGGCTTCCTTTTGTGGCGTTCGGATAGCTTTTCTTTTGCATTCCTCATTGCTGAAAATTATTTCACTCTTCCCTGGAGCCTGTAAGGGGGGGGGGGCTTTCCTTGTCAGGCCCACCACAGCCTTTGGGCAAGTGCTGCCTGGTTTCTGAGTGGGTCGCGCAAGTGCCGCCATGGGTCTGCCATTATGGGGCTGTTTCAGGGTCACTAGAGATGATCTCATACTTTGACCAAAGGAGCTGGAGGCCGTCAGTGGCTCAGCATTTCATCACTTCCTTGTTCCCCTTTCTTTTGGCTCTTCCAGCTTTACCCCAGATTCACCCAGTGAAGCCCTGGAATAGCACGGGGCGGTATGTCTGGGGAAGCAGCTTCTCTGCCTGAAAGGACTGCAGAGCATCACAGGTTTTTCTTGCTTTTGGACGGCCTTGTAACGTTTATTTTTTGTTCTTCACTGTTGTTTTAAAGTGTAGGTTTATAGTGTTTCTAATTCTTGTGGGATGTATTTATTTTTAATTTTAGTTATGTTATGAATATTTTGTAGTTAATGATGATATGGTCGATTGACTAATCATAATAAATTATTATTATTGTTCTGTGAGGCTGTAGCCAGGAGAAGCATAACACACTCCTTCTCCTTTGTGTTCATTTTTGAATGAAAAGTGATTGTCCGGTTTGCCTCGCACCGGAAACCCTGTGGGCCTTTGTGAGTGCCGTCCAGCCAGTATTTTCGTCTTTTCCCCTTGCACCTGGAGGAAAGACTACGTAGAGATGCACCTCTTGTATAGTTTTCCAGGTGAAGGAAAAGCAAGAGGTGATTTTGGTTGCCTTGTGGGCTGTTAGTGTCTGAACTCCTGCAGGGAAACTTTGTGGCAGTGTGCTGAGTATCAGAGGGCTGGTAAAATAATCGGAGTGGGAGATAGTTTGTAAAAGGGAAACCAAGGACAGTGTGCAACAAAGTTTGAGTTTCCTTGTTTATGAAAGGGAAACCAAGTATAATGAGCAACAAAGTTGGAGTTTGTGAAAGGGAAACCAAGAATACTTTGCAACAAAGTTTGGGTTTCAACCTGAAATTCTCATCTCCTGCAAGAAATTACAGAGAAGTTTTGCTTTGCCTTTGAAAAGCCTCATTGCTTCCTCTGCCTTTATGAAAACTGGCGGTTTTGGGGCTGATGGTGATCTCTATCTGTCGCTGAGTTGGCTCAGGGGCGGGCGCCGTTTTCTGAGCCTTGTTTGGTTGGGTTCCTGGGCAAAACACTTCCGGAATTTGGGAATGTGGCTGGCAAGGAAGAGCGATGCTGTTATGATATCGTCTGGTCCTTTTGGGCGCTGCCTGCTTTCGCCGTAAATACCTTTTGCCGTCTGATGCTTTTCCCTGCTTTTTGAAGAGAACTTTGGAAGAACATGGTTCCCAGAAGTTGTGGATTTGTCAAACTGCCTGATCCGGCTGCTCTGTCATTTAGCAGGCCACATCTCAGCATGGCGTGTTCTGGGAAGCTGAGCGCTGGGCTCTGAAACTTTCTTTGTGGGAAGAGACAAGGCAGGAAATGAGGCTCTTAAGATTTTCCTCCTGCAAGCACTTGGAGTTTGCTTCCTTCTCAGCCAGGCCTGGGCAACCGGTGTCTTCTGTGTGCTTTTTGCTGATGCGTTCAGATGAGCTTTACTTCTGTGGATGGATGGAGGAGGCCAGGAAAGCTAGGGCTTGCCAGGAGGGTCTGCTTTGGGCTCCGGGAAGCGCTGAGGCACGGAGGTCCTCCAAAAGCCGCCCTTGGATCAGCACCCAAGGGCTGACTGTGCAGGTCAGTGCGAAGATGGCCGCTCATCTATGTGGATTCCTGTCGCAGCTCCAAATTTGAACCTCCGTATGCGCAGGATTCTTCTGAAAAGGAATTCACTCCACCAGGGGACTGATGGTTCACAAAAGTGCCGTTGGAACCACACATTTTTTGTTCCCGTATTTGTAGATGAGAAAGACACTCCTTGGTTTTGTGCCATTCTGATAAATAAATTCAGAAGCACTGCTGAATGTTGTCGTCTAAAGGAGACCCGTTCCTTCTCCCCTTTGCTTTCTGCTGCTTCATTTCCACGTTTCCTGTGGTTCTTTCCCCCTCTCATTCTTCACCCTCTGTAAAGGGGCACCTCCGGTAACTGATAACTGTCTGTAGGAGTCACTCCAAGCAATTTTACACACTCTGCTTTGGTGAGAAGATGCTCATTTTGGGGGGAGGGGGTTACAAAACGTAAGGTTTGCCCGAAGGCAGGCCATGCGGTTTGGTGCTCCTCTGGTGGTGACTGGTGCTCAGAGACCGACACATTGCCCCTCAGATGCCAAGCACGGTGCGCTGTGCGACTCTGGCTCTTGGACCAGGGAGACGACTCCGCAGGGACTCTGGTAGCTGAAGCCTTAATTCCACCCAAGGGACGTGGGGACGCTGCTCTTCCCAGTGTCTGGCTCGCCTTTGGGTGCTGATTGGAGGCAGCTCTCGCAAGGCTGTGGAGGTGGAGGAGGGTGATTGGTGTGGACCTTCTGCTGCAAGGAGCCGCAAAGACCCCACGGGCAGAAATTAACAAGCTTGGGGGTGGGAGCAAAAGACTACTAGAGGCTTTTAAAAGCGGGACCCCTGTGAGCGTTTGCACCCACATCTTCGCTGCCTTGCGGGAAGAATCGGCCGAGTCCAGGAGACGCCGTGGAAGTGTTGGGGTGGGGCAGGAGTCCCATTCACTGTCTTTGGGAGGTGAGATCCTGGCTGTCCTTTTGGCTTGGCTGCAAGAGAGCTGAGCTTTCCCAGTTCCTCTCATTTGGGAGCACAGAGCAGAGCAGAGCAGAGCTGCCCTTGGCGGAGGGTGCAACATGGCCCCTAGGGAGTCTCACCCCTTGGGCTTGGGCAAGGGGTGTGAGGTGGAGACTTTCCTGAGATTACTGGCCAAGCCTGAACCCAGTGGCCTTAATGGTTGAGCTGGGGTTGGAGTTCTGCGCCATGCAGTATTGGATTCTCTCCTTCCCTCCAAGACTTACTCTGAGTGTCAGCTGATGCTGTGTCTCTGCACAGTGCTCTAGGCTGGAGGGTGGCGGCGGCTGCCCCAGGCACCCTTTTCCATGGCACAAGAGCAAAGTTGTGTTTCCTGGGGGCTCAGAGGATCCTCAAAAGACTGGGGCTTGTCTGCGTCTCCTTTGCAGGAGCTCACATCTCACTTTGGGTGCAACAGAGGTGCCTCCCAGGGAGGAAGGGAAGGGGGCACTTTGGCTTCAACCCTAAGAAGCTCTGCTGTCCTTGGTGCATCTGGAGCAGAGACTTGCCACCGTGGGCCGCCCAGGGATCCTTCCTGCTTCAAGTAGGTTTCTAACATTGTACATTTTGTCAGAATTGGCTCTCCGAGCACTTGGAAAGGTCTGAAGTGCTGAAGGTGGGGACTGCCCCCCCTGTTCTCTTTCAGCTGTGGAGGCACAGATAAGTTCTCCCAATTCTAACCCTAAAGGGAACTTTGTGTGGGCAGAGGTTCCGTCAGTGGCAGAAAGAAACCTCAGAGTGGACCTTGATGAGATTAGGCTAATTTCCGAGGAGTGAGTTCAGGTCAAGGTGAGCCAGGCTGAGTTCTTCAGTGAGAAAGGCGGGTTATCTCTGCCCAGGCTCTTAAGACAGCCTGATGTGGAACAGCAGGAGCCTTGTAGGGTGGGCAATACTGAGTCCCACGATGCTTTCTGTCTCCAGTGTTATCTGGTCTCTTGGAAAATGGGGCTAATTTCTGCACAGGAGGAACTCCAGGTGAGGAAACTTTGAGAATCCTCCTTGCCAGGCTCTGGCTGACCATCTAGACACAAGGGTGCAGCTGCCTGGGTGAAGATCCAGGAGGCTGAATGCAGGTCCTCTGACTTCTGGACTGTGGGCCTGCCTGGGTGTCTTGTGTGTTCAGCTCCCGTTTGTCGCTTGAGGGACACCTGGGAGTGCCTGTCCACTCACCTTGGAGGAGGAGGAGGAGGATTCCTCACAGTAACCCAGGGAGCAGCCTGAAGCCCACCTTGGGTACCGTTCAGACAGGACAAGGGAAGCCTGGCATTTAGAAACCATCTTCTTTTCACCCTTTCAGTCCAGCTGGATCTTGAGTACCAGACAGCATCATGCTGGGTCCTGAGATACAAGATGTTCTTTGGTCCACCACCTGCCTGCCTGCCTGCCTCCCTCTCTGCCTCCCTCCTAGGGTTGGGGTGGAGGCCTTTGCTCCTTGGACCGCCCTGACTGTGGGACCTTCTGGAAAGATCCTGAGGTTTGCTTCCCACGCACTGCTGTGTGTTGCAGATGCAGTGGCAGTTGCTGCCTGGGGCCACCACGCCGGGCCTTTGACAATCCGAACCTGCGGAGGCCAAACATGTACCGGCAGGTTCAGGGATCTCGTGACCCAAGGGGAGTAGTTGCGTTTTGCTGACTGGAAGAGCAGAGCTCCAGCAGGTGGAGAGGGCAACCCTTGTGCGGTTCTTTTCTCCTTGCTCAGCCAAAAACGGGACTTTTGTTGGGGGTTCTGGCTGTCCTGTCTCTCTTGCGCTCTTTGTTCTTTGTGGACAATGTGCCTTGCCCAGGTATAGAATCCCTGACTTTCTGGGCCTCTCTGGTGCCTTGGGAGGAGAGCTGAACTTGGAGGCGGATTTTGCAAGGAACGGGCAGGTGCCTTGATCTGCAGAGCTCATGGTGAGGAGGGAGGGCCTTGGAGCTCTGGCTTAGGAGGGGAAAGCTGTGAGCCCTTTGCTGCTTCCAGCTTTCAGCACAGTGCCTTTGTTTGCAGTGTCTGTGCAGTAATCCCGGCTGACCACAAGGGGGAGGCGCATTGCTCTAGATGAGAGCGAGCGGCCACTGAGTGGGCAGCTCTGGTGAGCCTCCTTTGCTGGCGATCTCTTGCGGCAAGCCTGGCGAGCAGTGTGGATGCTGGGCTGCAGCAGGCGTTGTTCCGGCCGGAGAACTAGGTCAGAGGCTCGCAGTATTCCGCAGAGCCAAAGGACCAAGGATGCTAGAGTCATCGATAGACCTCCATTAGAGCCTTGGGGCCAGGGGTCTCCCGTTGGCTTCTTAAATTGTCTGGATAACTAAGTGGGTGGAATTTTGATTAAAGTGATGGGAAAGGTTACAACTGAATCAAAATTCAACATTATTGTGATGGGTTGTGTTGCGAGTTGGTAAAATGGAAGGTTTACTCTGGGGACAAAGGAACGTGAAAGGTGAGAACATCCAGGCTGGAAGGCTAGGGCCCCACAAAGAGGCTGTGGACCCTTTTGCACTTATTCCGGATTATGACCCACTAGCTTCAGTCTGATGCCAACTGTGGAGGCAAGTCTCAGGTCTCTGTTCCAGCTCATAATCTGGAGTAAGGCCCAGGGCAGAAGGGACCTGTGGGTCAGTGGCCGAAGCTTTTGGGGGCTGTTATTGATGGAAGGGTATAGGGAAGGACCGTGTCCATGTCGAATAGCACAAAGCATTGCACAGAATCCAAGGAGTAAGAACATGAGCACAGCCCAAGGACTAAATCTCAGTGAATTAAGTTCAGCAAATGTAAGACACTGATGTGGCAGCAGGGAGCTCAGGCCTGGGCACACTGCTTTCCAAGTCGGGTTTAGAGTTCTGTTGCAAAGTCCTCCGGGGTCTGGAAATGGTGCCCCTTGAGGGGAGGGGGCAGACCTTGATATGCTTGGCCTGGAGAAGGGGAGGCTGGGAGGGGACAGTGTGGCCTTCCATCACAGAGAAGGCAGCAGGGCTTGATCTCTGTTGTCCCACAGTGTGTAATAGCTTAGTTGTGGAAAGACATCACAACAGCCATCTTGTGGCAAACCAGAGAAAATCCAGGCTGCTCTTTGAGGGGTTCTGCTGGTGCTTATGCAAAGGAGAACCTTGCGGAATGGGCTACCTTTGGATTACCTGGTAAAACTGAAAAGGGCTGGGGTGGGGTGGGGGTAGAGATTAAGGTGAGGCTGAGTTCCCTCTTTGTAGGGAAGAATGGCCCTGTGACATTTTCGTCCTCCCCAGCAGGCACAAGTGGGAAAGAGCCGGTTGCCTTCCTGTCCTGAGGATTTGGAGCCCTTCTGGGGGCCCTTTCTTTGCTGCGGGGGGGGGGGGGAGGTGTTTGCATCATTTGGCCTTTCCCTGCTACTCTGGCTGTTTAGAGTTGCTGGTTTCACAGGGCTTGAGGTGGAGCCCGTTGCAGCTTAGGGATCCCAGGTAGAGATACACACAAATATTTGTAAGATCTGTTATTTGCCTGAATTTGGACATTCGGACACAAATCAAACGTTAGGATATTTGTACATTAACATGCGTATGAATATGAATGTTTCAGACATTCATACACGTAGTTTGGATATTTGTTAAACTGGGAAGACGGGAAATCGGCTGTGCCGGTCACATTTGTAGTGGATCCAGATTGCATTCCACATGGATTGAGAGTGGATTAAAAGTGGATTCAGGTCGGATTTGATGCTTTCAGAGCAGAGATGTTATGGGACCGGTACATCGGACACGTATCGAACGCTTACACGTTCGTATTGGATACATACTTGTATCGGATACATATTGGATATTCATGCAAATTCATATGAATACATTTGTATCGAATAGAATCCTACCACATTTGAGGGGGATCTATTCGAACGAGTGCCGATTTTCTAACATTTGATTTGCTACAAACCGAATGCCCCAAACCTCATCCGTGCATGTCCCTAATCCCAGGCATCTCCCCAAAGCCAGAAGGTTCTGTTTGTTTGCTCACAACGTCCTGCTCGGCTTGTATTGCCAGCAGCTCTGCGCCGTTGCTTCCCAGCCGCCGCCGCCGCTTCTTCTTCTTCGGGGGCCGTTGGAATTACCTAGCGGGGCAGATGGGGCTCAGTTCTTGCTGCATTTCCATGGGTCTTGGAAACTGAGCTACAATCAGCCCGCATCTGGTTTGTCTTTCCTCCTTGTATCTAATCCTGGAGTCTTTTTTGGTCTGCCAACAAAATCCTCTATCTGGGAGAAAGGAACTTAATACTCAATTGCTAACTTTAATGACATTCACCTTATTAAATAAAAAAAAGGGGGAAGGGAGAACCCCAAAGGATAAGTGTGCAATTACTTGTGTTACCAAAACAAAAAACTGGTTTGTAGGGAAGGCAATAAAAGCTGTATCCTTGGATAAGTGTTGCCAGATACTTCAAAGCAAATACAGGCACTTAAAGAAAGTGCGACTGCCGAAGTCTGGGATGCGGAGTCTGAGCTGGAGAGGGCTATGTGTTTCCCGGCTTGCTGTGATCGGAAAGATCAAACCAGCTGTGAGCCCTAGATCCCAGGTGCCTAATTTTCCAGGGTGGGGTGTTTGCCTCCGCAATTAATGATCACGTCTCCCTTTTCGTTTGGTTTCAGAAGAGCCGTGTCCCTGGGGTGTAGAAGAGGTGAGGGAAGCATTTAAGAGCTGGCCTGTGTCTTGGGACGCATCTGTATTGGGGAGATTCATGAAGTAGGGATTCTTTCAATTAGATCCACTTCAAATGTGGTACGAATATCTGATACAAACGCACAGATATCCGATACTTATCCTGTTAAATACCCGCTCTGAAAGCATCAGATCTGCCTTGAATCCGCTTTTAATCTCAAACCCTGTCAAATACACTCTGGATCCATGGCAGATGTGACTGGCGCAGCCGCTTTCCCACCTCCCCATTTCACGAATATTCCGAAGCATTCGTAGAATGTTCCTAAATATTTGTACGAATACGAACATCAGCGTACAAATGTTATAACGTTCAGTTCATATACGGATGTCTGAATCTGTACGAGTTTGCACGGATAATGCATGTTAAGAATATTGTGCACATCCTTATCATGAGCTAAAGGTGGGCCTTGGCACATGGGCCGGGCTCTTTTCTTCCATATCATCCACTTAGGCCAACCCCGAGTGTGTGGTCAGCCTTCACCCTGCTCCCTTCTTTTATAGTCTTTCAAGACTGTTTCAGCCTGAGCTCATAGATGAAGTGTTCTAACCCTGTGATCATTTTAGTTACCTTCTTTTGCCCTGTTCCCAGTTCCACAGTATCCTTTATGAGATACGGTGACCCAAGTGGGACACCGTATTCCAAATGCAGTCTTAGTGTAAATTTATATTGAAGCAGAACAATGCTTGGAGGTTTATTTATTTTCCCTCTTAGTTACCCCTAATATTGAATGCACTTTTTTCACCGCTGCCGCTGTGTACTTGGTTGATGCCTTCATTGAGTTGTCTGTGAGAAGTGTCTGAAAGTGTGGGAGTTCAATGACAAGAGGAAAATAAAAATTAGCTAAAGATGCCTTTATTCCCTTTAACGGTGAAGTTTAAATGTGCTATAAAATGTTTTATTCTTCCTGCGGTTTTAGTCGTTTGAGTTGTTGGAATTCTTGTTAGATCCTGGATGATGTAGCTGGAGTCCCTTTCTGCTCTTAACTTGTCTTTGGTCAGGATCAGTGGGAGTGAAATAGCCTGGGCTGCTGATCCTGGCCACAGAACGGTGAGATCTGCACGGTCCACCTGGTGGTGTTAATTCCAGCCAGTGCAAGCTACTGTGCCATAGCCTCCAATGGGAGTCTCTGGCCACCTAGCCATTGGTTGCTTTTCTTGAAGGGAAGCCTCCCTCCCTCCCTCCCTCCCTCCCTCCCTCCCTCCCTCACTCCCTCACTCATTCACTCACTCACTCAGTGCCTGTTCCTTTGGTTGGCTGATCTGTTGCCTTCAGACTGGCTATCCAAGGGCTTCTGAGCCAGGTTCCCTTTTCTGTACCCTGTGAGGAGTTTGATGCTGGCTGATGGGCATTCCCCTTGCCACGGGAGTGGGGGGAACATGGCTTCATTTCAAGGGAGGGGGGACCACGGTGATGATGGCAGATACCCATATCTTGCACCTCGAGCGCTTAGGACTCCCAGACCCAGCCCTCAAGCCAGTCTGTTCTCTTGTCAGTTCTTTTAGGTTGAACTTCAGGAAAACGATCCAGAGAAATGGCAGAAATAATTACTGTTTTACAAATCGTTTCCTTTTAATAGGCCCTGTTGGATCACTTAGTCTGCTCTGATACACCTCTTTGGTCCCCCCCTCCAGCCTCCCAGCACTGGGGCCCTGATATGCCTGTAAGCTTTTCCGCATTTTGGCTGAAGAACCCGGACCCATATGGAAAACTGCTCAGGGCGCTGCAGAGCCTCCTGGCTGCTGGGAGAGTTGTGTGTCTCTGTGTGTCTTGGGAGAGCCACAAGGTCAGATTCCTTGGCCAGGCAGGTGGGAACTGAGCAGATTCCTTTGGGCTTCAGGGAATGTGGGAAATGGCCTGTCAGGCAAGAGCCCCCCGCCCTTAGATGCAGGGGGTGTGAAGAACAAAAGAATAATCTCCTCTGCCTGGTGCCCCTTTCTGTCCCTGCTCCCAGCCTGAGGCTTCGGCCTCCCTTTTCTCTTTGCTCCTTGCTGGCTGCGCACTGGTGTTAAGGTGGCCACAACCTGTCCCTTGTGACTAGCCGGCTGGGGCGGTGGGGGGTGCAAGTGGAATACGCAGGCTGATGGGGGAGCAGGGCTGTGGGTGACTCTCTGAAAATGTGGCCTTCGCTGTTCACACTGGTGCCAAAGTCGCTTTGGGCTCTCTTGGCGTCAGAGTCACATGGGAGCTGATGGGCTCCGGTGTTTCCTCAGCCTGCTCTCTTTGATGGCCTGACAGGCGTCACGCTCCTTTGCCTTTCGCCGACAGCCGCCCCGAGGCCTGTCTGTGGGCGGTGGGGTGGGATACAAGTCAAATAAGTAAGTAAAATAAAGTAAATAAATAAGTAAATAGTATGTGTGTGAGAGATGAGGGGCAGGGGAAGCCCTGCGTTACACGGTGTTGTGCCATTTTGTGGCTTGCTTTCGTGGGCCAGCAGTGGCTGTTGGTGCCCTTTTGGCGGTTTCTCCCTTGTTAATCTTTCCTGTTTCGACTACCTTTAATTAATGCAGGAGCAGGTGTGGAGCTCCTTTGGGCGGGAGTGCCAGTTTGTCACTGGTTTTAAAATGAGAAATAAACATGCAAACCTCTCTGGAAGTGGAGGTAGGCTTAGCTAAGCACATCTCTGAGGCGACGGAGGGCGCGGGGAAAGAGCTCTCTACACTGGGCACCTCCTGCACGGGTCAGAAGGTCTAGTGAGCTAGTTTGGTCTAGTGGTTAGGGAGCTGGACTCTTATCTGGGAATACCAGGTTTGGTTCCGCACTCCTTCATGAAGCCAGCTGGGTGACCTTGGGCTAGTCACAGCTCTCCTGAGCTCTCACAGCCCCACCAGCCTCACATGGCATCTGTTGTGGGTAGAGGAACAGAAGCTTTCTCAGCTGCTTTGAGTCCCCATGAAAGTGTGAGAAAAGTGGGGTAGAGAAGCCAACTCTTCTTCTTCTTCTTCTTCTTCTTCTTCTTCTTCTTCTTCTTCTTCTTCTTCTTCTTCTTCTTCTTCTTCTGCATCAGCCACTCTGAACTGCTGTTTAAGGCATCTCTTCTGGAGCCACTTCTAACTTATTTGAAAATAGCCCTTTTCAGAGGAACGTTCGGGCTCTCGGAGTCAGTCCGAGTCATGTTGGATCCACGCTCTTCTTCATCGGTGTGAAACTGTGCAGGTTTTTCGTCTTAGGGCTTTTCTATCGAAAACAGTCAGAATGGGGAGCCCCTCCCTGGAAGCCTGTGCCACCAGCAATGCATTTAACTGTGAGGACTCTTTGTACCACCTTTGGTCAGACTGCCAAACTGGGGAACTCCGGAGGTTTCATCTGTCTAAGGATAAAGCATATTTCCCGTTGCTGAAGCAGCCAGGGCCTCGCAGCATCACAGGGTTGAGGCATTTATTGTGGAGTCTGTTTCGTCAGGGGGTATTGGCAGGCGGCACAAGGTTTGATGAGGCGCTGCTGATGCGAAGCACACTTGCCTCTTGAGCGTTGTGGGGTGGCCGCAGAATGTAAAGCCGTGTTATGTAAATGATGGCTTCCCATGGAGACCAGGAGGTTCTCAGCGGTTTTCCAGTGCCGGTCATTGGCACCACAGGAGGCCCAGTCTGTCCGTGGGCGCTAATGGTGCCGTGAGGGAGGGTACATTTTACCCATAGTACAAACAGAGGCGCATGGGAAGGATGGCCGTGCAGTATCTTCTTTGTGGGTGACAGAACTGGCCTGCAGATAGCAGAGTGAAGGGAGAGAAATACCTGGACACGTGTGGAGTTGATCAGGCCGTTCTGCAGAGTCTACAGAATCTTGGCACAGGAAGGTGTAGCCTCCCTCTGTTTTGGGCTGGTTAGGCCTGACCTTGGGTACACCTTGATTTAATTCTACATGTAGTCTGAATATGTTCCAACCCTCTTATGGTTTGAGATGGCAAAATGGAGTGAAGACTCAGCACGTTAACAACTCCAGCAGTACTCGGCTTGGAGAGAGGGAAGGAGGAGGACCGGGCATTGTTGCCTCGTTTTTCCCCTCCCCCAGTGTTTTGTGTAATTTCATGGTGGATTGTTTTCTTTATATATAATTTTATATATATTTATTTATTACATGGTGTATCACTTTGTATTGCATTTTTCATGGTTGCCGTAAACCGCTTTGAGTAATTTATTAGAAAAGTGGTATACAAATAAACTGAATGAATGAATGGGTGGTGTGGTGTGGTCAGGAGGCCCTCAGCTCCTCTCAGTCAGACGATACTGTCTGGGTGGCCTCAGGTCCCCTCATTCCGTGCCAAGGGCCAATGGAGAGGGATGGAGGGCAGCAAGACCTGGCAGCAGTCCAGCTTCCGGTTAGGTGGGCAGCAGAGGGGCCTGATCCCCCCCCCCCGGTCTTCCTCCTGGATGGATCCATGCTTTGGAATCCGCCAGGCAATGCACCAGGGATGGGGATGACACAGAGGTGCTTGGAAAGTAAGGGCAGCATGCAGACAAACAGGCACAGAGCACCTGCGGGGTCACGGGTTGCCGCCTTTCCCCTCTGGAGCCCACAGGGATGACACTAGGCACCTGCACCCCCCAAAGTATCCACCATCTTTGGAGGGGGCTGGAGTAGCAGATGAGAGGGCAACATTTGCCAGTGAGTTTGAAAACATAACTTTTTATGTATGCCTTTGGTAAGGATTAGCATGGTGTCCACAGCTAATTTCAGTGACTAATTTTTGTGCTTTTTGTGCCTTTGTGTAAATGGTGTAAAGTCTGTGTTAGATAAGTGCAATAAGCGAACAAGTGAATGAATTGTGCCCTCCATGCCCCTACCCCCCCGGAAGACCAGGGACGACCTTAGCCAATTTCTCCTTTGCTGGAGGTTTTCAAGCAGAGGCTGGACCTACATTGGTCTGGGATGGTTTAGGAAATTCTGCATAGAGCAGGGGGTCGGACTAGATGGCCCTGGAGGTCCCTCCCAACTCTATGATTCTTCGAGCTTCGATTGAGTGACGACATTGGCACTGATTGAACAGCCAAGAGTGAGTTTGATGCAGGAAAGGGGAATTTGGTTGATAGGTTTGTGCCACATCTGTCCCCTCCTGCCCACTTTCTGGGGATTTGGCGCACCGCTTGGCACCCTGTGATGCCCCCTAGCCTGGGGCTGATCTGCATTTCAATGCAGGGTGCTTGTGCCGTGTGTGTGTGTGTGTCGAGGCTGGCTAGGAGGTTTCCCATTTCCCCTTTCCAGCAGGTGCTCAGCCCGCGTGGTGTCCGGTGGCAAAGAGATCCTTTGCTCTGCAGTTTGGAATGCCACCTCTTTTCATCTCCCACCTCAGGCTGCAGAGGCCAAGGAAGAAATAGGAGTCATGTGCTGGTGGGCTGAGCTGCCTTCCCCTTTGGTAGCCCCTTCCCTCCAAGATGTATAATGGGGGGCTGAGCCATCCCTTTGTAAGCTGAATTGAGGCTGAGAAGCGAATTCCACTGAGCCCGGGAATCTGATCTGCTTCTGTCAGAGCATTTAGCACCTGTGGGATCTAAGCACTGGGCTCCTGGCTGCCTGCCTGTTGTTTACTTTTGGAATTTCTGGTGGTGGATCAGCTTTGGCCTAGAGATGTTTTTGCTGGCTGATGTTCTGCAAGGGGCGCTGGTCTCTGTGTAAGACCCAGAATGTGCACACTTGTGAGTCTGTGCACGCACGCGCATGTGCTCACAGACACGCATCCTGCACCCTGCATCCGTCTCTGTGTGTATCAGGTTCCCCTGAGCTTTTTCCGGTCAGATGTTCTTGCAGAGCTTTTGAAGTCCCGTGGGTCAGGCTTGGATTTCCTTCCTTATTAATTTTATTAATTTATTATTTATATTTCTGTCCTGCCCCATACCTGAAGCTACCACAACTGTTAAAACAAGAGACTAAAAACAGAGTACAGAATATACATTAAAAGCACTTTAAAAATTCAACAGATCTAAAACGATACACTCCATGTTTAAAATGATAGTATCTGTACTGGGAGGGGAAATATAATCACCTCAGCCAAAGGCCAGGGCAAAGAGGTGCATCTTTACCGCCTTCCTAAATATATATAAGGAAGGGGCATGCCACATCTTGAGGGGGAGACTATTCCATAATCTGGGGGCCATCATCAAAAAGGCCCTCTCCCAGGTCCCCACCTGCCTCACTATTGAAGGCGGTGAGACAACCAGGACCTCACCGCTAGATTTTAAGGCGTGGGCAGCTCTGTGTGGGAGAAGGTGTTCCTTTACATATTTGGGGCCGAAGTCATTTAGGGCCTTGTAAGTCAGAGTCAACACCTTGAATTGGGCTCGGTAGTAAATTGGCAGCCGATGCAACCCTTTTAAAACCGGCATGATATGCATCTGGCCAGCTGTTCCGGTCAGCACTCTAGCGGCTGCATTTTGGACTAGCTGCAACTTCTGGATTGTCTTCAAGGGCAGCCCCATGTAGAGTGCATTACAGTAGTCCCATCTGGAGGTTACCAGAGTATGGATGACTGTGGCCAAGTTGTCTCTATCCAGAAAAGGCTTCTGTTGACACACCAGCCATAGTTGGGAGTAGGTTCTTCTAGCCATGGCCTCCACCTGTGCTTCAAGTGTTAGTGTGGAGTCCAGGAGTACCCCCGTTACACACCTGTAGGGATGTGAAAATGCCTGGGGTGTGGGAAAGCAGCAGTGCCCCTTTGCTTGAAGCTTTTCTGGGTGCCGGGGAATCTTGCTTCCCTGTGGTTGGACAGACACCGAAAAGCAGTTCTGTGCTCATAGCTCCCATTGTAGGCCATTTAGAAATGGGCTGTTGGGTGCTGTGAAGTTGGTGGGCAAGCATGAGGCATACAAGGGCTTTGGGAGAATGGCCAGAGATGGGCCCATGCCCCCCCCCCCGCCCCCAGAACCACTGGTCCTTTCAAAGCACAGAGCCGTGGGTCCCTTCTGCAGAAACCACCCTTTTTTGGTAGGCCAAACCAGAGTGTTGTAGCAGGAATGGTTAAGAGAAGATTCCTAAGAAATCCTCCTTGTACTCATCCTCCTTTTTGGAATGCATTTCCGGTTGCTTGTTTGCACTTTGGCTGTCTATGGGGGGCTAGGATGATTGCTGTAAGATCTGCAAACCATTTGGCCTCTTGAAGGGGGTGCCTTCAGAGACCCTGCAGGCTGAGGGCAGGCCCCTTGAGGGCTCCCCTTGACCCAGTCGCCCACCTCCCTAGGCAGGGCTCTGGTGGGAGGACAGGCCTGACCCTCACCCTGGACCGACTGCGTCCCTTGAGGAGGGAGAGCCCTGCTGCGGTGGCCTGTTTCTCCCCGATGGAGCCCTTGTTCCTGTCCTGGGGCAGCTGGGGCGGGCAGTGCTTGGTCCTGCGTTGTTTCCTCTGGATCCAGCTGGCCCAGGGAGGGGAAGCCCGTCCTCCCCCACCCTGCCCTCCCCTTCTCCCTCCCCCTCCCCCTTTGCACCAATTAAAGTGCTCCACGGCCATTCACACTCCTTGTGCCTTTGTGTCCCTGGGTGTCAGGGCTTGTCAGGCGCTGCCCCCTCTGAAAGCAAAGGCACAAAACCCCTGCACAGAACTGCCGCCCCCTTTCAATCCTGTGTGCCCATTGAGGGAGGCTGTCACACGCAGGGGCCGGTGGGGGGGGGGAGCTGGAGAGCCCCTCCTTGCCTGTTCTTAGGAAGCCCATGGCCATTGTGGAAAGAGATCTGGGTGTCTATGAGAGGGAGAGAGAGAGGCCAGGAAGACTGAGGGGAGTGGAGGAATAGCCCAGCACCCTCCTCCCTGGGACTGAAACGCAGCGATTTGTTGTTTTACTTGTTTATTAAAGCTATTGAAAGTTCTCTTCCCCTTGGAAAAAACTGCATTGAAGTGATTTCCAAGGACTGAGTGTTAAGCACAAGGATGGAAGGGGGCAGGAGAAGCCATGGACTGAGCTTTTAGATCGGCTCTGGGGCAGGGGATGGGGGGTGGGGGCTCCCTCTCGCTTGGATGGCAGGGAATGGAGGGCTGGGCGGGCAGGCAGGCAGGCAGAAGGCAGGGGATGGCCCTGGTTGTTCCTGGATGGAGGCGCTGAGGTGCCGATGAGAATTTGGGGGTCAAACGGGGCATTTTGATGATGCCTTTGCATGGAAAATGCCTCACACCCCGCAGAAGGATTTATTTACATGCCCATCTCCATCTTCTTCCAAGCGTTGCCATTTTGGCCTTCTAACCAGCCAGGCCCAGAGAGAGGACCTTGGCCTGTATTTTTGCAGCAGCAGGCCCTGATCCTGCAAGGCTGTGTTTTCAGAAAACAGTGGGCAGTTTCTGAAATGTAGTTTCCCTTTTGGTGTCCTTCCTGCGTCTCCCAAGCAGTAGGGCTCTGCACGGGGCCATTTTCCACATTCTATTCAAGTTGAATATTCTATAGAATATACGTGCCTGGAACAAAGAAACCCTGCCCCCACCCCTATTTTCCCCCATTCCCCCCCGCCCCCGGTTACCTGAGCACCTCACTGCCACTGCTGCCATCTTCTCCGCACCACCACCACCCCTTCTGGGGTAAGTGGGTCCTGGGTAGGTGGGCAGGAGCACTGCAGTGGTGGTCTGGGCCTCTTCCAGGGCCCTCTGGAACTGTGAACAGGCTTCCCGGGAGGTAAATACAGGCCTTCTGGCTTTTTTTTTTTTTTACCTGTATTTACTTCCTGGAAAGGGGCCCGGGCTGCCACTGAAGCAGGTAAGGGGCCCCTTGGGAAGCCGTGGGTTGGAGGGTTTGGGGTGGAGGGTGGCCGGGGGAGGGAGGCCCTGGGGCATCCAGTATCTGTAGAAGCTTCTACCGAAACTGGATTATCCGATTCGTGCACAGATAGGGCCCTTCGAATAGGGCCCTATTTGATCTGTCCACAAATCTCAGAAACCAGACGTATTCATCTGGATTCCAATGCGTGAATAATTTGTGCACATCACTAACTAGCAGGCCCCTTGGGCCCCAGTGACCGTTTGGAGGTTCCTGGCGTCTTGTCGCCTCGGGGACTTTAGCGCCTTCCGGCACAGGTCAGCTGCGGCGCATTTTGTGCAAACAACAATCTGTTGGATTCCTGAGGTTGGGTATTGACTGGTGACACTCTGGATGTTCCTGGCTTGGTGCAGCCACAGTTGGGAGGTTTCTTCTGCACAGCTTTGAAGTGCAGAGATTTTGAAAGCTGAATGAAGAGCTTGCAACACTTGTGATTGCAGTGGATCCTGATAGGACAGTAGTTTGGGGGCACTTTATAGAGAACGAAGTGTAAGCCTGTTTGTGAAAACGGCCCTTGTGTGCTTCCAGATTGTTTTTCCTGCACAGCCTGTAACTCTCCCTGCTTCCTCGAGTTCTCCCCACCAGGTTCCCAGCGTCTGAACACCCACTCCTTCCAGCCCCCAGCCCTCCATTTTCTCCCTTTTGTACTTGGAACCTGCAGACACGCACAGCGCGGGGTGTCATGTGATCTCCGGCGAGTTAGCGTGATTTGTATGGAGATGTGTGCAGAATAATCCAGCCTGCAGAAAATGGTTCCTCCCCTTGGTTATTTGCATGTCTGCTTGCCAGCAGGAGCTTGGCTTGACATGAGTTGGATTGCTCCTGGAGTAAGCACTTTCATTGATACTGGTGGGTGTGACTCACTCCAGCTACTGTTGAGCACCTGCGTTCCCACAGGGCTGCTTGAGGTTGCCAGACAAGGGAGTTTTCCCACTCGGGGCCGAGCAGGCGCAGAAGGAACCGAGGCAAGAGGCTTTGGCATGGCTGAAGGTCTCACTGAAGAAGGAGAAGAAGAAGAGTTGGCTTTTCTATCTCACTTTTGTCACCCATTTAAGGGGACTCAAAGAGGCTGACAAACCTTCTGTTCTTCTCCCCACAAGATACCCTATGAGGTGGGTGGTGCTGTGAGACCTCAGAAGAGAGCTGTGACTAGCCCATGGGGAGTGTGGAATCGGACCCAGTATTCCCAGACAAGAGTCTGGCTCCCAAACCACTAGACCAAACTGGCTCACTGGTTCCTGTCTCAGTGTGGCTGACCTTGGGAAGCAGTTCCTGTGCTGGCATTTCTGGATGCTGCGATGACGAGGCTCCAACGAGGCCTCAAAGACCCTGGCTCCTTTTGCTCCTCTGAGGAACACAGGCAGGGTTCCTGCACTCCCTTTTCTCCCTTTGCCTTTGGCAAACTCCACTCGGTTCGTTGGAGCCTGGCAGAAGCAGTTGTGGCCTCAATGTGCCTGGAAGTTCCCTGCAAATCCTGAACTTTTAGATACAGTTTTGAGGGCTCTGGTTGTGCATTTCACGTCTCTTTATCAGCTCCACCACAAAGGGGATTTTAAAATGTTTACAATAAGAGGGAGGGAACGATGCTTTTCTATATAAGTCACTTTGGTTTGATTCTGCACTCCTCCATGAAGCCAGCTGGGTGACCTTGGGCTAGTCACAGCTTTCTTCTAAGCTCTCACAGTCCCATCTACCTGACAGGGTGTCTGTTGTTGGGAGAAGAACAGAAGGTTTGCCAGCCTCTTTGAGTGTTTCCCCTGCTTCCGCCAAGCTGCGCAGTTCTCATTCTTAACGTTAGGCATTGTTGGATTGCATCTGCCGCAAACCACACCGCAGGCAAGAGACGGCAAGTTCCTCATTCGAGGATAAAATAAAGCAAGGAGAGCGTCTCCTTCTTGCTTTCCAAATTCCTTTTGATTTTCCGAGTTCCAGGGCCTTTAGGTCTCTCTCTTTTTTAAGTGCCTTGCCTTCACATAAATGTCTGCATGTCGCTTCACTGAATCAAAGTATATTTCCTCGCTGCAACTGGCTGGACCTTTTGTTGGCTGTTGCTTTGGTCTAACAAAAATGCACCTTTTCGCCACTCAGAGAATCCTTCTGGATGATGAACCTGGATGATAAATGATGATAGTAGTAAAACGCACCAGGTCGCTATCCATTAGGTACTTTAAAAATTCACACACTATAACAGTATAGAAACTAAAGGTACCTTTAGTTTCAGCCTCTTGAGTATTTTTCTCTTGCTGCATTTGGTTGTCTTCTGCTAAGCTTTTTCTGTTCACCTCCAAGGAAGGTGAAATTCCCTTTTTTTGGGGGGGGGGTAAAATTGCAACATTATATTGCGGTGCTTCTAGGCTATTAATATTGTATCTCTGCACCTCTCACCTGGACCCCCCAGGAATGCTCACTGCTAGCTTTTCCAGGCAGCTGAGACAGCCCAGGCAGCGGTGGCGTCAGTGTGAAAAAGGGCTTTGTGAACCAGTTTGGTCTAGTGGTTAGGGAGCTGGACTCTTATCTGGGAATACGGGTTTGATTCCGCTGTCCTCCACAAAGCTAACTGGGTGACCTTGGGCTAATCACAGCTCTCTTCTGAGCTCCCACAGCCCCACCTACCTCACAGGTTGTCTATTGTGGGGAGAAGAACAGAGGGTTTGTCAGCCGCTTTGGGTCCTCTTAAATGGGTGAGAAAAGTGGGGTAGAAAAGCCAACTCTTCTTTTCATTGAGCCTTGAATGGACAGGAACACACCCCTCTGTCCTTGGGGATTGGGAGGCATCCAGGTCAAGCTGGAAGATTCCCCAGCAGGCAGAGACCCCCACAGTTCCAAGAGTCCTTGAAGGTGAAGGTGGAAGATCGTTGCTGATGGTTTGTGTGTTTTCCGTCTTTCCAGATAAAGAAGGCTTAAGATGGTTTAGAACAGCAAGGTAAGAGGAAATGCGATAAATATAAAATGCACATGATAAGATCAGGCAAATGTGTCATATGAAAAAGATGCCCAGGAGCACTGTGCACCATTCTGCACCATTTTTCCCCAGGCCTATCCGGATGCTGGATACAAGGCTATAAAGGGTTCCCGTTGTCCAGATTATTAGCCTGATGGATGCCAAGGGAGCAGGAGCGGAAGGTCACTGGGGCTGTCTTTGGGCTCAGCAAGGGTCATTCGCCTTCCCCTTTCAGGGAATCGTTCTAGAGTTCTTGAGTGCCACCTGCATCAGCAGCAAGCAGGGGAAGGGGCAGTACTTTTGCAGGGAGCTCCTGCTTTGGCCCCATAATGCTTTGCTTACCAGCCTGGCATCTTTGGTGCTAGCTGGACTTCAGAGCCTCTAGGATAGTGGTTCTCAACCTGGGGTTTGGGACCCCTTTGGGGGTTGAACTACCCTTTCAGAGGGGTCGCGACGAGTCTCCCACTACCCTTCCCTCCCACCTCCCAGCTGCCCCCCCCCCCCGCCGCCCGTGGTTGAGGGTCTCCACAACATGAGGAAGTCCATTAAGGGGTCACGGCATTAGGAAGGTTGAGAACCACTAGAGTCTAGGAGTTCTAGGTGGCTCAGAAAGGCAGAGAAACCTCTGTGCACATTCCTGGGAAGGCTTGTTCTCTTCTGGAAATACAGGCTGTCTGGGAATGCTGGAACAGGGGATTGCCCTGTCGTGCTGCACCTGACCCATCTTGACCTGTGCTCTTGAGGGATTTCCCAAAGCAGCTGTCCTTGCAAAGCCTTGGTGCCCTGGGAGAAAAGGACGCCCAGTGCTCAGCTACATTTGCACCCTTCTCCCATGATTTGTAGACTCCCCTCTTCCTTTCACTCCTCCTCTCCCCCAGGCTAAGCCCTTCCATCCCTCATCCCCTGGCTTTTTCAGCCCAGGGCTGGACCCAGCATTTCCTGCCAGGCTAGGGGCAGCAGAAGGCGCAAAGAGCTTGCTGTTTGTAGCCCCAAAGTGCCCCTCTTGTTTGACTGACTGTCCACTGCCCGAGGGCCCCTTTCACCCTTGCTGCTGGACACCGCTACCACCCTGGCGCCTGTCCAGGGAGCTCAGCATCATCTGGTTAGAACATAAGAGGGAACAGAAACTGCGGTGGCTGCTCTGGACAGTCCTCCTTCCTTCTGAGAAGTCGGCCTTCCTCTCCATTTCGTTCTGTCGGTGATTTTATGAGGATTCCCTTTTCACTGGTGCCCCAAATCAAGTCCTTTCTGTGCTGGGCCTTATTCTGGAGTATATCCCAGAATAGGGGTCTGCCATTCTCATGCTGGCACCGGCAACGGTGGACCCTGAGCCTCCCAAGTGGTGGCACCCAAGCGGTGATGCTGTAGCATCACCCAGGCCCGTCCTTGGCCCTGACTGTGTTTCTGCCCCCGCTCCCCCCAGTCCCTGCAGGGCAGAAGGCAACAGCTGGAGGGATGCAGCTCCTATTGCCCCTTTGGGATCCCAGGCAATGCTTCAGTCTTTGATGAAATGCCCCAGGCCCAGGGCAGTAGTGTATGGATAGCGCAGGCCCCGGCCCCAGCCCAGCCCTTGCCTGCCAGACCGGCTAGCTCACCAGCTCTGCCTGAAAACAGGGCAAAACATGCCTAGAAGGGTTCTGCAATGCTAAACTCTTAAGACAACGTGGCAGAAGTTATTCTTAAGGAATTCCTGCTCACCCTCCCCCCCAAAAAACATTCTGCCTCTTAGTGGCCCATGGAAAGCCTGACACTACCTGGCAGGTAGCAGCTCCAGGTCATCCCCCTCCCAGGGTGCTTTTAAATGCAGGAGCTGAGCTGGACTTGGTGCTTGGTTTGGAGGCTGCCAGGAGGGGCCCTGGGAGGGAGGGAGGGAGGGGGCAGCTGCTCTTGTCCTGAGCTGGGCAGGGGGATCAGAGCCCGACTCCACCCTGAGATGGGGAGGTTGGTGGGCCTTGGAACAATGACCCCAAGGGCCTTCAAAGGGCAGCGGGAAGGTTGAGCTGCTCACCTGCTGCGCCTCAAAGGCCGCTGCACAAAGGCTCTCCCTCCGCCGGGCATGAAAATCTTGCTTCAAAGGGAAGGTCCCTTGGCTGCCTCTGATCTTCCTGGCATGGGGGGTGGGCTGGTTACCAAGGGAAGCCAGAAGGATTTTGCACTTTTGTGGGAGTGGCGGGATTCACAACAAAAACCATATTAAAGAAAGCAAATAGGAATTGGACGGAGGTGGCATAACTTTGTGTCTCAGAATTAGTTCAAAAAGCACGGTTACGTAGTTCAATCTTGCAATTTTAGGGAAAAGTCCCTGAAGAGGGGAGACTCGTGTTGCTGCATATGGTTTGGCTGCAGGCAGGGATGGAAAAGGACCCTGCAAGTTGGACACATTTTCCTACAGGGTTGTTCATATGTTTCAAGAAAGGAAAGAGTATCTCCTGAGCCCAGGGTGTCCTTCAGAGTGGCCAGAAGTTTCCTGGTCTCAAAGCTTCAGCCCTGGAACCTTAACAATAAAGGGCAGGCTGGAGATAAATGAGAAAACCTCCAGGGCTTTCACAGGCTTTTTGGCTCTTCTTGTCCTGGACCAAGTTAATCTGCAGAGACATCCAGGTGGCAGCAGCCTTGGATCCCTTCCAGGTCTCCATGTCATCAGAAACTCATTTTCCGGCCAGGCGGAGGCTGCTCTGGCCTTGGATTTTGCAACTTTCGAAGAGGAGAGCTGAAGCCCCCTGCCTGCTGCCTTTTAGAAATACTTCTGCTCAGGGGCGGTGGCTGTGTGTGTGTGTATAGCGGGCATTCTCTTCCTCCTCCTCCTTGCTTTCTTGCAGCCCCTCCCTCCCTTTTGTTCAGGGTCAGCCGAGTCTTTGTTGGCATGAAAGCGATTGGGTTGATTTCCCAGGGAAGAACAGAACGCTTTATGGGAAGCCATAATCCCTTCTCCCTCCTGCCACAAAACCAGGCTCTACAGGCAGATTCTGTGGCAGTAAAGGGACTGGCGCCCCTTCTAGGGACCTGATTGGCACTCTGGCTTTTGTGGGGGTTGTTTTGAAGGACTCTTTTGCATGGGCCAAGTGGGACCAGCTGCCTGTGTGCAGGAGTTGTGACTTGTACTGGAGGGATACAGCCCACGGAAGAGATTTTCTGCATTTATTTATGGCATTTATGTCCCACCTTCCCTCCGAGGATGCAGGATGGTACATGCCAACCTCCTTCTCCTCCTCATTGTCTCCATTTTATCCTTTTCCCAGTGCCCCAAAAGATGGACCAGGCTGAGAAACAGCGTCTGGCCCAGCAAAATTGGGAAGGGATGTGCACAGATGTTCTAAACATTCAAAATTTGATCGAATGTGGACATTCAAAATCGAATAGACTGTCTTCACGTTAGAATTTAAACATTTGAACAAATTCCGAATGCTCCAAAACATTCGTTCAAATGATTGGAATCATTTGAATTTACAGATATGTCTATATTACGTATGTATCTGTATGAATGTCATAGGTATCTGTATGCATTTGTGCTTATAATATGGAATGAAAACGGGCTGCATATGGGATAAAATGGGATGCATACGAAATGCGTACAGATACGTCTAACGTACGAATGTTGTCTAACATTTGAATGAATAGACTTGAATGCATCGGATTCGAATAGTTTTTTGTTGCATTTGGATTTTAAACATTCTGATCAAATTGAATGTTTTGAGATTTGGTTCGACTCTAATTCCAATGCAAAAAAAAAAAAAAAAGCATTAATTCACATTCCTAGGCAGGTGGCGTACCTTGGCTCACCTGGGAAACTCTGCAAGCCCTTTAGGCCGGTAGAAAGTCTCAGGGTTGTTTATGTAGGGTTGATTTGGTGGCAAGGCAGGATTTACGTGCCACATGTACCCCTGAGCAAGGACCAGGGCTGGGTCTTACTGAGTCTTGCTTGAATGCCAAGATCTCCTCATGCCAGCAGTGCCAGCCCTTGCTATGCCACTCTCAGGGCCCTCTCTGTTGAGGTCCAGCGGAGTGATGGGCAAAATTCTGTTCACGTTCAAAAACTGGATTGAACAGTTCATGCTTCGCATCGAATCAAACATTTGATTGTGCGAGCATCCATAAATTAATTGCGACTAAATCAGTCTGTCATTCACAAACGTGAACAGTCCGATCAAACAGTCTGTGTTTGCTTTGTTTTTGCCCCTGAAAAGGGACATTTTTCAGTGGAAAAACATTTTTTTCTTTTCAACCCAATTTGGAATCGAATGTGAACAATCATTTGATGAATCGATTCACCATTGAACTGAACAAGCAATTTTTCTTTGTGCACAACCCTGGAAAATCCCTCTCCCCTTTTAAATACGGCTTGTGCATTGAACAGCTTTGTTTGGCAGTTTTGTATGATTCTGTATTTATTTATTTCAAAATACTCAGGGGCTGAAGAATGCATAAAGGGTGTAATGCATCTTAGTTCAGAGGTGTAACTTATTCATTGGGGAACTGCAGGTGCCTTGCTTGAAGGGGAGGCAGTCAAATAGTGAAATGGACTCTGCCAGGAGCTAAGAGCGGAGACTGTTGTGCACCTGAACTTCTGCCTCTTTGTTCTGCAGGGCATGGCTTGCTCCAGCATGGGTCCTAGCATGGCCTAGTGTGGCTGGAGGGTGGCCCATTGATAAATGCAGAACACCAGGATACTCAACCGTAGCCCAGTCACACTCCTGAGCACATGCCCAGCATCCACAAAGCTTACATGGTGCCCCCCCCCCCCCCCGGCTTTGAACCAGAAGCCCTGCAGATAAGATAGGGTGCAGAGGCATCCTGCCACAAGTGGTTTCAGGCCCTTTGGCAGGACATGTTGCATCCCAGGTTCTGCCACCCGAATGTTCCCTTTGTCTCCAGGCAGCCTGTTTGCTTGCTTTGTAAAGCCTGCTCATGTGCGGGATCTCTGGCTTTCCCTTTTCCTCCCTGGCCCTAGGAGGAGAGTTCTCTGCGAGGATTTTAGAACTGCACAAAGCGGGTCCTGAAAGGAGTGGAGACTCGCTTGCTCTATTTAAGGAAGTTGCAAAATGGCAGCTGTTCGGTGAGGTGGGTGGATGGATGGCTTGGCCTGGGGAGCTTTCAAGGCCGTGGGGTTAACCAAGGTGTGGGGTGTTATTGGGGGAGGACCTTGAATTCTGAGCCGAGGTCTGCATTGGGGTGTGCCGGTTCCCAAGGCAACTGCTCCCCCCCCTTTGTGCCTCATTGATACCTCGTGTAACCCCATTTAGCACCAAGGGGTCCTTTGTCCTGGCAAGGCCTGAATAGGCCTCATTAAGAACGGGCCCTAATGCCCATCGTCTCTGAGGGGGTCAAGTGGGTGAGAGAGGAGGGGGCAACAAACAATGCCCCCCCCACCACCGCTGCTTCTCTCTGGACTGTATCAATCTCAGTGCTGGGGCTGCCCGAGGAAAAGGAGCCGCCATCTTTTTGCCCCTGGTGGATTTTGCATAATTTGATTAAAAGGGATCTCTGGGCTGGGAGGGGGTGATGGGGGGTGGGCTGAGGCCTCCCCCCCCACCCCGGTCAATCTATTCTGGCCACAGAGTGCTTTCCCTAGGGGCTCTGGGGGATCCTGGAGGGCGCCGAGGTGCTTCTATGAGGCAGGTGTGATTCCTGGGGCTGCTGGCATCCGCCCAGTCAGGAGCTGTGGGCAGGAAGAGGACAAAGGTGCTTTCTGAAGGGCTTGGGAGCTGTCCGTCCCACCAGCCCCCTCCCTCCCCGAAACCTGTGTAAGCATGAGCTGCTGGCTTTGCCTTGGCAGGACTGTGGCAGCTGAAGGTCATTCACTGCTGCATAAAATCTGTGCCGGAAGCTTTTGAAACAGATTCCTGATCCAGTGGTGGACTCCTATCTCACAGCCAGGGGCTCGATTCCGCACTCCTCCACAAAGCCAGCTGGGTGACCTTGGGCGAGTCACAGCTCTCTTCTGTGCTCTCTCAGACCCACCCATGTCTCAGGGTGTTCTGTTGTGGGGAGAAGAACAGAAGCTTTGTCAACCTGCTTTTGAGTCCCTTTAGAATGGGTGAGAAAATTGGGGCATAAAACCCAATTCTTCTCCTCCTCCTCCTTCTAACGTCCAGTTTTCCACAGATGTCAATTTACCAAACCTCCCCCTCCTTTCTGATGATCTTCACAGGGAGAGGATTGGGGTGGGGGGAGCAGGAAGGTGTGTTGGGAGAGTCTTCCCCATAAGGAATTACTTTTGAGGACTCCTCCTCCATCCAGTTATGCTAATATGCCTGGTTGATATTTGTAGGGTAATTGCAAGCCCTTAGTCAGCTGCTGCGACACTGTCGCCTCCCTTTCATCTGGAAGGGAGGCACCCTCGGGAAATACCCACATGGCAGTGGGTGTAGTGGCAGAAAGGAGCAGCAAGGGCATGCAGGCAAGATGGGTCCCTCCCTGAATGGTCCAGACAATCTTGGCCGAATAGCTTCATTGACATTCACGACTCAGAGACTGAATTTTGCAGGAAAGGAGGGGTAGAAGATGGTTTGTGGGCTGCTGAGGCTGCCATGAGGGAGTCAGAAGTCAGTGGTGCTGATGCTAAAGGGCAAATGCTGGCTTGAGGGGCAAGATCAGATGTGATCGCTTACAAAATCCTGGGCAGTTCCTGTAGATCTGTGATAGGCCAAACTGCCTGGAAAGCAGAGGATTGCTGGCTAGGTCCACAACCTTCCCCTGGAAGTACGCAATGGCAAACCACTTCCCTATCTCTGCCAAGAAAACTGCAGAGGGGAGCCCAGCCAGCCAAGCAGAAGCTGGCCCGGAATGATGGTCCTCAGCAGTGCAAAATCCTGGCAGGTTCAGGAGCAAGACTTGCTCCCTCCTTCCGGAAACTGCACGGGCGCCAGGAAATGCTGGCAAAGTCTCTTTCCCTCAGGCCTTCAGTAACCAACCCCACAAGCTTCCAGGCTTGTAAACCCCTGTGCTTGTCATTCAGTAGCGGACGGCTAATCCTTCGTGTGGGAAGGGGCCAGCCTCCTTCGAAATCTGGTGCTCCTGTGCACAGAGATTTGGAGATAAAAAGAGCACATCACGTGACACAGTGCTTTTAGGGCTCTAGAGTAGCATGGGTATGTGACCATCAGGGCTGAGCATGGTTTAAGGACCTCCTTGCCTTTTTCTTAATCATCTCACCTTCTTTGATTGCTTAGACCTCCAGGAAGGGCTCCTTTAGCTTCAGTCCAGTAGGTCTGGTCCCGCAAGTCGAGTCCTGGCTGTTGATATGCCCCATCCCTGATGCCTGGAATGGGCCTGCTGCCTGGGCAAGGCGTGCAAAGGCATTCTGTGAACATTCGGCACCGGCGACTCATTTCTCAGGTGCACAGAGCCCTTTGCTGTACTGAGTGGACTGGCATTTTGCTGGTGGAAAGCTTTGCTTCTTGTGAGCACAGCTGCGTTGCATGCAGAGCAGGAACAAACTCTCCAAAGAATTTCCTCTGCTGGGAGCACATGATGCAGGCACCCTCCCGGGATCTGACAGGGAACCAGAAGTAGAAATGAAGGGACAGAAAGGCCCTGCTGGGTCAGAGCCATCATGGGGAACAGCTCAGGTAGCCTTAATATTCCAGGCTGCACATAGCTGTGGTGGACCAAAGCTTTATCTGCCAGTCCCGCATGGAGGTGGCACCTGATCTTCCTGCCAATGGTCCAGATGCCTCCCTGGTGGGGAATCGTCTCGCTTGAAGCCTCTCTGCTTCTTGCCTCAGCGTCTTCCTGTGGGCAGCTACATTTGCTTCGAGTTGTGGCACTATAAGGGAGGAGGAGAACATTCCTTGCCTCCTCTCTGCCCACCTTGTGCAATGTTGTGCCTTCCTCTCATGCTCCACTTGTCACACGTCCCCAGAGAGCTTCTCCTGAAACCTTTGGCTCTCTGAGTCCTTTTGAAGAGCTGCAGTCAGAACAGGCAATAGGCCTCTGGCTGTGAGGTTGCGCCACACGTCGGTGGGAGTGGGTGCCAGGAGGGTGCCAGGGTCTCTCCCCATTCTTTCCCTAATGCTTCCTGCCATCCTCACAGTGTCTGCATAACTCGCTGCATCTTTTCTCACAGGTCAGAGGCCTCTTTGCTGACCCGATAGCCCCCTTGCCTTCCTGCTCGCCTCTCCATCACTTAGGTCTTCTGGGAATTGCTTAACTCCAAGGAAATTGGGACCGGATTGCTCCACGCTTTTGACCAGAATTCTTGGCCGTGGAGAGGAGCAGAATCTAGACTGGCTCTTAGTTTCCTTTCTTGCCTGAGTCTGTGGGGAAACGTCCCCTGAGCCCAGTTTGACTGGCAAGGGGGTTTCCTGGCTCCATATTGGTGCCATCAAATGCTTCGAGTGTGATAGGGACCCTCTGCCCCAAAAGGGGCTTCCCTGCCCAGACAGGGTTACCTGAGTCCACTGTGCCTTTGCGTGCCAAGCATTTCTCTTGGGCGAGCACCGTGCTCTCCTGCGGAGGCTGATATGCGCACCCATTTGAAAGGCCCCTGAGTTATGGGGCAGCTGTGAAGTCTTGAAACCTGTATGATGCCCATGAGCTGGGACATGTGGCCACTGACAAATCCTCTGATTCTTGGGCAAGGCCAGGGCTGACCTTGGCCTGGTGCAGCTGGTCTGGTGTGCCCGCTTTGCATGAAGAGAAGCCCAAATGGACTCCTCTGTTCCAGCGAGACGCTACTTTGTGGCCCGCTGGCCTTGGCGGAGTTGAACTCCAAGGGGGACTTGGATATTCCACCTTTGCTCTCACAGCCCTGGCTGAAGGGATCTTGCTCGACTCTCCCCCCTCCTCCCCTCCCCCTTTAAAGAAAGGAGCCGCTCTTTAATTTTCCTTTTTTCCCCCCTGCAGGGACATCTCTATAGCTCCCCAAGGCCCACTGCCAACAGAGCTCTCCTTGTTTACCCAACGCAGAGGAATCGGTTTACAAGCCCACAAGTACCCTTTTCACCTTTCCCATCAGAAAACACCTCTTGAAACAATGAGGAAATTGGATGCTGCCACCTGATAGCTCCCAAGGAACCTGCCTGAGTGCAAACCGACTTCCATATGTGGCTGCGAGAAGATTCCCGAGCAAAATCCCCTTTGTGCTCCAGCCATTGAATCCTGGCTAGCTGGCTGGCCTGCTGAGGCTTTATTTGCCGGCCCAGTGAATGAAGGAGGATTTGAGGCCCTTGGAGGAAAGGGGAGCTGTAGATCTCTAGCTGCGACTGTGAACAGCAACAGCTACAAAACCCCCCTTATAGAGGCTGAGACTTCAGTCCCCTGCAGGCTCGATGGTTAGTGCTGGTTGCTAAGGATGCTTGTACGTGAATATTTGTAACAGTGGGTATTTGTAGGAATTTGGGCAATCATACACGAATTGAATGTTAAGACACTTGTACATTGACGTTTGCATTCATAGTAATGTTTTGGAACATTTGTATGAAGCTTTGGAATGTTTGTGAAACAGAGGTGGGAAGGAGGCTGTGCCAGCCATAGCTGCAATGGATCCAGACATGGTTTGCGAGCGGATTCAAAGTGGATTCAGGATGGATTTGGTGCTTTCAAAGTGGATATCTATGCATTCGTATCGGATACATATATGTTCGTATTGGATATTCGTATGAATTCATACGAATACATTCTTATCGAATTGAATCCTACCACATTCGAAGGGGATCTATTCGAGCGAATACAAATTTTCTTACATTTGATTTCATATGAATCAAATGCAACCCTCCCCTCTCCCCATTTGTGAACATCCCTACTGGTTGCGCCAGGGATCCCCTTGTGCCAGCATCTTCTGGTGGATTTGTGCCAGCCTTTCTGCCATGCTTCGAAGATTGGCGCAGGTCTCACTGGAGATGCTCAGAGGCATTTGAGTAAAAGGTAGAAATGGTGGACCCCAGGCAGAGGGGTGTTTCTGCGGGTGATTCTGAGAAGTTCTAGATTTTCCTTGCGGCCAAGGAAATGAATCTCCCATCCAGACCTCCATCTGTTAAGCACCCAATGGGGCTCAGATCTCCTTGTCTTATCTGAAAAGAGACGTCCTGATTTTGGGCTTCTACTGGGACGGGGGCTTGCCTGCTGCTGGTCACGGTCTTTGGCTGTAGTGTTAACTGCCAGATATTCAGATCTGCTCCCACGACACCTTTATCTTTTGGGAAATGCGTTTGCTCACCATCTTCTTGATCTCTTCACTGAGAGAACATGAAAGTTTGCAGAAATCAGTGCTCAGGTATTTTTTAATCAAAAGTTGCCTGCAGGTGAAGCACTCCTTGACTTTTGCAACCGGATGTGGCGGCAGGGGGGTGGGGGCAGTGGGGCCACCTCCTCCTTGCCAGGCTGCTGCCTCATGGTCTCCTACATGTAGGAATCTGCAGCGGCAGGCCGGCAGCCAGCCAGACGTATCCCCCCCCCCTCCTGCAACAGACACCTTGAAGGGCAGGAAAAACTCTTTCTCTCTTCTCCCCCGACCCCTGCAGCCTTCCTTTCTCGTCAAGGGAGCCTGTTGTGAGCTCAGCCCCATGTTAATCTCCTCATCTGTTGCCTGGAAGGTCGAGGCCCCGATCCCTCCACCAGCTGAAGCGGCTTTCTGTTCCGGTCACCCGACGGCTGAAGTGCGCAGGGCAGGAGAGGGTTGCGCTTGGTCCACTTTTTGGAAAACATCAGAAGCGCGAGTCACTCCTCCTCACAGCTGGTCAGAGGTTCTGGTAAATGTTTTCATCAAGGGAGAACTAGTGCAGATGGGCAGTTGCTTTCCCCCTAGAAAAGGGAACATTATCCTGGGTGCTTAAATGCAGCGCTAAGGGAGCTGCGATCGTGCATTCGGTGCATTTAAGTTTATTTACTTATTTCTTTATTTACATTTTTATCCCACCCTATACCTGGAGGTTTCCGGGCAGGTGACAACATTTATTACATGCAATAACAGTATGTATTAAAACAACAGCATCTGCAAGTGCGAAGAGAAAAGTGTGTCCCCATTTAACCAAAGGCTAAGGCAAAGAGGTGCATCTTCATTGCCTTCTAAATGTGTACAGTGACGGTGATTGACACCCCTCAAGGAGGAGACTATTCCATAGCCTAGGGGCCATCACTGAGAAGGCCCTCTCCTGGGTGCCTGCCCGTTTTGCTGCTGAGGGTGGTGGGACAACCAGGAAGGCCTCCCCTCCAGATCTTAAGGCACGGGTAGGTCAATACGGGAGTAGGCGTTCCTTTAGAGTTGTGACTCTAGTTCCCTAGGCCCAGGCGTAAGCATTGGACACAAGCTGTGCTAGGCTCTCGTTCTTCCCTTTGGGGTTGTGACCCGCTTTAACGGGGTCTTGTGAGAGCGAGAAAGAGAGAGGCTGGTTCTGCGAGGTCTGGCGAGAACAGTGAAAGGATCCTTCTCCATCTGGGTGTTTGGTGGGACCAGCTCTCTGTACGCCTGCTTTGGGTTCCTTCTTGCCTTCTTAGCCAGGGAGGGCCGCACTGGTGGAACACTGGGCCTACAGAGGTTGCTCACTGCCAGGCTTTGCCCAGTCCTGGCTCTAAGTCTCGCCGAGGCTGCTGGAACAGGCGGGCCGCTCCCAAGGTCTCCTCTGCCTGTTCTGGGAATTTGAGCCCTTGAAAGGAGCTGGCGGAATGGCAGATTCCAGGTTGGATCACGGGGGTGGGGCAGACAGTGCTGAGCGTTTCTCAGGCGAGCAGGTGGAGCAGCTTGGTGCCTCCTACGTGCTAGGTGAGCTTTTGGGATAACTCTGGTTTGGCACAATCTGCTCTTTTGCACAGTGTGTGCCTGTCCTATGAGTCACAGGGAGTGCCAGGTGATCCTCCCAGTTTCCCAGTCCCTGGAGATGTTTTTCTGTTGCTCAGAATGGCGAACTCTGTGCCCAGTGCCTTTGCCCCTGGGCGCCCGTGGTGCCTTCCCTGGGAGTGGCCCTGGTCACCCGGGATGCTTCCTTCTCCCCGCCCCCCCCCCCCCGGTTAGGCTGACAGAGCACAGCAGCTGCTTATTTGGCCCATGGGTCTGGAGCCACCACGAGGGAAGGCTGGGAGTGGACGTCTGGGATGGGAAGGCAGAGTGGGAGGGGATGCGCCAAGTGCGTGGGTGTGCACTGTGTCTGCCTGCTGGGATCGAGCAGGCCTGGGTGTGGCGCTGCCGTTGGAGGGCCCGGCATGTTGGGAAGGCTGCACCGGCTTCCTCCGTTCCCCTGAGGCATCCGTCCTGCCCTCTCGGTTCCTTTCTTCAGCTTGCTTTTCAATTGGTGCTGGGATGCCGAGCAAAGTAGCAAGATGAAATAGTGTGCAAAAGAGTCAACAACTTTATAGCACAATGTTAAGAAGCAGAAATGAGTTAAATGTGCAGGACTGAACTTCACAGCCGAAGCAGCCGGGGTAGAGGCTTGTGCTGGAAAGCCCCTCCTGGCTCTGGGGGGCTGGAGAAAGGGGACAGATGGGGCGGTGGTTCTGTGGACAGCCCCCTGCTGGGGTAGGCCTGGGGAAAAGTGGAGCCGGTGTGCGCCAGGCCTGCGGTGGCGGCATTGGGGCCGGCAGCGCCACAGCTGGCAGGAAGCAGCAGCAGAGGGTGCTCTTGCTTTTGAGGCCACCATGCAGCAGTTTGGGCTGGAGGGCGCAGGGAGGGCTATATATATATATATATATGTTGGGGCCAGTGAGAAGGAGCACCCAGCAGCAGGCCTGTCCCCTGAATGCTGCTTCAGGCTTCCTCCGACTTCTGCTGTGCTTCCAAGCTGCTTTTGCTCTTTGGGGGGGGGGGGTCAAGATGACAAGGGTGGCTTTCCCACCACAGCCTTGTGAGGTAGACTGGGATGAGGGGTGATTAGTTAGGGCCTCCCAGTGAGTTTCCTTGCCCAGGTGTTTGAGCCTTGGGCCCCCAGGCTCCAGTTTGAGCCTGTGGCGGCTTCTCCTCCATGCTGGCTTTTATGAAGTTTAGCTCATGTTGCCTCTCTGTCCATGTCTCACCTGGAATGGGGCTGCCTCTGCCTCCCCCCGCCCCCGCCCCAGTAGTGAGAGAATAGGACTGGCTGGGTAGGAAAAGTGGACTGAGGTCCTCTGGGTGCCCTGCCACTCTCTAACACGTTTGCATTGGAGGGGGAGAAAAGCAAAGGCCCCCTCCTTGTCCAGCCGCCTGCTCCGTGTGCGAGGGATCCCTTGGAGAATCAAATCGCCCTTCGTCCCCACAGTGGAGGCGCCGTGTTCTTTGTCCTGGGGCAGCCATTCGCTCTGATCTGTGCAAGGGGAAGGGCAGGAAAGGCGGCCTGCTGGAAGAAGGGAGAGAGGGAGGAAAGACTGCTGCCTCAGCCCCTTTCTCTCCACCTCTCTGTGCACAGCTGGAGAGAGGGGCAGCTGAGCCATCTGGGCCTGGGCCATTGGCTTGTGGGGGACCCGCTTTGCATCCGGAGAATCGTGGTTCCAGTGCCGCCTGGGTGATTTTGCATTAACATCTGTTCCCAAGTTATCTTTCATCATGGGTAGATTATGCCACTTAGCCTAAGTAGATGTGCGGCTCCTCCTCCTCCTTCTCCTCCCCTGCTCGCCTGCCTCCCCGGCTTCTTCTAATTCATGCCGTGCAGATATTCAGTAAAATGATTGCGCCGTAGTAAATGGCGACTGAGTGTTCATTGTCGTTTCCCTCGGATGGCATCGCTTCTGTCGCTCTCTGTGTGGCATCTTGCCCGCTGCAGTGTTTCGTGGCTGGAGCACCCCTTCTCCTTGCCAGAGAAGTCTGGCTTGAATCTGGTGTGCCTGTGTGTGTGTGCAGTCTGCACATAATGTGTGTGCAACAGGACCTTGGCGTGTGGGTCATGTCTCTGAGACGTAAGGCTGTTGCTGAAATGGAGCGGTTCTCAGCCAGACCGCCCTGGGTGGCGGGCAGGTTCCCCCTGATGCCGTCCCCAAAGAAGGTCAATAGGCAAAGTGCTTGCAAGAATAAAGGGCGCCGGTGCTGGGCGTTCATAATTCTGGGCTAATCCCTTGACTCTCTTTTCAGGTTTGTGCCGGGGAAAGGACTGGTCATCTATCCAGAAATCGGAGACAAATTGGATATAATCTGTCCGAAGGCAGAACCATCCAGACCATACGAATACTACAAGTTGTACCTAGTGAAACGGGATCAGGCCGAATCGTGCAGCACCATCATGGACCCAAATGTGCTGGTCACCTGCAACCGGCCGGAGCAGGAGATCCGTTTCACGATCAAGTTCCAGGAATTTAGCCCCAACTACATGGGCCTGGAATTCAAAAAGCGGAAGGACTACTTTATCACGTGTGAGTATCTGCGCCTCCCCTTTTTTTGTCCCAGGTCACCCCTCCCAGGGCATCTTCAAGGCCCTGTCCCAAAGGCACGTCCTGTCCAATCCAAGCAGTCCGTGAATGCAGTTGTTCGCCTTCATGGATCACCATGATCTCTGTTCAGTTACAACTACCGGAAACCTTTGCTGGAAGGCTCCAGATCAAACTCCACCTCTCTTTCTGCCGTGTGCCGAATTTGGAAGGCCAAGGGGAAAGGCTGCCAGGCCTTTCTGGGCTTTTAATTCCGCTGGGTTGGGATTTCTCATGGGCTTTGTTGTCTTCCTTGTGGTCTTGGGAAATTGCATATAGCTCAGACTTGCGAGTAAGCTGCGGGGGTGTCTCCTGCAAGTTGAGGTGGTGGCCAGCATTGACCGACCTGGCGGTGGAAAGAACGGCGTGGCACAAAACCGTGGTGTTGCTTTGGGTGTTTGCATATTCCTTCCCTGCTCCAGCCATGGACTGCTCTGGTTATGGCCACAGGCAAATAGCTTTTCCCTCTGCTTGGGCTGCAGCTGTGTCTGGAATAGGGATGTGGACAAATATTCAAATGCATTCGAAATTCGATCAAATTAACTGAATTTCGACATTTGAATTTGAATCAAATGTCCTTAAATTCGAATTTAAAGATTTGATTCAAATTTCCGATTTCGGATTTATCGTTGGAATTATTCGGACATTCGTATGTGTGCGGGTTTGTACTTGAAGATTGGCATCCTTCGCGCATCCGTACGGGATGAAAACGGGTTGCATATGGGATAACTACAGGATGCATACGGATGTGCACAGATGTGTTTGGACCCGAGGAAGATGCATACGGGCATCTACGGATGTTGTCGACATTTGTAAGTGCAAATAGATTCACATTTGCTTAATTCAAAACAAATTTGGTTAAATTTGAATTTTAAACATTCAGGTCGAATTGAATTTTTGAATCCTGAAAACGACATTGTTGCACACCCCTAGTCTGGAATGTAGCAGGTTCTCCTCTGGAGCAGCGTGTGATGCTCTTCTAAAGGGCCCCTGTATGTGGGAGCACCAAGAGGTACACCACGCCCAGCATGGTGTTTGCTCACGAGGGAAACACGTCCCTTGGAAGCCTCCTGGCAAAAGCGGCTTCGGGAATCCTAAAAGATTCAGTTCCACATCCTCACTTTCTCCTGAGGGCCTGGAAGAGGCTAACTATGGTATAGAAAGGCTGTGAATCAATGAAAAAGGAGTTTCTTCAGGAGGGTCCTTCCCCGTCCCTGGCGGGCTGGTCAGTGAGCTGACCACTTTCATGGTTGGTGCAGCGGTTCGGTTGGAGGTCCCCCAAAGTCTTGCCTGGCCCCAGCGTGATGGCACAGAGCAAGCAGGTGGGTGTCCCTGCCTCCCCTTGTAGGTTGGGCCCCGTGGTGGGCAGCCCTCCACCCTCAGAGGTGCTTGGAACGATACCTGCTGTTGTCCTGCTTGGGCGATTCCTGCCATCGGCAGGCCGAAGCAGCAGGCCGCACTTGCTGGAGCTGGGCAGGGCAGGGCACTTGCCTCCCACCGGGACTTGTTGGGCCGCTGCGTGGGCAGCCCTGCCACAGAAAGGAGGTTCGGTTCCTTGCTCGGCTTGTCCGGCAGGTGAGCCAAGCAGCCTGTGCCCTTTCCAGCCTTTCCTCCCCCAGGGGCTTGCTGGGAGTTTCAGGCTGGAGAGATGTAGGTTAATCCATAGGCCAAAGCTCAGGCTATAAGCCTGACCAAAATAGAAGCAGAAATGAGAGCAACAGGGTCACCCTGGCGGAGGAGTAAATATAGGTTAATGCCACCCAGAAGGTATATGTGCCACTCACAAGCAGAAGGGATGTGTCTAGCAAGTCAGACTAGACTGTGGCTGTTCCAAGGGAGCGTCCATCAGGCAGAACGATTGGTCTCTCATGCTCAGTAGCCAGAAGGACGTGACTCAAAAAGTGTCGCCACTGGGTTCTCTCCAGGCTGCTGGATGAACTTCTTACGTTTCCAGATGGCCTCAGCATGCCGGTTTGGTCTTGTGGTTAGGGAACCGGACTCATATCTGGGGATACCAACTTTGATTCCGTACTCCTCCACGAAGCCAGCTGAGTGACCCTGGGCTAGTCACAGCTCTCTTCTGAGCTCTCACAGCCCCACCTACCTTACAGGGTGTCTGTTGTGGGGAGAAGAACAGAAGGTTTGTCAGCAGCTCTGAGTCCCCTTAAATGGGTGAGAAAAGCAGGGTAGAAAAGCTTACTCTTCTTCTTCTTCCTCCATGAAGCCAGCTGGGTGACCTTGGGCTAGTCACAGTTCTCTTCTGAGCTCTCGCAGTCTTACCTACCTTACAGGGTGTCTGTTGTGGGGAGAAGAACAGAAGGTTTGTCAACCACATTGAGTCCCCCTAAATGGATGAGAAAAGCAGGGTAGAAAAACCAGGACTGTAAAACTGCAGCTGGGGGCAGGGCGGAGATGGTGTGCGTCAGGCTGGAATTAGGGGTGCAGAGGGACAACTGGCTTGCTTCAGTGTGGAACTGGTGGTGGTGGACGGACTTGGGCAATGGAAATTCCAAGCTGAGCAGGTCTTCACCTGCCCTGTTTTCCCTCATCCGAAGGAACCCCCCTGGTGACTGGCAGGGAGGGAGTGCCTGCTGCCCTCTCTGCTCTGCTTCTTCTTTTTGCTCCTCTCTGCCAGGTTGGCACCCTGTGCTGAGCACACGAGGAGGAGGAGGAGGAGGCTGAGGCTGCCATGGGGAAGGTGCCCGGCATCCATGCCAGGGCTCTTGGCCGTCTTGGCAGGGTCAGTTCTCAACCTGCCTGCTGTCTTGCGATCGCATCTTGCTTGCTGGCTCGCTGGAAGTGAAAGCCGCCTCACCCTGCCAGAGCAGCCCTCCAGAGCCGTGAGTCCCCCCTCCCTGAGATGCTGCTGCCCATTCTTTTGCATGTCCAGAGCAGACGGTGCTCTGTCAGGGGAATTTCGCGGGCTGGAAGAGAGCTGTGAGCCGGGCATTGTTTATCCTCAAAGAACAGAGGAGGAGAATCCTCTGAGCTGGAGGTATCAAGGTTTAGACATCTGCCTCTTTTGCTGAAAGGAAGTGAAGTTTAAGCTAGTTAGGCGGAAAAGCGGTGAGAGATGCAAACCTGGGAAGCTTCCAGCTGGGCATCCCTTGGTGGACTGGCTTACACGAGAGCCTTTTCCTTGGATTTGCTGTTTGTTAGCCGAAGCCTTGACACCTGCCTGTCAGCCTGGCTTGTCTGAGAATCCTCTGCCAAAGCGGACGGATGGGGCCAGGGGCTCGTTCCGTGCAGCGCCAAGAAGGTTGAGAGGTTCTCCTGCCTCCTTTTTCCTCCTTTCCTCCTGCTTCTCATCTCATCTTTTGGTCAGTAAGCCTGATGAGAGCCTGTTCCACTCTGGGAGTCTGTCAAGGCTTAGAAACAGCTAATAAACGCAGCCTGCTAGGAAACCGGGGCGCTGCCACGAGCCCAAAATCACATGCGAGGAAGGGGTGTGCCTTTTCCCAAAGAGACTCGAGGGTGAATGTGATTCAGTGCAGTCGGACATCTCTGGGACGGAATGGGGCCTCAGGATCTGTTCCACTTGCGGAAGAACTGGTGGTCGATGGAAACCCACCAGAGATAGGGTGCCTTTGCCTCTCGGCAGCACCTTCCCCATCAGCTGAATCTCCCTCTTGTTGACTTGTTCCCCGTTTTCTTTCCTACTGAGCTAGTCCAGCGATGCCTGCCTGGAATGGCAGTGGAAAGCCCTGTAGAGGCTTCCATCCATCTTCCCTGATGGCTGCTTGGTGAAAATGCGCCTTTGATTTGAGAGGCAAGCTGTGTGTGGCCCTTCATCCCCATGGCATGACGGCGTGAGGCCCCACAGGTGCCCCTCCGGGCAGGGAGGGCTATGTTTGGCCCTGCTGGTGGTGGTGGGTGGAGGGCCGAGGTCAGCTGGGTGAAGAAAGCCAGGTGGAGGCAGGCAAGCTGGGAGAGGAATGCAGCTGCCCAGGGGAAGGCCTCGGTTGGCGGCTGTTCTCAGTGATTCTTCTCTTTGTGAGGTTCCGCTTTAGTTGCAGTCTGATGGTTGCTTGGGGGGGATGCCCATCCGCCCTGAGCCGTAACCTGTTGCCCAGAACGGGATAGCAGTTGCTCTTCAGCCCCCACATCGGAGAGTCCCTGTGCAATGGGCGACCAGTCTTCACGGCCTTGGCACCCGAGCCGGCCAACTCGGGCGGATCTTGAGCTTGGGGCCCGTGCAAAGCCAGAGCAGACTTTTCTCTTGCCTTTCAAGGGAGAGGGCAATAGCAAGGGAGGGGCTGAAAACCCAGGACTGTGTGGGGCTCACAAATCGTCCTCCCCCTCTGACAGGCAGTTTAGGGGGGGGGGCTTAAACCTGCGCCTTTCGAAGCCCAGGGGGAGCAGAACTCTTGCTGTGCTTTCTGCCTCCGACTGTGCCTGACTTTAATGCTTCCTGACAAGCCCTCCTCCTCCTTGGCTCCAGGTCTGTGCGTTTGTAAGGGCTGAACTTTGGCCTTTGAGCTGAAGATGCTCTTCTGATCTGGGCTGCCTCCTCCACGCAAGCTGCAGGAACTCGCCTTTGCCAAGGCATAAAACTGTCCAGACCACCCACAGGTTGTGCTCCCATCCCAGAGCCTGTTTACTGCCGGATTCAAGCCCCGTGGAAACGGCAGGGAAGGAGAGGGGAGAACACGGTGGGCTATGGCCTTGGTGGGAGCCAGCTGGGCTCCTGCACACCATTCTCACTCCGTGCTCTGGTCCCTTCTTCCTTGGGTGCGGCAGCCTTGACCGTGCCAAGGTCTGTCGAGGGCCGCTGCTTTTTCTTCCTCGCTTCGCTGATTGGAGCTCGGCTTGCAGAAGCACCCAGATGGCTTTGGGAAGCTCAGGGCCCTTCCCTTCCTTCTTCTGAGGCCTCCCATTGTGCCTGCCTCCGGAGTCAACAGCGTCTTCCCTGCAAGGGTTCGGCAATAGAGAGGATTCCCAACTGGTTTTTGTTTTGTTTTTTGCCTCTGGCACATGCTCTGGACCTGCACTTGGGCCAAGGACCTGCACGGAGCCAAAATGTGCTGAGGTCTAGCAGGCTTGAGAGTTGAGTGGAGGCAGAAGCTTTGGGGCAGCTTTGTCTAGTTTTGGAACCCGTGAGAGAGGCAGAACCAAGATGGATGTGGCAAAGGCAGTGGCGGCAGAGGCCTGGATTTACTGGGCAGGGGGGAAATGCTTTGGCCAAGCCCGTTTCCTTTCCCAAACACTGCAGAGGGTTGGACTGATGGTCCTCACGGTTCCTTCCGATCCCCACAGTCCTGTGACCCACGTTTGGGCGCTTGGCATGGAATAAGACGCAGAGGATCTTTTTAAACTGTGGGAAAGCTGGCCTTTGTTGGGGTGGGGGTGGGGAGATGCTTCTGGTCCAGAGGGGGGGCGTGGAGGGGGGCTTGGGCAGTCAGAAGGGCACTGCTATATGCATGTGGGACACTTAGGGGCCACCTCTCTTTTGGAGAATGCTGGGAGGGCCCTGCAAGGGCTGCAGGGCCTGTCCTTCTCCCCAGGCATGCCCCCTTGATTATTCCCTGGAAGGGAAGGGAGAGGGAGAAGGAGGAGGAGGAGGAGGGAAGAGGAGCAGGCCCTTGGGCTTCAGAGTGCCCTGTGAGTCTTCTGGCCGGAGCCTTGAAGGACTCCATGTGAAAATGCAGGAGAGCCATGGAGCACAGCCAAAGGTCTCCCTGCTCGGGCTACAGCAGGAAGAGCTGGGAGGGACACAAGAGGCATGCTTGAGCTCTGGCCCCATTTCCCTGGAACAAGACCTGCCTGGTCCAGTTGGGCTGGAAGGGCTTTTGACGTGGCAGTCAGTTGTGATGGGTATCGGCCTCAGGCCTTTTGTGTGGCTCAAAATGCAGACCTTCTGACCGTGGCCGGTTCTTGTCAGGGCTTCAGCGGCCACAAGGCTCCACAGCCGAGGACTCCTCCAGCTCTGGTCCATGCAATCTTCCCTCTCCCCCACCCCCAGGCCCCATCTTCTGCCTTTGTCGTGTTTGCTTGACTCTGGGGCTTTTCTAGCTGACTGAGGGGTCGGCAAAGCTCGGGCCTCCCTGCTTTTCCCTTTTGTGGCCCGAAGGGCTTTATGTCAGCTTTCCTGTGTGCTGTGGGGCGACCCCTCTAGCGGGTGGCGTGTCCCAAAACTTCAAAGCCTTGCTGGGGTGCTTCAGCTCCCAAGGAGGCCTGATTGCATGACACGCAGCCCTTTGTCCCGGGCACTTGCCTGACGGCTGTGACCGGCGCAAATGGGATTTTGCTGACATGTTTCTTCTTTCCTTGGCTGTCGTTTGATCATGTGCAGCTTCTGGCCGCTTCTTCTGGCGCTGGGGCCGAAGGGGAAGGAGCAAAACTCCCACAAGCCTCTCTGTGCACGCCCCACTAAATTGCTTCTCGGGTGGTGGTGGGGAAGTGACTGGGATTTTATTTCTCTAGGGAGTTTTTGGGTTTGTGGCTTTGCCTGCTGTTCCACGGCACAGGGGGAGGGTCTCAGCAGGTGGTTCGCTACCTGCCGGTTACTGAATTGGCACGCTGGCTCTTGGGTGGCGGAATAAGATGGGGCAGCCCATCTGGAGATCTTTGAGGCTGGGGTTCTGTGCTGCTTCTCTGATTGAGGTGCCCACGTGGGGCTGGGATCCCCCACCGCCTTTGTTTGGGCCTTCTGAGCACTAAAGCCACATGAAGTGGGGACTAGTGGCACTCCAGGGGGTTGCCAAAGGCTTTGTGCCCTCAGGTCTGGGTCTTCTGGCCTCAGCCCCAAGCCAGAGTGGGCAGCCGGTGGCCCACAGAGCAAGCTGTAGCCCTGGAGGAGACTTGGGGCCCTCGGAAATCGCCCCCCTCCTCCAGAGGCTTTCTGCGTCCTGGGACCACAGCTTGGAGGGGCTTAGCTCTCAGGCCCTTTCCTGTGGGCACCCTCTAGCGTTTGCCCTCTCCAGGATTTGCTTTGTGATTTCTCAGGCTGCCTGTAGCAGACCAGTCTGTACAGGGCTCTAGGAGAAAGCTGAGCACTTCCCAGGTTGACCTTTCCAGCTTAGGGACCAGCGTCGGCAGACTGGTTTTGAAGGCCTTCTCGTTGTGCCACTTGGCTTGTGCCCTGGGATCTTTGGAGGCTGGGATCTGGCTGATCCCTTTCGCCCTCCCTGTCCACGGGGCCACGGAGCGCCGCACTTCCCCTCAGCCAGGGAGAGAGGGTGTCTGCTCCAGCGCTCTGGTTTCCTGCGAGTCAAGAAGACACAACCGCTTGGAAGGGGCTGCCCCGCTGTGGGAAATCCTCCCGTACTTTGGCTACAATCAGGTGTGTGTAGCTGTAAAAGGCACAAGGGGCTTCAGGCCCGCTGGGGCTTCGTTGTCCAATGGTGTTCCAAGCTAGCAGAATCGGTAGCAATGAGAAGGGGAGGTTAACGTTTATCTCAAGCCCAAATTAGCTGGCGAAACCCTAAATCTGGATAATAAAAAGTAAAGCAGCCACAGTACTAAAATGGAGTGTAGTCTGAACAGAAGAGGCGAATCTTGAGTGATCCTTGTACGCCAGATGGCTACACATTCCGTCATTCGGGGGCTGCTGCTGTAAAGACTCTGCAGATTGCTGACTCTCCGAGGGGCAGCGGTGTCTGGTTGGAAGTGACTTCGCTGGCGAGACGACCTGCTCCATCTATTTGATTCCACCCTTGGCGCCCTGCATTCTCTAGCAGCAGCTTGTCTGGTGGGCCCTGGGGGCCCTCCCATGAGGAGCCCTGCCGTTCCCCTCCATTTCTTACGTGGCCACAGCTGTTTTGTTAGCAACGCACAGAGATTCACACCCTGTTAAAATTTAATAAGTGACTTTCTTCCCCTTTCCCTTTGTTCCCGTGGGATCCACAAATTCCTCTGGCAGAGCATCAGGTGGGGAGCCTGCAAAGCAGTTTACCTTTGAGATAAGATCCCTTTCCTCAGCTTTTAAAAGGAAAAGATCCCAGAGGGCCCCGGAGGAACATTTTATTTGTATCTGGCTGTCGGAAGACTCTCAGAATGCATAGAGTATGTTTGAATAGGGGTGTGCACAAATGGGTTTTTTTGCATTTGCATTTGCATTGAATTGAATATCCAAACATTCAGTTCGATCTGAATGTTTAGAATCTGAATGCAACAATATCCAATTAGAATCGAATACATTCAAATAGATTCCTTTGAATGTTAGATTCGAATCTGAAAATATGAATGTCGACAACATTCGTTTGTGTTATAGGTATCTGTAAGCATTTCGTACGCATCCCTTTTTATCCCGTACGCATCCCGTTTTCATCCCGTACTATCAGTGCAAATGTGTACAGGTACGTATGAGATGTGTTCATTCAAATGTTTTGAATCATTCAAATGAATGTTTCGGAACATTTGAAATTTGTTCGAATGTTTAAATTCGAATGGGCAGACATCCTATTTGAACTCGAATGTCCACATTTGATCAAATTTTGAATGTTTAGAACATTCATGGGGGAGAGCAGGGGCACACCTTTGGGCCTTGTGAGCCCTTTTAGGAAAGGTGTGAGCAGAGGAACCTTCAAGGGCACAGCTGGGGGGAGGAGTGTGGTGGCCTTGGAGGACCAGGCAAGGACCTTGGCATAGCTGGGCTCAGATTCCATGGAATTTGCTTGGGGCCCCTGGGCCAGTTGTTGTTTCCCAGGCCAGCCTACCTTGTAGGGCTGTTGTGTGAATAAAATAACAGAGAGAAGGAAGAGGTGCTTCGCCTTGGGATCCCTGGGAGGAAAAGTGTGATATAAATGCCTCATGTTGGTAAATAAAAGCAAATCGGGGAGGCAGCTGGACTACTGGGTCCCTGCGCCCTGTCCAGTGTGGCAGAGAGCTGCGTCCTCTGAAGGGCTCTGTGGGGCCCTGGCTGATGCTGTAGTCCAGGACAAAGCCAGGTCAGCTTGGGCGGGGGCTTGTGAGGGCCGTGTTCTGTCTCACTGAATGCCCTTGTGCTTTTTTCTGTTGTTGCGCTCCCTGTTTCAGTGTGTGGATTTAGGAACAGCTGTGGTGTGAAGAAATAATGTCGTACACAGCACTGGGTGCAGGGAGAGGCATTTTCAGCGAGAGCTCCCTTTCTGGAGCCAGGCAGCCCCCAGGCAGGAGAGAGCCAAAGGTCTGGCAGTGGAAGTATGGCAAAAGGACTGCCGTCCTTGCCTGAGCAGAGTCCTGGCTGGGGCTGGGCCATGGCTGGGGCTGGGCCACCTGAGAGATGCCTCACTTGTTCTGAACACGGCAGCTGTGTCCAGCTGTGCCGGACTGCTCTGGCTGACACCCTGTACTGCTTTTGTTGGGTGGAGAGCTTCAAACCTGGGAGGCGCCTCGGAGATTCTCCTTCCTTCCTTCCTTCCTTCCTTCCTTCCTTCCTTCCTTCCTTCCTTCCTTCCTTCCTTCCTTCCTTCCTTCCTTCCTTCCTTCCTTCCTTCCTTCCTTCCAGCCCCCAGATGGACTGTCTGCTTTCTTCCTAGCCTTTCAGAAATAGGAGCAGCCCCTTAATTGTTCCCACTTAAGAAGCCCATGAGGGAAAGCCTCTCAGCTCAGGAAACTCTGAGGCCCTGTCCCCATGCAATTGAAAGTCTTCTGGAACTCTTCTTTTGCCTCTGAGCGGCCCCATTCCAGGCTTTACAAGGCGCTTAGGGAGCTTAGGAAAGGGAGACACCCACGATAAAATACGTGCACTTTAAAGAAGAGTTCCAGCGCTCTTTCGGCGATTCGTGGGTTTTGCTCGCTATATCTGCCTTGAGGACGCTCCGTGGCAAAAGGGGTGGGGATTGCTTGCCTGCACACACAGCCAAAAAGCATTCACACATCTGAGAAATGCAGCAGGTTCGCTTCCTTTCCTTTGTAAAAAGGGCCAGAATTGTTCAGAATTGCAACATTGTTATCAGTGATCTGTGAAAGCCTTAAAAGAGAATGAGCGAAGGATCGCGCTGCTGATGGCTGCAGCCGCTGACTTTGCAGGGACAGAAAGCCTTTTCTAACAGAGAACTGAGTGAAAGTAAGTGCTGAAAGTGAATGAATGAGCGATCATCTGCCTTTGCTAGGGGCGGGAAGCCATTTCAGGAGACGGAGATCTGGCTATTTTTCCTTTTAACAAGACAGGGGGCGGGGGGGGGGGAAGATGCGGGGAAAGGAAACAGGCTTCCTTGGGGATGGAAAGTCCGTTTAGATCGTGGCTACCATGGGGACACGTATTCCGGAAGTGGAGGGGACTTTTAAAGTCAGCTATAACAGAGTGACAGCAGAGGAAGCCGAGAGGGGCTAATAAGTCTTTTGGGGACAGGGCCTGAGGCGCATCGGAGTGGCTGAATCCAGTGCAGTTTCCTTCAGACGGAAGAGGCAAAAAGTTCACGAATGGGAAACCGAAGTGCTAAGGCGTCCCTGTCCAGCCCGGGAGGATTTTGACTTCCTCCCACCTTCTTCCCCTCCAGGTGCCCAAAGAGTGGGAGAGGTTCTGCAGTGGGTTTACTCCCTGTGGGAGCAACATGGGACCCCCCTTTGCTGGGTGTGTTCAAACAGACCTGGGTCAGGAGCTCTTGTGTCTGGAGGCCTGTGCAGGGCAGGGGCTCTTTGCCAGGGGTAGGGGTAGGGGCACAGCTTGGTATATCTCTGTTGGGGATCATGGGGGCATAAGGCAGCTCAGGTTTGCCTGGCCTGGGATGACGGAGCCCAGCCTGCCCCTTGAGTGCCCCTAAGTTTAGAAGTGCCCCCCTACGAGGCATTCTTGACCATGGGCCACACAGCGGAGGAGCCTGGCCCAGGGCCGTATTGGCCAGCGAGGATGGAGACGCTGACTGTTTGGTGCCAGTCAGACGCTGCCCAACGGCAAAGGCGGCAAAAGGGATGTCCCACTGGGTCTGCTCTGCCTGCGCTTTTGAGGTGCCCAGAGAGCCTTTGCGGAGGCCTGCCTCGTCCTGGCTGTTCCCACAGATGGGAGAATCATTAAGAACAATAAAAGACGAGAGGCTTGGATTTGCTTCGGCCTTCCCATGTTAATGGGGCACTGGGGCCTAAATCATAACAGAGACCTGCTAAAGGGAGTCTGGGATGGAGCGCAGGCATTTAATTTCGTCCAAAGCTTACTGTTTAAGAGATCCTTGCATTCATCTTTTGCCAGATGTGCGTTCCAAATCTTCCAACCCACCAAAATCCTTTTCTTCTGGAAAATGAAGAGAAACACATGAGGCTGAGGAGGGCTGGAGCAGCTGTCTGCTGGCGGATTTTTTCCATTGGGGCCAGCGGGGACCCTGATGGCGCCTCCCCCCCAATGCTGGCAGAAGGAAAAGCATCTCCTCTGGACATGGTGGAGGAAGAGGGGAGCTTGAGGATTGGCACAAGCCAGGACCTTGGCGCCGGCATCTGCAGGGTGGCTGGGTTCCCGTATGCACAGATCCTTCCTGCCTTTGGATTTCTGGTGTTTGACAGGGAACTTTCCAGCTCAGTTTTGCTCCTCAGTGGCCTTGGCGATGGGCCTTGCAGGGTGAGGGTCCAGATACTGGCCACAGACTTCATTGGTGACCAGCCAAGTGCTGTGCCATTCAGGGAGTCTCACAACTCTGTAATCTGCTATTCGGCCAAATTTGGACATTCGGATATGAACCGAATATTCTGACATTCGTACATTGACATTCCTATGGATACAGATGTTTTGGAACATTCGTACAGATGCTTTGGAACATTTGTGAAGTGGGGAGGTGGGAAAGCGGCTGCGCCAGTCACATCTGCAACGGATCCAGAGTGCATTTGATGTGAATTGAGAGTGGATTCACGGCAGATTGGATGCTTTCAGATACGTAAAGAATTTGTATGTGTTTGTATAGGGTATCCGTAGGAATTTGTAGGAATATATTCGTATTGCATAGAATCCTACCACATTAGAAGGGGATCTATTTGAACAAATATGAATTTTTAAATATTTGATTCAATATGATTCAAATGCAACCCCCCCCCCCCATTTGTGCACATCCCTAGTCTGTTGTCCCCCTCTTTTGTCTGGGCAGAGCCAGGATGCTGGTGCCCATGTGCTGGGTGCCCCTTGCCCTTCTGAGCCCCACGGGCAGCCCTGAGCAGCACCCCCAGCATCTCCTGGCTCCCCCTACTTTAGCTGGTGCCTCTGCTGGCACCTGGCGCAGCGTGTGGACTGCTGGGGCCTCGGTTTCCTCCTTCTCATACGGTGGGAGAACGGTGGGCTCAGCTTAATCCACTGCTGCCCACCTTTGCCGCGCCTTGGTAGGGGCCGCAGACTTTCCTATCCTGGCAGTTCATTCATAGCAGGGTAGTTCCCCTTCCTTCCCTCTCTGGTCGCTAAGTTGTGCCACCTGGGAGACCCCGTCAGAGCCGTTTCCTCTTTTGCCCACCAAACTGTGCCCAGACCCAGTTGTAAGAGCAAGTAGGGATGCGCGCAAATATTCGTAACATTCGCAATTTGTGTGAATTTGGCTGAATTTGGACATTCGAATTTGAATATAATGCTGGCACATTCGAAGTTTGACATCCAAATTCAAATTGGATGTTTCAGTACATTTATATGGGATTGAACGGATCCTGCCACATTTGAAGGGGATCTATTCGAATGAGAATGATTTTTCCTGCGTTCAATTCAGTGTGAATCGAATACAAAAATCCCCACATCATTTGGGCACACCCCTGATGAGCAGCTTTGATCTTCCTCTGTGGCCATCCCCTTGCAAACTCTTTGCTCCATTGTTTCCTGCCACTTGGAAGCCACGAAAGGCAACCCTGGCCTGTGCAGTTGGACCCTTGAAGGGGGTCCTGTGTCTTCTGGCCGTACAGAGGATGGGGTCTGGTGGCCCTTGCTTATTGGGGAGTATTCAGGTGGTACCAGCCTGCCAGCCAGCGCTTTCTTCCTCCATTCCTCCATACCAGCGGTTCTCAACCTTCCTAATGCTGCGACCCCTTAATGCAGTTCCTCAGGTTGTGGAGACCCCTGACCCCCAACCATGGGGGCGGGGAAGCTGGGAAGGGGGAGGGAGGGGCATCGGGAGACTCGTTGCGACCTCTCTGAAAGGGTAGTCCTACCACCAAAGGGGTCGCAACCCACAGGTTGAGAACCGCTGCTCCAGACCATACAAGGAGGTGCTGGACATACTGTATGTGTGTGAATGACCTTGACCAGCCTTGTGGGCCTTTTCCCTTCTGCAGTCAGTGCCTGTGGTCCCACCAGTGGACTCTTTCCCTGTGCCTTCTTGTCTTCCTGGATCTCCCTACCTTTGCGGGCCCTCTGCCTTTCCCCTGGAGAAGGTGGACAGGAGCCGGTCAGTGTGGGGCTGCAGAGGCCCTTGCCTGGTCTGAGCTCTCTTCTCCTTCCTTCTCTCTTGCAGCCACTTCCAATGGGTCTCTGGAAGGCTTGGAAAACAGAGAAGGTGGCGTCTGCCAGACACGCTCCATGAAGATCATCATGAAGGTGGGACACGGTGAGTGAGAACGTCTTGTGTCTCGGGTGTGTGTGCGTGCCTGCTGGTCTCCAAGGGGAGGACAAAACCTGGACTCTGTCTCATGAAAACTTGCACTCAAGGTCTGTTTGATGGCAACATCCAGGAGCAGGAGGTGCCTCTGGTTAAAGAGCAAAGTGGGGTGGACCAGCTTCATTTCAGCAATGGAAAATTGTCCTGGGAAGCCTCGTGGAGATTTATCCTTGTCAACTGCCTGGGAGCCTGGAATTGTCCCTTTTAGGTTCCCTTCTGAAATGTAATTTTGGTCTGGGATGTCCCTGCCCATCCAAGCCCAACATTCTTGGGTTCTTTCCATCTTCCTCCTCTAAACTCTGGTGTGGTAACCATGAATTAAGTCCTAAAAACCTAAGAGGAGCCCTGCTGGATCAGGCCACAGCCCTTCTAGTCCAGCATCCTGTCCCACATGGTCGCCCACCAATTCCTTCTGGGCATCTCAAGCAGAAGACAAGGACAAAACCTACATCTGCTCACGACTTCCTGCAAATGGCCTTTCTGCTTGTCCTTCCAACCTGGAGGCAGTACCTGGCAGGTGTTAGGAGTTCCACCTCTTGTCGCTCCAGTAAGGAGTGGGGGGCGCTGAAGCCCAGGGATTCTGGGGTGTGCACAAAAGCATAAATCTTGCCAGTGCTCTTTTGGATTTTCATCCAGTTCCTCTAGGTAAAATTGAAACAAAAAACTTTCAGGCTGCCGCTCCTTGTGCTAATCTCTGGAGCCAGGGCTTGGCCAGATAACTGAGGGAGGCTCTGATGGAGTTCCAGAAAGCTTGGCTGTTGGCAGTGCCTGTGGATGGGCTCTGTGACCAGAAGTCCAGGATGTAGCAGGTGCCCTGAAGCAGGTGGGCTGGCGTCTCCCCCTTGTATGCTCAAGGGCTCCTCCTGCGTGCTGCCTGTATGAGGTCCCCCACCATCTGCTCACCCAACGACGGACTAGCCTGCTCCTTGTGTGCCTCTCAGCTGGAGAACTGGTCCAGCCCAGCAAAGTCCAAGCGCTCTGTGGAAGTTCTCTTCCTCCTGATGGGCCTGGTTTCTCATCCCAGTCTTTCTCTGTCTTGTTCCTAGATCTGAACAGCGGGACACCTGAGCAGCTGACCACCAGCCGGCCCAGCAAGGAGTCCGACAATACAGTGAAAATTGCCACCCAGAGTCCACGCAACAGGCTCCCACCCGTGGTGGAGGACCCTGGGAAGCCAGGTAGCACCTTGCTTGGTAGCACAGAGGGGTGGGACCACTGCTAGCGGGATGACGTACAGGTGGCTTAGAAGACTCGGTCGCAGTTTTGGCATGCTACCTGGAAAAAGGCCCACGCCCTGTGAAGCCTTTCCCAAGCCTGAATCGTTTGTAGCCAGAATGAGGATAGGATAAGCTTGTGGGCCTTCAGCTCAGAGCTGGTCTGTTGGCTGTGTGTCCAAGGAGCACTGGGCTTACCCCTTGACCTGCAGGGAGGAGATTGTGTCTTGCAGCAAGAGTCCAAGAAGATCACCTTTGACTCACTGGAGCTGCGTCTGATATCTGGAGCACCCTGCCCCCCCCCCAGGGTGCCGCTGCTCCTGGCTGTGGGAGGGGCACTCGCCCCACCCTTTGAGCGCTGATGCCTTCCTGCTCCCGTGGAGAGAAAAGGAAATCAGGTGGCATGCGCAGCCGGGCAGAGCAAAAGGGACCTCCTCATCCCCTGCTGCCCAGGGCCAAGGATCCTCTTTGCTTGCATCCCCCCCCCCCCGCCTGTAACATCACAGGGGTCCAGCACATGAATGCAAGTGGCTGCACAGGGCAAAGAAACAGGAGCTAAAGCTGCAGGGCGGCATGTTGCTGGTTGTCACCAACCTTGGAGATGACAGATTAGTGGTCTGGAAGCCATGTCCTACGAGGAAGATTTGAAGGATCTAGGAATGTTCAGCTTGCAGAAGAGGAGACCGAGAGGAGACATGATCAAGGTCTTCAAGTATCTGAAGGGCTGTCACAGTGCACAAGATGTCTCACTTGCACAAGATGGGAGAACTAGAAACTTCAAGGGAGTCAATGCAGATTAGATATTAGGAAAAACCTCCTGACAGTGAGGGTGATCAGTCAGTGGAATAGGTTGCCATGAGAAGTAGTAAGTTCTTCTTCACTGGTGGTCTTCACCCTCGGCAGGTTTTTATATTTTTTATATATATATATTGTTTCGCATCTGTAAAGCGCTGAGTACATTGACAGCGCTATAGAAATAAACTAATAATAATAATAATAATAATGGTCTTGAAGCAGAGACTGGACCTACATCTGACTGGGATGGTTTAGGAGATCCTGCATTGATCAGGGGGACTCGATGACCCTTGGCCAGGAAGCTGTTCAGTTTGATGCTGCACATATCCCAGTTATTCGGTGGTTTGACAAAGCTCAGGGTGGGGGAATGGTCCCTGGGCCATTTCCACTGCTTTGACAGGCAACGCTTAGAGAAGGTGGGACCGGTGGGGAACTTTCAGGACACTGTCTCCCTCCCCTCCCCTCTGCCTGGGCCCCACTGCTCCCTTGATGGTGCTTGAGTTTTCCTCCATGCCGGTGAAGGTCCAGCAGCCCCTGCCGCTGTCCTTTCCCTCGAGGTCTTTGCCCTGCAAATAATGAGCGGCACTAAGGTTCCACCCCAGTGACTGCTGTTCCATTGTCCTTCTTGGACACCTGGAGGAGGTAGATGCCAACCTGAGAATGTTAAACGCTTGCACCTGTTTCCCTTTCCACCCTGGCATGGGGTGAAGAGCAGGCAAACCCCACACGTTCCTGGGGCTGTTCTCCCTGACTTGCCCGCTCTTCTGCTCCAAATGGTCTTCCTGTCCAGGTGGAAGATGACTTGGGGAGGCTGGGGCTGGGTGGTGCTTAAGAGTGCTCCGGCATGGGGGTCTCAGAGGAGGCTGGGGATCTTCTGGGGGTCTTGTGCTCCAGCAGCCTCACCTTTGCCGTTCCTCTTCCCTCTCCCAGATCCCGTGAACCAAGGCGACCGTGACACTCAAAGCCCCGGGGACGGGTTCTTCAGCTCCAAGGTGGCCGTCTTTGCGACCATTGGCGCAGGCTGCGTGATCTTCATCCTCTTCATCATCGTCCTGGTGGTGCTCTTGATCAAGTTCCGCAAGCGCCACCGCAAGCACACGCAGCAGAGGGCGGCTGCCCTGTCCCTCAGCACGCTGGCCAGCCCTAAGGGCAGCGGCAACGCCGGCTCCGAGCCCAGCGACATCATCATCCCGCTGCGGACTACAGAGAATAACTATTGCCCGCACTATGAGAAGGTCAGCGGGGACTATGGGCACCCCGTTTACATTGTGCAGGAGATGCCCCCGCAGAGCCCCGCCAACATTTACTACAAGGTCTGAGGCCAGTGCGGCTGCTGGGCTTTTGCCAGCCGGAAGGCGCTCATCAGGCGGGGCGGGGCGGGGCAGGGCGGGGCCCCAGCCGGCTCCGACCCCAGCGTGCTTGCACTGCAGAGGCGAGGGCGGGGCCGAGGGTGAGGGGGTGAGGTGGGGGCGGAGGAGAGCGGTCCTCGCCCCCCAACCCCCGCTAGCATTTAGTTTTGTAGTCCGGCGCTTTTGTAATCCTGAGACTCAAGGAGAAGGAAGAAGAAGCGGAGGTGGCTGAGGAGATGGGGAGCGCTCACCAGCATCCCTGCCTGCACCCCCCCCACCAGCGTGTTCTGCGGCCCTCTGGTTGGGCTTTGTGCCTTTCCTCACTCTTGAACGCCCCACGCCTCTCGGAGGAGCCCCCTCCTGCCGCTGCCCGTCCCGTCGCTTAGGAGTCCTCTTAATTTTAACCCCGTGCCCCCACCCCCTCTTTTGTTTTCTCAAGGGTTCTTGGGGGGGGGCGGTGATGGGGGCTGGGCTGGCAGCCCAGGGCGTCTGGGGCGAGGGGGCATCCTGACTGTCTCTGGCACGGCAAAGATGGAGGGAGGACCTGGGCCCTGCCTTTCTACTCTTATAATAATTTTAAATAATTTTTGTAATGCTTTTTTTAACGTGCAACAATGAAACTCTGAGCCGCTGCCACCTGCTGCCTTTTCCGCACGCGCTTCCTTTGCTGTCTTTTCTGCACACGCACACACCGGGGAGAGGCGCCGGCTTTGGCGGGGGCACTGGCTCTCCGGTCGCCTCCCACAGCCAGCCATCTCTGTCTCTCGGAGCTCCCCTCCTGCATTTTGGGGAGTTCAACCCTGACTTTGTTTTAAACAAGAAGGCAAGTTTGCCATGGTCACCCTGGGAGAGGGTCCCATCCTCAGCCAAGAGTGTGTGCGTGTCTCTTTCTGTGTGGGTGCGTGTCTGTGTGTGCCTGTGCCCTTCATGCCTCTCGGCTTCCCCTCCGTCAGCTCCAGGCCAGCAGTTTGCTTGTGCTCGTGGGGGGGGGGCACATCCCCCACTTGTGGCCGCATCCTTGTGTGTCTGCTTCTCCACCTGAGGGATGTGGGTGGCTGAGGACTGGCCGTGCCATGTCCTGGCACATCGGTGGACGCTGAGGTTAGACTAGGTCTTTGGCAGAAGCAGCAGGGCCTGGATTCTAGCTGCTGCTGCTGTGACCCCCACCCCCAAAATAGACTTTCCATTCTCAAGGAGGTGTTAACTGCTAGGCATGCTTGCAGTTTGTCCCCAGTGCCCTTGCCTCCCTGCCTCTTACAGGCCCCAGGTGAGAGGGGCAGCCTGCCCTAGATGCGGGCCCTGTGTCTAGGTAAACAGCCACAGTGCTGCAGCTCTGAAGCATGTGGAAGCAGCCATGAGAGCAGCTCCGCCTGCCGGTGAGCCTCCTTGGTTCTAGGTTTCCATAAGTGGAGAATTTCCAGGGCCAGCATTGGAGGCAGGCCTGCCTGTTTCCCAGCATTCCCTGCGCATGAATCTTGCGCAAAAGAAGGGAAGCAAAACAGTCTCACTGGCTGGCCCCCGGGTGCTCAGCCGTTGCTCTGCACTGGAAGTGGGGCTCAGCCCCTCTGATCGTGCCTATAGACCCAACGGGCAGCTGCGATCAGGGTGTGAGCGCCAATCAAAGACCCTGCTCCCCCCTCCCCCCCGAGGTGTGTCTTCTGCCCCTTCCCTGCCCACCTGCACATCTCTCCTCACTGGATGGGCATTTTCCATTGCGGGGAGCCCTCTATTCCGCTAGAGCTCCTGCCTCAGCTCCGCAGCTTGGCTGCCGTGTTCTGGACCGGCAGGCTCAGGGCCGCTGCGGGGAAGGCCCTAAGCCTCTGTGGCCAGATTGCACCTGTCATGCCAGAAGCCTTACTTTCTATGGAGGAGGAGATCAAAAGCCCCCTCCCTGCTCTGCTTTTCTGCTCCCTCCCTCCCTCCTGCTTGGGGGAGGAAGGGGGCTGTCATTCCTTCACTGCATGCAGACCCAATGCTCCCCCACTCCACCAAGGCTTGAGCCGCCTGCCCCCACCCTTCTTGCACCAAAGCCTTACTTCTGCTTTATAGCTGATTGCCGGGCTCTGCTTCCAGGCAAGTGGCCCCTGTGCGCTCAGAGGCCCAGGCTGGCAAAGCCAGAGCTGGCGTCCCGCTTGCCACCCAGCTTTCCCTTCACCCTCCTGCTTTCCTGCCCATTTGGATGCAAGCAAGTCCTGCACCAGGCAATAAATCAGCCCAGGACAACAAAGCTGCCGTGACGGCGGAAGACGAGAGTGACAGGTTGCTGGTTCCTCACCTGTGCTGCGCCGGATGATCCCTCAGCTGCCCCAGGGCAGTGACACGTTGCTCCATCGGACAGATGCCGCCCACCCGTCCATCTGTCTGTAGAGCCCCCAGCCCTCTCCCCTGCCCGCCCCCTCCCTTGTCAGGATCTCTATGCAGGATGGGGAGGGGTGGGCCAACCCTGCAAGGGCTTTGGTAACTGTGCACTTTGGGGCATGTTTGGTGGGGGTCAGCAAAGGTTGCAGCTTTCTCAGGACTCCACAGATAACTGACAGTCTTTTTTAATTTTTATTTTTATTATAATTATAATTATTTAAAAACGTTGGACCTTTCTGCAGGATTGCCCTTCCCTTCTCATCCCTTTCTTGTTGTTGCTCAAATAGGGTTATCCAGGTTGTTCAGAGTGGGGTCAGCGGTCACTCCCCATGTTAGCACGTGGCAAGCCATGAACTGCGGCACGAGCGCCAAGCCTCACTTGCCAGGAGTGTCTCTCTTCCGAGAGTCCTGCGGCCCCCAGCACAGTTCCCTGGACTGGAGAGTCACCTGCCTCCTGGCTCTCTGGCCATTCCCAAGCCTAGGGGATGAGGCCTAGAATGACTGGAAGAGGCAAAATGGGGCTGGATGCCAAAAGAGGTTCCAGCAATCCAGGTTCAGATCTTGGGGAAGGAGGCCAGCAGAGAACGGGGATGGGTAACAGGCCAAGGCCAAGCCGAGGGAGACCCGTAAGATCTTGGGAAGCCCACATAGTTACTTTCAGGTGGTCTTTGCCTTCTGCTGCAGACGTCTGGGGCGAAATGGAGGGCACAGCTCTGTACGCACAGGTCGCTGTGTGCAAAGGGTGCCCTGTGGGATTGCTGCCTGCTTCCCCCACCCTCCTTGGCACTGGGCCCTCACATGCATCCTTGCTGGCAGGAGACTCCGAGGATGCAGAACATCCTGGTTATCTGTGGTTGCTCAGGCCAGGGACCACCAGAAAAGGAGCCAAAAAACTTGATAAAATAGCCGGATGGAGAGAAATTGTATTTTGTGTGTTTTCAAAGCACCTCTGTCTGCTAGTTCCTGAAAAAAAAAAATTATTTTGTCCCAACTGAAAAACAAAACTTTTTTTATTTTGAGGTTTCATTATCTGTAAATAACTAGTCAATTTTGGAAGATATAATGTAAAGATGTTTTGTATAAACTCTGGATTATTTTCTGGTTGCTTTTTCTTAGAAAAAAACAAAACAAAATCGAGTAAGGACTTTTTAAAAAAATAACCAACCACACGAACGGGTGTAAACATTTCTCATCCTGCATCCTGACTAAACAGGGTTCATCCATCAGTGAAGTGTGTGTGTGTCATGGTGGTGGTGGTGGGTTTCCAAAGCAGGCTGTGAATCCCCTGCTGAACTGTTTGCATGTAAAAAGCTTTCCTAGGAAGGAGCAGTGATGGTGAAGGAGCAACGGCAGGCCGGACATCTCTGGGAGGGTTTGGATCCAGCTTGGAGGCCCATGTTGGTCTCATTTCTGATCACTAGGAGTTGGTTGGCCACGTAAACAGGGTTAGAGTAATATCTCAAGGACTTTTTCCAGCCTCCTGAAATGTGGAATAATTTCATTCTGCTCTTTAACTCATTGGCGCTGAATGAGTTTGATGGTCCTCAGCTCCTCTAAGCTCCTTGGAATTGCCCTTTTGAGTTGTGCTGAGGCCCTTCTTTGGGTTCCCCATGTGAAGACAGTTCAAAGGCAGGAGACCGCCTTTCTTCACACGGTTGTGGTTATTTCAGAGGGAGCTCATTCTGTCCCGTGAGAACTTTGAGGCTGTGTCTGCAGCACCACAAGCCCATGGCCAGGAGATGCCTTTCTCTGGAAAAGCAAAGCGGCCCAGCATGGCACGAGGCCTTTGGGTGGGCTTTGTCCACCATGGCTACAAGACACTGGTACAGCTGTGGGAGCAGTTCCTCCACCAGAGCTTGTTCACTCTCTGGTGCCCCATGGGGGTCAAGGTGGTCTTGGGCCACCAGCAGTTGCCTCTTCAACCACAGCCTCCATGTTCTTGGGATTCCTTGTACAGCACTTTCCTCCCAGGTGCCAACTGTGTGCTCTGGGCACTAGGTCACCCACAAGTCACAAGCGGTGGCAGCACTTTCTGCCCCTCTTGGATGCTGATATACCCGCCACCTCGCAGACTGCAGGGCACTAAGGGTTGGCGCTGGCCGGGCAGACAATCTCCCCTTGAAGTACCCTCTGAGGCTGGGCTTCAGCTCGTCATTGTGCTCTCCTGCTGGTCTTGCTAGGGGGCGTTTCCTCCCCCAGGATGCACATCGCTCATCACCTTCCCCATGCTCAGCTCACCTCATTCTGTGCCACTTTCCAGCAAAGAGCTGCCTTCAATTTTTCTTTCCTCAGGTGTGAGTTCATGCCCCTCCCTCCCTCCCACCCCACCCCACCCCACCGGTGTCCTGCCTTTGAGGCCATTTGTGTGGCTTAGCAGCATCGCCAGAGTGGATGGCTTTCCATGACACATCGATACCGGTTGCTGCCAAAGGACACCGGGGGTCTCTCGGGGGCCAGTTTTGGCCACTGCTTGCTCTGTTGGGGGGAGGCAGAAGGCATGACCCCCGCCCCACCTGTGACGGCCCCGGGACCTCTTCCTGCCCGGTGCCGGTGGCAGAAAGTGGCGGGTATGCAGCAGCTCGGGATGGCGCTGCCCACGAGAGAGATCCCATTTTGGCTTCTCACCTCATTCCATCCACGCCCCATTTCTAAGCCAAGGGCTCAGGGGGACTGGGTTTCCTACTGGTGACACTGAACTTACCAGGCCAGGTTGGTTTGCCATTCTTGTCATTCTGTCACTTTTTAGAGATCCTGTCTACCTTTTTTTTTTATATATAACTGCTTTCATTCCGTTATCATATCCTTTGTCATCAGTAATACACAATATGGGGTTTGGATTCCCTAGAGCCATGATCAAACCTGATATATTTTAAATAAAAAATTCTTTTCCTATGGAATGTGGCTGCCTCACATTTGCTTTTTGTTCTGCTGTGGCCGAGATCTTGAAGAGCTCAGGAGCCGTTTGACCCCGACTTGTCAACTGTTCAGGGATCAGAAAGCGGAGGAGAGCGGGAATGGTTGCTGGGAAGGGCACACGAGCGCTCTGGAACCAGGAGGGTGAAGCTAAGGCTAAATGACCAAGCTTGCCAATGATGCCAAAAGGTGCAGAGTGGCAAAAACGAGACTCTAACAAGGGACCTTTATGCATTCAGGGGGAGCATCAAAATGGCAGGTGTTCTTCAAAGTGGTTGATTGCAAAGCGGTGCGTGATGTATTGCGCTGATGGCTCTGAGCGGCCTGTGACTGGTTGGCATCTCGGCACTGCGGTAGAGAGCCCGGTACAGGTATTGACCCAACGTGCATTATGGGTAAGAAAGGCTGACAGTTTCTGAAGGGATAACAAGCGCTGCTGAAAATGACACTGCCGATATTGTGTTTCCAACACTGCAGCCTCACCTGGAATACTGCATACAGTTTTGGATTTATTTAAGAAATTTACATCCCGCCCTTCACCAAACGGTCCCAGGGTGGGTTACCATAAGAATAAAACATATCAAATAGTAACTGTTATTAGGATTCATGCCTAGGAGGCAATGGGCTTCTGGGGGTCCAATAGTGGCTGCTGTTGTCAGGATAGGATGCCTCCCTAGGAGAGCAGTCATCAAGACTAAACAGTAGCTGAGGTCTTCCAGGGGGGCTGTCTGGAAATCCCTCCCTTTTCAGCTGTCACAGAAGGGCTTGCTTTGTGGTGGCCCCGGGCTATGGATCACCCTTAAACCCAGAAGGGTGCCAGGAATCTCCTTTTTGTTTACCCAGGCATTTGGACTTGGCTTGGCATAAACATTCATAGAATAATCACTTCAGCTTTTAATAGGGCATCCTTTTGATTTCTTTTTCACTTTATTTCCCTTTAAATTCTGGTCTTGCCCACCGCCTGGAGATCTTTTGGTAGAAGGTGGTAGACGGAGCAAGAAAAAGCCATCTGTTACCTGTCATGGGCCAGGCCAGAGAAGCAAAGGATTTTGGACAGATGTCAGTGGATTTTTCTGTGAGGCTCTGTGAGTTTCTGTGTTCAGAGGGGCCTCTCCTAAAGGATTAGCTCACCTGAAATGGTAACTGGGCTGAAGGAGTGAGCTCATTAACATGAAGGAGAAGATAAGATTGCTGGGAATTCCCTGCAGTGCAAAGGGCAATCCAGAACTGGAACTCAGAAATGCTGCATGTCAAAAAAGTGCTCCCCAGCCCATCAGAGGAGTCTCTTGCATTTGTACAAATGTTTTGTTTTTTGCATTCTAATTCGAGTCGAATCGAAGAACAGCTGCCAGGAAACCCAGTAGCTTAGAAGGCACAATGGTCTCTTTAGCACATGGCACCTTTTCTGCCCCTTTTTCACACTCACCGATGTCTTTCCAGGAACTGTAACTACCAACTCGCAAATCACTGTTGACCTACAAATATCAGAAGCAAGTCAACTTCTAGAGCAGGCAGAAGAGCAGTTTTAATCTGCAGAGGTCTTCCCTTTCTCTCTTCTCAGAAGACTGGATGCCATCTGCGGCCATCTAATGTTCCAAGGTCCACCAACATGCCTGCTTTACTCCAACTTTTACTATGGATTTAATTTGGAAGGGTAGAACTTTGCATTTGTCTTTTTAAATTTCCTTCTCTTGTTTTCAGCTCCGTCCTCTGGCTTTCGAGTTCATCTTAAATTTTGATTCTGTTCATCACAGCGTTTGCAAATTCGATGCCCTTTGAAAATTCAGTTACAATTCAGTCCCCTGTATTGTCCAAGTGATTAATGAACACACACTAGTACGTGGCGAGTCAATGACCGACTCCTGCAGCCCCCTACTCCAAGCCTCTCTCCAGTCTGGTGCGGTTCCACCCCTGAGGACACCCAAGAACATCCATTGGGCAATGGTGGACCCAGCTAGCAGTGTCCCTGTCTGGGTCATCTCAGCTTGCTTTGCAAGTGATGCCCACTCCATTCTCACTGTCCACTGGGGGAGTAACTTGATCAAAAGAGGGTGGAAGGTCCCCTTGACACTCCTTTCCTTGAGAAATCCATGCTGTCCTTGAGTGGCTACAGCCCTGTCTTTGCAGATCTTGCAGCTTCACTCTTCAAGATCAGATCTAAAATTTTCTCAGAATTCCATGTTTGGCTGGCTGGTCTTTTCTTCTCCTGGTGACCGGTTTTGTAAAGTACATTTGCCACTGCCGGTTGTCCAGAATAGGGATGTGCAAGAATGTTTTTTTTGCATTTGAATTTGAGTCAAATCGAATGTCGAAACATTCAATTTGATTCAAATGTTTAGAATCCGAATGCAACAAAATCCGTTTTGAATCGCATACGTTGAATCTGAAGAAGATACAAATGTCGACAACATTCATATTTGAAGATATGAATGTCGACAACATTCATATGTATTATACGTATCTGTATGCATTTCGTACGCATTCTGTTTTATCCCACATGCATCCCGTTTTCACCCCATATTATAAGTGCCACCATGTGCTTTATTTCAGTAAAATGTGGTGTCTGTCTAAAGGCTGCACCTGATGTTTGTTTTTTCCCAAAGAGGACTGACAAAGGCACTTGTAGAAACTGTGAAGCGCTTGTCAAGGGTGGAAGGAGAGGATACCTGGACTCAGTGAGACAGATGGGCTTTTCTTCCTTCCTCAGTCATGTTCAGACCTTGAAGAGAGCTGAACCAGGGGGCCCTCTATGGAGCTGACAAGGGCAAGTATTTCTTCACCCAGAGGGTCATCAGTCTACGGCAGAAGTGGTGGTAACAGCTACCAGCCTAGATTGCTTTAAGGAAGGGTTAGACAAATTTATGGAAGACAGATGTATCAATGGTTACTAAAACGGATGCCTAAGAACATCTTTCAGGCTGGGGGGACAAGCAGAATGTTTCTAAGGCCATTTGCTGGGATTTGGGAGCAGGACAAGGTTTGCCCATGTCTTTGAGATGCCCATGGGCAACTGGTAGGCCACTGTGTGAAACAGGATACTGAACTGGATGGGCTGTGGCCTGATCCAGCAGTGTTCCTCTTATGTTCTTATGGACAAGATGGGCTGTGGCCTGATGTTTCTAAGGCCATTTGCTGGGATTTGGGAGCAAGAGAAGGTTTGCATGTGTGTTTGAGATGCCCATGGGCAACTGGTGAGCCACTGTGTGAAACAGGATACTGAACTGGATGGGCTGTGGCCTGATCCAGCAGTGCACCTCTTATGTTCTTATGAGAGGAGGCCTTGGCATGTTCCTAGACTCCATGACACAGACAATCTTTTCTCCCTTCCTCAGTCACGTTGAAACTTTGAATGGAGCTATCACTTTACTGGCCTTCAAAACAACGTGGGTAGGTTTTATTTTTTCAGAGCTTTTAAACATTCTTGGGCTTCCTTCTTACTTAAAATGTAAATTGTGCATATTTATTATAGAGCACTGATTTACTGAAGTTTTTGTTCTGGTGATTTAGGTGTGTGGGTTTGCCTATCTTAAATGTTAAAATGGACGCTACAAAATTACAACGCGCAGATAGGCATGCATACAGACAAAGATGCAGCATACACGTATATAGAATTGCAACTCCTTGCACAAGCTCAGGTGTGTGTTTATTTTGAGCACCAATTCATAACAGTGCGGAACATTCTTATGAACCCAGCAGACAATGGGCACTTTGAGCTCCGTGAGCTGGTTCACCAAGGGTCTGTCCTGTGTCACAACTTCTAGCTGACCGTTCAGTGCCTGCCCTCCGAAAAGTAGCTAGGCGCTGATGGGTTGCCAGAAGTGTGCATTAGGCCGAGTGAGTACTAGTTTCAACACAAAACACTGGTAGCAAACGTTTTAAACTATAAACCAGAACAAGTTTATTAAGAATAGTATTTACAGAAGTAAAAGAGAAAATAGGAAGGTCATGAATTCAGCAGATAGAGGTTTCAAAAGTCTATAGGAATAGTAAGCTTCAAGCATTAACAGCTCCCCTGACTTACTACCACTCAGTTGCTTCCAGGCAGGTAAGCTTCTCCACTTTCCCCACCCTTTGGTTCGCTCAGAACTACCCAAACCTCCCCAAAGATCAGCAGCTTGCCCCCTGCTCCTGGTCAGTTCTATCCTGGGCTCCTTCAGAGAATCAGCCTGTCCAGCTGTTTCCTTCTGCCCCCCCCCCCAGAACAAGACTGGTCCGATCAGTTCCCACTCTAGAGAAAAGACCAACGGTCAGTTGCTGGCAATGACTCCATCAGGAACAGGTCCCCTTCTGAAGTTGCCCAGACAAAAGACATTCTCTGCTCCTTGTTTCTGCTATTTATACCTTTTCCCCCTCGGGCCCTGATTGGCTGAACCTGAAGCTCCTGAGGGAAACTCCTCCTCCTGTCCACCTAGCTCCCAGATCCCCGCACAGCTTTTCCCTCCAAAACATACCTGCAGCCAATCATTGCACCTGGACCCGGACAGGATTTCCCACCCTTTTTGCAGCCTCTAGCCAGGGCTTGCAAAATGCAGTTTGCAACAGGGTTTGCAAAGCCAGCAAGCAATACAGTCTGCAAAAGGCTAAAACACAATTACTACCCTCTGCAGCTTGTACCCTGAAACCGTCACATCCTGCCCCTTTGGCTGGTACAGAAGACGAGCAACTTGCGTGGAAGAGTAAGTGAGGAAGGTGGCCACAAAAGACTCGTGGCTGCTGGAGAGGACAGGTTGCGTTTGTGTCCTGACAGTGAGCTTCTCATTGGTGTAGCAGCTGTGGGAAGCAGGTGACCTGGTTTAGCAGGGCCTTAAGGGAGCCCCACCTGGGGTCTCACTGAAGAGGTAGCTGTTGGAGGCAAAGAGACATTGAAGCATCAGTGTGTTCTAACCTGAAGAACAGCAACACACGCCAGCCTGGACACTGTCCCTGTCCTGCCTGGGTTCCACTCTTTAGAGTAAAGCAAGACAATGCATCTGTACCCCTGTGTGTGTGAAAGAGAGACAGGAGATTATATATGGTTTATGTCCCCTGGCAACCTTGCAGATCTGCCAGCGTTCGCTCATGCCCCCCAGCCTCCCTCCTGCAAGAAGAGGCAATGCTGCCTGGCCAGGATTATTTATTTATTTATTTATTTACATTTCTATCCCACCCCATACTCAAAGGTCTCTGGGTGGGTAACAACCATTAAAACAACAGATTAAAAACAGAATATACATTAAAAGCCCTTGAAAAATTCAACAAATCTAAAACAGTACACAACATGTTTAAAATGATGGTATCTGTACTGGGAGGGGAAGTATAATCATCTCAGCCAAAGGCCAGAGTAAAGAGGTGTGTTTTCACTGCCTACTCAAATATATGTAAGGAAAGGGCATGATGAACCTCGAGGAGACTATGCCATAATCTGGAGGGCATCACAAAAAAAGGCTCTCTCCTGGGTGCCCACCAGCCTCACTACTGAAGGTAGTAGGATGACCAGGAGGGCCTCACTGCTTGATCTCAAGGCATGGGAAGGTCGGAATAGGGTAAGACTGGGTTAATGGACTCACCGGGACAGCAAATGTTTCTTAGTGGCCCCGGCATGTTTCTTCCTTACTTTTTAAGGGAAATTTCAGGTCAGGGGCCCAAAACGATGGGAAATAGCTAAGGTTTCCCCTGGAAGGTGGTCAGCTGGCCTGCCCTGTGCATCTCTGAACTGGTGGAGAGGGCAGGGAGTGGGGAGGATGCTCTTTCTGTGGGCCAATGAGGCTTGAACTGGGGGCATCTGCCCACATGGATAGAGCTTGACTTTTCCAGGCCCTGGTAAGAGTTCATCCATGCGGGCCATACCCTGAAGTCCTCCAGGGGCCATTTTCCAGGCCATGGATCTCTTGAGTGGTGAAGGGCCCACCGACTTCACCTTGACCCCACCTCTGCACTGGAGGTCAGGATGAATCCCCAGAACTGTGCCTACTTTGCCATCTTGTGATTGCTCCTGGGGGCAAGGCGGAGGGGTCCTCTGGACCCGAGTGACCCACTCCTTCATCAGCTGTGGAGCTTGTGCAACTCTGGTGGGAAGCTGAGCTGCCTTTAGGATTTCTGCTCCATAGTATTTCTGCCACTCCAAATACTTGCAGGCTGCTGTAATTCCCCCTGAGTGTGCCGTGAGCCAGGTTCTTGCTGGAAATTGGCTTCGTTGCAATTCCAGGGCTTTTCAGGAAAGGAAGAGAGGCCTTGGTTTGGGAGGAAGCAGGGCTGAAGTGGCTCCAGGATCTTCCACTCAGGTCAGGGGTGGGGGTGGGGACAGGATGCCCCCTGGGGCCATGAAAGTATTCCAGACGCTGCCTAATGCTCATTCACGGAGGCCCTCGGCAGCTGCAGCCCTTTTTCTTGACTCCAGTTGGAAGTGAAGCTCAGAGACAAAAGCTGCGACGAGGCCCAAGAGGGAGGAGGGATTCGCTCTGGCAGGAGCGCGTGGCTTTCCCAGGACCTGTGCTCATGGGCCACTCCAATGCCCTGCTGGTGCACGGCATGGCTCGGGTGGCATGGCGGGTGCTGCCCAGTGGCTGCTCAGGACAAGAGGCACTCTGTCCTCGGCTTCAAGGAAAGCAGCCCATTTGCCCCATTCCAGCAACGGAGAGGGGGCAGAAAAGGAGGGGTCCTGAGAGTCACCCCCCACACCCCAAGCACTGCCATTGGGCTTCTTTGGGATGGTGAAACAGGATTCGACGGAAATGGGGCTTCTCCCTTGCTTGGATGATCCCCTGGGCAGAAGCATTCCAGGTGCAGGCTGCCTTGTTGCTAGGCTCTGCACTGGCTTTCCACCATCACCGGGCACCCTTGGGCACAGGGAGGCTTTGCTCCAGCAGGGGGGCTTCAAGTGGGAGACAGGCTGCATCTTCCCTGTCTTCCCCTTCTGTTTCACTCCAGTTGAACCATCACTCCCCTGAACACATTGGTGGCGTTTCCCATGGCGCTCCCTTTGGGTGCCATTTTGATGCCATTTGGACTGCTTTGTTGGGTGCTCTCCACTGACGTTCAGAAACCCTGGTATTGTGAGAACCCTTCAGCCACCCCCTATGCCCTCTGCAGCATTTGTGTGCATCCCAGGACAGCTTTTTGGCCTCCCAGCAGGTTGAGAATGGCTGTTTCCTGAGCAGGGGCCTCACACAGCCTGAGCAGCCAAGGAAAGTGTGGTTTGGGGCAGGGAGTTCCTAGGACCTTCCCTGCTCCCCTTGCCCTGTGCTTTCACCCTTGCAGCATGGACCTCGGTGGCTCTGGCCACTTCAAAGCAGAATGGCCCTGCAGGGGAACCCAGAATTTATGGCCCCTCAAGGCAAAGGGTGGAAGAAAAGAAGAAGAAAAGTTGGCTTTTCTACCCCATTTTCTCACCCATTTAAAGAGACTCAAAGTGGCTGACAAAGCTTTTCTCTTCTTCTCCCCACAACAGAATAGCCTGTGAGGTAGGTGGGGCTGTGAGAGCTCAGAAGAGAGCTGTGACTAGCCCAAGGTCACCCAACTGGCTTCATGGGGGAGAGTGGAATCAAACCCGGTATTCCCAGATAAGAGTCTGGCTCCCTGACCGTCTAAGCGGGCCAGCCAGCCCCACTTTGCTCCTTGGTGGAATCCTCCCAAGACGGGGAGGCTCACTTTCCTAGTTTATTAAGGACTAATTCTCCCTCTATTAGTTTAGGGAGTGATACGAGTGATGTCTGTACAATCAGTGTTAATTAGCCCTTCCACCCCAGTCTGGAATTAATTTCCCCTTGACCCCCACGCTGGACAGCCCCCTTGCAGTGGGAGATGCCTTCGCACAGGGAGACAGCACCAGCTTTGTTCGGCACAGCAGGCTGCCTGTGTTGACAGAGTATCGCCTTTCTTGTCAAAAGTTCTAAGTCCACTTCTGGCTTCCAAGAGAAGCAAAGACCAGTGAGCTCTGGAGAGTTGCTGGAATTGGGGGGGTGGGGGAGAGCAGGAGAGCAGGCTGTAAACTTTGGCAGCCTAGGAACGGCATTCTCAAACCAGCCCAGGAGGGGTGTGGGGGCCACTCAAGGCCACGAGCTGGCTGGAGCTCACCAGACTGGGCCTGGATAGGAAGCCTGCTGGGAACCACCCTGGCAGTTGCAAAGGGGAACGCAGGGGCAGGAGAAGTTGAACAGTCCAGTCTCTTCCTAGGCAAACAATTGCTTACTTCCCTTCTGCTCACATGGACTCAACGTTGCTTCACTCTGCAAATGTGTCACGAAGAGTGACAGTGTCACACTCATGGGTGAAGGGGCTCTTGGTGTTTGCACGCCCGGTTTCCCTGTGGTGTTTCAGTCCAAGAGACATATATGGTTTGGGAAATGGACGTTACAAGACATGAAAGTCAGTCAGTTTGACCAGCAGTGGTGCCAACAGTCAGAATTTCTACTCTGACAGCTGATAAAAATGGGCATCCTTTGCTCTGTGTTCATGTTTCACTTTTGGGTAAGCAATGTGAACGCTATCCCCTGCGTTCATCTTATGGACCCCCGGATCCACAATGCAACTTGCTCACTGTGTTCCATGGTGCCAATCTGACCAGGCTTGAAGCCTTGGCAGCACCTCTGCCTACATGCATGGGCCTTGTGCCACTGGGATCATGCCCTGAGATACCTTTCTGTCATCCTGCTGCTTGCGAAGGAAGAAGAAGCCACCTTGCCAAAGGAAGGGGGGCACACAGGGAGGGGGGTCCCCTTTGGCCGAAATCAGGAGAGAGGAAGGGGATTGGGAGAGGCGTCCGTGTGGACACCAACCTCCTTCCTCGGATTTATATTCCATGTTCTGCAGCCTCTGATCTCCTGTCTAGAAGAGAGAAAGCGGCAGCTGAGATCAGAATGAGAGGCACGGAGCACCAGCTGGGTGCTTTTATCCTGAGTCAGGGCACAATGCAATTTCAAAGTAGGAAATAAATATTGAATATATATATATTTTTAAAAAAATTAGTATTACTAGTGCAAATTAAAGTGGCAGTCAACAGCAAAATAAAGTTGTATATCCAGGTGTTTAAGCATGCCTCCTTGTTATGGTATAAAATGCAAACCCCTTAACATTCCATTTGGGGCCACAACTAGGAGGTTTGCAAAGCAGTGGCAGGAGGAAAAGTTTTGTCAACCTTCTGAGCATCTTTATAAGAAAATGGCTATTTGTCATTTCACCTCTGCAGATGGTCCCGCGAGGGATCACTTCCTGTCCACGCAGCCATTTTAAATCTGCTCCAGGACATTTCAAATGGTCTTAAAGAAGATGCAGGTGCTCTGCTCACTCAGGCCATTGCTTGGTACTTTGGAAAGCCTTTTAAAAATGATTCTGTAGAACTGTTGGATGTTTCCAAATTAGCTTGAAAATGTTTTGCAGTCCTGTTATCTTTAATGATGGACTCTGTCTGATATCATGGTTTTCCTGGGTTCCAGCACTTTTCCACCTGGAACTGCAAGGAAGAAATGAGGGTGCTTGAGTTTGCTCCTGGCCTTTGCAAGCCTGCTGCACTTTTCACCTTTGTCTGCATGCTGGATCCTGGCACTGGTGCCCCCCTTCCCAGCTGCCCCTCTGCCTAAAACACACCTGTTCACATAGGCCTCCTGGGAGGGGCAGGCTTTGTTCTCTTATGTGGCTTTCATTTCAGCATCTTTACTGTTAGTGATGTTTCTGTGTTTTTGGTTTTATTTGTATATTGCCCTGTGACTTTGGCGAAGGATGGTATAGAAACCTCTTCCAGGGAGAGGCTGCATGGCGTGACCACTAGATTTCCCATAACTCATTTTTTTGCATCTTCTCTTCTGGAAACTGCCAGGGCTGAAGCAGGGGCCCCTGTGGTGCAGACAGGATCTCCTGGGTTCTGGCACAAGCATATCCCAGGACAGCAGTTCCTCCCTGTTTCATCCTGAAGGAGCCGCCTGGCCAAGGAGGGATGGAGCCAGGTAGGTGGCTGGGCTTTCAGCAGTTCAGCCTCCTCGTATGATCCCAGCACGGAAAACCTGGTTGCCTCCTCCAACGCCTGGCCCAGAACAGAGGGATGTAGCCCGGGCAGGCTTGGTCCCAGAGGCAAATGCTTCCTGGCATCCTGGCACTGGGCAGCAATGTAAACTATTTAAAGCTGGCCGGTCTTGAGTGGACGCTCTCCTGCTTGGCTCTAATCCTCCTCTACTATTTGATGCCCGCCTTTCCTGCTGCAGTTCTCTTATCGGTCTTATCAGATAACAGAGAGTCTGTGTAGCATTTAGCCGGGTGTTCTGGATAACCTTGACTGGTCAGGCCGATCATTTGCTGGGCTGTTTTATGGCTCCTGCTTCCTCGCCGTGGGCTGGAATGTGGGAAGGACCTTTGCCTTCAGATGCTGCTTTAAGCGAGGTGGCTGAAGAGCCCTCTAGGTCTGTGGCTTCACCTCATGGGAGTTGTAGGGCTTCCTGCCTTTTTACCCTGCTGAGTTCTCTTCTGCTGCCCTCAGGCCTGCTAGGTTTCCCTGACAGGGGAACAGCCTTCAACCTCTGCCCCATACCCGTTTCAGCTCCTCAGCAGAACCTCTGTACAGGCCTATGGGCTTTTGTGACACCCCCTCATTGGGAGCCCTCAGTTGCAAGTGAGAAGGGCCAACACATGTCTTCCCCTTCTGCCAGCTCCCTTACCCCCTTGGGCCCAATGACTGTGGGTGGGTGATCCCAGCAGTTCGGTTCTTTCCCCCAGCCTGCCCAACCCAAGGTGAGTTCCCCTCATCTGAGGCCCCCTGCCCATCTGGAACCTCTTCCATCTGCTGATGGGCTGTGGCCAGGGGCTCTTGGGGGAACTGTGGGAACCCTCCATCCGTCCACCCTTCAGCAGCCTTGCTTCTTCCTCTCCTTCTCCTCGGCAGGGAAATTTCCCTGTTGATGGATGTAAATAATGCAAAAGGTCAGTCATAATGGACAGATTTGCTGGTCGTCCCTTGGGGTTTGGGAGAAACTGCAAAAAGGCCAAGTGGTCTAATAGCTTTTCAAGATGCAAAAATGGCATTTTTTTTTCTCCTGGCAGATTTTGGAAATGAAACACGCCAGAGAATGCATCTGATCAGTGGTTCACTTGGCTCTGCTGAGCTGGGGAGGCGGGTTTTCAGGATCACCTCTGCTGAAAGACAGCTTCCCAGGGAACCTTCAGCTTGAGCTACAGTTAAGTCCCCAAATATCCCTGCATTATAACCACATCTACAAATTTCATGACACAGAATGATTGTAAAGGAATCTTTCATTGCTTGCAGGGAACACTCCTGAGCCCCAGATGAATATGAGGAGAGAGGAACTGAATTAAGGGTTCCAGCTGGGGTTTTCCAGATGGGCCTAAAGTGGATTTATCTCAGAAGTGGCTTAGAGGAGGCTTCCAGGGGGATTGTCCACACAGCAGTCTCCCCCTCCGCCTCCCCCAAACATTGTATGCTAGAAAGAAAAAAAAAAAGAAGAGTTGGCTCTTCTACCCTGCTTTTCTGACCCATTTATGGGGACTCAAAGTGGCCGACAAACCTTTCTGTTCTTCTCCCCAACACAGACATCCTGTGAGGTAGGTGGAGCTCAGAAGAGAGCTATGACTAGCCCAAGGTCTCCCAGCTGGCTTTGTGGAGGAGGGAGGAATCAAACCCGGTATTCCCAGATAAGAGTCTGGCTCCCTAACTACTAGACTAAACCAGGATAGATTAGCGACAGTTTGGGAATATGAGGGCCACACAATGCTGTCTCTCTAAGAGGCCCCTTTCCTTATATCTGAACAAAGTACAAGTCTATCGTCCCCTAGTCTCAGATGTTCTCCTGGTGCTGTCACTGTCCCCCTCTACTGCTCCTTAGAGGTAGGGCGGACACAGAGGACCTGGTTAGGAACCACCAATGGCCCTGTCCTCCAGGAACTATCTAAGCATTTTTTAAAGCTAGCTGTGGTGGTGGAGATCAAAACATCTCGAGATGAGCAAGTTCACAGTTTTTAGCTCTAGAATGCTTTAACGAATTGGAAAAGGTTTGGGGGAAAGATGGCCATGTTGGTTACACCCGTGCTTTGAGGGGTAGCACCACTGTGGACACCTTCTGAACTCCTGCCCTTATGTGGGCCTCTTTCCAGTTCAGCCAAGAGCAGATTGATTTCTGACTCTTCCATAACTCTCTGAATTCCACCAGGACCTGCGATTCCTTTTTGCTTAATTTGCCCATGATGCCTCTCATCTCATCCCTAATCACAACAGCCAGCCTCTCTTCCTCAGAAAGGCACTTCCGAGACAGTGGGACTATTATTTACTTATTTATTTATTTCAGAATTTATATCTCACCTTCACGCAAGGGTCCCAGAGTGGGCCACAACAGAAAAACTATAAAATATATAAAATCCATCTAAAACATATTTAAAATATAATCCTCCTCCCCTCCCTGGCATGGAGGTATTCCAAGTAGGGATGTGCACAAATGTTGTGTTATTGGTTTTTTATATTCAATTCGTAATGAATTGAATGCAAGAAAATATTTGTGTGAATAGATTCCCTTTGAATGTAGCGGGATACGAATTCAATGCAAATGTTCATTCCCATACGAAAACCACATGAATGCATGTGAATCCCATACGAATCCCATACAAAGCTCCGTATGAATGTATCGAAAGACTGGATTAAAATCTGAATGTCCAAATTTGGCTGAAATTGTACTCCAGTTTCCTGGAGATGAGAACTTGCAACCCCAAAAGCCAAAATCCTAAGGAGCTGCCCAGCTGCCCACATCTTCAGACGCCGCCCCCTCCCCCCCCCCCCCCCCGGCCTGCAAAGTACGCAGAACCATAGCTTGGATAAGTGAGGTTAAGGAGATCAGCCTTAGGGCTGGAGTTCAACTCTGGGTCTTGGACTTTGCTTTACTCAGATCTTTGGTTACGTCTTAGCAATGTTTGTATATGTGGCATTACAGAGGGTTTATAATTGTTTTCTGCCATTGATAGTGGGTGTGATAGGGCTGTGTATCAAAGGCTGCTTATTATGAAATACAAAATATGATTAATTACATCTCTTGGCAACTGTGAGAGACATCTCTGGAGACAGCAGACGAGCCCCCAGGATGCAAGATGTATGAGCAAGTAGAGACAGAGCGGCGGGGCGTCTCTGGTAGCATCCAGAGCCCATGGTCCTGCTCCAGAAGCATGATCCATGCCATGTATGCAGTCGGAGCCTCCCATTCCCCAGTTGGTGTCCTTCCCATTTTGAAGGTTTTGCCCATAATGGGGGGTGGTGTTCTTTCAGTCGGATGCTGAATCATGGATAGAAATTCCCCCCAGCAAAGTCACCTCTGTTCCTGCTGCCAGAGCGGGAAAGAGAGCAAAATCTGCCCTTGGGGTGCTTTCTCACACTGTGTGTGACGGGTGCATGTGAGGGCAGATGTCACACCCTGGGCCAAATGGAGGCAAGAACAATTGCTCAATGGCCCCACAGAGCTCTGGGGATTTCCAGTATCCCTGGCACGGATGCAATCAAAGAAGCTGCTTTGGGAACCAATCTGAAGAAGGTCTTTTGAAAAGAGGATCTGCAACCCTGATTTTCTTACAGGTCTGCATGAGAAGTCACCTTAGTCAGTGCTGTCTTCTCCTCAGGGTGGCAGGTAGGAACCTGGGGGAAAAGGAAGGCAAAACCCTCTTCTCCATGGCTTTCTGCTTCTAGATCAGATGACTCAGTGTTGCATTTTCCATAACACTGCAAGCATTTCTCCTGATTCAGCTTAACATGGGATGCCTTATGCTGTCCAGGCAAAGAAATAAGTGGTTTAGGAGGAAGGCTGTGATTTAGGAGGAGCAACTGAAAGAAGAAGAAGAGTTGGCTTTTCTACCCTGCTTTTCTCACCCATTTAAGGGGACTCAAAGTGGCTGACAAACCTTCTGTTCTTCTCCCCACAACAGACACCCTGTGAGGTAGGTGGGGCTGTGAGAGCTCAGAAGAGAGCTGTGACTGGCCCAAGGTCACCCAGCTGGCTTGCTGGAGGAGTGCGGAATCAAACCCGGTATTCCCTGATAAGAGTCCAGCTCCTTCACCACTAGACCAAACTGGCTCACCCAATGAAAGGGTTCCTTTCCTTTTGGAAGGGTGCAGAGCAGACAATGGGACTGAACAGAACAAGGTGTAGCTCATAGAACGCCAGGCGCAAACCTGCACCAGGTATGTGCAGATCCGATTTGAAGGTGTGAAGCGCAAACCCAGGGGAAGGGAGCCCTGCGCCTGTCTGCAAGAAACGGTTCTCTTCTCCCCCTTTTCAGTTGAGCGTGCAGTTAAAGGTGCTCTCTAAGACGGCTTGGCTCTGCCTTGAAGGGCCTCCATGTGTTCGGATACAATATAGGCCTCTTCTAGCTGCCTTAATCCAAGTCTCTTACAAGCCGGCATGCTTTGGATGAAATGGTTCACAATGCCCTGGGATCTGTTTACAGACTAGGACTGAAAAGCCGGCGCAGTGAGTGTGAGGCTGTGTACAATGGGCCTTTTGTCCTGCCCCATCTGCAAAGCAAGGAATGAGTGCCCGGAAGAGGCCGGCCATTGTGCAGGGCCGGCACGGAAGAGAGATGGGACTTGCTCAGCCCTGGCTCACGAGAGCCTGCAAGCTCCAAGGCCTCTTTAGCTTGCAAAATGTCTCCTCCTGTCCAGCCCAGTGGGGTGCAGAGATCACAGGAACAAAGGAAGGGAACCCGGCAGGAACATAGGCACCACCAGCCTCCTTACTAGGGGCCCAGTAAGCCAGGAGGGCCCAGTGGCTGTCAGCAGCTGGCTGCTGAGACTGGTGCTGTTGGTCTCCACCCATTTTGCTTTCTTTGCCAGGCCACATGGCACCTTTGCTGTGCTCTTCCACTAAGGAGGAATTGGGGTTCTGGGCAGGTGGCCAAGACTCTCACTGCTGGCCTGCTGTTCCACAGAGTGCAGGGAATGAGCAAGAAGACCTTCAGCTGCAAGAGCTGTAGGCAAGTAGAAGTGGAACCCAGAGGGCGAATCCCCACATCAAACTTATTTCGCTTTCCCTAAACCGAAATAATAGAACCGGATGCAAACACATATTTGCCTGTTCCCATTACTTTTAACTTAATCGCGTTCAATCTGGATTCTGAGTATCATACGTGGCGTATGTGACTCAAGGGGGGACTCAAGTGGCTACTTTTTAAAAGCTGCTTTTCGGGGCTGCCCTGCCCTCTTCCTCCTGGCATGGACGCGCCACCCATAAGGGACCCCTTCACGGAGCCTGGCTGGGTGGCTGCAGCTTGCCTGGATGGAGGAAAAATGGCAGCGGGCAGCCAGCCAGCAATTCTTTCCCCTCCTCTCCCCATTGCTCAGGGCACACGGCAGCAGCGGCAACTAAAGCCCCTTTGCTTTAAAGATTCACATTCAGCTGCTTTCCTCCCTTTCCCTTTCTAAAGTCAGAACTCCAAAGAGCTAGAATTGCGCAAAATTGCAACATTGTTATTCCAACCATCAAGGTGTGAAGTGGTTCCAGTGCTACAGTGTAGCGATCCCTGTTAAGTGGATTTTTACACTGAAATCACTGTCTTTGGAAGCAAGATATTGGGAGAGGGACACCCTAAACATGGATTCTCATCTCTTAAAATGGTACTGTCCACACAGTAAAAAATGTAAAACGTTTCAAGCACACGATCTGGAGTGAGACCTGTTGAAATCAGGATTGAGATTCACCACGCTTTGGGGTGGTTTAACACGGGAAAAGCGTGTTAAACCAAACTGCCGTGCGGACTCCGAGGATTGAAAACATTTTGAATCCGAGACATGGCCAGAGACTCAGAGACCAGGGCTGTCCCAGCTGGACATGAAGAAGAAGAAGAAGAGTTGGCTTTTCTACCCCACTTTTCTCACCCATTTAAGGGAACTCAAAGCGGCTGACAAAGCTTCTGTTCTTCTCCCCACAACAGAACACCCTGTGAGGTAGGTGGGGCTGTGAGAGCTCAGAAGAGAGCTGTGACTAGCCCAAAGTCACCCAGCTGGCTTCATGAGGGAGGGCAGAATTGAACCCGGGATTCCCAGATAAGAGTCTGGCTCCCTAACCACTAGACCAAGCTGAAGGCTCCCTAACCACTAGACGAGCTGAAGGCTGGAAGTTGTCAAGGAAGATCTAGTGGAAAGACCAGCAAAGCGCAAACATCGAAGAAGCTGTTTCAGGATTATGTTCTGGAAAACGAATGGAGGAAGGAAGCCTAGAATGCCAGGCTTGGAAGGGCTCCTGGAGATTCACCTCCCTAGCAGGTCTGGGAAAGAAGTGTAGAAGACAGTGCAAGGAAGAGAAGCAGTCATTTCAGCTCAACCTCTGGTTTTGACAATGCATTGCAGTCCATTGTACTAGAGGCAGCTTTTAAAATAGGGATTTTGCATTGTTTAGAATCCAAATGCAACAAAATCCGATTTGAATTGAATACATTCTAATCGTATTGGTTCGAGTGTTAGATTCAAATCTGAAGATACGGATGTCGACAACCTTCGTATGTGTCATACATATCTGTACATATTTCGAACGCAAATGCATGCAGATAGGTATGAGTTGCATACAGATACGTATCTGTACATTCGAATGTTTAGAATCATTTGAATGAATGTTTCGGAACATTTGAAGTTAGTTGGAATGTTTAAATTCGAATGTGTAGACATTCTATTCAATCTATGCCCACATTTGATCAAATTTGATTGAATTTTGAATGTTTTTAACATTAATGAACATCCTTACTTTAAGATCCTCCAGAAACTCCAGCTGCTCCAAGGCAGGGCTGCAAGGTTCTAAAAGGCACTGGCCTTATACTGAAAGGTCTCCCAGCCATGTTGAAGATCTGGGGGGGACGACCCTCCCCCCTGTTTTCCTTTTCTTCTTAAAAGTGTGTGCGAGGCATATTGCAATGTCTTCCTCTGCTCAGTGGGATCTCCATGGGCTCCCAGCTGTGCCTCGAATGCTGCTCTGCTGTAAAGGGCTTATTTACACTTGTGGCTTACCACAGCCCACCAATTCCAAACCCCAGAGTCTCAGCAGAAGTTGAACACATCTGTTCAGGGGAAAGGATGATTAATCCCCAGGGCTTCACACCTCCTTAACAAGGTGCAAATGAACCCACAAAAGCCACCTGGCTGCTGGATTCTGAGGATGGGTGGTGGCATGTGGAAGGCTTCCCTGGTGCATCTCCTCTAGTTTGGGGAAGCTCAGCAGAAGAGGTTTCTGGAACTGCTGATCCCGCTGTGTCGCTCCCATGCCCCTCTGGACACATGTGGCGTTCCAGCTGCAGGGCCAGGAAGAGGGATGCCCTGGTGGCACAGTAGCAACCCCTACTCTGGGCAGGGACCGATCTCCAGCTGCCCCCATGGATGAACCAAGGTCTGAGAAGAAGAAGAGTTGGCTTTTCTACCCCGCTTTTCTCACCCATTTAAGGGGACTCAAAGTGGCTGACAAAGCTTTCTGTTCTTCTCCCCACAACACATCCTGTGAGGTAGGTGGGGCTGTGAGAGCTCAGAAGAGAGCAGCTGTGACTAGCCCAAGGTCACCCAGCTGGCTTCATGGGGGAGGGCAGAATCAAACCTGGTATTTCTAGATAAGGGTCCGGCTCCCTAACCACTAGACCAACCTGGCAAACATGTCTGAGAGTGGCAAGGCCAATGAGAAAAAGCCCACCGTGACCCGGGCTGAGGGGGGTCCAGGCACCCCAGTCTGCTGCAACTAAAATCTACCTGGCCCCAGAGACACCGGGTAGGTGAAGGCAGCCCAATCTTCAGCATCACCCTTGGCTGTGAGGTGGGACTCCAGGGCCTGCCTTACCCCCTTCCTCAGAGCAGCAGGAGAAATTGTGCTCAGCCCTCCCCTCCATGCCTCTTCGGTCCATTCCACTTCTCAGGGCCTGCCCTGGCACAGAATATGGGGAAACAAACACCATACCACTGGTGTCCCAGACTGAAACGCTGGAAAAACCCCAAATCCCAATGCTGTGCCACTAAGTTACAGCAAGAGGATCATCAAGTGGAACTGGGAGAGGATGAGGCTCTTGGTTTTTCAAAAAGCTTCCAGTCCAGTTTTGGTTTTATTGAGGAGGGAAGCCTTCTTGTGGGTCACTTTGGGACACGTTGTTCCTTCTGCCTGCACTTGTGGAGAAGGGAAACCAGATGAGCCGCCTGTGCCTGAGCAGGCCCAGGGCAGCAGCAGCATCAGGGGGGCCCAATCTATATGCAGAAGGATGAGACGGAATTGCCTCCTGATGTCTCAGCGGACAGAGACAACCTCTGGCCATGGCTGCAGAAGGCCCCAAGTGGTCTCCCCTTTAGGTCCTTTGGGAGCGTTGGGGAGGAGAGAGGGGCAGCCCAGGAGGTAGAGCTCCCCGCGCCCCCTTGCCCTCAGCTGTTCCCTCCTGGCCCCCCTGAGTTTTTCCACCCAGCGTGCCTTCTGCGTGTTGCATTTCAGCCGTCACTCAGCCCCTGCCTGCTCCAAGGCAAGGCGTTCTCTGCTGGCCGCGTGCAAATCCTTTGCGATGAAACGGCAACTCAGCCGGAGTCAAGCAAAGACAATGACCTTGTGTCTCCTCCCGCCGGTCTCTGAAATGGCAGCTGAAAGATTGGGCCAAGGTCAGCCACTCCTGTGGCAGCTTTATTTGGGGGGGGGGGTGCAGGCAGGAGGAGGCCGCTGTGAGCAGCCCTGTTTTTCAGCAGCCAGAAGGGCCTCTTGGACGCTGCTGGGCAAGGAGGCTGATGGGTGAAAATCCAGGCAGGGACCGGGGGTGCCAGGGAGGCAGCCACCTCCATGTCATGCCCTGGGACTCCCCGCTATGCTCTGCCACCCAAAGGCACCAGAACCAGCTGCTGGCACTGGTGGCTGAGATGGCCCAGGCTCAGGTAAGCCACCTCCTCACTGCCCATGTGTGATCCTTAATGTGCTGGGGGGGAGGGGCATTCTGTGCCTGGGGGGGAACACAGCTCTGGATCCATCCTGGCCTGCTGCTCCTCAAGGTGACCATCTTGCTCCTCCATCCCAGAATCAAAATGGAGGGCAGGGATCTGTCCCTTCCACCAAGCTGTGGCACCTGGGTCTCTTCCGCCCTTGGCAGACCCTTCCTCCTCGCTATTTGAGAGCCGTATGCCAGGCCGTGGTGGTGTCATTGTGCCTGCGGCTGTGGCAGGGAGCAATTCCTACAGAGGGCAGCCACTGCCGTGGGGGCAATAACAAAGGGCCGCTGGGAGGCTAATCATGTTGCAGCAGAGCAAACGCTTCCTGAGGCCAACAGGCATTGCTTTTCCTGCCTGCTTGCCCACCCTGGCCCTGGGCAAATGGGGAGATGCCATCCCCTGGCTCCGGGGAGATGGGTGAGCAAGCAACGTGCCTTGCCTTAGCTTTGTGGTGGGTGGAAGCGAAGCCTTTCCCACACTGCGAGGGCTGCTGGTGCCCCAGGGATGCCCACGTGAATGCCACGGCCTGACGCCTGCCCTTCTGCACTACAGCCTCTTGCACACACTGTGCTCTTTCCCAGGCATCCCTCCCCAAGTGCTTTTCAAGAACAAAGCTGATTTCTCCATCAGATGATCTCATACCTGGGCTGGAATTTGCCGTGGGGGTGGGGGCGGCTCCACCCACATGCTGATGTCATCAGATCAAAAAATCTGCCTCCCTGGCTGGCCCCCACCTTCTGTTCCGCCTCTCTCACTGGAGCTGCGGAGGAAAGTATCCATCAAACAGAAGCCAATGTGGACAATTTGGTGATGGAAGCTGGAACCAAAAATGCTGTTTTCAATGAAGTTTGCTCGCTTCAAACGCTTTCCAGAAGCCAGCTGCCTGTTACAGTTCTAAATCCATCACTGGGAGATTAAATTCTAAAGGGATTTGGGCTTTCAATAGACCCAGTGGAGTCTTAAGTACCTCTTCATTTTCCTATTTGGGGACCAAGAGGGGAGAGGAGGCACAGAAAGGGCCTCAAAGCCTTCAGAAGCTCTTGGCAGTATTTCAGCGTTCTGCATGCGGCGCCTCCAGCAAAGGGTTTTGTTGAACAGAAAAGGAAACCCAGAAGAAGAACCCGAGTTTGTGTGTGTGTGCGTATATGTGTGTGTATCTTATCCTGGCCACATAGAGCTAAGAAAAGAGCCTCCCAAGGCCTGGTGCGTGTGTGTATGTGCAGACCAAATCCAGGGTCCCTTTGAGTTGTGTTTGTGCAGTATTTGCGGAGGGGGCGCGCTATTTGGGGCTCCCTGGTGGCCTGCTCCAGCATGATGGCTTCTTGTGCCCTTTCTGAGTGGGCCACCAAGGACATGGAGTGGGATGTCCTGCCTTGGTCTTGGAGCCAAAGACGCACAAGAGCCCTGGAAGTGAGGAGGGTGAAGAGATGCCGCTCTGGGCCTTGGCTTGCTTCTGAGAAGGCTTTCCGGCATTGCCATGGCATGTGCTAAGGCACGGGGAAATTTCCCAGTGGTTTGACAGTCCTCTTCCCTGGCACTGGACCAATGGAAGCCAGAGACGCCTTCTGGGAAATTCCTTCCTATGTGCTTTGTCTCTGCCTGGGAGCAGCCAAGGGTGGAACTCAAAGGGAAGCCGGCCCCGCCTTTGGCTTCCGGCTGCCTGATGCTGCAGCGCCTCCTCTTTCTCTCCCTGCCTTTGGCTGTTCTTGTGGGACGTGTGGAGGATGGGTGTGTGCTCATGCATGCACGTGCAAGAAAGGATGGAAGCAAGAGACTAGCCAGCACGCCAGCAGGAACCATCCTAGACAATCCTGCCCAGTGTGGAAACCCCTTCCTGCTTGCCAAACTGAGCTCCCCATGAAAGTGGGCCAGCTATGGACCGAGGCCCAAAGGGGCCACGACCGATAGGGTCCTCACGACTAACTGCACCTCCCACATGAGGATGAGCCTCCGAGCCAAATGCGCTAATGCCACAGCTAGACTATTGCTTTTAGGTGTGGTGATCCTTTAAGGAATTTGGGTGCCTCTCCCAGGACTGGCTGGGAGAGGGATCTTTGGGTGGGGTCCCTACCTTGCTCCATTGTCTTTGGGCAGAGGCTGGAAGTTGCTCTGGGCACTTGGGCAGCAACTCCTGGGAAAGGGACAGGAAGAGGGGCTCATGGACAAACTCTGCAGTGCTCAATGGGGTGGCTCTCCCTGCTTGTCCTCAGGACAGAAAACCCGGGGGCGGGGGGGGGGGGTCAGGTTATTATCTGAATATTGCACCGAGCACCCTAACAGAAACAGCTTCCAGGTGGTCAGTTGGCTCTCAGGTCCACTCTGCGCCATGCCTCCTAAAAGAATGATAAAAACAAGGAAGCCAAAATGAATACATTACCACTGAGCCACTTAACAAGCCTTGGGGACCAAAGGAAGTGCCCATGTGTGGAACACATGGCTCATCTTGAGCACATGCTTAATGAACAGCTGGCTAAAGTAGATGGAAAGAGCTGTGTGGGTCAAGGAAGGGAGTCTTTGCTGCCGCTCCCTGGAGCACTGAAGGTCCCAGCATCTTGGTGCATCCCACACTGGCTCTGTTGTTCTTGCAGGCGGGGTAGCTGGACTTTGCACCCACCAGACTCTCCAGGTCCTGGCTGGGCAGAAAAAGGGAATGGCATCCGGATCCCAGTAGGGGTGCAGCTCAAGCAGACCATCTCCCACCTCATGGCCAGCTTGCTCCACCATCCTTGGCCCATTGGCCTTCATAGCCAGCATCACCTCCAGCGGTGGGAATCCTGTGCAGTGGTGAGCAATGGGTCCCTTTGATCCCTGGATTGAGCCCCTCGGTCACGTCTGCATGAAACAAGGGCCTGGGGGGGACGGGACCTCGAGGGTCCTAACGTTCTTCTGTGCCCTGGATAGCCTCAAGTTTGCTTTCCCAGCACATTTTCCAGGCCAGTGCACATGCTGTAGAGATTTTAGCAAAATATCTAGAGGAACCGAAAGAGCAGAAAAGAGGGCAACTGCTTTTTTCCAGTAAGATACATTTTCTCAGTTCAGACTGTGGCTTAAAGGAGCCCAAGAAAGTGGGCTGAGGGAGCAGCTTGGAGTCCATCATTCAGGTTGAATTGTTCATGTCTTGTTATACTCTGTAAAGCAGGCGCTCTGGAGCATTTCTGAATGGAGCTTTGGTTGCAGGAAAGGGAAAGAAGAAGCGTGCCAATGCCTGTGTGTTTGCGCTTGAGCATTAGCACATTTGAATTTCTCTGTCTCCCCCAAGAAAGTCCGGAAGGTTCTGCCATGCCTGGAACTCAGGTAAGGGCAAAACTGCCAACTCCGCAAGGAGACTCGCGCCCCTGTCGCTTTGCTGTCTGAAGCCCTGGAGTTCTGAATTATTAAGTCAGAGGATCCAAACGAAATGTGTGGCCAAAAGATTACTTCCATATCACTTGAAATTTTCCCGCTCTAATAACTCCCGCGCTGTGTATGTTTTGGGTTCACTGTCTTTATCTTGACCTGTTCCATTTGCATGGGGATAAATCCAGCCTGGTCCTCAGATGGGGCTCATACACCTCCCAGGGAGGCAAAGCTCGTCCATCCACGCCGAAGTTCACCAGGCGCTCCAGCTGCGGCCCAGGCGAAACCCTCCGTCCTCGCCGCTTATGGTTTGATGACTGTACAGGGCAATTAGAATGCAGAATGAGACTGCATCACCTCTCTGAATTCATTTCACTTAGGAAATCAATCTTATCCCTCCCAAGGGACTGGCCTGACAAACTTAATTCCAGATAATTTAACAGCAGTATTCTTGACTGCTTGAAATTTAAGAGGCATCTAGATGGCATAAACGCCTTTGGATGAAGCACCCCTGGCGGAGACTTCTGTTCTGTGGCCCCGACCCAGGAGAAGGCACCACGTTCTGCCTTCACCGTTTTAGAAGGGAGATTTCAGAGCGTTCTCTTGGCCTCTCACTCTTGTCTGCACAGAGATCACAATACGGAAACAGTTGTGCATATATTGATTCCCCACTCTCGGAAGGCCTGGGAACAGGCCCTGCCTGCCTCCCCAGCTCCACTTTACCTTTGGGGTCACTTTGGTGGTGGCCCGGGTACCAGATGGCAGTGGGGGCGGTGAGGAGGTGAGGTAAGTGGGAGGTGGGAATGGAGGGGTGGGGGACATTCCGACATTCGTGGATGGATTGAATAGGCCCTATTCAAAGGGCTCTATCCATCCACAAATTGGATAATCCAGTATCTGTAGAAGCTTTGGTAGAAGCTTCTAAAGATACTGGATTCCCTGGGGCCTCCCTCCCGCACATGGATATTCTAGGATTGTAGAATATCCATGCATGGATATGAATACCATGGCGGCGGGGGGTGGGGGAGGGTATTATTTGGCCAGAACTGAATATTTCCACATTCTATTCACCTTGAATAGAATGTGGAAATTGGCTCCGTGCATAGCCCTAGTCCTAATCCGGCTTGTGGGAGGGGCACGCACATGGAGACACTGCCTGACTGGTTCCGTTTGTGCCGCCCGTGCATCACAAGTGTGCACCACTTTTCACTGCTAGAAGAGGGCAGGGAGGGCTGCCCTTGCTGTGCCCAGACATTCTTGGACTTTGGCCGTGTGTTGTGTGCAAAGACTCTCTGTGCTCGCAGCAGGATTGCGCCTGTTGTGTTTGCTCAATATGTCCATGAGTCATGGAGGAAAAGGCTCAGACTGGGGAGGGAACAGAAAGTCCCCATGCATTTGTGGCTGAGGAGGGAAAAGAGGGGCAACAGAACAGAAAACTGGCTTGGCTGGGAAGAGGGAAATGGGATTCTTGCAACCAGAGAGTGGAATCATATTGGGCAGCCTTTTGGGGGCTGTGGTTCTTTCCTGGGAGGAAATAAAAATGGCACCTGGAAAACGAGACAGGCGAGGAAGCTAAAATGGCTGATTTTAAGCCACATGATTCTGCCTGGAGAAAGATGCAGACAAATGAATGCCTCTCTGGTGCGCGTGGTGTTCCAGAGTCCATGAATGCTCCATCCCCTTTGCACCACACGGTGGGAGCCTGGACTGTTCTTTGTTGCCCTGATGCCCCTTGGACCCTTGTGCATCCAGGCAAAGGTCCACATGGATCCTGCCGGCATGTGTGGCTGGCACAGCAATGGTTCAGTGCCAGTCTGATCCCCCAGGAGGATCAGGTTGGCAGATCCACCCCCAGGAGCAGCGATGGGAGGCAGAAAAGGCTGCAAATGCCAAATCGAACACAGCCTTTGGGTTTCCACCCTTCAGCAGACGTGGAAATGTCCTTCCTGCTTCTCGAATTGTAACACTGTCTAGTAAAGAAGTCTGCCAGGTTTTCCCCCCCTTAAACTCTGTGAATGTTGAGATGAGGTTCACAAATTCCTGGGAGATTTGTGACATCTTCACCAAAGTCTGTAGGCTGTGAGAATCGTGGCTGCCAACAGCTGCGTCATGAAGCCCAAACTGTGGCCACAAAAGAAGTTGCGCGGATGCAGAAGAATGTGGCTCGCCAGCTCCTCCTCTTCCCAGAGGAAGGGAAAAGGCCACACGCCTCTCTGGGTGGTCCTCCCCCCCACAGCCAGAGAGGGTCCAAAGGTACTCCTGGCTCCAAGCTGCCAGGCAGAGGGTGCCAGCTGGAGAGCCAGGTGCCTAGCTTTGATGAATTGCCATTATCCGAGGAGGTGAAGGTGCAATTAGCAGCCAACTCCTGAAGGATTCCAACGGGCCTGGGCAGCCAAATGCTTGTTGCTCTTGGAGGTCTTCCAAGCCTCTGCGGGAACCAAATAACGAAGATCTGGAGATGCTCAGGCACAGTGGAGTCTCTGGAGAAGCGGGGGGGGGGGGGGACATGCATTGCCCCCTAGCCTGGCATTTCTGACACTCAGCTGAGCTCCATCAGCCGCAGCGTCCTCTGGACTAGCAGCAAACAGTGCGCCATGGCTCACACAGCACCATTTGCTGCCAGTCCACATGTGGCTGTTTGTGTGGGACCTGAAGAACTTTCCGGCTTGGACAAATGGAGAAAAAACCCCACATACGGGCAGGTTCTGTTCACCCAGGAGAATGGATGGACAGACACTGTAAACTCTTGTTCCCTGCTCTGTTTTGTGGAAATTCCACTAAAACGAGGGGTTCCCTTTCCACGCTTCCTGGTTAACTCATGGATGCTATTCCTCCTGCTAGTCTTTTTACTGCCTGCTTCAGCTCACTTGCAGGGGGAGCTCAGCACCAAAACGGTCATTTGTCCATCTTTCACTGTACCACCAATTACCTCACATGCCTTCACTGCCTATTTCCCCTTAATTCCCCTTGATCAAGGCCTTAGGAAGCCAAGGGTTCAGCTGGTGGCCCATATGACATAAGAACTTAAGAGAAGCCTTGCTGGATCAGGCTACAGTCCCTGTATTCCAGTCTTACATGGTGGCCCTCCATTCGCTTCTGAGTATCCTCAGGCAGAAGACCGAGGCAAAATCCTCAGGTGCTCTGGACTCCCTGCACCTGTCTCCCCAACCTGGAGGTGGTACCTAAGCATCCATTCTAGTAGCCATTGATACACTTGTCCTCCATGGTGCATGACATGCTGTTTCCGTTGGTTACCAACACCATCCTGGATAGCCAAACAGCTCCTTCTAGCTCCAGGATTTAAGGGTGTGTGTGTGGGGAGAGCATGGCCCCTGAATCCTCCCATGCCCAGTGAACAGCTTTTACAATGCTCTTTGCCACCCAGCCTGTGGCTGTCGGCCGACCAAAGCATGGGTCAAGGGAACCGGCTGCTGAGGGCTGCTGTTGCCCCAGAGAGAAAGAATAGCAGCGGCAGCGGCAGCTTCCATGTAAAATACTGAAAAGCCCCAGACTTAGCTTAAGCTGCCTGCTGGTGTGATGGTGAAGCAAGAGTGATTTGCAGAATTGCATTAGGGAAAGGCCTAATCCCAAGCCCACTGGGAACCCGTTCTTTAGATTGGACTCCAAATAATTTTGGATCATGAACAGATAATCTCTGCTGGGCTTATGCAAGAACAAGGAACAAGGAGGAAACCAATTGGTCTTTTTGCCTGAGCTGCTTCCTCATCACGCATAGATGATCTCAGGACATGCACACGCCAAGCAGTGTGGTGCCTCCCATACCACTGAGCCTTCTCATAGGCATGCGTGCGTGCGTGTGTGTGTGTGTAAGGGGAGGAGGTCCCCAGATCAGTGGAACCAACAGCCCAGTTTGGGAAGAAGGAAGGAAGGAATAGGAGGGACTGACTTGGGATGCAGGGACAGAAAGTTCTTTGCTGGAGGCATCTTCAGCTAGGCCTGGTCTGGATCCTTCCAGCAGGCCTGGACATCTGAACCTGGAGCTGGATGGTTACAGGAGATACTTTGCAGAGGGTGAAAACAGTGTCCCATGGAGCCCAGTAGCTCTTCTCACAGTGACCGACCAGGAGCACAAGCAGAACAAAAAGCCTGCCCTACCCATAGTCTCCCAGCGAGTTGGCCGTTGGAGACAGACCACTCCTTGCTCTAGACTAATTGCAGCCATGGATGGCCCTGTCCACCTTGAATTGGCCCCAAGCTTTTCTGAAGCCACCTAGCCTGGAAGGCCTGTTGTGCCATCGACGGGGCTTCCAGAGCCATTGAATTGCCTCATATTTGATTGCTGAGGGGATGCTTCTTTGGACTTTGGGGCAAGAGAAAGGTGCCTGGAAGCCTGAGGAACAGAGGGTGCAGAGAGCTGGACCTGCTGTCCGTGCTGGATTTAGTGCTATGGAACTGGGGGAGCTCTCAAGGAGAGGGCAGATAACTGGATCTGCTGGAGGAGTCATTCACCCCATGCCCAGCCTGGCCAGATCCACCTTCTTCCAGGATGTTGGCATTAGTTCCTCAGAGAGGAAGCAGAAGCATGCTGCCACTTCTGTGCCCTCTGTCCTTCAAGGCCCTGAGCTGTCTGGTCTCCCTGTACATCCAGATCTCTCAGGCCAGTGGGAGAAGGTTGCTTAGGGTAATGCAGGCAGAAGGGTGACATGATGAAAACCCAGAACTCGAGAAGAGGAAAGATATGATGGGAACTTGCAAGTCTGAAAATGAAACTGAGCAGTGCAAAAAGTGCCTGTTTTGCACTTGACCAAAAAGTGGCCAAGAGTGCCTATTCCCAACTATTGCTGGTACGCCAGGTGAAGCTCTCTCTCTCTTTTTTATTCAGAGATGACTTGGCCTGTTATCCATGCTCTGGTATCCTCCAGACTAGACTATTGCAATGCGCTCTACGTGGAGCTGCCTTTGAAGACAGTTCGTAAGCTTCAGCTACTGCAGAATGCAGCTGCTAGACTGCTGACCAGGACAGCTGGCTGGATGCACATCATGCTGGTCTTAAAAGAATTGTATTGGCTGCCGATTCACTACCGAGCCCAATTGATGGTGTTAACTTTAATTTATAAGGCCCTGTATGACTTGGGCCCTAAATATCTAAAGGAACGCCTTCTTCCATATTGACTTGCCTGTGCCTTAAGATCTGGAGGGGAGGCCCTCCTGGTTGTTCCACTAGCCTCAGTAGTAAAAGGGGTGGGCAGCCGGGAATGCACCTTCTCAGTGATGGCCCCTAGGCGACGGAATGGTCTCTCCCTTGATATGTGCCAGGCTCCTTCACTGTATATGTTTTGGAAGACAGTGAAGGTTGCATCACTTTGCCCAGCCTTGGGCTAAATGGGAATAAATTGTCTCTTCCCATTTTGCAGACACTGTAACCATTTTAATATATACTGTTTTAATATATGTCTGATTTTTAAGTGTTGTTACCCACCCTGAGCCCTTTGGATATAGGGTGGGATAGAAATATAAATACATAAATAAATAAAAACAGAAAATAAAAAAGAGGAGCAAAGGATTTTTTGTTTGCTGCCAATTGACAACCCAGATTACTCCCAACTACGGCTGGTGTGTCAACTGAAGTCTTTGCTGGATAGAGACGACTTGGCCACAGTTATTCATGCTCTGGTAACCTCTAGATCGGACTATTGTAATGCGCTCTACATAGGGCTGCCCTTGAAGACAATTCGGAAGTTGCAGCTAGTGCAGAATGCAGCTGCCAGAGTGCTGACCGGGACATCTAGCCGGAGGCACATCACGCTGGTCTTAAAAGAGTTGCACTGGCTGCCAATTCACTACTGAGCCCAATTCAAGGTCTTAACTCTGACCTATAAGGCCCTAAATGACTTGGACCCCAAATACCTAAAGGAGCGCCTTCTCCCATACCGACCTGCCCATGCCTTAAGATCAAGTAGTGAGGCCCTCCTGGTTGTCCCACCACCTTCATTAGTGAGGCTGGTGGGCACCCGGGAGAGGGCCTTTTCGGCGATAGCTCCCAGATTATGGAATAGTCTCCCTTTCTAGGTGCATCATGTCCCTTCCTTACATATATTTAGGAAGGCAGTAAAGACGCACCTCTTTGCCCTGGTCTTCAGCTGAGGTGAATATATGCTCCCTCCTCCCTAGTTACAGTCACTACGAACGCAATATGGAGTGTACTGTTTTAAATTTGCTGAATTTTTAAAGTGTTTTTAATCTGGATTCCATTTTTAATGTGTATCTTGGTTTAATGTCTATATTGTTTTTAATCTGCTGATTAATCTACTGTTACCTGCCCAGAGACCTTCGGGTATGGAGCGGGATACAAATGTAAACAAACAAACGAACAAATAAATAAATAAATTATAGGAGCTTGTGGAAGGCACATGGCTGGAAGAGAAAATCCCAAAGTCTTTGACCTCTCAGCCTTGGCAAGCAGAGGAATAGGAAACCAGAGTCCTTGGACCTAACCCCAAGTCCATCTGGATGCAATTCAGTGTCTGAAAAACAAACACCTGTTTTCTCTTTGAACCTGTTGCTGGAATTGGACCCTCCTGGCCTTCCCAGTCCCTTTGTGTCATGTCTGTCTGTCTGTCTCTCTCCTGCCTTATGGCAAAAGGTCTCAGGGTGAGACACCATCAAATCATGATAAACAGATACAGCAAATTAGCTAAAAGAGTAGGGTTGCATCCCCATGCATGTTTGGTACGGTTCTGAACATGGGATCGGCAAGGGGTGTCCCCATGCATTTTGGATTTGGTCCACGGAAAGCGGACCAAATCCCCCCAAATGGTTAGCATTGGTTAGCGAGCCAAGACCACGCATGGGGATGATTACAGGCTATCCGGGGAGGAGATCGGATATGTATTTATCAGTCTAGGCTCCTGCTTCTGCAGTGATGGCTCTGATACACACCTGGGCAAGAGCAGAAGGCCCCTCCCTTGCAGGAACCTGGAAATGGCTTCTTCATTTTTCTCTCGTTTTATATAAGAGCAAATAAAGGAATGAATGAGAGCAAATAAAAGAGGCTCCACCTTGTTGCTGCCTCACTGACCCTTGGCCTTCACAAAAGGCAATAGGCGGGTCCTGTGCTGTTTAATGACCAACAAGAAGATCCTGAGGCGTAAAGGTTTGTGAGGCAACACACGCCTGCACCAGAAGCATGAAGTTTAATGCCCAGTGGGTCACTGGCTTATTGCTAAGGGCAGCTGCTGCAATCCCTTCTTCCTATAAAACTCTGCAAGGAAGCGTCCCCGAACTCTGACTGTACAGCCTTTCCCTCTTTCCCTCCAGTGTTCTCTGTTTCTGCCGAGTGCAGTATTGCTACTTGTGCCCAGACCCCAGGCATCCATTCTAGTAGCCATTGATACATCTGTCATCCATGAACTTGTCTAACCCTTCCTTAAAGCCATCTAGGCTGGTTGCTGTCACCACCTCATCTAGCAGCAAATTCCGTAGACCGATGACCCTCTGGGTGAAGAAATCCTTCCCCTTGTCTGATCTGACTCTCCTGCCCATCAGCTTCATAGAAGCTGCACAAAGGAGTCCCCTGAGTCTGAGAGGTTCAGGCCTTTGAAACTGTGGTGATTATCAGACCTCCAGGTTTTTAGAACTGGGAACCAACTGAGGGGAAGGGGAACAAGTGGATGTACTTGGGCAAGTCACATCTTTGTTTGCCTCCAGTAAAGGAATCTCTTTGGCTACTAGCTAAATAAAAACCAGGGCATCTTTATCTTGTTGCGGAAGACAATGTAATGGAGTTTGCTTTATACTAGACGTACAACAAAGCAGCAATTACCACCACTTAGACAAATCTGTTTTGGATTTTGAAAAAAAAAAGAAGCTTTCTAGATAAAGGAATATACATGTACTGTTTATATATTTGTGTGTGTGATATAAAGAAGAAGAAGAAGAGTTGGCTTTTCTACCCCACTTTCCTCACGAATGTAAGGGGACTCAAAGCGCTCGACAAAGATTCTGTTCCTCTCCCCACAACAGAACACCCTGTGAGGTAGGTGGGGCTGTGAGAGCTCAGAAGAGAGCTGTGACTAGCCCAAAGTCACCCAGCTGGCTTCATGGGGGAGGGCGGAGTCGAACCCAGTATTCCCAGATAAGAGTCTGGCTCCCTAACAACTAGACCACAAGGTAAGCTTTGGGGTGTTTTCGCATTTCCCTTCCCGTATGCTGGTTGGGAAAGGAGCGCGATAAACCAGCATTGACTAGTGTTCACACTTGGAGCGCAAGTCAACTTTGGCCGTTCCCCCCCCCCCCCCCGATCAAATATTTATCTTATTTTATCCTGGGGCCAGTCCTCTTCTGGGCACCACCATTTTGGCTGTGGCGCCCTCTGCGACTATGTGTGCATCAGCGCTGATGCCATGACAATGCTAATGTTCTGCGCATGCGCAATCACGTCTATGATTGTCTGAGGAGCCAGTGGGCGCCTCAGACGACCCCGGAACACCGGAAGAGGTGCGAATGGTCATGCTGCTGGATGCTTGAGGTAAGCTTTTGGTAAATCTTGGTTAAGGTGTGGTGCACGATTTTGGGCTCCACACCTAATCAACATTTAGTGAACTTCTGCTGAGGCAGGGCACACTTGGAAGCTGTAACAGCTTTCTCCACGTGCAGATGCATTTCACCAGAAGTTCACTAATTCTTCACTAGAGGCTGTAACGTGAAGAGGCCTCAGGTCTCATAAGAACTCCCCCCCACCCCATCGAGGGTTTTCCATAGTCGGATCGTTTTCCATGGAAAGGGTGTTGCAGATCTTGCCTCCTAAGAAAGTGAGACTGTAATTGGTCCATAGAATCCTGATCTGGGAGGGTAAAAGTTCCCAATCTGCCCCCTCTCCAGCTGTGACTCTTTAAGAACTGGCTGTTTAGTTCTGTCTCGGGATCTACACCTCTCTGGACGTGAGGCTGACCCAGGGATGGGTGTCAGGAGTGGAAGGGGCTGGCAAAGCGAGGAAGAGGCAGAGGAGCTCCAGGAGACCAGGAGGACCATCTCTACGGGACAGAGGGCCCACCAGGGGAGCCCCGAGAGGCTGTGGGGCAGGAAGATGGCTACCTTGGGGGCAGCAGCTGATGACTGATGAAGCAGGGTGTTTGTGCAGCCTCTGTGTGATTATTATTGTAGGAGAGATTTCTCTAATCAAAACACTGCAATTACACAGAGGGTGCTCTGATTAGAACGGCAGGGCAACGGGGCTGGCGGTGGCACACCTGGGGGAGTCACTAAGAATCCAACACTCCAAGTGTCCATTTCTTCACCCACAGGAAGAATAACACAAACGGCCGTCCTCCCTTGCCGGGCTGCCTTCACTCCTGCTGCTGGTATTTACCGTCTAGCGGTCCCCCGGCTTGTATCAGTCCTGATAAAACCACTGGCCACCCTTGCTGCGTCCAGCTTCTCAGGATCCGCTGGATCCCCACGCAGAGCCAGATTTATGAAAGCGCCTGAGTGTGACCAGCATCAGTCTGGTGGCACATGGCTCACCAGAGACTTTGCTGTGGGTGCAAACTGAGCGAGAACCTGGTGGGAAGCAGCAAGTCCCTGGATGCTCAGTCTGGGCCTCTGCTGGTTCATGGGCTGTGGTCACACTTAAGGCTTAATCCAGCTTCAGACCACTTTCAGAGTGAGGGAGTACATCAGCAGTGTGACAAGCGGTTTTCTTTAAAATTCACCTTTGGGATAGATAATGTGGAAAGAAAATTACTGGTCACTTTGCTGATGTGTTTTCTTGCTGTGAAGGTGGGCTGAATCTGGATTAAACCTTAGGTGTGACCACAGCCAAGGATTAATCCAGCTTCGGTCCACTTTCGGAGTGAGAGATTGGCAAAGTGTGTCTCACTCTGAAAGTGGACTGAAGCTGGATTAAACCTTAACTGTGACTACAGCCTGAGAGTGCGAGAATACATCAGCAGTGTGACAAGCTGTTTTCTTTCAGCGTTTTCTTTCTCTCAGAAAATCCACTTTGGGAATAGATAATGTGGAAAGAAAATTACCGGTCACTTTGTTGATGTGCTCTCTTGCTCTGAAGGTGTACTGAAATTGGATTAAACCTTAAGTGTGACCACAGCCACGGGAGTCTGGTGGCTCTTTTGCATGTGGTGTGATGCAACAGGTAGAAAAGAAGAGAGATGGGTGTGGGCAAGAGGCCTTCCTGGCTCACTGGCCCCTATGATGACAGCAGCATCCGGTCCTCTTCCAAAGTCACCTGGAAGGCCTTGTGGCTAGACATGGGGCCATTCTGCAATTAGCCTTATTCTTGATTATATTCCAGAATAGGGGCCTGCTGTCTGTACGATCATGCAGGCTATGGCAGGCCCCAAGCAAGGCCTACCACAGGCTGCATTAGCATGCGGACAACAGACCCCTATCCCAAGATATGTTCCAGAATGAGAGCCCCCACCCCTTGGGCAGCCAAGTCCTGGGCCCTGGGAAGTGGGAGCCTCTTTGCTGTGCTTAAAGCATTTTCCCCTGCTCCTTATGCCTACAGGTGGACTGAGCAATAAAAACTTCATCAGGGACAATAAAGTTGCTAAAACCACAAAGTCAGCTAGACAAACCCTGGCTTCTTCTAAGTCCTTAAAACACCCAAGTCAAAAAAGCCGGTTTCGATGGTGCAGCAAGTCTGGCTGTTAAAGGAGGCGGCTGTTAAAGGGCAGCTGTGTTGCAGCAACGCAGTGAAGCAAGTCGAGGTGCGGTGCTTCATGGGGCCATAACTCGCTAGGAAGCATCTGCGACGTTTCTGCATCGCCCAGAGGACCTGCTGGCCCCCCTCTGCCGCAGGGACCTTCCCAGGCCTGGCTCCCCTCTTTGCATCTCCTCTGGCCCAGTGGCCTCATTGGAAGCCCGTCCGCCTGCGCTTTCTGCCTTCCCAGCTTGAACTTCAGGCCGTCGGATCACACAGGATCGCAAGCCCAAGCAGAGGCAGTCAGCACCCGGCAAGGACGTGAGGGCTACCCCATTATCTGGCCCAGCTCCAGGTTGGAATTCTAGCCGCTCGGCAATTTCTCTCGGACTTGGATGTCTCCTCTGCTTCCTGCTGCCTTTGTCCACCATGTGCTGGGAATGCAGATGGCTTCCCAGGGAGGGTCAGGCAGTTGTGCTTCCCCTGGGGCTGGAACAGCACACCGTAGGGTGGACACGCACACACACACACACTCTCTCTCTCTTCTGAGCAGGAGCTCAGAGTCTAGCACATGCTGCACTGCTTGCATGGTGGTGGGAACACGGCCGAACCCTGGTCTGTCGCTGGAACTTTGGTGTTGGTTTGGGGGGGGCTCATTAGTGCCTGCGGGAATGTGCGCCCTTGTGGCAATCAGGCACATGTGAAGCTTGTCCTTTTAGTTAGCACACAAGTGACTGAGAGGCCCACCAGAGTGGGCAAGATCTGCTCATAACTCCTGGAGGCACGAGGACAGGAATGGCATTTCGTGACACCCCAGGAAGAGGAGGGAGGATGTGTAACCACAGGAAGGCGTTACCTACAAGATGCAAGCCTGCTCCCTACTTCTAATGCCATGTTACTGGTGCAGACGGTGACGGGTGATTTGAAGATGGATAGGGCCCTACGATAGGGCCCTACACATTCGTCCGAATTCCGAAAAGCATGAATGATTTGTTCACATCCCTAAGTGGCACCTCCCCCTCTCTGCCCGTGCCCAGAAGCTTCCTAAATCTGCTTGCCCTGTTGCTGCAGAGCATTGTGGGGCAGCCTGTCTGGGGCTTTGATAAGGTCAAGGCAAAAAACGGCGGCTCCTGCTGCATCCCTACAATCAGCTAAAGAAGTCAGATTAAGGGGGAGAGAGATTAGTTTTTTATAGGCCTTGTTCCTGACAAATCCCACTTGGCTTCCAGCAACTGCTGTCTTGTTTTGAGGTGCGTGCAGACCAGCCACGTTAAGGTTTGCTCCAAATTCTTCCCAGTAGGGATGCTCTGTTGTAGCTGCCTGAATCCTACCTCCTCTCCGAGGCTGAGGGTACGGTTCACCTTTCTGCATTTGCCTGGAGTGCCTCCCAGGGCTGTCCAGGTCCTTTCAAAGTGAGTGGGACGGACTGGGGAGGATTGCTGGCACCCCACATGGTGGACATGGAGCCTCCATATAATAGGGCCATTCAGCTCACCCACCCAGCCTGTTTTTACAAGACTGAAGATGCTTAGGGCAAGGTTCCCAGAGGGGCCCCCTGCTCTCCTAGCCCCAGGTCTCAAGAGACTTTAGGCGGATCTTTCAGGGCACAAATGGTGCCTGAGTGGCAAATGTTCTCCTTTGGAGAAATCTCCTTAGACCCTCTGATGGGAGTCCAAGCAAAAATGTCTCCATTCCCATTGTCTTTCTGGCACATAAGCATGGAGCATTAGCATTTCAAAAGGCACCATTTGCTCACATTTTACCTTGAAATCCTTCCTTCCCCCCCTCCCATTTGCTGGTAATGTATTCCTACAAATGAGCAAATTCGTGCATGAAAAGGAACATGGGCTTCTCTCTCTCCCTCTCTCTCTCAAGTGAAGAGCAACATGTTTGTCACAGTGTATGGAGTGCAGGATGATTTGCATTATTTTAGTCTCCTTCCAAATCATGGTTCCAGGTGTGTGTGTGTGGGCAACTCCTTCCTTCCTTCCTTCCTTCCTTCCTTCCTTCCTTCCTTCCTTCCTTCCTTCCTTCCTTCCTTAGCAGTGCAGGAGAGAAGGGCTCTGGGTTCAGGGAACTGTCCAGGTTGCTCTGCAGGAAGGAGGAGTAGCAAGGGGTGGTGGTGGTCCAGGCATATTGGTTGCCCCCTTTGTCCCCTGCTCTACCCCCCATGCCTGGCACTGTTACCTCTGCCTACCATCCCTCCTTCCACCACTGCTGAAAGGGACAGGGGGTGGAATGGGACTTCCCCACAGCCACAGTGGTGAAGATCCAGTCTGGCCGAAAGCGAAAGAGAGGGAGAAAAAAGTAAAAAGGTTTGGTTCCAGTAAACAGAAACTTGAGAAGATACAAAGCGAACTGCCCCTTTGTGGAGGCTGAAGGCTGGGCCAGGCATGGCACACGGCCTGATCCCGTGGGGCTGTGCGGGGGACCCATTGGCACCTGAAGTGCCATGAAACAGTAGTGGAAGAGGGGGTGCCTAGAGAACCAACGGGAAGGGTATGTGGCCACAGTCAGCCCCCAACCCCCGGCTGGGCTTGGTTGCGAGAGGCAAGGGTGCCACAGGGGATCGGTGCCAGGGATAATGCCTTCTTTCTCCAGCAGATCTTCCTCCTACAGCTGGAGCCAAGGGAAGGAGCAGGGTGCATCTCTGCCCACAGGCTGTGCTTTTGTGCCCGGGAGCTTTTCCCTGGCTGCGCTGACACCCGGAGGCTCAGATCACTCCACCTCTGTGACCTCACAAGGAGATTTGCGAAAGCTGCAAGCTGATCTTATGGAGGGAAATTGAATTGCTGCCGGGGCTCATTCCCAATCTGGGTCTCGGGCTGCCGGCATGCACAGCTCAGCCTATGGGCGCCCGGCGTGCCTGATTACAGCCGCAGCTTTGGGTGAGGGGTCACCTCCCAATCCTGCCTCTTTGGGTTCTCATTAGGGAAATGTGGGTCACCGTGGGGTTAGCAGGGTGGGGGAGGGGCAGGCAGGACCCCGGGGGGCTCTCAGGATGGGGGAGGGCCAACAAAGCTCCTCCAGCAAAGCTCCTGCCTGGGAAAGTGGATAACGAGGAGTGGAGAAGGGCAAGGCTTCTGTGTGCCAGCCAAGAGCACAAGCGAGGTGCCCGTTGAGATGGGGGCCAAAGTGGCCTCCCCCCCCCCACACGCATTTCTGCTTTGACTGCTCTTGCCCTGACCAAATGGGGGAGGAGGTCTAGAACCAGGAGCAGGTGCCTTGAAAATCGGGTGCCCGAGGGGGTTTATGGGGAGGGGGCAGCCCTCTCTCCCACCTTCAGACTGTTTAGGTAATGGGCTCACTGGTGTCAGTTGGGGCACGGATGCCAGGGGCCTTGGCTCAGCAATGTTACCAAGTCCCATGTTCAAGTCCTGGCCAGGCTGCTCGCTGAGGGTTCAAGGGCACCCCTTTCTTTTCGGCCCCCTGTATTCTCTAGCCACGCAGGAGACCCTCCGCTAGATTTTGGTAACTGAAAAGCAGGCTGCTCACACTGGCAGCCTGTTTGGAGGTTGCACAGCCTCACGGTAGACGCTCTGGCCTCCCTCAAAGCGTAAAAAGTTCAGATACTGTTTGTTGGCACAGTAAAACAAAAACAAGGTGGAAAGGCCCTCAAAGGGTTTGGGCCGCCAACGCAAAAGCACCTCGACGCACCTCTGAAGTTTTCATCGGGCGGAAGGAGCTGGGCCCAGCCGAGCAGGCTTCCCTGGGAGAAGATGTCTCCCTCTGCTGCCACACCTGGAAATGCCACCTCCTCCCCCAAGATGGGCAAGACAAGCACCGACACTGGCCCTGCCTGCTCGAGGCAGCGAGTGACGCCCTCTTGGCCCTCTAATAGCTGGAGCCGAGACGGAAGCTGGCTCCTGCCTTCCTCCCCCGCAATTCCAGGGCAGACCAAATATGGAGAAGAAGGGCTCGGCCGCGGTTTCTTCCCCGAAGGCCCTCGCTCGACCGACGCACGAGGAGGAATGCATCAGCAACGGCCTACGGGGAGAGCCGCCACCCTTCAGGTGCAAACAACAGTCCCCTCCCAGTCTTCTTCCAAAGCTGCACTGTGCCCGATCCCTTCCCAGGCATCTTTGCTCCACTTTGTCTTTGCTGCTCTGCTGCCAGTGAGACACCTGAAACCCTGGGAGGGAAGGAAGCTGCCTTCGTGCTCGTTGTTCCGCTCATGTTCGTACTAGACGTGTGTCAGTATTGCAAGCATCAGCTGCCACCCGATTGGCACCCTCTGAGGTCTTGTCCATCTAGGGGGGGATGCCAGAGATGGGCCCAGCGGGGTGGCATGATGATGGAAGCGGATGAGGCCTGCAACCCCGCAGGAGATATTTCATTTTCTCTGTCCCAGTGAGCAAATCCCATCGGGAAGCCTGTGGCCTGATGGTTCTGCCTAATGTCCTTCCAACCCTGGTCATCCTTTGCCTCCCGAAGGTACATTGCAGCCTCAGAGCCACCTGGACAGTTTGGTCTAGTGGTTAGGGAGCCGGACTCTTATCTGGGAATACCGGGTTCGATTCTGCCCTCCCCCATGAAGCCAGCTGGGTGACCTTGGGCAAGTCACAGCTCTCTTCTGAGCTCTCACAGCTCCACCCACCTCACAGGGTATCTGATGTGGGGAGAAGAACAGAAGGTTTGTCAGCTGCTTTGAGCCCCCTTAAATGGGTGAGAAAAGTGGGGTAGAGAAGCCAACTTTTCTTCTTCTTCCTCAGGGTGCTGAGAAGCTTCAGAAGAAAAGGCTTCATGGAACTCTTTGGTTAAACATCACACATCGGAGGAAGACCGCATTTTGTACAAATGTCGAAATAAACCAGGGCAACCCCAGTGAGCAGTGGGCATTCAAGTACATAGAGCAGAAGATGGTCAGCGGAGGGCTGGAGAAGGCAGGAAGATGACTGGCAATTGGCGGACGTTTACCAAGAACCGACAGTCCTTTATAAAAAAATTATCTACAGAGACAAGAAAATGATAGATTAATTGCACGTTTGGAGGACTAAGCAGGCAATTAGATGAAGTGGAAGAAGCAGAGGAAAACACTTTGGGGAGGCAGAACTTTAGAGGTGCAATGGAACACCAAGGAGGCGGGGAGTGATTGTAAACAAGAGACTAACAATTGTGTCCTTTTCATGTCTTCTGACAATTGTATGTTTTAAGTGCTTTCGAGAAAATCATGAAGGTTAATTCCGACAAAAAAGGGAATGGCTGGCGCTGAAGCTGGGGAGTCTTCAGGTGGTCCAGATGCCTTTTTCACACTACGGCCTCTAGTGCATAATTAGTGCACCTCTGGGGAAGAGCATACCGCACGTCGAGCAGGCTGTTAGAGCCTCCAAGTGTGGCCCACCTCCCCTCCCCAGGAGTGCACTAATTCTTGATTAGTTGTGGAGCACGAAAGCTTACCTCAAGCGTCTGGGGCAGTGCCCATTCATTCTTTCATACTCCGGGGTTGTTTGAGCACATCTCAGATGACTGTAGATGTGACTGCACATGCACAGAGCATCAATATCATCAAGGTGACGGTGCTGATGCACACGCAGTCATGGAGGTGGCGCTGCCAAAATGGCAGCTCCCAGAGGAGGGCCGGGCACCTGGATCAAATAAGGTAAGTATCCAATCCCAGAAGGTGGGTGCAGGTAAAGTCGACTGGCACTCAAATACAAGCACTAACCAATGTTTGGTCATCACGCTCCTTCCCTGTCCAGCAGATGGGAAGGGTAGTATGAAAATGCCTCGGGTCTCAAGTGGCAATGCCATGGGGTACTCAGGCTGTGTTCACATGTAGGTTTTAATCCAGTTTCAGGCTACTTTGCAAGTAAGAGAATATATCTGCAAAGCAATTCATCATTTTCTTTCCTCTTTATCTAATCCAAAAGGTGGCTTTTCCAGGTTAGATAACGCTGAAAGAAAACAGCCTGGTACTTTGTGGATGTATTCACTCACTCTGAAAGTGGACTGAAGCTGGATTAAAATTTAGGTGTGAATGCAGCCTCAGTTTCAGTCACCACTTGCGGCTCAGGCCTGGCAAAAGGCCTTTAAGCAGCAGAGGTCTTTTGCTTATGTACCTGGGAGCAGAAATTCCCCATGTGTGCTGGAGGGGCCAGGTGAACAAGCTGAGTTCCAGCACTCCTAAGTCGGGTTTTGAAATGTTTACACACCCGGCAGATTATTCAGCAAACATATGTGCATATATATATATGCATATTTCCTTGCTGACCCTCTTATCGCAACATGTGTCATAGATACGCCTGTTTGGCAGGGCAGCTCCTTTCGGTTTCATAGCAATTTCAAGGGTGCTGCTGGTGAGGTCAAGTGCTGTTAAATAAGGATCTGTTTAATCGCAAATACATCAGCTGAGTGGAGGGAGACGCTGCTCTTGAAAATGCCTTCACAGACCCACCGCCAGCAGAACCGCCAGCAAAGCGATTGCTGTAGTTTTTCAACTCTGGAGTCCGATGCCAGGAAAACTTCAGCCGCACGAAGAGCTAAACGAATGGTGCTCTTACGACCACTCCAGGGTGCACTGCCAATGGCCAGATCTGGACAGCTTCCTCTGTGCTTCTCCGCATCCGCCAAGCATCTCCTGTTTTCTTCGAAGTGGCAGGATCCCACCCTGCAAGACCCAAGAGGGCTGCTGCTCTGCGGTTGAGTGCACATTTCTGTTCTGTCCCAGGCTGGAGGGCCATGGAAAGTCTGCGCTCGGCTCACGCCTTCTTCTGCCTCTGTCTGTGGAGCCAGGCAGCTGCCTTTGGTGCGCCAGCACGGCCTCTGCCTCTGCGGCAGAGCTTTTTCCCAGAGGCCAGCAGGCGGTTTCTGGGCACAGCACCATCCTCCCCCACAATCGCCTCTTGCCCCTGACCTGGCAGGGAGAATGCGGCCCCACCAAATCCGTTTGCGTGTCCTGGGCCACACATCAGCCTGCTTGTGAGAGTGGGCTGGGTGACACTTGGCCAGCAGGCTGTGGGATCCTCTGCCCAGCAAGGGCATCTTTCCTTCTTTGGACCTCATGCGTCCTATCGAGGCATAAATGGCTGAGTTTCCAGGGCTGGGGTCACAAGTAAGGTTTAATCCAGCTTCAGTCCACTTTCAGAGCGAGAGAATTCATCAGCAAAGTGACCAGCAGTTTCCTTTCAATGTTAAATAACTCCAAAAATTCCCCTTTGGGATAGATAATGTGGAAAGAAATTTGCTGGTCATTTACTGGAAATTTACTTTGCTGATGTGTTCTCTCGTTCTGGAGGTGGACTGAAGCTGGATTAAGCCTTCAGTGTGACCACAGCTCAGATGGCTTTCTCCTTGTCTGCCTTTGGCCAGTTGCTCCACATTGGCTGCTCCCCCTGCCCCCTGCCCCCCACCCCCATTCCACCCTGACCAGGAAGCTCCCCTGGCCGGCTGGCTGGCATGTGTGTGGCCCCTCTCCCTCCTTCCCCTTATCTCTCTGTGGGGCACTGGTGCCACAGATGGGACTTCAAAGGCACAGCTCTAATGGGCCGATGCGTGCTCAAGCGGGCATTTCTCCCTGCGCCCGCCTTCCCCCAGAGGCCACCAGCCCCTCATTAATCTGCACAGACAGCATTCCTCTCCTGTTGCACCTCATAAACCCAAGACCCGCAGAGCTCGTCTGCTCTTAGGCAGGGATGGCGGCCGGTCAGGGCACATGCTGTTAGCTGGGCTGGCAAGCCCAGGAAAGGGGGGAAGTGTGGCTTGCTAATGAGATCAGCCCCCCAACCCCACCCGGTCCTCTTTCGGGATGCCTCAGGGGTGGGTAGACGCCGCCCGTCGCCGGCCCTTCTGTGGTCCAGGGAAGCGGCACAAAGCACTCCACGTGGTGCCACCGTGGTCATCACCACATATCCCCCCTCCCTGACCCTGGTGGTGATGCTGTGAGGCTGCTGCTTGGGGACACATTGCAGCATGTGGAGTAAAGGCAAGTGAGAAGGAAGAGGGGCCGAGGTGTGCCCTGGAAAGGCCTAGAGCCCTTCTGGACAGGGGTGCAGCAGGAGGCCTCACCAGTCGGCACAGTCCGTTTGTGCCGCACCCGAAAGCTCTCACAGTCCTCCAGATCGGAAGAGGAAACAGAAAGGAATCTCCTGGCCCTTTGATGGCTGTCTGTGAGCTAAAGTGCAGATAATCTTTTGGGAAAGCTTGTTGGACCAATTAAGGTTTCACTAGTTGGAAGGCGTGTGATGAACACTGATGGGTTTTTTAGTAGCTGTGAGGTTATGGGCAAACATCTGTTGCAAAGGAGGCTGCAAGAGACACCAAACCCTTAGGAAAAAATGGGATTTGAATCCAGAGCTTCAGTCATTAGGTGCTATCAGACATCAGCAGCTGCAGCCAGCCTGATACATGATATTTCCTCCCTACCGGGCCTCGAGAATGAGTTGAGCCTGAATTTCTAAAGAGGATTCCAGTGTTTCTATGCGCTCTAATAAAAGCCCTGTAAATCAAGTTGCCCGAGGCCTTTTCCCATAGCCAGTTTCTGTGGAAAAAAGAGGGCTAGGGACGTGCACAAATATTCAAAATATTCATTATTTGGACAAATTTGGACAAATTTGGACATCTGTATATGAATCGAAATGTCCAGACATTTGTACTTGAGTATTTGTATGAATATGTACAGGATAAAAACGGGATGCATACAGGATGCGTATGGATGCGTACGAGATTTGTATCATTGGATACGCATCAAATATTCAAACAAATAGATATGAATGTATTCGTATCGGTTCGAATATCCAGACATTGTTTTTTCTTTATTTGTACGAATTCACATTTTTAAATATTTTATTTGTTATGAATAAAATGTCAAAAATTGCATTCGTGCACACCCCTACCCAGGACACCTAAGGTGAGGTCACCTAAGAAAATCTTCCTAGGTCTGGGGTCGCACCTAAGGTTTAATCCAGCTTCAGTCCACTTTCCGAGTGAGAGAATATATTCAAAAGGTATGGAACAAGGTGATTTCTGGCATTTCCCCCCTTCAAGGTGAACCCTTCCGTGCTTGTCTGCTTTTCAGTTTAAGGACAAATGTAAATGGATTTAGATAAGGGGTGTTTTTCCACTGTCACTAGAAGTACCCATTAAGTACCCATTAATGGGTACTTAATGGGTACTTCTAGTGAAAGTGGAAAAACACCCAAGGAAGCGGGACCATCCTTTTATCTGTTTCTAATTGCATTTTACTCTGTGTGGATGCAGCCTTACTGTCCCTGGGAGACTCGATCAGCCTCTCTTCTGACCTGCCCTTCACAGTCAGGCATGGCCTCACCCTGATTTCGCTCTAAGCCCCTTCCCCTTTTATACCTGTTCTCTAGAATTCTCACTCTGCTCCTGCAGATTTCTACCTCTGGCCAGAATCCTTCTCTAGGACTCACCTACATGCTTCTAAACAGTCACAACTGACTCAGATTTACCAAATATTATATCGCTTACAAAATACGTATTTTGGAGGAACTTGCACACGGAATTTCAGAGGGAAATTGCTCAGTCAGACACTTTGCGCACCACAAGTAATACTCATCCATATAACTCGTGTAAGCTATTTGGATTTCAAAGCTGCCGTGCATTGCTTCACGGATCCCTCTTAGGGAAGTGCACGAATATAAATAACACTCGAAATTCGGCTTTTTGAAAATCCGGATTATCTGAATCTGTATTTTTGAAAATCCAATTTGAATCGAATGATACAAATATTGGGAACATCTGTTTTCATCCCATTTGCATGCCATTATCATTCCGTGTTATATGCACAAATAGACCCAATATTCGGATGCAATATAAATGGATCTATTCAGTCGAATTATTCAAAAATCCATACTGGATTTCTGAAAATCCAATTCGAATTCAAATGGCGACATCCATCGAATTCGAATTGGATTTTTGAATATCTGTGTACATCCCTAGTATCTAATGGCCCACTTTCTCACATCAGTGTTAGGCAGGTAAGGTGGCCTAGAACTTGATGCTCTTATTGTTGTACTGATGAGGTTAGATTATTCTACAATATCTATTCCTGACATATTTTAGATTAATTCTGCTCTGGGAACATAATGGAAGAAGGGATAATAAATGAATGTATACAAAGTTCAGACTGAATGGAAATTTGAAAGCCCAGGTTTTCTGAAGTCTGCTTGAAACCAGATGTTCCTTGAACCTCTGCCCCATCTGTCTTCACTTCCATAACCCAGAATAAATGCAGCTTTCCATCCTCTTCCAAAGGAGAGGTGCATTTTGAGCAGGATTGTCACCCAGCCGCAACTATTTTATATGGTGACCACTAAGTATTGACAGAGAAATCGGCCACTTCCTGGCCCCGCCAGCCTTCTCTCAGGTCCCATCAGGTCAAAGCTGCATCAGCTGCACTGTCCAGAGGCGTTTTCGCACACGGGGTTTTCGAACGCGTGCAAGACAGCCTCGAACGCGGCATACACATTGCCTCTGCGGGGCTTGCGCTCCGACGTGTCCGGAGCTGTCTTGCGCGCGTTTGAGATGTAGAGCACTTTAAAGTGCTCTACATCCGTTCCGGCGCGGATGAAGCACCCGCAGCCGTTCGGGGAGAGAAGCATTCGCTCATGTTTCTTTCTCCCTGACAGCCGCGGGCTCGCCTCCCCTGCCGGTGCTGGCTGACAATCAGCTGATTGCCTGCCTTGCCGGCTGCGGGAGCCTTGGCAGCCGTCTCCCCGCCCCTTGCTGGCGTTTGCCGGTGAAGGCACTTCAGAATGCTTTGAGCATTCACACACAGGCGCACCGGAATGCGTTTACACGCATTCCTGTGCTCCTATGTGTGAATGGTCAAAGCGTCCTGAAGTGTCTTAGGCTTCCCATCCTACACCCATTCCAAATGGAACGGGTGTAGTGCAAAAATGCCTCAGGTGTTTCATTTTTAGCCTCTTTCCTTCCTCACCTGGAGAAAGGTGGAACTGTAGGGTAGGGATGTGCACAAATCATTCATGCTATTCAGAATTTGGACAAATGTGTCCGAATTCTGAGATTTGTGCACAGGTCGAATAGGGCTCTATTAGTAGGGCCCTATCCAGCCACGAATTGGATAATCCAGTATCTGTAGAAGCTTCAGTAGAAACTGCTAAGGATACTGGATTCCCTAGGGTCTCCTTCCCGGGGCCTTCCTACCCCCAAACCTCCCCCTCCTGTGGCCTCCCCGGCACCCCCTTACCTGTTCTGGGCTTCTTCCCATGCCATCCAGAATGCCAAGCAGGCTTTCTGGAACCTAAACACCTAAAGCCTGGTTGGTGTTCTAGAGGGCCCAGGAAAACTGCCAGGAGGCCACCGGAGTGCTCCTGCCTCCCTCCCTGGCGCCCCTTACCTCTGGGGGCACTCCAGGGGCGCCCCATTCCTGGATAGCCTGGCAGCTGTATGGTGGCGTCAAGAAGGCAAGGTAAGTGGGGAGGGGGTGAGAATGGACAGATGGGGGGGGGTATTTGTTCTGTGCATGGATATTCGTAGAAGTTCTCTGGGTGCCCTTGGGCCAGCCATGTACTTTCAGCTGAGTCTACGTTGCAGGGTTGTTGTGAAGATAAAAAAAGGAGAGCAAGAATAGTTTGTACGGCCTTGGGCTCTCTGGGGAATGGGGACTAAATGGTCACAGACAGAAATCTGTCCTTTCCTGCTTCCAGACCCCTGGTGCCTGATGACCTGAGACTCCCAGCGGGCTGCCTAGGGTCCATCCCTGCCTACACTGACCCTTGCTTTCCATCTCCTTGGAAACCTCAGTGAAACCTACACTAAGGGACAGAGCTGCGTCATGAGCAAAGTGTGTCGAACATCCCAGTTACCAAAGTATCCTTGTCTTTATCAGTCAAACATTATGGGCCCAGCAATACTCACCAAGTTTATCTGAGTGATTTTGCCAGGCAAATTCTTCCATCCGTGGCTCACTGAGCCTGAGTTGACCGTCCTTGTTCCGGCTATGTTGTTGCTGAAAGTTTCAGTTGTGGAAGGAAAGGTGCAGCAGCAGCAGCAGCAGAGAGGATAAGGCTGCCATTCAAGGAGCTGCTGCTGAGCTCATCTGCCTCAAGTAAGCTCCCTTGTGGGCACTGGGGCTGATCCAGGGCCTTTTTCCACTAGGGCTTGGAATCCTTCAAAGTATCCATTAGCAACCTGATTGGTACCTGATTGGTACCGATTGGGAAGGCCTTGTCCCCACTTGGACCCCATTGAAGGCTCTATCTGCAAGGCCCTGTCCCCACGAGGGCAGGGGAAGTCCAGATTTAATGGGTCCTTCAGGTCCTTAAACCTGGATTTCCTGTAGACCTGATTAAAGGTGTCCACAATGGGGTCTTCAGGCATCTTCAAGATCTGGATCTCCAGGAGGACCCCATCTCAGATATACGGATCTTGAAGATCCAGATCTTTGACTGTGCATGGAAAAAGTGGGTTAGCCACAGGGGGTGAGAGGAGAACATGACCGCTGGGGCTGTGTTTGCTTCTCATTTATTTCCTGTTGGTAGTCCAGTATGGTACGACTGCCATTACTGCTACATTGTTATATTTTGGGTAAAGTGATCCCTCCCCACTCCCTTTGCTAACTGCCCTGAGTAATATTTGGAAGGATCTGATTGGCTGGTCGGTTGATGGACGGAGGCAACTGCGCTGGGTGGCCTGGAGTGACCTGCTCCTGGCTCAGTGCAGTGGGGACCAGTGGTGTCCATGGGCTGTGTGGCGCATGGCTGAAGGCCTGTAATGCACACCGGGGGAGGAAGGAAGGGGTATCCAATGGGGGCTTGGCACTGATGTGCAAAGTGCAATTCCCCTCCCCCCAAACTATGTTGTGGGAATCTGCTTTATCAACATGTCCTTTTTTCACCATGGCTGACAAACTCGTCATGCAAATTCAGCAAATGCCAGCTGGGGCTTTGGAAAAAAACAGGCTCTGCTCCTTCTTTCCTTCCCTGGGAAACACAAAGCCACCTACAGCCTCCTGTGCAGCAGGAGATGAAGGAGGGACAGCTACTGTAGAGCTCCCTGGCCTGGTTGCAGGCAGAGAGATGCTATTCATCCTTGAAGGGAATTTGGGTTGGGGGACTGGGTGAAGAGAGGCCTCAAGAGGATTTGGCCAGAGGAGAAGGAAGGAAGGAAGGAAGGAAGGAAGGAAGGAAGGAAGGAAGGAAGGAAGGAAGGAAGGAAGGAAGGAAGGAAGGAAGGAAGGAAGGAAGGGGCTTCTATTTCCCAGTAGCTTGCCCTTCAGCACAGTCTTAGTAAAATATTTGTGCAGCTAGTAAAGCCATTGTCCTTTCTTTCAGCAAAGAAATAAGGAGGCTGCAAAGAAGAAGCCTGGGCGGGGGTGGGAAGCAGTTGGTCTGATCCTGTTCCCCAAGAATCTGGGCTCACCCCAGCCGGCCCTTTTTCTCTTCTCCTCGGCCTTCACACCCGAAGGAACCCTGCTGCAGATTTCACAATGGCATGATTGACAAGATGAAAAATTATGCCTCCCCCCCCCCCCCGCCCTCAACATATAAGGTTACTGCTGCTCCAGGCTCAGTGTGAAATTCCCCTCGCCGGAGCTCATTAAATGGGTCAGTGGACCCCTTCCAACTTCTCTGCAGTCCACAAAGGGCTGTGTTCTGGCCACCCCACCAAATGCGCTCCCAGGCTGTTGCTGAGTAAATGCTTCCATATGGCTCACCTCAACATCTCCCGCAAGATAACAGAGAACTAATGGCTTGCAGATTCCTTGGGTGGGGACTCATTCCGGAGTGGTGGTTGTGGTGGGGGGAGAGGGAACAGGCAGTGGCTCTGCCCTGGGCTGCTTGGCCTGGCAGCTGCCTGCCTGCAATGGTAGCCAACTTGCTGCCCATTCCATCAACCCACTGGGATGGGCGGGTGCAGGGGAGACTGTGGCTACAACCTGTGGCCTCCCAAGGGCTGGAAGTGGCATCTTGCAGTGAGTGGACCCTCAGCTTCCACTCCAGAAAGCAGTGCAGATGTGAAGCAGCATCAGTGGAAGGAAAGAGCTGGAGATTCTCCCCCGCAAAGACGGCCCTGGCTTACCTGTGCTTTCCTTGTGCCAAATTATTTCTAGTCTCCACGCCAAGTTTGTGGGGTGGGATGATGGATGGAAAAGACAGGAGCAGAGAAGGGGGATTTCCCTGAAGGATATATGGACAAGACTCAGAGCCCTTCTGGATCTCCTCTTCCTTATTCCCTTCACTGAAATCTCCTTTGGGGCTGTCTCCTGTATCTGAAGGCTGCCCTGTGAATTTTGAGTATGACACAGAAAACAGCAGTTCTGTAGCATCTCCGGGTGCTGCTGGGTTTGTTGTTCCCCTTTGGAAAAGATGGAGATTCAGTTCTTGGGGGTCTCTAAACTGACTTGTTTCCTCCTCTCAAAGCTTTCCGGGTCATCTCTGCAAATTCACAGCTAAGGAGCAGAGAAGAGGTTCAGGCCCCATATGGCAGAAACAGGGGAAGAACTTTGCATTTGGTCTTTCCATGCTTTTCCAGATCCTTTTGCCCCCAGGCATGCCTGGAGATACTTCAGAGGGCAGAAGATCCTGAGACACAAGGGAAGGAAGGGCTTCCTTATCACTGCAGCCCTTGTGGACCTTGGTGTCGAGGTCCCAATTTCTTAGGCCTCTTGTACTGCATTGCTGAGCCAAGGCTGTTCCTCAAAGAACATCTGGCTGCTCCTCTTCCTTCCAAACCAGTCATGGAAGCAGCTGCCTTCCCAAATGAATCTTGACTTCTGCACGGAAAGAGTAATCTTTGGTGCCATTGATCTTCTGAAAGGGGACAGGAATTGGTGTCCTTTCACATGTGGGATCCTCTAGATATTAGTCTGCAATTTTCTTCTGGAGGACTGCCTGTTTAAACTAGGAATGGTCCAGAAGCCCCCTCCCCATATATTGGACAGAATTCTCCTGAATTGAAATTTTGACCGAATTTCCAGCCCATTCCTAATTTAAATGGGAAAACTGTACCTGTTGAAATGAGACAATCTGCCAGTAGTCCTCAGCTGAGTTGGTTTTTCTGGCAACCTGCTTTACTGGAGGAGGGAACAAGGTTGTCTCCTCTTTCCTCGGTTCGATCACATTTTCCTGTGTGGCTGGTTTGCAGTAGCACTTGTGTGTTTTCTTGGTGGCCCTTCATCCTTGCAGCTTCCGGACTGGGCAAAGGATGTGACTCAATAGGGCAGTGTGGAGCTCCAGTCTCAGTTGAAGTGACGTGGTGGAAATGTGTGCTTGCTGGGCATTTGGACTTACAGGGCTTTTCATGGTTGAGAATCCCAGAGAGCAAAATTTGTTCACGTGACCCCAACATGATGGGGCACAAATCCAGTCAAAGCTCAGCATCCCAGTCTCCTGATCTGTCCGGCATATCCAGCACACATGTCTCCAAACTGTCTCACCGTTTCCAGTGCCTGGTGGAGCTGCTGTTGCCAAAGCTTCCCCTTTAATAATGGGAGAATAAGCCAGCATGGCACCGAGGGTGGTGTTGTGGTGCCCAGGGCTTTCCTGTTGCCCATGTGGCTCTCCTTCCCAGGGGGAAAGGGGCCACTGGAGGCATGTGCAATGAGTCTGCAGAAGGCCAAATTGGCCCACTAAAGGCCAGGAGCCCAGCAGAGTCCAGAGAGGACAGACATTTGGGGCAAAAGGCTACACTGCTTCATGTTGTAGAGTGGCCAGTGGAGGGTATAGCTCAGAAGACCCTGGCCTCTTGCCTCTGGAGGCTGCAGCTTCCAGAAACACCTTTGAAAGCACCTGGGGCTCTGAAAGAGGACATCCTGGGCCTTATGATGCCCTTGGGAGGGATGGACCCTTGCTCCTGGGGGTTTAGAAGAACAGAGAGTGGCGGTGGCTGCCCTGGCTCCTCTCAAGGATTTCCCATGCCCAGGCTGGAGCCCGCGCTGGAGCCCCTCTCTTCCCAATTGCTTTTGGCAGCCCTCAGGCTGAGAGTCAAACACCATCTGCTGGCCAGCCCATTGTCTATTCAGGGACCAAAATAGGTGAAATTACCTTTAATTGTTCTCATTATGCTTCTTGAGAATGTCAGCAGAAAAAGCGGCACCCACCACCGAGGTAGGAGATACAGCGGGGCTTTGTGTTTCTTTCTGCCGCTTCGGAATCTGCCCGGCAAATTTGGGGCCACACGTTTTTGGGTTGAGTTTTGTTTTTCCACTCCTAAAGATCACAGAGCCAGGCTTCCTGAAGGCTGGGTAGCAAGCGGGGTGGGGGTGGGCGGTCTTTGAGAATTACTATGGTGGGAGGTTTCCTCCCTGGGCGCCCCCTTCGGAACTACAGATCAGTAATTGTTTATATTTGAGATGGGATTTGTTTTATTTGGGTCAATTTTACTGCTTTTTCATATGTGGTTTGGTTGGATCTATCAGCATTGGGCTGTGAGATTTTTATTTTTTTTAAATACACGTATTATTATTTGGATGGGTATTTTCTGGAGAAGGTTTAAGAAAGGAACTTGTATACTTCCCATCTGCATGAAATAAATGGATCCCTCTTTAGTTCCGAGCATTTACCTGATGTGAAGATGGCAGGGGCAAAGTTCCCTAAAAGTTAGAAGAACCGGTAACCTTAGAAGGTCTTTGAAGGCAACTTCTAGCAGAAAAGGAGCTCTGGAATATGGTTACTCCAAAATTACTAGACCAAACTGTTTCCTCCTCCTCCTCCTCCTCAAGGCAGGGCTGGGGAGTAACTTCAGAGCAAAGAGGCCATCCAGATTCAGATGCCCCAGAAGCTCTAGATGGCCTTCAAGCTGTCAGTTACATCAATCCAGATTCCCATGGTCTGACTCTGCTGCACCCATGGAAGGTGTGCTGAAGAGGAGGGGAGGTGGGACCAGGAGGGACAGCTTTCCAGCCAGAGGGCCATCTTCTCCAGAGGAGCCTTGCTTGTTCCATTGCAGAGCTTCCAGGGACACTTCTGTCCTTTGAGGGGGGGGGCAGGCAGGGGGAGCCCCCTCCTTCCAAGGGACACTGGCCCATTCTTCCATGGAAGGTGAAAGTTACCCTCCAGGGTCAGACGTGAATGACACTGAAACAACGCGGGCCTCTTGGAAATGAACAACCGGACACGTCCGCTGTCAAATGGAATCTATTAAAAGGGATTAGAGGCTTTTTCATCAATACCCCTGTGACACCATGATGGGCTGAAATTGCTGCAAAAACATCATTATTAAAAATGGGGGCTATTAGTATTAGAAAGGACAGGAGCTGCTTGTTTGAGGGTGGGTGGGTGGGTGTTCCCAGGGGCTGCAATGAAATTGAGGAAGGGGAGAACCAGGCAGCCCCCAGAAAGGGGAACCCAAAACCTTCCTGGGGAAAGAATTTCATAGGGAGGGGAAGTTAAAGATCCCAGGCATGGTCCAAACGGATGGCTGCTTCCTTCCTTGCAAAGCAGCAACTTATCTTTGAGCAAATGGTTCTGGAGGTCTCTGTGTTGAAAGGACGGGAAAGCTGACCTGCAGCAAGGGAAGTGCAGTGGGAAAACCGAGATGAATATGGAAAGAATCCAAAATGTTCTGAAGCAAATCACAAAGAGCGGCCAGGACTGGCAAGAGAGGAGGCTTCTCTCTGGCATTCTGTTGGCCAACAGCAGCAGACAGAGGTGTCTCAGGTTGAGATCACGTCTACCAGACCATGTAGGAAATGCTCCTGATTAGAGACATGCATGAATGGTTTTTCTTGCATTCGATTAGTAATGAATCGAATGTTAGAAAATTGGTATTTGTTCAAAAAAATCCCCTTCGAATGCGGTAGGATTCTATCCGATATGAATGTATTCGTACAAATTCGTATGAATATCCGAAACCGACGAATATGTACCTGATACGTATGCTGTAACATAACCACTCTGAAAATGTCAAATCCACCCCGAATCCACTCGCAAACCATATCGAATGCGCTTTGGATCTGTTGCAGATGTGACTGGCGCAGCCGCTTTCCCAGCTCCCTGTTGCACCAATGTTCCGAAGCTTCCTATGAATGTTCTGAAACATTTGTTTTTGAACAAATGTCAGTGTACAAATCTCATAACATTCAGTTTGTGTCTGAATTTGTATCAATAACGAACGTGACGAATATTCATGCACATCCCTACTCCTGATGAATCCTGCTCATATGGAGTTTCCCCTTAGCTTTCCTTTAAGGGATGGAGGAGAATTTAGCAGCTAGCCCTGCCTGGATCTTAAATTAGGCTGCACTTCCTTGTTCTGTCCCTGCGTAGGGAAGATTTGCAGCTAAGTGCAGAGGCACAGAGTTTGTTCTTTCCACGGCCCAGAATTATGGTCTGTTAAAAGTTAACTTCAGTTGCAGAGGACAAAACTGTGCACCCAGTGCAACTCCTTACAGCCAGGGGGCTGGGGCTCTGTACCGCTCCCGTGGGCAGATGTGGCTTTTACCCTTCCCCCCTCACCATCGCACAAGACCTGTTTACCCGTGCACCCAATCTGGGCCTGGAGTGAACTCTTCCACCCCTTCAGTTGCCACTCCAGGCCGCAAGAAGTGTGCTGAGGAAACGTTGCCACTTTCTTCCAGGCCGCATGTAGCACAAGAATGGGGGTTGGGGGTTGGGGTTTACTCTGAGCCATGGGGCCATCCAGAGAGAGAAGAGAGTGGACAGAAGGGCTCCGAAGCAATGAACCAGAGTGGCTGCCACTTGACCAGGCCGGGCATCCTTGCCTCTGCCTGCTAATCTGGCATTCCAGGAAGTGGCACCCTCTCTCGCACATGGCCTTGGCTAACTCAGTGCTTCTGCAAAGTAAACAGTCTTACAGCAGCTCAGAGGGTCTTAAAACCTCTTTCTCTTTAATCACTGTGAAAACAAGACTAATGAGACAGAGCCAAACGGATGGCCTTCCCTGCCTGAATTCCACCTCTTTGGAGGAGCCTTCCTGTGGCACAAAGTGCCTGGCATGGAGGCCTTTGGGGAGTTGCCATCCAGCACGAACAGAGGTCTTCCATGAAGCATTCAGAGCACAATGAAACGGGCATGAAATTTCTGGCTGAGCACTTTGTCCTGGGTCAGAAGATAGCAAGCTGCTGGGGAAGGGGAGGCACTGGACTTCCTCAAGGACAGCAGGCTCTTGCCTCCTCCCTGATTGGCTGTGGCAATGAGGGGCCTGCAGAAGTCGGGGCCGTGGTCTAGTTGGGGGCAAAGTGGAGAAGAAGTATGTGCCCTCAGTTGATGAAGATGCCTGCCTTTCCTAGGCAACCCCCTCGGTGCCCCAGGACAAGGTGAACCTGCACTGAGGGGCCCTAAGGAGATTATCGGAAGAATGGCCACCATTGGGCCAGGGAACATCCAGTCTACCTAATTCACTTTGGGAAGACCAGGGATGGATGCTTGGCTGCAGGAGCGACCATGAACTGCTCTGTGGGCCACCCAAGAACAGCACGTGACGGGCAGTTTGCTCAGCTCCTCTGGTGTTTGCCTGATGTGCACTTGGGCTTGGTGACACCGCCCTGCATGCCCACAAAACCTGCCCTGTGGGGCTGAATTGCACAACTTTGCACCCTCCAAGGTCCCCAGGGATCAGGCGTTCTTTGGCAGCCCCTGTTAAAGGCAACGGAAGCCAGAGATACCAGGTGTCTGAAGGAGCCTGTGGTGGAACATGGAAGAGAGGAACAGAAGTATGGGGAGTAGGCTGAGTTTCCAGGAGCTGCTTTGGGCCAAGAAGCGCTGACCTGGGGGCTGCTGGTGCACAGCCGTTTTCCCATCAGGGGGGCAAGCAGAATGCCTCTAAGGCTATTTTCTGGGATTTGAAAGCAGGTGGTGGTTTTGCCTTCATCTTCTGTTTGAGACACCCAGAAGCAATTGGTGGGCCTCTGTGTGGTACAGGATGCTGGATTAGATGGGCTGTGGCCTGATCCAGCAGGGTTCCTCTTAGGCTCTTAGGGACTAGATGGGCTGTGGCCTGATCCAGCAGGGCTTCTCTCAGCTTCTTATGGACTAGATGGGTTGTGGCCTGATCCAGCAGGGCTTCTCTCAGCTTCTTATGGACTAGATGAGCCGTGGCCTGATCCAGCAGGACTCCTCTTAGGCTCTTATGGACTAGATGGGCTGTGGCCTGGTCCAGCAGGGCTCCTGTTAGGTTCTTATGGACTAGATGGGTCGTGGCCTGATCCAGCAGGGCTCCTCTTAGGCTCTTAGGGACTAGATGGACTGTGGTCTGATCCGGCGGGGCTCCTCTTAGGTTCTTATGGACTAGATGGGCTGTGGCCTGGTCCAGAAGGGCTCCTCTTAGGTTCTTATGGACTAGATCAGTGATGGCTAACCTTTTGAGCTCGGTGTGTCAAAATTTGCAAGAAAACCTAGCTTAATTCAGGTGCTGTGTCACATCTAGAAATATCCATAATTTTGTGATATTTGTAGCTCTAGTAAAAAAGTTATATTTTTGATATATGTATTTTATTAAAAGCAAAAACAAACAATTCTTTACATTTGCTACATCTTCAATTGAAAGGTGGTATTTCGTACACTTCGAGAACAAGCAAGCACTATACGCCCAGGTGCCAGGGTGACCATGTGTGTCACCCAAAAGGGCTTGGCGTGTCACCTGTGACACGCGTGTCATAGGTTAGCCATCACAGGACTAGATGGTCCATGGCCTGATCCAGCAGGGCTCCTCTTAGGTTCTTATGGACTAGATGGGTTGTGGCCTGATCCAGTAGGGCTCCTCTTAGGCTCTTAGGGACTAGATGGGCTGTGGCCGGATCCAGCAGGGCTCCTCTTAGGCTCTTATGGACTAGATGGGCTGTGGCCTGGTCCAGCAGGGCTCCTGTTAGGTTCTTATGGACTAGATGGGTCGTGGCCTGATCCAGCAGGGCTCCTCTTAGGCTCTTAGGGACTAGATGGGCTGTGGTCTGATCCGGCGGGGCTCCTTTTAGGTTCTTATGGACTAGATGGGCTGTGGCCTGGTCCAGAAGGGCTCCTCTTAGGTTCTTATGGACTAGATGGTCCATGGCCTGATCCAGCAGGGCTCCTCTTAGGTTCTTATGAACTAGATGGGTCGTGGCCTGATCCAGCAGGGCTCCTCTTAGGCTCTTAGGGACTAGATGGGCTGTGGCCTGGTCCAGCAGGGCTCCTCTTAGGTTCTTATGGACTAGATGGGCTGTGGCCTGGTCCAGCAGGGCTCCTCTTAGGTTTTTATGGACTAGATGGGTCGTGGCCTGATCCAGCAGGGCTCCTCTTAGGCTCTTAGGGACTAGATGGGCTGTGGTCTGATCTGGCGGGGCTCCTTTTAGGTTCTTATGGACTAGATGGGCTGTGGCCTGGTCCAGAAGGGCTCCTCTTAGGTTCTTATGGACTAGATGGTCCATGGCCTGATCCAGCAGGGCTCCTCTTAGGTTCTTATGGACTAGATGGGTCGTGGCCTGATCCAGCAGGGCTCCTCTTAGGCTCTTAGGGACTAGATGGGCTGTGGCCTGGTCCAGCAGGGCTCCTCTTAGGTTCTTATGGACTAGATGGGCTGTGGCCTGGTCCAGCAGGGCTCCTCTTAGGTTTTTATGGACTAGATGGGCTTCACCTCAAAACTGTTCAGAGGAGCCAGGGCAGACTGCAGACAGACACACAGACACACAGACACACCCCACCCTGTGGGCAAAGGCACTCCCTGCAAGTTTCTGGGGTTGCCAAGAAGCAGGATCCCCAAAGGACCCGTATCAGTGGCCTTAACCTTTGAAGCCATGGCCACCCGGTGCCAGGGCGTGCCACAGCTGCCACCATCACTGCCTTCATTTTAAGCTCTGCTTATGGAGGAGACCGGCCCAGGGCAGGCCGTGTGGCTCATCCTACACCTGGCTCCCTATGCTCACAGCTGTGAGCAATTCAACCCCCTTCCTCTTCCCTGTCCCTCTGCATCATGCTGCAGGCGACACCAGATGGCAACAGACACTGAGCTGCAAATGGGAGCCCTGATAATCAGCTGCGCACAGTCACAACAATTAAGCCTCCTTGGGTCCCTTTCTTTTTCTTCCTTTCTTCCCTTCTGTGCGTCCAGAGCAGCAGGAACTTAGTCCAGAATCTTGCAGGTGACAATGTCACTTGAGGCTCAGCATGGAACATCCCTCCTCTGGTCTCCGCTGGTCTGGCAGAAAGAAGCGAAAGCCACAGTGAGTGGGAGTGGGCAAACATCATGGGTCTCTTGCCCTGTTGCCTCAGCTCATGAAGGGAGGGGGACCCACCTCCCTCTACCTGGCAGTGGGGCCTCTGGCTCCCTTGCAGGTGCCCTGGGGAACTCTGTTCCATCTTCCCCTTGCCTTCATCAAGTTTGTCCCCAGGAAAGGGCTCTTAGGCTGTGGTCACACTTAAGGTTTAATCCAGCTTCAATCCACTTTCAGGGTGAGAGAATGCATCAGCCAAGTGACAAGTTTTCTTTCATTGTTAAATAACTCAGAAAATTCCCCTTTGGGATGGATAATGTGGAAAGAAAATTACTGGTTACTTTGCTGATGTGTTCTCACACTTAAGGTTTAATCCAGCTTCGGTCCATTTTTAGGCTATGGTCACACTACAGGTTTAATCCAGCTTCAGTCAACTCTCAGAGTGAGAGAATGCATCAGCAAAGCAAGAAGCTGTTTTCTTTCAGTATTAAATGACTCAGAACATTCACCTTTGGGATAGATAATGTGGAAAGAGAATAACTGGCCTCTTTGCTGAAGGTGGATTGAAGCTGCATTATACCTTAGGTGTGACCTTCAGAGACAGGCCCTTAATTTGCAGAATAATAGCTGGCTTTACTTTCTAGTGAGCACAGTGATTTAAAATATCTCCTTTTTTTTGTATTTATAGCTTTTCTAATAATTAAGAGCAAAGAATGATTATGGATTATTTTTGTGGCTCTTCCTTTGGTGGATCCAGGGTTCAGGAGACTGGATTGTGCTTGGTCCCCTGATGTCTCCTGGGCAGAGGGTGCCAGCCCAGGAGGTGCCCCCATTCAGGACTGGCAGCCCTGCCCAGGTTCCTCCGCTACCCCTGCTCCAACTCTGACACCTTGTCCTTTGGTGGATCTCAGGGTGGACCACCACACAATCCGTGCCCTCACCACCCTCCTCTTCCTCCCTCTCCCTTGCATTCAAATGACCAGGCTACCTGGAAAGTGGGGGGCATCCTGACCTCCCCCCCACAGCTGGGCCATGTGGCTGCCCTGCTGGCACAATTTCCATGGGAGTGTGGTGGGACAAAAGGCAGGTGGGTAACAGGGCATTGGGCACAAGGGGAATCCAGCAGAAATGATGCTTGTGCTGGCACAGCTGGTGGTGTTGGGCCCTGCAAAGAGCCTGCTTGGCAGAGAGAGACAAGAGAGACACATTGGCAAGGGACTGTGCCCCCACCCATTTCTGGGAAAAGTGGCAAGCTGAGTGAAATGTTGCCAAGGCCTTGGCATTCCACTAGTTCTGCTCAGGCCCCACCTTTCACCTGTGGAACTGTTTGCATGGGCAGAAGCCAAAGGGGAGGCCTGGGAAAGGTGGCGAAGAATCCCCAGGCAGGTTAGATCAGCTCTGCCTTTCTGCCTCTGCATGCCCCATTTTGAGTGGCTCTCTCTTCGGCATGGGGAGGGAATAAGAGGCGCGCCAGACCATCATGCCAGGTTTCCCTTTGATGTGGCCAGGGGTGCTTCTTGCCCTGCGGAAACTGGAACGAGGCAGGAGCCACTGGATGCCACCAAGACCTCCAGGGTGGTGATGTTGGCGGCAGCAGAGGTTCTGGATACTTTATCCCTTTCCCCCTATTCAGGTTGCCGGTGGGCTCACCTGGGCTCTTTGCTTTTGTATAAGCATCAAAGCACTTGGTAGGTGGCACCTGAAGTTGCCAGGGCCAGGTGATGCTTGTGAAGGACTGTGGGCCTCTTCCTTAGCTCCAGAGCGAAGGACAGAGATTCCAGGCAATGGCTTTCCTACGCTGGCTTTCTGGATGGCCCGGTGGCCTTGCTGTCACTGTTGCCGTCGCTGTCGCTGTGCCTGTTTGCATCAGTGCCCATCATGGGGCTTTGCTTGGCTGAGAACTCCAGCCGCCGCCCCTGGCAGCCTCCAGATGAGGAGATGATTTTGTTAAGTTCTTTGATGGGAATTAGTAGGGCCAGCCTACCCGTGTACCTCTGGGCAGAGCAGCCTCGTAAAACAGGCACTTTAATTAACCGTATGAATAAAGCCGGTGATGGCCAGTAACCATGGAGACATGGAGCCAGTCCCGGTGGATCTCCAGCCAGCTGGAATATCTGCTCAGTGGCAAAGCTTCAGAACGGGCATTTAATGGGCCCCGGCTCTATTTGTGGAAACAATCACAGGCCGTGTCTCCAATACGGTCAGCTGGACAATGGATTAAATGAAAGCAATTTGGGAGGCAGGATCCTGGTGGCTGGTGGGGCACCCTGTCTCCTCCAAGGGAGCCCTGTAAGCCCTCTGGTTGTCCAGGGGAGCCATGGAAGATGGCTTGTTCTACTTCCCTGGAGCTGGGCAGGCGAAGGGCCCTTCTGGAGGAGAATGTCCACTCACCCATCTGAAACAGTTCGGGTTTCCCTGTTTGGAGCAGAACCTGCAGGCACATGGGAAGTGAATGCAGCCATGTTGCTTCTCCTGACACTGCATAGTTGTCCCTGCTGGACGCTGTACCTGCAAAGCCTCATAGCTGCTAGATCTGCATTGGCTGGGCTCTACCTGTTCCCGCTCTACCTGTGAAATAGTGATTTACCTTTGCCTGCACCACTGACGCACAATAGGCATGCAGTCTGTTTTAATCTATGCTTTCCCAATATGTCCTGGGCAGGAGGTGCTGATCAGATCAGGTTCACATGGAGAGTTGGGAAGGGGATGTGCAGAGCACTTTGTCACGTACTGACCCGGGCACTGAGGTCCAGGGGTTCTGTAGGGGTCCTGGTGGATGCCAAAGTGCTTCTTCAGTGATGACTGTCTTTGTTCCTCACTCCATCTCCCCATGGAAGCTGCTGGTCTAGCTTGCTCTGGAGGGAGACCTGAGGGCTATTTGCATTACAGTCCGTAGTGCACGATTAGGGAAGTTCTGGTGAAGAGCACCCGCACCTAGAGGAGGCTGTTACAGCCTCCAAGCATCCCCTGCCTTCCCAGAAGTTGTCTATTTAGGCAATAGGTGCTCCACACTTTTACTAACCTTACCCGAAACCTTACCTGGCACATCCAGTGGCAAGCACCCTCACCTTTTCTGGCACTCCAGGGTCATCTGAGGTGCTGTGCAAATGCACTGGGACCTCAGACGACCACAGACATGAAGTGCACAGAGTGTTAGTGTCATTATAGTGGAGGCGCTGATGTATGTGCAGTTATGCAGGGCGCTGCAAACAAAATGGTGGCGCCCAGAAGAGAAGTGGCAGTGCGATTGAACACAGGTGATTGTTCAATTGTGTGTGGGGTGGGCTGTAGTTACCTGGCACTTGCAAATGTGAGCACTAGTTAATGTTGGGTGATTACACTCCTTTCCTAGCCAGCAGATGGGAAGGAAAGTGCGAAATCACCCCTGCCCACCAGTGTCATCCACTACAAAATTATGCCATCAGTGATGCTCCTTTTCCTCATGCAAAAGGTTTCCTGAAACTAGGGAGCCTTATGCGCTCTGTAGCTTCAAAGAGGATGCTCAGGAGCTCACCTGAAACCCATCAGGAAGTGATGCACCTGTGGCAAATGGTGGCTGTTTCCCCCACTGATGGACTGAAATAGCCCCTCAGGGAGGACATGAATCCCCCAGTTCCTAAGGAATCTCATTCTCTCACACAGCAATGGAAGTCACTCAGAGCTCAGGGCTGTAGTCACACCTTCCCTTTAAACTTTCTTCAGTCCATTTTCAGGTCTGACTGCTCACACCATAGGCCTATTTGCACTAGGCCTCTTGAACATGAGAAGGACAGCCCTGGGACAGAACATTCACTCTGCTGGGCTGGTGGTTCAGTTTGAAACTGCCCCAGCTCGTCCCAGGGCAGCCTAATCGTGTTCTGGGTGTAGAGCATGAAATCATGCTCTACACCTGTTCCCGGCCATTCCAGACCGCCCCAAAGCTGTACGGGAGGGAGAGCATTCCCATTCTCCCTACTGGACAGCTGTGGGCCCTGTCCCCCACTGCTGCCATTGGACTGAAATCGGCCCAACAACTGGCAGACTTGCACAATCAACTTGCCTTGCTGTGCCTGGGGTCCTCCTCATGCAGCCTGGAGAGCGATGTGTCGCTCTCTGTGCAGGCGTGCGCTCTGGTACCTTGGACCCATGTTGATACGTCAGGTCAGTGTGGGCCCCGTCTACCTGAGCACGTGCGCCTGCACAGACCATGATGTACCGCTCTTCAGGCCCTGCGAGGAGGACCCCAGGCCTGGTAAGGTAAGGGATCCTGTGTGTTGTGTGGTGGTGGCCGAACCCCTGGATGCCAGTGGGCACCCAGGGGTCTACTTCCAGCTGCAGCAGGACTCCCCCGGTTTGGTCTCCTCCACCCCTTTTGAGGGCAGGACAAGTCTGGGCTGGTGTTGTGTTTGGCCAGGGTGATGTGCAGGTGTGCAGGACAGTAGACCAAACCTATGCTGTCAGTGCATTGGAACAGAGGCGTGCGTCCCAGTAGACAGGCCCCACACTGTCCATTTCAATGTGCTGACAGCATGGGTCCCGTCTACCATTTGGAGCAACACATCTTCCAACGCATCAGGGTGGATATTCGGCCTCTGCGGGGTGCAATCGCTTAGACCTAGGCGGCTGTGCCCCTCGGACGCCCCATGGGAACACCCCCAAACAGGGCCAAGGGCCTCCCTAGGGATGCGTGCCTGTGAATGACTTACTTGCTTGCCGCCTGCCACGATTCCCAGCAATCCTGTAAGTGCCTGCCCTCTCTGAGGAGTAGCTTGGTCCTGTTAGGATGCTGAGTTCGTGCAACGGCCAAGTGAATACCACAGTGTGGACACAAAACACTGGTAGCAAGCGTTTCAACAGTAAACAAAAACAAGTTTATTATTATACACAAGCAATACTAAAAAGATAATAAGGTTCAGGTAGTTGTTGGTTTAAATTTGCAAGTCTCTTAAAGCTAGGAGCTACCCCTTTCTCTAAAGGAAAATAGTTCCCCTTTTAAAAGACAAACCTCTCCACGTTCCTCCCCCCTCTGACTTGCTTGGCCACAGCTCAGGCCAAGCCAGTGTACCATAACGTGGCCCTAGATGATCACAAGGTCCAGTCCATCCTTGCTTGTCTGATCATCCAGCCTTGGATAGTTGCTAGCGAAGTCTCCCTCGGAGCCCCAATCTTCCTCGATTGTCCCCTTCAGAAATCGCTCAGCCAACAGCCCAATGGTCAGCTACTGGTTCCAGCTCCCTCAGGATTCAGCTGTCTTCTCCTTTCAGCTCTTGTACCAGCATGAAGACCTCATCTGCTGTCTTCTGTGTTCCTTTATACTCATCCCCCTGACCCTGATTGGCTCTAGCCGCAATAAAATGCTGCTGGAGACTCCTAACAGAGGTTGCTGTCCCTCCAGCCTGATTGGTGGGAACTCCTACTCTAGCCCCTCCAGTACTCAGATCCCCGGACAGCTTTTCCCTCCAAAACCTTACTCCAGCCAATCACTGCAACAGGACCCACACAGGATTTCCCGCCCTTTTTGCAGCCAAAACCCTGGGTTTGCAAAAGGCTGTTTGCACCAAGGCTGGCTATTGCAGCTTGCAAGAAGCCTGCAAAGCCAGAAAGCAAAACAGTTTGCAGCCTGTACCCAGAAACCATCACACCGCCGTAGTCTGGACTGGTGGCCCAGTTGGCGGCATTCTGTGTCTGTGTGCACTGCGGCCTCTGATTGGCCAGAGGCCCACGCCTACGCAGAACGCTTGGGATTGAACCAGGTGTTCTGCACAGGCACCGGCTGCTGCCCAATCAGAGGCCACAGCGTGCTCAGAGGCAGAACGCCACTGACCGGGCCAGGAAGCCACGCCCCCGGGCTTCCCAGTGTGAACTATGGTGGCGAACAGGGAGGCGTGCCTCCCTGGGGGGGGGTTGCCTGGGGGGGGTCCAATTGGGTCAGCTACAGCCCTCAGGAACCTGGGGACAGGACAGGACCGGCCTGTCCACCCCTGGGTCGAATTCAACCCAATAGCAGCAGGCCTGGGAAGGGTGTCCCACCCCCGCACCAGGCTTTTTGAGCTAGGCCACACGGCGGCGGATTCCCCATTTGCACGTAGGCAGGTAGGGATGCATCCCTTATCTGCCTAGGTATGAATGGGTAATCCGTCCCCGTGTGGCCTAGCCTTCCTGCACTATTGCCATTTGGCTGTAATGCACAAAGGCCTCATGTCATTTCTGTCTGGTTTATTTGTGGACTTTCCATTCAGGCCTCCAGCAAATGCAAGGAAGGATCTATCATGAAATGTTGCCATCTCATCTCTCTAATGATATATTTTGAAAAACTCTTGTCAAAACATAAATAAGACCAGCAGCTCGTGATGCTTTTGATCTGAATGAAGTTGGGCAAGATGCTGATTTAATTCATCTTTCTTTCCTAGAAGCGTTTTCACAGAGAAGGACAGATGAGCTTGACTTCTCTGAACCTTAATGGCAAAATGATGCCTGGAACTTTAGTTTTCTTTAGCATTTTACCCAAGTATTAGCAGTCATCTAAAGATGGCAGGAAAAATAAACGCATTCGTTCTTGTGAATTTTTGTATAGAGAAAATGGTCCTTTAGTTCTTAAATCTGTTGGCACCACAGTTTATCTTAAAGACTTTTTATTTTGTGTAGCAACATCAGTGCCTTCAACTTTGTTTAGGTTTTTCTAAACTACTAACTTTTATTATTATAATTTCAAAATCTTTGAGAAAGATGATGAGAATATTTATTCAGGGCATTAAAATATCTAAAAATGCTGATTTCTTTGGCAGAAGAGTGAAAGTTATGTTTGCTTTTGTGTGTGATAAATGCCCCTTTTTGGTACTTCACTCCTGCCACAAATTAAACTATTGTTTAATTTTCAATTCAGTATTTTTTTTTTTTTAGGAAAAAAGCTAAATATTTTAAGCAGAGTTAACATTAGAATACTTTTTAAACCAACGGTACAATCTGGCTCATAATATAAATATTTAACCAACCATATAATAAATATTGTGGTTTCTATAAAAATGGTGTAACAGCCTTGGTTAAAATATCTGAAGAAGGATACTTTAAGTGAATATATTGCAACTGTTCCTAAAGAAAGGAAAAGTCAGGCATAAGAAAGTTTACTTTGCCCTGGAAAAGCAATCTGCTGAACAGAAAGTGTGTGTGTGTTGTGTGTGTGTGTAACAAACAGCTCTCAGGGCCTGCAGTGGATGATGCAGCAGAAATAGCAAGTGGGAATGGAGGCTCTGAATGGAGGTCCAAGGGATCAAAATGCCCTCGGAGAAGCATCAGTGTGAACACACACCTCCCTCCTGTCCTCCAAAGGCTTTCAAGGAACATGTGCTGGATGGAGGATCAGACAGAGATAGGGCTGCTGAGAATTGTTGTCTTGCAATAACAATAACAGCAATAACAATGACAATAACATTGTTGCCAAAATGATCTATTGGAACCTATGCCACAGTTACCATCTGCCAGCAGCACTGAACCGGTGGGATCATAAACCTGAAAACGTGGTTAAAAATGAATAGGCCAAAATATTATGGGACCACAGAATAAAAACTGATAAAAGTTTTGGAATGTAACATTCCTGATATCACTATTGTTGAAAAGAAGAGGATGGAGGTCGTTGATGTTGCCACACCAGAGGAGACGGCAGTATCGGCATTAAACAAGCAGAGAAAATTATGAAATACAAGGACTTAAAGATTGAAGTTCAAAGACTCTGGTGCAAGACAGCAGGGGTGGTCCCAGTGATGATAGGCGCACTGGGTGCCATTCCAAAAGACCTTGGAAGGAAGGCACTTAAAACAGCTTGACAGTGACAAGGTTATCATCTATCAGTTGCAAAAGGCCGCCCTGTTGGGTTCTCACATTATCCAGTGGTAAATAGCATCATCTTATGATCTTGGGAAGATCCCTATGCGCTATGAAATATCAAAGCTGGTATGTATGGTGTTGTGTCATATTGTTATGTTTCTGTCAGTAATAGTAATAAATAGTACAGTCAGATCCCCATATCCACTGATTCGGCAACCATGGTTTCAGTTAACCACGGTTACTGGATCAGCCACCTTCCCCCCCCCACCTGCCATGGGCACCATAAGGGAAAAGCACCCAGAACCAGAAGGCCTGTTTCAGCCTCCGTAGAGCACTGGAACAGATGTGTGACACCACCGGAGCCAATCCCAAAATGGGGCATATGGGAGGCAGGTGGGAGGCATCCGGTGGTGTCGTATGCCTGTTCCAATGATCTATGGAAGCCAAAATAGGCCTTCCAGAGCCCAGAAAAGCAATTCCAGTTCTGAGGTTGCACGACACCAGTACCCAGAAGGGCTATCTGTGATTATCCACTGTTTCAGGTAACCATGGTAGGAGCCGGAACGTATCCCCAGTGGATATGAGGGTCTGACTGTAATAGTAATAGCAATACTTTATAGAATTTTGCATGCAAACTGATGGATAGCCAGAAGATAGCACACAGGACAGACCAATAACTGAAAAGAAAAGAGTAATTCTTATCACCTGGTGATACCTGTGGAAAGCGGAACAGAGGGAAATCCAAGGGCGGAGACTTGGCAGTAGTGATGGAGGGACTATGGAGAAGGCCTTACGCTGCCATCCCACAGCTTTGCATCAGTGGTGCAACAGGCATCTCTGGTGCGCTCGCTGCTGGGTTCCCCTTGTGCCCAGTGCCTTGTTTCTTACCTGCCTTTGTCTCACCGCACTCCCATGGAAATGCTGCCACCAGGGTAGCAGCACGAGATCAGGATGCCCCCCTCTACCAGATACCCTGCTTCCTCAGTCTGTGTTGCAGACCGGCTGCATGTTTCCTTCATGGCTCCAGACCAGATGCTCTAAAGAAAGACCTCTGGGCAGCAATTGGGTCTTTGTGTCTCTCTCTTGTGTGCTGATAGGAAAACTTCCCAGGCGCCCAGAATTTCCCCCAGCCTTTCTCGTTGCTGTAAGCGCTGCTCACACACCTCGGAGTTCTGCAAAACTGCTGCCACCACTGCCACTGTCAGAAGAGCGGGAACTGAGCGGCCCAGGATGCTGGATTTTGTGCCCTGTTTGCGTGTCTTCACACCAGAGTGTTAGAAAATGGCTGGGGAAATCCCGGCAGAGCGAAACTGCAGGATTTACAGGATCTGAACCCACTGTGCAATTTGCATTCCTACAGGATCATAGCTGGGTTGCTACAGATTTGTCTCTGATTCTTTGGAAGAATAAAAGGGGCAGAACACTGTGGGCCACCCCATTTGGAGGACCACCCCTGTCAGCAGCAGCTCTTCTGTGCTTTGCCAAGGTGAACAGGAAGCAGCCTGCATTCACAGGTCCTTGGAGCCGCCTGGAAGAGTAGCCGGCCTGCCGATGTCCAGGCCCAGCATTGCGAATGCAATGGGCTAGTGGCAATGGTTCTGCTGACCACGCCAGAGCCCCGATCCATCGCCGCTTCTTTCCAGCAAACCGGAAGCAGCATTAAGCAGGCCCATGGCTGCTGGTCAAGGGTGGAAAATCCCTCCATTCAGATGTTGATGTGGAGGAGTCAGAACAGGATGCAGAGAGAATCCCTCAGTACATCATAGGAAGGGTTTGGGGAGGGAACAGCAATAAAGCCAGGCAGAGGCCCTCTGAAGAGAGAGCTTAGGGTCAAGGCTGCCTGGCTCTCTGAGCACACCTTCTCCAATATGGAGCCTGGGGTTTCTGGAGCATCTCCATGAGGAGGGGCGGCAGGGGCTGTGGTCCCCATCAGAGGATCCCCCTTGGGCAAACACAGGGTGATGGTTCCATAAAGGTTCAGCCAGCATTGGGTGGCCTGGACCAAGCAGCCCTGCAGAGCGGGGCGGGGAGGGGAGGCAGCAGAGGCAGGGAGTTGGTGCGGCAGCAGGCAATGTCCCAGTGACTCCCCCCTTCCCCCCATTCACCAGTTCCTGGTGTGGTTTCAGGATGCCTCTGAGGGACAGCAGGATCCTGAAGCCTTTGAACAGCAATGCAGTCAGCAGAAACCCAGTTGAAGATGATGAAGGAAACCTTGCTGGCTGATCTTCTGCCCATCAGTCACCTCCTTCTTCTCCTGGGCTCGGCTTCATCTGCTAATGGAGGCAAGGAGGCAGCCCCCCCCGCCCCCCTCTTCCTTAGACTCTTTTCTAGCTTTCTGAACTACAATTCCCAGGAATCTCTGGGCGAAGATGCCATCAGTGATCACACACACCTTTCTTCATGCTTTGCAGCGCGAGGTGCAGCGGCTCTTTCCCCCATGTGACCCTGGCCTGTTATCCTTACATGCAGGCAAACTGAGGCCCCTCCTCAGCTGATGATGCATCTCTAAACGGAGCATCGGAAGGGCAGAAGCAGAAGCGTCCCCAGACGCCCAATCTTAAGCCCGCATTATAGGTCCCAGTGCAGAGGATCTGTAAATTTAAGAATTTAATGGGGTTTTAGGCAGGCTATTTTTACAACTTTAATGCACTTAGCACTAATTTGGGGAAGTTTAATGCAAAACACATAAATGTTGGATGGGAGAGGGCTGAGGTGTTTTACGGCCTCAGGGAATTGCACAAAGTATGTGGGGCTCATTTCAACGCCTGATATCACTCAGCGCAAAATTACCTTTCCTTGGCCCAGAGCCAGGGCGTCCCTGGCTGCGGCCGCGGCTGCTGGGTATGATGTATTACAATGTCACTTTCATAACGGGGATCGTGCATGTATCTAAAAGTGAGGCCCATTCAAGAAATCCCGGCCTCCTCGCTAATGCCTCCCCTAATCTGCTGGGATCACATTTGCCCGGCGGACTTGGAGCCACTCAGACTTAAAAGCCTCGGTGGCGGGAAGGTTTCCGTTTTTATGGAGTGAAGCCCAGCCTGGGATCCGGGCAGGAGGGGTTTTGCCAACCTTGCTTCTCCCTCAGGGTGTTTCCACTTTCCTGTGGCAGGCGGCTGGGGTGGTGGGACTTTTCGCACAGGTGCTTTGGACAGGTGGCTGATGAGGCCACACCTGAGGGGTGGTGTGGAGGTGGACTGGGAAAGATTTAAGGACCAGCGGGTAACCAGGTCCAGAGGGTGCCCATTGCTGGCACCAGGATAGTCCCAAGGTCTTGGTAAGTGTGTGTGTGTGTGTGTGTGTGTGCATGTGCGTGTCCCTGCTGTGGTACCTGAGAACTTGCACAAGCCTGAGCCTCCCTACCTGACCTGAGGGGATGTCGGATTTTGTGTTCCTGGGATCTATTAGGTGAGGGTCTGGCTTTGACAAAAGACTCAAAACAGGAGCAAACAATTTCCCACTGAGTTGCGGGTCTCAATGAGACACATTATATCCTCCAACTGGATTGGATTTGGGGGTACCAGAAAGGAGTTCTCGCTTCAAGCACCTCTTAAAATAATATCTTCCTCACTTCAAGGCTTATTCACACTTGGCCACCGCCCCCAAATTCTGACTTTTGTTATTGGGTGTGTGAATATCCAGAGCTTTCCTAGATGTATTATTGCCTTCATATGGGAAAGAACTGTAAAAGAGTGTTGAGGAACGACATAATATAGATAAGTACTATAGCAATATTAGAAAATAATGTAGGTTAATAATAGCATTCTAATTGCATTCGCAAAACAAATTGTGAAGTAATTTTAATGAGTGTGTTAGACTTGCTGTTTTGTGCTCTCAGCCAAGACTTGACCTCTTTAGCATGTTCTGGTTTCCACCATTTGATGTGAAGCCCACAGCTGGCCCACCAGGACAGCAGCCCAAAGGGCCCTTCCGGCATTAACCTTTGCTCAGGATGCCCAACTCAAGCCCAGCAGACGTAGAGAACCCAAGGGGCTTCTTACCACTTACATTACTGTGGCAGCTCAGTGCCCCCCTCCCACTTCCAAACTGGAAGTTGCATATCCCAAGTGTGCTGGGTTGCAGCAGGGCCTTCTTGGTTGTGGTGCTTCCTTCAAGATCACCAGCTGTTCTTGCCTCCTGGTTGCATCTCCAATGTGCACTGTGGCCAGTGGCCCTCGCTGGATTCTCCTGGGCTCACCATCTATAAAGCCCAGGTGGGTCCCAGGGCTGTGGTCATGCCTAAGGTTTAATCCGGCCTCAGTCCACCTTCAGAGCAAGATAACACATAAACAAAGTGACCAGTAATTTCCTTTCTACATTATCTACCTCAAAGGTGAATTTTCTGAGTTATTTAATACTGAAAGAAAACAGCTTGCCATTTTGCTGACATATTCTCTCATTCTGAAAGTGGAGTGAAGCTGGATTGAACCTTAAGTATGACCACAACCCAGGTGGTTGTAGGAACTGGGAGAGAGGGCTGGGGAAAATGCCTTGAATTGGAAGACAGGGTGGAAGATACAACCAGGGGTGTATCTAAGATGGTCCGGATCTAAGAAATGGGCCCTTCAACTAATCCAGATTTAGTAGATCCGGATGTAAGGAGGTACCCAATATGTCTCCACGGACAGTGTAGCATCCAATAGCAATGGGTGCTAAGCATGCTCACAGTGGAAACATCAGAGCACCCATGTGGCAATTCCGACTACTTTTTGGGGGCAACACATTGGGGGGGGGAACTCTGGAGCCACTCTGGAGAAATGGCGGGCAGCCTGTCTCCTGGCCAGGGGCAAGACCAGGGCGTCTCTGCTTTCAGCTGGGATGATTTGCCTGCAGAGGTGCCTTCTGACAGAGGAGGAGCAGAAAATACAGCATTCATTATATTGGCCTGGGCTGGAACACTTCTGGAGAGAGCAAGGGGGCTTTTTCTCCCTGCTCAGAGAGGTCCTTATGGGGAATTCTCAGAGGATGCTAAAAGCAGGTGGAGCAGCTCTGGGGCTGGAGACCTGGACCAGGGCGGTGCTTGGGCAGAAGGGAGCAGCAAGTGCCTAAAGGTCTCCCATTCCAAGGCAAAGTCGAGCTCAGGGCCGGGCTCAGCTGGGAAGGTCACTGCAGTTCTGGAGATGGGAGCAGGAAGGCCATAAGGGTGTGTGTGTCCTGTTTCCCAAAATTGGGGAGGGGAAGGAGGGGCGAAGGGGCAGCAGAATGGAAAGGAGTCCGATGCTCTCCCTTTTATATTTATTTGTACAAGTTACAACCTGCCCTTCAGTATAAATAACCCACGTTTGGAGCAAGTTAGAACCATTAAACAACAGTAAAACCAGGCCATAAAATCTTAATGAAATCATTTCTGCGCTTCCTTTCATCCTCTCTCACAGTACATGAGGAATTTCATTTGCCCACCAAGATTCAGCCTCAAAAGTCAAATGTTATTATACTGTAATAGCAGCGGCTGTCTGCAAGGCAATGGAAGTTTTCTTGCCTCCGCTTTGTGAGCCAGTTTGGTCCAGGGGTTAGGAAGCCGGACTCTTATGTGGGAATAGTGGGTTTGATTCAGCGCTCCCCTATGAAGCCAGCTGGGTGACCTTGGGCTAGTCACAGCTCTCTCCTTCTGAGCTCTCACAGCTCCTCCTACCTCACAGGGTGTTCTGTGGTGGGGAGAAGAACAGAAGGCTTGTCAGTCACTTTGAATCCCCTTAGATGGGTGAGAAAAGTGGGGTCTAAAAGGCAACTCGTCTTTGACCTTATGCATACGGGATGCATACGAAATGCGTACACATATGAATGTTGTTGACATCTGTATCTTCCAATTTGTATCTAATATGCAAACAAATAGATTTGAATGTAACAAATTCGAATCGGGTTCTGTTGCATTCAGACTTTAAACATTTGAATCGAATGTTTTGACATTTGATTCGACTCTAAATTCTAACGCAACAAAACACACGCCTAGAATGGAAGTGATTCTCTGTGTGGGAACATCCCCAGGCCATAAAATCTTAATGGAATCATTTCTGGCGGGCTGTGTGTGAATCGGCCTCGGTCTGTGGAATTTCTGCAGGAGAAGCAACAGAGGCAGCGGCCTCCAGCCTGGTTCTCCTGGTGCCCTTGGGTGCCTGCTCAATGTGGGCCCATCTCCCCCAGAAGATTCAACATCTGGGAGAACCTGCTGGAGGAGGGAGCTAAAACCAGTGCTTTATGGTGAGATGGTCTGGAGAAGGAAACTTCCAATTTACAGGGGGAGGTTTTTTATTTTTACCAACCCAGGCAAGTTCAGGTGCCTTGAAACTGATCTATCACAAAGTAAATATGTCTAGATCAGAGCAAGTTTCTCACCATGAGATCACCTGCCATGTTTTCCTGGGAAAAGACTCCATTTCCCTGAAGATATCCGTCTTGGGAGGACAAGGTCCTGGCAGAATGCCTTTGCTCCTTCTGCCCAGTTCAGAGACATTCAGGCTGTGGTCACACCTAGTTTAATCCAGCTTCAGCCCACTTTTAGAGTGGCTGGAGTCACACCTAAGGTTTAATCCAGCTTCTGTCCACCTTCAGAGTGAAAGAAAACATCAGCAAAGTGGCCAGTAATTTTCTTTCCACATTAACTATCTCAAAGGGGAATGTTCTGTGTTATTTAACACTGAAAACAACAACAACACTTTGCTGATGTATTTTCTCACTCTGAAAGTGAACTGAAGCTGGATTAAATCTTAGGTGTGAACACAGCCACAGTCCTGAATTGCTTTGGCTAAAAAGGCCTCACAGCCTGACTGCTCCATCCAAACCAAGCCACCTAGGTGCGTGGGGCATCCGTCAAATCAAAGAAGTTTCCAAGCAGCACTTCCTGTGGCCCCCGGAGGGCTCTTGGGCAGCCAGCCATGCATAGAGATCTATAGCCTGATTCTTTGGGGCAGCTGTCCCCTCTGAAGTCTGGCCTGCTCTTAGGCCATTTTGGCATACCTGATACTTTGCTTTTGATGCTTCTTAACATGATGCTCAGTGTGGGATCTCTTAGGAAGCCTCCTAGCAAAACTGCAGCATATCCTATGAAATAGTCTATGATAGATCTGGGTGCTTCGTGCCTGGAAGATCTGAGGGAAACCCTGGATGTGGGGTGAGGACAGGTCCGTCAGAGCCTCATCAGAAGGTCAGGGGTGTTGCTTTCACTCTGCTGGAGAGGAAGGCAACACTGCACACAGTGGAGTCACAGGGCTTGCTGTCCGTGAGCAGGGAGGGTCATTGGCCCGTCAGGGACGCCCACCACCTTCCCTCATGGCTCTGTTTGCTCCAGTTATTTTCCCTCTGAGTTGGCAGGGCCGCCTCCTTTCATCTTGCTCTTTTTAACACTGGCTAGCAGCAATAATTTCCAGAATGGACTCCCCATCTTGCCGGCTACCCTGGAGCAAATGAGTTGCCTTTAGACCTGGGCATGTTCAGGAAGTGCGTCTGCGAACACCTCACCGGGGCATCTCACCTCAAGGTGATTAATGATCCCTCATGCCTGCCGACTTCTTCACCTCCGGACGCAATTCAAAGTCGCTGCAAAACCCATGCTTTTATTTCTCTGCACCATTTAATTAGTTACACATGTCTACCTATGGACATGCCTTGGCCTTGATATGCTTTTTTCTTGAAATAACAAAAACAATAACAACAATAAAAGTGACACAGGACTTTGATTATCCTATAGGTCAGAGTTTATTACTGTTTTCTTCTTCATCCTGGCCAATGGAACAGGAAGTTCATTCTAGAATGATTTCCACCTCACCTGAACAACTGGAGAAATTTTCTGCCTAGATATTCTTCGGGAGTTCTATCTTCCTTGAGGTCTCTCCTGAAGGTGATCTGTGCAAGAAATTTCTCTCAGCAGCTCCAGCAGAGTGTGGGGCATGCTTCCTATTTTCTCACGAACTAAAATTTGTTGCTTCGGTCTGGATCAAACTGAACCTTGTTGAGTTTGATCTGCTGTATAACCAGGTGCAACATATCTTGACCTGGTTTGGTTCCACCACCATGGCTGGTGAACGAGAAGGAGGAGGGCAATCCAGGGAAGGTGGTCAAATCCTGCTCTGCCTTTGGTCTCTGCAGAGCCCCTTTTGAATAAGCTGTGACAGAGGGCCACACCGTCTTTGTATGGATGATGGAGAAATGATTTGCTTTAGTGAGCTTTTTATTTGTGCAAGTGCATTTGGATAGCAGGCAGTTCATAGCAAGCAAGCCAGAAAGCTTTAGGGAATAGGGATGTGCACAATTTTTTTTTTTTTTTTGCATTCTAATTCTATTTAAATGTCAATACATTCTGTTCAATTTGAATGTTTAGAATCTGAATGGAACAAAATCTGATCCGAATCAAATACGTTCAAATCTACTCATTCAAATGTCGGTTTTGAATCTGAAGCTACGAATGTCGTCAACATTTGTATGTGTCATATGTCTCTGTATGCATTTTGTGTGCAAATACGTACAGATACGTAAGAGATGCATACAGGTATCTGTACATTCAAATGGTTTGAAGCATTTGAATGATTGGTTCAGAACATTCAAAATTCATTCAAATGTTTAAATTTGAATGTGTAGACATTCTATTTGAGTTCGAATGTCCACATTCAATCAAATTTGATTGAATTTCGAAGGTTTAGAGCATTCATGAACATCCCGAAATAGGGAAGCCTCAGGGCGCATCCCCATTATAAGCTTAATCCAGTTTCCTTAAATTGAAATAATAGAACCGGATGCAAACGTGAATTTGCCTGTTCCCATTACTTCCAGCTTAATCGCGTTTGATCCGGATTCTGAGGATCGTACGTGGCATATGTGACTCAAGGGGGGACTCAAGTGGCTACTTTTTAAAAGCCACTTTTCGGGGCTGCCCTGCCCTCTTTCTCCTGGCATGAATGAGCCACCCATAAGGGATCCCTTCAGGGAGCCTAGCTGGGTGGCTGGGTGGCTGCTGCTTGCCTGGATGGAAGAAAAAAAGCAGCTGACAGCCAGCAATTCTTTCCCCTCCTCTCCTCATTGCTCAGGGCATACAGCAGCAGCGGCAACTAAAGCCCCTTTGCTTTAAACATTCACACAGAACCTCAGCTGCTTTCCTCCCTCTCCCTTTCTAAAGGTCAGAACTTTCAGAATTGTGCAAATTTTGTTATAAGGTGTGAAGTGGGTAGATCGCTACAGTATAGCTTTAAGGAGTGGATTTTTATAGTGGCTGTTTTGAGGGGTGGATTTTTTTCAATGAAATCGCTATCTTTGGAAGCAAGCTAAACCCTAAACACGGATTCTCATCCCTTAACACCGTACAGTCCCCACAGTAAAAAATGTAAAACATTTCAAGTGCACGAACTGGAGTGAGACCTGTTGAAATGAGGATTAACATTTACAACGCGTTGGGGTGATTTAACACGCGGAAAGCGTGTTAAGCCAAACTGACGTGGGGTCTGCCAGGATTGAAAACGGTTTGAAATCGAAATAAGGTAGTAATGGGGATGCGGCCTCAGTCAGATGCCTGGTGCACTCTTACGCTAATGTCCTTAAAGGGGAAAGGTGGCCTTGAACATTGGAGGAAACAGGCAGTGCAGAGCTCTGATGGCAGAAGCATCTGGATTAAGGGGGTGGGGGTGGGGGTGGGGGGAAGAGAACCAGCAATAAAGGCAACAGCTAATCTTGAGGGAGATCGTTACAAATGAGCCAAAGACACCTCCAGTGTGGACTCCATTTCTGGAACTCTGAGTCTTTCTCTGCTCACGCTGCCCTGCGGCCCAGGGGCAAACGTTGGCCTTTCTGCCCCGCGGTCCCAGGTGTCTTGTTCCATTCATCCACGTTGCCATGGCAACTACAGGTGAGGTTTCTCGCCAGCGTCTGAGGGACCAACTGAAGGCTTTACTCTGCATTATAAGCATCCAGCTTCCGACCCCCACGCCACACAGATGAGCCCAAGGCTGCACTCTGCACACAGGTATGAAGATATAATAATTGCTGTACCCTTCAAAGGAAATGAGGCAAAGGACCCCACTGTGGCATGAACTTCCTGGTTTCACACACATTCCTGCCCATGCACGACTGTGGGAAGCTTTTTATTGCGTGGCTGAGAGCAGAGCAAAGGTTTATGCCCAGGAGTTTCAGTTCAGATGGAAAAAGGGCAAAGGTCTTGCCACCCTGGAAGACACAAACGCACAGGCTTATTTGCAAGAAACTCCTGGCAAACAGGTGATTCTGCACAAGGGAGTCCATTGGGAGGAAACCTGGGAAAAAGGACTGCTTCTTTCAAGGTTTGAATGTGCAGGGAAATAATAAAGGTCAGGAATTGGAGCTGCCAGGCAGGGTGGAACAGGACTTGCCAAAGTGTTGGCACAGGTGTATATTATTTAGATGTATACCTCATCCTTTATGCTGAGATTCATTTGTCTCCACGTTGATTTATTATTGTTATTGCTATACATGTGTATCCCGCTGTTTACTGGAAGGTCCCAGAGCAGGTCACAACCTACGCTAGAAATTCAAAGCCCTAAAATGTCTTTCAAGTATTGGTGTGTGTGCACACCAAAGCAAGAAGGCTCTTTGCTTCGGACAACCAAATGCGGCGTTGCAGGGGTGTCAAAAAGCTTGAAATCATCCAGGATTTCAGGGAAAAATCCTGCAAAATTCTTAAGAATATTGAAAACAATTTGCTGTTTGCTGGAGGTGGAAGTGAGTCCTCAGAGCTGCTTTCAGGAGGTGCTGGTGGCCAAACCAAAGACCTTCTTGCAGGGAACAGATTGGCCAGTTATCTGCAACTACACAAATTGCAGGAAAAGACAGAACAGTTACTTATTCAGTAAAGCTTTCCTTTCTTCCTTTGAGATCTCTCTCTCTCCCTCCCTCCCTTCTAGATCTCTCTCTCTCTCTTTCCTTCCTTCCTTCTTTCTTTCCTTCATTCATTCGTTCCACAAAACTTACTTTGCAAAAAGTGTGCCTGGTACTCTTTGGTGTGTGTGTGTGTGTGTGTGTGTGTGAGAGAGAGAGAGAGAGAGAAAGAAAGAAAGAGCGAGAGAGCTCAAGTTGAACTAACGTGTATGTAGGGGTTGTATCTTGTTCCACTGATAAAGCTGTCCCGGCTCCCTTGATGTCTTTCATGCAACAGCGATAGGGAAGGAGAGAGAGAGACCTCAACAAAATATGGAATTATGGTCCCCAGTGACAAATGAAAATGGCTCACAAAGGCCTCCTGGTTTTACGAGCAACAGTCTGAAAGTTGACTGGCTTCTTAAATAAGTTTCCTCTAATCCCCAGCCTGGTGTTTCCAGATCAAATTGGAAAGAATAAGATTTAACAGGAAGACAGGGGGGAAATGGGAGCATAAAATACATTTTTACATCATGTCAAAGGAATATATTATTTATAGTAATATTGTGTGTCAGACGGACTTCTGGCAGGCACACAGAAGGAGAGGAATCAGGCAAATGTATGGGCAAAGGAGCTCAGGGAGACAGCCAGGAGAGGTCTGTGGGTACAGGGGGGCGGGGGGGGGGGCACCAGGACCACTCCTGCCCCAGACGCACACGGGTCTGGGGAGATGTCAGCTGCACACAATGGTCCTGAAGCATTTTGAGCTGAGAAAACGGTTTGTTCCGCTTCAGGGAAGCTCACATTCATGGTTGTTAGCTGGAGTTAAGCTCCCCTTTCTCACCCACCCTCTCTTTCCAGCATTGTGCTTTCTGCTTTAACTTGCTTCAAGTAGCCCTGCCCATTTCTACACTCACCCTCCACCCAGCAGTGCGATGTGATTGGCCAGCCCTTTGGTCAGTCACCAGCTTTGCTTCTTCTTGCCCCAAGATCCAGCCGCCGGGGTGGGGGTAATCCCAGCTCCACCAAGTCGCCTCCACAACCCTTCCACTCGTACCTAAGGAGTATTTGGGCTATCTCTCGCAGGTGACAGCCATTGAGAAAGGCAGCTGAGAGGGTGAAAAGCCCCTCAGAGACTTCAGCTTGTCCATGGTGGTGGGAAATGCCCCCACTGCCAGCCCAATGGCTGGGAAGCCTCTTAAAAGCAAAAAGTGCTAGAGCAGAGGTCATTCTGCAGTCATAACTGAGGAACTGCTGACAATACACTGAACAGTGGAACACAGTCTAGATGAGAGTAGTTTAGCCAGATTAAGAAAAGAGCTGCCAAGGTGAAGAAAAGGCCAACAGAAGTGTCAAGAAAGTTATTACAACTAAGAAAGCATCCTTCAGAAACTGAAGAGCTTGCCCTAACAAAGTAAGCAAAAGGGAAAACAAAGTGGCAAAATAAATGGAAATGCATATTTACCAAATAAAGAAAATCTGAAAAGCATAGCATCAAAACGCTAATGACAAATAATAAAAATTGTTAACTTGAGGCCATTGGCACCCCGGATATTGAAGGACAGAAAGATTGTAAGAGAGGGAAAGAACATTTCAGAAAAACTCAATGAATTATTTGTATTCTCTGAGCCTGAGAGCCTGTTCTCAAGAAAGCAATGTGATGGCCTGAAGCAGTTAAAGTTCATGGCTATATTAGGCCACACCAAGAAGAGCACCAGGATCATGGTGACTGCACATCACCATGTACTGTGAATGTAGGGATTGCACATAACTACAGCCATCCATCCCCTGAACCTGGTCTTGAGGTGGAATCCATTCTCAGGAGTGCTTGTTTTGCACAGCAGTAAAAACCTAGTTTGAGACTTCCATGCTGGGAAACTTGTATTCCTGGGCCTCAAAGTTTGCATAGCTGGGACACCTGGGCTAAGCATATGACCCCAGCTCTCATCCTCATTTCTGGACCAAATCCCATGTATATTGCTATTAATAAATTGTAGGGAATAAAAAATTGCAGCAAAGTAAAATTTGGGGTTGAAACATAACAGGGAAACCGCCAGAACTAGTAAGAATCAGCAATGTTCTTTCTGAGGTTGAAAGATATTTAGCCCAGAGAGAGTGATAATGGAGTTTAAACCAGAGAGTAAAGTTTTGAGTAATTGCATTTTGGATAAGTCATGGGCCTCAGCTTAAACAGGCAGCATTCCTAATTCTGTTATCCTATTGGAAACCAGACAAGGTCTGATGTCAAGAAAAGCATGGCCTTCTGCCATAAAATACTGCTTAAAAATGTATGCGTTTATAACTGGCTCTGGGCTGCTGCTTATGATCCTTACATAAGTTCCTGTTAGAGATTACAGGACCACAAAGTGTCTCATATTGGGATTTCCCCCGATCATTTATTTTATTTAGGATGCAATCCTGCCTCTCCCTGTATTGAACAAAGGCCCTGGGATATGCTTAGGCAAGAATTACTAGCCAATGCCAATGCCACTTGTTCACTTGTCTATTTTGGAATAGAGCCTGGCTATTTACATAAAATGGCACCTTACTTAACCTTTTTAACAACTAGGGATTACATACTACCTTTTAGCTTTATTGTCAAATTAAAAATTACCAGGTGCAGATGGCATCCATCCAGGAGTTACTGAAGAGCACAAAGCTCTGATGGCAGACATCATAACAAAAAATGCACCGTTTGTTGCTCCAGTTGCTGTTTGCTGGACTCTTTGAAAGAAGCTTCTGAGACTGGTGTAGGAGACTTCGGGACAATTTGTGGTCCGGCAACTTAATGTCCATGGGGAATTATAGTGGGAGCCATGGTCGAAGATAAAATGACCAGATGTTTAGAAGCCTTGATATTGCTCAATGTAGCTTCAGCACCAATTGCTTATGGATATCTCAAGCAGAGACAAAGACAAACCTTCTCCTGCTCTTGAATCCCAGCAAAAGGCCTTTAGAGGTATGCTGCCTGTCTCCCCAGCCTGGGGAATGTACCTAGGCATCGATTATAGTAGCCATAGATACATCTGTCATCCATAAATTTGTCCAACCTTTCTTTAAAGCCATCCAGGCTGGTTGCTGTTACCAACTCTTCTGGCAGCAAATTCCATAGACCGATGACCCTCTGGGTGAAGAAATAATTCCCCTTGTCTGGTCCAAGGGTCCAAGGTAGTGCCGTTTGCAAAACACAAAATTGTATTGCCATGCCATGATGGGAAATCTGGTCATGGTGCAAGTTTCTGTAATCGCACAGCTTCTGTGCAGGTCTGGTGAAGGTCAGCACATGTATTATTGACTCCAACAGATCACATGAAAAACAACCAAAGAAAGGGAGCAGGGATTTGACTGGTGTCCAGAAATCCCCACTGGGCTGATTGCATTTGCAGGCCAGGGAGGGCAGAACGCAGGAAGAGGCAACCACGGGATCTTGCTTTTGGCTCACGTTGCCTCTTGCTGTCCAGAGGAAGCCTGACTAAGCTGAACGCCCATAAAGTAAAAGTTCACGTCTTCTTCTTGGTAAGCAACTGGCTGAGGAATGGGGAACAAGAGTGGGAGTGAAGTGACTTGCCTCAGGCTGGACTGGTTTTGTGTGGGAGCTAGTCCTTTCCAATCTACTCATAAATGATCAATCTGTGCAGAAGGGTACAAAATGAAAAAGAACCATGAAGTGGTCTTAAAGGATGTCTACAGGTTGGAGATCATGGGTCAAAACGTCAGATCTGGTTCAATGTGAGGAAATGTGAAGTGATGCAAATTGGAGGGAGGGAGGGAGCAAGCAAGCAAGTGGGTTAAGGAGGGAGGGAGGGGGCAAGCAAGTGAGCGAGGGAGTGAGCGAGTGAGCAAGTGAACAAGCAAACCTTGGCTGTACCTGTAGACCATGGCGAACTAGGGAAAAAGATCTGGCTCAATGGAAAGGCTAGTCCAACATGCTTCAGCCAGAAAAGAGGCCAAGAGCACTTTAGGGGTAACAGGAAATGCTGCTGAAAACAAAATGGCTGGTATTAGGCTGCCCTTGTTTATATAAACGGATGGGAAAGTGCCTTTGGCATGTTTGGTACAGGGCCCTTTCTGCACTTGCCTTATTCTGGAATATATCTTGGGATAGCGGTCTGCTGGCCACAAGCTAAATGCAGACCATGGCAGGGCTCACCTGGGGCCTTCCGTAGTCTGGACTGGCATGGAGATAGCAGAGGTATATTCCAGAATAAAGCCAAATGCAGAAAGGCCTCAGATTTGGTCACCACATCTCTGCATGGACGTAGCTGGATTAGAAAGGCTTCAAAAGAGGACCACTGGAACGTCTTGGGGGCTAGAAGATCTCCCTCATGAGGAAATGTTGTGATGTTTGGGCCATTCTGCTCCTTGGAAGGGAGACGAGCAGGAGGGCCAGGACGGAGACGCTGGAAGTAGCTGGGAAATGGCCAAATGTGGTTGGAAGACACATAAAAGGGAGCCCCTGCCTCTCGTTTGGCTAATCAAAAGCAATTTGTTTAGAGTCGAGCGGGAAGAAAACCTTGCTCCACTGGAGCCTCCTAAATACCCTGTCGGTTGTCTCGCTTGGCTCTTGCTCTGGAGAGATCCACATGCGCCTTCTCCAGAGTCCACTAGTCTGCCTCTCACTGGGCTGGGGAGGCCTAAGGCGACCAGGCAGAGCGCTTATGAGGCTTGTAAAACCTCAGGACGTCAAGCTAATTGTCTACATCCTGGCCCTGCCTCCACCCCCCCCCCGCCCAGCCGCTCCCCAAGGGGGACTCCTGACTTCAGCTTGCTTTCCAGGCTGCGCTAAAGAGTCGGCGGCAGTTGGCACTTGAAGCCAAATAAACAGCATGTGTGAAGAGGGAAAGATAATTGCTGCCACCGTTCTTCAGAGGCCTCTGGATTCCTGGGAGCAATTGGAGTTTTAATGGAAGGCAGTCAGCAGGCGATCCCACTGGCCTTTGACCTGCTGCAACCGCCCTCTCCTCCTTCTTGTGGGTGACAGCGAACAGAGGGTCCAAAGGAAAGTGCCAGGTGGCAAGTGGACATCCTGGCAGGGAGGAAATTAGGGGACTACCTCTACACAGCTCACTGTCTTTGGTGTGAACGGAAACTGTAGTAGGACACATTGTGACCACACTCTTGGCTACCATGCTTGAAGAAGAAAAAGAGTTGGCTTTTCTACCCTGCTTTTCTCGCCCACTTAAGGGGACTCAAGGTGGCTGACAAATCTTCTGTTCTTCTCCCCATAACAGACACTCTTGTTAGGTGGGTGGGGCTGTGAGAGCTCAGAAAGAGAGCTGTGACTAGCCCTAGGTTACCCACCTGGCTTTATGGAGGAGCAGGAAGAAGAGTTGGCTTTTCCACCCCACTTTTCTCACTCATTTAAGGGAACTCAAAGCAGCTGACAAAGTTTTCTATCCTTCTCCCCACCATAGACACCCTGTGAGGCAGATGGGGCTGTGAGAGCTCAGAAAGAAAGCTGTGACTAGCTCAAGGTCACCCAGCTGGCTTCATGGAGGAGGGTGGAATCAAACCTTGTATTCCCAGATAAGAGTCCGCCTCCCTAACCACTGGGCCAAACTGGTTTGAAGCACTTGCCCTCCCCATTTGTTTTCAAAGATGAAACGGAGGTTATTTTCATTGACTGATTTATCTTTCCATCCACCCCCTTCTCTTAAATCAGCCCCTTGCCCAGCCCTTTCATCTTAAAGCCTGAAGCTGAGGGGGAGCCAGGAAACGGGCTGATGATGCACCCTGTGAGCATCTCTGACCGGAAGTGAGTTGCAGAGTCACCCCCCAGAAGAAGAAGAAGAAGAGTTGGCTTTTCTACCCTGCTTTTCTCACCCATTTAAGGGGACTCAAAGTGGCTGGCAAACCTTCTCCCCACAACAGAACACCCTGTGTTAGGTGGGGCTGTGAAAGCTCAGAAGAGAGCTGTGACTAGGCCAGGGTCACCCAGCTGGCTTCATGGGGGAGAGCAGAATCGAACCCGGTATTTCCAGATAAGAATCCGGCTCCCTAACCACTAGACCAAACTGGCTCAGAGTGGGGGATCCTGGCTTCCTGCCCCCTTTGGCTCATGGTCCTTCTGCTCTGCTGGCCTCCTGATCTTCCCCAATCCACCTTGGTCGCCACGGTCCCTCTGCACCTGACAGCAAGCCAAGCAGCTCAGATGCCCCTTTGCTTTTGCTTTGGGAGAGGTGGCAGCAGCAGCAGCAGCGGCAGCAGTGACCTATTAGTGCTGATGGAGCCATTCCAGGGCAGGCGCAAAAGGATTTTCCTCGTCCATTCAAGAGAGAAGGCACCCGGAACTCCCTAAATCCCAGCTTTCTTCCTGACAGCTCATAGCAGCTTCAGTCGGGCTGTTCAACCGGTCTGGGGTGCTTTGGTGATTGTCGCTGCTGATCCTGCAGAAAGGTAGAACTCAATGGGCAGCTTAACTCCCAGAAGCCCCGGAGCACAAAGCCAAGTGCTGTCCATGGCTCAGTCAACTATGACAACAGGAGGTCTCAGCGAGTGGCATTTCCAGCCTAGGGATGTTCACGAATGGGGGTTTTGGCCTTCAATCTGTATTGAACTGAATGCAAGGAAAATCGTATTCATTCTAACAGATCCCCTTGGAATCTTTTTGATACGAATTTGTACGAATATCCGATATGAACTAGGGATGTGCACATATGGCTTTTTTTGCATTTGATTTATATTGAATTGAATGTAAGAAAATTTGTATTCTTTCAAATAGATTCCCTTCAAATGTGGTAGGATTCTACTCGATACAAATGTATTCATATGAATATCCGATACAAACACATACGTATCCCATAGCGTATCCATTCTGAAAGCATCAAATTCACCCTGAATCCATGTTGAATCCGCTCTTCATCCATGCTGAATTCACTCTGGATCCATTGCAGATGTGACTGGCCCAGAAATATTATACAAATCTGGAAAATACGACTTAGAATCCTTTGTCCCACAAAATAATAGAAGCGAGCGCTGGAATTCTTACATAAAGTCATGACATTTCTGGCCTGGAATTAGTGGCCGTGCAAATTCCAAGCAGACAACCAGGCAATGGCGTTAAGGCCTAAATCCATTCAGCACCAGGTTGAGGACCACGGTGTTGTATTAGGGGTCTTGGTTAAGATATCTCTTCTTAGCCAACTCAATGCAGGCTGGCCCAATACAGCAGAAAGATAAAGCCCCCCAAACGCCATTTGCCCAGGTGTGGTGGAATGCAAACACCCGCAAGGAAAGCGATAAGGCACATTGATAAGCGGGTGGAGCCAGGAAGTTTCTGGCACACCTTGGCTAGAGGATTAGAGGACCATTTGTTTAATAACAGGCATTAACTTCTGCCATCTCTTATCTCCCCTTTTTGTTTTCCTCTCTGATATGAGATAATCAAGACACATGTATTCCTGGAAAGGAAAAAAAAACTAGACTAGGAAATGGGGGAGTTGAAGACTGGGCTGCAGAGGTCAGGGGAAAAGTTCAAAACTCTTTGCAAGATCAGCCCTTCTACTCAAAGAAGCACATTCCAGTTGCAAGGAAGATAAAGGCAAAAATCTCCACTTAAGCAGGGAAAACCAGATGTGCAGATAAAGAATGACTGATAGGGAAGTAGATACCAACAAGGGTGGGTTTTCCTCCCACCATTTGGATTTTGGGCACGAACTCTCAAATATGTTCTGTTTGAATGTTTTGGGGTCATTGAGACCCCTTTGAAAGATACCACCTTTGGGGTGCTTAGTTCAGTGCCAGGGGACGCACAGATAGAAGAAGAAGAGTTGGCTTTCCTATCCCACTTTTCTCACCCATTTAAGGGGATTCAAAGTGGCTGACAAACCGTCTGTTCTTCTCCCCACAACAAACACCCTGAGAGGTAGGTGGGGTGCGAGAGCTCAGAAGAGAGCTGTGACTAGCCTGAGGTCACCCAGCTGGCTCTGTGGAGGAGTGTGGAATCAAACCCCCTTTTCCCAGATAAGAGTCTGACTCCCTAACCACTCAATCAACCTGGCTAGTTTGGCGAACCAGAACTTGTGCAATCTGGCTGCACTGGCGTCTATCCACTGCCAGCTGCATCTGAGCAGGGCATCTTTGGAAGGATGCAGTTGGGTCTCCTTGGGGGGCATTGAGGGTGGGGGGACAGGCCATGACAATGTGCAAGCATGGGTCCTTGGGGGAGAGAGAGGAAGACTTTTTGGGTTAACCTTCTAATTGTTGTCATGGCATGGGGATGGAGGTACAGCAGTCCCCAGCAAAGAAAGCAACATGAGGCAGAATGGGAGGAAAAGCCATGCAGAGCATGCCGTGATGAACACCAGACTCAGCGGCCAGAGTCTGGAGGCTGCTAGGACAGCCGTAGTGGATTCTGGGCAACTTGGCTTATGGCCTCCCTTGCAAATGACCCTCTTGCTCAACAGTAGCTGTGGCCCTGACACAGCTCTGCTAGCTGATCAATGGCTTGCTTCATCAACAAACTATTAGAGGAACATTGAATAGTTTCTTGTGGTGAGGCTGTACGCCATTGCTTTGCACTTTCAAATCCACCAAGACACCTCAATCAAACTATATTTTGGGATCAGAAGACACCACTGCTGGGCAGTTCCATCAAAACCCGAGGCCTATTCACACTATGGCCTCTAGTGCATAATTAGTGAACTCCTGGGGAAGAGCATACTCCAAGTGTGCCCTCCCTTCTCAGAAGTTCACTAATTGTTGATTGGGTGTGGAGCGTGAAGTCGTGCTCTGCACGTTAACCAACGAAAACCAGAGACTTACCTGAAGCATCTGGGGCAGCAGCATTTGCTTTGCTGCTGCTGCTCTGGGGTCGTTTGAAGTGCCACCCAAGCACGCTGGCACTTCAGATGATTGTGCATGCACAGAGCATCAGTGCCGTCAAGGGGAAGTTGCTGACGCACATGCAGTCGCGGAGGGAACTGCAGCCAAAATGGCGGTGCCTGGAGGAGGACCTCTGTTCAAGGTATTTGATCATTGGGGGGAGGTGGCCAAGGTCGACTAGTACTCCAAGTGCAAGCACTAGTCAACATTGGTTAATCACCCTTCTTTCCTGTCCAGCTGCTGGGAGGAGAAGCGCAAAAATGCCCCTGGTTCCAGCCATGGGGATCCTCTTAGACCCTTTGGCCAGAAAGGAACTTGGCTTCTGGTTGGCCATCAGCCAAACAGGAGCCAACTAGTCACACCTTGGCCCCTCTTGCATGTCTTCCTTCAGTTCTTCTGGGTCCTAGAGTTGAAGAAGCGCATTGGAGTTTGGCCCATTAAGGTGATGAGATGGGCTGGAGGCCTTTCAACCTGCTGGGCAAACGTCAGCCTTGGAAGGGTTGTGGAAGCAACTGCAGAAGCCTGCAGTTGGTCACCATTAGCCCAAGAGCAGAAAGTCGTTGCCATCCAATGCCAATGGATGCCAGTGAAGAGCCAAGCACAGCAAACACGCTCCCCTTGCCTGCCCTACTGCAGCCTGGTTCAAAACCGAGGAGGACATCTGGCTAGGAGGGCATCATCTCCATGGATTTCCTGGCTGCTCTTTTTTCTTCTTTGCACAGAGCCTCCCAAGCTGCCCATTAGCAAAACTGTATAATTGGCTTTCTTTAATTGACTTTGCCCTGAGGGTGGGGGTAGGGGAAGGCACCTGGCTCGGCTCCTGTTCAGCTTCCTGAGTCGTCTGCACAGAACATGTGCCTAAACGGATGCGCACGCCTTTGCACACACGCTTCTCACACGCTGCATGCCGGGTCAGGAAAGGGAAGTGGAAGAAGCGGGTGGCACCGAAGGCCAGCTAGGATCTGAGAGCGAGGCAACTGGCTGGGAACGCAGAGCAGGCGGCGGCGGCGGAAAAGATAGCGAGGGAAATTGTAATTAGGGCAGGTTTAGCATGCATGAATTTTGCTGGGTCTGCAGCAGGGGGTTTGCCTGCCAGCTGCAGAAATGATTTATTACATGCTCGCTACATTTGCCCTGTAGGAAGGTAAATAAAATGTACACAGTGTCCCATTTACTCAGACAATCGAGGGATATGACCTAATTTCTATTTTGCTACAATGTTTTGCTCGCGACGATGGGACTCCCGGGAAGCGCTCTGTGCCTAATTTCCCACCAACCCCCAGAAAAGCACCCAGCCAGGTACATTTATCTCACCTGCTGCCGTTGTCAGCGAAGAGGTAGAAACTGCACATCTAGCACTTCCTGCTCTTCAGACACAGCTCTGCTCTGCAAGTGGCGCACTGCATTCCTTTTATGGATGCGGCCGTTTCCAAAATATCAGAGACCCAGGGTAATAAGGAGACCAAGGAATGATTCGGAGGTGAGATTGCCCCTCTGTGGCCTGGGCCTGCCCAAAGCAGAATGCACGACACACACACCAGGAGCGAGCAGGGATTTGCCACAAGCTTGCAAATCTTCAAGCTCTGCAAGTCACCACACTTTTCCTTTAGTGAGGGATTAGGAGGGGAAACACTGGCAGTTCAGCACAGATATTGGGCGGCGGGGGGGGGGGGGGCAGGAAGCCGAACTGTGCTCTCAACTACTGGACATTTAGAGGCTGGGTTTCTTGCTCCCTCAGTCCTAAAGGAAAGCAAGCAATGGCAAAAAGGCAATATTCAAGCTGCTAGAGGATGGGGCAGAGGAAACAAGGTGGTAACAGCTACCAGCCAAGTGGCTTTAAGGATGGGTATGGAAAATTTCTGGATGACAGTTGTATCAATGGCTACTTGAATGGATGCCCGAGTCCATCTTTCAGGCTGGGGGGACGAGCAGGATGCCTCTAAGGGCCTGTCCCCAAGGAATAAAAAGTCTGCCAAGACTCTCCTTTTGCCTCTGAGTTCCCCCAAGCCAGGGTTTTTAACGAAGTTCCAGCGCTACAAAACATGGAAATTGCGTGACAAAATACATGCACTTTAAACAACTCTTCCAGCGCTCTTTCTGTAAGTCGCGGGTTTTCCTCGCTACATTTACCTTGAGGACGCTCCGTGGCAAAAGGGGCGGGGATTGCCGCCTGCACACACAGCAGTAACACAAGCAGCTTCACTTTCTAAAGCTCAGAACTAAAGAGCCAGAATCATGCAGAATTGCAACAGTGTTGCAATCGCTGTGAGGTGTGAAATGGGTGGATTATTGCTAGGGGTGGATTTTAAAGCGATAACAGGGAAAGTGATGAGTGAATGAGCGATCGTGCGCTGGACAGGGTGGATTTTTGACAGCAATAACAGGGAAAGTGGTGAGAGTGAATGTTTTCCAGCACGAGAAGCCATTTCGGGGGGGGGGGGGAGATCTGGGAGACGAACAGAGAGCCGATCGCTGTTTCTCCTTTGCACTTGTCAGGGATTGTCAATGAATGTTTTCCAGCACGAGAAGCCATTTCGGAGTGGGGGGGGGAGATCTGGGAGACGAACAGAGAGCCGATCGCTGTTTCTCCTTTGCACTTGTCAGGGATTGTCTTCCTGGTTGTGGCCACACCGAGCGCAGTCCCTCCCCATTCCCGCTGGCACCCTATGAACAAGAGCAGGGGCGGGGAGAAAAAGATGCGCGCAAAGAAAACAGGGATCCTATGGGGACGGAAGGTGCGTTAAAAACACGCATTTTCCTGAGCCTCATGCGGACGCTTATTCCTGATTTGCATGGCACTTTTAAAGTCCACTTCAATAGAGTGACAGTAGAGTGACAGTGGAGAAGTAAATAAGTCTTTTGGGGATGCAGCCTAAGGCCATTTGTTGGGATTCGAGAGCAGGAGAAGGTTTGCCCTTGTCTCTCCTTGAGATGCTCATGGGCAATTGGTGGGTCAGTGTGTGAGGCAGGATGCTGGACTGGATGGGCTGTGGCCTGATCCAGTAGGGCTCCTCTGAGTTTCTTATGTTCTCAAGGTAAACAGAATTTTAAAACATATAGCAAACTGTTTCCAAATGTAAGTCTTCAAAACAAGGTTCTCTAGGCAAAACCATTTACACCTTGCCTGAAGCTGCTGGGCCTTGCATGGCCCTCCATATGGAGACCACGTTAAGGATGTTTATGGCCAACATATGTTGACAACTCTGTCAGTAGCCTGTTATTCTGGAAGGGGGGGAAAGAGACTTCTTCCATGATAGAAGCATCTTGCAGTCACGCTGTTTCTTGGAAACAAGCAGCATTTTGTGCAAGGTCAGAGGGTGCCTACTACTATTGTTCGGAAGAGGCATAGCTCCCGGGGGCCCAAATACGCTTCCTGGACAGAGACAGTGCTGGCCCCTGGCCCCAGATCCACACAGGAAAGGTGTCCCATGCCTCTCAAAGCACCCAGTTGGTGAACTTTTCTTCAGAGCATATAGGTGACCACAGCCCAGGACAAGGTCCAGGACACGGGACCAGATGAAACTGGCCAGACATTTTGGTCTTAGGAGGGAAATGAGTGGACTGCAAGTTCTGCAGGGCTGCGGTCACAGCTAAGGTTTAATCCAGCTTCAGTCCACCTTCAGAGTGACAGAACACATCAGCAAAGCGGCCAGGAATTTCCTTTCCACATTATCTATCCCCAAAGGGGAATTTTCAGGGTTATTTAAAACAAAGAAAACAGCTTGTCACTCTGTTGATGTATTTCCTTGCTCTGAAAGTGAACTGAAGCTGGATTAAACCTTAAATGTGACCACAGTACAGGTCACTTAAAACCAGGGCCCTTACTGCACTTGGCCTAATTCTGGAACATATCTCAAAACAAGGGCCTGTTGTCCACATGCAAATGCAGACAATGGGAGGCCTCATCTGGGGTCTGTCATAATCTGCACTAGCATGTGGATAGCAGGGCCCTGTTCTGAGCTATGTCCCAGAATAAAGCCAAATGCAGAAAGATCCCAACTCTCTCCTGCAACACACCAAACTAAAAGAGGATACGGAAGCCAATTACATCCAATTTCAGAGTTACAGCCAAGAAGCTGGGATTTTTAGTTCTCCGTGGGTTCAGGGTCGGATCACGATGGGTTTTCCTTCGTCTATTAGCTCAGCTCGAACGATTTAAATTTTCACCGCCAGGCGGCGGTTGCCCTATAAGAGGGCTCTGTAGACTAGCTTCCCCAGACATTTTCGTTCGACGCTCAGCAGAACGAGAGCTGGTGGAACTTGTCTACAATCCTTCTCTTTTTCCCTTTCTTCTTTAGAGTCTCCAGAGGCTTCAAGATCTTGCCTTGGGTAAGTATTTGGGGCCCCTTTGGGAGGGATCCCCCCTAGACCCGGGAATCCAGGGGATTCCCCTGGGATTCCCCCTTTACCCCTGTTCGGGATTCCCCCTCCTTAACGGCCGGGGTTGCCTCTCTCCCTCTTCCCTCTCCCGCGAGCGGCGTCGAATGGCGGTTGCTGCCGTTTTCTGCCGCGGCGGGAGCCGAAGGAGACCGTCGACCCGCGCCTCACGGGTCTAGCTCCTACGGGGCTCCGCGGTTTAACGCGAGCCCCGGGGTCTCCTCTACCCCCCTCCTCGCGCTGGGGTCCCCACTAGCCCTCCCCCGCCTCCCCCGGGCCCCACTCGGCCACCTCGTTCAGAGGGACGGACGGCTTCCCTCGTCCACTGCCGCTGCCGCAGCCGCATCCCGCCGGGCGCCCGACCTCGACGGCCGCCTGATCGCCGCTGACTGAAGCGGCTCGAGGTGCGCGCCGCCTTTAGCGACCGCCTCGCTTTGGCTCCGCGCTGCCGGTGTGCTTCCCCCACGAACCGGGGCCACCGTGAGCAGCCGACGGAGCACCGACGCAAACGGCAGAGGGCCCGCTCGCCAGTACGCGGCGGGCCGCCCGCTTGTGCTACGAAGCACTAGCGCGTTGCCGGCTCACGTCTACGATAGCAGCGGCAGACGGCCGTCCGTCCCCGCCCCCCCCTTTTCTTCCCTGCGCGGCAGAGGCACGGGCGGCACCATGGAGGAAGCCGGCCACGCGCTTCCTATGGCGGCCGCCATCTTCCTCGCCAACCACATGGCGGACATGGGCGCCGCCATCTTGGTTCCCAACCACGTGGCAGCTATGGGCGCCGCCATCTTTAACCCCTCCCACGTGGTCCTCATGGGCGCCGCCATTTTGTGGGGCCGAAGTCAACCCAAATGGCAAAGTCCCTTATTCATCTAAGGCTATATCCCCACTACACTAGGCGTTCTCGGGGCATGTCCCCAAGCGAACAACCTGTTCTTAAGGGACGAGGTTTATGGCCATAGTCCCACTCCAGCTAAAACGTTCAATGCCTAATTTGACAGGGCCTTTTTCTCTCACCGCGACTAGGCCTCAAACAAAGCGGGGGGGGGGGGGGGGGCAACGGTCCTGTACCCGCAAGCCTCACAGCGATCTCATGTGTGCCTCTCCTCTCTTTCAGCCCCATGATGGCTGCGAATGAGGCTTCTTCGGGACCGAAGCTTATTGATCTGCCCTCCGAAATGCTCGAACCCCCGAGCACCAAGGCCAAGGCCGCCAAGCCAAAAAATAAGAAAGATATTAAAGGAGCTAAGCCTAAAATGACCCCACCAGGCCCAAGTGACGCCGCAGGTCCCAGCAATCCGGAACCATTGCCTGGCCCGGCCCAGATGCCCTTTCCAGGCCCCATGGGGACATTGCCTGGAATGCATGGCTTCTTCATGCCTCCTCTACCACACTTCGCTCCTACCGTTCCGGCAATGAACCCCAGCTTTCAGGAGTCGCTGGCTTCCTTCATGGCTTCCATGGCAGCATTGGGGGCTCTGCCACAGCACGGTAGAAAGAGTAAGAGGTCTAAACGTTCGCGCTCCTCTTCCTCTTCCTCCTCCTCCCGATCCCCAGAGCGACTTCCACCTAAGAAGAAGAACAAGGGGAAGAAGCCCCCCTCCAAGCCTTCCGCAGCTGCGACTAGCGAAGCTGGTCCTTCTAATGCTCCTCCTCCTTCTTCTCTCACGCCTCCTCCACCGTCTCGAGGGGCTGTTAGTACACAAGATCATCCAGAAGATGCCATCCTAGCTGACTGGGGCTCTCTCTGCTCAGAGGTACCCTTGGCCTCTCTAGCTGAATCCCATCCTTCCTATGAGGAAGAGGACGATTTCCTCGAACCAATGGGGCAAGCCCCTACAACTCCACGTCTGTTACCCCATGAGCAATTGCCAGTTACCGTGGAACGCACCGCGAAAGCCCTCAATCTTACCCTGGCAGGGGCTGAGGAGGAGGAAGGATCCGCGGAAGCGGCGGATATCCTTTGGACCGCGCCGGTCAAAGACAAAGTCTTGCCCACCCCTTCGGTATTTAAGAATCTGATCTTAAAAGAATGGCAGCAGCCAGCCATTTCTCGCAGAGCCCCGTTGTTCCTCCGACGACTTCTACTGCCCCAGGACCACGCGGACAGCATGTGGGCGGTCCCTACTGTCGACGCCCCCATAACCCAATTGGTATCTAAACACGTGGTCCCCAAGGATTCTGAGCAAATTCTGAAGGATCCTTTGGACAGGAAAATAGAATCCTATCTGAAGAAGGCCTTTGACGGGCAGGCTCTCCTCTTACGGGCAAATTCCGCCAGTTCCCTCTTCACCAGAGCGGCCTTAAAATGGACTGATGAGGTTATGGCAATCCCTGAACTACCTGACTCCGCTAGAGTCATGATGGAAGATATTCGCAGGAACCTGGCAGTGGCTGCGGACCTGGCGATTGATGCTCTGCAGATTGAGGCCAGGTGCATGGGCCTGGGCACTGCCGCAAGAAGATCTCTGTGGCTCAAGCATTGGAATGTCGACCTGTCTTCCAAGACTCAGGTCATCAACGCCCCCTTTAAAGGCCAGAACCTCTTTGGTGAGGAATGTTTAAAAGATATTCTAGTTGAATCCCGGGATAAGAAAAAAGTCATGCCCACGGCCCCGCCCACCGTCCACGCATCTTCCAAGTCGAAATCTCCCCGTTTCCCCAGAAGGCCCCAGAGGGACACCCAGTTCAGGCAGCCCTTTCGCCCCAGGCCCCCCAGAGGTCGGGCAGCCTGGGGGCGCCAATTTCCTGCCAATAGAGAGCCCATTGGACGAGGAGGCGGCAGATTCATCAAGCCCTCGAACCAGTCACGCTGACGACCCGCTACCAGCGGTCGGCGGGCGCTTATCGCTCTTTGCCCAGCAGTGGGCCCTCTCCTGTTCGGACCCCTGGGTCCGCGAAGTTGTTGAAGTTGGTTACTCCTTGGAGTTCGTGGCCCGTTGCCCTCCAAGGTTTGTTCGCTCTCCGGTCCCTAGCGACCCAGTTAAGAGGAGAGCTTTGTTTGCCGTTGTTGAAGAGTTATTACAGTTGTTGGCGGTTGAACCTGTCCCTGACAATGAAAAGGGCCAGGGTGTTTATTCTGTCTTGTTCCTAGTTCCTAAGAAAAATGACGAGTGGAGGTCCATTCTAGATCTCAAATATCTTAATAAACATTTGTCTGATGTTCATTTTAAAATGGAAACGTTGTCATCTATCAGGGGGGCTATCGAACCCGGGGATTTTCTGGCCTCCCTGGACCTTAGACACGCCTACTTCCACATCAAGATGGCCCCTTCGGCCCGCCCCTTTCTGAGATTCGAAGTGGCGGGTAGGCATTTTCAATACAGAGTCCTCCCGTTCGGGCTCTGTGCTTCCCCCAGGGTCTTTACCAAGACCCTCTCCCCCCTCATCTCGACTCTCAGAACGGGGGGGGGGTCCAATGTTTTGCCTACCTAGATGATGTCCTTTGCAAGGGGCCCTCTTTCGCGAGAGCGGCTTGGGCGGTACAGGAAGTCTCGTCCTTCCTGGCCAAACATGGCTTCCTCATCAATTGGGACAAGAGTGCCCCAGTCCCCTCTCAGTGCCTTACTCACCTGGGGGCGACCTTTAACACCAGATCCTACATAGTCGCACCTAGCTTGGACCGGGTCCGAGCCCTGACAAGCTTGGCCAGGGAGATCCACGCCAGGCCTAAAGCCCGGATTAGCGCCCTCTCGTCCCTCCTAGGCAAGATGGTGTCAGTTATTGATCTCGTCCCTTGGGCCAAGTTCCACCTTCGCCCACTCCAGTGGGCGCTCCGGCCCTTCTCTACTCTGATTGCTACCAGGGCAGACCCTCGAATTGCCTTGCCTCACCAGGCCAGAGAATCTCTAAGGTGGTGGGAATCCCCTCACCACCTATCTGTAGGCTGTCCGATTGTAACCGCTGATAGAATCAGAGTCACCTGCGATGCCAGCAACAGGGGTTGGGGAGCCCATTGTTCGGGACACACGGCCCAGGGCGTGTGGTCCCCCGAGGAAGCCGGTCATCAGATTAATTGGCTAGAGCTCAAGGCTATCCTCTACGCTCTTCTCCGTTTCGAACGTCTCCTCCGGGGCCGACATGTTCTGGTATTGACGGATAACATGACAGCCAAGGCCCACATTTCTAGACAGGGAGGCTCCAGGTCCCGCTCTCTAATGGATCTGGCATCCCAGATATTCCAGTGGGCAGAGCGTAATGTGCTCTCTATCTCGGCTATTCACATCCAGGGATCTCTGAACACTTGGGCGGACTCCCTCAGCCGGACCGACCTCCCCAGTGCCGAGTGGCGCCTCGATCCAGACGTCTTCCAGTTGATCGTGGACAAGTGGGGCCAGCCAGTTCTGGACCTGTTCGCCTCAGCGGAGAATCATCAGGTTCCCCGCTACATGTCCAGGTTCAGGGACCCGGAAGCAGTAGCAGTAGACGCCCTCTCAGCAGATTGGCCACCGGGTCTCCTCTACGCCTTCCCACCCTTCCCTCTCCTGTCCCAATTCCTTCAGAGGGTGATCCGGGAAGCAGCGGAGGTCATTTTAGTAGCCCCACTTTGGCCACGCAGGTCGTGGTACCCGCTGCTCCGCAGTCTCACAGTCCAACCGCATTTCGAGCTCCCAATAACTCCGAACCTGCTAACACAAGGGCAGGTCTCACACCAGGACCCAGCCTGGTTGAACTTGACAGCCTTCAGACTCAGCGGCTCTGCCTAAGAAACGCAGGTCTGGAGGAGGATGTCATAGACACTATTATGGAGGCCCGCCGGCCGTCCACTAGGAGAATCTATGAGGCCACCTGGAAAGCCTTCTGTAGGTGGTGTAGGACTCGGGGCCTCTCCCCCACGGACTGCACCGTTCCCCAAGTACTATCTTTCCTGCAGGAAGGCCTCCACAAGGGTTTACAGTTCAACACTCTAAGGAAACAGGTGTATGCCCTGGCCGCGGTCCTGGATCTCACCCAAGACCGATGTCTGGCCCGACACAGGCTCATTAAGGCCTTTTTAACAGGACTCAAAGCCAAACGCCCCCCTACAGTACACAGATTTCCCAACTGGAGTCTGCGCTTGGTCCTATCGGCATTGACTGGGAAACCCTTTGAGCCATTAGCCACGGTTCCCCTTAGAGTGCTCTCCTATAAGGTCGCCTTCTTAGTGGCCATCACGTCGGCTAGGCGGATGTCAGACATTTCCGCCCTCCTGGTGCAGGAGCCCTACTGTCAGTTTACCCCGGACTCAGTTATTCTCCGGCTGGACCCTAAATTCCGCCCGAAGGTTGACACCACCTTTCACAGGGCACAAGAAATCCATCTGCCCACGTTTTGTGCCAATCCCATTCATGACCTAGAGAAGAAATGGCACACTCTCGATGTGAGAAGAGCGCTCTCCTTTTATATCGAGAGAACCAGGGAGAGTAGAAGGGCTACTTCCCTCTTTGTGCACTTTCTTCCCTCCTCTCTTGGCACGAGAGTCAACGCCAGGACACTGGCAGGTTGGGTTCGTGCGTGCATTGCCCTCGCATACCAAACCAAAAAGAAGCCAGTGCCACAGGGTATCAAGGCCCACTCTACTAGGTCGGCAGCCACCTCGGCAGCGCTTGCCCTCAACGCTCCGCTGGACGAGATCTGCAAAGCAGCAGCTTGGTCAACACCCATGACTTTCACCAAGCACTACAGGCTGGACCACTTCAGGTCAGCAGAGGCTTCCTTCGGGCGCAGGGTCCTGCAACACGTCATCTACGACACGGTAAGAAACCTTTCTCTTCGGAGTAAGTACGCATGGGGGGGCTCCAATTGGATCGCTTGTTATTCCCCACCCTTTCTTGACATGGGGATGCTGGCTTTGGTACATCCCATCGTGATCCGACCCTGAACCCACGGAGAATGTAAAGTTGTACTTACGTGAGGTTACATTCTTGTGGGTTCAGGAGGATCACGACCCGCCCTTGATGGTGGGAACTGTACTAACCTCTCATTATCTTCACAGAATGTTCCACCAGCTCCGTCTTTCCAGGCTCCTCAAATGTCTGGGGAAGCTAGTCTACAGAGCCCTCTTATAGGGCAACCGCCGCCTGGCGGTGAAAATTTAAATCGTTCGAGCTGAGCTAATAGACGAAGGAAAACCCATCGTGATCCTCCTGAACCCACAAGAATGTAACCTCACGTAAGTACAACTTTACAATCTCTTTTGTGATTGGGCTGTTCATATGAAGAGAAAGAATGGTGTTGGGTTTTTATTTTTCTTTTCTGAAGACTTTAGGGCAAGACTTTAGGGGGAGAGGTTTGGAATGGCTTCAGGGGCACTACCCATGGCATTCTAATGGGTGGCCCATTGTGAATGCATGGAGCAGTGGCCACTAGAAGCCCTTGGCTTTCTCTGTAGCTTCAAGGAACCATTTGCAGAGCACCTCTTTCCCCCATCTTGCTCTGGTGATGTCCAGGGAATGGCATCCCTGGCAAAACTGACCTTGCTTTGTTCTCACAGCAGTGCCTCTAACTTCTGCCAGGGCCCTGCAGGGTCATAGAAGGGAAGGAATCCAGCTCATGCCAGCCAAAGCCTTCTTCCTTTGTCAAAGAGGCAGCAGCAGCTACAGCAGCCGCCATTGGACAATGCTGCCCTTTGAAAGCTCTTGCTGCAGGAAGCAGTTTTGCGCCACTGTACAAAGAACTGTGCTCTGCAGGAGCCCACAGAGAACGAAACCGTCAGAGGGAAGTAAAGGACGAAGGAGCCATTTTCTCTCCCTTTTAAAAGCATCTGAAGTGCCAGGATCAAAAAGAGTTTGGGCCAAAAGGTCTAAAGAACAAAGGCTTCCGATAATGGTACAGGTAGAGAATGCCTTGTAATGCTGCCGAAAGTGAACAGGAAGACTCTCCCACATCACACTCCCTTCGCTTGTGCTGGGAAGCAACCCAAAAGAGGCAGGATTACTAGAGGCTGTGCTCGTCTTTTCCACCTTTCCTTGGAAGACCCTGGCAATGATAGTCAGGGCTGCAGGGGCGGACACTGAGCCACGCTGTCCCGGACCCGTGTGGGCTTCCTGAGTGCGAAAATGGCCTCTTTGCTCCAGATGTGACAGTGGAAGGAGTCAGGATTAGGGATATGCACAAATATTCAAAATATTTGTTATTTGTACGGATCTGGATGAATTTGAATGAATACAAATGAATGAATAATTTGGACATACGTACCCATACGTATCCCATATGCATCTCTATGCATCTGTGCAGGATGAAAACGGGATGCGTATGGGATGTGTATGGATGCATGCAGATGCATACAGGATATGTACGACATGCGTTTGTACCCATACAGATATGAATGTCTGAATTATTCATATGAATGCATACGAATGTATTCATATTAAATCAAATTTCTGGACTTTTTTCCATTGTTGTTATTTTGTCATTCATGCACACATTCGGATTTTGGAATATTTGATTTTTTCTGAATCAAATTCGAAAATTGCATTCATGTGCACCCCAGGTCAGGATGGAAGGCCATTTGGGGGAAGGGGCAGAGCGATTCAAAAGGCCCAGGTTGACTCCCACACCTTGGATTTCAAGCTGTACGTTCCTCTGTTCAAAGACACCCACTGGTTTCTCCTTGCTGTACCCTCCATCCTGCTTGATAATTCCGAAGCTCAGAACTGGAGAAAGTTACAAAATTCTGGGATCTGCAAAGAGAAGTTCCAAGGATCTTGGGAAGGAAATGTCACCAATGGTACCAGTAGTGATTGGGGCACCTGCCACCATACTACAAGGACTGTCCAAACCTGGAAGGGTCAAATGATGCCTCTGCGATCCCTGGCATTGGCTAAAGTACCTTATTTGTGAATAACAGCAATAGCTTTAGCAAAAGCAGTCATTGGAGCAACACGAATCCCAAGTCACAGATTGTCTTCCAGTAGTTTCCATTTGATTCCCTTTTCTACAGGATTCCCTTCCTTGATCTGACAGACGTTCTAGGAAGGAAGGAAGGGGGGGAGAGGGAGGATTCAGTTCCATGCAGGCCGTCTCCATAGATTGATGAACAGAGCTGCAAACAGAACTGGATCAACTAGAAGTAGAGACCCTGAGGTTCAGTACTGGGACCAGTTGCATTTTAATAACTGCTCTAGAGGTAGAAGAAGAAGAGTTGGCTTTTCTATCCCACTTTTCTCACCCATTTAAGGGGACTCAAAGTGGCTGACAAAGCTTTCTGTTCTTCTCTCCA